>OY728121.1:1480537910-1483037910 GCA_963277665.1 Viscum album | reverse complement strand
TATCATAAATAAAATTTAAATGAAATTAAATATTCGAAAAAAATTTCAAATTCTGTTAGTATCCTGTAAATCATGCGAGTTTCCCAAACCACCCAGTAAGATGTCGATCTAGTTATGCCATCCACTTCATCACCACCATCATCATATCACTATCATCATCTTCATGTCATTGTTATTCACTCTAAACATATTTTTCATCACTATCGCTTTAATCCACTCCAAACCACATTCACAATATCACTCAGACTCAATGCTTATCTCCCCCACCAAACATCCGAGAACATCACTGTCATCACTGCGAAACCAAACCAGTAGACATCGCAAAATCACAAAACCAAATAAAAAACAAAAAATATAGAACTCAAAAAATCATCGATTAATAATCACATGATATAAATAAATGAAGCAGCAAAAACTTGGAAGAAATAGTTGTCATCCAAACCCTGAAGGAAGGTCCAAAGCCTACTCTATTTACACCTCCTGGCACACCATCGAGAAATTTACCTGCACATCTTAGAACCTCTTAGTAAAATACCACACAAATTCAACCATGGGGAGAAGTAGAAAATGAGTCATGAGTATATATTTAATAAATAAATGGTCTCAACTTCGAACCATGACCTTCACCAGGCCAAAAAAATCCATCCTTCGAATTGGACACCAAGAGAAAATGAATCCACTGAGCTCTAGTTGTGCCATCATGTTGAGCCTCCTATCCATACCAATCTAGCATAAGAACCCTCTTGCTAGACCATAGATTAAATATATAATTATTTTAAGGGATAAAATATTAGAGGAGGTGAGATAAGGTAGTATCTATGAAGATCGATGTCCCAAAAACAAAAAAAGGAAGGCAAAACCAGAACGGGAGAAAAGGGGAAACCGCAGAGAGGAGTGCCAGAAGAGTCCAGAATCAAGATGAGTATGAGAGTGGAAGATGATGTTGGAGGGACACACAATGGATTCCCCCACTAATATCTTCCTCCAATTGGGAACCCTAGCATGAGATATAAAAATCAATGTAAATAAATGTTATAAAGATGATAAATTAAGTGTTGGTGTTTTTGTGAATCATAAATTTTTATTTAAAATTTTATAATTAAAAGTAAATTTTTCATAAAATAGATTCATAAGTTAATATATTTTTCTTCATAATTATAAGATAATTTTATTCGACCGTAATTAATTTTTCAAAGTGTCATTCAATCAGTTATAATATTAAACTTGATAATTTTTTTAGAAACTATGATTTTAAATAAAAATTATATTTATCATATTTAGAAAATTATTTTCATAAAAATGATCCAATTTTTTAAAAATACACATTTAAGAATTGTTAGTGTGAATTTTTTATATTTTTCCAAAATAGTAGATTTTTTGTGAATAGTGAAATACTGTAATTTTTGTTATTTAACAAATACATGAATTATTGAGTCATGGATGATGTTTGGATTATTTAATAACCATAATCATGAACTATAATTTATTATTTAATATATTTAGTGATAATGATCAACAATATTGATAGTCTTGATCCAAACTAATAAACTAATGAGTATAATAATAATAAATTCCCCTCTCCTCTCCATATAATTACCACCCCTCACCAACCTTTCTACTCACACATCCAAAGCCTTAAATATTTTATAAATTCTGATCAATTAACTTCTCAAGACGCTTCCCCACATCTAGGAGCTTCTTCCCTCAACAAAATACTAAACCCTATTTGCTTAAGGAGGTTCTTAAAGGTAAGACATACAAGAGGTGAAATCCTCCACCTTTCTCTTTTTAATTCTTTCTTTCTTCTACCTAATTATTTCCTCCACAATTAAAAGATACATTATAAGTCTAGTATCGTATATATACTTTAATTTTATTATTTTAATAGAATATAAATAATTCAATCCCTTCTCTTCTCCTTTTATTCTAAAAAGGAAAACATCGTTTGTAAGGTGTCTATTCACCGCCTTCTTGGACAACGAGTTTTCGTTTTCCATTACCAGATTAATGTTTTGTCATAAAACCATTATTATGGTTAAAAATATTTAAACATTTATATTATATATATTTTCATGTATTTTTTAAAAAAATATATACATAATATTAAATAAAAAAATAAAACTAGTTTGTGATGATCGAAAACCCATTAAAATAAACTAATCATTTTTCGTTAACATTTTATCTAATTAATCATTATCATATCTGAAAAAAATGATATATCAGACCATTCAAAACAATTATGTATATTATTACCATATAATTCCACTTCTGGATTTTTTTTTCTTCCATTTGACAAGAACTCCCCTAATTAAACTCAAGAGAACCGATCATAAAATCATTAAACGAACTCTCCTAGAATGAAAAAATTGAATCCTATAACTCATAAAAAATTCCTTAAATGAACTTAATAAAATTAGAATAAATCAAATAAATGTGGAATAGGTTCTTAATTAATTAATTAATTAATGTAATTTGATTATCAAATATATTATGTACAAGTTCAGAACACTTTTGGACATAAGAAAAGGGATTCTATCTGAACCACAATTTTTCCTTCGGGTTACACTTTCTCTCTCTTTACCTTGATTTCATTATTAATTATTATTTCTTAATCCTCATAAATTATGTGAATATGTTATAAAAATATTTACCTAGATCAATAATTATTTATTTTATGGGGAAATTCATATTTTATAATGTTTCCTTTTATAATTCCGTATGATATGAAATCTCAGTTAAAGGGGACTTCCCAATTTTTTACCCAATTTCAAGTACACACCATAATATATTTTATGAAACCAATATTTTTATCAAATTGATATTTTTTATAATGAAAAAATATATTATTTCATTTCTTGTTTTATGGAAAAAAAATTTCTTCTTTTTCATTAAAGATTGTTTTATATTTTCCTTTAAACCGCACAAAAGTGGTTCATTTATAAAGTTCCTTAAATACCATTTTACTTGTTTTCACTTTAGTTGGATGTAGTTTTTCATGATATATGCCTATTTTTTCATATTAATGTCCATTTTTTATGTAAATACATTCTTTCAGGGACACCATTATGATACGCCTATTGGTTATTCCTTATTATATGATTACGATACCCATTTCATTCCATGGGTAACCATTATATTTATTCCATATGTTTGATTATTATTGGGGAACACATATGCATGAACATGTTATTATGGGTGTACCAATATAGTTCTCCAATGCATTCAGTAATGTTGTGTCTCATGAGACATCATGTTGTGATATGAAGTAAACCAAATTCCTTTATGTATCTTTTTCCACCATGTGATATAGTCTAGAAAGTTAGCCTTGAATCATGTTTATGTCATGTTATATATTTTTTCCACATTCCAATGTATACATGATTACATGATCATGTGTTCTATATGTTATTATTCAATATCTTTAATTCTTGTTCCATAAATTTTTATGCCATCATGTTATGCCTTCTAACTCATGTGCTATCCTTTATTCCTATGTTTATTCCCCTACTAGGATTTTTATCTCATACCTTTATTCATGTATTCCCTAGGATATCCTATGCACATGTATGATCTAAATTTATGTTAGGATATCATTATGGATATTAAATAAAATATGTTTTATTTTGGTTTTATGTTTCATAATTATTTACACGGACCTCCAAAGACACTAGACTTTAAAAGTTTTGTTTTGAATTTCATGGATAATTATCCTTAAAATCATGTAATAATATGTGTAAATGGATAGGGATTCTATAGATAAAAAGCTTATTTATCATATAAATCATTCACACATGATGTCCCTTTTAACTATTAAACATTTTATTTTAAACATTCTGTAGTCTTTCAGACTTTTATATAAGATGTATTAACATTTAGGATTTATTTAGTACTATAGTACTAATATATTGATCAATAAGGGGTTTAAGGATAGAGAATAAATGTAACCAAATTTTTCCTTGAGTGATACATAACTCATTTCAATTTTTTGGATTCTCAGCCCCCCTAAAGGTGTGAAAGAGTAAATTTTCACTAGTGAATGACTAAAAAATATGGTACTACTGAGTCTGGGACATGGTGTTTTCCCTCGAGATAAATTTTTCTGTAATTCCAAGGAAGTTGAATTATAAATAATATTTAATATATATTATATGTTAATATATTTTTGGTGAGAAATTTTTTTTATATCTCTTAAGTGGAAAATTGAATGGAAATTTTGAAACATCATTTGTGTCTGAAATTTGACATTTTACCTTAAATAGGTATAATTTATGTATGAAGTATTGGGATCTAGACCGACCTATATATATTTTTAAATTTTTTTACCTAGAATGACCTAAAATATTATTACAAATACTCATGTCATATTATTTTACAATGGATGACGATTTCCATAAGGAAAAACCTCCATATATTCAGTATTAGATATTGGATGGGGATTCTCAAGGCATCGACAAATGAATTTCATGTCATGGATGAGGGGATTAAAGAAACAACATTATTGACATGGTGTAGAGAATTTATCAATTCTTCTTCTCCTCATCCTTCTTCTTAATGAATCCATGTTTTATTGGTTGAAATCATTTTTTGTCAGAAAAATTTATTATGATTTCAATTTATCAGTTATTCATATTTTAAAAATTTGTGCCTCATTCTACATGGAATGTTCATTATAATTTATCATAATGAAAATAATTTAGATTATTGGAGTTTAATATAGATAATTTTTTCAAATGATAAGTCATTCAATTTCATGAATTGGTAGATTATTTACATTTTTTATGATTTATATTCAATAAAACGTTTTTGGTAACCTATGGAAAATATTTTCCTTTTCTGTATAATGTAACATTTCATCCAACAAAACTCACAAACATTATCTTATTTTACAAAATTGAAATTTCAATCCTCACTTTATTTGAAAAATTAAATTGAAAACACTATTTTAGGTGGTTCGAATTGTTTCCCATTCTTATCCCTCCCTCAAACGGTGAATGAGAATCATTGATAAGCTTTCACATTGGCTGGTGGTTCGATAAAAATCAGCTGGGATAGTGACCTGATCAATAACTAGTAAATGTGGAGCCAATATAGAATGATTCATTTTAGGTGTGAAAATAGGCGTGGAGAAAAGGGGAAAGGGTGCGGCATTTGTTTCGAAATGGGATAGTGGCCTGAGGAATGACCAATAGGCTTAAAATCAATAATGAAATTGCAGGGTTGTATATATGACAGCTAGAGGCATTGAAGTGGTTCCAGAACACATCGGTTGAATATTTAGGCATGATTTTCACTATAAAAAATGAAAACAATTAATGGAAAATAATCTATAAATATTTTAACTACAGGATGTGTAGTCTATAACAACATAACATGTACTATTTTTAATGTTATTTCTAGGATTGACTTTGGATAAAAATATTATAAGTCATGTACATAAAAAGAACATATTGTGTAAGGTTAACATTGTGTATTGGGTTCACATTAGATCCTTATATATTACATGGAATGTTATATAAAAGTTCATTTCTTGTAGTTCTAGGTCACTCAACATGGTGTGTATTAAAATACACACCCATCGCCCCCCATTAGATTACATGGCATGGATGATTATGTGTATATCATGTAATATTACATGAGATAAGATTTATTAGATTAATTAAACTATTATACCTTGATACATATATATAATGTGTCTAAATTCATGTGTTTTCCCCACATAGAGTAAAGGTGGAAGTATATGCCCAGGGGACCTATAAATTGTGTATAAAGAATTATATGTCATGTACTTCATGTCCTTTTTTGATTTTCATATCTACTCACCCAAGTGTCATAATTGGATATGTGATTAATCCATTTTGAGTTATTAAACATGTATAAAATGATGATTCAAACCCCTTCGTCATTAAAATATGTTTATAAGACTCTGTTGGTAGTTTAAGTTCCTTAGGTTCGTGGATATGGTGATGTGTTATGGTCAAGACACTTAAATCAAAAATAGGGATTCAGACCCCCATAGTGGAACATTAATACCATTTTTATGGTCCTATTTACACTTTCTAAAGTATTTAACACCCCTTCATGATGGGTCCCATATCCACATATGGTGTAGGTAGCCACATTGGATGATGGACATTCTACTCAAGAGGTGTAGGTCCTACAAAGGTGTTGATAAACCCTCAATTTTCTTACACTATTTACTGAGTCATGAGTCCCCCACTACAGTTATAGAGTTTTCATGGATGTTTTGGATCTAAGTAGATGAGATTTAGATACTCCCTCATGTAATAGTTAATCATCCTCTATCAACTAAGTTAGTACTTTTCTATGCACTAAGGTGTGGTTCTATTTTCACCACTATGTTAAATACCCTAAGGGGGGAGAGTGAATCTGGGAATGTAGAATTATAAAAATTCATATTTGAACTTGTTTATTCATTAAAAAACACTCTTCTCTATTAATTTTTTAATAATATATAAATTGAAAAGATATAATTTCAGATATCCAACTATTTGACTTTGTTCACACAAATTGGTATAATCTAAGAAGCATACATAGACAATGTGCCTATAAAATTGAATCACTAATGTGGAGATTTGTTACAATTTTCAGAGTGGACACAGTGTCCCTCATGGACTATAACCTCTCAGGCTTAAGGAATCATTATCCTCTCAATTAAAGAGGAAACACTACTCCTATAGAAGTCTCCTTTGATTATCTGTATCCACTCTAATTTTGATCAAACTAAAATGGATGTGAAATAATTCTCCACTTTTATCATGGAATAGATTTCACATTACCATGTAATTTTTTCACTACAGAAATATCCCTCTAAAACTATTCTTCTTCACAAATTTATCTTTTTTTGTACTATCTTCATAGAACACTATTCACCACATACAACCTATGTGAAATTATTTTCACCAAAAAATCCACTTTTATGAACTACTTGTGTTACATGAGCTGCAAGTGCTTTTTGAGATCCTCCTCCTTTGGGAATTAAACTCCCTTCATGAACAACACTCCCTTTACATACCTCGTATTCTTGGAAATCCATTCATTCTTTTGGAGACACTTTTCAATTCTTATAATTTCTCCATCGATAATCTTATAATGATCTTCACTCTACTTAATTAAGTGACTATGGGTCATTATATTGGAAAAGAAACTTAGAAAACTCCATAATCACAAAATTATTTTTCAATCCCTTTGAAAAATCCCTTTCACATACGGCATTCAAATTGTTACATTTCATAGATAAAATCCAAATGAAAATCTCAAAATCACCACCTTTGTCTTGAAAATGACACAACCCCATTGTCTACTTCCTTTTTTCTCACATAATGGCTATGAAAATACGTACTCATTACCAAAAATGGATTCTTAAGCCATATTTTGCTCACCACATAGAACATTCCCTATTAGACTTTATCATAATTTCTATACTATCTTCATAGCCCAGCTCCTACATGAAATTATATCATTTATATGAAATAAACATTTACTTAAATTAAAAAATCAGACTCAAAATTTTGGTAAACACTAGGAAACATCACCACATTCTATGTTTAAATTTCCAACACCTCAAATTACATCAGAACTACTTGGGTCAACCTTTTTGTCAAAATATATTATTGAACATTATCAACAAACATTTATAAAATCAAAACAACCGAAAAATTATAAATTCCATTATGAGTTATGTTTTTCCAACAATATACCCTTTGGGTTTGATGATACCACTTCAACAACACTTAAAATTATCTACTGAAAAACATTTTCACTTACTTCTTTAAAAAATGATTTCATTTCTAAAACTCTAAATAATGATCAAATACATATTCAATAAATATTTTATACCCATATGAGTCAATATTTCTATGATAAAAAATATTATCATGAAAATTGTATAAAAAATTCCCATATTTCTCGATACCACTTGTTTAAACATTATCAATGTCCAATAATGAATAATTCTTAGACCTTGAGAATACTCAAAAAATGACACATGGTATCTACTTACATCATGAACCCTAATACCAAACCTACCATGATTTTATTCATTCATAGAAAAACATCAGCAATGAAATTTTTAAAAACTCCCCCAACATCCTTATTCCCCCACTTTAAACATCACTCTCCCTTTAGAAGGTTTAATAAATCACATCATTGTTTATGTATAATACTTCTTCCCATTTTTTTAAAAATCCAATGGTCACTCTTTTGTGGTTTGTAGTTGGAATATAAAAGTTATTATCAGTTAGGGAATATTCCAACATTACTTGGGGAGTGGGGGTCCCATATCCATACTATATAAGTGTGGGAAGTCGACTGGAATATGAGATCCAATTAATTCCTTTCAAATCATTTTATAGGTAAGGCCATTAAAATGATGTCTATATCCAGAACTTCTACAGGAACATACACCAAATTCACCAACCCATGATCCACTTTTCCCTTTATAAAGTGATACATGATTAAAATATTCTTTTCTATTGAGGGATGGACTATATTTTTACTAATATTGATAGAACCTGAATGATAAAAATTGATTTGGATCAGAGACCTCATTTCAACTCCCATCTCTTCATGATTCTACTACATTCATAGTAATTATGTGCAGGCTTAAGTGGTCGTAATATATTACTTTTTTAAATGATCAAATAAATATAGTTTTATTTATTGAGAATCCAAGAAATAAAAAAACCACATTGATAAAATGCATAACCTAATACTGATTTTATGTCATCTGCTAAACCGGTCCAATTCCCATATATAAATACCACCTTCTATTTAAATATTTAAATATAATGAAAATTGAAATCCATAGTGCCTTTGATATACCACAGTATCTGTTTCACCACTAGAAAATGGATTTCATAAGCATTACTATATGAAACCATAGTTTTAATCCATAGATACCAAATCTTAATTGATTAATATCCATTATATAGCATACCAATTCATGATAGAATTATATAGGTCAAGTGCCTTTGGATACTTGGACACATAAACAACAAGTTCATAACATATCAATATTGTATCCCACTAAGTTTTTCATAACTAGCTCTATTTTTATCCATATCATACTTAATACCTTTTTACTTAACCTAGGGAAAATAAATATAAGAAAGGGTGAGATATTATTCAGACTAAGGTTAAACAAGTGAGATATCAATAATCACTTGATCATAACATGAACATAATGGTATGAGAACATGATCATAACATTTGAATGCTAAACCATGTATATCATGGAATGTAATATGGATTCAAGATATAAATCTTAGTAGTTCATAGTAAATGAATCAAAAAAGAATAAAAGAACACGATCCATTTGATCATAACATTGACATGAGATATATGTTTTTGGAATACACATAATCATATAAAATCATTTCCTTAGTGGTCAAGGCTCAATACCATTCCAATCATAGTGGAATGGATTTAATCCCCAAACCATCTTAGTAGTCAAGGTTCACTCCCAATATATTCATAGTGGAAAAAGTCTCATATTGGACAAGATTCACTCCCCGTTCTAGTCATGTTTATCTAATGAGATATCAATATTTACCCAATGCATTAATAGGAGATATTAGACCCACCCATCATATAAAAAAAGTCATATATTTGTATTCATGAATATCATCATACATTCATAATATTAGAGCCCATGAAAAAAGTGGGTTTCATAAACCTTTCATCATATAACAACCCATGTAAAATCGATAGTCTTCATAAACAGTTCTGCACAGCATAACCCACGTAAATAAATGGGATTCATAAAAATTTCATCATAGTATAACCCATGGAAAAGAAATGGGTTTCATAACCATCATATCATCATAAAAAAAATACTTCTAGATAAATAATATGGTTAGTATCATTGGATCATATCCCTAGTAAATCATAAGTTAAATCAAGGGTTACTGTATTTGATGAATAAAAATACCATAAAAATATCATTAAAACTTTCTTGAAGAAAATAAACATTCCTTTTTTGAAATTAGTTATTTAAAAAAATACACAATTATAAAGTAAAATGTGTTCTTTAAAAAGAACCTTGTTAACTTGTAATGTAATATTCAAATAAAAAATTAGTCTTGATGGTGGGAAACTTTGTCCATGCAATATATGACAAAACCACATTCATACCGTACTATTTTTAGAAATGTCACAAAGTTACTCATTTGGAAAAAAATCTATTCAAAACATTTTTTAAAAATTCAAATATGGATAAAAATGAATTCAAAAAATAATAGGATAATAGTAAGAACATTCTTTAAAACTTTTTTAGAAGACATTGATATGGAAGAAAAAAGTTATTTCAACCAAAGAGAGAAATTAATTTGATTTTCATTAAAAACATATTTTCAGTATCATGAGTACATAAGCTATGGAAAATGAAAGGGAAACATTTATTTTAAATAAATAATTATATTTGATTAAATAATATGAGTATATTGAGAGTTTGATAATATTATTCCATTTTCAGAACTTAATCATAAACAATGTAATTTTAACATAAAACTCATACCAATTTGGTAAAATTTAAACCATAAGCCATATGAAAGAATAACATTAAATAAAATGTTAAATGCCATGATAATAAATAAATTAATGTTATATAATATTAAATGGTATGTAAATACACCTCATAAAATATGATAGTTATATAACATAACATATGTCCCAAAGAAGACAATTTGAGATGAAATTCCCTTACCTTTGGGTCAACTTATTTCATACATGATAGAACCTTATATATAATAAATATTTATTTATTATATTAATATTATAGAGACATTACTATATTTATTATACTATATATTATTTACTTAAAATATTTTTTCACCCATTTGTTAACACTTCCTTATTAAAATTGCTATTTTTGGTGATATCTTTTTTTTAATGTATGTTTTGGTTCTCTAGTTTTGGTCATTGTATTTCAATCATGGTTCCATAATATCTGTAATTTTAAACATGATATAAATATCATATATATACATTATATAAATTTTTAGTTTCATTTATAAATTATAGAGATAGACTAGTAGAAAATTGACTTTTTATTGAAAAAGAGATCGAACAAACCAGCCCACTACACATCATGGAGGATGGAAATGATAAAGACTGAGGGAATACCTAGTTACAAACTATTTACAATCATCATGAATATATCCTATTCAATAATATAAATTAATTCTTACTCCTGGGGATCCTTTGTTTTCAAGAGCATCCACGGCGAAGTTCCCACCCTTTACATATATATGACATGGATGCCCTGGTTGATGTAACTTTTTCAATTTCTAGCAAAGTATTCCTGTTCACAAGGGGTCCTATATGGGCCTTGGATCAAGCAGACTTGGAAGGAAGAGTCTGATTTATCTTCTTAAATATGTAAACTTAATACTCCCCATAGTATAAAACAAGTATCCATGGCTCTTTTCTACACTCCCAAAGAAGTACATGTACCATAAAATGTGATAAACCCATAAGGATAGAGCCCTGGTTTTCTCTTAAATTCCTTCGACCACTCATCATCCAAGATATTCAGGATCCATCCATGTTAAGATTCAAACAAAAGGCCAGATGTTTCCATTTAACCCAGATCCCACGATTGCTTCTACTCCTTTCCTTAGTGTGGAAGATCCTCGGTGGTAGTCTGCAAAAGGAAATAGCTGACACCCCTCCTTTCTTAATAAATCCCAATTCTGAAATGAGGTAAAAATTTTAAACCCGTATAAGTTAGGTAGAGTATCGTCTTCCTTCCCTAATCTTATTTCTTGCTTCCCAAAATGATCCAACAGTTCACTACAAAAATCATCACCCGAGTACTTGACTGATAGAATAAAAGAAAATTATAAATTAATTTCCATTATAGTATCATTATTATATCACATATTTTCATCACATTCTTCCCCATTACCTTCCATGTAAAATATAAATAAAAAATGACATCGCTTTGGGGACGTGGTAGTCTTCATGTACACATGAAAGATGTTATCATTTCTCAAAGCATGGAATGGAAAGTAGATAGATGTAATATTATAATTATATAAGTAGTATTATGTAATAAATATTATTTATAAATATTAAACCCATCATAATACCCATCCATAAAATATTGGGGTGAAAAATTAATTGCATCACTACGTGGAGACAATTAGTTGTACGTACACACTCGTGATACTTTCACTCCCCATTTTTAGGGAAATATGGTGGATAATGGTGTTTTCATAAACATAAAAACATTTAAGAATAATAAGGATACTAAATTTATTTTTTTATGATATATACCATATATTTATAGGAGGTAAATAAGAGTAAAAAATAATGTGATTTGTTAAGATGATTACCTCTTCTTTGAAATGACTCCTTTATATCTCCTATAAAGGGATCTAGGGTTGGTATATGGCAAGGAAAATAACCTACCGAATGTGTGTAAGGAAATTTAGAAGATAATTTGATATATTTTGGTCTATAAAAAAATTTCAATGTTTTTTAAAGAAGTTATGGAGGAGGTTCCCTTTTAAAATTGAGGTGAGGGGCACTTTTTGAATTTCCCAAAAGATTAAATTATAATAAATTTATTCTAAATCTGAATGCCTCCAAATGACTAAGGATTCTAATATAATAGAGGATAAAATTGTAAGACCCTAAACCAATTGAATTTATACATGTTCTAGTGTCATTTTAATCCTTATAATTTTGATTATCCCTTAGTTAATCGAATTAAATTTTAATAACAGTAAACAAACTCAATAATAATGGGTTGAATTTTTTAATTATAAGGAAACAATTAACACCTAAAAAGATTATTTTTGACATTTTATACCATATAATAACCACCTGGTCTTTATTTAAATATTTTTATATTTTTTATGTAATTTAATAATATATTATTTTAATAAAATGTCCTTATTTCCAATTTTGACACTATTCATTTAATTTTACTTAAATAAGTAAAAGAAATGTTTGAAAATGAATATAATATTTTAACACAACATTATTATGTTATATTATCCTATAAAATTCATGTGATTCTATAACTTACTCAAATAATATCACTTTTAATATTTTCAATATCATTAATTTTATTTTTTTCATTAATTGAATAAATATTGTTTTAGTGTTGTGTATGAATTTAAGGTATTTATATATTAATTGAAATTTATAAATTAACTAATATAATTAATATAATTTTATTATACAAAAAATGAAAATTAATATTCCTTTATGACTAGTTTTTTTCCTATGAGAACACATAAGGATATTTAAAACTAAGAGAGTGACATTTTGGAACTTTCATTGATTTAAATAATATATAAGTCATTTTAATGGAAATGTGTCTGTTAAAAAACTAAATTTTGATCCTAATGAATTAGGGGTAGAATTAAACTCATCCAATAATAATTATGATTAAGACTTATGGCTTTATTACATATTTTTATCTTAGATTAACTAGATTTTCCTTTTACTATTGTGATAATGTTTTCCACTTTCACTATTCATATTAGTAAAAAATAAAATGGACCTATTTAAAAAATATGACCCTAATTATTCAAAATATGGAATAAATTTTATAAAATTAAATTACTATAAGTTTCAATAATTTCTTTTAAAATAAGTGTTCAAACTCTGATAAAATCTGCTTTTTAGAAAAATAAAGTTTACATGCATAAAAACACCTTTATTCTAATCCCATATCTAAAAAAATTTAGATAAATGATAAAAAAATTATTCTATTTTATATTATGTAAATTTCATCAAAATAATTACGAAATATTTATCAATTTAATTTCTTAAGTTAAAAACACATTGAACGCATAATAATTTCTTTTTAGGAAAATGCATATTTACCTATAAAAATCCTTTTACACTAAATTCAAACATAAAATTTATTATAATTGAATTAATTGAATAATTTGATATATAAGAGAAATGATTTTAATTTTTAACTATTTTAAATCAAAATTTAAATTTGTATGTGTTTGGAACAAAATGTAGTTATCAATAAAATTTCTATTTTTTCCTATTTGTTGGAAAATTAATCTTTTCATAAAAATATCAGACATTCACCCAAAGATAATTTTTTTTGAGGATTTAAAAAATGTATTTAGTTATAGGAAATAAATTTTTTAAAATTTTCATAAGTTTAATATAATATTTTATCACAGAAATAAATGAAATTTATTTTGAAGGAAATATATATTTTTAGCATAATATAAGTTTAATAAAAAATTGAAATATTATTTCCTAACAATTTATAAATTAATTTTTATTTAAATGTCTATTTTTATTATATTTCATAATGTTTTTGATAATATTCATACCAAACAATTTAAAATCAAGGTTACTATGGTCACATAATAATATTTTAAAAATATATAGTGGTTAGTTTAAACTCAGTGTTGCATATAACACAAGCTATAGAAAAAATTAAATTTATTTGAAAAAAATATTTTTCAAAATCATAGGGTGTAACAATTACATTTATATTGTGCCTCTTGACAAGTATAAAATATAATATTAGGTCATATCAATATTAAGTATAATATTCTCCTAATTATCGACCTGTATTCTGTGACATTGGCCGCTTTTCCATCACCACCTGTTCAAAATTTAAAATATTAGGAAACTTTTTCTATCATTACATTGGAATACTTTTTTCAAAAACTCATCCAAACCATGGAATTTTTATATTGAGATATAAATTTTGCATTTATTACTTATATCACTTGTAGACAAAAGAAAAATGTCTACTCAATGATCATCAATATTTCAAACTCACACTTCATGAAATATAAAAACTAATTGAATTATAATTAGTTCCATACAAAATATATTATTTCATATATGTTATAAACCAATCACTACCTAGAAACCATGATTCTTCACATATTGATTTATTCTTCAATATTATGCATTTGGTTCTAGATTTATCCCATAAAATGCCTTTTTCAATAGAGAGAATTTTTCCTCATATCCATGAATAAGAAAACCATCTTGATGATCAATGCACACCTCTTCTTCAAGAAAACTATTTATAAATTCTAACTTGATATCCATATTGAAAACATTTTATTTTATTTATGCTATTATGGATAAAAATTGAATACTTATCTCCAGCATTTCCAAAGTTGAAAATATCTCATCAATATATATTCCCTGGATTTTGGAGTACCCATTGTACACTAATCATGCCTTATTTAGAATCAATTTTCATTCATTATTCAGTTTGTTCTAGAATAATAAATTGGTCTTGATAACATTCTGATTATCTATCCTCAAAACAATTATTTATAAACTTATTCTTTTCAATTTTATCAATAACTGAATTCATTATCTAAACACAATTATTATCTTTATTAGCCTCTTTATAACACTTTAGCTCTACATGATATAAGAAATATTTTTTTAGAGTCTTTATTATCCTCATATACATTTGTGACACCTAGAAATATATGATATTCTTCTCACCAATTTCATCTAGGAACTTCTGTTTCTACATAGAAGTTGGTATAACTTTATCATGTTTATCATCAGTGCCCTATTTTAAATTTTCATTGGAACCATTCTCTCCCCCTTTGCTTATCAAATCCTCATCACTTTTTTTCTGAATATTTAGATTATTTGGATGAATATTATACTCATTATATACTATAATGAAATAATTAATTTTATAACCCTTTCATGGATTCTTATTAAATAATTTATATGTTTTCTATTTCTAGAGTAGCAAAGGAAAATTCTATTATCCCCGTTAGATTCAAACATCCTATGTTCTTTCTTCTGTAGAATGAAATAATTATGAATATATGAAATTACTTTACCATTGAATTCTTTCTATACCAAAATTCAAATATATTCTTTTATTCCTCCTAAAACAAAAAATCTTTGTTAAAAATATATAACAATCTTAATACTACTTATTTCCAAAACATTTGTGGTAGGTCTTTCTCAATAAAAATTGTTTTTAACATGTTATTTATGATACAATTTCTTCTCCCAGCCACATGTTTTGGTTGAGGAGTTCCCACTACTAATACATGGTACATTATCTCATTCTTAAAAAGATAATCATACACCTATTTTTTTGTACACTATATGCTATTTTCCATCGAAAACATCAAAAAAATTCCAATCATGTTTTTAGCATACCTATAATATTGAATAATTCAACTGAATGCCTTAGAATAGTGATTTATGACCACTATCCATCCAATCCTACTATAATCATCATTTAAAAAACATAATATATATTCACATAAAAATCTCTTAGTGAAATTGGTCCACATACATCAACATGAACCAATTCAAGCACCATTTTAAAATTCTATTATTTTACCTTATATTTCTTTTGGGTAATCTTCTTTTTTTGTAAAAAATAATACATGTGTGTACGATCACATGATAGCCTTGGGATAACTCTATATCCATTATTTTTCATCACATCATCCAAGGAATTTTGGCTTAAATGTGCAATCTTATAAAGCCACAATTTGTTTCCATATTCCTTATATAGAAACAACATGGATTTTTATCTCTATAGAAGGTAGAGATTCCACGTAAAAGGTATAGATTAACCTTTAGAGAAATCCCTCACATGATAACTACAATATTCTTCACATGATTATACAAATCTTCTGGGTAATTTTTATTCCATGCCTGGAGTCACACAATTGACTGACAGTAGAATGTTGTGACTGGGATATTTAATAACCAGAACATCGAAATCTATCATATCGTTGACCCAATGTTTGTATTTCTTGAATCTGATAATATTTAGGTTGTGATCATTTCATAATATAAAGAAAATTTCCTTTCTTCACTTGGTACTTGTGACAATATCTTTTTTTAGTCATGTAGTAAGTGCATCCACAATCAAGGATTCATACACTAGAATGATATATTATTTATCAGGAAATTTATACAACCAATGCATGCTTAACTATTTTATATTTTATCCATGTCTTTAGATTCACACATGATATTGATTTACATTCTTGATATTATTTATAATATTATTGACAAACATCATCTCACAAATATGTTAATCAATTTTTCATTTTCATCTCACTTAATGATTCCTTAAACTACATTGTATGACAAATTTTGGTCTTCTTATGATCATTCCATTATATTATTGATGATAAATACATAGACATATCTCAAAATACACTATAATAGTAATAGTGACCATCAAAATAATTCCTAGAATACTGATATATATTTGAATACTTTTTTTCTCGTATTCCCTCCAATACCATATGGTTATCGGGTAAACATGTTGCGAATTTTTTCTCTTTATAAAACAGTAACACCTGATACAGGTTGTACTCTTATGTGTATCTAAAATTAAAAAAAATTATATTATTTTCATTGAAAACTCTTATTTTTATTCATACCCAAATCATCCTTCATATTTATAGTGTGTTCTTGAGGTCGAGCATCGACTATCACTTCTTTCAATTTGTGATCAAGCCCCATACTAGCTTAGTCAGTCTAGTGTATATTTTTATTTTTCTAACACTCCTTATCCTATTTTTATATTACAAAATTCTACATATTTATATTTTATATTTCATGTATAATATTCTTTCCCGATGTCATGTCGATAGTCAATATTTTCTCTTGATCTATAACTTTTCGTTAGAGGCCAAAAACCTCCTCTTTAAAATATATGATACATTTTACTTTACCTTTAACCATGTTAGTCAAACTATAGATAACCCTATAATGTTCTTTATCATTGATATTGTACTCAATGACCTCCTATAAGAATTCCAACATTCAAGATTGAAACTTTTAAATCTCCTTCTTAAACTCTGACTTCTCATATTCTTCCTACTACATATAGAGTTTGACACTATAAACTAATTTTTTATCTTTATTTATTTGGGATATCTAAATATCTATATCTTCATGAATAGACTCTAATTCTTCATGAAGATAACATCTTCATTCTATTTCACCTTAATCATTTCCACTCTATTTCCTTGTCTAAGAACTACCTATGAGTACCACTAGAGAATATTATTTGTGGTATTTACAATATTTAATTTCTTTTTCCTCAGTTTCATCAGAACTATTTGTCTCTTGTGAAATAAGGTTCACATTATTTTAGAATTTTTGTTTCATCATTCTCTTACCTTTTACATTGGACGATTGTTTTTCATATGATGTATATCATACTCATCATCATATGGAAATTTCTTGGGGAACTTGGTTGTAAGTTTCTCAACCTTTCCATATAGAAATCATAAAAGTGGAAGTTTCCCTCTATACATTACTTATCACCTTTGTATATTTTATGAATATAATTACATGAATTAAACCACCTATTATTCTTCCTAATCATTATCCATAGTAATCTTATTTAAATCTTTTAATTCCACCTCCTTTGACTTCCTCTTTTCCACATCCACAATTTCATTGCTTCTCATCTCATATTTGACAAGAGTACTATATAAACTATCCAACCATAGTTTCAATTTATATTTATCCTTAGGTAAATAAACTTCTTAATTGAAATAAGGTGGAAATATTCTCAATGAATTCTCGAATATCTTATCATCATTGAGGGTTTCACCAAGACCATGTATGTCCTCCATAATTACATTAACCCAATCAAATAATATATCAAAATATCTATTTGGGTGCATCATCAAGTCATTTTATTTTCTCTATAAATCATCAAATTAATCATCTTGTACATTTTAATTACCATTATAGATATTAATAATATTTTCCCACATAGTGTGTGAGGACTTACAAGATATCACCTTCATAAAGATTCTGTTAGATAATGTTCCCCCTATAGCATTGATTCCTATAGAATTGTAATCTACTTCTTTATCTTCACTTTCTCATAAAACCTTGTTATCTTTAATTGTCGAAATCACAGGCATAACAGATGAATATAGATCCATTCCTAGTGATCAAAATGTATTGTTTCAACTAATTCTTATATAATTGAAGATAGTTTCCCTTGAAGATTGGATTCCATTTGTGATTGACTGATATCATTACTTCCATTGAGATAAAAACCCACTAACATTAACCTTTACCTTTGTTACAAATTATTACCCCCATTAGGTTAAATACACTTAGGTGGGATCAGGGTATTTTGAATTAAAATAATTTAACCTTTTGATATTATTTCATAATTAAACAAAACTCTCTTCTCTCTTCTTATCATAACAATATGTAAACAAAAATGAAATCATGCAAGTGAAGTAAGAATTTTAATTAAATCACAAAAACTATGATTATTCAATGAGAATAAAAATTAAATGTACTTATGTAGAATAGTCAATAAATTAAACAAATATTTCTATTTTTGAAGGGTGCTCACTATCCCTTATTGTTTACAACCTCTCACACATGATAATTTTCCATCCTCTCAAATGAAGTGGAAAAACATGTCCTATGGAAGATTATTCTAGTGATCTATATCAAATATGATTTATTTCACTCTAAAATTGGTGGTATATAAATATCTCCATTCATCAAAGAGATGAAATACACTTTAACAAATAGATTTTTTTATTTGGAACAACTCCTTCATGAATTTTACTCGTTCGTAAACTTCTACTCTAGGTATTATATTCTAGAAACAATTTTCACCACATATTTTCTATATATAATATCATTCACCACATATTATCCTCCATTACAAAAAAATTTGCAATTTCAGAATCAAGTTCTTCCTAAGAAACTCATCCTTAATGAACTAAACTCCCTTAATGAAATTCACTCCCTCAAGAATCACTAACATTTCAAAAACTCTTCAGACTTTATGATTCAATTTCTAATTATTGGATTTTCTATAGTGACAATATTCTAATGAACATTTCTATTTTAAATAAAGTGATCAGGGGTCTGTATGTAGGAAAATAAACCTGAAAAATCGATTAATCACAAAATTACTATTTAAGTCATTTGGAAACATCCCTTCACATACTACATTCCAATTTACAATTATCATTGTGAAAATCCTCCATGGAATTATTTAAATCACTTCCTTTATTCTATAATTAACCCAACCTTATTGTATAATTCCTTTATGGTTGTATAGTTTCTATGTGAATTCTTACTCACTATGAAAATCAGATGAATTAGACATATTTCCTTCACCATCAAGCACTTTTCCCAATACGACTCCATTTACATTCCATAAGGTACATATATCTAAAAACCTATATTAAAATCCTCCATTTTTTATAAAATAAACTATAATGGGAATATTAAAATTCACACAAAAATGAAAATCACTCAGAAATAATTACACATTCTATGAAAAATTCTAAAAATCTCTAATTACATCTAGAACTACTTTGGATAAATCTATTTTCTTGAAAACACAGTGGAACCTTATCATCTAACATTAAAAATTCTATTGAAAAATCCTTCCCAATCACTTCTATAAACTCCACTTTCCTTTATGAAACTCCAAATAGTGATCAATGATTCAATCAACACATACTCTATGACCACGTGAGTGAGACTTGGTGTGAGAAACAAGAGTAGTATTAAACTTTCATCAATGAATCAATTCTTTTTGAATACCAATTATTGAAACATTCTCAATACCAAATGATAAATCATGCTCATCCATCAATACCACCCCAAAAACCACACATAGTAACTATATGAATTTTGAACCCAAGGGTCACTCCTATGATTCATTAGCAATGATAGAACAACTTTAAAATCTTTATATTTGGTAAAAAAATATGAAATAGATCCACTTTCTATGAGAAATTTATGAACACCTCCAATTATATCTATAGATACATTTGATAACTTTAATATCCAAAAAACACACCAGAACATAGTTAGCTGACATTATAAACAAACAAAACAACCCAAAACATTGAAATTGCACTATGAAGGATATTTTTCCACTAGTTTCCCTATAATATATTATATTTTCTTATTATATATTAATTCCTTAAATGATTTTAAGTTTCACTCTTTGGGGTTCAATGAAGTGATGTAGGAATTATGAAAAGTGAATTTATTCAATTATAATATGTTCTACAATATTAATAGAATCCTTTATATATAAAAATATTATGGATATGGACTGTAGTAATTTGGGGATTCTTCTTATCCCCTTGATTAAAATAGATGTGTGACTTATATAAGGATTGTTGACTTTGAGCCTTTATGATATTCATGGATATTCTAGGTATCTTTAACTTCTTGTGAGATAAAATCATTGATGAAGCTGAACTATAAGTATTGGGATTCTTACTGTAACCATGGTTGACATGTTATTAGATCATATCTATTATCTTTGGGGTTTATCTTGTTTTACCTTAGTATTTTCTTTATGATATCTTGTGTTTATTTACATTATATTTTTAGGGAATCCTACTAGATATGATTATACTCACTCCGGCATAGGCTTCATTCTCATATGTTTTGTTTTTATACATGTGTTGCAAAAAGTAGTTTTATTAATAGTGGGCATGGGGTTAGTAATGATGAGTGATTTGATGCATAGTAGAATATTATGGTACATGGTGGGTGATGGTTGTTTTTAATTTTTGTCCCAGGATACCATATTGTGAGTCAGTGTTTTAAATTTCACGTAGTTAGTTTCACTTGGTTATTTCATTTACTATATTTCCATCCCCCTCTATGGATTCTACTTTGTGGTTATACACTTTTTATTTAGGTCTCAAACATGCACTATATAAAATTTGGATGATTTTATATATTTATAAATATTTGTGTTGTTCTTGTTGTTAATTATTCATGTGTATTGAAGATGCATTTTTTATCTTTGTTGATATAGTCAAAGGCCTCCCACAGGTTTATTCTCTTTCGGTACTAGTTGATATCACCTTGCCTATGGGATGATGGCTTAGACTGGCACACTTTGTTTTCTACCCACTCGGTTGGGGTCTCTGTAGGATGGGTTATTTTTAAACGGTGTCATATCAGTCTCAGTCCTTCGTTTGGATTTTGGAATTAGTTTTCTTTTGAGGATTGATTAGGAATTTAGGGAAGTGATAATGATGGGGATTTGAGTTTAGTTATCATATCAAGTAGACCAAATTTTTTTAAAGTAATGATATATTTTTTATTTAGGATTTTAATAAATTTTTAGTAGACTTGTAACTCTAAGGAATCATATTTTTTGTAAAAGTATATTAGATAATTCATCATAAAGGTTCCAGTATTGATATTTCATATCCTTTATGTCACACAATGATTTTTGTTTTCTTATTTTGTTTTGTTTCATCTTTTTTTCCTCGTTTCTCTATCTTGTTTTGGATGTTCCAAATATATTTTATAGTTCTGGGCTATTTTTCCTCTATTTCACACTTTAGGTGCACGGTTAAGGGGTAATAATGAAACCTATTGAGGTTGATCTCCTTTCTAGTTCATTTTTTAATTGAATGATTTGAGTATCATAGGATTCTCAGGATTTTTTCCAATCTCTACAACTCCTAAGAGGAACTATATAGGTCATTTGGTTCCACTGTTCAAGGGAATATAGGCTAATCATGGTTAAACAAATATGTGGGAGGTATGTGTATGGTTCTACAATTTTTTATTGAATCATGTCACACAGTTGGTGTACGGTTTCCCAAACCGTGTGGCCAAACCGTGTTAGTTCCCAGTGTATCACGTAAGGGGTGCACGGTTAACACATGGTTTGGGAAACTATTCAACCTAACCATGAATAGTTCCCATGTGTTTTAAAAATGTGATGTTATCTTTCTACCCTCTTGATTTTTTAACCCCAAACATCCTATATATCACACTCCTAGATCTTGAAACATAGGGAAGCTCCTCCCTTATCCTCTAAGATTTCTATCCTTCTATGATGGATCTAAGGGGTTTCTTTAATATTTGGGGCAAGATATTCAAGGTAATCTCTCTCTCTCTTATTACTCTTCCTTCTTATTCCATTTTCTTTGGATTTCCTCCTTTTCCATAGTCTTATGGGTATAGGATTCTTGTTTCCCTTGGTTTAATTGGTGTTTTTTACTTATTAATGTTTCTTGTTGGTGTTCTGGATTCATCAAACCCTCATGAAGATGTTTCAGGTTTGTTTTGTTATAGCACTTGTGGTTTTAGGTAGGTTTCCCTTCTCACTAGCCCTTTAAATTTAATAATCATCGATTATTTTCATTTCATACCATCTATGGCTTATAATTTGTGATTTATGGATTTTAGAATAATTTCTTCATAAGAAACGACATTATTTAGTTCTTATTTTGATGTATATGGTATTATTCGGTTAATCCTTGCATGAAAAGTGTTTGATAAATTGCATGATTGGACTTTATAAGTGATTCATGGTTCATAAAGTGTGTTATGGATTTTTAAATGTATTTGTTTTCTAAAATTGTGGTTGGGGTATTTTAATTTAATTTTTAAGTGTATTCATATTTGAAATGTTGTGTTTGATTTATTTGGAAATCGGTGGTTTCTCAAAGAGTGTTTGAGGCCTGTTAGACACTTTTCTAAAATTAGTTTTCTTGAAAATTATCCCTAGATGATGTGATTTCCATGGTTATGTTGAATGGGATGGGAGGTCCTTTTTTGGAATCCTTAATGATCTATTAGTTAAAGGGAAAGATATTTTTCATTGCGGTGGTTTAGGGTGATGTATCTGTGTGATGCTTGTGTGTGTGATATATGTATATGCGGTTCATTTATTTCTTGGTTATTATTTGATTCCACCACTTTATTCTTAATATGGGAACCTATAATAGCTATCAAATTTTTGGTGAATGGTTTCAATACTAGCTTAGGATTCTACTCTAGATAGTGACCCTTAGTATGGACTTGTCTCTCATTGGGGATTGTGACCCACAGTTAGGCTTGGTAGGGTAAGAACTGAGGATGTGGGTGAATTGATGTTACCGGAAGAGGAATTCCTACATGATGAGTCTGATGTTAAGTAATTTCTAGATTATCCATAGAGCTCCTAGATTCTCACATGTTCTATGGCACTTAGTTATCTGCAGCAGATGATTGTGATGCATTGTTCATTGACTACTCATATGTTATATATTTCATTGACATTGTTTTGTGATCATTTCTTCTTCTATCATGTATGGTGTGGTTATTTGTTAAACATTATGTGTTGGTTTTCAAATATTCATGGAAAAATGCATTGAAAATGTTTTACACTTAGTTTCTCCCTTTTTAATTAAAAATTTCATCCTTCTCGAAAATACTAGTGTCTCTTTAAAAAATATTCTAATTTGAAATGAAAAAGTGAATGTACTATGCTTTATTTTAAGAAGAAATGTGTGAAATATCTAGTGTTGTGTATTTTATTTTATATCTGCAATATATTAGTCTTTGTTTAAAGGAAGTGCATTGATAATAGATTTTTCAGGAATAACTAAAATGTTTTAATACTCATGACAATAACTTATTTATTATTTTTATCATCTAGTGTAGGTTCCAACATGGATTTGACCATCATGGGTGATTTTGGGTTTTGGGATTAGAGAGTGACCCTTAATGTCACATAGAGACATGGTGGTTGTCAGGTTAAGTTTGGGTTCTTTGGTCAGACTTGCTGGATTTTTCATGTTATTTGTAAAAGATGTTTAGTTTGGTTATTGTTTTATTTTTGGTTCGCTCTATTTATTTTCACTTTTTTGGTATATTTTTTTAGGGAATATAATTCCCTTTGGTTCTTGTTGATGTCCTTGGAACTTTTGGCCAACTTGGGAGGATCTGGAATGCCACTTCTACCTTATCATGGGATGACTCAGGTGACTAGTTCAAGGTCGATCCCAGTGGGTTCTTGAAAAAATGGTATTAGATTAGGATCATTTAGACGACCTAGCTTTTATAGTACCCATTGTTATTTGGGTAGTCAAGGTAGGTATAGTGCAAATGTCAAAACATTATGTGTAGGTATTATGGAGTGTCGGGCCAAATCATTATTTTTTAAACCTCGGGTTTCAAGGGGAAGTTAGGTTTTGTTGGTTTTTATTGTTCCTATGGGATGTTTGGTGTTTGGGAAAATTAATGAGTGTCATGCTAGTGGTCATAGTGAGATCAAAGAGGCAAAAAAGCCATATAGATCTGGGGACATTGTCCTAGAATTTTCTTAGTGGTTGGGGTGTGTTTTGTATATGGCCACAAACCATATGGCCAAGTCACCAATCGACAATATTTTTCCCCTTAATGATATTTTTTTAGTCTACTATATTTTTAGTTCCTTTTGAAAATATTGTTTTGGATCATGAAAAACCATATTACAAGTATTAATGTTTTGAATTTTTGAAGATGGGAAATGACTTTTAAGATTTTTTTAAAGGAAGTCTTGGAAAAATTATTTTTAATATGATGAATTTTGGATAAGATGAATTTTGGTTTTTCAAAAATGGATTTCTATAATAAAAAATGGGGTTTATCAAAATTGGTTGTTTTCGAAACAGAAATTAATTTTGCAGTTAAACGATTTTAGGAAAAAATCATGGGATGTTTTTGAAAGATTTTTTATATTTAAAATCGGAAAGGGATTGAGAAGTTAAAATTTGGGGGGAATGTTGTGGTTCGAAAATGGGAAAGTCTTTTTTTGATCTTTAGTATTATTATGAGACCTCACTTCAAATTATGCGTGTGAGGTAGTAGGTTATTGATGGAATGGTTTAATGGGTTCTTGAATTGGAATGGGAATCTATATATGTGAGGCTCTATAGAATACCATGTGTGCGGGTGAAATTTACCAATTTTATTTTCTTTTAAAAAGTGTTTTTAAGGGGAAAATCATGGTTCTTTGATAATTTCTTGTTGTATATCATGTTTTATCATGATTTGGGAATGTTGTTTAAGAGGTGTTTCGAGTTTGAGTTCTTATTGGTGATTCTATTTTGATTGAGTTCTTCATTTTCTTATAGTTTAGTGTATGCCCCAAAAATAATTTGATGAATATTAGAGGTAAAGTGGTGGGTAGTTCACCATTAGTATACATTCTAGTTGATAAACCTAAGGATTTTATCCATGACTTAAAGAATATTAACACTACTCTATTTTATGGTCAAGAAGATCCTTTTGAGGCGTAAGAGTGGATACAGTGAATGGAAATGATCTTTGGTGTCCATGAGTTTCCTAAGACTTAAAAGTTTATGTTATCTACCGTTATTCTTGAATTTCAAGGTTATAAGTTGTGGAAGTATGTTTTTATAACCAAGCCTTAAGAAGAACTGGACTAGGAATTCTTCAAGGCTTCATTCATTCAGAATTATTTCTTTGAGGTTGTGAAGGTGAGGAAAGTGATGGAGATGTCATTGATTCAAAAATATGATGGATCAGTGCAGGATTTTGTTCATTATTTTGAGGATATATTTCTTTACCTTTCATATTTGGATGAGGATGATTACATTAAGGCACAAAAAATTTTAGAACAAGATTCATCCTGATGAGCAGTTAAAAGTATCAGAGTTCAATCTAACATCCTTTTCCAATGTGGTGAGGCAAGTTGTTTGTGTTGAAGCTATGTTATAAGGAGTGATTGGGGTATCCAACCTTCCATCACTCCCTAGAATCAGTGAATATAATCCCATTAAATAGGTTGGAAATAGGGTTGAAGCTAGAGGTGTTGGTTTTTGAATCGAGATGCATTTAGATCTTTCGTCAGCTTCTTCTGTTCATAGGACCCTGGTGTGTCGTCAATGTAGAAGTCGGGTCACATGAATCTTTTCTGTCCAAGTGATCTAAAGACTGGGTGTACCTATGGACACCTAGGACATTTGAAATGGTTCTTTTGGGTGTTTTCACAAAGCGACATGGAGATAGATCCATCCCTTTAGAAGATACCCAACCTGTTTACTAGAATGAGGTGTTAGATTGGGTTCAGTTTATAGACCCTTTCCATTTGAGTTTCCATTCCATTGTAGTGGTGGTGTTTTATGGGTTTTTTCATTTATTTTCATTGGTCCTTATTGATAACCTCTATTTTAATGAACGTGTGTCTTATGGGAAATTCATAATTTTCCCATTTGAGCGGTGGTGAGTTTTGTTGCATGTTTCATTCATACTACTTCCCATTTGGGGTTAAAAAGGGTGATGTGTGTGTATCTTCTGAATCCCTATTTTAGTGGTAGTTCCCTATTAGAGCGAAGCGAGTCTCATGTTAAGTCAGGTTCATTTGTTTCTTTCATGGGTTGTGGGTGACCATTCTAGTATAAAGTGTCAGTTTTTAGTTGGTGATGTTGTTTTGGCCTCTAGTTATAATTTTAAAATGGTGGGGAGTCCATTCTAGTATCCTATATTGAGTCAAGTTAATACTTGTTTCTATTCTTATCATTCTTGTTTGCACATCTCCTTGGTTGATGTTTGGATTTTGGGGTACACCCGATGGTTGTATTCTTGGTAAGGTTGTGGGGTTTGTAGTTTAAGTTTTTCTTTTTTTTAAGTAGTTTGGTTTTATTGGTTTATTTTAGGTAAGAGGTATGAGTTCTGTTTTGGAGGTGGGTGAGGTGTTCTGGGCTTGAGGGATCGAATTGTGTGATTGTGTGAACCTTTGTCTTTGATCTATCAACAAAATAAATTGTATATTTATAGGGACAAAAATCATTATGGTGAGAGAATTTTCACACCCCAGTTTATGGTTCTTCTTCTGTTTTGGTTTATCCTTTTGTTCTTGGTTTTTCTCCTGAGTTTCTGGTGTTCCAGATTTAAATTTTTTGTTTCATACAATTTTTACTCTACTAAATGTTTTAGGTGCATATTTAAGTGGTAACCATGTGGCTTCTTGAGGCTAATATCCTTTCCAATTCATTTTGAACTTTCAGGAATTGAGTTGCACCGGTTATTCATAGTTTGGTCCAAAAATGTTCGGATCTTATGAGAAACAGTTTGGGTCCTTTAGTGTCTTTGGTCGAGGGAACACAACCTGAGCATGGTTGTACAAACTATTTGGGAGGGATGCAAATGGTTCATCATTTTTTAATAGATTTATGTCATATGTTTGGAGCATAGTTTCCCAAATTGTGTGGCCAAACCATGATAGTTCCTAGTGTGTCCATTAAAATGCACAAATTTGGTGTATGGTTTAGGAAACTGTGCAGCCTAACCATGTATTTTTTCCATGTGTTTAAAAAGTTTGAATTTAACTTTATACCCTCTTGGATTTTTAACCACAAACACCTCTTATCTTCCTCTCTTGGATTTTGGAAACAACGGGGAGATCCTCCTTTATCCTCCAAGATTCCTCAACTCTTTCTAGGATAGATCGAAGGGGTTTCTTCAAGATTTGGGGCTAGATATTCAAGGTAGACACTTTATCTCTTCTTCTCCTTCCTTTTTATTATATTTTTATTATATTTCCTCTTCATCCTTGGTCTTATAGGTATAGGGTTCTTGTTTCGGTTGGTTTAAATTTAGGTTGTTCCTTTTTTAAGGTTTCTTGTGGTTGTTCTTTCTTCTTCAAACCCTCATGAAGGTTTTTTGGGTATGGATTGTATAAGTGCTTCTGGTTTGAAGTAGGTTTACTTTTTAACTCACCCTTTAAATTTAATAATCATTGACTGTTTTATTTTTTCACCTTACTTGGATTATAATTTTTAATGTATGATTTTTATAATATTTTTTGATAATAAAAGAGGTGATTTCCTTATTTTTTTGAAGTATATGGTATTTTTTAGTTAATACTTTCATGAACAATGATTGTTAAATTGTATGGTTGGAACTTATCAGTGATTCATGGTTCTTAATGTGTGGTTTAGATTTGAAAATTTCTTTGGTCCCAAAAATTGTGGTTCTGATTACTTAAATGGGTTTTTAAAGTGTATTTAGATTTGAAATGATGGGTTTTAGTCCTTTAGAAATGGGTGTTTTCTCAATGTGTGTTTGAGTCCCATTTTGCACTTTTGTAAAATTGATCTTCTTGAAAATTATCCTTGGAAAATCCTCTTGACTTGGATATGTTGAATGGTATGGGAGGCCCCTGGTGTCGGAATTCTTCATCATATATTGGTTGATGAGAAAGAAATTGTTCCTTGGGGTGGTTTGGGGTGATTCTTATGTGTGTGATATATGTATATATGGTTTATTTTATGTTTGATTATTATTGGATCACCCCAATCTTTTTCTGGACATGGGAACCTAAAATATCTAGAGGATTTTTGGTGAACAGTTGATGCACTAGCTTATGATTCAGCTCTAGCTAGTGGCCATTAGTATGGACCTTGTTCTTCTTTGCGATTATGCCCCTCAGTTAGGCTAGGTATGGTAAGAACCAAGCGTGGGGGTGAATTGATTTCATCGGTTAAGGAATGACTATGAGATGATTTTGTTGTTTAGTATATTCTTGATTATCCACTGAGTGCCTAGGTTTTCCCATGTTCTTTGGAACTTAGTTATCTATGATAGATGATTGAGCTTCATTTTTGGTTGATTACATGTATATTCTATATTCTATTGCCCTTATTTTGTGATCATTTTTTCTCATCTCTTGTATGGTGTAATTTTTTTAAAGTGGTTTTTTGGTTTGAAATTATTTATAAAAAAAATATTTCAATTTTTTTCACTTCCTTTCCTCACTTTTATGTAGAAACACCATATTTCTCCTCTAAAATGCTAGTGTCCCCCTCTTACAAAAGTATATGGTTTTAAAAGAAAAAGGGAAATGGACTGGGATTTGTTTTAAAGATTAAATGTGTAAAAAATATAGCCTTATATTTTTTTCAAATTTGTATTTGATTATTCTTTGTTTAAAGTAAGTGAATTTGGAATAGATTATTCGAGCATGCCTACTAAGTTTTAATACTCACGTCTATAGATTAATTCTTGTTTTTAGCATTAGGTGTAGGTTCTATATTAGATTAAATCATCATGTGTGATGGTTGGTTTTGGGATCCAACAGATACCCTAAGGGTTACATGGAGATTTATTGGTTATCAAGTTCAATTTGGGTTTTGTTTTGTGCTGGTTGTATTTTTAATCTTTTGTATAAAATATGTTCAGTTTGGTTATTGTATTTTTTTTTGGGATATCTATTTATTTTATCAACTTAGTTTTAATTATTTTATAACAAAAATCATTCCCTTTTGTTCACATTGATTCCCTTGGTTCTTGTCGCTAGCCCAAGATGATTGGGAATGCCTCTTAGGCCACGTCATGGGCTGACTCAAGTGACTAGTTCAAGGTCGACCCGTGTTGGTTTATGACACTTACTATGTGAGATCACCCATATGTGATCTAGTAATTATGGATTCATTATATCTAATATAGGTTTTTACCCAAAAATATACAACACGTATTTAGAAGAATTATTAGGATGAGCCTATGATTCATCTGATGATATTAAGGATGGTTGAATTATAAAGGTGTTGGACCCTCTTCTTTGAAGATAAATGGTTTCCATGTGTGTGTTTAGGATTATGGATTTGATTCTCTATGTTTACAGTTTGGAATGGATCTCTTCAAATCTTAGTATTTCAATCAAGTCATTTGGTGAGATATTTGAGATAGGATTATTCCTTGTTTTCATCCCTCATTTATACAAGAGACCTAGAGTGATCTTTAGTAGTATATATTTTGGATTAATAGTGATTCACCCTAGTAAGGGAACTATAAAACATTCCCATATTTTCATCTAAATGGATTTCATGGATAAATCTCTACATTGAAGATATCCTTGAGATCAAAAGCTTTACTTTTGTCAGTTAAGTATCCATTCAAGAGGTGGACTAGTAAAATAGAAGGTTTTTAGGGGTATTTATAGATGGTTTATTCCTTTTACTATCCCAACCACCCCCTCCATGTTGTATTTGTTAGACATAAATATCTGATGGATAGACCACTGGTGATTTCAAGTGCTGGATGACACCTATGAGGTAGCACCTAATAGGATTGAAGGTGTGGTTGTATCAACTTCATCAAAACTCAAACTCAATAATGTTGAAATAATCCATCCCTTTACAACTTTTCAATTATTTGGGGGTTGGATATTTAAGTTGATCTCCTGGTCAGACATCTTCGGCTAGAGGCTTCTTTTGGTGGTGAGAATCTATTTGTTCCCACTGATTGAAAGTCTGAGATTTTCCTCTTGTGAGGAAGATCATTAATGAGATTCTATCTAGATTGTATTTGAGTCAGTATCATTATGTATTGAATTTAATATATTCTCCTTTGATGTTTCAAGGTTAGTGTTTATGTGTAGTTTGGATCATGGTTCACTCTTAATGGTGAGTGTGACCCTTGTGTGTGGTGAGTTGGGACATAATTTTGCAGATTTCAGCTGATTATCAATCATATGGATAGTTTATCTTATAACACCATAGATACTATGGTATATAAGGTAATTGGTTGTGGTTGAAAATTTTTAAAATCAATCCAATGGATAATTCAAGACTTTATCTTATAATGTGATTTCTTTTTTATAACTATTTAATTTAGTGTTTTTTGAAATATCCTCTATATTTTGTCAAATATCTTGGTTGATTTCATGGTTTTAACAATCTAGTTATTATAAAAATTGGGGAAATGTTTTCATTGAGCTCAGTGTGACCTATTCAACATATAGGGATAAAAGGAGTTCATGTAGGTTGAGTTTATGTCTTTTTAGTATCATCTTTGGTTTTTTGAGGAATATGTTCCACTAGTAGTGCACTATAACAACTATGGAATTCATGAAATTATAATAATGTATTTATGTGTAATGAATTCCATGATTTGTAATTTAAACCCATGGATTAATTTTTGTGGTCTTCATTGATGCCATCCTCATTTGATCTAAAATAGAGGTTATGTGTCTTGGGAAAATTTAGGATGTTCTTTAATTAATTTGAGATCACCAAAAGTGTGATGAGAACATGTTGATTGAGTTCAGGATGTTGGATATTCATTCCTTTGGAATGATATTTATGATGATAGAGTGTTGGTTTTCTTATGTAAATCTCGAGGGTGTGATAGATTATGTGACCGGAGTGATTTAATGGTGTCATGGTAGCTGGCGCCCCTATCAAGAATTTTATGCCCAGTCAATAGACAAGATATTTATGAATATAAATTTAGTATAGTTGGATTTTATAGAAGATGAAGATAATGTATGTATTTTTTTAGTTGTGATAATCCCTACTTCGCAATGAGTGTGGGAAATCTAGTGTGAAAGCATAGTTTATGGGGTCATGTGTGGTCATGTATTTGAAGGTACTATACTTGATATATTTCTCTAAAGGTGGAGTGTACATAATATTTCTCCAAGGATGGGTTATTGTGTTACCATAGGCCTTATCATAGGTATTTCAATGAACATATTTAACTTAGGTTACCCATAGGGTAAGGAACATTGGTGTTGGTCATCTAACCGAGTGTTAGTGTTCATTGTATGGTTACCACAGATACATTGTGAAATATATTACTCATAGGGTTTTGGATTTAGCAACTCATTTTTGGAATATATTATCTTGGGGTATGAAGTTGATAAAATAGGGTCACCTGAATGACCCATACCAACCTCTTTTTATTGTGGCAGTCACTGATGAGCTGAGGGTTTGTTTCGTGGTATTCTAAGAAGGTTAAAACCATTTCATGATGATGTCATATTCACATTAATGAATAGATTATACAACCCAATTGTGTGTTCTTCAGTGATGGATATAATTTTATTCAATGATAGGGGTTTGGTCGTGTGGTTTTCACATATGACAAAAGGAAGAGTTAAGCTTTGGGTTCAGTGTTGTTCATGTTCTTTGTGTTGGTGATGTTAGTACGTGTGCTTTATTAGATGGTGATGGAAAGTTAAAGAAGAACATAAGGAGCCTCAACCAATAATATCCTATGTTATCAAATCGTGATCTTTAATTTTATAATCTTATGATAGATTTTTATGTATATTGATGGATTTGTGTGGTGTGTTTTATATTTTTCCTTAATGTTGGGTTTTATAACATTCTCATTGGAGGTTCCCTTAAAAATGAAACTTTATATAGTTGATATTCATGTATAATGGAGTTTTTTTCATGTCATGAGGATGGTTAACCCATTGATTGTAGGTATTTACTACTTAATTTGGGTGGATTTTTACAAACCCACATGTGCTCCTATTGAGGATTTTCAGAAATGGTCTTAAACAGATTGAACACTGTGAGGAAATTGAAGTCAAAGGAAGTTAACAATAATATATGTGGTTTTAAGGGAGTATTTTTCTTTATATTTTTGGGTCCTATGTTCAATTGGATCTAATAACTATAGTGGATAGAAAAATACATTTTATAATGGGTTGATTTTCGGCATGAGGTTGTTTCGAGATATTCTTAGTTTATTAGCTGATATTGTTTCCTCTTCAAGGATGAAAAGGTCAAATAGTGGGAAGGATGTTTTTGATTAAATTTATTATTCAGAGAGACTTAACTAAATTTATGATTACAATTATTGGTTATCCTAAATAGTTAAAATGGAAACATTACCCTAGTGAGTGGTTATAGAATAATTTTTTTATAGTTCCATTTAGTTTGCGACATGGTGTTTTCCATCAAGGTGAATTTTTTTGGAATTTTTAGCATGTAAAATTTTAAGGGATTTTTAATATTTATTAATAAATAAATAATTATTCTTCGGGTTCAAATGATTGTATCTCCTAAATGGAATTTTAAATTTAAATTATGATATTGTGGGTTTTCCTAGAATGAGGTTATTTTTCTAGGATGGGTAGAATATATGTGTCTTGGATTTGTGCACTGGATCAACCCATATTGGGTTTTTAAATTATATGACCCACATAACATAAAATAGGATTATCTATATACATGTTATATTTTTTCTAGGGTTGGCTATTTTGACATGGAAATAATCCCAAATTTTTAGAGGAGTTTGATTAGGGATCATTCTATGAGGTGAGTCATCAGGGAATGGTAGAGATGGATTCACGATGCATTGATGAATGAATTTCATAGAGTCAATGAATAAATTGAAGTAAATTTTTTATAAACTTTTGGTGGGAATTTCTTTTTTCATTAACTCACATCCTTACAATGAATGAATCCATTCCTTATAAGTGGAAATCATTCAACATCACTAAATTTTTTTACAATTTTGGTAAATACCCCAACCCTAGATGCCTAGATCCAATTTTAAAATTATTACATTGGAACTAAAAATGAGTGATAACATCCCAAAATACTGAATAGTTTAGTAGTCCTTGTTAACTAGATACATACTTGAATATCGCATTACATTTGAAAACATAATATTCAAAACATAGTGAAAGTAAATATTATACATCCTCTTACTCATTCAAATATTCATTCTTAATATCCTAGGTAAAGGAAAAAAATAAGGGTGATCTTAGAAGATGAGTAAGGGATATGTACACTAATATATATCATGATTAAATAAAGAATAATCAATATGGCAAGGTAAATAACTGAAAAAACGTGTTTTTAATCAATAACCTAAGCATGAATAGTAATATAGATGGCGTAAATGAAGAATAAATGATGCCATATGAATAATCATATTAATATGAAACTTATCCACGGATTTTATTCAATATAATATCATGTAAATCAATTACTTATTTAATAATTATTGAATTAATAATGTCAGATATCTAAAACTTATCATCAAGGCCATGAGCTATGATAGTGTAAACTATGGGTATACACCAAAAACAAATTTGATAAGTCCATCCAACTGGTTTGTCTCATGAGACCTACTGATTCATCGAGGTTTTGTGTAATTCTAGTCCCCACCCATCACTTAATAAGTCTAATTCATTAATCATATGTATAAACAACACAACATAATCAATATACTTAAAAAATCAATAAATGTCTATATTGGAATAACTGGCATATGGAATGTCAACACTTTACCCAAAAAAGATAAAAATAAACCATGTATAAAAATATGGTGGATGATATATTTGGATTATATCCTCATTAAAGAATAATATTCAAAAAATTTATTGACACAAATGAAAATAAAATTTAAAATTTACTTGAAAAATCAATGAATAAAATACCCATTTAAACTTTAAAATCAATTATTTAAAATCTAATTTTTTTAAAAATATTAAAAAAATAGATTTTTCAAAATAACCTTGTTAAACTATAAAGTAATATTAAAAACATTGATTGGTTATGATGATGTGAAATTCCATTCAAACTGTATAAGTTTAAAACATTCTTTTCACACTTTTGTAAGACCAGTCAACAATTATATCATTCATAAAATGATAAGAATATTATTTTAAAATAAATTTATAAAAGTAAAACATGGGTAGAAATATCGTAAATAAATATTTAGTGAATATTAAACAAATTTAGGAAGAACATAAAAAAATATATAAATATGGAAGAAAAGTATTCTTGTATGAGTAGAAAAACAAAATCGATTTTCCATGAACACATGATTTTGGTATTTTTAGTACTTGAAGAGTGTAAAATTAAAGGAAAATTATTACTGTTAGAAATAAATAGTGTAAAATAAAATATATTGGGTTTAATATATAAAGATCAAATAATTACCCCAGTTGAGACTTTAATATAAAAAACCCCAAATAATGATGAGATTGTGAAATGAACCCTTACCTAAGGTTTGATGTAAAGACCCCAACCCTAGTATGCTAGAGCCAGTGTCTACATTATTAAATTGGAAATATATAAAAGAGATCACCTCCCAAATGATAGAATGGTTAAGTGGTCTTGGTAAACTTGATACATAATTAAGAATTCACCTTACATTTTAAAATATAAAATTGAAAAAGTGTTTTATTTGAGATAAAAATTATTCCCCTTAGCATATCACTTCATATAAATCATTAATAACTTCCATGTATCCTGTGGAAAATAAAAAATAATAATGGGGTGACCTCAGATTCTCAGTAAGGGTATGCATTCAATATAATCTATCATGAATAAATAAGGCATAAGAAATATGGAATGGAAAATAACTAAAAATAGATTCCATTTAACCAATAACTTTAACATGATGAATAATATGGCAGGAATAAAAGATGATCAAATAAATCCATAAAAATAATCATATGATCTTGAAACTTATTCTCGGATAATATAACTAGTTGAATAATCACCTGGACATCAATAATTAATACCATAATGATGTAATGTATAATGTTATATATCATAAACAAACTATCATAACCTTTCACAAAATAGTTTAAAATTATGGGTAAAACCAATTTAATATGGCCAACTGATTTTTCTCATGAGACCCGTCGATGCATCATGGGTCTATATAATTTTAGTTCCCACCCTTCACTTAATAAGTCTAATTCATTCCATACATGAAAGGGGTAAAACATAATCAACATAAAAAAATTAGAAAAATTACACACAAAATGTTAATACTTACCACAATCAATAAACATAATCATAAACTATCCAAACTAATATGGTGAATGGTAACAAAATAGTGAAAATCTAAGAAAACTGATCATAAATCATTGGGTGAAATAATATTTATAGTTTCATTAAAACATATCCCTAGTGGAGGAAAATTAGAATATGGGTTATTTTTTTTATTTATAGAAATTCCATGAAAATTTACTTCAAAACACTATTTTGAAATATAACCTTTTAAAACAATATTTCAATAAAAAATTGAAAATAAATATCTTTGAAATAACTATTTAAAATTATAAAGTAATATTTAAATAATTGAGTTTTCTTGACTATTGGAAATTCCATTCATGTCGTACCTATTAAAACAAATATTCCTTTCACATTTTTTGTAAAATCCAAATGAAAATTTCTTGGAAAACAACATGAGTATTTATTTCAAAATTTTCAGTAAAAAGTAAAAAAATTGTAAATTTTTCATTAATAAATCATTTTTATAGTGTTAAAAACTTTTTTGAAAACATTTCTATTAATCATGGATATGGAAGAAAAATTATTTTCGACCAAAAAGGGAAATAATGTTGCATTTATTAAAGAAATTGTGAATCATTTTAAGTACCAAAGAGAGGAAAATGGTAATATTGCATGAAAAGTTCATTAATAACTGTATTATATGAAATTATATTGTGTTTAATAAATAAATAATAAATTATTTCCCCTAATTGAGACTAAAACATAAACAATCCTGAATAATGATGATATTTTGAAATAAACCCTCAGTACATTGGTAACTTTTGAATCACAAGCCCCATAAAAGAAGTGACATTAAATTATACATTAAAAACCATTAATATAAAGTTAATAATAATATAACATATCAAAGTATAATTATATAAACCCCAACAGTGTAATAAGTGTTGAAAATGGAATATGTCTCATGGAACTAAAAGTGAGGTGAGAAACCCTTACCTCGGTCTGATTTTCTTCATACGTGTCAGTAACTGTCATATAATGAACATAGATTTATTATAAATATATTGAACAAAAATAATCATATATTTAATACTATATATTATTTAATTATAGTATTTTGTGACCAATTTGTTAACAATTCATTGTTAAAATAATGTTTCAGGTTATAAAGACATTGTTTTTCAAATATGTTTTGATTTGGTATTTTCAATTCCTTTAGATTAATCTGGGTTAAATCACAACCATAATGAATAACAAAATATAAATATCCGATATATTCCTTATTTAGTTATTTATAGTAGTCCATAATAGTTAATTATAGTTCATTGCATCGTTCATGGAGAAGATAGGTCATGCGTACACATGAACATTGTTTCCATTTTTATCGATGGAGGGATTGAATGGAAGGTAAATAATATATAACCTTTTCAAAATTTATTATGATTTATTATATATTAAATATATTTATTAAATGTTTAATTATTACCTTCCATATAATTATTTAGTCAAAAATTAGCCACATCACTCCGCGTGGCGATAGTCCATCGTACTCACGAACAATGTTATCATATTGCCACCGAATGTAATGTAAGAAGGTATATATGATATCATCATTATAGAGGTATATTTATTATAAAAATACCTTATATATTTATTTAATATATCCTTATTACCATCCAATTCAAATGAAAATGTGAGAAACACATAACAATTTTTCACGAGGCGGAAGTCCTCTATATACATGGGCAGTGTCACTGTTTTCAAATAGGTTGGAAGGTAGGAAAGTACGAAGATAGATGTGATATTATAATTAAAAATTAATATTAATTCCATAAATATCATATATATATATGTGTATCTGTGTGTGTGTGTGTGTGTGTTAAATAAATCATTATATCCAATTGCGAGTGGCTTTGACGGAAAAAAATTACATTAGTTCGTGAGGCGGTAGTCTTCCGTACTCATGAACGATGATTTCATTTCCCATTTAATGGAAGATGATATGGATAAATTTTATTCCATTAACATAATAACACTGTATTATATGTTATATATTTTGTGTTTATATTATTATATTTGTAGAACATATTAAATAGGTTTAAGAAGAAATAAAATGAAAACGCATAGTTAAGGACAACACCACTTCCAGAGAGAGCCGATTTAGTTTAATACCTAAAGCCTTATTTGGAGGGTTTAATAAAAATAATAATTACTCTATTATGTTTTTATATAAGTATGGAAGACATTTTGGCAGTTATTTTCCAAAACAAAGGTATTTGGAAGTTCAGAGAGGGGAGGAGATGAGGTTGCCATTTATAAGTGGGGGAGAGGACACAGTCGGAATTTTTTAAAAGAATAAATTGTACCCACGTTTCTAACGTTAAAAAAGGATAAAAAAGGGTGATTATAGTAAATTAGATGCTATAAGTTCTGAATGTGGCTAGAAAATTGTTTTTGGACATATTTCTAAAAATTTTTACCCAATATCTTTTTATATTGACCCCCGATAAATCCATTTTAACCCTAACTACGATAAATAATTTTTACTATTTTTTCAATTAATTATCAAAATAATAATAATTTTACCATATTATATAATATAAATAATTATTATTATAAATATTTAATCAATTATTCTAAATTCATTTTACAGAAGTGCAAGAATCAAATTTAAAATTAAACTCATAGATGTGTCGATAAAACAATTTTTTCAATGTAAAAGTTTCAAAATGTAAAAAAAATTATTACATAATTCCATATAAAGTTTATTCAGATAATCAAAATTTTCTAAATTTTAATATAATTAAAAAATCACTTTAAAACCATTTTAAAATATATTTTCACTTTGTAAATAACTTAATCAAAAGTGTAATTTTCAATATAAATCAATATTTTTCATTCCATTTCAAAACAATAATATTTACAAAAAAATTAATAAAATTAACTATAATATAATTATTATTGGGTTACTTCAAGATTGAATTTAAATTTTTATAATAAATTTTCTAAGAGGGGTAAAAATTAATTTTAAAGTATGTACACAATGTCTAACCAAACACCCTTTTAGAAAAACATAGTTTTCCAAAATACATTTCATTTTATTTCAAATGATACTTACATTATCGATAATCAATAGATATACATTTAATTAATTTTATACATGTTTATACCATATAATTTTTATTATTTTTTTATTTTTATTCATACCCACCAACTTAATGTCTTGGTTACAATGGTCATGTTTAAAAAATAATATTTTAATAGAGTATAATGTTTTTTTTAAACCAGATGTTGGGTGCATCATATGCTATAAAATAGGTTTAATTTATTTAGAAGTAAATATATCTAGATATCCTTCACTCTTAGATTATCTTCTAAGCATGTTGTTTCATGGAATATATGATATAGAACACGATGTTCCTCTTTTAAAATCTCAGGGTGTTACATTCTACCCCCATCAATAAATTTCATCATTGCAATTTCATCTTAATCCTTATAATAAAGGGTTTTATATTTGAAAATACCATTTTTGGAAACCCTAATTGTATTTGTTTTAATAAAACTTTCTATTTATAAGATAGAAAAATAATTACAAAATTCATCTAGAATAAAACAAACTATGTTTCTCTTTAAGAAAAAATAGGTGGAAAGTGAAAATATAGACATGTAAGAGAAGCATAAATAAATATCGAAGTTAATAGAGATAATTAATTGTAATAAAGTGAATGATCTAAAAAATTTAACGACCATGAATCCGTAAATCTCTCATGAGTTAAAGGGCCATCGGTTTATCTTAAATGAAGTTTGTAGGATAACATTTTCATTTCAAGATCCTTTTATTAGAAGTTTGGAATTATGTTACCATATAGACTATGAACATAAGTGAATATACTTACAAGAAATGTACAATTTAATCCTTTAGTTATAATTTTATCAATTTTCACTACAATTCTTATTCCAATAAATAAATATCGAAATTGAATTTTTATTTTTGAAGCTCTAAAATTTACTTTAAACAAGTCATATGATCTATAAAATAATGAAAAGTCATTCCTCATATAACTAAATATCATCCAAGACCAAAACGGTTAGAATTATATATCCAATATTAAATTAATTTCCAATACCTCATTAGTAACTCCCAAAGATTAATTTCATCCATTTCATAAATCATTATCTTTAAGACTCATCCAAAATATGTCCTACCAAATTCATAGTTGAAAAAATTAATTGGAAGGTAACTAAATCAAAATTATGTTCCCCATAAAATATAAAGTGTCTCTTAATGTAACATTATAATTATGTGAATAACTCTATAACCATAAAAACATTATAAAAACATGAATTCTTCCAAAAAAAATCTCAGGTTGTCAAAACATATTCCACAAATCCAAACATGCAGTATACTCCAACAAATATTACATAAACCATAAAATGACTAACCAATTTCATGTTCAACAATATTATCCCATAAATATATCTTTATCATTATTATCTCAAAATAAAGAACTTATTAAAGGTTATCTTCCCTCAATAGTGTGTTTTAAAAAATATCAACCTTCCACTAATTCACATTTCTCGGTACCATTCAACATGTGTATTAAAACACTTTTATAAAAATAACTATAGTAAAATACTTATACATTTTGAGGGCATTATTGATAAAATACTTCTACAAAATAATTTTTGAATACAAATAAATATGAACATTAGTCATTTTACTTTGTTAATATTAATAGCATATACTTGACCATGATATCTTAAATTATTCTAAGGTATATTCCCTTTATTCCTGGGTAATTAATTTTTATGGTGGCTCATCTACTTACAATTGAAGCATCAAACATTCGAAACTTCTTTCTTGTCCTTGCATTCAAGAACATAGTGACCTTTCTCCTTAAACTTGTAGAAAACTCTCATTCCCATCACGTAAGTACCAAGGTGTTTCTATCCATAATTATCACATAGGGTAAAATCCTTATTTCTATTATTCCCTTTATCCATTATTTTCTTGGCCATCCCCTTCTTCTCCCTCTTCCATTAAAATCCACAAGAGTTGGTTAATTTATAATTTTTCTTCATATCACATGTTATGATGTCCATTTTTTATGAGAATGTTTGGGATGCTAATTCCCTTTGAAATATTGAAATTAACCCGTAAAATAAATGCTTAACGTTACTCTTTAGATTATGTGCACAGCCTGTATCATTCTTTGATAACAATGTAAAGTTGAAATAATATTTATAAACATTTTCATATTTATTTTTTCTTGGACTTAGTTATTGTCTCTCCAAATCTGTTCATTGTTCACAAGGATAATACTTTTCCAAGAATTGTACCTTAAAATACTTCTATTACATGTTTTATAATTCTTATTTATCTATAGTGTTCAGAATAAATTACTAGAATTCATCTACATTTACTAAGTGATGATGAACTTCCATCAAAATTTACTCCCTTTCACAACATCCCAAAAATAGAAATACCTTATCTAGGGAACTTATTCATCGCGTGGATATAAATGGATTTTTAGCTAAATTGAAATACAGAGGTTATTGACACATAAATAAGTATAAAATTATTAATCAACATGGTGGACCATTATGAAACACTACACTGGAATGGTTATTTCTCATGTCCTGATTTAGCTATCCCAATATGGTTATAGTTTTATCAGTTTTAACTATAGCTTCAACTCCATCTTCATTATCGTTCGTAGAAGGTAAGTTTCAATATAGGGTGTATGAATTGATAGTGTTTCCATTACATACTATAGGTTTTTTTAAATAATTTCATAAACTAGATTATATCCTAACATTATGAAACATAATGTATAATCAAAAAACTAGTGAAACACTTAACATAAATTGAAAACTTTATGCATGGATAATATCATAATAATAAACTAGAATTATTTTGAAAAGTTATCAAATACTAAAAATATTTTTAAATCCTTCATAATGGTTTTTAATGAAAACCAATAATTAACCAAATCATATACCCTAGGAGTGTCAATCTAGATGCATAGTATGGCACATCTTTATGTACCAGGTAACACTCTAGTCAAGACCAACACACCTTTTTTAGAGTTATTACCCCTACATACATCTATTCCAAAACCACTTCCACTAGTAGTATCCTAAAAAGGATTTTTTTTATAGGGAAAACACATAATATATACTTTACCAAAGCATTATGATATTATCAGGAACTTATACATATCCTTAAATTCTATCATAGTGTTATATTCCCTAATCTATGTTTTTCTTATTCTAATTCCCATGGTTTATACTAAACTTACTCTGATTCCCACAATAAAGACCTCAATCCTAGTATCCTAGAGCTGGTGGTTACTTTATTACATTGACACTAGATATAATTGATCACATCCTAAAGTAGAAAATATTTTAGTAATCATGGTATGCTAGATACATACTTGAAATTCACATTACAATTTAAGACATAAAATACACAATTTTTATTCTTCGAGGGTGACATTATTCCCCTTAGCATATCGCTATATATCAACCATAATACACTTCCTCGTATCATAGGGAAAATAAAACATAAGATGTGGGTGTGATTAGATGCCCAGTAAGGGTATGCATACAATGGAATCCATCATGAATAAATAAGTAATACTCAATATATAAAGGTAAATAACCAAAAAAACATTCCATTTAATCAATAAATTGGGCATGAAGATTAATATGGAAAGATTAAATGATGCTAAAATAAATACATATAAATAATAATATGAGCTTGAATATTATTAATGGATATTATAAATAATCAAATAATAAAATTGAAATTAATCTCTAACATCATAATTATGGAATAAATAATTTCATACATCATAAACATACTTCCATGATCTTTCACAAGATAGTTTGAAATAATGGGCAAACCCCAATTAATTTGGCCAACTAATTTGTGCCATGAAACCTATTGAGAAATCAATAGGATTTTTAATTCTGATACCCACCCATCACATTATAATCCCAATTCATTCCTTATATGATTGGGGTGAAACATAATCATTATAAATATTCACATTGAAAAATTAACATATGAAATGTTAATGCTTACCTAAATCAATAAACAAAATCATTAACCATCCAGAGTAATATGGTGAATGGTAATAAAATAGTTCATCCCTAGTCACATTAATTATGAACAATATAGATAAATAATAAATATGGTGTAATTATAATATATCGCTTGTGAATTGTAAGTAGAATAAGGCTTTTTTTCATTTAGGAAGAGAAATTATATAAAAACATTCTTTAAAAAATTCATAAGTAAAATAACCTTTTAACATTGAAAATAACCATATAAAACTATAATTTCACAAAAAAATTTGAATGTAATTTTATTTTAAAATAACCATTTAAAATTATAACTAATTATTTAAAACATTGAGTGGTCCTAACAGTGGGAAATTCAGCTCGTGTCACACTTGTTAAAACAATGATTCCTTTCATATTTTTGTAAAATACAAATGGGAATTATTTGGAAAATGGTATTAAGATATCATTAAAAATATTTTTTAAAATGTAAAAAATGGTGAAAATTTCATTAATAAATAATTTTAAAAATTTTAAAAACATTTTGGAAAACATTTTTGGAAATCATGGATTTCGAAGAAAAAACATTTTCGACCGAAAACAGAAATAATGTTAAACATTCATAAAAATATTTTCTAAATATTTTTATGTATGAATCATAAGAAAAAATATAATATTACTTTAAGAGTTCCAAAATAACCATAGGGAATAAAAATTTATTGGGTTTAATATAGAAATACCATAATTTCCCTTAAGGTAAACTTAAACATAACCAATCCTAAATAATGATAGTTGTGTGAAATAAGCACTTACCACTTTGGTATCTTTTGAATCAGAAGATCCATAAAATAAATAACATAAAATGAAACTATAAACACCATTAATATAAAGTTAATAATTATATAACATATCAAATGGGTATTATTTTCATCAAAGAAAAGTAATAAGTTCTAAATATGACATATGTATCATTGAAGTAAAAGTGAGATGAGAAACCCTAACCTTAAAACCAATTTCTATCATACAAGTATTTACCTTATATATAATAAGTATAGATTTATTTTACATATATTAAAAAACCATACTAATATTTTTCATATAATTTATTATTTACTTATAGTCTTTTATAACCGGTTTATTAACAATTATATGGAAAAATAACATTTCAGTTAATAACATATTTGTTTTTCATATATGTTTTCATTTTGTATTTTTGATAATTTTAATTTAATCATGGTTAAATCATATTTATGATATATAAAATGATATAAATATCATATATATTCATTATTTATGTATTTATAGTAATCCATAAAAGTTAAATATAGAAAATGAATTACATCATTCATAGAGACGATAGGTTGTAAATACTCATGAACGATGATACCATTTTTCTCAATGGATGGAATTAAAGGAAGTTAAATAATATATCTACTTTTATAGAGTAGTTATTTAGTATTTTATATCATATATATTAATTAAATTTATCCTTATCACCTTCTATGTAAATTGTTATTGAAAATGAGTAACATCGCTTCGCATGGAGGTAGTCTGCTGTATAGATGGGTGATTTTATCATATCCCCCACAAATAGAAAGTAAGAAGGTACATATAATATAATAATTATATTTGAATAATTATTTTACAAATATAATATATATTCAGTTAATATATCCTTATTACCATCTAAGTGAAATGGAAATTGAAAAAACACATCGTATCTGCTTTTGAGTCGGTAGTCCGTAGTACATAGGAGCGACAATATTATTTTTAAATAGGTTGTAAGGTAAGAATTTATATGTAATATTATAATGTCAAAAATATATTAATTTCATAAATATATAATAAATATGTTAAATATATCATTATATAGAATCCTGATAGGAGGTGATGGAAAATGAATTACATTGGTTCTCGGGGCAGTAGTCTGCCATACACATGATGGAGAGTTTTCATTCCCATTTTATGGAAGTGGAGATGGATATAATTTATTCCATTAACATAATAAAATTAAATTATATGTTATATAATTGTGTTATTATGTTATTATAGGTGAATAATATTTGAATGAGGTGGAGGAAGAAATAAAATGCAAATGTATGGTAAATGACTATACCTCTTCCTCAGAGAGCCTCTTTAGGTTTATACCTAAAGCTTTCAAAGGAGGGATTCCTAATACAAAAATTAACCTATGATATTTGGAGGTATTTAATGTAGATATTTTTTCAGGTATTTTTTGAACCAAATTTCTTTTTAAGTGTCAAGATGGGAGGAGAGGGGTGGCCTTTAAAAGTGGAGAGAGGAGACAAATGGAATTTTATAAAATAATAAAATTCACCCATGATACCGACATTCCACAAGGCTAAAAAATGTTCCATTATCTAAAATTAGATGTGATAAGATAAAAATAATTCCATCCAATGGGTTTTGGAAATGATTCTATGTCTTCATACCAATTATTATTATTGTTTAACCCCTTCACAAAACTCTTTTAACCGAAATCATTGTAAATACTTTTTACTATTTTTACAATTTATTTGGGAAAAAATTTAATTAAAATAAAATTATTATATATAACAATATTATTCCAAATATTGAATCTATTTTTCTAAATTCAGTTCACATAGGTGTAGTAATCCAATATAAAATTAAACCCACCAACGCATTGAAAAAACATTTTTCTAATGAAAACAATTCAAAATATTAAATAGTATTCGTATAATGATTAAATATTAAATTGATTAAAATGATCTAAATTAGTAATATTTTAATATAATTTAACTAATTTTACTTTAACAACAATTTAAAATATAATTTACCTTTGTAAATAATTTAAATGAAAATCTATTTTCAATAAAAATTAATATTTTTCACTACTCATCACAAAATAAATCTTTTCATAAAACTATCAAAAATTATATCTAAGATAATTTTTATATTATGATTTCAAAAATTATGTTTATTTTTTAAAATATATTTTCTATTATTGGTAAAAATTAATTTTAAATTACGTGCACAAAATGCAATGAAACCCTCTACTTGAAAGATTCTGTTTTTTCAAACATTTAATTTTCTTTGAAATGATTCATATTTTAATTATAATAAATTTACATACATTTAATTTATTTTATAGAAGTTTAAAACTTATATTTTTCATAATTTAATTATTCTAATTTATACCCACTAACATAACGGCTAGGTTATAATGGTTATGTTTAAATAATAATATTTTAATTGAGTATCATGTTTCCATTAAACTCGGCATTATGCGCATCGCAAGATATCAATGTGGTTGAATTAATTTAAAAATGAATATATCATAAAGGCTCAGGGTGGTATATTCTCTTCTAAAATTGGTGTTTTGTTTCATGTATGCTATCAAACATGATATCCCACTTTTAAAATCTCTGGCTGTTACATCTGAATTCGGTCATATGTTTTTTATACACCTATATAATAAATATATATTTATTATACATTTATAATAGTACCAAAAGAACATATATAATGCCATATATTATTTACTTATATACTTTTGTTTCCCCTTTATTACCAATTCTTCATTAAAATCGTTGTTCTGGGTGTGACTGCTTTATTTTTCAAATATGTTTTTGTCTGGTAATTTTGTTTCTTGTAATTTGATCATTGTTTCATATTATACAAAATGTAACTAATGATATAAATGTCATATATATTAATTAAAAATATCCTTAAGACCATTCATGTAAATCATAACGGAAAACTAGATCACATTTCTTTATAGAGGTGGTATTCCACATGTACACAGGAGAAACATTGTCATTTTCTAATGGATTGGAATGTAAGAATGTATATATGATATTATAAATAAAAATAAAAATATTATAATAAATTAAATATATATATATATATATTCTTTATTACTTTATTTGTAACCATCCATGAATAGTGGGGATGAAAAATTAATTACACCACTATATGGAGATGGTATATCGTACATATGCACGAACGATATTTTCTATTTTCTTAGGAAAGAAAAGACATCAGAAATGGGTGTACCATAATCATAATAATACATGAGTATATTTATGAATCTTGGGATATTATTATAGTTTAGTTAAAATATATTTATAGGATGTTTATGTGGAAATAAATTTAAAAGAGTCGATAAAGACAATTACCACTTATTCAAAATAGCTCCTTAAACTCCTTTATTAAGGGACATAGGGATGGTATTTTAGGAAGAAAATAACCTCAATAACTTGGATAAGGATGTTTTCAAGATATTTTTATAGGCATTTGTGGGCTAATAGGCACCATGTTTTGTATAGCAGATATGAGAGGTGATATCTTTTATAGTGAATGAAAGGAAACACATAGAATTAATAAAAATATTTGAATATAATAAATTTATTTTCATGTTCAGGTGGCACAATGTGGGAATAATTTTAAATATAATATATTATATGGAATAAATCCATACCAAAAATAAAATTTTTACTGGTTTATATGGTATTTTAAACCTTCTCATTTTCTTAAATCCATTAGTTAACTTGCTATAACCCTAACCACAGTAAAACCTTTTTCACTCTTATAGGGTTTTAATTTTACTTAAATGGTAAAAATTGCCCAAAATGTCCAAGTTAAGCCCTTTTAGACCATATCCTATACTAATTTATCGTCTTTCTGTATTTTTATGATTTTTAAATAATTTAATAAAATTTTATTTTTCATAATATATCAATAATTTCATTTTTTACACTAATAATTAAATTTGATTTTAAATACATTAATAAAAAATATTTAATTATAATATATACATTTAAAACACCTTAATAAGTAATATATATCTATAAGATTAATAGTTGAATATAACTCACTCAAAAAATATTACTTTTACAGCTTTTTTAAAATATTTTTTTTTCTATTAATTGAATAAATGATATATCGACATTGTGTATGTGTTTAAGGTAAATATTTAATCACTAAAAAATATAATTAAATCACCATGATGAAAAAAATCATTAATATTTCAAATAAACATTCATAACAAAAATTTCACTATTTGTATCTTATAATATAAATTTAAAGTTATTAAAGTCAAGAGAGGGACATTTTGTATATATTATTTTTCTTAAATTAATATAAATTTACTAATCAAAGAAAATATGGAACCAAGTTGCCAAATATTTAATAAATTAATGTAAATTACTGAAATCTACCCATCCAAGAGTATAAAATAAATTTTTTGTCTGATTAAGAGACCTTATCTCCTGGTTTTAAACCTATATTATCCATTTTAACCTTTCCGAGGTGAAAAATATTTACCAACATTAATATTCATAATGATAAAAAATAATAGGGACCTATTTACAAAATCTATATGTATTTATTCTAAATATAGAATTATTTTTTCAAGATTCAATTTCTAAATTCTCTATAAATTAATTATTATATTATCTCACAAAAAGTAGTAAAATTCAATTTTTGAGAAACATATTTTGATGTATAAAACGTATGTACTAAAAATGTAGTGTTTATTACCTAATAATTAATAAATAAATTTTTATTGATTATTTACATTATATATGTATATATCATAATGCGGTTAATCCTATTCATACACATCAATTTACTGGCTAGGGTATAGTGGTTATATTTAAATAATAATTTTTCCTGGTTCATTTATGTTTAGTGTTGTGTGTTGTATATGATATCGAACATAGTGTTTCTTTAAAATATATAAGTGTTACATTATAACCCTTTATTAAATTGTGTCCTCTAAATTAGAACATTTTCTTGGTGATTAAAGGTTTTACATTTCAAAATTCCTTTGTGAAAAACTAGCATCGTAAAAAGGGTTAATAAAACATACACATAAAAAGAGGGATATAGAAATATTAATTATATCTAGAATACAACCAAACTAGGATTATAAATATGATAAATTCATTGTCAAGTGAAAATATGAATATGGAGGAGAAAACTAACAACCAAGGACTAATAAAGACTAATAGAGAACAAGGTTAAAATAAAGTTAATGTCTAAAAAACTGTAAATATATTATGGGTAAAAAGACCATCAATTTGACGGAAATGATCATAGTAGGAAAAAAATTGTTTCATTGTTATTTTCCTAGAGTTAAAGAATTAATTTACCATATATAGTGAAAACATAAGGAAATATAATTACTTTAAAAGTAGTATTATATCCTTAAATCAATTTCCACCACAATCTCATCTTTTCCTCCCAAAAGTGAGTATTAAAGATTAATTTTTCATGAATAAAGAAATAAGATAAACTTCTAATGGATCAAATAATCCACAGAATGAAAAAAAATTGTCCTTAAAATCATTAAATATTAACCAAAAATTAAATGGTTACAATATGTTATGATATTATCCAAAATATATAATCCTTCATATGAATAAATTATACATTTTACTTCAAAATTTCCACAATAACACCAAAGGATCATCATAGATTATTGCCAAAATAAATAACCCAAAATACCAATTAACCCTAATATTAAATAAATTTTTAACCTCAAAGGTGATATCACACCATTTAATATATATTCTTAAAATTAAATATCACTCTTTCCAATTAATATTTCATGTTAATCAACATGTTGGACATAAAGGTTACATATACATCAACCCAATGAAACATACCAAAAATATTATTAATCATCATGATAAATAACTATATAATATTTTAGTAAACTTCATACAAAATTATTATGAGTTAAATTTAGATACTAACCTGAAAGGTAACACTTATCCTGACCATAAATATCTTAAAAAATGTCACTTAATCAATGAATCATTTTTTTACCCTTGAGATTATCTATATCCCATTATCCAATAGACCATAAAAAATCATATACTGACCCAAAGTTTTATTTAAACCTAAATTGATAATTCTTCCTAAAATCTACTAAGATTTTCAAATCACCTCAAAATCTCATCAATTAAAACCTATGAAGGGGGATTTATGCCTTTGAAATTATAGAAACCTTAAAATTATAAACCCAAGATGGTATCCATAACTCGTAAGTTATCCTCACATGTAAACATATATTCTTCCAAAAAATAACACAATTCGTATTCCTCAAAAAAATAGACTACTTTCAGAAATCCAAAAATGAAATAAAATTTTTCGAAGACGACCAAAATCATTTTTTCATCAAATCAGTAACCAATTTCAAGGTCCCCAATATTATCTGATTTACTTAATCAATTTCAATCACCCCTTTATCCCAATACATAACCACTTCAATCCTTATACTTCAATGGTTTACATTGCATATTTTTTTACTTTTTCTAGGCGTTAACCCTTTTATTAGGGTATTAGCATGGATAGTGACCATATTCCCCATGCATAAGACATTTAATAATAAATAGAGATTTGTGGTGAACTCCATATCCCTCCATCAAAATATTTATATTTCCACAATAAATCTTTGATATATTACCTTCTTTTCCTTACATAAAAATTTTTCATGTTACTTTGAGGCACTCTAAGGGGTGTCTTTTTCAGAATTTGTTTTATGAATGAAATTTATCTTTCCTTCCTATATGATCTCCACCACCTGAGCTCTCAAAAAACTTTATTCTTCTCTTATTTAGTGAGTATGAGTATTTTTATAATTTTTATTTTGTTAATCATATATCATGATAAAATATTAGGAATAATAAAAATATATTTAACTATAGTCATCATCCAATTTGGTTTCTCACAATCACCAAATTTTCAATCACATTCAGTATTAATATTATTTCTCCAAGTTCCATAAATTGACTAAACCCAAAAATAATTGTATGAGAAACAATAATAATAGTGGAAACCACATATTTTATACCTTATCAAAATTATATTATGTAATATTATACATATAATTATCCATAAATTCAGTCATACGTTTATGTTCCCTAATCTATGTTTTAAAAATATGGTTTCCAAAGTTTCTACTAAACTTCCTCTAATACCAAGTGAAATGATATTGACCCTAGTAGTCAAGATCTGATGGTTACATTATTGCATTGGAAATAGGTAAAAGTGACCATATAACAAAGGACTTAATAGTTTAATAGTCCTGGTAAACTAGATACATAATTGAATATCACATTACATTTGAAAACCTAAAGTATAAAACATAGTGAAAGTAAATATTCTACATCCTTAAACCCATTAAAGTACTCTTTTATCGTACCCCAAGGAAAGGAAAAAAATATGGTGAGATCAGATTCTTAGAAAGGGTTATGTAAAAAAATAATACATAATGAATAAATAAGGAATAATCAATATGGAAAGGTAAATAACTTAAAACACCTGAAATATAATAAATTATTGACCATGAAGAATAATATTGTCAGAGTAAATAAAGTTAAAATGATGATATATAAATAATCAAATCAACTTGAAACTTATCCATGGATATTATTAAAAATAATTTCATAGACATAAATAATTAATTTTATAATGATGGAATACATAATGTTATAAATCAAAAACCAATCATCATGGCCCTATGTTAAGATAGTTTAAACCATGGGTAGACATACACCAAAAACCCTTTTAATGAGGATAGATAACTAGTTTGTATCATGATACATACAAATGAATCAAGGGGATGTTAAATTTTCATCTCCACCCATCACTAAACAATTTAAATTCATTCATAATATTTATAAATAAAACAACTCAATCAATATACCTTAAAAGTCAATAATTTTCTGTATCGAGAGTACTAGCATACAGAATTCCAATACTTCCCCCATAAAAGCTAAACATAAAGCATCCATAAAAATATTATCGATGGTATATTTCGATTGTAACCTCATTAAATAATAATATTAAAAAGATTATGTTGGCATAGATAAAAATACATTGAAAAAATAACTAGAAAATTTATTGAGTATAATTCCCCTTTTCACTTTGGAATCACTTATTTAAAATCCAAAAAATTTCCGAATTTTGAAGAATCATTTTTCACTGAAAATAACATTTTTAAAATGTTAAGGAAAATTAAAAAAAAATTGATCATAATAGCATGAAATTGTGTTCATTACGTATTAGTTAAAAAACATTCCTTTCACACTTTTACAAGAAAATTCAAAAATTGCATCATTCAGAATATGACAGGATTATTCCTTTTAAACTATTTTTTATATTAAATAATGGGTAAAAATGAAGTTATTAAATTAATATATAATATTAAAAATATTATTTAAATCATTTTAAATAAAATTTAGATATGGAGGAAAAATATTCCCAACCGAGTAGAAAACCCAAATTAGTTTTCCTTAAAAACATGATTTCGGTATCTTGAGTACTTATAGAGTATTAAATGAGTTTAAAATATTTACTTTATATAAATAAATACATGAGAATAAAATATATTGGGTTTAATATAGAAACTGAAAATAATTCCCTCAGTAGATACTTTAAAATAAAGAATCCTGGATAATTATGAGATTATAAAATAAACTCTGACCTTAGGTTCAACTTCCTTCATATGTGTTCAAATATGATATATAATAAATAAATATTTACTATAAATCTATTATATAACCATAATCATATATATAATTACCTATATGATTTTGTTATAACCTCTCATCACCCCATCATAAACAGTTCTTTATTAAAATCATTATTCCCATTGAAACTGCTTCATTTTTCGTTGGTTCGATAGTTATGGTCTTTATACTTTGATCAAGGTTACATCATCTAAATAATTTCAATAATTATGTAAATATCATATATATTCATTAAATATATCTTTATTACCATCCATGTAAATTTTAAATGAAAAATGGAGCACATCACATTGTGAAGGTGGTAGTCCACACGTATGCACTAGAGACATTATCATTTTCCAATGGATTAAAAGGTAAGATTATATATATAATATTATAATTTATAAACCCTATTTATTACATATATATCATATATATTTATTTTTTTCATCATTATAACCATCCAAGTAAAGTGGTGATGAAAAATAAATTGCACTATTACATAGAGACGGTACTTCGTACATTTGTGTGAGTAGTGTTTTCAATTTATATAGGATGGAAAAGAGATTAAAAATGGTTTTACCATAATAATAATAAAATATTAGTATATTTATGATACATTATTTATTATTTTATTATGTTTAAAAATATTTAGATTAATTATAAGAAGAATGAAATTTGAAAGAGACGATAAAGATGATTACCTCTTCTTCGAAATAACTCTATTCGAAATTATCTTAAAGCGACTAGGATTGGACTTTTAAGGATAAAATTTCATATATAAGTTACATAATGTTGTTTTGAAAGGGTTTTCATAGGTTTTTTTTGATTTAATATTCTCTAAGTGGTGTGTAGAAGAGAAGATATGCTGTTCCTATATAAGGTGAACAAAAGGACACACATGGAACTAATAAAACTATTTAAATATAATAAATTCATTTTCCTGTGAAATAGGCATAATTATCCATAATTTAAAACCTCATATATGATATAATTTAAATACCATCAAAATTTTAAATTTTTACTGGTTAATGTGGTATTTTAAGCCTTATCTTTTGGTTAAACCCCCCAGTTAACCTAATTTAACCTTAACAGCGATAATGCCTTTTTCACTCTTAAAGTGTCAAAATTTTACATATAAGGTTCAAAATGGTCCGTAAATGGGAAATGGATGAAATATTAAACCGTATATTATCCTATTTTCCTTATTTCATGTTTTTTATGATTTTTGAAAATTTTAATAATACATTATTTTTCATAAAATATCAATTATGTCATTTTGGACACTATTCATTAAATTAGACTTTAAATCCATTAGTGAAAATATTTAATTTGAAAATATACTTTTAAAACATCTATAATATTTCATATATACCTATAACATTAATTTTTCACTATAAATGACTCTAAAAATATTTCATTTAGGGTTTTTAGAATATTTTATTTTATTTTTCTATTAATTGAATAATTACTATATCAGTGTTGCGTAGGAATTCAATATAATTTTTTAATAAATTAAAATTATAAATAAATTACCATGCTGGAAAAATTATCTTATATTTCATTTAAAATTTTCTAACAAATCTTGGCCTATTTTTATCCTGATAAAAAACTTTAAAGTTATTAAAGTCAATATAGTGACATTTTTTGTATTTATTTTTTCTTAAATTAATATATTGGTCTTAATAAAATATATATTGGATCATGTGACCATATATTAAATAAATGTATGTAAATATCCACAATAAAACTATAAAATTGGATAAATTGAAGTTATGGTTTGATTTTGTGACCTTATGCCATAATTTTAATGTTATTTTACCCATTGTTCTCTTACCGAGGTGAAAAAAATCATCCAATGTTATTATTCAAAATGACCCAAAATAAAAGGGACATACATACCAAGTTTATAAATATTGATTAAAAAATTTTAATCCATTTTAATTATTCAATTTCTATAAATTTAATAAATTAATTTAAGATAAAAGTACAAAGTACAATGAAAAATAGTTTTTTAGAAAAAATGACTTTTTAAGTATAAAAATGTTTTTATACCAAATTCAACAATAAAAAAAATTAACTTATATAAATTAATAATAATATTTTAGAACTAATTTTACATTTATCACTTTTTAAAATATAATGTTACTTTGTAAATTCGTAAAACAAAAATACAATTTTCAATAAAAATGGTATTTTCACTATTCACTATAAATTCAATGTTTTCTAAAAAAATACCAAACATTCACTCTAAGATAATTTTAATAGGGTGATTGAAAAAATTATATCCTTTTTTATAAAATAAAATTTTTAAAGGATATAGAAATTAATTATAGAATTCACTCAAAAAAATCATTAAAAATATTTTTTTAAGAAAATATATTTTTTAAAATAAAATGTCTTTACTACAAATTGATTTCTTATTCACTAATAATTTACCAATAAATTTGTATTTATTAAGCTATATATATATGTATATATATCATAATTTATTTAATTTTATTCAAGCCTTCTAATTCAATGGCTTGGTTATGATGGTCATATTTAAATAATAAAATTATGTGGTTCATTTAATTTAAGTTTTACTGGATGTATATGACATCAAATATAGTGTTATTTTAAAACCTTGGGTTCTTAATAATTTACTTTCTTAATTATTCATATATAAGAAATCTATACCTCATTCTACAAGCAATTTTCATTATAATTTATCATAATGAATATAATTTACCTTACTAGAAATTAATTTTGATAACATTTTTGGTAGGAAATCAATGAATTACTTAGACTAATATATTTTTAGAAATTTTTTATGATCGATGATCAATGAAAATATATCAGAAACCTATTGAAATAATTTCATTTTATTTATCACAATATGTTTATTCCAACGAATATCATGTTCATTATTAACTTTTCTTAAATGAGATTACAACACCTATGTTCTTCGACAGATATGAATAAAAGACTATTTTAGTATGTTATAATGTCCACTAACCACCATTCTAACTCTTCTCTCTCCATAAAATAGTGAAATCCCATTTCTTACATTCTCATCGGTTGGTTATTTATAAAAGGGTGTCCAAGATTGTAACATGAACAACAACCGATATAGGAAGATTTAGTCCGGAAAGGCTTGGATGACATGAGTTTTTTGAGTCATTATAGTTGGTGGGGAATGATGGGGGAAGTCTAGTGTATGTAGTTCACATAGAGATGTAACAATAGGTGAAGCTGATCAATAATAAATCAAACATGTGGCAACAGGTGGTATGGACAACCGCCATAAGAATGATAGTGGTTCTAAAACCCATCTAGAATATCTTCTAGCATGATTTTTACCATAAAACATGGAGGCAAGGATCAAAATTCTGAAAGTGGAATAATTTAGAAATTTTCAATCTATATAGGGTTTTTTTATAGAAGATAGGGTTTACTCTATGGAAAAAATTTATACAGAAAGTAACTTTGAAGTTCATTCCATGTAAGGCCATCAATGGTAACTGGGGTATATGATGCATAGTATAGAATTAAATTCCACAAACTGATTGGTCACAAAACATGGTGTGTATTAATGTACACACCCAGTGACCTCAATCAAGGTACAGGGTTTGTAATTGGATGTACTCATCATGTAATATTACATGAAATATTGTTTAATAGAGTACAAACTCTGTTATCCCATAAAAACAAAATATACTTTTCATAAAATTATGTACCATTTAGTTTTACCCCACATAGAGTTAAGGTGGAAGTGTTAACCCATAGGACAAACACAAAGTGTGCATAAAATTTAATTTTTCTATGGAGTAGTAGATTTGGTGAGCGAGTGCACGATTTCATTTTTCTATTAGTTGCAATGGATAAATCAAAATAATATGACACACACAACCCCATAATTTCCTAGAGAGTATCTTTTACAATTAATTTATAATTAATTTAAACCACGAATTACCTCAAATGTGATAATCTTGTTTATCATTTTCTATTACTACCCCTATGTCATTATTGTTGCAATATAGAATCCAAGAAAGGATTCCACAAGGTGTATCCACAAATTCTCTAAAAATATTCTAAAAAAATCTTGGTATTCTGAGATCCTAAATAAAATAACCATGGAATTCATGTCATTCATTTTTTATCTCAACAAGGATGTCTATTGTTCTCTATGTATTCTTGAGATGAATAATGGGTGGATTTTCTATTTATGGTTTGAGAGAATTATATATAGATTTAAAATATACACAACATGTATCTTCCTCTAAAATGATATATCTCAGATTTTATACTTAGGTTTAAATAATTAATAATTATATAAAGTCCCTTTATCAAATTGTTTATTCTATGTTATCTTTAGGTCAAATAATAATAATAATAATAATACAATTATATCTCATGAACTATTATTATTTAAAGATAAATTATTAGGTAAATAAATCAATATTTATTTAATTAATATTAAAAAGAATATATCATTTCCAATGTGCCTTTAACATAACCTATTAATCCTCCCATGAAATTAATCAGACCTTGAATAATAAATTATTTATTTAAATATTTATTTTCATTAAATAAAAAAATAAATATTATATTCACTAATGTCACAAATAAATATTTTTTTAATATTCACAAAAATAAATAAATATTTGTATAATAATATTTTAATTAAACTAGTGAATAAATAAAAAGTATTTTTGAGCCTCAAAATAATAAACTAGAGATTAAATTAAACGCATATAGTTTAAACACAAATATATCATGATTGAATTTATTTGTTATATATTACTTGAATAATTATTATTCCACTAGTTAAGAATGTTATTTATTCATAAAATTAGATTCAATATAATTTAATGATAATTTGGATACACTTATTGTGTGTCCCTCTATGACTATTTCTCAATGGCATTATGTGAACATACCTACAGTTAATGATTAACTACTATCATTGAATTATGGACCCATATAGAAAGAAGTTAACATCAAAAAAACATTACTATGAATGTTATTGTGTAATATAATACATTTTTTATAGATATATTTTCAACCATTAATCATATTTGTTCCATCACCCAATATTCTTTATTTATCTTTCCTTAAATTTCCAAAATAAACTTGTCGATAAAGTATCATGGCCATGGATTTGACTTATAATATTTTGATTTAATCACAGGTCCAGAGATATATTATTCCATTAATATAGAAGTTAAAAATCATTTCCTGACTTATTAATTTAATTATATATCACTTATGGTACACCCAACCTATGATACATTTATGTAAGAACATTTCATAAGAGGTTTCATTCATACATCGAATTATGTGATGCATAATACACATTATTAATAATCTCATGTTAAAGGATCAATACAGATGTTCACATATATTAATTTCCAATGGAAAATAAATATGTGGAATTTATTGATGGGTATGTATCTATGACCTCACTTCATGGAGATTATTATGTTAGAACTTTCTAATAATAAGTTTAAATGTTATATGATCCCCTTGAACCAAATATTAAAACATCATCTATGAACCATTAGAAAAAATGTTATATAGAAAATAGAACACATGTTTATGAATATTGTTATATCATTTATACGTATTAATTATAATGAGTAACTACAATAACATTTCAAGGTGATAAATTACCTAATGAAATTATCCAATTAAGGATAGGTAGAAGAATAATCATTATGTGATAATAGAAATAACAAAGTAAGTTGGTTCAATGGAACCAATAACAGAAGACTCCCACTTTCACTGGATTCAATTGATACAAAAAAATTACTATCTATCTCAAGATATCCATTTTTATGATGGAATTAATATTCCATCAATAGGCCTTCCACATTTTCCTATATAGCTACTTTTCATACTGTGACTTTACCCCTTTGAGAAAAATATCTCAAGAGGAAATACTTCCAAATTATATAATATGTTGGTTGATGAGATTGGGGATATTTGAATAGAACCATATTTTTAGTATTATAATAACAAAATCTGATAGAATACTTACTTTTAGGTACAATAGCAAGCTCATGAATGGTGTTGTGCATCCACACTATTTCATCAGCTATATCATAAACAATATTATACATGGACTCTGCTATAGAATTTTTTACCATGTGTTTCTTAGAAACCATCTAGATAAAAAATAATCTATTAAGGTAAAACACATATAATAACTATGATTTAATATCATCCTGATCTATTTGAAAACTAACATCCTTACATCCTATCACAACTAGTTCCATGTCTCATTTATTAGTAAGGAACATATCATTTGTATGCCTCATATACTTTTTGAAAACTTTTAAAATATAATCATGTTTATCACCCAAGTCTTGTTCATATCTTCATACTATTATAAATGTGTGTAAACGTCAATCATATTATACATAATTTCATACATGGTAGATTTAAGCTCAATTGTGTAAGAAATTTCACTCATTATTTTTCGTATGTTCTTGTGTTTGAGGAAACATTTTCCTAGAGATTTGTATTCCATGTGAAATTTGTGAAAATAAACTCTTGGATTGTTATATATTGAATATTTTTGATTCCTTATAAATTTATGTACCTTTACTTATTCCATGTGTCCTCATAAATCCATATCTATAGATCTTGATCGCTAGGATGTAGGCTGCTTCACCTATGTCTTTCATGGAGAAACATTTAATTAAATTCATCTTAACTGATTGTAAAATGAGTATCTCATTTCCTATAAAAATTATATTATCAATATATACTACTATAAAAACCAATACACATCCATTAAACCTCTTATATACATAGGTATCACATTCATTCATTATGAAACTAAATTCTTTTATGGATTTATCAAAATGAATGTTTGGTGATCATGATTCCTGTTTAAAAAAATGGATAAATATATATAACTTTCACACTTTTTTAATCCTTTGATTCAAATAATCATTTTTGTTATGTAATATATACACCTTCCATATAATTGTTTTTAATTTTGTAAGTCTGGTTATCCATTTTTCGAAATTTAATAATCATGATAAGCAGCTATGGTAAGTAAAATTCTAATAGATTTCAACATAATGACTGGTGAAAATGATTAATCAAAATATATTCCTTGAAATTTATTAAAACATTTGGAAAAAAATCATGAAATATAGGTATAGAATTTATCATCTTTATCCATTTTTCTATTTAATACTAATTTTCAACCAATAGGATTTTCATAAACTAGAGGATCTACCAAAATACAAATGTGGTTTTCGTATGTGGAATCCATCTCAACATTCATGGCTGCATTCCACTTTGAAACATGTAAGATAATTAATACTTACTTGTATGATATAGGTTCATTATTTTCAACTAATAATGTGTCACATTCTACAGTGATAAGAAAACCACACATCACTATTCCTCTAACCTCTATAGTGATTCTATACAATACATTCTTCTCTACAACAACTTCTTCCACTAAGTCTCATAGAAATTGTTCCCACGAAAAATATTTTACATATTGAGCTTCAAATTAATCAAATACTACCTTTCTCCCACTATCTCTTTTAGAGATTTGTTCCCTTTCAATAAAATTGGAACATTTTTCTAGAATAACCTATTTATATGAGGGATGTTATAGGTAATATCTTTCTGTTTTCTTAGGATACCCTATAAAGATTCAATTCATTACTCATGATGAATTATTTCTACAAGTGTTGGACTTTATAAATTCATCACATACCTATACACAATTATGTGATAAAGATGATTTTACCCCATACCATAACTTATACATAATTCCTCATGCAACTCTTTTTACTCTCAGTTTAGTATGTATAATGTAGTTTATAATTCATATCTTTTAATGTTTAATATAATATCTACATAAATATTCATCGATAACACAATATATAAAATGAAATTGTTCCTCCTTTCAATTATAAAATTACACTATAGTTTATAAGGAGGGGTTACTTGGGTTAGTACCCTAAACTCTTTTTAAATAATCAATGATTTGTTTGTTAAGATTCTCCTCTCCTATGTCTAAGAAGTGTTTATTTATATTCTTAACAAATTTATTCTCTACAGCATTCTTATATTCCTTAATTTTTTTCATTGGAATTAGAATTATTCCACATTAAGTATATGTATATGTATCTACATAAATCATAGGAAAAATTTATGATATAAGATAATCCACCTCAATATTCCATCTGAAAAGGACCCACACATCTATAAGAACTAACTCTAAAAGTTCTATGGCTTTTTCACCATTTCTACTAAATAGAGAATTAGTTATTTTTCTTAATAAATAATCATGACACAAATTCAAGGGTTTTAACTCAAAATATTCTATATAACCTTCTACATATAATTCTATCAAAGGATACTCATTTACATGACCAAGCTAGGGATTCCATAATTTGGGGTGATAAGGGTCAAGTGAACTTGATTTTTTATCTATTTACAAGACTTAATTTTTATATTCTAGTATATAATTACTGTTATTCAAATGTGACTTCCCATAACATATGTGATCATTATAAAATTAAAAAAAATCAACATGAATATAAAACTATCCATGTATAAATTAGACCCTGAAATGATGTTCTTTGTTACACTGGGCAAAAAATAAAAATTCTTTAAAACTAGAACCAATCTATTTGACAATGTGTGATGGTAGTCCCCAATAACCAGTGGAACCAGTCTTACTCCATTGGAAACTCAAAGATCCACCTCACCTTTAATAATGTTCTATAATATACTTTGTTATATATTTGGTTAGAAATTTTAGAACCAAAAGATATTTCTAATAACTAATTTGAATAAATTGATAGATTTCACTTGATAATTACAGTACTTGAAGATTCACCTTTCATTGTTACTGATTCATGGTTCTTTGTCCAATGTAACTTCTTACGATAAAGAATACACAATTTTTCCAAATCTCTATCATACTTTTAGATATTTCTCTTGTTGTAATGGTGGTATGAAGGTTCCTTAGACATAGTCTTTTTAAAAGACATTTCACCTTTCCTTTCCTATTATTCACCATAAATAAAATGGGGTTTTAACTATTCATCTATTTTGTCTACTTGGATAAAAAAATTCCAGAGATCTAAGAATGTCTTCTCTATATTTTTCAGGTTAAAATTATCAATAAATCTTGAGAATGTTAGTGGAAGTGATGAGAAAATGAGAACAGTGCACAATTCCTTTGGAAACTATAACCCAAGAATTTGTAAATACTAAATATAGCCAATCATCTTAACTACATCAGGTCAATCTAGAAATCATTATCTAATAATGCATATAAATATTTATTATGATATTTCATACCTTTATTCTCTTTTTTCTTTTGATAGAGTACATAGAGATGAAACATTATTGTGTACACATCCATGTCTTTGTGAAGATTCTAAATCTCACTATTCATGGATGATAACATGAGGCATTGGACACCCAATGAATCTTCTATGTGTTTCAAGAATATGTCTTTATCCTCCTTCTTAACCTATTTGATTATAGTTGTGTGGTACCATGGTTTTTAGGGTTACATAAAATAAGTCGTAGGAACACAGACTTGTACATAATAAAGGAAGGAGGGATGATTAACATATCATAATATTTAATTTAGTTGAAAATTATCATATAATACCATAATATAAATAATTAAATTAATAAAATATATTGAACACATGCATAGGTAATTCAATCTCACAAACAATCACAAAATTCAACACCTATACATTTTTTAATTGCTTGTAATCATTTTAATTCATTATAATTAAGCTAAAATTATTATAAATAATGAATTAAGAAAGTAACTAACTAATTAATTCATTATATTATTATTTTTAAAAATAATCCTTGATGTATAATAATATTTTCATATGATATTATTTTAAATAAATTAAATATTTTTCAATTTGAAATAATTAAGTAAATGATGTGTACTGAGGATCCCATATAGTATGTACATTTTTCATTAGATTAAATAAATTTATGGAATCTAATAGTCACACAACATGTATTTTCACCCAAAATGTCATGTGATTGCTATCGTGTATAGTCTTGGTAATGAATTGTACTTACATGAAATATATTCCTATATAAAGTGTCATGATATACATGGAATGTAGTTCTATAGGCCAAGCCATGTAGTCTATGTGACATGTATGACCACATGACACACCATAATATATACAACATGTACCATTAGTAATGTCTGTGAAGTAAAAGTCATGAAAAAAAACCATTACATGTCATGTAGTCATAAAATTTGTGTGGTATAAATTAATAATCATATATACCCACATGAAAGGTCAAAAAAACATAGTTTATACATAGTGTATAATGATACTTATTGCATGGCGTGTACAACCAGCTACATGTCATGTAGTTTGTGTCTTGTTTAAATTATCTTTCTTATTGAACCACATTATATTCCTTAAAATTCAATGTGTATCTTTTTTGGGTTTTCAGATATTACATGGAATTTACTTCCAACAACATGTTTTCTAGTATATGTCTAGCCACATCCCTCAGTTGGAACTCATTATTCAGCATGTAATGATGTCATGAATTTAACCACATGACTTTTTGTGATTTATTCTAGGTCAAAATCATGCGGGATTACATGGAGTTTACCCTATCTACATACCATGTAATCCCTATCAAACCATGTTTCACAATGGTAGTCAATACACAACATTTAATGATTCCATGTACTAAGTCACATGTCAGTAAATGATTTATGTGGTTCTCAACTTTTATGAGTTGATCCAGGTACACTATGTGTAATTTACCAATACATGTCATGTATCTTTTTCTGGTATCTAGTGAACTTGTTTCCTCTAGATGGGAGATTCAATTTTTCTTCACATGTATTGGCTTGTTCATGATTATAAAAATTAAGGCAAATGTATCATCTAAACTTTTAGGGGCTATTGAAAGTGATGTGTGGGTACCCAATTTTTCATTTTTATCAGTTTAAATGGATAAATCTAGAGAACTTTATTAGCACAAACTCGAAATATTATATATAATACAATTCCCAATTATAAAATAATTAATTTAAAACAAGAATTATCTCGAATATGACAATCCTATAGATTAATTACCATTTTTGTTCTTATATTATTATCATTTTGGTGTGGGTTTTAAGTGAGTATTCTTCTACGTGTGTCCATGTGTACTCTTCAAATATCTGAAAATGATCTTTTTATTTCGAGTACTACTTCGGAGGAATGTAGAAATTCATTTCATTCATCGTTTACTTCAAAAACAAGTTCTATTATTCTATTTATGTTTTTAGAGGGGTATTAGAGTATTTTCTTAATATGACTTGAGAGAATTCAATATTTCATTCCATTGTGCACAACAAGTTTCTTCCTCTAAAATTATATAACTGGGATGTTATTCTCAGGGCTGAACATTTAATAATTTCACAAAGCCCCTTTTTCAAATTTTTTTTTCTAAGTAATACCCATGTCGAATAATAAAAATAATATAATTATTACTATATATTAGGGCATGTATTTATTTAAATAGCATTTCTAAAATAAATAAAGTAATATTTATTTAAAATAAATAAATAAATTCTATCATTTCCATCCAGCTTTTAACTCGAACCATTAATCATGCCGCAAATTTTATCAAACCGTGAATAATAAAATATTTGTTTAAATAAATATTATATTATCTAAACTCATGAATAAATATTTATTTCAATATTCACATAACTAAATAAATATTTATTTAATTATTACTTTTTCAATAATAAATATGGGATAAAATTCATGTCATATATTCTAAATATGAATATCTCATGATTGAATTTATAAGATCAATAATACTTAAAATATAATTATTCCATTAGATATGAATAATATTTATTCTTAATATTAAATTTAATATAATTTAATGAGAATATAGATACACTTAGTGGGTGACCCTATAGACCTCTTTCATAGTGGAATTAGGTGAACTATCCTAAATTACAAGATCATATTCAATAAACCCATCACAGAATCCATAGAGAAAGAATTTAATGTTGAAACAACTACAAAAACCATACTATAAGTGATATTGTTTAATATAATCCCTTTGACTACTGATATATTATGAAGAAGGATTCAAAGTTACGTTATCACCCTATATGCTTGATTTATATTTCATAGAATTTATGAAATAAACTCAACAATGACATAACATGCCCACGGATTTAATTAGACTAATATATTTTAATCAAAGAGATATATATATATTCTTCTGTTAATATAGAGGGTAAAATCCTTTCATGACTTATTCAATTAAGGTCATTTCACTTATGAGACACACTACATATGAAACCTTATATCGAGCATATGTTATCATTGATTTTATCCATACATCAAACCACACAATTCATGACATGAATTAATAATAATCTCATGTCTAAGGACCAATACACAAATTCACATATATGAATTTCCAATGGCACATAAACCTGTGGAATTCAAATTGGTGGTTTTTTTACATGAACACCCTTATTGGAGATCACAAAGTGTGAACTTCAGGAGAAGAAGTCTTAATGGATTATAATACCTCAACAACTGATAGTCAAACATCATTAGTGTCCTATTAGAAAGATATTATTTAGAGCATATCACCTATTTTTAAGAGTATATTCACACCATCTATAGGTTCTCACTATAACAGGGAATTATTATAACATTTTGATGCTATACATAATATATGACATTATCTAATTAAAGTTATTTACAATAAAAATCAATATTTTATAAGATTTTTATTAATATTTTGGTAATCAAAATTAAAAACTCAGTTATTTATAGGGAACCAACTTGAACAAGTATATATGTTGTGTATTATATATCCTTTTGTTTTTTATAACTTCTCTGTAAGGTGTATGAATTGGTTGCATGACTAGTATTTTCTGATCATTTTTTTAGAAGAGAATAATGGTTTATAAACCTCTATTATAGGATGATTTTTTCAAGGTTTTTTGGGAAATTCAAGTTCATTAGCCTTGAGGAGGTAGTGATGGGGTGTGGGAAAGACAATTAAAGTAGAAATAGGGTCAATAACCACCTTAGTTCCACATTAATACTTGTGTGAGGATACTATATACCATTAGTGGAGTAGATAACCCCCACCCCTTTATGATGAGGTGTGATTCAAACACATAAAAAGTAGGTAATCCCCTAAGATAATGTTCATTCCATATGATAAGGTGAAAGTCCTCTATAGGGGTCAGCACCCCATCAACTATCTAATACTTTTCAGTGAGTTGGGGGCCCCCCACTACAGTTTAGAGTTGTTGTGGATGTTGAAGAGCAGAGTAGAGGTTGTTCATGTACTCCCCCATGTATCAAGGCATGGTCCACCTTCCGTAGAGTTAGTTTTTATTGTGCATCAGGGTGCAGTTCCTTAAAGGGGATAATATTCCCTAGACCAATATACATTACTTAGAGGACATGAAATTCTACACATTTAGTTTTATAGAGGTTATGTAGGAATTATGAATTCTAAATTTGTGCAAACATCATAGTTTAAACCATATTATTAGAAGCCTTCCAATATGTGAAACTTCTGGAGAAGGGAGATAGTGTTGTAGGGATTGTTCTAATACACTTTATTTCTATCGAGGTGTGAATTATAACTAGTTCTTTGACTGAAGGTATTTATGAGTTACTATATTCAAGGTATATCAAGAAAAAATAAAGATATAATCTTTAATTAAGTTAATACATGAGTATATATTATTCATGCATCCATTGTTGTCTTAACCCTAGAGTATATCTGGTATCATTGAGGTTCAACTTGATTCCCATAAATCTTGGGTTTGAGAAGAATTATATTCCCTTAATTGTTTTTAGAGATTCCTATTGGGAATGATTATTATCGCACCTATATAGGCTTTATCACCAAACATGTTCTGTGTCTATAAAGACACTGTATATGTTGCTGTTTTCAATAGTGATCATGGAGTTGGTGGATTCAGCTGAGAAAATTTGTAGTAGAAGGTAGTGGTACATGATTGGTGATGATTACTAATGGAACCCCTACTATGAGAATATATATTGAGGATGTGTCTTACTTTCTCTGTAGTTAGTTTCATAAGGTAATTCATTTTAATTATTTTTATTCCCCTCTTGGGGTTTCCCTCTACGAAGATATACGAGTTGTTTATGTCTCAAACATGCATTGTATAAAACTCTGTTGACTATATGTGTATATATATATATTGATGTTTATAACTTTTTATTGGTGATTAATTTTTATGATGACCCATGTTTTTGAACTAGATGAAAACCAAAAAAAATTGAATGTTTCATTTATTGGACAGTCAGTTTTACAAACTGGTCTTCAAAGTGGAAATCTGAGAGTTTCATCTCATCGATTTGTTATTTTTAATGTGGATCAATGCTCTGGGGGTTCCTTGGGTGTTCTGTCAAGTTTTGGAAGCATCATGATTGAAACCCTCAAGTTAGGAGGAGCTGGGAAGGGTGCATAGTTAGGATGCAACTGTATAGACCTTAGCAAAAAAACTCCAATGGGATTTATTTAAAGAAATTATATTAACTAAATTTAAAATAAATGAAAAATAAATGGGGTGTAAAAATAAAGAAAAGATTTAATAATAATAATATTATTATTATTAGTATTATGTTAGATTAGTTTTTTAGATACCCAAGGGTTCTCCTCCTTTCTTCACCTCCTTCCGTGAAACGCACCCCCTAGCTTGCGACCCCCTCTCCTCCAGTTAACTCTTTACTTGATGATTTCACCTTGATCCTTTAGGAATATTGATTGATCATTTGAGGTAAGACCTTATGCTCACATCTGCATCCTTGGTTCACAAGTTTTCCTCTATTTCTCTCCCTATTTCAAATTGTATGAACCTTATGTTTGGGTTTAATCATTATTTTTATTTTCATTTGGTGTTAGGGTGAGCAATGGGTCTATTCGTATTCCTTTGGTCGTATTCCAGAAACCACCACCAAAGGCGGAGCAGTTCCGAGTGTTTTGGTTCATGACCATTGATTTTGGATAAGTTTATCCTTTATTCTTAGTTTCCATATAATTTATTTTTTGTTGTTCATAGTTTCTAAGTTCCTGGTATTTTTTAAAATGTTCATTGGACTCACCGTAATGGTTTGGGCTTGTCTTCATCGCTTCGAGGACATTTGGTGGCTCCTTGAAGACTTGCATTGATATGCATAAGTATGTATATATATCGATATATATATATATATTCCATGTATGTATTCCCCTCATGGATATGGGAATTTGTGAATTGGGTTAAGGGATATATATTTACATATATATATATATATGAATTTATGTGTGTGCAAGTTTGGTGTTGTTTTGAGTGGTTGCAGATTCAACTATCGAGGGCTGAGTATTAGGCTAGGTCTTCTTTGAAGTAGGGTCTCATTCTTTTCCCCTAAAATTCTATTATACATTAATAAAATTTCTTCACACCTTTAATTAAGTCTTTTCCATGTATTTTAGTCTTCATAAAATGATTTCCTTTGATAAATTGGATATGATGCTTAATTGAATGAATGATATTTTTTATTAACAATGTAATGATTTAACAATAAAACTCCTCCAGCGAAGGTGCGTTATCTTCAAGATAAAAATTAATGTTTAGATGTTAATGATTTCTTGGCATATTGAATCGGCGTTTACTTGTTCTTGAGGTTATTATTGGAATAGGGAATCTTTTCTGTACAAAAATATTTGATATTCATAAATGGAGTTATCAATCATTGGGAAGATGTTTAATAATCCAAAAAACTATTATTTTTTGGTAGGTCTTATAAACTCGGTGACTTTATTTATAAATGGTAATTACCTGTGTAGATAATCTCCCTTTTTCCAATGACACATTCCATTTGATCCATTGATCCTTGTAAGTGAATTTTTTATATTTTTGGTAAATTGAATAAGTTTTTTGGAACTAATTGGATAATGCATGATAAGTTTTCTTCTCCTAAAATGAATCAAATGGTATTAAATGGATTTACCCCAAGCGATGGAAATTTCGTGACCTTTTTGTTACGCATAAGTAAAAGCTTATAATGAAATGAAATGCCATAAAGGATGTGGTCTTGGCTAATGATATGAAACAGAGGCCTTTTACTCATGTATTAAATTATGAATATGAGCATGTATCTTATACCCTATGCCACAATTTATTCTTAATGCATGGTGCTATAAGTGGGTGGTATAAAATAAATCCCTTTTATCTGATATAATTATTTAGAGTAATTATGATATGTGTGATCACATCATCACATCACGGTCTTGACCAAATAAATTTAATAATCCATATTAAACTATAATATTTTATTTTTAAACCTCCTTTTAATTCCTTGGGTCCATAGGCAAGGAAACTGAGACTTGCAGCCACCCAATAGGTGTCCCAACCTTGGAGTGAATTTTGACCTACTCTGTTTGACTTGTGAGCCCTAAAATAAATCAGATAATTTTATCGATTATTGTATAAGACTTTTAAATTGTAATAAGAATAAATTTTTGTGATTTACTATGGAATAATCACCTTGGATAATTTTTGTTAATAGATATGTTAATTACCTTAGGGTCGAATGATGAATTAAATAGGTTTGATATGATTATAGTGATAATTAGGAAACTGGATTAATGAAATGAATTGGTTTGACAGATGGAAATTTTTATAAATTGATCATTGTTTCTTAAGATGATAAATATAGTATGTTTTATAATAGAATTGTGATTTTCTTATTAGATTTTGAGCTTATGTGATATCAATGTGATTGATACCTGAGGGTTTGATACTTATTGAAATTTTGAGTTTGTCTGGATATGAATCATGTTTTATGTGGATGTATGATGGCTTAGTGCATGTTCTTTCATACCAACTGAGTGAAAGGAGAAGGTTATTGATTCTGGAGGGCAGAGTATATGATTTTAAGGAATTTTTGAGGACTCATGATTGTTGTTTATGCCTAAGGAATTAGCGCATCTTTTTGTACTTACTGAGGGATAGATGCACTATTATTGAATGCCTGATGGAATTGTATATGATTATTTTAGATGATAGAGGTCTATATGAATAGTCAAATGATACCTGTGGAAAATATTATATGTATTCCTTAGGGTGATATTTTTGTCATCTTGAGGTTGAGATTCGAGTTATTCTTGAGGGTGAGGTTTTGGTTAGCCTTAGGGAAGAGGTCATAAGTTTATGGTATATTATGAGTGATTCATCCTCAAAAAGACAAACTTCCACTAATTTTGGTGATCCTTACTAATGCAGAAGGATCTACCCATAGTCACAGATATCTATATTAGGCAAAAGTTGATGGTATGGGATGGGTGTCTATTTAGGAACCCATACCAAATTTATATTATTTAATTTTTTATTACATGCATTTATAATATGTTACACAATGTCATTTATTATTAATTGCATAAAATGGATTGGGATAGACAATGTGGGTGCTTCCCAACTGAGATTTATATATCACACCCTAATTGGGTGCTTTTTGGTTCCAAATTAGACATAGTTTTCGCATGTCTATGGATTCATTGATTGTGTTGTGATGAGTACTTTAGAGTTAGGGAGTACATGACCATGCAGGTGATCGATATTCTGGTTGATCTAGTCATTGGGAAGTTGTTCATTTATTAAATTGTATTTCAATTTTAAATTTTCAATGCTTGAACTTGTAGAATCATCTTTCATACATTTCATTGGCCACTTTTATTCAATTATTATATTATTATTTAACTATTATTATGTAATTATTATTACTATATCCACTACTATTTTTTTAATATTATTATACTTTTTTGAGACTTTGGTCTAGATGATATAGTCTCCCCATCGTACTATCAATAGACCCTCACTACTATTCTGCAACCTCTGGCATATAGGTAGGCGCACTAGAGGCTATATGACCCACTGGTCTGGCCTCTAATTTAGAGGTGAGTTAGGTTTGGACGTTACAAAGTGGAATCAGATATTTCATTATTATTTCTTTGTCTCACTATTTATGGGTTGGTAAGAAGGAGACTATAAATGTGTTGGTGCATTATAAATAGACATGTCGGGGACTAATCACCCCATGTATAGGAAATGACCAAGTTGTCAGGGATGGGATTGTTGTTCATGATTTTTACTATTACATTTGATATAATTTCACCTTGATTTAAAGGTATAATTTATTATGGTTATGGATTTATGATATTTATAGTATTTTTCCCTTTTCCTAGTATGGAATGTATGAAAGATTATATACATCATAATAGGACATAGAAATTCACATACCATTCACATGTCATGACATGTAGTTGCATATATAGGCTACTTGTGGATTTTATTTGTGTTCCTTGAGTGTTAGCCCATTCTTGATTTTATAACATTCTTAGTTTTTTATATTCCAGGTTTCCTAATTTCCTATCATGCATTCCCTATTTAGTATGCCATGCTTCTGTGATTTCAGCCTGTTACTATGTGGTGGATGCTTGTAGTGTTATGCTTTGCTTTGTTTTAAATATGTAATTTGTGGAATATGATAAATGTAATTGGTTGTGATGAAAATGGGTTCCAAATTCCAAACTGTAAAGTGTATTGGAACTTTATGGATTGATAGATGGCTTCCCATATTCCTAGACTATTGAACATGGCCATGTTTTATTATGAAATTATTTTAAATGTAAAGGCTATTCAAATTTAATTTGAAATGAAGTGGTTAACCATCTAAATACTCAACAAGACCCAAGAAGGATATTTGGGGAATAGTTCATATATGATAACCCTCATGCAATAATTATTTTCCTTCACACCTTTAATTAATGCTTCTCCATTTATGGAAGATTTTTTTAAATTAATTCCTTTGGTAAATTGGTCAAGATGATTAATTGAAAAAATGAGTTGTTTTATAAGAAATTTCATGATTTAATAATAAAACCCCTCCAACAGAGGTGTGCCATATTCAAGCTAAAAATTAATTTTTAGATGTTGTTTCTTTCTTGGCCTATTGCATTGGTATTTCCTTAGGCTTGATGTTATATTTGGAATATGGCATGTTTTGTTTATGGCCATCTTTGATATTCATAAAGGCAGTTTTCCACCCTTGGGAAGATGTTTAATAATAAAAAAGAACTTTTATTGTATGTATTCACTTATAACCTTTATGACTTGATTTATAAATGGGAATTTATAGTGTATGTAATTTCCCTTTTTCTAACATCACTTTCCAATTTAACAATTGAGCCTTATAAGTGAATTTCCCATATTTTGGTAAATTGAATGAGTTGTTTTAAAATAAATGTCTAATGCATGATAGTGTTTCCTCTATTAAAATGAATCAAATTGTATTAAATGGATTAACCCCATGGGATGGTAATTTCATTCCCTTTTTTTATGCATAAGTAAATTCTTATAATGAAATGTAATACCTTAATGGATTTCTTTATCTAATGATATGCGCCTTTACCTTAAGTATTAAATTAATAATATTAACATATGTCTTATAACCTATTCCATACATTATACATACTACTTGGTGCCACAGGAGGGTGGTATAAACTAAATTCCTTTTTATCTGATACAACTATTTATAGTAACTGCGATATGTGTGATCACACAAAAATTTAATGGGCTCAACCAAATATCATGGATAATACATGTTGAACTATAATATTTTATTTTTCAAACACCATTGAATTCCTTGGGACTATAATCATGGATACTGAAACCTGCAGAAACTCGATAGGTGTTCCAACCATGGATTTAATTATGGCCTAGTAGGTTTGACTTCTGAGCCCTCCAATAAATAGGATAATTCAATCAATTTTTGGATTAGACTCTTGAATTGGCCTGAGAATAAAGTTGTGTGATTTCATTTGGAATAATCACCTTGGATAATTTTTTATAACTAATATATTAATTAACTTAGTGTCAAATGATTAATTAAATGGGTTTTATATAATTATCATGATAATTAGGAACCTAGATTAATGAAATGAATTCCTTTGATAGATGATATTTTTTATAAATTGATGATTGTGTCTAAGGATGATAAATATGGAATTTTTGATACTATAATTGTAATTTTGTTTTCTATGATTTTGATCTTATGTGATATCGATGTGATTGATACCGAAGTGTTTGATACTAATTGGCATGTTGAGTTTGTCTTGATATGACTCATGTTTACTGTGGACGACTTCGGGCTTGGTGCATGTTCTTTAGTACCACTTGAGGGAAAGGTGTAGGTACTTGATGACCAAGGGTACTATATATAATTTTATGGGATGTCTAAGGACTCATGATTTATTTTGATGCCTGGGGGTTTAGTTCATGTTTTCATACACATGAGGGATAGGTGCACTGGTACTAAATACATGTGGGAAAAGTATATAATTATGTTGGATGCCTAAGGGCATAATGAATAGTTACATGATTTCATAGGTAGATATTCTAGTTATTTATGAGGGATATTTTTTGGTTAGCATAAGGGAGAGATTCTAGTTATGTCTGAGGGTGAGTTTTTTGTTAGCCTGAGGGTAGAGGGCGTACGTTTATTGATTATTCGGAGTGATTCATCCTCGGTTGGAGAATATTCATCCAATTTGGGTGATCCTTCCTGAAAATGGATGATCTAACCACAGACATAGATATAAATATTTGGATGAAGAAGTTGGTATGGGACAGGTCTCCTTTTAGGAACTTGGACCAAGATTCTATTATTTAATTTTTTATCACATGCATTTATACCATGTGGAACACTATCATTTATTATTAATTGAAAGAAATGGATTGGTCTAGATATCATGGGTGCTACCCTAATGAGATTTATATGTCATGCCCTACTTGGGCGTTGTGTAGTTATCGATTAGTCTTCTTGGTCATAGGTATATGGATTCATTTCTTATATTGTGATAAGTACTTGGGAGCTGGGGACCACAGGACTGAGCAGGTGCTAAAGATTCTCATAGATCTAGTCGTTTGGAAATTATTAATTTACTACATTATAATACGATTTGTGATTTTCACTACTTTTACTTGTACCCTCATTTGTCATACATTCATTTTTGTAAATTGGTGTAGGCCACTTTTATTAAGTTATTATATTATTCTTACACTATTGTTAATTATTTATTATTATTCCTTTAACTGCTATATAATATTTTAATATTATGATATTGTTGTATGACTCTGATATATAGGGTATATTCTCCCTATAGTATCATCAAGAGACCCTCACTACTTATCGACAGCCTCTAGCATACGTGGAGGCGTGCTTGAGACCATGTGACCCACCGGACCAGCCGCCGTCTAAGAGGTGATCCAGGTCAGGGCGTTACAATTTTCATCTTAGGATAATATTGGATAACTACTCCCATAAGAATTATGTATTCATTGTTCTAGTATCAAGATTATGTCTTATTAGTATTTTCCTTAGGGAAACATACATAGTTTACTATCAGCAAACATGAGGCCTTTGTTGGCCAGGTCATATCAATAAATGATAAGAATAAAATGATGGATTTCTATAGATAAAAATTCTATTTTGGTATATATACTCATATTTTAGTATTATAATATATTTCATAACAAAAATTATAATTTATAATTTTCTCATAGTTCTTAAAAAAACCAAGCGACAATGAATGTGGTAATTACAACAATATACTTATAAAAAATATCTTATTCAATGAAAGAATTCAAATATTCTTAAGGATATCAATTATATGTGTATATTTTTTAATATATACACTTTTTTGGGATATTTATTTACCAATAATTTATTTATAATATTCTAGTTTGATACATAAAATTCATAAAATGCATTTCAAGATGATAAAATAATTGAATTCATTGACTAATGAGTAAATTATGAAATATTGTAATATTTAAAAAAATCATGAAAACATATTTTTATAAACCTATTTTATTTATATTTGTTATATAAAAACACGCATTAAATTCACATTATTCGGATGTGATGTGTGCTCTGTATAACTAAAATTTTAATTTTTTATTTAAAACTAACATTTTATTTAAAACATGTGTCACATGCACAATTACAATAAAATGATTTTGGATTATCTTGAAGCTCTATAATAATGAACATTGATTAATTTTTGGAATTTATGAATAAACCACATATCATTAAAAGTCCTAGTTTGTCTAGTGTGATTAAAAGAGAAAATTTTTAGTTTAGATTCCCTTTTTTTGTTCAAATCAAGCGTCAGATGCTAAAAAACATAGCAATAAAGATAAAATTTTCATGAAATATAGAATGAATGTGTTGATTAATTTTAAAATTACATGAATGAACCATGAATCCTTCAAAAATGTGGTGTGAATGGTATGATTGGAAATTTATTTTTCTATTTTAAGTGTTCAAGAAGTAAAAAACACAAGCCACTTGCAAAAAACTAAGAAAACATGCTCAATTTTACATAAAACTCAACTTCAATTATCATTAATTCATTTTTTACTTGTTAGATTGGGTCACATTCCATTATTTAATGTTGTGTGGTTATAATGGATATAATTTATTATTTCCCATTTCCAAGTGATATTTTGGTACAAAATATACTTCACATGCAGAATTACGAGAAAAAGATCTTGGATTATCATGAAACTCTAGGAAAATGATCATTGATTCATTTATAGAATAAAGAAATAATCTTAACATCACCAAAGACAAGGTTTGGTTGGTATGACAAAAAATCCTTGATTATTTACTTTAGATTTCATATTTTAGTTCAAATCATGAATCATGTACTCAAAAACCAAGAAAATGTGGTCATATTATAATGAAATTATTAGATAATTACCATTGATTAATTTTTCAATTATAGTAATGAACCACATGTCATTCTTATATGTAGTGTTTCTTATATGATTGCAAATTTATTTCTCCATTTTAATCATTTTAGAAGAAAAAAATACACATCACATTTTCAAAACTATGAAATCATTCTAAAATTTTCATAAAACTATACATAAATGATCATTAATTCACTTTTGAAATTAGTGAATTATCATATCATAAATGGGATACATGGTCTACTCAGAATGGAAAAAATTTCTTTCTTTCAATTAAAGTGATTTTTCAGTTCAAATTTTTTAACAAATGCACAATTCAGGGAAAAGGATCTGTGATTGTCCTGAGACTCTATAAAAATGATTATTGGTTCATTTTTTGTATTTAATAAAAAACGGAACATCATTCATATGTTCATTTTTTCTTCTATTAATATTTTTTTATTGCTTTTGAGTCATATTTTAGTTTAAATCATGTTTCATAAGCTCAAAACTAGGAAAATGAGATTGAATTTATTTATAACAACATGAGGAAAACATTGGATTAATTTTTCACCTATAGAAACAAATCAAATTTCATTTTGGAATGCGGTGTGGATAATATTATTGAAAATCTATATTTACCATTTTAATAATTTCAAAAGTAAAAAACATAAATTAGATACACAAAATTTATAAAACATTCTTGAATATTCATTAAATAATTTATTGATAACTATTTATTCATTTTTTACATTTAAAAATGAGCTACACATTATTTTGATGTATAGTGTGCTTAGAATTATTCAAAGTCTGATTTTGTAATTTACAAGGGAAATTTTAGTTGAAAACAAGCCTAAAATACACAATTATGATCAAATGATCTTATATTATCAAGAAACACCAGGAAAATGATTTTTTATTCATCTTTTTCATATAAGAATGAACTACTTTCCATTTAGTGGCATAGATTTTTTAGTATGACTAAAAGTTCATGATTTTAATTAAGATTTTATATTTCAGTTCAAATTATACATTTTATGCACAAGACCAATAAAAAGAGGGTATGTTTTCATGAAACTATTGAAAATTTACAGTTGATTCATTTTTCAACTATAGGAAGGAACCAAATATCATTACAACACATGGTGTGGCCAGTCTGATCGTATTTTTTATCACAATTTTAAGCATTTTAAAAGTACAAAAAACCAATCATTGACTCAAAAAATAAAATATATGCTAAGAATTTAAAAAAATATATATGTAAATTTTTTTCCATTCATTCGTTACATGTAATAATGAGAAACATGTAATTTTTATACACACTCTAGTTGGAATGACTGAAAGTGAATGTTTTCAATATAAAATTTATATTTTAGTTAAAAAACATCCGTTAGAAGAATAATTTTAACCAAATAGATTTGTATTATCCTATAACTATTGAATAATTATTTTAAATTCATTTTTGTCATGTAAAAATAATCCACACATCATCGAGAGGTGCAATTTGGTTGGTATGTCTAAAACTACGTGTTTTTTATTTTGGATTCCATATTTTTTTAAATTATGAGTTATAATATCAGATATAATAAAATGAGATTATATTATTATAAAACTATATGAAAATGAATGTTGATTAATTTTTCACTTATAGGAATAAACCACATGTTGTTATGAAATGTGGCATGGCTTGTATGACTAAAAATGTATTTTTTTCAATTTTTAGCATTTTATAATTCAAAATAGACATCACATAATTAAAAATGAGAAAATATTCTAATATTATCATGAAAATTTATATTAATGATCATTGATTCACTTGTGACCTGTGGGAATGATCCATATATTATTTTGATGCACTATGTGTCCATAATGACCTAATGTGTAACTTTTAATTTTTAATTTGTTTTAAATTTACCATGTTTTATTAGTAAAAAAATTATTAAATTTATATATTATTTTCTATAATTAAAAATAAATTTCTTTTTAATATTAAAATTCAAAGTATTGTTGATTAATAGACATATGATTTTGAACATGTTCTTTTTATGTTAATATTGTATTTATTAATGTTGTAATAATAACTAATTATAGAAATGTGTTATGAAATAATAAAAATTATTTATTTATTGTATTTTTTTACTCCAGTATTCATAATGTTTATTATTCTACTTATTATAGTTTATGTATTTATTTATCTGTTTTTTGTATTTTAAAAAAACTAATTAATATTTATAGCAGTTAACTTGTAGCTTTTTCAGCACCAAAAATAATTGAGAAAGGCGATTTTTCTCACTGTTAAAAAAGAACTAAGAAATTATTGAATTTATTTATACTAAAAATTTTTTGGAAGGTAGCCTTCCTCAGTGTGGTTATCTCTAATAAAGAGCCCTAATTTTTCAGTTCCAAAAATCATAGTGATTTTTAGCATTGAAAAATCCATTTTTTGATCATTGAAAATATTGATTTGATTATTTTAATGAGTTTTTTATTTGGAACATTTTTTACAAAAATAGATTTCATTACCCTCTAGGGAAACAAATGGTTTCTATTTCTCCACCCCCTATCTTAGCTAGGGTCTCTCTTCTGTTGGAACCTTGAAAACCGTGATAGGGGATGGGTGAATCATTTTGTCAACTTTTTCTATTAAAAAGGAATCTTATTCCCACATTGGTAGGAACTTTTAAAACATATCTAATGGAATCATGTAATTATTAAATTATCACATGAAGATAGACCAAAAATCAGTTTTACTTGGTTCATCACTAAGTGCTAGTCTACGGATCATATGTTGATAGTGTGTCAGTCATACCAAAATCCACTAATCTTCTCTAGTTATTATGGTATGAATATGTTTAGATGATGTCACTTTGTTCTAGGGACACATTATTTACAATAATTTTAGGGACAACACGTTTCCTCCCTCATAACACTTCTGTAACGTCCTGGTTCCTGAAGCCACCCAGAGGCGCCCCGTACCTGATTGGTCACATGGCCTCAAACGCATTTCCCCGAACGCCATAGCCTGCCGACTAGTAGTGAGGTCCTTGGGTGTGATAGTGGGGAAACTATGATTTCATTGGTAGAGTACACAGTGGAAGTAAACAAATACACATGATAGCGGAAGCAGTAAAAATCCAACAATAGTAAACAGTGGAAGACTGGAATAATAAAAAATGTAGAACATATATATATATATAATGATGTATGATACATATGTTAGGAAAGCATCCAAACAAGTCACAATGTTGGAAATAAAAATAGTGCTAAACCAAAGTACAGAAGAAAAATATAAACAGCTCCTCATCATCGCAATCTTAAGCTTGGTCACATGCTCTCCATCTCGAGAGCAAGTCATGTACCTGAAGTAGAAGGGTGCTTTCCCTTAACTATACCTGCAGTAATATAATCTGTTTGGGCCCAAAATCATGACCCAAACAGGGTGTGAGACTAAATCCTATTAGGTAACCAACCGAATATCTGTGCCTAACAGTCAGTTAATATATGGTAGGTAAATGTATAAAAAATAGTAAACCAGAATGTACTCAGCAGAAAACAATCCATAGTTTCAATATCCGGAAACAACAACAAACAGATAAACACAAATAGGTAAACCACTGGGAAGTACTCACAACCATCCCCTTTGTTTCTACCTAATAAGTACAAGAAACCCTCTGGGCAGTGCACTTGGACTAGCCTCTCTGGTTCAGTCATAGAATTCAAAAATACTCTCTGAGGAAACACTTGCAGTCAATTCCCCTTATTGTATAAGGTATTCAAGAACTCTCTGAGGAAGCTGACACGGTCAATTTCCCATATAGCCCCAAGGTCAAGGACTCTCTGAGGAAGCTCACTTGATTAATTCCCCTTAAATCCTAGGTCGTTCAATGTAACTCAAAGACTCTCTGAGGAAGCTCACTCGGTCAATTCCCCTTATAGTCTAGAGTAATCAAGGTAATTCAAAGTAATACAAAAACTCTCTAAGGAAGCTCGCACAGTCAATTTCCCTTATAGTCTAAAGCATTCAAGTACCCTCTGAGGAAGCTCACTCGGTCAATTCCTCTTGTAGACCCAGGTGGTCCTAGGATCTCTGAGGAAGCTCAATCATTCTATCCCCCTTATAGCCTCAAGTTCTCAAAGACTCTCTAAGGAAGATCACTCAGTCAATTCCACTTATAGTCTACTACACCAGGTTCTCTCCTGTGTAGGTCAACGAGCATAGAAAATCAATATGGCCAAAGTAAACCTATAGAAGTACTTGGATAATTAGTCTACAAAATATCAATGATGTCAAAAATACAAACTCTCCATCCTACAAAAACAGGCATGGAAAACAAACAAGGCGGCCAACTGGCTAAATAGGACAAAACGGTCGTAAAAAGAACATGCATGGTCAAAACATCCAAAGCATCACAAATCAACCCTACTAACATTCGTTTAACATCTACACAATCATACAAGCATGGCATACAATCAACAGGGGTAAAAGGATAAACACGCAACACCCTATTCAAGGGTCTTTGTGTAATTTGCATATAATACTAAAATACCTTGAAAGGAAAGGCACAAGCCGCATACCTTGGCATTAAGAGATTTCTATATCTGAAACTCAAGGCTTGAATCTCCTTAAAACACTATAGATCTATGAAAACGTATAAATTTTTTAACCCATGATAACATGGAGAAGATGAGGAATTGGAAAATGATGATCTAGGAGAAGGAATGACTCACCGATGTGATTCCAACGCAACCGGCAGTGTTTGATTCAGAGTACGGACACTCCCTTGGGGGTTCATTGATGATCTGCGGCCATACGGTGCTCTCGGCTGAACGGGACATAAGAGAAGATCATTTTGGTGATTAGACGTGACCCTAGTGTGTTTAATGAAAAAAATGTACATGGCATGTACTCGCCATTTTTCTACTCCTCTTTAAGCGGCGTCCATGTCACCCCCACACGGCCGTGTGTGTGGCTACTACACGGCTAGCACACGGCCCCCTGTGGAAAGGCAGTACATGGCGTGTACTCATAAAATACACGCCGTGTACTTAGAAAATTTCCAGAATTTCTTTTTTTCTCAAAAACAAGCAGAAAAGGAATAACATACCTAAAAATAAGATCCAGGTTATTACCAAGATCCACCCTTAAAGAAATTCTTCCTTGAATTTCCCAAGCATGACACATAAGAAGAAACCCTGAACAGTTCTGGCCACTGTGATCGTAAATCTGCCTCCCTCTCCCAAGTCTCGTCCTATACTCCCTCGTTCTGCCAAAGCACCCATACTAGAGGAATAGACCATCCATGGAGAACCTTCATACATAGATCCAGAATCCGGATAGAATACTCCTTGAAGGACACATCCACTTCGAGCTCAACCTCCATAGGTTGAAAGACATGATATGAGTTTGAAAAGTAACATCGATGCTAAGAAATATGGAAGACGTTGTGTATAGCTCGGTTCCTCTGAGGTAACTACAACTGGTAGGAAAAAGGACAACCTCTCTCCAACACCTCAAATGGCCTGACATACCTCGGAAAAATCTTACCATGTCTCCTAATCCTCTTATGTCCCAACATCGGCGTGACAGGCAAGAAACCCTAATCCCCAACCTCGAACTCCAGAGGTCGTCTCCGCTGGTCAGCATAAGACATCTGTTAAGACTATGCAGTAGCCATCCTCTTCCAAATCAACTCTATCTACTCGGTGGTCTCCTGAAAAAGACGAGGTCCTAGCAAAGCTGTCTCTCCTACCTCCAGCCAACATAAGGGTGATCAACATGGCCTACCGTACAAAGCCTAATGTTCCATCTAAATAGTTTCTTGCAAACTATTGTTGTAGGAAAACTCCACAAGAGGTATATGCGTCTCCCAAGAACCTCCAAAATCTAGAATGCATGCTCAGAGCATATCCTCAAGCACCTAAATAGTATGCTCAGACAAGACATCTGTCTGGGGGTGTTGAGATGTACTCAAAAGTACCTATGTATCCAACACCTTCTTAAGCCCCTTCCAGACCCGAGAAGTAAAATGTGCATCCCTGTCTGAAATGATGGAGTGTGGAAATCCATGAAGACGTACAATCTCTTGGATGTACAACCATCCCAACGCATCAACATTTATGGTCTCTTTGATTTTCAAGAAGTGAGAAACCTTCATGTTTCTATCAACAAAAACACACACTATGTCATTCCCTTAAGGCAGCCTTGGCAAACCGTTCACGAAGTCTATTGCGACATCATTCCACTTCCACTCAAGAATGGGTAACTACTATAAATTTCCTGCTGGTCGCTAATCCTCTGCCTTCACCTGCTGACAAGTGGAACATCTCGTGATGAAACCAGCAACATCCCTCTTCATACCTGGCCACCAATATTGACGGTGTAGATCACGATACATCTTGGTGACGCCAGGATGAACTGCCCAAACTGGGGAATGAAAGTCTTACATCATCTCTTCATGTGTATCTGCTGGCACCCATATGCACCCATGGAAATGCAAGATCTCATCCTCACCTATGGTCTATCCAAGAATAAGGTCCTCTCCTGACACACTCTCCCTTAGTACTAGGCCTTTAGAATCTGATAGCTACCTCATTCAATCACGGTCAAGAATAGTTTATGTAACACCTACAGAAGATAGAAAAGTATGCCCATGTCTGTTGTGAACCTACAAACGCATCTCAGAGAACAGATCCATAAGTTTACATTCACTAATGGCCTCTTGAACTGCCTGTATCTGTGTCCTCCAGCTCAACGCATCAGCCACCGTGTTTCCCTTCCCAGGCGTGTAGGCAAGCTCAAAGTCAAAGGACTGTAGGTACTCGACCAACCTCCACTGTCTTAAATTTAGATCACGCTGAGTGAAGATGTACTTGAGACTTTTGTGGTTGGTCAAAACCAAAAAATTATCTCCTAGCGTATAATGTCTCCAACTGCGTTGTTGGCGCAAAAATATTGCACGCAAAGAAGGGACGGAAAAGATGCCCCGCGAGCTGCCTCGCGAAGCTATGGAGCGAAGCACCCCCGACCAGCACGGCCACCATGGAGCACAGGAGGCGGTAATGCCCCGCGAACATCCTGACGTTTGCGAGCCCACCATAGAGCACAGGAGGCGGTAAGGCCCTGTGAACGCCCTGATATTAGTGCTCCCATCGCGCCGACTGGGAGGCGGTAACGCTCCGCGAACACCCTGACATTCACGAGCCGGCCGCACCGACCAGGAGGTAGTAACGCTCCGCGAATGCCCTGACGTTCGCATGCTCGCCGCGCCGACCAGGAGGTGGTAATGCTCCGTGAACGCCCTGACCTTCATGAGCCCGCCGCGCCAACCGGGAGGCTGTAACTCTCCAAGAACGCCCTGACGTTCGCGAGTCAGACACGAAGCAACCGCCGCCCCTTTGCACCGTGTGAGGTCTACTTCGCAGCGCCCCTTGCCTATAAATACTGGGTTCCCCCTGAGCCCAGAGGAGCAAAATCTGGCCTTTCGGCTTCTCAACTCCTGAATCGCGAAGCACCCTTCCCCCTCTGGAATCATGAGCTCTGCGAGGTACCTCTACTTCGCGAGATGCCTTCACCCGGTCTCGTCTTGAGCCCCTCTTCCGAGAGGGATTCCCTTCGCGAAGCCTAAGGGCATTCGCAGAGGAAGGGGATTCCCAAGGGAACCCGGGCAACTACGGAGTGTTTATGCCGCGAAACACCCATTCGGTACTAGGGATCCACAAGCCAAGGAAGGGTTGTTGTACATCGCGAAGCACACTGCTTCTCAGCACCTTCCTTCGTGAGGCCCCTCTGCTTCACGAGGCAGCGCTCTGTGAATACTATTCCACTTCCCGAAGCACCTCCCAGTCACACCCTTGCCCCATGCTAAGGGCAAGGCACTCCACTTCGCAAAGCATACTCCTTTTCTTGGAAATTCCTCTTCCTGTACGACCCTCCAGGCTTGCACGATGTGATTTCAAAATCCAATGGGAAACACCACCCATAGAGTTGCGTCGCCTAATTCTCCTTCTCATCGGCACGTTAACGGCTATTGATTCTTCACATAGCCACGCTAACGTGGACCCCTTGATGGTTCGCTCCTCGACCCCCTTTTACCATGGCCTTTCCAGCACCTTCCATCCCCCCAAGGAACAGAGGGTACCGATTATGTATGTCCTAGGGATGTGGAGTAAACCCACCTCGTCCATGATGCAGGATGTTAAACTACCAAGAACCTCATCCTCAACACATGACATTAAACTGTGATCCGGCCCCGTGCCTCGCACGTAGGGTCCCCCCAGCTCGCACATTTTTTAACGCCACTTGTCTCCACAGAGACGAGGTCACCCCCTTTACAAGGGATGATATCCTCCTTCTCGGAGTAGCGTATGTCCATGGGAGAAGGGAAACTGACCCAGTATAATCCCAAAGCCTCTCTTGCAGAAGGTAACACCCACGCACCTCCGCACTTCTCCACTGCCAAGGCCAGCGGAGGGCACGATAGGGAACGAGGCACCTTCCATCGTTGGTCCCAAATCTGTCTCCCGCCACACTTTGTAGCACTTTGGGCCTCCATCCTGGAGTAAGTCCTAGCACCATGCGCTTCCTAACGCGTAATCCCCTCTTTGCTTCTCACGGACGCACCCTTCACGACGTGATCGTCGGGTCCTTGATGACTCTTGTTTCTCACACCGAGCATGACTCACGTGGGCTTAGAGTAAGCATTGGCCATGGCAATGCCCTCGTCCAGCATTACATTAAACTGTATGCCCTAGTCCAGCATGACGTTAAACTGTATGTCGTCGTCCATCATGACGTTAAACTGTATTCCCTCATCCAACATGACGTTAAACTGTATTCTCTCGTCCAACATGACGTTAAACAGTATGCCCTCTTCCAGAATGATGTTAAACTATATGCCCTCCTCCAGCATGACGTTAAACTGTATACCTTCGTCCATCATGATGTTAAGCTCTATACCTTCATCCAACATGACGTTAAACTGTATGCCCTCGTCCAGCATTGCGTTAAACTGTATGCCCTCATCCAACATGACGTTAAATTGTATGCCCTCGTCCAGCATGACATTAAAATGTATGCCCTCGCCCCGTATGACCTTAAACTGCACACCCATTTGAACAATGAGGTCTTTGATCCGTGTCAAGGCACGGTACGTAGGAAGCCTCCATGAGGTTCAATCCCACCCTTCATTTCTTCACGTTAGGTTCCACCTTCATCCTGCACGACATTAAACTGCATTCCAGTCCGACGGTAAGCCGTTGTGACCAACCCGAACTACGAGGACTTTGATCCATGTCAAGACATGGTACGTAGGAAGCCTCACGAGGTTCAAGCCCACCCCCCATCGAACCAAGGTCCCTCATTTACGTCGGTTCTCCGACACCCACCGCCATTCCCGGACTACAAGGTCTTTGATCCATGTCAAGGCATGGTACGTAGGAAGCCTCACGAGGTTCAATCCCACCTTTTTTCGTCCAGCATGATGTTAAACTGTATTCCCTCGTCCAGCATGACGTTAAACTGTATGCCCTCGTCCATCATGACGTTAAACTATATTCCCTCCTCTAGAATGACGTTAAACTGTATGCCCTCATCCAGCATGACGTTAAACTGTATTCCCTCATCCAGAATGACGTTAAACTGTATGCCCTTGTCCTGCATGACCTTAAACTGCACACCCATTTGAACTATGAGGTCTTTGATCTGTGTCATGGCATGGTACGTAGGAAGCCTCCACGAGGTTCAAGCCCACCCATCATTTCTTCACGTCAGGTTCTACCTTCGTCCTGCATGACGTTAAACTGCATTCCAGTCCGACGGGAAGCCGTTTTGACCAACCCGAACTACGAGGACTTTGATCCATGTCAAGGAATAGTATGTAGGAAGCCTCATGAGGTTCAAGCCCATCCCCCATCGGACCAAGGTCCCTCATTTACGTTAGTTCGCTGACACCCACCTCCATTCCCGAACTACGAGGTCTTTGATCCATGTCAAGGCATGGTACGTAAGAATCCGCACAAGGTTCAATCCCACCATATGTGGACCCCCCTAGTTCTCCTTCACGTCGGTTCACCGACAAAGCCCATTTGAACTACAGGGTCTTTGATCCATGTCAAGGCATGGTACATAGGAAGCCTCCACAAGGTTCAAGCCCACCTCTCGTCGTTTATTCACATCAGGGTTCTACCTTCATCTAGAGTGACGTTAAACTGCATTCCAGTCCAACGACAAGTCATTGTGACCAACCTGAACTATGTGGTCTTTGATCTGTGCTAAGGCATGGTACGTAGGAAGCCTCACGAGTTCCAAGCCCACCACCACTGGGACCCCCCTGGTCCTCCTCATTCATGTCGACCTTCTGGAGTCCAACCTGAACTACGTGGTCTTTGATCCATGTCAAGGCATGGTACGTAGGAAGCCTCCAAGAGGTTCAAGCCCACCACCTGCTGGTCACTCTTACCTTCTTCACGTCAGGTCACCAGCACCTAGGCGGCCTAGTGTGTAAGCCCCGCACCATCCGGACCAAGGTCCTCATTCGCATCGGTTCGCCGACACACCATTCTGAACTATGAGGTTCAAACCCATCACCTAGTCATTCCGACCACATTCACGTCGGTTCGCTGACGATACCCATCGGGCCCAGGTCCACCTTCACGTCGGCTCACCGACACCATCCTGAACTACGCGGACTTTGATTCCCTGCCACAGGGATACGTAGGAGGCCTCTTCGAGGCTCAAGACCAATCTCATTGTCCCCCCTTGCGATAATCCCATCTCAGTCCCCCTCCACTTCATACACCCATCCATCACCCACCCTGATCCTCACCCGGACCATCATATCCCGGTGAGATCATGCAATTTCGCTCCTCTTCACAACATTCAGGCTGACCCGACCCCGCTGGACGTTAAACTTGTGACCTACCTCGTGATAAACATGAGATGCCTGAGGAAAACCTCGGATGGCACGCCCTTGGCGTAACCATCTCCGCTGGACGTTAAACATGCGTCATACCCTGTGTCAAACATAGGAAGCTGAGGAAAACCTCAGATATATGCCTAGGGAATATGATTCCCCGCGCTCGATGTGGGATGCCTCGGGCTTCCATTCCCTCTAGAATCCCCATGACAAGGGACAAAAGACAGACACACTAGTTCCCCCAGCATACAGACACGCTACTGATGCCTCGACGTGACTACTCCCCCGACTGAAGGTTGCTGCCCTGACCGGACCCATTGGAATGTCCTGACAGAAGCAGTGTAATTAACTGATGTCCATGGAAACATGACACTGGGAAGAGTTTCACGAACAATGTATTAAATCTATGAGGGAGACCCGAACTAGGTGATGAGTTCTAAGGTGGAATCCACAGAAGTAGGAACCGACATCCCATCATCTCGGTTTCGATCAAGGATTAGACAACCCTGAATAAGGAGCGGATGTCGCCCATATTTGGAAAGCGGGAATGTGGGGCCACAGCTGCGCGTCCTCCGCTGACGGATGCGCGCGCCCCGACGAATGTTTCGGAAATAGAAATGGTGAACCCGACATGAAGGTATTCTCCTAAATATGGAGATTAGTAGTGCTCGAGACACCAGTAGATTAATGTTTCACTGGATCCAGATATCCGGTGTCGGGTCCCACCAAGCAAATAGCGGGCCTGGCGTGAAACTCATCGGAAGTTGGGGCAGTAGAACGTGGGGAATTCTGTTCTGCAACGTGTTGGCATGGATCCTTCTTACAGACGTGGAGAATGGAATAACAATGGGGCACTGGTTGTCAATCCTTTTCCTCGCAGTGCTGATGAGTTGATCTCTCTGTTTCCTAGGAACCAGGTTGCTGTTATGGAGACATGATCACCGCCTGCTCGCCCACGCAGGGGCGGGGGCAATACCGGCACATCCAGCCCACATGGCTCTGCTGCCACCACGATGGCCTCTACATCTATGAATACGGGGCGCCCACGTCCCCTCTCCCCATCAGGGATCATCCAGCGAAGGGTTATCAACAACCTTGTACGCATGTATGAGGAGGAAGGGGTCATCCCGACTCAGGATATGGCCCGCCTGGACCAGGAGGCATCCAGGCCCCACCGTCAACACCACCCTCAAAGGCCATGTGGAGAGCCCCTGCTTCCCACCCCAACTTTCAATCGTTTCGGGATCCTATCCTTGGAACGCCTCGACGAATTTTCGCCTTACGCTGATGAGGCGGGTGATGTCCGGCTCGGCCCGCTCAAAGTCCCAAGTCAGGGGCTCCAGGCAAGGGCTCCCACTCAGATGCATCAGCTCTGCCGGCCAGCTTCGCCAGAAGAGCAGGCAGGTTATGCCCCTACACCACCTGCGCGAGCCCGTCTTACCCGGCATCAGCGTCGGGGCCGAGCTGAGGAATCTCGTCAAGGAGTGTCGATGTCAACAGCTAATGTGGCCCGATCCACCGCCGACGTGTAGCATGGGGTCCCTGCACACACTGAGCAGGGTCATTCCTTCACTCAACTAGGTCCGAGGCTCCAACCGCACCATGGGCAGGTCGGGTTGGCTCCCGGGGTTACAGGCCTGAGTGGTGATCGCCCCGAATCAATTCACAGTAATTTCACCCCGTACAGAGGGCCTCCCCATACCACTATTTTGTAGTGCATGGGCCTCCCCCTCTCCAAAGCACTTCACAGAGACATGCCTCGTGCTACGCCCATCTCGAAGAAAGACCAGACATGAGGTAGTGACGCTCATCGCGGAAACCTCTCCCGCACCCACCATGCAGGGTATGGAGTCCCTTCTCCTGCCCTTGACCGTCGATTTCGAGGCACTGCCCATCCGGTCCCTCTCCAACATGGGGGTCCTCCCTACATCCTCTCTGTAACTGGCGAAGGTCCTCCTCGCCCTGGCAACTCGAGGAGTGAAGGTCAGCCTCGCTCCGCCCACGTGGGTACTTTCCATGGAGGCCCTCCCCATGTACCCTTCGACATTTTCCCTGGTGCCCCTCGCACCCCGGTTATCTCAACCGGGATCCCCCTCCGCCATGGCATCAACGCTGCCCCCAGACCACTTGTCGAGGATCAACCTTGTCCCGAAAAGCCATCTAGGGGCAGGAGAGTGGGTCGCTGCAGCCACAAGAAGAGTCCTGGGAAGGCCCGGGTGGAGATCAAACCTGCCCGTTTCTCGGACTCTAAAGCGGAATGCGACTCAGTGATGGAACCTTCCCCCCACTCCTCCGTGTCAAGGACTGGGGCAGGGACCAGACGCTTCAGCCACATTCTCCCAGAATGCGAGGTCCACCGGATTTCCACCTCCCTCCACAGGTACATCCAGGAGGAAGAAATTGTGGAAATGTCGTAGGTCCCGACTGCGCAATCACCATCGTCGTCACCAGAAGCGCCCTCTACCTCTACCAGAGATCTCGGGGAGCTGTTTTTGGGACCAACGATGGTGGAGCAATGACGTAACCCATCGATGGTGGCTGCAACTCCTGCGCTAGAAGCTGTGGCTATTAGCCCATCGTATCGTGATATCGTGGTCAGGTCACCTCACTCTTCAGAGGATGGCCCGGAATTCGGTGGCCAGTCAGCTCTTTCGCCGTATTCTCCGCCGCCAAGTTTATTGTCCCAGCGGTCCGCCTCAGTACCACTATCGGTCCCTCATCCACCCCCGATTGACGAGTGGGGCAATACAAGGCCAGACCCCGAGTCCGAACCCAGGATCTTCTGGAGCATTCTCGCAGCAGATCACTTCCCAAAGAAGTTCTGGCCAACGGCAGCACCGAACTTTCATGCACTAGAGTCCCTTACCCCAAAGGAAGTAGGGTGATTCTACCGAACCCTATGGGTGACACACTTCCGCCTTCGTTACGAGCGAGTTATGTACCCCAGGAGTCGAGAGCACTTTGAAGAAATCATCGAGCAATGCCGCCTGATCGATTTGTCCGCACTCCCTTTGGCCCAGCACCCTGAGTCACCAGGCCGTCGGAGCACCCTCCAACGGAAATGCATTCAGAGTTTCAAAGTACTCCGCAGGGTCATCAGGGATGCTACCCCCCATGTACAAGTCCATGACTGGGGACACTATGCCGCTCTCCTCTTCAGCCATATCCGACGGTAGCCCAGTTCGTTATACGACATTGAGGACATGCCCTCGAGAGGAGTTGCGGTCCACATGGATGACATAGTGGACAAGGAAGATGAGCTTGAATTTCTTGATGGAGACTTTCCCCCCGAGGGCGTACCACCACTGTTGGAACCATCAGGGAGGGTTACCCGTCAGAAGAGGAACCTTCTAGGCCTCCCTGTACCCACCAAGTTGCTGGTACTCAGTTGAAACGCATGTAAGGGTAAGGAGCACGTCGGAACTGCCAGGAACTTCGACCCATCCACCTCTATACATAAGACGAACGAAGATCCCAAGAAGGTCATGTTATGCCAGTAGAATGCTGAGCAGAAGAGGCTGGTTGAAGAACTCTTGGCCGATCACGCTGTAGAGCAGCGACCCGACTATGGTAATCCCATGCCGGGGCAGCAGGGGTAGGAACAATTCCCCCCCTCCCCCCCCCGGCGAGATGCCTCCGAGTAACCCTAATCATGATACTTCCACAGACAGGGCAGAAGCTGGAACTTATGGAAAGAGGGTGTGATACGTCTCGCCAAACCCTCCTGAACGATGGGGCAATCTGAGGAATCCAGCCCGGGTTCCCCCAGCCGCCCAGCAGGTCTTTCCGCTAGTCACTCCATGAGCTGCTGAAGCCATCTACCATGTCGAAGAACCTGGAAACGCACTAGTGATTAGGGATCCCCATCAAGATAGGGACCCCCACCCGGATGATCTCATAGCGGCACTCATCGCCCACCTCAAAGCATTGGAAACGCGGCAGGTGGCGGTCCCACCAGATGGCAAGCCATATCCTGCGTGGGTGGATGGTATGCCTGCACCCCCGGGTTTTGGGAACCCCACTTTATCACCCTTCAACGGGACAGGGGACCCACCATAGCACTTGGCCCACTTTTCTTCCAGGTGTGGCCCCATGCTAGGGACTTCGGCCCAGCAAGAAGCCGCCAGGCTCCGATGTTTCGTACAAACATTGGAGGGCCCCGTATTCATCTGGTACAGCCAGCTCCCTATTGGATCGGTGACCGGTTGGGAGGATCTCCGTCGGAAATTCCTATACCAATTCAACTCCACCACGTGAAAGAGAGAATCGTGGACCTCTTCAAATGCAAACAATGGTCTGATGAGTGAGTCGCGGACGTCATCGCTCGGCGGAAGGGACTTACGTACTCCCTCTACATGCCACTGACTCAAGAGAAATTACTGACAATGTGTGTAGGGAACGTTAAAACAGAGCTGGTTCCTTCCCTGATCACCCAGAACTACCCTGGAGGGTTCGAGGATTTCTTAGATAAGGCTCAGCACCTCGAGGTGGCTCTGAAACAGGCTAGTTAGGCATGTTTTCTGCCCCCTGTGATCCCGGCCAGGAGGGCTACCAGAACCAATCCCGTCACGGTGGCCCAAATAGAAGCCCCCAGGCAGTTGGAATTACTGCCAGCAGCACCGTCCCTGCAACCCCACACAGGTTCTCCACCTCAAGCACAGGCTCCTATCCAGCAACGGCCGCCTCATAATCGACAGGTTCCCCCGCACAATGCGCCACCACCACCTAGGAGAGACAATTAGGCGCCGCCTCCTCAGCAGGCCCCTCGGGCCCCTCGCCAGGGCCAGGCCCCCAGGTCCCACTATCTGGAAAGAAGGCACCATACCTATTCTTTCAACGAAGATCAGGTCCCTGGCTACTTCCGAAGTGCTCTAGAGCAGGGGATTGTGCGCCTGCCCGAGTGTAGAAGGCCAGCAGAGGCGAACCTCACTAATCACCCCAACTACTGTCGTTATCATCGGATTCTGGGGCACACCCTCAAGAAATGTTGTGTGTTTAAAGACTGGCTTCAAGACCAGGTGGACAACAACATAGTCAGTTTGGGCCCATCACAAACACAAGTAGCGGGTGTCATTGTAGGGTCAGAGATTGATAGCAACAGTGAAGGCAAGTGGCAGCAGGTTCCCAGCCATGGGTCCCAGAAATACGATGACTGGATGGCTCGAAAAACCATCGCTCATGCCCATGGTATCATTCGGACATTCCTGAATCAGCCGAATCCTTCGGGGGAAGTAGCCAGTACCTCTGCATCGTCTTCACAGCCGACCTCTTCCCAAAAGGGTAAGCAATGACGACACATGAAGAAGCAACGCGCTCCACCACTGCCATCGTCATCCCGCACTCTTGGTGACTTTATGCCCCCTGAAATGGGGAATCCTCCCAGAATTTTCCTGGTGGTGAATGACTCATCGAGAGACAGCCAGAGGTATGCTTTGGTTAACACCGTGGAGCTGGTAAAGCCCTATATGACTCCCGACGAAGGGGAACGCCAGTCGAGCCTCCCCAACGTCCCCAACGGACGTCAACACAAGCGGAACCACAACAATGCCAGTCGTCGAGGCATGTCAGTGGGCACTTTCAGCCAGTTCGTGCACGCTACTAAGACCAGACAGTAGGCTCAACGCAGAGCTCCGCACAAGAAACCTCATCTGATGCCCTCAGTTCTACCTCCACCGCCGTTTGTGCTACTAGATCATACAGAGTTGCCTCATCCGTATCACAGTTAGTCTTTATCGGCTACAATACAATCTCCACTATCTGATCCTAACCCAGCAACTACTTTCCGAGCTTCAACTAGTAGACAGCAGGATGTACCCAGCACTAGCCAACCGCCGATTCAACCGGTAGGACCCGCTATGCCTCCAACTGCAGAACGACCTCCTATAAGCAGAGGCTCGCGCCAAGCACGAAAGTATGATGTCTTGAAGCACCTAGCCGGAATTCGAGCAAGTATTTCTATCCCTAAGGCCCTTTTCCTGTCGTCTGAAATGCGCAAGGCACTTGCCGAGGCCATAAGGATCCCCCTTCAGTTTGAGACAGAGGTAGCATCTGCAAAATCCTTCCACGCTGAGACAATTGAGAACGCCGAATACCAGGCAGTTATCTCGTTCTCCAGTGAAGATGAAGAACCTCCCATACAGGGGAATATTCACCAACTGTACATCACTGGCCACTTCAATGGCATGGAAGTCCGCCGCTGCCTCGTTGACACGGGTTTCGGGATCAACCTAATCCCGAATCGGACATTGCGAAATCTGGGTCTGTCTGAAGATGATTTGACGCCCTCCGACCTCAGAATCCAGGGATACGATAGGACCGAGCAATCCCCAGTCGGCAAGATCCACCTGAAGACCCAGTTCCGCGGCCTAATTGTCAGCACCGAGTTTATAGTTGTCTCTTAGGACACCGCCTACAACACATTGATGGGCAGGCCATGGCTCCATCTGCATGCAGCGGTCCCTTTTCCGTATCACCAATTCCTCAAATACTCCCTAAATGGTCGAGTAGGCATGCTCCAAGGAGATGAATCTCCTTTCGCTTCTTGTGAATACCTCTATCTAGACGCCAATTATTATATTGAGCAAGGATAATCAAATCCTAGTAAGTGAGGATGATCCCACCCCGGTCACAGGTGATCCATGGGTAGTCCTGGATGACGCATACATCTTCCTGATCCATCGATTGTAGGCCACGACCCCGTACATGGGGTAGTGTTTTGTTATTTCAGGTACGTAAGGAAGGAATGTTCCCATGTCCAAGTGACGACGGAAGATCACCTCATACTCCTACACCAACCAGGCTCAGGTGATCCCGAAGCCTCCTACCCCTATGCGGTACCAGAATGTCAAGCTTATGACAATGGCAGTACGTCATACGTGTCTCTTCCGTCGGGCTGGAATCAACCGACTCAGGCCAACGCGTCACCAATGCTTCGATGTCATTAAATGTGGCCCCTTGGGCCGAATGCCAGATGGGATAGGATCAACTACCATCATTGCTATGGTCTCAGTGGCGAGTGGGTCTTCTTATACGATGGCCACTACTTCCCAAGCCGGCACCAGCTGCCCGTCAGGGTTTGATAGCCCAGAGGAAGCCTCCCTTGCTGGAAACCCCTCTACGGGTGGAGAGGAAGATCTGGAGGATGCTCCCCCCGCCTTTGAGGAAGGAGTTTCTACCACGGTTGATGAACTGGTACAGGTGAATCTTGGTAGTGAGGCAGATCCGAGACCCACATTGATCAATGCAGCCATGTCCCACAAGGAGCAGCAGAGGTATGTAGACTTTCTCAAGAAACACCGTGATGTGTTTGCCTGGAGTTACAACGAGATGCCAGGACTAGATCCCCGGGTAGCCGTTCACCACCTGGGCCTCCCATCAAACTACCACGGGTTTAAGCAGCCCCCCCCCCAGAAAGATGCACCCTTCTCACGGTGCTATGGTTGAGGCCGAAGTTGACAAACTTATCAAAGCCAACTTCAGAAAGGAAGTCAAGTACCCCAAGTGTCTTGCCAACATTATGCCAGTCAAGAAGAAGAATGGGAAGATCATGGTCTGCATCATCTTCTGCGACCTCAATCATCACTGCCCAAAGGATGACTTTCCCCTCCTAGTGACCGAGTTATTAATTGATGCTACAGCCGGGTTCCAAACCCTCTCTTTCATGGATGGGTATTCTGGGTACAACCAGATCTGGATGGCCCCCAAGGACGAGTAGTCAACTACCTTTAGGGCTCCCCAAGGTACCTTTTATTACCAGGTTATACCCTTCGGCCTGAAAAATGTAGGTGCCACTTATCATAGTGCCATGCATCGCATATTAAGGCCGATTCTCTGGACACTGCTGGAATGCTACATGGATGACCTAGTGGTCAAATCACGCTAGCACCAGGACCATCTCAAAGACCTTGAGAAAGTGTTCGGTATCCTCCGTTCTCGCCACCTGAAGATGAACCCGTTAAAATGTGCCTTCGGGGTCACCTCTGAGAAGTTTCTTGGCTTTGTTGTTAGATATCGGGGCATTGAGATCGACCCAAAGAAGATCAAGGCCATCAGCCAAATGCCTCCCCCAAGAAATATTTGGGAACTTTGAGGTCTCCAAGGCCACTTAGCCTATATACTCTGATTCATCGCAAATCTATCCGGAAAGTGTAAGTCCTTTTCCCAGCTCATGAAGAAGGGCGTCTCCTACGAATGGGATGAAGAGTGTCGGACCGCCTTCGAGGAAATCAAGCAGTACCTACTCCAACCTCCGGTTTTGATGCCACCCATCTCCGGGAAGCCACTGGTCCTTTACGTGACTGCCCTGGAACGATCCCTTGGTGCACTGCTCGCCCAGAAAAATAACGAGGGTACAGAGAACAGTCTCTACGATATCAGCCGCATGCTTCTCGATATGGAGATCAAATACTCCCCTATCAAAAAGGGAAGCCTTGCGCTCGTTTTTTCCGTACATAAGCTGCGGCATTACCTGCAGCACCATGAGGTGTAATTGGTCTCTCGGGTAGACCCAGTGAAGTACATCCTGAACCGCCCCATGTTGACTGGCCAACTAGCATGGTGGGTGGTGATTCTCCAGCAGTTTGATATCAAGTTCATACCTCAGAAGGCCATTAAGGGATAGGTGTTGGAAGAATTTTTAGTTGTCCATCCAACCTCTGTGGATCAATCCCTGGAACTTGATTTTCCTGATGAGTTGATCCTCTCAGTCGATCGTACCGTCTCATGTTGGTAAATACACTTTGACGGTGCCTCCTGGAGCCCCACCGGTAAGAGGCTCGACGATCCTAACCTCAACAGAGTAGGCCTGGGTAAAGTCTTCATCACCCCGGCGCAAGCCGTCTTACCATACTTGTTACTATTGTCAGAAGGCTGCACCAACAACGAGGCAGATTACCAGGCTCTCATCACCGGCCTCGAGTTGGCCCTTGAGTTCGATGTGCCCCATCTACATGTGAAAGGAGATTCTGAGCCAGTAATCAAGAAGGTCAATGGTGATTATGTCGTTAGGAAGACCGAGATTGTGCCATTTCTGGAGTTCACCCTCCGCCTAATGGCCCAATTCTCCTCTCAGATAGAGGTCACCCATGTCCCTCAGTCACAGAATGGTCGAGATGACTCTTTGGCCCGCTTAGCTGCGTCGCTCGCGGAACCCGAGCAAGATGATTTGATCATACATGTGGCACACTGGAGAGTTATTTCCCCCGTAACCCAAGAGGACAATAAAGTCATGCGGGTAAGTCATGTCACCACCGGGCCCTCTACGTCAGGGGTCCTGGGTTCGTCAGATATAGTGGTTGAAGTCACTCCCGACTAGAGGGAACCTTTTGTCGAGTATCTCCAAAATGGTTGCCTCCTAGACGACCGGGCTGAGCGTGAGAGAATCCGACGCCGCGCGCTGCAATTTACCCTCTAGAGTGTCCCCAGTCTTGAGCATTCCCTCTATAAGCAGAGCTTCGATGGCGTTCTCCTCTGTTACATTCAATGAGTCGAGATTTATCAGGTTATGCAAGAGGTCCACGCTGGTTCCTGTGGTGCCCATCAAGCTGGGCCAAAGCTGTCCCATCAAATCCTGAGGTTAGGGTACATCTGGCCCTCTATGATCCATGATTTTATCGAGTTTACCAAGAGATGCCACGCATTCCATGTTCATGCCAACTTCCTGCATCGGCCGTCGGAACCCCTCCACTCCACCAGGTACTCTTGTCTATTTGCGGTGTGGGGACTTGATGTAGTGGGACCATATCCACCAGCGGCATCTCGCCAGTGTAGGTTCATCCTAACTGCTACAGATGTCTTCTCCAAGTGGGCAGAGGCAGTTCCACTTAAAGAGGTCAAGGCTCGTTCCATCATCGACTTTGTGAGCTCCAATATCATTCACCGGTTTGGCGTCCCTCACGCTGTGCTCACTGATAATGGCACCAACTTCCGAGCAGCTGAGCTGAAAAAATTTTACGCCAAGTACAATATCTGTTTGAACCATACCTCCCGCTATCATGCACAAGAAAATGGGTAGATCGAGGCGTTCAACAAAACCATCTCTAACATTCTGCAGAAAATGGTTGGTCAGAACAAGAAAAGTCGGCCAGACAAGCTCCCCAACACCCTCTGGGCTTATCGGACGACGACTCACAATTCCACCCAGGTGACCCCATATTCCCTGGTATATGGGGATGAGGCCGTCCTACCCATTGAGATCCAGCTACCATCGTTACGCACTGCAGTCTATGACAAGCAAGCGCCCGATGAGGTGGCCAAAATCCTTCTTGCTGAATTGGATGCACTAGACGAGAACAGGCTTTGTGCCCTGCACAATCTGGAAAGACATCAGAATATGATAGCAAGGGCCTTCAACAAGAAGGTTCGACTTTGCTCTTTTTTACAGGGTGATCTGGTTTTGGCCCTTCGAGTGCCAATGATCCCTGGTAGGAAGCCACCAAAGCTAGATCCCAAATGGGAACGACCCTACGTCATCCACAAGGTTTACCCCAATGGAGCATACTCCTTGGAAACCATGAATGGTGAGTGCATAACCCCTCCCACCAACGCCAAGTTCCTCAAGCGATACTTTGCCTTGGTAAAAAGGGTCCTGCAAGACCTTAAACTACATCTTCTTCCTTCAAGACGATAAACTACAAAATGGTCCGAGCTCTATGACCTTAAACTAAGATCTCCCCCTGTCCTCATTGTAAGAAGTTAAACTGCAAGCCAGTCAGGCCTTCCTGACCGAGGCTCAGCCTCAGGCCCCTTGGCCTCTTCGGGCCAATGGCCCCCGTCCTCACTGTAAGACGTTAAACTACAGGCCAGTCAGGCCTTCCTGACTGCGGATCAACCTCAGGCCCCATGGATTTCGTCGACTCATGTTCTCCTATGGGATTGTACGGTGTGGTGTGGGACTACGTCCTTATTCACGTCGGATTACTTGTCGTACCATACATACCCCCAAATGAGATGCATCCTTTGTCCAGCATGACGTTAAACTGCATGGCCATCAAGAACTATGTATGGCTTGATTCCCATCCTAATGGGATACGTAGGAACGCCCGGAAATTTCGTCTGTTGGCCTAGCCCAAGAGACAAAATCTTCCCCTTAGGTCAAGACATACGGCGTGGTGTAGGATTATGTCCTCTTTCACGTCGGGTTACTCGTTGTGCCGTACACCTCTCCAAATGAGATATAGTTATCTCTTTCCTCATCCATACCGCAAGACGTTAAACTACAAGCAGGTCAGGCCTTCTTGACCAATGCCCAACCTCAGGCCCCTTGGCCTCCATGGGCCCCTGGCCCTCGTCCTTACTGCAAGACGTTAAACTGCAGGCAGGTCAGGCCTTCCTGACCAATGCCCAACCTCAGGCCCCTTGGCCTCCTTGGGCCCCTGGCCCTCGTCCTTGCCGCAAGACGTTAAACTGCTTGCAGGTCAGGCCTTCCTGACCAATGCCCAACCTCAGGCCCCTTGGCCACCTTGGACCCCTAGCCCTCGTCCTTACCGCAAGATGTTAAACTACAAGCAGGTCAGGACTTCCTGACCAATGCCTAACAATCAGGCCCCTTGTCCTTTTCGGGCCCCCGGCCCAGGTCCTCTCTTATGAGAGTGTATGGTGTGGTGTGGGATTACATCCTCATTCACGTCGGTTTAGTCGTTGTACCGTACACCTCCTCTGTTTGGGGATATATTACTCCCCTCCTCGCCCCGCATGACATTAAACTGCATCTAGAGAACTACGTGTGGCTTGATTCCCATCCTCATGGGATACGTAGGATCACCTGAATGTCTAGGCTTCGGGTCCAGCCCCATCTCTCGGGAATCATCATCCCACCTTGGCCCCTTGGTTTACCCATCCTCCACGAGGGGATTATATGGTGTGGTACGAGATTATGACCTCATTCACGTCGATCTTGTAATAACCACGCCATGCGCCTCTCATTCCCGAGTTGTTTCGTCGACCCTTTCTGACGGTTCAACCATGTGCCTAAGGGTACTCCGGTTTATTACCCGGAAGGCCAGACTTTACTCGGACACGTCCTCACCCGTCTTCCAGGCTTTTTGTATCCCTTCATCAGGGCTTCTGTCAACTTCCACACCCGAAGGGAGCCCCAAGAACGGCCTGGATACTATGCCCAAGGGCTCTCCTACTGTTACGGGCCAACGCCCATGAGGGTTTTGGACAACAAATCGATAAAATCCCGTGTTGCGAATACGGTCAGCGGCCTATGCTCGTTTATTGTTCCCACTTCATGCTAACGTGATATGGATACCGTTTTCCGCCACGGTCAACAGTTATCCTCCATCACCACGCCAAATCCCCATTAAGCCCAAAGTGTCGGTTACACGATTCACATCCTTCTTCACTTCATCTTGTCCAAGTAGAGTTTCGAAGCTCTTGGTACTACTCCTCAGTGTGCCTCTACACGTTACGGGGACAAAGTCGCGTTAAAGGTGTCCTTCGGGGCTCTCTGCCAACTCCCCTTTGATGGATGCCCTAAGTATTGCGATAAGGATTTCCCCACCCCCTTGTTTCCCACACTGAGTTTAACTCACGTGGGCTTAGGGATCGGGTTGACATCTGCGCTTACTCGGGAAGTTGTCACCATACATGGTATGTGCTCTATGACCAAAAATTAAGATCCTCTCAGCTCGATTCCCATCCTAATGGGATATATAGGAACGCCCATACCTCCTGTCTTTGGGTCTAGCTTGAGTTCAGCGTCCTATCTCCAGGACCCTGACTACGGGACTGCGTGTCGTGGTGTGGGATACGTCCTCATTCACGTCGGTTTTGTCGCATGACACTATACACATTCCCCTCCAAGAATCGTCTCTGCTACGTCTGTGCTGCATGACGTTAAAATGCATGCTCGGTCCTATCACACGACCCTAAACCGTGACATTATCATCCTGGTTGCACGACTTAAAATGACACTGCATTGTGACGACCTCATTGTAGAGGACATCATGTTGGGTATTGGTCATGTGCCATGCCATTTGTCAATGCCTATCATGGCTTGATTCTTATGGCGATACCAGGGCCTGCTACCCTAGGCCTATCGCTTCAAAAAACACTCACCTTAAAGCACAAACAAGATTTATCAAATTCCGCTTCTTTTGGTGCAAGGGCCACGCCCTCACTTCCCCTTTTCCCCTGTCACGGGTACCTTACCGTTCCACCTTTGAGAACTATGTATGACTTGATTCTCATACTCATGAGATACGTAGAAGCGCCTGGGAACTTCCCTGTAGGCCCAGCCGAACTTTGATGTTCAGTCCCTCGACTCAAGCATTTCCCCAGAGAACACATGGTAAATAGGGCTTAGGTCCTCATTCACGTCGGGTTTTGTAACCGCCTTCCCATGTGTCCCCTGCCCCCCTTACCCATTCATGGTCTGAATTCTATGACCCTAAACTAAGATCTCCCTGTTGGAAAGGAATATGCCCCCTCTATCTAATACGTCTCATTGTCATATTTAGATGTGTTTTGACAAAGAGCCCGAAGTGTGGGATTTTCATGGGGACAATCCCCTCGTCCCATGACCAAGATTCATGAGCTCGGTATTTGGATCCTCATCCTCTTCCACATCCAAAAGGAAACTCTGACGACAAGGATACTAGGCTTAAGGTCTCTCCATGGAAGCTGGACCTAAGGGCCCTCCAATCGTTTCGAGCCAACGTCCCTAAGGATCTCTGACAACATTTGCGACATGGTCCCGTGTTTCGAACATGGTCAATAGTCAACCCTCATTTGTATATCCCCATTCTAGGCTAACGTGATATGGACGCTGTGTTTCTTCCATGGTTAACAGTTATCCCCTATCATCATGTCGTCGTCATTGTGATCCAAATCTCGAGCGTCACGATTCACACATTTCCACTTCCTAATGTTTAAGTGGAATTCCAACATATTCGGCTCTATCTCTTCACGCATCTAAGTACGCCACATGGGAGTGTTAGTATCATGGGGTTAGTATTCACCGAGCATCCCCTCACCCTAACCTTCCCTTTTTTCTATGTCGGGAAAGTCCCACAACTACTTCTTGTTTCCCACACCGAGCATGACTCACGTGGGCTTAGTAGTTTTGGAAGGATGTGTGCCAACACGGCCAGGCTTCTTATCATCCTGCATGATGTTAAACTATGCTTCTAGAAATACGTATGACTTGATTCCCATCCTCATGGGATACGTAGAGACACCCTGGTATTTTGACTAGGGTCCAGCCCATAGGAATTTTCCTATCCGTTCTCCTCTAGAACTATGTATGAATTGATTCCCATCCTCATGGGGTACGTAGGAACGCCCGACCACTCTAATTCGGGCCCAGCCTAATCCTCACTCTTGGTCCCTTGATCTAAAGAGTTTCTTCTGGGGGTACGTGGTGTGGTTTGGACTCCAAGTCCTCATTCACGTCGGTTTTATATCTACCGCACCACAGGCTCCCTGGGATCTTCCCTTTCATTCCACGTCTTATCGTATGATGTTAAACTACATGAGTCCATATATCCTCAACGCATGACACTAAACTACGGTTCTACCCTGAACAAGTTCAGGATGCCCCGTGTTAATCATGGGATGCACCAGAGCCTCTGCTCCAGAACTACGTGTGGCTTGATTCACATCATCATGGGATACGTAGAGACACCCTGGTATTTTGCCTAGGGTCCAGCCCATAGATATCATTAATCTCATCCTTCCACTTTCAGGCCCCCTAGTCGGACCCCTCGTTAGAGAGGCCCAGTCCCAAAGAAGGAATGATCCATGATCAAACCAATGCGCCCATCTGGCATACTCCCACCACGGTGGTGTAATTACATGAGTGTTGGATTCTGTTCAGAAAAACCATCACTCCATATTCCATTCTTTGTGTGCCCCTTATTCGGACCCTCATCCCCTTTCATGTCTGAAGAGACCCCCGAACGGCCTGGTCTCAGGCCGCATCGGCTCACATACCGTCCTGGCCCAACGTCTCGGAAGACTGGTCATGTTTGGAAGGACTCCCTAACAGTATGGATGCTCGACCTAGGGTCCGCCTACTGTCCTGGGCCAACGTCCCGAAGGATTGACCGACGACATTTTTGACCTGGTCCTGTGTTTTGAACATGGTCAATGGTCAACCCTCATTTTTTGTCCCCAGTTCAGGCTAACGCAGTAAGGATACCATTTCTCTGTCATGGTTAATGATTGTCCTTTATTGTCACGCCATCCCCGTAGTGTTCCGAATCTTCGGTATCGTGATCCACACTTCCCATTTCCATCTGTTCGGACCGATTTCAGCGCCCCTGGCATTGCACCGTTCGTGCATAATAGCACGCTAAAGAAACAGTAATTCGACTGTTCTAAGAACCTCCTTCTCTGGCCAGACCTCTCCCACCTTCCGAAAATCCGGACTGGTTATCCAAACCCCGGATGCCCGAAACATGTTTTGCACTCCCATGTTGGGAGGGATGATGAGGCAACTATCTCCTGCTTCTCGCATCGGGCTTAACCCACGTGAGCTTGGGGAATTGTTGTCGGACGTCCCACCAACATTATAGGGATGTAATGAACCGATGCAAACAGTGGAAATCGTGCATGCTATGGTATTAAAGAAAAAAATTTGAAGCGAGAAAGTACCATTAAAAGTTTTGTAATTTGTTACAATACCCGGGGGTCGACTCCCCCCATGGACGGGTTTACCCCATCAAAAGAACGGTGCAGCTCCGCCACCCTTGGGCTTTTGGCTTCCAAGACTTGATGTCGCCGAATCAACTCTCGCTCCTCCTCAGCAGCGGCGGGGTGTTGTTCGTCAGCCTTGGCTCTGGCCCTTTCTATGCCAGCCTGAATGGAAGACATCTTTCAAGAACCCTGCCTCATATGCTCTTCTGCCTCTGCCAGTTGGTCCTTCAACTGTGAGATCATCTCATATTCTGCATTAAGAGATGATGAGTGCTCGTATGCCCGGGTCAACATCTGTTGGACCTCACTTTTAGCCTCCTAGAGCTTCTTGATGTTGGTTGCCTTCCTCCACTGCCATCCCACGCTAAGCCCGCGATCATACTCCTGGATCTGCTTTGTCATGAGATCTCAGATGAACGCATGAGGACGTTGGGAATCCACTCCCCCAGCGCACAGTTCATGCAGCCGTGAGCGAAGTCTGTCCATTTCATTCAGCCATATCGTTTGGGGGTGTCCTTGATGAAGCGTGTGATCAGATTCCACGATCGGAGGCGGACTATGATGTTGTCCTCCTCGTCGGAGTCCATTTCATCCCAGTCTTCGTGATTGGAAGGCTCGTACGCGGGATACGCCCACAGGAATTCCTTGGCAAGATCTGCATCTCATGTTAAATCCGGCATGACATCTGGCACCGGAGCAGGCATGACGAGACTTCGGTCAGCTGATTGATCCTCATCATCAGACTCCACTTCAATAACCTCAGGCACAACCCTGGTGGTGGCCCCGCCGGTGATAGTGTGTGTAGCAGCTTGGGGAGATGGGGGCCTATCTCCAGCATCACCGGCATGACCCTAGCAGGGATGCTGCCAGACATCCCAACCAGCCTTGCCGCAGTAGCCCATGCCAGTCGAAGAACTGTACGACATAGAGAGACACAAACATTAGTTGGCACAATCTGTATGTGACAACAATGAATCCAGTAGAGTAAACTTACGGAGATCGATCTCCTGGTGCTGCTCTTGAGTCGATGATGACGGGAACCCGAGGTGTGGCCCTCTGTATACTGTTTGAAGGTCTATAGATTCCTGAGGAGCCACCTCGGGTGCTCCGGCCCCACCAGACACAGAACTGGACGCAGTCGTAGGCGCGGGTTCTGAAGGTCCTACATCGTCACCCACCAAGGGGCGAGAGCGAGGCCTGTGTAAAAGTTCCTCCTGCAGGGTTCAAACATCAGTGATAAATCAGTGATGGCCAGAGAATGGACTGTAAGGAAAGAAGTTTGGAATTCTACCTCGAGAGCCTCTGCGAAATCATCAGAATCTGAGTCTTGGTCTCCGACTTCGCCCTCATCTAACAGGCTCCCTCCACCAGCCTCATCCTCTCGAGAGGAGTCCTCTGATTCTTCCGGCAGGGGGAAGTGCTCCCTCAGATCGGTGGCTGATAGTTGTGGGGGGACCGTCCGATCCAGCAGTACCCTCAGCCAATCTTCCATTGGGCGTGGGACACCACTGGATGGACATATTCCTCCAGCTCTTTCAAGTATTGCTCCGCCTCCACCGGAGACGCTGTGAAACCAGCCCGGGCTGGGCCTATGCCTGGTAACTCCATCCTAAGTTGATTCAAGTGTGCCCATATCTTGGGTGGGATGAGGAATTTGCATTTGATATCCCAAATTTCCCAGGCCTTCGGGAACACCGCATCCTCTGCCATGTCGATATGACGCAGTCGCTTCCCCGGAGCCTGAGTGGATATCCTACAAAATCCCCTCAGCGACCGCCCCTCCGGATGGCCCTGCTCTTCTGGGATCACCGGATCTGCTGCTGCTACCACACCCTCGGCCGACGCGGGTCTCACCGCCACTACGGCCCTGCCACCACGAGAGGCCCTTGCTGCCCTTCGAGCCAGACCTCGGGATAGAGGTGGCACGCCGTCATCGACCCAAATAGTTGGCTGCCTCAGCATCTCCCCAGGATAAGCAGCCTCCCAGCTAATGGCATACTCCCTCACCAATACGAAAGTGGTAGTGGATGGAGGCAATGCAATTCACATCTTCCCATCTTCCCATGTGAACATGAGCCACAACTGCCTCATCACACACGGGTGCTCCTCGTGATGCACCACCCAGTAGACCTGCGAGGTCAGCCGCTGGAGGCACCAAAACATCCTCGCAAAGCGATGCGGGGTGTACGGTTCACAGAGCGGCTCATGATCCACTCGTGCCACCAAAACTCCACCTCGAAAGTCTAGGAGATAAGCCCGGTGCTCTTTCGTCCCCTGCCCTTCGTCAGTGAGTATCCCTGTCGGCAATAGAAATGGGTGGAAGTTAAACTCATCCATCCTCCACACCCGGTTCAGCACCATCGAAACGGTTAGTTTGAATGGGAAGCTCCCAGCCGCATTCAGAATGGAGGGGCGAAAGTTCGATCCCAACGGTGAGATAGGGTTTGGATACTCATAAATTCCCCTGATGTGCGCCGCAATCCACCCATACAGAAGGTGGAAGGGCCCGCATATCCTTGGCGGATTCTTGCCCTCGCTAACATGCCGCAGCATCCTGTACAGCTTGGCGAGCATTGGAATCCCCAGATTGACCTGTTTCCCCATGGCCAGCACTAACGCCATGATAAACAAGCTGGGCCGCACCCCCATGCTAGTATCCCTCACCAGTAAAATCCAACTGCAGATAAGGGTCGCGATGAACGCCACCAGCCTGACTATCGGCTGTTGTTTAGTGCTGACACTGAAACCCCAAGTCTTCCATTGGCTGTCCTCCAAAATCCGACAGTACGAGTGCTCCTTGCCCCGTCGATCTGCCTTCGGACAAGTTTGAGGCCTCGGAGGAAACTCTCAATTCTCCGGGAAGTTCAGGAACCGCTCGAACCACTTCTTAAAGTGGGCATCCCTCGCTGCTTCTTTGTCCTCTCTAGGGACCAGTGCCATCAGCGCTGACGCTAGTCGTGGTATCTGCTCCGTTTCTTCCCACACTCTCATGACGGGGAGGAACTCATCATACATGGCCCCCAAGATCGGAATCCCTGAAATCTGGTGGACATCCCATAGTTTTATGCCCACCTCCCTAGGGTGTAGGTGAAAATTATTGGTTCTAGATGACCATCTACTCAGCAGCTCCGACATCAGCTGTTTGGGTTGGTAAATGTGGAATTGGGAGGCCCATGCCGCCTCTTACAAACCCACTCTCCTCATCTCAGCCCCGAACTCCTCACATGAAGCGCCTACCCAGTAGGCCCATGCCTAGTCATTGGTGAAGTTGCCGCTCTGGTGCAGGTCCCACTCATCGGACCACCCCTTATTCGGATCCGGCAACGCCGCCTTCAGCATGGTATTGTACATAGGAGGGGACGTCACCAGTTGCAGTGGCTTCCCTTCAATACTGTTCACATGGTTGTAAAGACAGTCGGCGGTGATGGGTGTGAAATCCTCTCGCGCATGGCCATCAGCCGCCCTGAACCACTGGCACTGACATGGCGTTCTCTTAAACGAGCAAGCTGGTTCGTCCCTACTCGCCTCAGGGATGAAGACGTCATCCCTCAGCCCGAAGCCATACAAGGGCAGTTTTTTGCATTTCAGATAGTTCTTCTGACCCTTTGATAGGAGTTTTTTCAAAGAAGTATGGTCCGAGTGGATTCAGACCATCTCTACTAGACCAAGACAGTTAGCCATCTCATCCCTCCGGGCGGCGTCTTCAAGGACCCCCAATACATCCTCTCGATTGGCCATTTCGGTTTCAGAACTCGGAAAAAATTTCGGGCTGGACCGCGAAGATCCCTCGCGATGTTGCGATGTATAACCAAGCCGAGGAGTCTAGCCTAGGCCAGAAAACAAAATTTTGCTTGGTGCGGTCGCGGAGTCGGAGACTCGCGATTCGCGGAGAGCGGACATAGAGAACGCGGAGCTTCGCGAAGTCGAGAGCGCAGGAGGACAAAAGTCGTGAGAGGACACAAGAGAAGTCAGCCCCCCCCCCTATTTATAGGCTGCGACCCTGGTGCTTTGCAGTGTGTCCCGCCCGCGCGGAGCATTGCGGCGCGTCCGGGCCGCGTGGCCGCCGGCAGCCCGGCGAGCCCCTTCGCGAGGCCGCATCGCGAACCGCCTTTCATTTTGGCGATTTTTTTCCTCAGACTTCGACCCTTCATCCCCTCGCGGCTCCAAGTATGAGGGGGGGAATTTTTTTGCACCAAAATATTGCACGCAAAGAAGGGACGGAAAAGAAGCCCTGCGCGCTACGTCGCGAAGCTATGGAGCGAAGCAACCCCGAGCGGTGCGGCCGCCGCGGAGCACAGGAGGCGGTAACGCCCCGCGAACGCCCTGACGTTCGCGGGCCCACTGCGAAGCACATGAGGGGGTAACTCCCTGACGTTCGTGCGCCCACCACGCCGACCGGGAGGCGGTAACGCTCCGCGAACGCCCTGATGTTCACTACCCCTCCGTGCCAACCGGGAGGTGGTAACACTCTGTGAATGCCCTAACGTTCGCGTGCCTACCGTACTGACCGAGACGCAGTAACGCTCCGGGAATGCCCTGACGTTCGCAAGCCCGCCACACCGAACGGGAGGCGGTAACGCTCCGCAAAAGCCCTGACATTCGCAAGCCCGACATGAAGAAACCACAGCCCCTTCGCGCCGCGTGAGGTCTACTTCGCTGTGCCCCTTGCCTATAAATATTGGGTTCCCCCTGAGCCCAAAGGAGGACGATCCGACCTTTCGACTTCTCACCTCCCGAATCGCGAAGCACCCTTCGCCCTCGGGAATCATGAGCTCTGCGAGGTACCTCTACTTCGCGAGATTCCTTCACCTTGTCTCGTCTTGAGCCCCTCTTCCGAGAGGGATGCCCTTCACGAAGCCTAAGGGTAATCACAGAGGAAGGGGATTCCCAAGGGAACCCGGGCAGTCGTGGAGCATTTATGCTTCGCGAAAGACCCATTCGGTACTAGGGATCCACATGCCAAGGCAGGGTCGCTGTACATCGCGAAGCACACTGCTTCTCAGCACCTTGCTTCGTGAGGCCCCTCTACTTCACGAGGCAGCGCTCCGCGAATACTATTCCACTTCGCGAAGCACCTCCCAGTCACACCCTTTCCCCATGCTAAGGCTGAGGCACTCTACTTCGTGAAGCATACTCCTTTTCTTGGTAATTCCACTTCCCGTGCGACCCTCCATGCTTGAACGATGTGATTTGAAAATCCCATGGGAAACACCACCCATAGCGTTGCTTCGCCTAATGCTTCTTCGCATAGGCACGCTAACGGCTATTGCTTCTTCACATAGCCACGCTAATGTGGACCCCTTGATGGTTCGCTCTGCGACCCCCCTTTACCATGGCCTTACCAGTACCTTCCCTCCCCCAAGGAACAGAGGGTACCTGTTATGTATGTCCATGGGGTGTGGAGTAAACCCACCTCATCCAAGCTGCAGGACGGTAAACTACCAAGCACCTTGTCCTCAACACATGACATTAAATTATGATCCGGCCCCGTGCCTCGCACGCAGGTTCCCCCCAGCTCGGACATTTTTTACGCTACTCATCTCCATAGTGACGGGGTCACCCCCTCCACAAGGGATGATATCCTCCTTCTCATAGTAGCGTATGTCCATGGGAGAAGGGAAACCACCCCAGTATAATCCCCAAGCCTCTCTTGCGGATGGTAGCACCCATGCACCTCTACACTTCCACACTGCCAAGGCCAGCGGAGGGCGCGATATGGAACAAGGCACCTTCCATCATTGGTCCCAAATCCCTCTCCCGCCACGCTTTGTAGCACTTTGGGCCTCCATCTTTGAGTAAGTCCCAGCACCATGGGCTGCCTAACGCGTAAGCCCCTCTTCGCTTCTCACGGATGCACCCTTCGCGACGTGATCGTCATGTCCTTACTGCCTCTTGTTTATCACACCGATAATGACTCATGTGGGCTTAGATTAAGAATCGGCCATGGAAATGCCCTCGTCCAGCATGACGTTAAACTGTATGCCCTCATCCAGCATGACGTTAAACTATATGCCCTCGTATAGCATGACGTTAAACTGTATGCCCTCATCCAACATGACGTTAAAATATATGCCCTCATCCAGCATGATGTTAAACTGTATGCCCTCATCCACCATGACGTTAAACTGTATGCCCTCTTCTAGGATGACGTTAAACTGTAAGCCCTCGTCCAGCATGACTTTAAACTGTATCCCGTCATCCAGCATGACGTTAAACTGTATCCCATCATCCAGCATGATGTTAAACTGTATGCCCTCATCCAGTATGACGTTAAACTGTATGCCCTCGTCCAGCATGATGTTAAAATGTATTCCCTCCTCCAGCATGACGTTAAACTCTATGACCTCGTCCCACGTGACCTTAAACTACACCCCCATTTGAACTACAAGGTCTTTGATCTGTGTCATGTACTGGTACGTAGGAAGCCTCTACGAGGTTCAATCCCACCCATCATTTCTTCACGTCAGGTTCCACCTTCGTCCTGCACGACGTTGAACTGCATTCCAGTCCGATGGCAAGCCGTTGTGACCAACCCAAACTATGAGGACTTTGATCCATGTCAATGCATGGTACATAGGAAGCCTCACGAGGTTCAAGCCCATCCCCCATCGGACCAAGGTCCTTCATTTACGTCGGTTCTCCGACACCCACCACCATTCTCGAACTACGAGGTCTTTGATCCATGTCAAGGCATGGTACGTAGGAAGCCTCACGAGGTTCAAGCCCACCTTTTTTCATCCAGCATGACATTAAACTGTATGCCCTTGTCCAGCATGACATTAAACTATATTCCCTTGTCTATCATGACGTTAAACTGAATTCCCTCATCCAGCATGACGTTAAACTGTATGCCCTCATCCAGCAAGATGTTAAACTGTATTCCCTCGTCCAGCATGACGTTAAACTGTATGCCCTCATCCAGTATGATGTTAAACTGTATTCCCTCATCCCACATGACCATAAACTGCACACCCATTTGAACTACGAGGTCTTTGATCCATGTCATGGCATGGTATGTAGGAAGCCTTCACAAGGTTCAAGCCCACCCGTCATTTCTTCACGTCAGGTTTTACCATAGTCCCGCACGGCGTTAAACTACATTCCAGTCTGACGGTAAGTCGTTGTGACCAAACCGAACTACTAGGACATTGATCCATGTCATGGCATGGTATGTAGGAAGACTCACGAGGATCAAGCCCATCCCTCACCAGACCAGGGTCCCTCATTTACGTCGGTTTTCCGACACCCACTGCCATTCCCAAACTACGAGGTGTTTGATCCATGTCATGGCATGGTACGTAGGAAGCCTCACGAGGTTCAAGACCACCATAAGTGGACCACCCGGGTTCACCTTCATGTCGGTTCGCCGAAAAAGCCCATTTGAACTACAGGGTATTTGATCCATGTCAAGGCATGGTACGTACGAAGCTTCCATGAGGTTCCAGCCCACCTCTCGCCGTTTATTCACGTCAGGGTTCTACCTTCGTCCATCATGATGTTAAACTGCATTCCAGTCTGACGGCAAGTCGTTGTGACCAACCTGAACAACGTGGTCTTTGATCTGTGCTAAGGCATGGTACGTAGGAAGCCTCACGATGTCCAAGCCCACCAACACTGGGACCCCCTGGTCCTCTTCATTCACGTCGGCCTTCCGGCGTCCAACCTGAACTATGTTTTCTTTGATCCATGTCAAGGCATGATACGTAGGAAGCCTCCCAGAGGTTCAAGCCCACCACCTGCTGGCCACTCCGACCTTCTTCACGTCAGGTCACCAGCACCTGGGTGGCCTAGTGTGTTAGCCCCACACCATCTGGACCAAGGTCCTCATTCGTGTCGGTTCGCCGACACACCATTCTGAACTATGAGGTTCAAACCCATCACCCAGTCGTTCCGACCACATTCACGTCGGTTAGATGACGATACCCATCGGGCCCAGGTCCACCTTCACATCGGCTCGCCAGCACCATCCTGAACTATGCAGACTTTGATTCCCTAGCATGGGGATACGTAGAAGCCCTCTTCAAGGTTCAAGCACAATATCATTGTCGCCCCTTGCAATAATCTCATCTCAGTCCCCCTCCGCTTCATCCATGCATCCATCATCCACCCTGATCCTCACCTAGACCGTCATATCCTAGGAAGATCATGCCATTCCGCTCCTCTTCACAACATTCAAGCCGACCCATCCCCGCTTGATGTTAAACATGAGACCTACCTCGTGATAAACATGAGATGGATGAGGAAAACCTCGGATGGCACGCCCTTGGTGTAACCGTCTCTGCTGGACGTTAATCCTACGGCATACCCTGTGTCAAACATAGGAAGCTGAGGAAAACCTCAGATATATGCCTAGGGCATATGATTCCCTGCGCTTGATGTGGGATGCCTCAAGATTCCATGCCCTCAAGAAGCCCCGTGAAAAGGGACAAAAGACAGAAACGCCAGTTCCCCCAGCATACAGACACGCTACTGATGCCTCGACGTGACTACTCCCCCGATTGAAGGCTGCTACCCTGACCAGACCCTTTGGAATGTCCTGATAGAAGCATTGTAATTAACCGGCGTCCATGGAAACATGACACTGGGAAGAGTTTCACGAACAACGTATTAAATCAATGAGGGAGACCCGGACTAGGTGATGAGTTCTGAGGAGGAATACACAGAAGGAGGAACCGACATCCTATCATCCTGGTTTTGATCAAGGAGCAGACGTCCCTGAATAAGGAGTGGATATCGCCCGCCTTTGGAAAGCGGGAATGTGGGGCCACAACCGCACATCCTCCACTGACGGATGCGGGAGCCCCGATAAAGCGTCAGAAACAAGAATATGGCATGAACAACAGCTTCCAACTCTAGATCGTGCATTGGGTAATTCCTCTCACGTGGCCTCAACTACAGAGACCCGTACGCAATGACTCCATCTCCCTACATAAGCACAAGTCCCAGCCTGATACCTGAAGCATCACAGTAAATAGTATTTCTCTTTCCCAACTCTATCAAGACAAGTAACGGTGCTGAAGTCAACCTCCCTTTTAGCTCCTGAAAGGATGACTCACAAGAATATAACCATAAGAACTTCACACCCTTCTTAGTCAGACTTTTCAGTGGTGTTGCTATGCTTGAAAAGTCCTGTATGAAATGTCTGTAGTATCCATCCATCCCTAGAAAACTCTTCACCTCAAAGACATTCTTTGGATACTCCCAAGAAACTACAGCTCTCACTTTCTCTGGGTCGATTTATACTCCTGCCTCTGAGATAATATGACCCAGGAAGTGAATTTGATCCATCTAAAAGTGGCACTTTGAGTGCTTAGAATATAACCAATGCTCCCTCAGTGTACTCAAAACGATCTCAAGATGGGTATTGTGGTCGTGTCGAGTGTTATGGAACACCAAGTTATCATCCATAAAAACAACCACAAAGGAATCCATATATTGATGGAATGCTCGGTTCATCAGTGCCATGAAAACTGCAGGTGTGTTCATGAGACCGAATGGAAAAACCATATACTCGTATAGACCATACCTGTTTTAGAAGGTTGTAAGAGGTATATCTGATGGTCTAACATGAAAATGATGATAACCAGACCTCAAGTCAATCTTCTAGAACACCTAGGCTCCTAGAAGATGATCAAAGAAATCATCAATACTTGGAAATGGATACCGGTTCTTGACCATCAACTAGTTCAACTTACGATTGTCCATAAAAAGCCTGAGGGTGCCGTGTGCCTTCTTTGAAAACAGGACAGGAGAACCCCAAGGAGAAGTACTGGGTCGGATGAAACCCTTTGCCTGCAACTCCTCCAACTGTTTCCAGAGTTCCTATAACTCTGGTGTAGCCATCCAATAAGGAGGAATGGACACTGGTGTCGCTCCTGGCATAAGCTCAATCGATAATTCTACCTCACACTCCAGAGGAAAACCTGAAAATTCATCTGGAAAGACACCTCCAAAACGATCCACCACTAGAGGAAAGTCCATCTGTGAAGTCCCCTGGTTATCCAGATATAGACTAGAAATCTGGGTTGTAAGTCCTCCCAACCCATGATGCTCTGGACCTGCTCTGCTTGCCTGGACATCCCATTCTCCCCTATGAAGAAAAGATCCACCCTCTTGTGATACGAAACATACCCTCTAGTGATAACAATCGACAACCGCCTGGAATGGAACTAACCAGTCCATCCCAAGAATGACATCATAGCATGTCATCTCTAGGACCCAGAATTCCCATAAGAAGTGACATCCACCAACCTCTAAAGGGAACTCCTTGCACTGATATACACTAGCTGTTCTAGTCCCCAATGGAGTGTCTAGCATCAAGATATCAACAAGAGAAAAGATGCAGAGCCCAATGCTCTCCACAACAACAACAGAGATAAAGCTATGGGAACCCCCTGTGTCGAAAAGAGCTAAAGATAAAACTGAGGCTACTAAGATCATACATCGAACTGTAGAGTGTCTAGGATCCTGTTCTGGCTAGGTCTGCTCCACTACAAAAGTCTGGCCTATGTTTCTACCTTGTGACCCTGCCTGACTTCTCTAAGCTCTTCCACCCTGATGTCACTGAAGAATCGGCGACTGACCACCACGACCATGACTTCCACCTCAGGCCGAACAGCCGAAAGAACTCAAGTTTACAAACTGATAAGAAACTAGTGGTACTACTCACGAACGCGGAGTCATAGAAGAACCCCTATCACCAGCTACTGGTGATAAGAACTGACAAAAGCACTGAAGGTGACCCATCTTGTCGCATGATCAGAACTCTACTGGGTCCCTCGGGCAATGTGGCATCATATCCCTGCTCTTCCCACACTGGTAGCACACCACCTAGCTACCAGAAGATGCATCCCGCCTACTCTAATCTCCTCATGTAGACTCCCTGCATTGCTTCCTACTATGAGTAGGAGGAATAATAACTCTGGATGTCAAACTGCCCTAGATCACTGCTCCAGAATCTCTCATATTGCACTCTATGATCAGCACCTAGTTGACGATTGAATATATTGAAGTCAACATGAAGATGTTCACCTGTGACTGGATGTAGTGCCACATACTATCCTCAAACATTCGTGCAAGGGAAAACTCATCACCTCCTGGAATAGGTGTGAAATGTTGCAGCTCTATAAAGAGAGAGGAATACTCCATAATAGAAAGAGTACCCTACTCCATAATCATGAAATCTCAGGCTCGAACGGCCATCAAGGCCTCCAGATAGAAGTAATCGTAGAATATGTTCCAAAACTCATACCAAGCCATATTCTGCTGGTGGCCCGCCTGTGAGATCACATCCCACCACCTCTTGGTGGAGTCTTGATGGATATCGGTAGTGAGCTTCACCCTATTCTCTGGAGGCATCTCCAGATGCTCGAAAATTGTCAGTGTGGCTTCTATCCATGACTTTGCATCCTGGGGTCCTCTATCCCCTATGAAAGTAGGATGATGATGCTGCTAAAAGACCCATGTCAGTTCTGCCAATGACGCGGAAGGATGCGGTTCTCCCTAAAAGGTCTACATTATCCTTAAAAATCCCTCTCTGAACTGTGCGTCAACCCCTTTTTAGGTATAATGACTGGTACCAAGACTGGCATGATAGGAGGATCTGTTGGAAGTCCCTGATCAGCTATATCTGGTGTCTCATCACTGCCTGGAAATTGGCACATAACTAGAGGATGTCTCGGTGGCATGACTCTGCAAGGTCAAGTGCACAACTTAGATCAATATTATCAAATATAAAAAACTAGATGCATAATAGAGGAACCGGAGAATGAAAGCATTAAAGTTTTACAAAACATGACTACACGTCGTGTACAATTCCTAAATGGTATGTTCTCTTATGTCATTTACATGGGCATGTACTCTTGAATAAACCGGTCGTGTAACACCCCAAACAAACGGTGTGTTCTCCTAAAAAATGGCATGTACTTAAATCCTCATTCTCTACCTGAGTCCTTCCACACGGTCAAGCCACATGGCTCTCCTAAGATAAGACTACACAGCATGTTCAAGATGGGCATGGCATGTACTAGAAAAGCTTCACTGCCCGGGTTGTTAGTGACATAGCCTGTGTACCCAGGTTGCACTACACGGTGTGTTCCTGATGGACACGGCATGTACTAAGAAGTCCCAACTGACCCATATTGTTGGCTACATAGACGGCTACATGGATTATAGTACACGGCGTGTTCTAGATGGACACGGCGTGTACTTGGAAGATAAGACCCACTCGTGTTGTTAGTGACATGGTCAGGTATCTGGGCCAGACTACACAGTTTGTTCAATTCTGACATGGCATGAATAGATTATGGTTTATCGGTCCGTGTTTTTAGTTACACATTCGGACATAGGATCAATGATACACGACGTGCTCAACTGGTACACGGTGTGTTCCCACAAGAAAATCCCTATCCTTTGTCGCTGCCCACATGGATTATGACATGGTTAGAGACTGCACGGGATGTACAAAGAGTACACGATGTGTACTTAAGAAAAATAGTTTCTTCCTGAATAGAAGAACACATGGCATGTAGTCAAAACTACATAGCTTGTATCCTGGATTTTTTCAGACAGTAAGCCTGAGAAACTTCTTCGGAGCCCAGAAAAACACTGAAACAAACATTTAAGGTTCCAAATTCTGATCTGTGAGGACCAATACTCCCCGTGAATCAAATCTTGGCATCTTATACAAGTTATAAAAACTCAAACAAGGAAATGATTCACCAAATTCCAGTCCATGGGGGTCCATAACACCTCAAGAACCAAAGCATGGAGTTAAATCAAACAAAACCTTACACAAAAATACCCTATAAAAATAGCAGGTATTCTTATCAAGGAATCTATCACAACATCATGTATGTTGTACACAACGACTATCACAACGACATGAAATCACTAATGCATCCTAGATGACAGAGCAGGAATGCATGACATGTGATTTCTAGCAAGTTCCTATATGATGAATGATATTCCATACCCTCATCTCATCAGGTTGCGACAGAAATAGAACCTCAATAACGTCAACAGTAATAACAAAAAACATGTGAGTCACCCAATGGTGAAAATCGGATCAACCGTAAACTTGAAGAACAAGAAGAAATTTCAATAAATGAGGTAGATTGGATTTTCCCTATACACAGGTTAGCTACTCCCGGGCACAACTTATTACCAAGTACATACTCCTTCCTATCCCTTCTTGAAGGATTTAAATAGTAAATCAATAGAAAAGAATCCCTCTGATACCACTTTGTAACATCCCGGTTGTGGAAGCCACCCAGAGATGCCCCGTACCCGATTAGTCACGTGGACTCAAGTTCATTTCCCTAAATGCTAAATGTTTCCGACTAGCAGTGAGGGCCTTGGGTGTTATAGTGGGGGAACTATACCCTCATTGGCAGAGTACACAGAGGAAGTAAACAAATACACATGATAGCAGAAGCAGTAAATATCCAACAACAGTAAACAGCAGAAGACTGGAATAATAAACAACTGGAGCACATATATATAATATGATTCATGATACATATGTCTAGAAAAGCATCCAAACAAGTCACAATGCAGGAAATACAAATAGTGCTAAACCAATGTATAAAAGAAAAAGATAAACAGCTCTTCAGCATCACAAGCCTAAGCATGGTACCATGCCCTCCAGCTCCATAGAAATTCAAGTACCTGAAGTAGAAGGGAACTTTCCCTTATATATATCTGCATCAATATAATATTTTTGGGCCCAAAAGCATGACCCACTCAAGGTGTGAGACTAAATCTCAATAGATAATCACCCTAAGATCTATGCCTAATAGTCAGTGAATATATGGTAGGTAAAAGTACAAAAAACAGTAAACAGGAAAGTACTCAATAGTAAACAATCCACAGTTTCAATATCAAGAAATAGTAACAAACAGCTAAACACAAATAGGTGACCCTCTAGGAAGTACTCACAACCATCCCCTCGGGTCCTACCTAATTAGTAAAATCAACCCTCTGTGTAGTGCACTTGGACTAACCATCTTGTTCAGTCATATAATTAATAAAGACTCTCTAAGGAAGCACTCACAATCAATTCCCCTTATAGTATATGGTAGTCAATAACTCTCTGAGGAAGCTCACATAGTCAGTTCCCCTTATAGCCCCAAGTTCAAGGACTCTCTGTGGAATCTCACATGGTCAATTCCCATAATAGCCAAGGACGTTCAAAGAAACTCAAAGACTCTCTGATGAAGCTCACTCAGTCAATTCCCCTTATAGTCTAGAGTAATCAAGGTAATTCAACGTAAAACAAAGACTCTCTGAGAAAACTTGCACGGTCAATTCACCTTATAATCTAAAGAAGTGAAGGACTCTCTAAGGAAGATCACACGGTCAATTCCACTTATAGACCCAAGTGGTCCTAGGAACTCTGAGGAAGCTCAATCAGTCTATCCCCCTTATATCCTAAAGTGCTCAATGACTCTCTGAGGAAGCTCCCCCAATCAATTACCCTTATAGTTACTACACCAGGTAATCACAGCCCTGTGTAGGTCAAAGAGCATAGAAAAGCAATATGGTCAAATTAGACCTATATAACTACATGGCTAATCAGTCTATAGCATATAAAGCATGTCATAAATAAAAACTCTCCATCCTACAATAACAGGCATGGAAAACGTACAAGGCGGCCAACTAGCTAAACATGACCAAACAGTCGTAAACATAACATGCATGGGAAAAACATCCAAATCATTGCAAATCAACCCTATTCACATCCATTTAACCTATACACAAGAATACAAGCATGGACAGAAATCAACAGGGGTAAACGGTAAATATGCAATACCCCGTTCATGGGTATTGGTGAAATTTGCACATAATACTCAAAGACCTTGAAAGGAAAGGCACATACCACCTACCTTAGTGTTAGGAGATCATTATATGTGATCCTCAAGGCCTGAATCGCCTTAGAACACCATTTATCTATGAAAATGTATAAAACATTCAACCCACAATAACTTTAAAAAGAGGAGGAATTGGAAAACAATGCTCTAGGAGAAGGAAGAACTCACCAATGCAATTTCAATGCAACTGACAGTGTTTGATTCAGAGTACAGATTCTTGCTTGGGTGTTCATCGATGATCCGCGGTCGTACGGTGCTTTTGGTCGAATGGGGCCTAAAAGATGAGAATTATGGCGATTAGACGTGACCCCATTACGTTTAATAAAAAAAAGTGCATGACATGTACTTTTTAAGTACATGGCGTGTACTCTCCATTTTCGTACTCTTCTTTAAGTGGCCTCCAGGTCACCCCCACACTGCCTTGTGTGTGGATACTACACGGCCAGCACACGGCCTCCTATGGCAAGGTAGTACATGGTGTGTACTCATAAAGTACATGGAGTGTACTCATAAGGTACATGGCATGTACTTAGAAAATTTCTTGAATTTCCTTTTTTCTCAAAAATGAACTGAAAAGGAAAAAAATACCTGAAAAGAAGATCCAGGTTCTTACAACTTCCATCAACTCCCCCTTGCTCACTACATTGGGTGAAGTCTTACTTATTTTGACGACTTGAAGGTCACCTCAATAGATTTGAATTGAATTATTTTCCCTAAATAGAATGAGACTCTTATTTCACTGATGTCTTGATTTAATGTACCTGAAATCATTGTTCACATAAATCATATGCTCAACACTACTATTTTAGAATCTCTTAGCCTTTATAAAACCCCCTTTATGTTTTAAATAAATTACCGCACTCATGAAAGAACACTACTTCATGATGTTCCCTACCTTCATGAATCCCACACCCTTCAAAGAGCACATTGCCTTCCCAAAGCTCATAGACATCTAGGAACAATAAGTCTTTGTAAAACTCCTAGTCTTCAAAAAAGATCCAAAACTCAAAAGTATTGTAATCGGTTTAGAAATAACCATTCTTTTTGTGATGCTCAATATCACATAGAATTATATATTTTCGAAGCTCACAGCCTCTGCAAAATTAGAGTAATTCATTATTTTCTACAATTCTCCTCGTGTAAAATGAAGTCTGTTGGGTCACCAATTTATAGGATTATCCCTTTGCAAAGATACTATTCTCCCAAATTCCTTTTTGTGAACCTCTTCAGACATGCTCATGGAGCTCCTCTATTTTCAAAGATCTAGTGAAATTAAACACATTCACGATGCATCTCATAGTGGTGTAGATTTATCATCTTTCCTTCACACATTCGTGGTTCTGCTTATAGTTGTGAGAACACCATCATTTCATAACACATTCACAATACTTGTTTGTAATGATCGACATCTTTTAGAAGCTCACCTTCGAAAAACCCAGTCTTTACAAAACTAATCCTTTACCCTATTTTACACATATTAATCCTAGAAAACCACCTTTAGCAAATCTTTCTCCTTCCTACTGATTTCAATCCCAACAATTTGGAAAATACTAGTAAATTATTTTAACTTCAACATTGTTGCCTTCTTATACGTTAAGATCACTTTACTTGAAAACACCCCAATCAAACCAGTCTAGATTGGTAAAAACTACAAAATATACTCTATTTCTAGCTGTGAAAGGCTTTTGTTCAAACAATATCCACCTTTGGGTTCGTTTGAAATCTTTAGATAAAATCAATAAAGAACTATCATCAAACAAGAACATGATAGATGTGGAATAATCAATATATAACTCTAAGTCAATGTGAGAAACAATTAGTGTAGAAAAAAATAGTGGAAGAAAATAATTACATGCTACCATAAACCACCAACCAATATTAAAAACTAATACTCATTGAATTTAACTTATCTCCCATTTGGAAATAAACCCAAAGAACTATTATTTTTTACATTTAGTGCTAAAAAACTCCCCCTAGATCGTATATCCCCATAAACATGCATCACTTTCATAAGAATATTAAAATAGTTTACTCAAACAGGGAGTAGGGATGAACTGTAACTGACTCGTGCAATGGGATTTGGCTAAACACTGAAGTTAAACCGATGTTTCATGAATATTGGTTCTTCTAAGGGATTGGTCGGGATTTCATCCACTTGGTCATCAGTTCAAACATGCTCCAATTTAATCACACCTTGTTCAATATTTTCTTTGACGAAGTGATATCTAATATCAAAATGTCTGGAACAAGAGTGAGGAACTACATTCTTAATAAGATCGATCATGCACTTATTATCACAGTTAATCACCATTAGATTTCCCCCCTCATCACCAATATCATTCAATTGTTTCTTCATCAACAATAGTTGAGAGCATGCCTTTTTAGTAGAGATATACTCTTATTCTACTGTGATAAGATAATTGATTTCTTATTTCTTTCTCAACTAGCCTACACATTTGTTTCCATTTAATAATTCCCTATCACTTGTGTAATTTCTATCCACCACATCACCAGCCTAGTTAGCATCATAAAATGTTGATAATTCAATATATCTTCCTACAATAAATCATAATCCAAAATTTTGAGTGCCTTGAATATACCTCATGATTCTTTTAACTACATCCAAATTCGTTTCCTTTGGATTAATTTTAAATCTAGATGCTAATAATGTTGAAATAATACTATTTGGCCATGTCATAGTCTAGTATAACATGATTCCAATGATTCTACTATACAAGGTGGGATTCATAGATGTCCCATCATCAGGTTTTCCATGTTTTTTCCCAATTACGATTATAGTCGACATCGTTTTTGAGTCATGTGTGTTGAATTTCTTAAATAGATATATTGAATATTTTTTATGAGAAATGAAGGTATAATCTTTATTTTGTACCACCTATATCCCCAAAAATTTTGTGAGTTCACCAATCATAGACATTTCAAATTCAGATTTAATGTGATTAGAAAATTATTCCACTGGTCCATGCTTGCTCTCCCAAACATAAAATCATCCACATACACAACCACCATAAATTGATCTTTCTATGAATTATTCATATAGATATTATGGTTGGAACCTCCTCTTTTAAATTCAAGATTATTTAGATATGCATCAAGTCGATAATACCATGATCGTTGTGCATGTTTCAGACCATAGAGATCCTTCATTAATCTAAAAACCATAGCCTCATAATTTACAATCTGAAATCCCACTGGTTGTTCAATGTAGACTTCTTCTTAAAGAAATATAGTTAATAATTCCATTTTGACATCCAACTGATAAGATTTGTACTATCTTTGTATTTTCATGGAAATGAAAACCTAATCAACTCCAATATAGATACTAGAGAAAATGTATCTTCAACATCAATGCCTCAAATCTATGCATAGCCTTTACACACCAAGCATGCCTTGTTTCTGGTCACACTTCAATGCTCATCAAATGTTTAAAAAAACACTTTGTTCCAATCACATTGTAATTTTTAAGTCTTCTAAAAATATCCCATGTCCAGTTCTTGTCATTCTAATTCAGTTCTTCATTCATGGCCTTAGCCCATGATTCATCCTTTGCTACTTATTTAAATGAGGTTGGTGTTAGAATTGATAGGAATGTATAATTCCCTTTATTCTTCATTCTTTATGTCTAAATAGATTCATTCCAATCCCTTGTAAATTTCTTCTTCATCTTCAATCATATCAATATATGATCTCCTTTGGGTATTTACGGTTTTTCCCCCAATGATAATTACATCACTAATTTCCACAGTCCTGCTAATATGATTATTGTAACATTTGTAATCTTTACTCTTCATTGAGTATCTATGGAATATTACTTTATCAAGAACATCATCATACTTTCCATGATGTCCTTATTTTTTCAGATGAATCATTTACTTCTAGAAAACACAAAAATACTTCATATAGGGATTCATTCCATACCATATCTCATATGGTGTCTTGGCTTCTCTCATAAAAATCTCTGTACGATTTTGATTGTACACTCCTACTTGAACAAACTATTTCAAGTAATGATGAGAAACATGACTCTAAATCAACATTGTTATTTCCATATAATTCACCTATCAATTTATGTGTTCAACAACTCCATTTTGTTTAGGGGTTCTCACTACATACACCTCATGCTTTATCTCATGTTTTTTGAGGTTATTTTCAAATTCAATAGATGGGTATTCTCCTTCATTATGTGATTTTAGAATCTTGATTGTGCAGAAGGTTTTATTCTCATATATTTGATGATAACTCTTCATGAAATAAAGAACATTCCATTTCCTCTACATAGACACTACACAAGCCATTCTACTATATTTTTTAATAAAAATAATGAAGTACCTATCTCTATTTATGCTAGTCAGATTCATTAGAAGACATATGTATGTGTGGATAAGATCAATCATATTTGATGAACCTTTGTTTTTCGGTCAATATGAACTCCCAAACATATTTCCTCGCGTGCATGCATCACATTCCTTTTCTTGATCCTACATTAGATTGGAAATTTAGATAACTATCTTAATATTATATATATGTTATATGCTTTGTTGATTAATATGAACCAACCTCTGATGCCACCTGTTTTTTCTTCTTTAACTGTTATGTAACAAATGTTCTAATTACTCTCAACCTGGTACAAATTTATATCTCTTATACATCCATTCATGAGAGAATTACAAGACTTTTCTTTGATAGTGAACCCCTTCTGATTAAAGGTCACTATTAGTCCTAGTTCATATTGTTGACTCACACTCTGGAGATTGTGAAGAAAACCTTCAACATAGATAACTGTATTTTCCCATAGTTCATTATTTTCCAGTACTATATTTCCATCAACTTTGATCCTTAAATCATCTTCATTACCGAATATAAATGTTCCATCAAACCTTTTAGTAACATTATACAATAAATATACATTTCCTATCATGTGGGATGAGAATACACTATCAATAATATATGTTCTACTGTTCTTTATATATTTGAGATCTAGTACAGTGAGGTTTGATTTCTCAATTTTATTCTTTTCATTCCATGATATACTTGATTGGGTGGAGGAAAAAGTTTCCCTTTACAATATCTTTTCAATATGTATGGTTTCATTATACTAATATTCTTCGTCTAGAGTAAAATACATATTTTAAAGAGTAACTCCACTTGGTTGGTGGGTATTGACTTCTCTCTGAGTTCTATAGGTATTTTCCTCACCTTTCCTCTTCCTGCAATTAATTTATTTATATCAATAGTTAGAACAGTGAAGAAAATATCCATGAAAACTATCTATTCTATTTGATGAAGGATATGGTCTCATTCTCCTATGTTGACCTCCAGACATTTCCCCATTTAGATAGCTCCTTTCCTATTCACATTATGACATGGTATTCCCTTGAAATCCATATAATTAAAATTTCATAAGAGGAAATTTATTCTCACGTACATTCATCCTCATGTCTCCTTATTTTTTAAAGGTATTTGATTGGTGATTATCTCTGGATACTTAAGAATAATTTTCATCTCCTTTTTCTATTTTATTTCAGGCTTTCTTTGTTAAGACATCGGGTTCCTTTGTGATTTTTACAACTTTATGATTCTATTTATTTTGGATCATCTTATTTCCATCCTTTTATGTTTCAACATCACACCTAATTTCACTTTTTCTCATATTTGTGGATCTCTAATAATTCAAGGCCTAGTCTACTCCTTCAGAACCTTGTTTAGCTCTTTTTAGCAGCTATTCACATGAGAATCTTCCAAAATACAATTTCTTCTTTATTTATCTTTTTTTGATTCAGTTTCAATTTTAATTCTTAGAGTAATAACTTATTATTCAATTCCGTCACCTATCTAATCTTTTTCCTCTAGTTTCGATGTAAGGTCGTTGATTACTTTTTCCTCCTCTTAAATCCTAAGTTTAAATTCCACAAAACCATCCAATATTTCATGATTTGTTACATGTTTTTCTTCTTATCCTTCCAATCAATCAAGATCTGCTTCAATCCAACCATAAAAATCTAATGACTCTTTCAGTACAACTCTCATCTTTTTGTTTCTTTTTATTTGATTATAAATCACATCAAGAGTATCCTCAAGTTCCCCCTTGAGATCCACAACACTAACCAACTAATTATCTTCATCTTTAAATGTTTCTTCCTTTCAAACTATATATATAAAGTATGTTTTAGGATCATTTTTAAACTCTGGTTCTATATCCTATAAAAAATCATTAATATCTTGTTCTTCTTTGTAAATGAAGATCTTATTTTAAAATTTATTTCTGAATTTGAAATCTACTTTGTTAGAGAACCTATTTTGAGACTCCTTCGTGAATTATGATTCCCATCCTAAATCATAAAATTTCCTTATGCATCATGAGGCAGTGTGACCTTCCTTACCACACTGAAAACATGCCAAAAAAATCTTGCCTTTAAATCACCATTTTCCTCTTATGATTTTTTTTGAAAAAATATAAAGAATTCTTCTTCCTCATAATCCCTTAATCTAGAAACCTTTTACTTTACCATGGAATTGAATAATATTTCCTTTCTTACTCAATTGAAATCATCTTCTAGTTTGAATCTTATTCCATAAGCCACTATACTTCTTAACATTCTATCAAAAGAGATCTTAGAAAAATCTATTTACATAAAAGACAAAACCTTTAGATTATATAGATATAGGATCCTTATAAAGATTTTCTTCACAATGTCAATATCCTTAATTTATTTTCCATGTTTCTGAACAGCTATAAAAAATTCATTCAAGTGATTAACGAAGCTATATGTGTTTTAATTTGGATGCATTTTTAAATCATCGAACTAATTGTGCAAGACTTGAAGTTTGGCCTGCATTACTTTGTTGTCAAATTTGTATATATTTTATCATATCTCCAGCATAGACTTGGCTATAGTGAAACTCATCACATTTAAATAGATTAGATCATAAAGTGTTGTAGTAAGATAATTTTGAGATTTGGTATCTACATAAATAATTTTCCTATCCATTCCAATCATAGATAGTCAGGTCACATTAGTAACATGGATCCCATGAGTAGTGGAAAAAATAACATTCATCCCAAGGGATCTAATATGATATATCACTCTATTCTTATAAATATAGATATTTCTTCAATCAAAGGGGAGTAATCCCCTAACATTAACTAAATTCTCCATGAAAACAACAGAGGAAATACTTAACTCTGATAACCTATACACTCTTATACCACTTGTAGGACCCTATAACACCCTGAGAGGGAATGGGGGGATTAGGGGGTCAAATTTTTCTTTTAAAATAACATATCTTTTCCAAAATTTCTAGGAACGTGTTAAAATTGTCTAATGGAATTGTGTAGTTATTAAACAATCACATGCAGAGAGAAAACACATCAGTTTTACTTGGTTCACTGCTAAGGGATAGTCTAAGGATCATACATCGATAGTTTGTTGGTCATACCTTATCCACTAATATTTACTAGTTATTTTGGAATAAATATTTTCATAAATATTCACTATTTTAGTCACACTTACTTTACAAGGATTTTAGGGATAACACACTACCTCCCCCAGAACACTTCCATCGACTCCCCCTAGCTCACTGCCTTCGATGAAGTACTACTCAATTTAATTACATTAAGTTTTCATTAATATATTAGCATTGAAATTTTTTTCCCTGACTAGAATGAGAATATTCTTGAACTCATTTCCCCGGTTTATGCACTTGAAAGCATTGTTCACTTAAAACATTTATTCAACACTATTGTTTGTGAAGCTCGCAGCCTTTGTGAAACCCCATTTATATTCCAAATAAATTAATTATCACTCAAAACAACAATCCTTCACAAATATCCATGACATTAAAAATATCAAAACCTTTATAGATCACACTACCTTTGTAAATATCATAGCCTTCATGGAACAAAAAGTCATCACCAAACTCGTGGTCTTCATGAAACTCCCAAAACTCAAAAGCATTGGAATTGGTTAATACTTAACCATTGATTTCACGATTCTCATGCTCACATAAAATTCCATATTTACAAATATAGCAGCCTTTGCAAAATCACATCAATTTTTCCTTTTTTTATTCTATTCGTGTCAAATGAAGTGCATGTGGATGCCTATTTATAGGCTAAGCCCTTCACGAAGATCCCATAACCCCATAGTACATTTAATGAACTTATTAAGACATGATCATGAAGATCATATATTCATGAATCTCTAGTGGAATTAAACCAATTTTTGAATCATATCATAGTCATATAGATTTACATTCACTCCATCACACATTTGCAAAGATTCTTGTAGTTGCGAGAACACCGTCACTTTCTACATGTCTATGATGTTTTTTCATGATGCTAGATATCTTCATGAATCTCACCTTTACAAAAATCAATCCATGGAAACTCCCTAATCATCCCAATGTTGATTGAAAAAATATAAAAAATAGACTCTATTTCTAGTTGTGAAAGGCCTTTCTTACAATATCTTCCTTGGGGGATCTTGTCTAGGTTTATTCCACTCCCCAGATGGAAATTTATTCCTTGGTGTTGAGAATTCAGAGTTGCATCCATAATTTATGCATTTGGTGTTCACCAGTAGTGAATATCTTTATTTATTCAGATTTTTTAGTGCCTCTATATCTCACATAAACTCTAGATATAGCTTTTGAATTTACCTCTATTGGTTTTCACTTATTTCTAATGCATTCGTCTAGAAAGGTATGAGTTTGGGTTCTTGGGGTATTGGTGACATTCCTTTCAGATGAATATTTCATGGTTCCACCAAAACATGTGTCTTTTTCATTGTGTTCCATCCTCATTCTGGATGTTTTTTGGTTAAATTTTGTTCAAAAATAAAAATTTGGTGTGCTTAAATTTTTTTGCATTAAACGATGGTTATCATTGTCTATGTTTGTCTTTTTATTATGTATATTGGTTGTGTGTTCAGTATCTATAGTTTCCTATGTTTTTCAAGCTCTTTTTCCTTGCTACTATATCTAAAGTGGTGGTGATGAAATTCTTCTATAAAAAATAAAATTTTAATTTTCATAAAAAAAAATACACAAAAAGTGAAGTATGGTCTCTTCTTAGTAGCTTAGAATTATAGAGGAAGTGTTAAATAATCTGTATACAAAAAAATGGACCTTCATCCTAGTCAGTACAAATAGTATAAGAATGTTATATCAGCCTATATATGGAATAAATTAGGGTCCTTCTTAGTATAATTAATCAAGTAATCATTACACACAATATAGTTTAATTTTATCAACTAGTCTGAGTTAGTCTTCAAACAAAGTATAGAAGGTAAGAAAGGGATTGGTAAAAAAGTTAAGAATAAATAAATTATGTAAAATCCTTGCCTAGTTATCGCATTTTTCTTCCATAAAACAAATTTTATCCATCTAAAATTCCCAATTTTGAGAGAAATTACCTCTTAGGATAGAATATATGATATTCCCAGGATAATGAAACATAAAATTAAGGGATTCCTTCAAAAAAAGGTATGTAAACAAATCACACGTTGAACTATTGAATATTGTGGGGAAATTTCAATAGTATTTTGGTACTATTATGATAGTAAAAAATCTATTTGAATATGATGGGGACACCATATATTTATAAGAAAAGGAAAAAATGGATTTTAAAATAACAAAGGAAGCTATAATAATTTTAAACTCATTTTCTGGTAAAAAGGGGAGAAAAATATAATGAAGAAAAGTGGGTAGCTATTTTTTAACCACTTGAAACTCACCCACTAACCTCCTCTATCCATTTATTTCTTTCAATTACCCACATAAATGGAATTTAAATTGACATCCAAGTTCAAAAAAAATTAGTTTTCTACATATAGATAATTTCCTTTGGATAAGTTCTTTTTCAACATTGAATATTTCATAATGAATCATAGCATACATTCTTTATTGATCAGTAGACATTATGGATTTAAACCATCAACCTTTTATGAAAATTTAATAATAAAGGTCACACAATTATCTCTCAAACATAGTAGGCTCTCACTTTTGTGTTTATTTTGTCCATGAACACCACCTAGTTTCATGATTATTTTCAATATTTTGTCCTAAAATTATCCTTTAACGGTCCCACTTCATTCACATATAGGTGATGCTAAATACATCAATATCAACACCCCAAAATTATAAAACAAGGACATTGTATTTTATATTTTATATAACATGAAAAACCAAGATTAGAATAAAATATAACACCTAAGACATAATTTTATATGTATTCAGTATTCTTAATTGATTTTATTGCACACAAAATTTTATTATCTTGAGTTACTTGTAACAACGAGTTTCTTCAATAGCTTACATGACAAGAAAGAATGAGTTTAATTGAAAAAAAATATTTTATTATTGTTATTATTTAATTAAATAATTACTACCAAGTTGTGGGAATGATGGGTATAATTAGGAATAACTAAATTTTAAAACTATATATTTTTCACATGTCTATTAGTTATACATTGATAAGAAATAAAATAAAGATCATTTTAAATAAAAAAATGTTTTCTAAAAAGCTTTATTTTTTTAAAAGATGGTTCTATCATGTTCTTCAGACATAATTTAAAAATAAATGTTAAAAATTTTAGGAAATTTTTGTGAAAAAATAAATAAAAAATAATCATACCCAAATTATTTTAGGTTTAATTTTTTTTATTTTTATAAGAAGCTTCATTTTTTGATAAGTTGTGAAAAAATATTTAATTCCAATTAAAAACTACCTTTTCAATTCAATAATTTATAATGATAAATTATATTTTTAATTGGTATTAAAGTAAAATTAGTTAAATTTTAAATATATTAATCCAATTTAGGTCATTGGAATCATTTTCATATTGAATTTATATATAAAAACATTGTAATGTTTTGAATATTTTCACTTAAAAAACTAACTCTCTCATCACATCTGTGGGATTAATTTTAAAATAATTTCTGCCACTATTTTGAATTGAATTTGGAAAAAAAATCCATATTTCGAATGAAAATAATTTATAGGGTCTAATATGTTCAAATTAATTTTTTACAAAAATATTAGTAAAAACAGTTAAAATTAATTGCAGTGATTAAGGTAAAAATGGGGTTACTTAGCTATTAAACTTGGAATACAAGGTGTGATAATGGCCCCAAAATTGTACAAACCCAATTTTATATCCATATTTAGATATTATACGTTATATTATCTATAATGGACCATTATTTGGTCCTCTATACATAAAAAAATGTAGGTGTAATTCAATATTTAAAAAAATTATAAGTGTTCCACTCACCCCGCTTACAAAAGGCCACCATTATCCCCTCTTCTTCACACACTTAAAACACATTTTTTCAAGAAATACCTACCTGAAAAACTCCCCAAAATTAATATAATAATCCTTGAAGCCTTATTTTTGGATGAAATCTAACCTATGGTGGTTTTAGTGAAAACTAAATAAAGATACTCGAAGAATAGGTACCATTATCCAACCAGCATCTTTATTTTAATTCTTTCTCCACCACCATCAATTTTTTTAAAACATGCTGATATAATAAAATCTGTATATTCCATATATTTTTATTTTTTTATAATTTCATCATCTAAAACCATCTAAACATCCATCCAATGGGTTACGAAATCATCAATCATGTGTATGACGGACTGCCGCCTCGCAAACTGATGTTGTTTGATTTTCCATTTACACCTCTCAAGGTTGGGTATGATGATGGATATAAAGTATATTTTTGAGATTTATAAAAAATTAATACCCATTTATTAACTATATCATATATAAATTTATACCTTCCATTCATTATGAGATACGATAATGTCACTCATGTGTAGGGTGGAATACCGCCTCATGAAACAACGTGATTTATCCTTCACTAACGCTTCACAAGGATGGTGATAATGATAAATATAACAAATATATGTGATATAAATGAGATAATTATGTTATAAATGACATATTTATAATTCTAGAAATATAATATATAAAATTTTCATTCTTTTGTTTTAACTCATGTAAAGATGATAACATCGTTCAACAACTTGTGGATTGCCGCCTTCCCGGAGCGATGTGACTCTCTTTGCATCACCACACCACATGGATGACATATATTACTATATAATAAGATATAAACTATATTATGATAAATATATATTTCTAAAATAATACTTACCTCTTTTCCATAATTATCGGTGAAAATGGACATATTACTCATGTGTACGTACATCCTACCATTTCCATGATCGTAACATGCTTCATTTATCATAACCATCATTCATGATTGGTTTTAAAAGAACTATTTATGTAAAAATATGATAATTATTTCATGATTATTATTATTTGATAATATAAATTTATAATATGTGTAATAAATATATCATTCATGATGAAACAAGCATAAAAAAATAAGGCAGTTAACAACTGAAACAATGAAAATAATGAAATATTGTTAACCAAAAGGTGTTAAAATGTTATAATGTGATCATATTTGATATTATAAATATGATTATGGTTTTTTTATAAATTAATAACATTATTAAAACCATTATAAATGAGTTTAAATCATGTGAAACGAAAATGTCGTGAGAGTTAAAAGATTTCATCTCAATTTCATTTCATTATGGAATATTGTTATTTTATGAACATAATTTCTTTTATATGGTGTATATACATCCCATTTTTCATGTAATTTCATGATAATTAATTATTAATGATATTTTAAGTTTCAATTTTATTTATTTCATCTAATGGTATTTTAATTAATACATACAAAGTGGTAAATAATTTTATAACTTAATTTCTTTTTATAGAGTTACATTACTTATTTTTCGTCTATGATATTATAACATTTTGTTCATAATTAATTATGATTATATTTTGTTTAATTTAAAATTATTTATAGTTTATTTATAGTTGATCTAAATGATCAATTAATATATTGATTATTGGTTTAATTTTATGATCATTTTAATATTTTATTTCACAATCTCATTCCAATCGAGATTGTTTATTCATGAATATTGATTGAAGAAAATTAATTGATTATTTCTTAATAAACCATTTAAATTTTTTATCATATAGTTATTAATGATATTTTCAATTAATATTACTATTTTTTAACTCTTTGGTACTTAAAATATTTTTGAAAATGTTTTTATTAAAATCCAACTTCATTTCTCTCTTCAATCGAAAATGTATTTAATTCCAAAACCATGCATTCAAAAAATGTTTTCAAAAATGATTTTTAAACTTCTAAAAATGATTTATTAATATAATTTTAAAATAAAAAATAATCTATAAAAAATTATTTCAAATAAATCTTATTTCGTTTTCAAAAAAAATCCCAGTAGGATTTTACTGAAAATGTGAAAGGAATCTTCTTATCATTTTCTGAACAAGGCAGTTTCCCAAACTTTTTATAGTGGAAAACTAGCATTATATTTTTTTAACTTTTATGGAATGTATTAAATTACCTAAATTAATGACTAAAATTTATTTTATTATTTCTTTTTATGTTTGTGAGGTTCATTTTAATGAAAATTTATTTAAATGTAATTTTCAATGAAAAGGATTTTCAAAATGTTTTTCAAAATGAAAAGGATATTTTTATCAAGAATTATTTTAAAGATATTTTTATGATAATTATTTTCATAAAATACAACAATCATTATTGTTACAACAATAGTGATATGTTATATTGATACTATTTTTATTATTTCTCTAGATGGTTAATGATCTTTTTTTAACTAGGTAAAGTATTGAAATTCACATCCATGATTCATTTGTGTAGTCAATAATTTTCCCTTGAAATTTTCACTTTCTTTTGGTCATTGGATATTAAATTTCCCCAAAATCACCATATTATTTATCATTATTATTATATTTGTTAATACATATATCAATTTTACATGTGTTTTTTTTCATAATATTTTTTTTGTTTATCTAGGGAAGATATTAACAAATCTATATTCTTTATGGATATTTCATAAGACATGTTGTTTATGAATTAAATAAATTATTAGATATATGAGGAATGCTTTGGTAGTTCATGAAATAGGTGGGTCTTGGATATAGATATCCCCTCGATGAATTGATGGTCTCATGAGATGAATCAATTGGATAAATCACATGGGTATTTACCTAATATGTTTTAAATAGTCTAGTGAAAAGTATTTATGGAAAAGGTATCATGTACCTGGGAAACCTAACATCGAAAAATTAAGCATTTCCTTTATTAAGAATTCAGTTATCATTTTCCATGATTTTTTTTCTCTGAAATTATCTATGGATGCATTTAATTCTTAGTTTATTGATGAAATGGGTTGTGTTTTCAATTATTTACCTTTCTATATTGATTCTGACTTGCCTCTTTATGATAGTTAAATTATTTAAATAGAATGTGTGTTTATTTATATACCTTTCTATGTTTATTTGTAATAACTTGAATCTTATTTTCATGTATTTTTTCCCTTTTCTGGTTTTTTTTTGAGAAAAGTGGAGTTTCTCTAAATTTTTGAAGTACACGTCATGTACTTTATTAGTACACACCCTGTACTCGGTTACTATGAGTAGTCGGGTGCTGGTCATGTAGTGGCCATGCACACAGCCATGTGGGGTAACCTAGAGACTGTTTAATGTGGCAGCCAGTGAAGGATATTATATGTTTTATACTTTCTTTTTTTTCATTAAACTCACTAGGGTCACGTCTAATGGACAGAACCACTTTCTTCTAGGTTAGGTTTGTCCGAGAGTGAGAGAACGGTGTCGATCTTGCTTCAGTAAGCTCTTCCTTCTACTAGTGCTTCATTTCCTGATTCCTCCTCTTTCTCAAGTTTTATTTGGTTGATAATTTTTAGCGTTTTTCAAAACTATGGTGTTCTTAGGTTATTCAAGGCTTGAGCTTCGCATATATCGATCCTACAACACCGAGGTAGGTGGATTCTGCCTTTCCATTGAAATTCCTTGAGTTATATGTTCAAAAGTTCCCAATACCATTGAACGGGGTTTTGTGTGTTTACTATTTTATCCCTGTTAATTTTATGCTATGCTTGTATGCTTGAGTAGAGGTTAATTGAATGTGAATAAGGTTAATTTTTATGCTTTGGAAAGGCTTTTCCCATGCATGTTGTTTATATCTATTTGGTCCTGCTTAGCCTGTTATGATGCCTTGTTTACTCAACATGCCTAGTTTTGTAAGATGGAGTGTTTTGTATATCTGACATGTTGATATGTTGTAGATTTTCTATCCAAGTAGGTATGTGGGTTACTTTGGCCGATACGTGTTACTACGCTTTCTTGACTTACACCGGGCCATGAGAACCTGGTGTAGTAGACCATTGGAAGAATGGACGTAAGGGCTTCTCTAGAGAGTTTTTTTACTTTTACAATGTGAGACCACAGGGGGTATTGACGTAAGTGCTACCTCATAGTGTTTGTAGTTCCTCAACGTAGGCCACAAGGGGGAATGTGACGTAAGTACTTCCCCAGAGCGCCTTTAGATACCGATATGAGACTATAGGAGGAATTTACAGAGATTTCTTCCTCAGAGAGTATATTCTAGAGTTGAACCAAAGGGATGAGACTATGTGTGCTTCCGAGAGGGTTGCTTGTGCGGCTAGGTAATACCAGAGGGGGTAGGCGTGAGTACTTCCCAGAGGGTTACCTTTTGTGTTTAGTTGTTTTTTTGTGCTATGAGGTATGACCAGAGGAGATAGGCTGTGAGTACTTCCCATATAGTTAACTATTTTTGTTTACCTTCTTTGATTAGCTATTGATTGATATATGAATTGAATGCGTTGAAACTGTGGATTGGTTACGACTGAGTACTTCCTTGTTTACTATTTCCTTTACTCATTACCTGACATATATTCACTAAGTTTTAGGCACAAATCTTGTGGAGGTTGCCTACTGGGATTTAGTATCACATCCTATTTGGCCTATGCTTTTGGGCCCAACAGATTTTTTTTCTATAGGTATAGATAATGGAAAGCGCCCTTCTACTTCAGGTACTTGACTATTGTGGAGTTGGAGAGCATGAGACCAAGATGAGGCTTGCAATGTTGATGAAAATTTTATCTATTTTCTTTTGTAATTGGGTTTAGTACTATTTTTTATTCTATCATTTTGATTTGTTTGGCTACTTTCTTAGACATATGTATCATGCATCATTTTTATATATGTGCTCCAGCTATTTATTTCTCCAGTCTTCCACTGTTTCTCGTTGTTTTTCATTACTATTGCTTCTGTTATATTATATTTTTTTACTTCCAATGTGTTATCCAGCCAATGAGGGCACAGTTTCCCCACTATCACACCCAATACCCTTGCTGCTAGTCGGTAGCCTTAAGCATTCGGGGAAATGTTCTTGAGGCCATGTGACCAACCAGGTATGGGACGTCTCTGGAAAGCTTCTGAAATTAGTACATTACAAAGGGGTATTAGAGGAATTATTTCTTCTTCAAATATTGTTTAGAGCCTATAGAAAAGGATAGGATATAATTGGTACTTGTTAATAAATTGTGCCACGGAGTAGCTAACCCGTGTATAGGGAAAATCCAATCTACATCGTTATTTCAATTTTTCAGGTTTGGCAATTTTACAATTGACTTGATTTTCAATGTTGGGTGATTCACATGTTTTGTGCTATTATTGTTGATGTTATTGAGGTTCTATTTCTGTTTCAACCCGATGAGATGAGGTTTTTCCATCACATGCATCATATAGGCACTTTCTAGAAATCACATGTCATGCATTCTTGTCAGGCCATTTAGGGTGCATTAGCAATTGTATGTTGTTGTGATAGATGTTGTGCTAGATATTCATGTTATTATGATAGATACCATCATAAAAATTCTTGTTTTTTGATTGGGTATTGGATTGTGTAAGGTTTTGTTTGAATGTAATCCAAACTTTGGTTCTTGAGGTGTTATGGGCCCTCAGGGATCGAAATTTGGTGGATCATTGATCTATTATGCTTTTTTATGACATGTACAAGATTCCAAGATTTTATTTGCAGGTATTATGGGCCCTCACAGATCGGAATTTGGCACTTTAGTGTCATTTCAGTGTTTTTTTGGGTTCTGGAGAAGTTTCTGAGGATTACTGTCCAGAAAATCAAGAATACACAGCATGTAATGATGAATACAGGCCATGTGTTCTTCTATTTAGGAAGAAACTGTTTTTCTTAAGTATACACCATGTACTATATGTACACACCGTGTAGTCTCTAACCGTGTCATTGGCTGTGTGGGTAGAGACACGGGGTTTGGGATCCTTGGTAGGACATGTTGTGTACTGGATGTACATGTCGTGTTGTAGAACGGGGTAGGCGGCTGTGTCATTAACAACACTGGTCGGTTGAGTCTTCTCTAATGCATGTCGTGTCAGTATAAAACACGTTGTGTAGTGTAATCCTTGGAATCTGGTTGTGTCACTAACAACATGGTTCGGAAAAATCTTCCTAGTACATGTCATGCCCGTCTGGAACACACCGTGTAGTGTGAACCGTGTATCCGGTCGTATCTCTAACAACACGGGTCAGTGAAGCTCATCTAGTACACATTGTGTCTGGCACTAACACACCGTGTATTCCTGTTCTATGAGGACCATGTGGCCTAGACATATAAGGGAACTTGGGTATGGGAAGAGGATTCAAGTACACGTCATGTGTAAGGACAACACATCGTGTATGGGGTGTTACACGACCTGGGTTGGTAGAAGTACAAGACCATGTGAATGGATCATAGGAAAATACTATGTAGTTAATTATACACACCATGTATCCTTGTTTTGAAAAACATAAATGCTTTCGTTCTCCAGTTCCCTCCTTTTCTTCTAGTTTTCAGTCCTTGACAATCTAGATCTAAGGTGTGTGCTTGACCTTGCAGAGTCATGCCACCGCGATGTCCTCTGGTTGTACGCCAATTACAGGGCAGCAATGAGACACTGGACATGACTGATCAAGGACTACCTAGATATCCTCATGTTTTTCCACCATTGGCACCATCTGTCATTCTGAACACATGTTCCAACACACAGTTCCTACAGGGTTTTATGAGGTTCATGCAGACCTTACGAGGAGTACCGCATCCTACCCCTTATATGGCAGAGTTGACGCGGGTTTTCCAACAGTAGTAGCATCCCACCTTCATAGGGGAAGGAGGACCTCAGGCTACAGATTCATGGTTAGAATCCATGATTACTATCTTCGAGCATCTGGAGACACCTCCAGAGAGGAGGTTCAAGCTCTCTTCCTATATGATTTGGGATTCCACCAAGATATGGTGGGATGTGATCTCATAGGAGGGACGCCAACAGGTTATGGTGTGGGATGAGTTCTAGTTTTCCTTCAATGATTACTTATATATGGATACTTTGATTGAAAATAAATCCTGAGAGTTCATTAGTCTGGAGCAGGGTACTCTTTTTGTTATGGAGCATTCTTCTTGCTTCACCAAGCTACAGCGCTTTACACCCATCCCAGGAGGTGATGAGTTATACTTGGAAAGGATGTTTGAGGATGGTATAAGGCCCTGACATCCGATCTTAGGGGAATATCTTTAGGTTGACTTCCATCACTTCTATCATCAAGTAGGCACTGATCACGTAGCGTATTTTGAGGGATTTTAGAGTTGTGAGCCAGGGTGGTTCGACATCCGGAGTTAATATCCCTCCTACGGACAGAAAGAAGCGTCGTAGGGAGTCTACGTGTGGGGATGCAAGGAGGTTAGACACTCCTTCTGGTATCCAGGTGGTGTGCTACCAGTGTGGAAAGAGAGGGAATACGAGGCCACATTGGCTTAGAGACCCATTGGAGTTTCAATTATGCGGAAAGATGGGCCATCTTCAGCATTTTTGTCAGATCTGTTCACCAGCAGCTTGTGACAAGGATTCTTCTATGACTCCTCGTTTAGGAGCAGCACCACTAGTGTCTCACCAGTCTGGGAACTGGAGTTCTTCTAGTCATTCAGGCCATGGGGGAGGCTGTGGCCATGGTAGCCAGTCACCAGGCTTCTAGTAATAGTAGGGTGGATCAGCTCAAAGTGGTCAGGTAGGGTCATAGGGTCGTGGTGTAGTTCAAACTTTTGTAGTGGAGCAGACCTAGCAGGCGTAGGATCCCAGACCCTCTACAGTTCAAGGTACGATCTTAGTTTCCTTAGTTTTAGATTCTTCTCTTTTCGATACAGGGGCTTCCCATGGCTTTATATTTGTTGATGTTATGGATATCCTTGGGCTCTGTATCTTTTCTTTTGTAGATATCTTGATATTAGACACTCTTTTGGGGACAAGAACGACTAGTGCACGTTAATGCGAGGAGTTCCCTCTTGAGGTTGGTGGGTGTCACTTCTCTTGGGACATTTGTGTCCTAGAGATGACAGGATATGAATTCGTTCTTTGAATGGTCTGGTTAGTTACCTTCTAGGATGTTGTTGTTTTTTATCATTGTAATATGTGTTTTACATCAATAGATGGTGGATCGTTTCTATATAAGGGAGAATGGGATGTCTAGATGAGTAGAGAAGGACCCTGGCATCTTGGGTTGGGAGGATTTATAACCCAGATTGCTAGTTTATATCCAGGTGACCAGGAGACATCACATATGTACTTTCCTCCAGTGGTGGATTGTTTCAGTGACATCTTTCTAGAGGACTTTTTAGGTTTCCCTCGAGAGTGAGAGGTAGACTTTTATTTTGATCTTGTTCCAGGAGCGATACGGGTGTCTATTCTTCCTTATAGGATGGATGAACCAGAGTTACAGGAAAAGTGTTTCATTCGACCTAGTACCTCTCCTTGGGGTTCGCCTATTCTGTTGGCAAAGAAGGCAGACGGAACCATCTGCCTTTGTGTGGAACATCGTAGGTTGAATCAGTTTACGTTGAATAACTTATATCATTTTCTGAGGATTGATGATCTCTTTGATCAGCTTTGAGGAGCTTGGGTGTTTGCAAAGATTTAATTGAGATCCGGAAACCATCAGTTGCACGTTAGACCATCTGATATACATCTTAGAGCCTTTCAGAGCATGTATGTTCTATACGAGTATGTAGTTATGATGTTTGGTCTCACTAACACGCCAGCAATTTTTATGGCACTAATGAACTGAGTGTTCCATCCATACTTGGATTCCTTTGTGGTGGTCTTCGTGGATTATATCTTGGTGTACTATCACATTCATTACAACCATTATACCCACCTTGAGATCATTTTGAGTACAATTAGAGAGAATCAGTTATATGCTAAGCTCTCAAAATGCCACTTTTGGATGGTCCATATTCACTTCTTGGGTCATGTTATCTCAGAGACAGGAGTATCAGTAGACCCATAGAATGTGAGAGTAGTAGTTTCCTGGGAGCAGCCGAAGAACATCTTTGAGGTGTGGAGTTTTCTAGGGAAGGATGGATACTATAGACGTTTCATATAAGACTTTTCACGCTTAGCAGCACCACTAACGAGTCTGAATAAGAAGGGTGGTTCTTGTGGTCAGATTCTTGTGAGTTAGCCTTTCAGGAGCTGAAGGGAGGTTCACTTCAGGATAGATACTAGTATTTCTAGAACTGGGAAATAGCTATACTATGTACTGTGATGCCTCAGGCATCAGGTTTGGAGCAGTGCTTTTGCAAGAGGAAAGATTCATTGCGTACAGGTCTCGGTAGTTGAGGCCACATGAGAGGAATTACTTGACGCACAATCTTGAGTTGGCTATAGTTGTCCATACCTTACGCTGTTGGAGACATTATATTATGGGAGATAATTTTGTGGTTTTCACTAACCACAAAAGTCTGATGTATATCTTCACTCAGCGTGACATGAATTTTAGACAGCGGAGGTGGGTTGAGTACCTTCAGTATTTTGACATTGATATTTCCTAAATGCCTAGAAATGGAAATATAGTGGCTGATGCACTGAGTAGGAGTACTCAGATACAGGTAGATCATGAGGCCAGTAGTGAGTGGCATCTTATGGATCTATTCTTTGAGATGCATTTGGAGGTGCACGATAAACAGGGGGAAATGTTTCTTTCTTCTGAAGCGTTTACCTATACTCTTCTTGATCGAGTGTGAATGAGGCAGCTATCAAATTATGAAGGCCTAGTCCTACGGGAAAGCAGGTCATGACAGGACCCTATTTATAGATGGACCATATGTGGGGATGAGATCTTGCATTTTCATGGGTGTGTAAGGGTGTCAGCAGACATACACAAGGAGATGATGTAGGAATTTCACTCTTCATTTTGGGAAATTCATCCTGCTGTCACCAATATGTATCGTGATCTACACCATCAGTATTGGTGGCCAGGTATATAAGAGCATGTACCTTCTTTTCAGGTATGTTTTTCATTGCTGGTCATTTTTGAGAAAAAGAGGAAATTCTGAAAATTTTCTAAGTACACGGCGTGTAATTTATGAGAACACGCCCTGTACTTCCTTGCCGCTACAGGCCGCATGCGGGCCATGTATTAGTCACACACATGACCATGTGGGAGTGACTTCGAGGACGCCTAATGCAGAGTACAGAAATAGATATTACACACCGTGTACTCCAAAAGTACATGCTGTGCATTTTGTTTTTTTCATTAAACGCATTCGGGTCACATCTGACGGATAGATCACCCTCCTTCTAGGTCTCGCCCATCCGAGATAGTTCATACGACCGTGGTTCTTCGATGAGCCCCCAAGCCTTCATCCTTCCTCTGAATCAAACATCGTCAGTTGCGTTGGAATCGCATGGGTGATTTCTCTCTTCTTTTGGAACCTCGTTTCGTGATTTCTCCTCTTTTACAAGTTATCGTGGGTTGAACATTTTAGACATTTTCTTAGATCTACGGAATTATAATGTGATTCAAGCATCAAGGTTCAAGTATATTGATCTCCCAACACCAATGTATGTGGTTTTTGCCTTTATGTTGAATGTATTTGAGTTTATGTGAAAATGTTCCCAATACCCATGAACGAGGTATTGCACGTTTACCATTCTAGACCAATTATTTCTCTGATATGCTGGTATTCCTGAGTAGATGATTATTGATTGTGAATATGGTGAATTTTTGTGCATTGTATGTATTTCCATGCTTGTTTTTTCCTGTTTTGACCTTTGGGTCTTGTTTTCCTATTAGGCTACTGTTTACTTTCCCATGCCTAGTATTGTAGTATGGTTTGACGGTTGTTCTGTTATGTTGTTGTGCTATAGAATGTTATCCAGGTAGTTCATGAGGTTTACCATGGCTGTTACACACTTCTACACTTTCTTGACTTACATAGGGCCGTGAGAACCTAGTGTATAGACCATAGGGAGAATTGATGTTGAGGGCTTCTCCGTAGTGTCTTTATAATTATACGATGCGAGACCACAGGGGGAATTGATGTTGAGTGCTTCCCCAAAGTGTCTGTAGTTCCTCGACATGGTTCGTAGGGGGAATTGATGTTGAGTGGTTCCCCAGAACGTGTTTAGTACGATATGATACTATAGGGGGAATTTATGGTGAGTGCTTCCCCATCGAGTTTATACTTTAGCTGAACCAGACAGGTGAGAATGTGTGTGCTTCCTAGAGGGTTTCTTGTACTTTTTGGGTTGAACCATAGGGGTTAGGATGTGAGTACTGCCCAGAGGGTTACCTAATGTTTTTATCAACTTACTTATCTACGGCTCGATCATGAAACTGTGGATTATTTTTGAGTACTTCATGTATACTGATTTCTATAATTTTACCCTATAATATACTCACTAACTGTTAGGAACAGATCTTCTAGTGGTTTCTTACTGTGATTTAGTCTCACACCCTGTTTGGGTCATGCTTTTGGGCCCAAACAGATTATATTGTTGTAGGTGTAGACAAGGGAAATAACCCTTCGACTTCATGTACTTGATTTGTTGTGGAGCTAGAGAGCATGGGACCAAGATGTGGCTTGCGATGCTGAGGAGTTTATCTGCTTTATTATTTACTTTTGATTAGCACTATTGTATTCCAGCATTGTGACTTGTTTGGATATTTTCCTAGACATATGTATCATGCATCATTTTATATCTTTGTTCTCCTGTTTATACTCTCAATTACTGTTGTATATTATTATTAATTGTTCCGCTCTTGTGTGTATTTGTTTACTTCTGTTGTCTACTCTTCCAATGAGGGAACAGTTCCCCCACATTCGCACCCAAGTCCCTCGCTGCTAGCTGGAAGCCTCTGGCATTTGGGGAAATGTGCTTGAGGCCATGTGACCAACCGGGTATGGGGCGCCTCAGGGGTGGATTTCGGAACCAGTACGTTACAAAGTGGTATTAGGGGATTCTTTTCTCTAGACATTATATTTGGAGACTTTAGCCAGGGATAGGAAGGAATAGGTACTTGGTAATAAGCTATGCCCTGGAGTATCTAACCCATGTACAGAGAAAATCCAATCTACCTCATTATTTCAATTTTCTAGTTTTTAATTTTACAGTTGATTCGATTTCACCGTTGGGTGATTCGCATGTTTTGTGTGGTTACTGTTAATGTTATTGAGGTTTTATTTCTATAACAACCCGATGAGATGAGGGTATGCCATCTCAAGCATCATATAGGCACTTGTTAGAAATCACATTCCTTGCATTCTTGCCATGCCATCTAGGATGCATTAGATATTGCATGTTGTTGTGATAGATGTTGTGTACAATATGTATGTTATTGTGATAGATGCCTTGATAGAAATACCTGCTATTTGATAGGGAATTGTGTGTAAGTTTTTGTTTGAATGAATGCCAAAATTTGGTTCTTGAGGTGTTATGGGCCTTTATAGACCAGAATTTGGTGGATCATTTCACTTTTATTCTTGTTTATAACTTTTTATAATATGCCAAAATATTATTCGTGGGGAGTATGGGCCCTCACGGATCGGAATTTGTCACTTTCAGTGGTTATTTCAGTGTTTTTCTGGGTTCCGGGGTAGTTTTTGAGGCTTACTGTCCAGAAAAACCCAGAATACACACCGTGTAATGTTAGTACACGCCATGTGTTCTTCTGTTCGGGAGGAAAAAAAAATTTTTAAGTACACACCATGTAATTTATGTACATGTTGTGTAGTCTCTGACCGTTTCATAGGCAGTGTGGGTAGAGACACGGGATGGGGAAAGTCCGGTGGTAACACATCGCGTTCCTGTCGAACACGCCGTGTTGTGTTCACTCAATTTCTGCCCATGTAACCAACAACACGGATGGATAAGACCTTAATCTATACACGCTATGTCCACGTTGAACATGTTGTGTAGTCTGGACCAAGTACCTGGCCGTGTCAGGATCTACATGGGTCGGTGTTATCCCTTCACGTACACACTATGTCCATCCATAACACGCCGTGTAGTGTCAGGACGTGTGTCAGGTCGTGTCACTAACAACACGGGCTAGGTGAATATTGTCTAGTACACACCATTTCTATCTTGAACATGTCATGTATTCCTATTTTAGGAATGTTGTGTGGCTTAACCGTGTAGAAGAACTCAGGCAGGGAAAGGGGATTCAAGTACACGTCGTGTGTTAAGACAACACGCTGTGTGTTTGGGGTGTTACATGACTAGTTTAGGCAGGAGTACACACCCATGTGAATGACATTAGGGAACACGTCGTGTAGGAAGTGTACACGCTGTGTAGTCATGTTTTTTGAAACTTTAATGTTTTCTTTATCTTGTTATCTTCATACACTTCCTTGTTTTAGTCCCAGTTAATTCTGATTTAAGGTGTGTGCTTGACCTTGTAGAGTCATGCCACCAAGACATCCTCTGGTTGTCCTCCAGTTATAGGGCATTGATTAGACACCAGATATAGTTGATCAAGGACTTCCAGCAAATCCTCATGTTGTTCCAGTCTTGGCACAAGTAGTTATACCTGTTACTGGTGTTGATGCACAGTTTAGGGATGGCTTCCTGCGGATGATGTAGACCTTTCAGGGAGCACCGCATCCTTCCATGTTGATGGATAATTTGACGCGGTTCTTCCAATAGCAGCAGCATCCCACTTTCTTAGGGGAAGGATGACCTGAGGCTATAGATTCATGGATAGAATCCATGCTGATGATCTTTAAGCATCTGGAGACGCCTCCAGAGAGGACAGTCAAGCTAACTACCTATATGCAATGGGATTCCTCCAGGATTTGGTGGGATGTGATCTCATAGGCGGGTCATCAGCAGGTTATGGCTTTGCAGGAGTTCGAGTGCATCTTCTATGACTACTTCTATCTAGAGACCTTGAGGGCCGATCGATCCTGGGAGTTTATGAGCCTTGAGAAGGGTACCCTATCAGTTGTGGAGTATCCCTCTCGTTTCATTGAGCATCATCATTCCACACCCTTCCTTGGAGGATATGGGTTATTACTGGCAAGGATGTTCGAGGATGGCCTCAAACAAGACATACACTCTCATGTGAATATCTTCATGCTGACTTCCATCACTTCCATGGTCAACCAGGTGCTGATCACGGAGCGGAATCTGAGGGAATCCAGAGTTGTGATCCAGGGCGGATCGACATCCAAAGTTAGTGCTTCGCTAACTGATATCCGGAAGCACCACAGGGAGACTATATGGGGAGATCCAAGTAGGCAGGATGCTACTTCTCATAGCCTGGTGGTGTTCTACCAGTGCGGGAGAAGCGAGCATACAAGGCTGTAGTGCCAGAGACACCCAGTGGAGGGCTGATCTTGCATCAAGTTGGTACACCTTCAGCATTTTTTTCAGGTCTTCTCACCAGCAGCCGGTGAGTGGGGTTCATCTATGACCCCTCATACAGGATTAGATCCACTGGTTTCTCACTATTCTGGGAACTGGTGTTCTTCTGGCCGTTCAGGCTGAGGTGGAGGTTGCAGCCATAGTGGTCAGTCACTAGGCTACTAGTGACAGCATGGTAGATCTACTCAGAGTAGTCAGGTAGGGTCACGGGGCCATGGAGCTGGCTAGGCTTTTGCAGTGGAGCAGACCCATCAAGAGTAGGATCTAGGCCCCTCTATAGTTTGAGGTACAATCCTAGTTTCCTCAGTTTTATCTTCAACTCTTTTTGATATTGGTGCTACGCATAGTTTTATTTCTGTCGTTGTTGTCGAGATCCATGGGCTCTTTATTTTTTCTTATGCCAATGTTTTGACACTAGACACTCTGTTGAGGAAATGAACATCTGGTGTACATTAGTGCAAGGAGTTCCCTCTTGAGGTTGGTGGGTGTCACTTCATTTGGGATCTCTACGTCCTAGAGATGACTGGCTATGTAGTCATTCACGGAATAGACTGTCTAGTTCCCTTCTAGGCGGTCGTCGACTATTATCGTCGCAGGGTGAGTTTCATATCACCAAAGGGTGGATATTTTCTTCATAAGGGAGAGTGGGATATCCAGGTGAGCAGAGCAGGTCTAGAGCATCATGGGTTGGGAGCAGTTATAGCCCAGATTGCTAGTCTTTAACTGGATGAATAGGGAAATTCATAGTTAGACATTCCTCCAGTGGTGGATAATTTCATAGATATCTTTCTGGATGACTTTTCAGGATTGCCTCTTGAGGGTGAGGAAGAATTTTCAATTGAGCTTTTTCTAGGGGTAGCACCGGTTTCCATTCCTCCTTATAGGATGGCTACACCTGAGTTGCAGGAGCTCAAGAAGCTGCTGGGGGAGTTGTAGGAAAAGGTTTTCATCTAACCCAGTACTTATCCTTGGGGTTCGCCTATCCTATTTGCGAATAAGGAAGATGGAACCCTACAGATTTGTGTGGAAAATCAAAAATTGAATCATTTGATGGTCAAAAACAGATATCCCTTGCCAAGGATTGATGATCTCTTTGATCAGCTTCGAGGAGCCCAGGTGTTCTCGAAAATTCACCTGAAATCCGGTTACAATCAGTTGCGAGTTAGACTACCAGATATACCTCTTACAGCCTTTTGGGGTAGGTATGTTCTGTATGAGTACTTGGTTATTCCGTTAAGTCTCACAAACACGCCTGTAGTTTTCATGGCACTGATGAACCCTGTATTCCAACAATACCTGGATTCCTTCATGGTGGTCTTCATAGATGATATCTTGGTGTACTCTCACACTCGACACGACCATGCTACCCATATTGATATTGTTTTAAGTACACTAATGGAGAATCAGTTATATGCTAAGATCTCAAAATTTCACTTTTGGATGGATCATATTCACTTGAGCATCAGTTATATGCTAAGATCTCAAAATTTCACTTTTGGATGGATCATATTCACTTCTTAGGCCATGTTATCTCAGAGATAGGAGTATCATTAGACCCAGAGAAATTGAGAGTTGTAGTTTCCGGGGAGTTGACGAAGAACGTTTGAGGTGTGGAGTTTTCTAGGGCTAGCTAAATACTACAAATGTTTCATTCAAGCTCGTTCATGCCTAGCAGCATCATTGACAGGTCTGACTAAGAAGGGTGTGAAGTTCATCTGGTCAGATTCCTGTGAGTCAGCCTTTCTGGAGCTGAAAGGGAGGTTGACTTCAGCACTAATACTAGTCTTTCCAGATCCAAGAAAGAGATATACTATTTACTGGGATGCATCAGGTATCGGGCTGGGAGTTGTACTTATGCAGGGAGATTGAGTCGTTGTGTACGGGTCTTGGCAGTTGAGTCCACATGAGAGGAATTACCTAATGCACGATCTAGAGTTGGCGACTATTATTGATGCCCCACATTGTTGGAGAAATTATCTTTTGGGATAGAATTTTTTGGTTTTCACCAACCACAAATGTCTCAAGTAAATCTTCACTCAGCGTGATCTGAATTTGAGACAGCGCAAGTGGGTTGAGTAGCTGTAGTCTTTTGACTTTGAGCATGCCTATACGCCTGGGAAGGGAAACACAGTGGATGATGTGTTGAGCAAGAGGAACCATATACATGCAGTTTAGGAGGCCAGAAGTGAGTGGAAGCTTATGGATCTGTTCTTTAAGATGCATTTGGAGGTGCATGACAGTCAAGGGTAGACTTTTCTATCATCTGTAGCTGCTACCCCTACTCTTCTTGATCGAGTTCGAATGAGGAAACTATCAGATTCTGAAGGCCTAGTTTTATGGGAAAGCATGTCAGGAGAGGACCCTATTCCTGGGTGGACCATAGGCGAGGATGAGATCATGCATTTCCAGGGACGTGAATGGGTTCCAGCAGATATACGCAAGGAGCTGATATGGGATTTTCATTCCTCAGTTTGGGCAGTTCATCCTGTTGTCACCAAGATGTATCATGACCTACACCATCAGTATTAGTGGCCAAGAATGAAGAAGGATGTTTCTGGTTTTTTCATGAGGTTTTTCACTTATCAGTAGGTGAAGGTGGATAATCAGTGACCAGTGGGGCTTTTTCCACAATTACCCATTTTCTGAGTGGAAGTTTAATGATGTCACGATGGATTTCGTGACCAGTTTTCTGAGGACGCCTCGAGGTAATGATGCAGTTTGGGTTGTCATTGAAAGACTTACAAAGGTTTCTCTCTTCTTTCCGATCAAGGAGACCTTCAGTGTTGATGAGATGGGACAGTTGTATATCCGAGAGATTGTACATCTGCATGGAGTTCCACACTACATTGTTTCAGAAAAGGATCCTCATTTTACTTCTCAGGTCAGGCAGGGGCTTCAGAAGGATTTGGGTACACAGGTACTTTTGAGTACGGCTTACCAACCCCAGATAGATGGCTAGTCCAAGTGTATGATTCAGGTACTTATTATATGCTCCGAGCATGCATTCTGAATTTTGGAGGTTCTTGGGAGAAGATTATACCTCTTATAGAGTTTTCCTACAACAATAGTATTCAAGAAACTATTCATATGGCACCATATGAGGCCTTGTACGGTAGGCCATGTCAGTCTCCCTTATGTTGGATGGAGGCAGGAGAGGTAGCTTTGATGGGACCTCATCTTGTCTACGAGACCACGAAGCAGATAGGGTTGATTCAGAAAAGGATGGCTACTGCATAGTCTAGACAGAAGTCTTATGCAGATAAGCGGAGATGACCTCTGGAGTTCGAGGTCGACGATCAGGTTTTCCTGCGTGTCATGCTCAGGTTGGGACACAAGAGGATTAGGAGACAGGGTAAGCATTCATCGAGGTACATCGGGCCATTTGAGGTCTTGGAGAGAGTTGCTCCGGTTTCCAACCAGTTTCAGTTACTTCAGAGGTACCAAGCTATGCACGACGTCTCCCACGTTTCTCACCTTCGACGTTACATCTTAGACCCATCTCATGTCTTTCAACTCAAGGAGGTTGAGCTCTATGTGGACTCTTAGTTTGAAGAGAATCTTATCCTGATTGTGGATCATAGTAAAAAGGTTCTCTATGGCCGGTCCGTTCCTCTACTACGAGTGTTGTGGCCTGACAGGTGGGTGCAGGACAAGACTTGGGAGAGGGAGGTCGATGTACGAGCACCATGGCCGGAACTGTTCGGGGTTTCTTCTTTTACGCCACTCTAGGGAAATTCGGGGATGAATTTCATTAAGGGTGAAGTTTGTAAGAACCTAAACTTTATTTCCAGGTATGTTTTTTCTTTCTGGTCGTTTTTTAGAAAAATAGAAAATTATAGATATTTTCTAAGTACACGCCATGTACTTTATGAGTACACACTGTGCACTTCCATGCCACAACAGGCTGCATGCTGGGGATGTAGTAGTCACACACACGGCCGTGTGGGAGTGACTTGGAGGCCTTCTAATGTGGAGTACGGAAACATCAAGCGCACGCCTTGTACTCCAAAAGTACACACCGTGTATTTTGTTTTTTGTCATTAAACACACCAAGGTCGCGTCTGAGGGACAGAGCATCCTCCTTCTATGTCTCGCCCATCTGAGAGAGTCTGTACGGCTACAGATCTTGGAAGAGCTCCCAATACTTTTTCCTTCCCCCGAATCAAACTCCATCGGTTGTGTTGGAATCGCATTGGTGAGTTCTATCTTATTCTGGAACCCTGTTTCATGATTTCTGTTCTTTTCAAAGTTATCATGGGTTGAATTTTTTAGACATTTTCTTATATCTATGGAATTATAAGGAGATCCAAACATCTAGGTTCAAGTATATTGATCTCCCAATGCTGAGGTAGGAGGTTTGTGCCTTTTTGTTGAATTTCTTTTATTTTATGTGCAAATTTTCCCAATACCCATGAACAGGGTATTGCAAATTTACCGTTCTAGCCCTATTGTTCTTCTGCTATGCTGGTATTCCTGAGTAGATGATTATTGATTGTGAATTGGGTGAATTTTTGTACTTGGGATGTATTTCCATGCATGTTTTTGCCTGGTTTGACCTTTGGGTCTTGTTTTCCTGTTAGGATACTATTTACTTTCCCATGCCTAGTATTGTATGATGGTGTGACCATTTTTCTGTTATACTGTTGTGATGTAGAATGCTAGCTAAGTAGTTTATGAGGTTTACCTTGGTTGTTACGCACAACTACATGTTACTGACTTACACAATGCCGTGAGAACCTAGTGTATAGACTGTAGGGAGAATTGACGTTGAGGGCTTCTCCAAAGTGTCTTTATAATTATACGATGCGAGACCACAATGGGGAATTGACGTTGAGTACTTCTCGAGAGTGTCTATAGTTCCCCGACATGGGCCACAGAGGGAATTGACGTTGAGTGCTTCCCTAGAACACCTTTAGTACGATATGAGACTACAGTGGGAATTGACAGTGAGTGCTTCCCTAGAGAGTCTATACTTTAGCTGAACCTGAGGGGTGAGACTGTGTGTGCTTCCCAGAGGGTTTCTTGTACTTGTTTGGTTGAACCATAGGGGTTAGGTTGTGAGTACAGCCCAGAGGGTTACCTGTTGTGCTTATCTACTTACATAGCTGCTGCTCGATCTTGAAACTGTGGACTGCATTTTTTTTGTTGAGTACTTCCTGTATAGTGCTTTCTGTACTTTTACCTTGCATTATACTCACTGAATTTTAAGAACGGATCTTCTAGTGGTTTCCTACTGGGATTTAGTCTCACACCCTGTCTGGGTCATGCTTTTGGGCCCAAACAGATTATATTGCTGTAGGTGTAGAAAAGGGAAAGCACCCTTCGACTTTAGCTACTTGATTAGCTGTGGAGCTGGAGAGCATGGGACAAAGCTGTGGCTTGCGATGCTGAGGAGTTTATGTGATTTATTTTTCACTTTGGGTTAGCACTATTGTATTCTAACATTGTGACTTGTTTGGCTGTTTTCCTAGATATATGTATCATGCATCAATTTATATGTGTGTTCTCCAGTTTATAATTTCAGTTACTGTTGTATATATTTATTACTACTTTCGATCATGAATGTATTTGTTTACTTCTGCTTTGTACTCTGCCAATGATGGCATAGTTCCTCCACTATCACACCCAAGGCCCTCGCTACTAGTCGACAGTCTCCAGCGTTTGGGGGAACACACTTGAGGCTATGTGGCCAACCGGGTATGGGGTGCCTCTAGGTGGCTTCTGGAACCAGGAAGTTACAAGGTATGAAGAGAGATGTTTCTGGTTTCGTGATCAGGTGTTCCACCTGTCAGCAAGTGAAGGCAGAACATCAGTGACCAACAAGGCTTTTGCAGCAGTTACCTATTCCTGAGTGGAAATGGAATGATGTCGCAATGGACTTCGTGACAGGTTTTCTGAGGTCGCCTCGAGGAATGATGTTGTCTGGGTTGTCATTGACAGACTCATGAAAGTGTCTCACTTCTTGCTAATCAAGGAGACTTTCTGTGTGGATGATCTAGGACGGTTGTACATCTCGGAGATTGTACATTTTCATGGATTTCGACACTTCATTGTTTCAGACAGGGATGCCCATTTTACTTCTTGGGTCTGGCAGGGGCTTCTGAAGGCTTTGGGTATACAGGTACTTCTGATTACAGCTTACCACCCCTAGACAGATGGCTAGTTCGAGCATATGATTTAGGTTCTTAAGGACATGCTTCGATCATGCATCCTGAATTTTGGAGGTTCTTGGGAGAAGCACATACATCTTGTGGATTTTTCCTACAGTAATAGTTTTCAAGCTACAATTCAGATGGCACCTTATGATGCTTTGTATAGTAGTCCATTCCGATCACCCTTATGTTGTTTGGAGGTAGGAGAGGCAGCTATGCTGGGACCTTGTATCCTCTAGGAGACCATAGAGTATATAGAGTTGATTTGGAGGAGGATGGCTACTACACAGTCTCGACTGATGTCTTATGTTGATCAACGGAGACAACCTCTAGAGTTTGAGGTTGGGGATCATGTTTTCCAGTGTTTTGTACTAAGGTTGGGACACCTAAGGATTAGGATAAAGGGAAAGCTTTCACCGAGGTATGTCGAGAGGTTTGAGGTGTTGGGGAGAGCTGGGACAGTTGCCTATCAGTTGCAGTTACCTCAGAGGTACCAGGATAATCATGACTTCTTCCACATTTCTCACCTTTGACATTACATATCAAACTTGTATCATGTTTTTTAACCTGAGGAGGTTGAGTTAAGGGTGGATTCCTTGTTTGAGGAGCAACCTATCTGGATTTTTGATCACAGTAGGAAGGTTCTCCGTGGCTGGTCTGTTCCTCTGGTACGAGTGCTATGGCAGGACGGGTGGGTATAGGATGAGACCTGGGAGAGAGAGGCTGATGTATGATCATAGCGGCCCGAGCTGTTTGAGGATTCATCTTCTACGCCACCTTGCTAGGGAAATTTGGGGATGAATTTATTTAAGGGGGGAAGTTTGTAAGATATTGGATCTTCTTTTCAAGCCTGTTTTTCAATTTCTGGTGTTTCTGAGAAAAGAGGAGTTTCTGGATATTTTTGAAGTACACATCGTGTACTTTATGAGTACATGTAATGTAATCGATTACTGCGGGTACCCGGGTGTTGGTCGTGTAACGGCCATGCACACGACCATGTGTGGTGACCTGGAGACCACTTAATGCGGCATCTAGTGAAGGCAAGTACACATCGTGTACTTTATTTTTTTTCCATTAAATGCAATGGGGTTGCGTCTGATGGACAGAACCACCTCCTTCTAGGTTTGGTTCGTCCAAGAGTGAGAGAACGACATCGATCTTCTTTCGAGCTCCCGATCGAGCATCTGTTATCTGAATCGACCACAATCTATTGCATTGGAATCACCTCAGTAAGCTATTACTTTTTCTAGAGCTTCCTTTCCTGATTCCTCCTCTTTCTCAAGTTATCTTTGGTTGAGCGTTTTTAGAATTTTGTAGATATACTATGTTCATGGGAAATTCAAGGCTTGAGGCTCACATATATCAATCCTACAACACCAAGGTAGGTGGTTTCTAACTTTCCGTTGAAAGGTTTTGAGTTACATGTGCAAAAGATCCCAATACCCTTGAACGGGGTATTGCGTGTTTACTATTTTAGACCTGTTAATTTCCTTCTATGCTTGTATGCTTGAGTTGAGGTTAACTGAATGTGAATAGGGATAATTGTTATTATTTGGAAGGGTTTTTCCCATGCATGTTGTTTATGATTGTTTGGTCTATCTTAGCTTGTTAGGCTGCCTTGTTTACAAACCATGCCTAGTATTGTAGGATGGAGTGTTTTGTATATCTGACATTCTGATATGTTGTAGATTTTCTATCCAAGTAGTTATGAGTGTTACTTTGGCTGATACCTGTCATTGTGCTTACTTGACTTACACTGGCCTATGAGAACCTAGTGTAGTAGACTATAGGGATAATGGATTTAAGGGATTCTCCATTAAGTCTTTTTTACTTTTATAATGTGAGACCACAAGGGGAATTGACGTAAGTGCTTCCTCAGAGTGTCTGTAGTTCCTCGATGCGGGCCATAGGGGTAATGTGATGTAAGTGCTTCCCCTGATCACCTTTAGTTACCGATATGAGACAATAGGAGGAATTTATAGCGAGTTCTTCCTCAGAGAGTCTATTCTAGAGCTGAACCAGAGGGGTGAGACTGTGTGTGCTGCCCAGAGGGTTGCTTGTGCTGCTAGGTAGGACCAGAGGGGGTAGGCTATTTGTACTTCCCAGAGGGTTACCTTTGGTTTTTAGATGTATTCTTGTTCTATGTGGTTGGACCAGAGGGGATTGGTCGTGAGTACTTCCTATAGGGTTACCTGTTTGTGTTTACCTCGTTTGATTAGTTATTTCTTGATATATAAACTGAATTCAATGAAACTGTAGATTGGTTACTTCTGAGTACATCCTTGTTTATTGTTTCCCTTACTCATTACTTTCCATATATTCACTAACTATTAGGCCCAAATCTTATGGTGGTTGCATACTGGGATTTAGTCTCACACCGAGTTTGGGCCATGCTTTTGTGCCCAACATATTATATTGCTACAGGTATAGATAAGGGCAAGTTCCCTTATACTTCAGGTACTTAACTGTTGTGGAGCTGGAGAGCATGGGACCAAGCTGAGGCTTGTGATGCTGATGAGCTATTTATCTATTTTCTTTTATACTTGGGATTAGTACTGTTTTTTATCTCAGTATTGTGATTTGTTTGGATTCTTTCTTAGACATATGTATCATGCATCATTTTTATATATGTGCTCTAGCTGTTTATTTCTTCAGGCTTATGCTATTTATTATTGTTTAGAATTACTATTGATTCTGCTATTATATATTTACTTACTTCTGGTATGATACCCTGCCAATGAGGGCATATTTTCCCCACTATCACACCCAAGGACCTCGCTGCTAGTCGGTAGCCTCTGGCATTCGAGGAAATAAGCTTGAGGCCATGTGACCAACCGGGTACGGGGCATCTCGGGACTGCTTCCGGAACTAGGACGTTACATGATTATTGATTTTAATTCACGATATATTCCACAATAATTAACCCTTATAATGAATTTTATCACACCCTTATTTTGTTTCCTTTCACTATGATATGAATATTAATTCTTGGAATGAGTTTCAAGGATGATGAGATTTTACTTTTGTTGTGATTTATTTTCTATTACCAATGTAAAATTGGTATAATGCATGTATTAAGGTTTTCTAAATCTAAAAAACCATTCAGTCCTTTGGGATGTCATTCCTTGTATCTATGTTAATGTAATAAAGTATGATACTAGGTCTAGGATACTGTTTTAGAGGTTGTTATTGTTGGTATAAAAAGAAGATAAGTTGAATCCTTAGGAACTATATTTAGGAAAACATTGATTATAGAACATAACCCTAATATTGAATTTTAGGATAAGTATATAAGAACATCCTAAAGTTTTATTAAGGTTGATATTATGTGGTTTTTCTTTAGAAATACATCTCTATCTGGATACTATAAGTGGATGTGGTTTTGGTACCTAGGTACCTAGGGGTAATAACTCTGAAAAAGGCATATTGGCCATGACTCGAGTATTACCTGGTACCAGAAAATGATCCTTACCATGAACCTTGTTTTACACTACCTAGAGATATTCCTGAAATAATTCACATTTTCTTTAAAAACCATTATGAAGAATTTTAAAGTAAAGATATCCCTAAAGAAACCAAGTTTATTATTATGAGATTATTTATGAAAAGATTATTCAATTTATGATAATTATTTCACTAGTTTTGGGATTTAACATTATGTTATACAATGTTATGATCTAATATAGAGTATTCCAATATTTATAAAAGGAACTTGGACGGAAGAAGGGTATTAATACTCATGGCCAATGTATAGGTTACCCAGTTGAGGAAGCCAATATAGATAGTACTGGAACAATGAAATTTATGGATATATTTGAGTATCTTAATCAGGTTATGACATATAACCTTGCATGGATGGATAATATGTTCCATAGTGAGATTATCTTGTGATGGATCTGTTTAGTCGATAGAGGTCCATGTCATTTAGTGGGACAACTATTCTAATGGTGGCTGAGAAATGGATTAAGTACCAAGATAATATTTTTATGGTGTTGGGATTTGGTGAAACGTAAATGGTTACACTTTAAATGTATTATCTAAAAGGTTATGTTGATCAATGGCGGATTCTAACTAAGAATACTAGGTAAGAAGAGGAAATATAACTCATCGAATGGAACGATTTTAAGGAGACATTATTCCAAAAATATTTCCCTTGTGAGCAGAAAAATTACATTAAGAGAAAGTTCCTCGTATTAAATCAAAATAAATAATATTGTTTTTTTGGGAATGAGGTTCAATTTAAAAGGTTATCTATATATTCTATGAATAACACAAATAACATGGAGTGAAATATTGACCAATTATTTAATGGGATTAATCCAAGTCTCTGAAGGGTCTTAGTATCTCAAACATTTTCACCATATGATTAAATACATTTATGTGCTATCAATATAGATAAATAATTATAAATGTCTTACGGAATCAAAGGGAAGAAAGAGAAGAATATGATGATAGATAAAAAATGGATAAAGAAAATAAGGGAATGAAGTATCTTCTCACATGTGATAAATATTGAAATAAATGCCCTGGGAAATGATTGAAGAGATTGGGAGTTTGTTATAAGTGTAGAGAAAAGGTTTTCTAGGAAAAACAATGAAAATGGAAGAAATAAAACACTAAAATTATGTGTTTCAACTATAAAGAGATGGGGCACTATGAAAAAAAATCTCCACGCATCAAGAGAATATACTGTACAATAAGTTAAGTGATTAAAGACAAGATTTTTCTATTGATACAACTAAAGTGGAATGATTAATATACTTGTGTATTTGGATCCATGAAATATGTTGTAAATGTACTTTATTGATGAAATTCTCATCATAAGAATTGTGAAATATATAAGTATTGTAATTTTGTACTATTTCATTAAGGATTTGAGAGACTATGTTGAATATTCTTGGTGAAAATGAAAAATGATATAGTGACAAGTTTAACTTCTTGGAAAAAACATTATTGAGGGAAATATAACCCTTAATATGTTCCTAAAGTTGAGATAATGATAGTTGGATAAAGAGATTATTGATATGGATAAAGTAAATTGGATACCGGTGAATACCTTGGAATTGATTAATGATTTGTTGCTAATGTGTTATATGTTATCACTGATATTATATACATCATTTTTTATTTAAGTAATATATCCAATAACCAGTTTTCTACTTAAGGAATGAGGAAGCATGCATGTTTTTAATAAGGTTTTATGGTAATTAAACTTATAACCATGTTTCATGAGAATACATGATGAAGGTATTCACATGTTTTGTATGTGGTGATTAAGAGAAACTTCGTTTTTTTTAGATTAATGATAAGTTAATTTTCAAAATTCAATGAATTTCTTTTTAATGTTATGGCTCTTATTCTTTTTGAAAGGCCATAAGGTTAACCATTTATAAAATTGTTTTTAGTTGAAATTTGGATGAGGTTTTAAAGATTGATTTTTTAATTATATATATAGAGATTTATGTGTATTGGATCACTTCTTCTAACCATATTGGTTTTGGAAAATATTATGAGACATATAGAAATAATTTTCACTCTTTTATGGGTCTTATGATCAATTAAAATTGAATTTTAGTGCTCTATTCATTAAAAAAATTCCTTTTGGTATTTTTATTTCTTGGAGTAAGGTATGAATTAAAAACCAACAAAATGATGGATGTGAGGTTATAAAATAGGAATGCATTAGGTATGTATATTTTCTTATTATCATAAACTGTACAATAATTCCTCAACTTCATGAAAAAAATGATCTTGAAATAAAATTTCATCATATTTCCATAATTTTTTATGATATCAATGACCTTTTCAAAGCAATTTGGTTTATGGTTTTTTTGTCATTATGTAGTGACCTGATAGCAGAAGGCCTAGAGTTGGTGTATACTACTATTATATTAGCATGATTAGAAAGAATCAAATCTCGAAAGAATGAGAGTTTAATAGTCTTATTAAACTAGATACATACACGAGTCTTTTATTACAAAAGAATATAGTAATTACAACATATTTTTTCATTCTAAATAAATAACTTCAACGATAACTCTAATACATCTAGTAAATCCTTTCATATATCTCATAGTACATTTCTTGGAATCCTAAGGAAAGAAACGTAATAAGGGTGATCGAAAATTCTCAGTAAGGGAAAATATAGTATAAGAAATAATGAATCAATGAGAATAATAATTATGAAATGGTAAATAACTGAACTCACATACCATATAATCAATAAAATGATAGGGGAGTGCATAAAACATATGGTAAGGTAATAAATAGAAACACATTCTATTCAAATAACTAGATAAGGAAAAATAAATATCATAAGCTAATAAACAAAAAACATTCAATTTAATCAATGAAATGAAAATTATATGTATCCATATATATGTCAATGAAAAATCTCACGGAGGAATAATAACTAAAACTAATATAAAGGCAATTATTTCTTAATGGATGTCATGTCTGGGGCACATGAAAACCTATACCATCAAGACCATTCAAAAGACAGTTTAAAATATTCTGATTTTTGAAACTAATTTTTCTCATGTGAACATATCAAGGTATCGAGGAGCTATATAAAGATTGGGATCCCCCCATAATTACCATTCCAAGTCATTCCTCATATTGAATAATCAAAATAAAAAACATGCCTTACCAAATATAAGTATTGAATAAATAATATTGAATTATCAATATTTTCCTAAATAATCAAATAACTATCAAAGTAGACATTATATGTAAAATGAATTATGGTTTAGGAAATATTAATATCCATGATAAATAAAATGGATAATTTGGTTAAATTCAATGTTCAATGATTATAGGATATTGAATATTTCAAGGGGAATAAAAAGTGATTCAAGGAAGTGACTGAGAATACTATCCTTGGAAAAATCAACAATAAACCATCCAAAGGAATAATAAGGACAGTATCAACACAGAAACCCACAAATGAAGTAAAAATAAATGATTTTTGTTTATAATTAATAGAAATACTATAAAATGGTCTTTTAAAAACAATCTTGAGGAAAATATCCATTTTTTATGAAAAAAATTTGGAAAACGTTTTGTTTTAATATCACTTTTGAAATAATTTTATTTAAAAAGAAACCTTTAAATAAAGAAAATTTATCTTCAAAGAAATTACCGTGAGTAACTTTTTACATGTCATACGTGGTAAAAAGAACATTCCATTTGCATGGTAAAATGGTTAGAAAAATGTCTTATCGATAAATAGACAAGAAGATTCCTTTGAAAACATTGGTAAAAGAAGAAAAGTGTTAAAATTTATTTACTGAATCATTTAAAAATATTTTGGAAAACATATTAATAAAACAAGTTTTTTAGAAGAAAAAATTTTCTCTGACTAAAGATAGGAACAAATTGGGTTTTTTGAAAAACATTTTCTAAATCATTTTGCGTAAAAAAGAGTGTAAAATGGTACTAATACTTGAATATGATCACATATAACCATAGGAGAGAAAATTAAAGTTTTTTTTGAACATTTGTCATATAATTCAATCAAATGGAAATACCATTGAAATATTGTTAATGTTATTATTGAGGAATAAATATTTAGACATTCTAAAGTGTCCCATACCACTTTGGAACATTTTAAATCATAAAATTCATGAAAAATAATATTAAATAAAAGATTTAAATACAATGAAGATAAATTAATTCATGATATAATATATAAAAATGCGCATTAGATACATCACAAAAAATATGTAAGTGGTGAACATGACATTTATCCTAGAGAAGTAAAAAAGTTAGATGAAAATCACTTACCATTAGTTTCCTTTTAGGTGAACATCCTTTAACTTTTATTATAATAAATTTATGTTAATTTTCTATTTGATTGAGAACATTTTTCATGTTTATAGTTATTTTATATTACTTATTACTATGTTTTATACAACAACTTAAATGATTATGTTTACATCAGGTGTTTTGACCAAATTCAGTTTATGTGTCAAAATCAACTTTGGTAGGTCAACTATGGTCAAATGGGTCATTACATAACATATAAAAAATAATTATAATGAAATAATTATAATATTTATACATAAATTATTCTCTTAAAATCAATTATCAAATATTTTATGAAAAATGAACTATCATTACAATCAAAGAGATGGTAGGTCATACATACACTTGAGTAACATTCCCATTTTTCAATGATTATTATGGAGAGAAGGTAAGTAACACTATATCTTTACAGAATGATAATTATATCATAAATATCATATTATTTAATAATATATACTTATATATATAATTTTTGTGATTTAAAATTAATCACATCGTGTCGAAGAGGCGGTAGTCCACACATCCACAAACAACGTAATAACTTTTTAAGTGTATGAAAGCGTAAGAATGAAAATTATATATATATATAAAGGTAATTATGTCCTGAATATAATATAGGAGTTTTTTATGTCACATATATTTAATTTAAAACACCCCTTATATGTTCTACATATAGTTTGAACAAATCACATCGCTTTTAGGGGGTGGTTGTCCACACTTCCTCAAACGTTATTATCGTATTAACGTAAAATAGAAAGTATTAAAGTTATGTTTAATAAAAGTATTAAATAAGTATAAATAAGTAATATATATCATATATATCATATATAAATATATTTTCCGTCATAATGGTCACCATGAGTGGTGGTAAAGGAAAAAATGAACAATCATCGTTTCATGAGACAGTAATTCACAGCACATAGAAACAGTATGTTTGATACCCATTAGATAGAGGTGTGTGTGTGTATGTGTAGTTAAAACCCATAGCATAAAAAATCCTAGTAAATTTAGCATACAATATTTTATACGATAAAATAATAATAAGGTTTTAGGGGGTGTAAAATGTAAACAAAACTAAAAATCTTAAGGAAATATGTTACCTCTTAATCGGGTAACAACTTTTGGTTTGTACAAAAAATGATTCCTAGGGAGGCTTTATTCCGAAATGGAGGTTTCACGGAAGATTTTAGAGACATTGGGAATCCATATGGATAGATATTTACTGATCCTAAGTGGTCTGATAGGTGTGAGAAATGGGGAGAAGTGGCGGCCTTTTATAAGGGGGTAAAGGAATCAGTTTGTATTTTTTAGAAGAAGATAGGTGTACCCACCTATTTACCTAAAAAATGTCATCAAAAACAAAAAAACAACAGATAATTTAAGTTTTAGTTCCTAATTATGACTGTAAAATGGGTTTCGGACAAGTGGATAGGTCATTTGGACCCTTAAATTTAAGGTTTCGTCCTTTGTTAAGCTTAATATTACCAAAATAATTGTATTTAATTTTAATTAATTTCACTAATATTTTTGGTAAATAACAAAATTTTCATTATTATTAATTATAAATTATAATTATTCCAAATAATTAATCCATTTTCCCAAATTCCAATCATATAAGTGTCGGAAATTAATTTAAAATTCATCTGGCAGGCGAGACAACAATGCGGGTTTTTACAGTAAAAATGTCTGAATGTTTGCAATGTTTTTATAATCAATTTCAAATTGAAATTGATTCCAATGAAATAAATTTTATTAATTGATAAAAATATTATTTAATTATTATTTCAAACCATTTAAAAATATAATTTATACTTACAAATAAATAAGATTAAAAAATAGTTTTAAACTAAAACTGAATATTTTTAACTATTTGTTAAAAATTAAAAAGTTTTTTAAAAAAATATCAAAAATTTACCCTAACCTAATTCTATTGTTTATATTTCAAATATGAAGTTTATTCTTACATATTAAATCAATTAAAGTGTCAAAATGCATATTTAAAATTTGTTCTCCATTAAAAGGTGATAAAATTGCCTTTATAAAAATATAGTTTTTATGTGTAAAATAGAGCTTGTTATTATCTTATATCTATTAAACCTAACGGTTGAATACAAAAAAATGATTTAATTTAACATAAAAAATATATTTTAAATTAATATTACTAACTAATTTTAATTAATTTAATCTGTTATCATAAAACAACTTTTTTATCATAAAAATAGTTTTCTATAAAAATATTCACTTTATAATCAATTGCTTCTTATATTTATTTCCAATTAATTTGTTACCAATTAATTCATTATATATTTTTATAAAACTTAATTTTCATAAGTTAGTCATTACTATTCATAACTACTAATTTAATGGATATTTTATATCTCATTATATTTTAATAATATATTACTGCTCAATAAAACTCGGTATTCTGTGTAACGTAAGTTGTTGAGGAAAGTCTCTCATACGTGTAATGCTTGATAAATTGGTGTTTCATGCATTGAAGTATAAATAATATATTTTAAATTTTAAATATATTATAAAGTATCTGAATATTATATTACCTTACACGCTTTTTTTCGCGTTTCATACATGCTATCGAACACGAGATTCTTACTTTAGATTTTCGGGGTGCCACATTCTACCCACCTTATTTAAATTGCTTCCTTGCAATTTAAAATTGATCGTGGTGGTATATTTTTTGATACATCCTATGTTAAAATCCCATATCATGAGTAGGTTTCGTAATTCATCCTCTATTAAAGTGAGAATGGAAATTACAAAGGTCACACAGACTACCATGTAATAAGGTTTCTATATTAGAGAACATCAGTGGAAATTATAGATGTGTACTTAGAAAAAAAGCCTAAATATTTATAGAGATTGAATGATTTCATCAATAAAAAACAATTTAATGATAAATAAATATTTCAGGGCCCCAAACTGATAAATATACGATGATTTATAAGGCCATCGATTCAATAGAAATTATGGTATTAGGATAACATTTTATTTCAAACTCATTTTCTTAATGTTGGGTAATTCTTTTACTACCAATGTATACATAATTTATATATTTTATATAAATAAAATTTCAATATTTATTTGTTCTTTGATCTATTTTCTTATTCATTCAAAAATTTATATTATTTTATGAATCAAAAAAATACCTTTCTAAAGGATCTTAAGGAGCATAAAATAGTGAAAAGTGTGACTATTTGTCTTTAAATATCTTCCAAAACCAATCTAGTTAATAGATTAATCTCTAATCCTTAAAATTGATACTACTAATTCATCAATAAAAAATCAATTTTTTTAACTAAAATCAATGAAAATTTAACCAAGATATTGCATAGGTTAATGGTTAGAGTCAAACACTTATCATCCTTCAGTCATGGGTTCGAGACCTACGACCTTTTAGGATTTGATTGTTTTCCACATGACTTATATGTTTTCCTTTTCTAAACCCATATTAATAAAATTCCCAAAATAAATTTAATGTAAATCCTTGAAATTAGGTTCATCACTAAATATCCTTTTAACTTAGATTTTCAATACAACCTCAATACATAACTACTTTATCCATTTATTTCCACATAGCTTCTTCCTTGGTCTAGGGTTTATTCATAATATCCTTTATAGGATTTCTAAATCAAGACACCTTACCTTATATCTAAAACACCTTAGTTTTAACCTTGATCATTCATTGTAATTATCCATTCAAATTCAACATAATGGTTTATAAATAAAACATGGATTACCATAGTCAAATCTCCTGGGAGTGTTAAAACAGGTGCGTAGTAAGTCCAGTTATTATATACTAGGTAACCCTGAGTCTAGCTCAGAATACTTGGTCAGAGTTATTACTTCTAGTTACATCAATGCTAGATCCATGTCCACTTTTAGTATCCATATGGGGTTGTATTGCTGGGAAGACCCACATAATCTCTACATTACCATAATTCTGGGATGTTCTTCTATACTCATCCTCGAATTCTACCTTAGGGTTATGTTATCTAACCTATGTTTTCCTAAATCTATTTCCCAAAGTTTCTACTAAAATTACATTGATACAAACTATAGTGACTTGACCCTTGAAGGCTCGGAGCCAGTGTCTGATACTATTATATTGGCATGATTATAAAGAATCAAATCTCAAAGTAATGAGAGTTTAGTAGTCTGAGTAAACCAAATACCAACATGAGTATTTTATTAAAAAATGTTACACTAATTACAACATTTTCATTTCTCCTAAATAATTAACATTAATGATAACTCTAATACATCTTGTAAATCCTTGAATATCTTTCATAGTACACTTCCTAGAATCCTGGGGAATGAAACATAATAAGGGTGAGCTCAAATGATCAGTAAGTGAAAAAAGATATATGAAGGAATAATAAATAAATGTAAATTAATATTATTACAAGGTAAATAACTGAACTCACATCAAATAATCAGTAAACTGGTAGGAAATTTCATAAAAAATATAGTAATGAAATAACTAGAAATGTATTCTATTAAAAAACATGATAAAGAAAAAATAAATTTGGAAAGCTAATAAACTAAAACACAGGGCATTTAATCAATGAACTGAAAATGAAATGTATCCATAGATATGTCGATGAAAAATCTCATGGATGAATAATAACTGAAACTAATATGAAAGAAAATGATTTATGAATTGATATCATGTTTGAGGAAAATGAAAACTTATACCTTCAAGACCATTCCTAAGATGGTTTAAACAATACTGGTTTGTGAAACTAATTGATCTCGTGAGAACCTATCGATGTATTGAGGAGCTATATAAAGTTTGGGCTCCACCCTTAATTATCAGTCAAAATCATTACTCATATTGAATAATCCAAATAAATAACATCACGTATCAAATATTAGTATTGAATAAAGAATATGGAATTATCAATATTTCCCCAAACAATTAAATAACTATCAAAGTAGAAATTGGATGTAAAATGTTATATAGTTTAGGAAATTTTAATATACATGATAAATGAAATAGATATTTATGGGGAAATTAAATGTTCAATGATCATAGAAGATTGAGTATTTCATGGGGATTAAAAATGATTCAAGGAAGTGAATGTGAATACTATCCTTGTCTAAATCAATAATAAATCATCTAGAGGAATAATAAGGATGGTATAAACACAAAAAATCCTAAGGAGAGTAAAAATAAAGTGTTGTTGTTGATGATGAATATAAATACTGTAAAATAATATTTTAAAAAAATTATTAAGGAAAATATAATTTTATTATGAAAAACCTCTTGAAAAAAATTTTCTTTGAAAAAAAATTTTGAAATCATTTTCTTTACAAAGTAAACATTCAATCATGAAAAGTAAGATTCAGGGAAATGATGGTCAGTAAATCTGTACTTATCACAGGTGGAAAAATAACATTCCTTTTACATGGAAAAATGTTAGAAAAATTCCTTGTCGGGAAAGATAAAATAATATTCCATGGAAAAAATTGGAAAATTAAAAAAATAGTAAAATTTTATTTACCAAATCATTTTAAAAAAAATTAATAAAACATGGTTTTTAGAAGAAAACGTTTTCTCTAACTAAAGAGAGGAACAAAGTCAGGTTTTCTAGAAAACATTTTCTAAGACAATTTGAGTACCAAAGAGTGGGAAAATAGTAAAACTAATTGAATATAGTCATGTATAACAAGATATAAAATGAAATATTTTATTGAAAAATGGTCACATAATTTACTTGAAGTGGAATTCCATTTAATGATCAATAAAGTTATTGTTGAGGGAAAAATATTTAAATATTCTAAAGTGTCTCATACCACTTTGAAATATTTTAAACCATAAACATAATGAACTAATAATATTAAATGAAAATTTATTAAATACCATGAATATAAAGGAATTCATAATATAATATATAAAAATTTTCATTAGATACAACACACACAATAATTATGTGGTGAACATGACATTTATCTCACATCAGTAAAAAATGAGATGAAAATCCATTACCTTGAGTTTTATTTTGGGTAAACATCCATTAACATATAGTCTAATAAAATTATGTCAATTTTATACATGATTGAGTATATTATTCATGTTTATAATTACCTTTATTTCATTTATTACTATGTTTTATACAACTACTTAAACAATTAATTTTACATCGAGTGTTTTGACCAAATTCAATTTATGTGTCAAAATTAAATTTTGTAGGAAAACTAAGGTCAAAGGGGTCATTACATAACATATAAAGAATAATAATAATGAAATAATTATCATATTTATACATAAATTATACTTATTAAATCTATAATTAAATATGGTTATGAAATATGAACCAATGTTATAATCAAGGATGGTTGGTCATACATACGCTTGAGTAACGTTCCAATTTTTCAATGATTGTTTTGGATGGAAGGTAAGTAACACCATATATTTACAGAATGATAATTATGTAAGAAATAACATATTATTTAATCATATGTACTTATATATATAATTATTATGATGTAAATTTAATCACATCATGTCGAGAAGGTTGTAGTCTACATGTCCATGAATGACATTATCACCTTTTTAGTGTGTGAAAGTGTAATAAAGGAAATGATATATATAGTATATTTATAAAAAGGAAATTATTTCATGAATATTATATAGAGTTTTTTTATTCAATATATTTTTAATTGAAACCATCCTTTATACATTCCATGTATAGTGTGAATGAATCACATCACTTTGAGGGACGGTAGTCCACACTTCCTCAAACGTTGTTATCGTATTAACATGAAATGGAAATTATTAAAGTTATTTGTAATAAAAGGATTATATAAGTATAAATAAATATTAAATATCATATATATAGTATATAAAGTTATTTTTCAACATAATTTTCACCATGATAGGTTCTAAAGGAATAACGAACAATCATCATTTCATGAGGCGGTAATTCACCGTACATAGAAATAGTTCGTTCGTTACCCATTAGATGTAGGTGTGTGTATGTGTAGGTCGAAAACGTTTTATAACATCATCCTAGTATATTTAGGATACTCTTTTTGTTATAAAATCATATAATAATATGGGTTTAGTGGTTGGAAAATGGAAATGAAACTAAAAATCTTAAGAAAAGATGTTACCTCTTAATCAGGTAACTACTTTTCATTTGTACCAAAAGGCTTCCTTGGGAGGTTTCTACCAAAAGGTAGGATTCATGGTATAGGGGTGGTATTTTGGGAAGCTATTTGGGTATATTTTTTCTGAACATAATGTTTTTAGAGGTGTGAGGAATGGGGAGGGGTTGTGGCCTTTTATAAGGGAGAAAAAAGACACACATGGTATTTTTGAGAAGAAGTTAGTTGTACCCACATTTTTTCCTAAATAAGTATTAAAAAATAATACAAACTAAATATTTTTAGTTTAATTTCATAATTATTTCCATAAAATGGGTGTTTTACAAGTTTCTAGGTTATTTGGAACCTTAAATGAATGGTTTATTCCTTTATTAAGCTTAATTTTTCCTTAATAATCGCAATTAATTTTAATTACATTCACTAATATTATTGCTGAAAAAAATTGGTCTTATTATACATTATAAATTATTATTATTCCAAATATGGAAACAATATTTCGGAATTCTAATCATGTAATTGTCGGTAATTAATTTAAAATTCCTCTTGTAGGTAGGACTACAATACGGGTTTTTATAGTAAAAATGTTTGAATGCTTGCTATGTTTTTTTAATCAATTTCAAAGTGAAATTTATTCCAATGAAATAAATTGTAATAATTGATAAAAACATTATTTAATTAAACTTTAAAAAAAATTAAAAATATAATTTATCCTTATAAATAAATTAGATGAAAAAGTAGTTTGGAACTAAAATTCAATATTTTTAATTATTCGTTAAAAAATGAAATGTTTCTCAAAAAATATCTAAAATTAACCCCAACATAATTATTATGTTTATATTAAAAATATGAAGTTTATTTTGACATATTAAATCAATTAAAGTATCAAAATTTAGATTTAAAATGGTTTCTCCATTAAAAGGGGTAAAATTGCCTTTATAAAAATATAGTTTTTTATTAGTAAAATAATGTTTGTTTTTATATTATGTCTATAAAACATAATGGATAAATATAAAAAATATTTAATGGAATATATTATATATATTTTAAACTAATATAAGTCAATAATTTTAATTAATTTAATCTATTATCATAAAATAACCTTTTGAGCATAAAAATAGTTTTCTATAAAAATATTCATTTTATAGTCAATTTCTTCTAATATTCATTTGTAATTAATTTGTAACAAATTAAATAATTATATATTTTTATAAACCCTAATTTTTATAAATTTTTTATTAATATTCATAACTACTAATTTAACAGCTATTTTATATCTCATTATATTTTAATAATATATTATCATTTGATAAAACTCGGTCTTGCGTGTAACGCAAGCCATCAAGGAAGGTTGATCATGAGTGTAACACAAACTAACATGGGGTTTCATGCATTGAAATATATAGAATACATTTTAAATAGTAAATATATTATAAATTATCTGTATATTATGTTACCTTTTGCGCTTTGTGCCGTGTGTCATACACGTTATCGAATACGAGGTTCTTATTTTAGATTTACAGGTCGTCACACATTAACTTTCTCTCGATCACCCAATTTCTTGTGATAAATGTTCTCTATCACTCTACATAAGTATTTGATTGTTTTTTTCCCTTCCATATCCATGTTTTCATTTCCCACATATGTTATCCTACTCGAAAACCTATTTATGTGATTATTCAAGACAACCTTTATACTCCCCTTTATCTATTATTAAGAGGATATTTTATTAAACATTTTAGGATGTGGTTTTTTCAATAAATTTATTTTCAAATTTATAACCGTTAAATACCATGTTCAATTTTAAATTGTGAGGACACAATTTATTTAAGGTGGAGAGAATGTTATACCCTAAAATTCTAAAATAAGGACATTATATTTGATAGAATGTATGACACATAACACCAATATTAGAAGAAAAAATAACAACTATGACTTAATGATAAATTAATTAAATCTATTAAATAGATTTCATTACACAAAAAAATTGATTTTATCTTCTATTACATGAATCAACCAATTTCATTGATATCTTGTGTTATATACAAGAACAAGTTTTACTGAACCACAATATACTATTAATATTATTATTTAATGTGATAGTTATCGCCTATCCATTAGAATGGTAGATATGAATATTATTGACTAAAATTTTAAAATATATAGTTTCAAAATTCTTGTTTTTTATCAATTAATTAGAAATAAAACAATAATCATTTGAAAGAAAAATAAATGCTTTCTGAAAAATTGCATTTTTCTAAAAGACGGTTTATCACTTTTCCACACTTAATTTAAATTTAAAATTTAACATATTTAAAAAATTTATGTGAAGAAATAAAATTAATTTTTTATATCAACATACGAAATTTATCTAAGGGTGATGTTTTGGGATTTTTATGAGAAGTTTCATTTTTTGATGAATAGTGAAAAAATACTGAATTCTAATTGAAGACTTCATTTTCATTTAAATAATTAATAATGTAAAATTATATATTTAATTGGTTTTAAAGTATAATTAGTTCAATTTTACATATATTAATCCAATTTGGGTATTTTTAATTATTTTCATATATAATTTGGATATAAAAAATTTCTTACCTTTTGAATATGTTCACATTAAAAACCCACTCTCTTGTCACGTCTGCTGGATTAATTTTGAATTTATTATTCAACTTATATGTATTGAATTTAAAAAAATGGATCCCATATTTTGAAGAAGAATAATTTCTAATTTATAATAACTTAAAATTATTTTTTGATGAAAATGACTAGTCAAAACTGTTAAAATTAATTATAGTGATTAAGGTAAAAATGAGGATACTTAGTGGTGAAGCATAGAATATAAGGTTTAAAAATGACATAAAACATGTTCAACCCCCATTTTATGTCAATATTTCTCACTTATACCTTATATTATCAATAATGGACCATTATGGGGTCCTGGTGACATGAAATAAACATTGGTGGAATTTACTCTATTAAACAATTACAAGTATGCCACTCATCCCACTTATAAAAGGCCACACACTCTCCCCTATTCATCACACCTTAAAAAAACTTTGGTTCATCCAATACCTATCTAAATAACTCTCCAAATTCCCTATACTATTCCTATAATCCTTATTTTCAGTATAAAGTCAACCTTGGAAGGGTTTAGTTCCAACCAAGGGAATATACCTGAAGAAGAGGTAACATTCTCCAATAAGCATCTCTATTTTACTACTTTCTCCACATCCTTAAATTTTTTTTAAACCATGATGATATATTAAATTCATTATATTACATATATTTTTATTTTTTATAATAATTTAATGATCTGAAATTATCTCCATTTCTATTAAATGGGTTAAAAATCATCAATTGTGTGTACGGTGGACTACCGCCCCACGATCCGATGTCGTTTATTTTTTCATTTCCACCCCACAAGGTTGGGTATGATGATGGATTTAAATTATATATAAGATATTTATAACATATTTATACCCTTTTATTTACTATATTATATATATATATATATATATATATATATTTGCCATCAATTCTATAGGAGATATGATAGTGTCGCTTGTGTGGAAAACAGATTACCACCTCACGAAGCGATGTGATTCGTCTTTCACTAATGCTTCACATGGAAGGTGATAAAGATAAAATTAATGGCTATATGCGATATAAATGAAATAATTATTATATTCATGATATATTTATCATTCTATAAATAGAACGTAATTCATTTTCATTCTTTCCTTTTCACTCATGTAAAGATGATAACATAATTCGTGTACGTGTGGACTGCCACCATCACGAAACAATGTAGCTCTATTTTCATCACCACACCACATGTATTATATATATAACTTTATAATATGATATTAATGATAAAAAATATTATTATATAATGTTAAAATATATAATGTCATGGATTTGGGTGTCGCCCAAAGGTTCCCCATACCCAGTGGGTCATATGGCCTCAAGAGCATTTCCCCGAACACTAAAGGCTACCGACTAACAGTGAAGGCCTTGGGTGTGATAGTGGGGAAACTATGTGCTCATTTTCAGAGTAAAATAGTGGAAAAAATAGTAAACTATATAAGAAGCACTAATACTATACAATAGAAGTAAACAATGGAAGACTAATAGTATAAACAACTGCATAATTTATATATAAAAATAAATGGTGCATGTCACATGAATCTAGTAAATAATATAAACAATTAAAAATGTTGGAAATACAATACTAGAACCAAATTAATGAAAATAGTAACTCCAACAGCATTGCAAGCCTCAGCTTGGTCCCATGCTCTCCAGCTCCAATAGCAATCAAGTACCAGATGAATAAGGGTGTTTTCCCTTATCTATTCCTGCAAGCATATAATCTATTTGGGTCCAAAAGAATGACCCAAACATGGTGTGAGACAAATACAAGTAGGAAACCCCCAATAGATCTATGCCCAACTATCAGTGAATATATATAACAGGCAATTTAAAAAATGAAGCAATAAACTAGGAGGTACTTAAAAGTAAAAAATCCTACAGTTTTCAACAAAATTCATTTACATATATTAATTATTCAAATAGTTGAATAATGTAACCTTAGGATGTAGCTTAAGCTCTGTATCTCCCATTATAACAATAGAAAAAGATGTCTCAAAAGACCATCTAAACAATCATGTAATACAATGTCCAATATTGTGCTTTGGCTTGGCATGCTCTTCACAATCGATCAATACTTCACTAGAAACTCTCTGGGAAAGATCTCAAAATCTGACCCCTCTGGTTCAAAATATCATCAATTCAATAAATAATAATGTCCCTCTAGGAAATCTTTCACAATATAACCCCCTTTTTCCCACATGTCAAAAATTAATTACAAACAACCACCTGGGTTGCTCTCACAGTCAATACCCATTGGTCTACATAGCGATAATAATTATAATGACCCTCTGGAAACTCTCACAGTCAATGCCCTATAGTCCAAGGTATATTTAATAATGACCCTCTGGGTATCTCTCATAGTCTGACCCCTATGTTCAAGGACCCCATGGAATCTCTCACATTCAATACCTTTGGTCAAACATAATAACAATTCATAATTAAAATACCCTACTTTGGGAATCTCTCACAGTTAATCCCCCTTGGTCTTACTTTCATAATATGAAACACATTCATCTAATATAAATAGAAACTTCATCCAAACAACACTTGGCATGGAAAAAAGGAATCCTAATAGGCAATTCTAGACCAAATTACCATAACCAAATCAAATATGGGAAAACACATCCATAATAAAGGTATTAAACCATTCACCTAATTAAAAAACCCTTTCTCAATCAAAAAACTGTAATAGGTATTAAACAGGGTTAAATTTCATAACATACAATACTCTAAACATTGGTATTGAGAAAGTTTAGCATATAAAATCCAAATACAACCAAGGAAAGGTTCAAACCACCTACCTCGATGTTTTATGGTGAACACTCTTGAACTTCATCCCTTAAATCATCCTAGAGCATTGTAGATCTACAAAAAAGGTCAAAATCATTCAGCCTTCAATAACTCATGAGAGAGGAAAAATTAAGAAGAGAGGCTCTAGGTAAAGAGAGAACGCACCAGTGGGAGTCTAATTCACACAACGGTGTCTCAATCAGAGATCAGATTTAGGAAGGTAGGTGTTCAAAGTTCTCAGTCATCTCATCACTCTCTTTTACAAAACATATGAAGAAGAGATGTGTTCTAGAGATGAGATGCAACCCCAATCCATTAAATAAAACAAAAATAAAAGTATATGGTGTGTTCATTTAATTCTCATGCCTTAGTAGGCCCCCACATTAGGCGGTCCACATGTCTATGTACTCAGCTGTTACACAACCCGTACACGGCTACATGCAGAAACCGGGTACACGGCGTGTAATCATGAGTACACGGCGTGTACGTATAAAAATTTCCATATTCTTTCTTTTTCCTCAAAAACACCTGAAATAACGATCCATACCAAAAATGAAGATCTAGGTTCTCCCAAACATCCACCCTTAATGCAATTCATCCCTGAATTTTCCTTCCAAGGGCGGTGAAGAAGAAACTTCAAACAACTCTGGGCCCTATGATTGTTCGTTGTCCTCCCCCTCCCAAATAGCATCTTTTAATCACTCGTGCTACCATAACACCCATACTAGAGGAACAGACCAACCATAGAGAACCTTCATGTTACCATTCACAATCCAAATATGGTGCTTCTCAATGGATACATCCACCTATAACTAAACCTCCTCGGGTTGAAAAATGTGATATGGGTCTGAAAAGTAACGTCATAGATTAGAAACATAAATGATGTCGTGCATAGCCCGATACCTATAAGTTAACCACAACCGATAAGAAACTAGCTCGACTCCCTCCAAAACCTCAAACAGCCCAACATATCTTGGTGAAAGCTAACCCTGTCTCCTAATCCTCCTATGTCCCAACCTCAGTGTAACATATAAGAAAACCAAATCTATGACCTCAAACTTCATAGGCGATCTTTGTCGATCATTATAAGATTTATAGAGAGACAGTATAGTAGCAATACTTTTCTGAATCAACAACACCTACTTAGTGGTCTCCTGGAAATGACTAAGTCCCAGCATAGCTGCCTATCCTACTTCCAGCCAATATAGGGGTGATCGACATGGCCTATCATACAAAACCTCATAGGGTGCCATCAGAATCGTCGCCTGGAAACTTTTATTATAGGAAAAATCCACTAGGGGTATGTGTCTCTTCCAAGAACCCCAAAAATTCAGGACGCATTCTCGAATCATGTACTCCAAAACCTGAATCGTGCGCTCAGACTGGCCATTTGTTTGGGGATGCTAAGACATACTCAGAAGTACATGTGTACCCAAATCCCTCAGTAGTCCTTTCCAGACCCAAGAAGTATACCTAGAATCCCTATATGAAACAATAGAGTGAATAAACCCATTCAAACATACAATCTATCTAATGTAAAACCTTCCATTCTCATCAACACTGAACATTTCCTTAATCAAAAATAAATTTTCAACCTTCGTGAGTCTGTCAATGACAACCCAAACTACATCATTCCCTTGAGGTGACCTCTATAAACCTATAATGAAATCCATCATGATATCATTCCACTTCCACACGGGAATGGGTAACTACTATAATAGCCCTGCTGGTTGCTGATGCCCCAACTTCACCTACTGACAGGTGGAACATCTCATAACAAAACCAGCAACATCTCTCTTCATACCTAGCCACCAACACTGACAGTGTAGACCTTGACACATCTTGGTGACACTAGGATGAACTACCCAAACTAAGGAATGTAAATCTCACAAAATCTCCGAATTTATGTCTGCCAACACCAATACACTCCCACGAAAATTCAAGACCTCATCCTCATCTGTGGTCTATCCAAGAGTAGGGTCCTCTGCTGACACACTCTCCCGTATGACTAAGCCTTTGGGATTGGATAGTTGCCTCATTCACACTCAATCCAAAAGAGTAGAGGTAACAACTATTTAAGAAAGAAACGTCTTCCTCGTTCTATCATACACATATAAATGCATCTCAAAGAAAAGACCCATAAGGTACCACTCACTGCTAGCCTCCTGAACTGTATATATTTGATTCTTCTTGCTCAACGCATCAGCCACCGCATTGCATTTCCCAAGCGTGTAGGAAAGCTCAATGTCAAAACACTGAAGGTACTCAACCCACCATCACTATCTCAAATTCATATCATTGTGAGTATATATATACATGAAGATTTTCTGGTCATTGAACACCACAAAATTCTCTCCCAAAAGATAATGTCTCCAACAGCAAAATGCATGCACAACTACAGCTATCTCAAGGTTGTGTATCAGTTAATTCCTCTCATCTGATCTCAACTACCGAGACCCGTATATAATGAATTATTCTCTCAAAATATAATCTGCTCCTAGAACAATACCATATGAATCAAAGTAAATGGTGCAACACTTTCCTGATTCAGGAAAAATCAGTATCAGTGTGAAATTAAACCTCCCCTTCAGCTCCTGAAAGGATAAATCATAGGATTCTTCCCACAAATACATCGCACCCATCTTAGTCAGGCCCTCCGCTGGAACTTCTAAGCAAGATAAGTCCTGAATAAATAATATGTGGTAACCAGTCATCCCTATAAAACTATGTACCTCAAAGATGTTCTTCGGCTACTCATAAGAAACTATAGTTCACACTTTCTCTGGGCGTACTAAAACTCCTATCTCTGAGATAACATGACCCAAGAAGTGAATATGATCCATCCAAAAGGTGAAATTTTAGATCTTAGCAGATAAATGATGATCTCTCAATGTACTCAAAATGATATCAAGATGGGTAGCATGGTCGTGTCGAGTGTGAGAGTACACCAAGATATCGTCCACAAAGACTACCACAAAATAATCCAAGTATGGAACACTCATTTCATTATTTCCATAAAAAATTTTGGTGCATTTATGAGACCGAACGACATAACCACATACTTGTATAGACCATATCTTCTTAGAAAGGCTTTAAGAGGTATATATAATGGTCTAGGCACAACTGATGATAACTGAATCTCAAGTAAATATCCAAGAACACACGGGCTCCTCAAATATCATCAAATACATCATCAATACTTGGAAAGGGATATCATTTCTTGATTGTCAACTGGTTCAACTTCCAATAATCCAAAAAAAATCTAATGGCGTCGTCTGCCTTTTTCGCAAACAGGACAGGCGAACCCCAAGAAAAAGTACTGGGTCGGATGAAACCCTTAGCATGTACCTCCTTTAACTACTACCGGAGTTTCTGTAACTCTAGTTTAGAAATCCTATAAGGATGAATAGATACTGGTTCTGCTCCTAGAACAAAATCAATATATAAATCTACCTCTTTCTCAGGAGCTAAACCTGATAAGTCATCAAGAAATGCATCCTTGAAATGATCCAGCACTGGAGGAAAGTCCATCTGTGAAGTCCCTTGGTCATCTAGACATAATCTAGCAATCTGGGTGGTAACTCCTCCAAACCCATGATGCTCAGGTCCCACTCTTCTCACTTGACATCTCATTCATCCTTGTGTAGAAAATACATGCCCTTTAGTGATGTGAAACACATCCTATGGTGATACCAGTCAACAAAGGATTGTAAAGAGACTAACCAGTCCATTCTAAGAATTACATAGAAACCTATTGTCAATAATACATAGAGGACCCATAAGAATTGACACCCTAAAACCTCAATAGGGAACTCCTTTAACTGACATACACATTATTTCCTAATACCCAATGGAGTGTCTCACATTATAACATCCTTAAAAGTAAAGATACAGTGATCAAGACTCCCCAGAATGACAATAGATATAAAAATATGGGTTTCTACTATATAAAAAATGGAAGAACCTAAAACTGAGGCAACTATAATTGTACATATAACCGTAGAGGGTTCAGGATCCTGCTCTGGTTGGGTTTTCTCCAATGAAAATTTCTAACATATACTGCAGCCCAACCTAACTACCCTGAGTTGATCCGCCATATTGCCGCTAGAAACCTGACATCCAGCTACAATGGCCACGACCTCCTCCTTGGCCTAAATGGCTGGACGAACTCCATTTCCCTAACTGATGAGAAATGGGTGGTCCTGCTTTCAAAGGTGGAGTCATAACAAAACCCCTATCACTCGCTGCTGGTGAGAGTACCCGGCAGAAATGTTGTCGATGAACCATCTTTCCTCAATCTCAGGACTCAACAAGGGCTCTTTGGAAATGTGCTATTTTTTGTATTCTTTTCACAAACTGGTAGCATACCACATAGAAACATGAAGAATCATCACATGAAATCTCACTACGGCACTTCCTGTTGTCTATTGAGAGAGTTCTAACCCTGGATACCGAACCTCCCTGGCTCACAGCTCCCAACTCCCACAAATTACACTTGGTAATCAGTGCCTGGTTCACTATATCCATCACTGAATCCAATTTGAATACATTCATATGTGACCAAATTTCATACCTAAGGCCTTCCTCAAATCACCTATCCAAATATAATTCGTCACCTCGCAGAATAGGTGCGAAGTGTTGAAGCCTTGTAAAACAGGTTGAGTAGTCCATCACTGAAAGAGATCCCTTCTCCAAATTCATAAACTCACAGGCTTGATTGGCCCTCAGCATCTTGGGATATAAATAATCATAGAAGATCCTCTAAAACTCTTCCCAAACCAAGTCATGATAACATTCATCCTCTAAGGTAACATCCCACCAACTCCTCTTGGAATCGTGTAGCATGTACATATCACGATTCACCCTCCACTCTAGAGGGATCTTCAGATGCTCAAAGATGGAAAGCATGGCCTCTAGCCATGACTCAGCAACCTGTAGTCCTCCATCCCTAGAAAAAGTGGGAGGATGCTCCTACTGGAACACCCTCATCAACTCTGCCATAGATAGGGCAGGATGTGGTACTCCCTGAAAAGTCTATAACATACTCAAAAATTTGTCTCAGAATAGTGCATCAGAACCTATGTCTGGTTTAATAGCTGGTTCCAAGAGAGGAATGAAGGGAGGATCTACTGGTAGTCCATGATCTACCAGTTCCGGTGTCTGGTCATCGCCCTGCACCTGGCATAAAACCGGGGGATATCTCGGTAGCATGACTCTACAAGTTCAAGAAAACACCTCAGTTCTAGATTATCAAGGACTAAAACTCATAAGTGCAAGAAAGGAACTGGAGAATAAACATTTTTGTTTTACAAAACAGGGTTACATGACATGTATAACACCTACAAGGCATGTTTCCTTAATCTTTTAACATGGCATATACCTCTTCCCAACCTGGTCGTGTAACACCCATACACACGGAGTGTTCATCCTAAGAGATGGCATGTACTAGAATTTTTCCCTCAATACCTAGTTATTCTACATGGCCTGATCCACACATTTCTATTCAGGGTAACACTACATGCCATGTTCACCCTAGACACGGTGCGTACTACTTAATTTATAACCACCTATGTCGTTAGTCACACGGTCAGAGACACGGTCGACTCTACACAGTGTGAATGAACAGGACACGGCGTGTGCCAAGTTTCATCCACCAATTTCTTTATTCACACGGTCGGACACATAGTCTTTACAACATGGTGTGTACAATATAGACATAGTGTGTTCTACCAAACATTTATCACCCATGACTCTACTCACACAGTCATTCACATGGTTATAGACTACACATCATGTAAATATAGTACACAGTTTTTATATATAGTACACAGTATATACTTAATAAAAGTTGTTTCTTCCATAATAGAATAACACATGGTGTCTGTTTGTAATACCACACGCCCTATTGTCTGAGTTTCTATATAGTAAGCCTCTGAAACTCCTCCAAAACCCCTGAAAACATATATTTTAGTCCAATTAATGAAAAATTCTGACCCGTGAGAGCCCATACTCCCACGAATCAAAGTTTTGAATCCTTATTCATATCATAACTTGACAAATTTCAATTAAAGTTCTAACACGATCCACCAAATTACAATCCAAGAGGGCTCATAACACCTCAGGGACACAATTTTGGCATCCATCCAAATAAAACATTACATATTATCAATACCCTATCAAATAGTATGTATTTTATCAAAAAATATATCACAACATCATTCATGTCTAGCACAACATATATCACAACTGCATGCAATTAGTAATGCACACTAAATGGCATGACCAGAATGCATGACACGTGATCTCTAAAAAGTGCCTATATAATTCATGATATGGAATACCCTCATCTCATTTGGTTTCAATAGAAATAGAACCACAATGATAGAAATCATAACAGTGCAGAATGAGTGAATCACCCAATGGTGAAATCAAATCAACTGTAATAATTGCAAAACCAGAAAAAAAAATTAATATTCAAGGTAAATTGAATTTTCCTTGTATATGGGTTAGCTACTCCTGGGAATATCTTATTACCAACTACTTATTCCTTACAATACCTTTCTATAGGCTCCAAATAGTAATACAAAGAACAAAATAAACCCCTTTGATACCACTTTTTAATGTTTCAGATCTTTGTGCTACCCAGAGGTGCCCCATACCCAGTGGGTCACATGGAATCAAGAGAATTTCTTGGAACACCAGAGGCTACTGACTAGTAGTGAGGGATTTGGGTGTGATATTAGAGAAATTATTCCCTCATTGGAAGAGTAACACGGTGGAAACAAACCATAAACATTAGTTGAAGTAGTAATTCTGTACAATAGAAGTAAACAGTGGAAGATTGATAGTATAAAAAACTAGAGCATATATATATATATTATTCATGGAACATGTATCTAGGAAAGCATCCAAACAAATCACAATGTAGTAAATAAAATTCTAGAAGTAAATTATAGAAAACAGTAACTCCAATAGCATCGCAAGACTCAGCTTGGTCCCATGCTCTCCAAAACTAATAGAAATCAAGTACCTGATGAAGAAGGGAATTTTCCATTATATATACCTACAACTATATAATCTATTTGGGTCCAAAATCATGACACAAATATGGTGTGAGATGAATCCTAGTAAGAAACCACCAAAAGATCTTTTCCTAACTTTCAGTGAATATATATAGCAGGCAATATGAAAAAGGAAGCACAAAACTAGAAAGTACTCAAAAGTAATCAATCCTATAGTTTTAAATTACATTCATTTACATTTATTAATTATTCAAACTATTGAATAATGTAACCTCTAGATCTATACTAAGCTCTGTATCCCCCTGTATAACAATACCAAACAAACGTATCACAATATCATCTAAACAATCAAGTTAGACCGAGTCCAAGCTTGTGGTTTGGATTGGCAGGCTCGTCACATTCAATAAATCATTCACAAGAAAACCTATGGAAAATTTCTCACAGTCTAACCCCTCTAGTTCAACATATCATCAACTCAATAAATAATAATTACCCATTGAGAAAGATCTCACAGTCTAACCCCTTTGGCCCAACATGTCAACAATCAATTAAAAACAACCACCTGGGTAGCTCTCACAATTAATACCCCTTGGTCTGCATAGAAATAATAATTATAATGACCCTCTAGAAGCTCTCATAGTTAATGCCCTATGGTCCAACGTACGTTTAATAATGACCCTATGGGTAGCTCTCATGATCTAACCCCTCTGGTTAAAAACCCCATGGCATCTCTCATAGTCAATACCTCTAGAAAAACATATTAACAATTCATAATTAAAAGACCCTAATTTGGGAATTTCTAACAGTCAATCCCCCTTGGTCATACATTTATAATATTAAATACATGCATCTCATATAAAAAAGAAACTTAATCCTAACAACAATAGGCATGGAAACAAGGTTTCCTAACAAGAAATTCTAGACCAAATGACCATAACCAAATCAAACATGGTAAAAAACATCCATAATCAAGGTATTAAACCATATGCCTAAAAAATAACCCTTTCTCAATCAAAAAACCTTAACAGGTATTAATCGGGTATAAATTTCATAACACGCAAAACCATAAACATGGGTATTGGGAACTTTTAGCATATAAAATCAAAAGACAACCATGTAAAGACACAAACCACCTACCTCAATGTTGTATGGTGAAAACTCTTGAATGACGGCCTTAAATCGGCATAGAACCTTGTAGATCTACAAAAGGGTAAAAATCTTTCAACCTTGAATAACATGTGAGAGAGGAGAAATCGGTAAGGGAGGCTATAGGGAAAGAGATTACTCACCGATGGGAATCCAACGCACGAAGTAGCATCCCAATCAGAGCTCGGATGGAGGAATGGTAGGGGTTCGAAGTTCTTAGTCATCTCATTGCTCTCCTGTATGAAACACGAGAAGAAGAGATGTGTTCTAGAGATGAGATGTGACCCTGTTTTTATTAATAAAATAACAAATAAAAGTACACAGAGTGTTTATTTAATGTACACGTCATGTACATGCCTCAACTGTCCCCCACTTTAGGTGGTCTACATGGCCATGTACTCGGCCGTTGCACAGCCATTACACTGCTACAAATGGAAACCAAGTACACTGCGTGTACTCATGAATACACGGCGTGTACATAGAAAATTTTCAAATTCTTCCTTTTTCCTTAAAAACATGAAAAATTAAGATCCATACCTGAAATAAAGATTTAGGTTCTTAAAAAATATTATTTAACTCATTTCCATAATGATTAGTGAAAAATAGAAACTTTACCCATGTGTACGTACGACCTACCGTATCCATGATCGTAACGTGATTCATTTTTTATTACCATCATTCATGATTTGTTTTAAAAGAAATATTGACATAAAAATATGATAATTATGTCAGGATTATTATTCTATAAATAATATAACTATATAATATGTGCAAGAATCAAATCTTTCATGATGAAACATGCATGAGAAAATAAGACAATTAACACTTGAAACAATCAAAATAATGAAATATTATTAACAAAAGGGTGGTAAACTGTTATAAGAGGATAATATATGATATTATGATTATGATTATGGTTCTGCTATAAATTAATAACATGATTAAAAACACTATACAGTATGTTAAGTCGTGTACAACCAAAAGGAAACATGCGGTAAGGGATTTCATCTCAATTTCATTTCATTGAGTCATATTGTAATGTTATGAACATAATTTGTTTTATATGGTGTATATATTGTACCTTTGACATGTAATATCATGAATAATTCATTATTTATAGTATTTTGAGTTTCAATTTGAATTATTTCATCTAATGGGATTTGAATTAAAATTTACCAAGTGGTGAATAATTTTATAACTCAATTTCATTTCATATCTACTGGTTATTCATAATATTTTCAGGTAATAATTCAATTTTTTAACTATTTTTTACTTAAAATGTTTTAGAATTTTTTTAAGGAAATCCAACTTCATTTCACTCATCAGTCAGAAATATGTTTTCTTTCAAAACTATTCTATCTAAAAAGTTTTTCAAGAATGATTTTAACCTTTTAAAAATGATTTATCAAATTCATTTTCACCAATTTTTACTCTTTACAAAATGTTTTCAAAGGAATATTATTTCATTTTCATAACAATTCCCATTTATATTTTACTAAAAATGTAAAAGGAATATTCTTTTTGTTTTCTAAATAATATACTTTCCAATCCTTTTTACAATGAAAAATGAATTTTTCCTTTTTCAAAATTTTAGGCCTCATATAAAGTTAACCTCCTTCGTGATAGTCATTTCTCTAAAGCTTCCTTTTCAATTTTTTTGGGATATTTTTAAAAAAAAAATTTAAAAAGTTTTTTTCAAAGAAATGTATTTTCATAAAAATATAAAAAACAAAAAATGTAAGGACTCAACCCAAGTTTCCCTGATCGAGTGACTTATTTTATTACATTGGTATATAAAAAAGGAAGTCATATCCCAAAGGAATGAATAATTTAATAGCTTTGGAAAACAATATACATATATAAGTTCAACATTACAACTTGAAAGGAAATATAACATATCAACTTCCTTTGAATCACTCATAATCTCCAAGATTATCCTTGGAAGTCATTCATAATATACTTCTTCACAACCTGTGGAAAATAAATCATGTGAAAGGGGTGAGCACATATGCTCAGTAAGGGTAAATAATACAATGTTATAAAATATATACATAATCTCTAGGCATGATGAATAACTAAAACACATGCCTTTAAAAATATATTTGAGCCTAATATGCAAGGAATAAAAACTGATTAAATAATTTCATAAAACATAACCATGGATACTCTACTAGTCAAATAATCACATGGACTAAAAATATATAGTTTCATAATGAGGTAATTTATAATGTCAAAAAAATGAAACATATCACCGTGGCCTCAGTCAAGACGTCTAAAAATACTTGAGTAAGGACTCGGCCAAAACCCAATTCTGTTTTTTTATGAGAGATACCTATGTATCGAAGGGATATAGTAGGACCCACCCATCACATACTAATTTAAATTCATTCTTCATATGAATGTATATAAACATAAACAACATATACATTCATATTGAAATAAACATATCAAATGTAAATAATTTCCCCAAACACTAACCATTCGGAGTAATATGGTGAATGGATTCAAGATAGTACATCCATAGTCAAACTAATAATAAACCAAAAAATAAAATATTTTAGACTGTATCATAAAATATTAGTCCCAATAATATATAATAATCAATAATAGTGTTGAAACAAATGAAAATACTCTTATAAAATCATTGAGTAAATCTTGAAATAAATACTCTTTTACCTGAAAAGATTAGTTCTTTTGGAAAAAATAATTGTATAAATTTAATAGTGAGTTAGTATAGTTTTTTCATAAAAATTAATCACTTTATAAAAATTATTTTTGGCTAAAAATAGATTATAGAGTGTACTTGAACATGGGTAAGAATTCAAGAAGTTCCCTTGTATCAGGCTTGTATTTTAGGAAGAACTTTTTAGAAGATCATTTTAAAACATGAAACTCCCCATAATAGATAGAAGGATTCTGGTTGGTATGCATATATATAACATTAACATATAACTTATGAGGATTACAGAAGAATAAATAATAATTTCATTGTGGTTAGTAGATAATAAGAGTAGCCCAAATGAAAAATGGAGGTTTAGGTAGAAAATCCTTACCACGTTATAATCAATCGAATCATATTCCCCAAAATTAATAATAATAAAATTATAAATTTAATACCATGAAAATAAATTTATTCATGATATTATACATAAATGGGTTGTATACATACACCATACTCAACTAATTTTTGTGAATGAGGAATATCTCACAAAAATGGAAGTGAAATGAGGAAACCCTTACATTATGTCTGAATATGTTCCTCTCTTGAATATAAGGTACTAGAATATGAAATTAGGCTTATTAATTACTTAATTAATAACCTATTATAGATTTATTCTATTTATTGTATTTTATTAATTTCATTTAGGGTTGTTTTTATGGGTTAAGAGATTCAATATCATTGATTGTGAGTGCTCCTTTCATTAGTTTTCATGTTCGGTTCATTTGTACGGAAGTTAATGTAAAATGAGAATTGAATTCCAGAATTTATGCTATATGTTATTAATGTTCATACATAAGGTTAAATGATCATATAATTCATTTGTTTACTTTTTTTGAGGATGAATCATTAGATAAAATTTTAATGATAAACGCTTGGATTAATTTGGGGGGTTTTCGATCACTACGAACTAATTTTGTTTTATAAATTAATACCATGCGTAAAAAATGATTCCAGAACATTATATAGGATATATTACATATATTATGATCTGTTGAAACCAAAAAAATAGTTTCATGACCATAATTTAAGATAGTACTAGAATCTAAAATCCCATCATCCTTGAATGTGATAAATTAACACATCTTGGATAGTGTTTTCATTTCTAGTATAAAAGGAGGGGAAGGGAGAGATGATGATGAATTATTACATTATCATAAAAACATTATAGTATATGTAAGTTATTTTATTGATCATAACATTTGGAGGAAATTAGGTGATGAAATAAAAATAATGAAAGTAACTTGAAAGAAAATAAAGTAAATGAAAACGGGAATTTACCTCTTGAATTTATCTTCCATTAGAGCCTCTTTAGGGGAGGTGATTTGGTATTTTGAAGAGAACATGGGTTTATGGAAATGAGGAGGATATTGAAAATATATTTTTGAATAATATAGAAATGTCTCAAGGATTTAGAGGAGTGAGGAGAAGAGGGAGTGAGAGGTGGTTTTTATAGTAGAGGAGAGGAATGATTTGTAAATATTTTGTTCATTATTTTATTATTTTTCTCAAGAAAAGAAATACTGTTAAATATTTTGACCAAAAATATTAATAAGTTCATTTGAGTACGAAATAATTGTGATTATATTATCCTTACCTCACCTATGACTCAATAAATCATGTATTTAGCATTTATAATAAATTACCATATTTTACTATTCACCAAAAATAATCCAGTATTTTAGAAAAATTTCAAAAATTCACCCTAACAATTTTGGAATATGAATAATTAAAATATGGAATCCATTTTATCAGAATAATTAACTAAATATATGCAATTAAATTTTAAATAAAATTTTCATTTACTCAAAAAATATACTTTTCAAAACTAAGACTGATTTTATAATACGCTAAAAATTAAATTAGGTCATATTAAGTTACCCTAAAATCATAGGATAGCAAAATATTTATTTAAGAATACATTTTAGGAAAATTTATTTTCTTTTAAATAAATTTATTAATTTCAAATCACAATTAAATATTAATTACTCGCAAAAATACCAACACTTAATTATTAATTTATAAAATATTCTATTTCATTTATAAAGTGCCTAAATTTTATTTATAATTTCATGGGTGTGGTTACTATTAACAAGGGTTATATTACTATTCATAATGGAATGTTACTATTCATAAGGGTCAAGTTACTATTCACCAAAAAATGTATGGTTATCTTATCATACTCAAAATATCTTACTGAATACAATTATGTGTGTCAGTTTTTCGAAATTCAAAACATAGAGGTGGAAAAATTATGTTTACTGAATAGGTTATTAAACAAGTGGTGTTTTGTAGAGACTCAGTGTTTCATTCATTCAATATTAAAAAAATTCAATTCCTTTGGTTGTTAAATTCTCTCCCCCCCACAAAAATATCATCCTCAAAATTCCAGAATGTTATCTCATAAAAAGAATTCGGTAGTTCTTCATCATAAGCTCCTCATCCTCCCGTGTTGCTTCTTCAATTTTATAATTTTTCCAAAGTGCCTTTACCAATCATGTCATCCGATTCTTCAACACCTATTACATAGTGTAAAGAATCAGGATAGGATCTTCACAGTAAGATAAGTCAGGTTCTAATTTTATACCTTTAGAAGAGAGGACATGTGTTGGATCTTGCATGTACTTTCTCAAAAATGAGACATGGAACACATCGTGTACTTTAGACAAGCTAGGCATCATTTATAAACGACAATACAAAGATCTAATTATCTCTAGAATTTCAAAAGGGATACTATATTAGGGGCTTAGTTTCCCTTTCTTCCTAAATCTTATAACACCCTTCCATGGAGAAAATTTCAAGAAAACATGGTCTCCTACTTGAAATTCCAAATCCTTACTATGATTATCAGCATAGCTCTTTTACCATCTTTGAGCAACTTTGATGTGGGTTTGAATAGTCTTTACCTTCAATATTTTTTCATCCACAAGCTCTGGGCCCATAGGCTTCCTTTCACCAACTTCATCCCAACACGTTGGTGTACGACATCTTTGTACATACAATGCTTCATATGGTGCCATTAGAATACTTGAATGAAAACTGTTATGGTAGGAAAACTCCACCAAAGGTAAATATTGATCCCATGTACCTTTAAAATCATGTGAGCATGATCTAAACATGTCTTCTAATTTTTGTATCATCCTTTCTGATTACCCATCAGTTTTTTGGTGATAATAAGTACTCAAACGAAGATCAGGTCCGAAGATTTCTGACAACTTTTCTAGAATTTCAATGTAAATTTTGGATCACAATCAGACACAATTGATAAAGCTTCTTCATTAAGACTCAAAACATCATTTATAAAGAGTCATTCAAGGCACTCTAGTGGAAAATCCTCCCTTATAGCGAAGAAATGTGTAGATTTCCTAAGTCGAACAACAATTACCTACATTTCATCATTAATACTTAGAGTTTTGGGTAATATAGTGACAAAATCCATGGTGATGTCATCCCATTTCCATGTAAGAATAGGTAAAGGATTCATGAATCCTATATAATGTTTTCATTCAGTCTTTACTTGGTGACAGACTAAACATCATGATACATAATCATTAATTTCCCACTTTATGTTTTCCCACCATAAATTTCACTTCAAAACTCTATACATTTTAGTGCTACCAGGTTGTATATAAAATCAAACTATAGGAATCATACAATAACTCTATTTTTAGCTCAGGTATATAGGGAACACATAGCCTCTTCCCAAATATCATAATTTTATCCTCAAACACAGAGTCTGCTGACTTCCCATCACTCACATCTTTAATTTTATTTCAAATAATCTCATCATAGGTTTGAGAGCATTTAATTATTTACAATAAAGATAGTTGGGAAACCAATAGAAAAAGTAGATATTTTTCACCTTCTTTAAAAATTCCCAAGTCCATCCTTATTAGATCCATGAATACAGGATCCATTTCAATTCTATTTTTTTAAACTCCAGGATCTTTCATACTCAATGAATTAGCTACCTTATTTTCATTTCATGTGTCGTAGTTTATGTAACAATCATAATCCTTGAGTAGTTCAATCCATCACCTTTTCCCCATGTATGTTTCTTTCTGTGAGAATACATATTTCAAACTCTTCTGATCTACATATATCTCACATCTTTCACTATAGAGATAGTGTCTCCATATTTTTATAGAAAATATAATTGTAGAAAACTCAAGATTATGTGTAGGATATTTTTTCATTATTTTTTAACTTCCTTCATGAATAGGAAATAACTCTATCATTCTTCATAAGGACACAACCAAGTCCTTTCTTTGATCCATCACTATTGATATCAAACCCATCATTCCCTAATGGTAGAGATAGGATCAAATAATTCACTAATTTATTCTTTAATTCTTTGAAACATTCCTCGCATTCTTTTTTTACATATGAACTTAACCCCTTTATGAGTAAGCTTGGTTAATGGGTTGGCTAATCGGGTGAATTTCGGAATGAAACACTGATAATAACCTACTTATCCAATAAAACTATGTACCTCGGTTATGTTTGTTGGTGTAGGTCATTCCTAAACAGCCTTTTCCTTTATAAGATTAACGGATATTTCATCCTTAGAGACAATATGTCCAAGAAAAGAAACTGATTGAAGCCAAAATTCACAATTTCTAAACTTTCCATACAATTAATTTCATCTAAGAGTCTTCAAAATATTGTGCAAGTGATTTTCATGATCTTCTTAGCTTTTGGAGTATACCAATATATCATTATTAAATACAATAGTAAAATCATCAAGATATTCCCTATGAACCCTATTCATTAGATCCTTGACAACAAAGGGTGCATTAGTTAGTCCAAAATACAATACTATAAACTCATAATTCCCATACATGGTTCTAAATGTTGTCTTTGGAATATCTTCCTTCCTCAAATGCAATTGATGATATCTAGTTTGAAGTTCAATATTTGAAAAATATTAGGCTCCCTATAGTTGACTAAGTAAATCATCAGTGCGAGGTAGGGGGTACTTTTTCTTTATTGTTATAGAATTGATCTCATTGTAGTAAATTCACAACCTCATAGATCCATGTTTCTTTTTAACAAAAATAGCAGGGGCTCCCCATGGAGAAACACTATGTAGAATAAATCCTTTATCACTCACTTACTCTAGTTGTTTATTCCATTATACTAATTACATAGTGGTCATTCTATTAGGATTCTTTGATATTGGTCTTGAACCAATAATTAAATAAATAGTGAACTCAACTTCCAGCTCTAGAGGATGTTTTGGTAAATCCTATAGAAACACATCAACATATTCATACACAATAGTTGAATCCTCTATTTGAACATTCCTTTAATCACCCATAGATATTTCATTCTCTTCTTCCTCGATAATTGAATTCAGTGGAGCTACTGGGGTGGATCTAAATGAGAATCAGATGGTGATGTTTATGACCTAAAGATAAGGGATACCACATCATCAATAAAAATTATAAATTCCTTATTCTTTCAATATATTTTTTCATCATAATTTGAAATCCAATCCACGCTAAGGATTATATAAAATTATATCATGGATATGATAATAAAATTAGTAGATAAATCACATTCTTATTCCATAATGGGGACTACCTGGCACATATTTGTTGCAATGATACTTACCTTAGGAGTTTTAACTGAAAACCCGTTTAGTAAATCAAATTAGAAATATAAAATTTTCTTGGAGAAGTGGGAAGATATAAAAGTTAACAATGATATAGAATCAAATAAAGTGTTGACTATGTTTAAGTAAATGATTAAAGTACTTTCCACCACATCTTTAAAAACATAAACATTTGTAGTTGTGATAGCAAAAGCTTGGCCTCTCTCCCTTGGACTTCTTTAGGGAAAGTTTCCTTCATGCTTTGGAAAATAATTTGAAAAATGTCCCATATCTTTTCAATTATATCATTGAACATTGGTAGCATATTTATTTCCCTTGAAATCATGATATTGGTGGACCTTTTCTCTATACTTGTAATAGACTCTTTTTTCTTTGAAGCAGGCTCTGGGGTGTTTCCTTCCATAAATTTCACATGTTAGAGAACTCTTATTTTTATTCTTCCATTTATCCATTATTTCCCCACCACCCACTTCTTATCTTATTTTTCCTTAAGGTCATAAGACTTAGAGAATTGTTTCTCTATATTTATATCACATGGGACGATATATTCATATAATGAGAATATTTGGGAGACTAGTTACCATCGTAGGAATGGTTTTAAACCATCAAAAAATCGTTCAATCTTGCTCCTTGGATTACATATGTAGTCCATATAATTCTTTTCTAACCTTGTGAATTTATCTTCATACTTTGAAAAATTATCATCCCCTTTGCCTTAGATTCAGAAACTGCCTTTATATATCTTACCACTATTCATGAGAGAATTATTTTTCTTAGAAGATTTAGTTAAAATACCTCTATTTCATTTTTTCTATATATTCCCACTGATCATGATAGAATTATTTTTCTTATAATATTTCGTTAAAATACCTCTATTTTATTTCTTCTATATATTCCCCCTCTTTTGTGTTTTGAATTTAATACCACCACTGATCTGCATCTCCGGATAGATGATAAACTATCATGAAATCCTTCTCTATTTTATTACATCCCATAGTAAGAAATGTCTTCTCTAAAGAACTTATCCACTACACTACTACGAATGGGTTTGTAGTATATTTGAATGATGGAGGATAATATTGCATAAAGAGGTCGAACAATGCTCCTCCAAATTTTGGATCTAGATTCACCATATGTGTAAGGTTATTGTTCATAACCTCAGTCAACTGTCCCAATATAGTTATAAGTTTATCAGCACCAGTCACAGCACTAGAACCAAAATCATTATCTTACATCAAAGGGAAATCCCAATATGGGATACATGCATTCATATGGCTTCTATTCCATCCACTAGGTTCCATTTCTAAATAATTGATTACACTAGATTAGGTTATGAATCATAATGTATAATCTAAAATTAGAAAAATACTTATCATAAATTGAAATCTTATCCATAGGTAATCTCTTAATCATAAACATGGTTTATTTGAAAAAAAATACATTTAATTATTTCTTAATTGTTTGTAAAAAAAATTGAATTGTCCTAAGAATATCCCATGGGAGTGTCAAACCATGTGCACCGTCAGGCCCGTTATTGTGTATCAGGATACCCCGGGTCAAGCCCCAAAATACTTGTCATATTTGTTACTCTTAGGTACATCTGTGCCAGAACAACATCAACTTGTAGTATCTAGGAAGGGATAAATTTTCGAGAAATGTCCACATAATCTATTCCTTACAAAAATTCAATGATGTTCTTTTATGTTTATCCTTAAAGACTACCTTTGGGTTTTGTTCCCTAATCTATGTTTTCTAAATCTAGTTTCTAAGTTTTCTATTAAATATCCTTTGATACCAACTATAAAGACCAAACCTTAATTTCCCAGAGCTATTTCCTTATTTTATTACATAATCATATAAACAAGGAATTTTTATCCAAAAGGAACAAATAGTTTAGTAGATTTGGAGAACAAGATACATACATAAGTTTAACATTACTACTTGAAAAGAAATACAATATATCAACTTATTTTTAATCACACATAATCTCCAACATTATCCTTGAAATTAATTCATAATATACTTATTCACAATTTGGGGAAAATAAAACATGTGAAAGGAGTGAGCTCAGATGCTCAGTAATGGTAAATAATACAGTGGAAGAAAATATAAACATTAACTCTAGGCATGATGAATAACTAAAATTCATGCCTTTAAAATTATATTTGAGCATAATATGGAAGGGATAAAATCTATTAAAATAATTACATAAAAAATAACCATGGATATTATACTAGTCTAATAATCACATTGAATATCAATATGTAATTCATAATTACTGAATGCATAATTTTGGATAACTAAAATATATTGTCAAGGCCTTGGCCAAGACTACTAAAAATTTTATGGTAAGGCCTCAGCCAAAACCCAATTATGTTTTGTCTCATGAGACATACCAATGCATTAATGGTATATATCAATCCCCTTCCATATAAGTGCAATGCATTCCTCGTATTAATGGGTATAAACATAAACAATATATACATTCATATTGAAACTAACATATCCAATATAAATAACTTTCCCCAAACACTAAACATTCAGAGTAATATGGTGAATGGTTTCAAGAGAGTACATACATTGTAAAACTAAACATAAACCACAAAATAATATATGGTAGATGATATCATAAAATATTATTCCCAATTATACTTAATAATCAATAAGAGTGTTGAAACAAATGAAAATACTCTTATAAAATCATCGAGGAATTCTCCAAATAAATACTCTTTTTCCTAAAAAGAAGAGTTATTTTGTAAAAATATTTTTATAAAACCAGAAATGAAATAATATTGTTTTTTCATAATAAAATTATTGATTTTATAAAAATAATGGTGTCTAAAAAAAAAATTTGTGTGTACTTGAACATATATAGTAATTTGAGAAGTTCCCTTGTATCAGACTTGTATTTCAGGAATAATTTTTTGTAAGATCCTTTTAAAATGTGTAACTCTCAATAATAAAAAGAAGGATTATGGTTGGAATATATATATAATAAATTTACACATAAATAATGAGGATTAAACAAAAATAAATAATAATTTTATTGAGGTAAGTAGAGAATAAGAATAACCATAATGAAAATGGAGGTTCAGGTAGAGAATCCTTACCACTTTGTAATCAATCGAATCATATTCCCCAAAATTAATAATAATAAATTTATACATCTAATACCATGAAAATAAATATGTTCTTGATATGATACATCAATGGGTAGAATAATTACACCATACTCAACTAATATAAGTGAATAAGGAATATCTCACAAAAATGTAAATCATATGAAGAAACCCTTAACTTATGTCTCCCGCTCATGAAATTTAGATCCTGGAATATAATATTAGGCTTATTAATAACTTAATTCAGAACCTATGAGACATTTATTTTATTTATTTTATTTATATTATGTTCATTTATGGCCATTTTATGGGTTAAGTTATTCAATATCGTCGTTTTTGAGTGCTCGTTTCATCAATCTTCATGATCGGTTCGTTTGTATGGAAGTTAATTTAAAATGATAATTGAATTACAGAATTGATTTTATATGTTATTAATATTCATAAATAAGTTTAAATTATAATATAATTAATTTGGTTACTTTGGTTGTGGATGAATAGTTTGACAAAAGTTTAATTATAAATGCTTGGAATAATTTTGTGGTTTTTTGATCACCACAAACTCATTTTGTTTTATAAATTAATACCATATCTACAAAATGATTCCAGAAAATTACATAAGATATATTACATATATTATGATCTGTCTCAAAAATACAAGTGGTTTCATGACCATAATTGAATACAGTAATAGAAGTTGAAAACCCTTCATCCTTGAATGTGATAAATTAACATATCTTGGATGGTGTTTTCATTTCTAGTAGAAAAGGAGGGGAAAGGAGAGATAGGATGAATTATAACATTTTCATAACCAAATTCCAGTTCATGTAAGTTACTAGAGTTATTATAACAATTTTAAGAAATGAGGGTAGGAAATAAAAAGAATGTAACTTGAATGAAAATAAAAGAAATGAAAACGGAATTTACCTCTTGAATTTATCTTCCTTGAGAGCCTCTTTAGGAGAGAAGATTTTGTCTTCTAAAGAGACCAATGGCTACCGAATGTGGGGAGGATCTTGGGAGCATATTTTTTCAGAATTTCAAAAATTCACAAGACTTTAGAGGATTAAAGAGAAAAGGACATGAGGGGTGGTTTTATAGTGGAGGAGAGGAGTAATTTTTGAATATTTTATTCATTATTTTATTATTTTTCTCAAGATAAGAAATTATGTTGATTCTGGTGAACAAAAATAGTAATAAGTGCATGTGAGTTCGAATCAAGTGTTATTACATCATCCTTAACTCACCTATGACTCAATAAATCATGTATTTAGTATTTATCATAAATTATTGTATTTTACTATTCACCAAAAATTTTAATATATTATAAAAATCCAAAAAATTCACCGTAACCATTTTTTAATTTGTAGAATTCAATTATGGAACCTATTATATCAGTGTAATTATCTAAATTTTTGAAATTTTATTTTTTTAATAAAATCATCATTTACTCTAAAAATGTAGTTTTTAAAACTAAAACAGATTTTATAGTACCCTAAAAATAAACTAAGGTCCTTTTAACTTATCCTAAAATCATCTTAAAACAAAATATTTATTTAGTAATACATTTTATTAAAATGAATTTTCTCTTAAATAATTTATTAATTTAAAATTTTAATTAAATATTTATTTTTCACCAAAATGGAAACACTTAATTATTAATTTATAAAATATTCTATTTCTTTTATAAGGCACCTAAATTTTTTTTATACTTTCATGGGAGTGGTTACTATTCATAATGTTTGTATTATTATTCATAAGGGTATGTTGTTATTCATGAGGGTGAAGTTCCTATTCACCAAAATTTTAAGTTGATACAATAATACTCTAAATATCTTACTGAATACAACTATGTATGTTAGTTTTTAAAAATTCAAAACACAGAGGGGGAAAAATTATATTTACTGGCTAGGGTGTAACAAAGTGCTATATTTTGAGACTCGGTGGTTCATGCATTCAATATTAAATTTATTTTCAAATCCTTGGGGTGTTACAAAAAATATATTTTCTTCAAGAACTGTTTTAAATATATTTTTACGGTAATTATATTCATAAATGACATAAATAATTTATTCTTACTCTAATGGGTTTATATTATATTTATACCATCTATATTTTTTCCTCTGGATGGTTTATGATAATTTTGACTAAGAAAGGTATTTACATTCACTTCCTTGATTCATTTTTGTAGTGAATAACTTTCCGTTGAAAAGTTCAATTTCTTATGATTATTGGAGATTAAATTTCCCCTAAATATTTTATTACTTATCGGGGATATATTTATTTCTTAAACCATATATCATTTTGACATATGGTGTTCTACATTTAACTTCATTTGTTTATCTAGGGAAATATTTATAAATCCCATTTCTTAACATATATTTGATAAGGCACATTATTTATGAATTAAATAAATTATTCTATATATGAATAACGTTATGGATAGGTGTGACATAGGTGGGAACTGGTTGTAGATATCCCCTTGATGCATTGATATTCTAAAGAGATGAATCAGTTGTCCAAATCAAATGGGTTTTTACCCAATATGTTTTTAATTGTCTTGTGAATGGTATTGACAGTAAATGTATCATGTACCTAGGAAACATGACGTCCAAAAATCAAGTATTTCCTTTATTTAGAATTTAATTATTATTATTATCCATGATATTTTCACCATGAAATTATCTATGGATGCAACTAATTCTATTTTTTTAATTTAATAGCAGGTTTTTTCAGTTATTTTCCTTTCCAAATCAATTCTGCATTATCTCATCATTATAGTCAAGTTATTTAAATGGCATGCCTATTCAATTATATGACTTTCCATATTGATTATACATATTTATTCATGATATATTCTATAATACTTAACCATTACTGAGTATTTGAGCTTGCCCTTATTTTGTCCCTTTCCATGGGATATGAAGATGAATTCTCAGAATGAGTTCCAAGGATAATGATATTTTATTTTTTTTCTATTCCAATTATAAATGGGTATCATGTCTATAATTTTTTTCTCTAAAACTGTTAAATCATTTCATCCTTTGGGATGTGATTCCATGTATATATGTCAATGTAATAAAGTCTTACACTAGCTCCAGGATACTCGGGTTGGGGTTGTTACAACAATTCATTTTAAAAATCATTAAAATTGTATTATTAGCCTCTTATTTAACTACTTTATCATCTTAGAAATGTGGATAAAATAGTACTTCATCCTTTTTCATCATAAATTAGTTTTCATTGTAAACCAAGATCATGGGATCTTTAGTCAACTATGTAGAATTACCACCATAAAGAATTTATTTAGTAGGTCTCAAACCCATTCATTTAGATGAAACATCTACTAACACTATAGTTATTCCTTTCATAAATAGATATGAAATATGCCTTTTTGATGTGACAAAGTCAATCATAATAATCCCAGTAGATAGTGGTCGTCTAACTAAGTCATGTCGTTGATGTATATGTCATGATTTTCTATTTTACATGACACTAATTACCCTTTCAATCTCTTCTTGACTATCCCAGTGAATACACATAGTAGGAATGGGTATTAGACAACTTGGTACATCTTCCTAGAATTTTCAAATCCATTCATCTTCTTCATTATTCTTGTATAAAGAAATAAACTCTTCCCTAATAGTGCATCATAAAATACATTTTTTTTATTTATATGATATAGATCGACCACCATGTGTATACATATAACCACTAGTGGATTTAGTGTCTTTAAACCTAATTATCTAATTTCCATCAATATAACCATCATGTACCATAGAGTAATTTGTATAGTTCAATGAAAAATTCATGGTATATTCTAAATTTTGGAAAACTCATTTCATTCCCTTCCAATTGAGATTATTTTGATAGATAGTAAATTTACTTAGATTTGTTATGGAAAAATCAATGTCCAGTCTAGTGAAATTCATAATATAAATCAATCTACCTAGAATAAAATCATATTGTATCTTAGGTTTTCTTCCAGAACTATTATTTAAAATACATAGATTCATATTCGTATATGTATTTACTGAATTCATTTCAAGATTATCTTACCCAAAACTTCCAAGAGTTGGGATAACCAGCTACTTCCAAAATTTATTAAATAAAATTAAATTCATGACATCACAAGGGTTATTTAATAGTCGAGTCTAAAGGTTATCACACACATCTACTTCATCAAAAGTTAATCCAAAATCTATGACCACAAAGGATTGTCTTGAGCTTTCCTCTACAATGGATCTATTTGATAGGTAATAAACAACCTAGTTGAATTCCCTATAAACATGGGTGACATTCAAGTTTATGAAATTGGTGATATGAATTCAATAGATCAAGTTTGGTATCAATATCTATTGGAAAATCCTAAATTAGGCCTTCAAGATCTCCAATTCCATAGTAGAATCAAACTCCATCCAAATAAAATTCAATCTATATTGAATGGAATATTTTAGGGCCTTGATCATTTCACATAATTTGGATTTAATAGCACATCCATTTATAATGATGTGATAGAAGCAGCCTTTAACAAATCCCCAATGGGTATTGAAGACACCACCAAAACATGAAGGTCTTGGTGCACCTAAAGCATCCCCATCCATAATGACTTTTATCTAATAGGGGATTGTTGGGATCCACCTAATCAAATTCATCAATGGTAGTTTTATGTTCCTTCCAACAACACTAAATTTTCTCAAAATAATAAGATCATAAACATCATTATTTAGATGTTCTATGTATTTGAATTCCCAAAATGACATCTCCTACTCTCAGATCTTTCACTTGAAACTGGAATGTGATAAACATTAGGTGGCATTATAGATATATTTATTATTTCAAAATATGATAATATCTTCAATATAAAATAATAAAAATACATATCCATTTTTATTATTTCTAACATATACTCACTTATCACACTCATTGAACTCGAAAACATGTGATAAAATTACATGACCAAACTTCATCTTCCATTTCTTGGGATATTACTTTAATCCATAAATATATTTCATCAATCAAATAACAATCTATTCTTGTTTGGGAAAAGTAAAACCTTCACGTTCTTCTATGAAAATCTCATCTTCCAAATCACCATTTAGGTAGGCAGTTTTAACATCCATTTTATGTATCTATCCCATTCAGAGATTCTAAATAAATTAACATACTTATATATGTAATCCAAATAACAGGTTAATAAGTTTCAAAATAATCAAGTTCCTCAATTTTTTATACCAATCTACCCCAAGTCTAGCATTGTATATGTCAACTATTACACCAGTCTTCAATTACCTTCTAAAGATCCACTTGCATAGAAGTGATTTGTTTTTGGGAGGAAGAAAAACCAATTCCCATATACAATAGGACAATATGTAATCAATTTCACTATTGAATGTGTATTCCCAATGTTATGCTTCTATGGTGATCATGGCCATTATTAATGTTTGAGAATCATTTTTTAACAAATATTTTAGAAATTAAGTTCCAAAAGACATAGAGATCAATTATATTTTGATTATTCATGGTTATACCTCTATTAAATCTCTTCCCTAAACTTTTTTTAGAGACCTTTTATTATTCTCATTCACCTCATTTATTATATGATATGGAAATATATTTTAAAAGAATGAAGCATCCTTAATTTCAATGATAATATTGTTTTTCGTTTACATTATCAATAACTTATGAATAATAAATTAATATGAACCACTATTAAGTGAATGACAAATAAATATACAATAAATTGTTTTTGGACTTATTTTAACCCTTTAAATTTTACCAACATTAACTTTGGAAAAACACCACCCCACTTTATGATATCTAAAGGTAGTCATTCTTCCCTTCCCCAAATAATAGAGAATTAATTGTATATTATTATGGTATACTCTATTTAATAAGTTATTTTTACTTAAAAGTTCCCCCACACATGTTATTTGTTAAACCGGCAATATTTAACATATGAGTCACCATTTATTTTAATGTTTGGTTTTTTTCTTTTAGAAATTCCATTTGATTATGGAGAGTAAGGAGTTTTAGTTTTTATGAAATATTCCAAATTATCTATATAAATTTTAGAAATTTGACTCATATTAACATCCTTGATCACTCATTAATCCTTTAATTCTTTTTTTGAGCTAATTCTAAAATTCATTTTTTTGTAGTTTTTAAATACAAAAATTGCTTAATATTTTCTATAAAGTAGAAAATATAACAAAACATAACACATTCACCTAAAAAGGTGATAAATTAGTTTTTAATAGATATTGAAGGAACTAATTTAATATCACTTATACCAGGCTGTATAAATCTGAAGGTTCAAAATCCTTTCAATAGAATGATAGTGTAGTTTACAAAATATCTATTCAACACAAACTTGGATTTTTTTCCTAAATAATGAAATGTTTGAAATAAATTCATTTAATTTAATTTATTTAAATATTTATAATTCACATAACCTAGATTTAAGGCCATAAATTAGCACAGCCAACCACATAAACAAACATAATATTGATTTAATTTATCGTATAATCTTCGGTTATAATAATATTTATATTCAATTAGAACATGACATCACTTAGATATCCATTTATAACATAAGCATCACTCGTGGGAAGTAATGGTTTTTCATAAATAGAAACTAACTTGAAACCATTCTTGACTAGAAGAGAAATCGACACTAAATTCATGAAAATATAGAGTATATGATGTACATTTTTTGTTTTCACAATCTTGAATGAGGTCATTTTAAAAATTACCTTTCTTATTAAATTTACTTTGGAAGTGGATGAGTTCCCTGTAAAGAGTTTATCATAAATTCACACTAATGTGTATTATGTGAACATCCACTTGTTGGAATTAACATGGTGAGTGGATCCATTTTTAACACACTATTCCTTTGATTTTTCAATGAGATTGCAATCAAAAACCATATAAAACAAATGAAATTATTCAATATTAGTGGTGATCCTATTAATATCCAATACATTATCTTGAGATTCCATCTTCACCTTGGGATTTCTAAAGTCATTAGATTGATTTCCAGGCCAATCAAAGTTATATCATTTTCCTTTGAACTTATTTTCACCATGGCTAGGCTCCCCTCCAGTATACTTCCTCTTCTTGATCTTTGAGTCTCCTTAATAAATGTTCAATTTTGAGATCATGTTGTTTCTAATCTCTTTATTTTCATAATGTTAGTTATATTATTCTATCCTAAACTACATGATCAAGTAATCAAGTGATATTTCTTTTATACATTTCTTAAGATAATTTAAGACATCTTTCCAAGAAGGGTGTAATTTCTCAATAATACAACAAAATGAAAGGTAACACTTAAATATATTCCATGAGTATGAATATCATGCATGATTATCTACAACATCTTGGACTTGACACATTACTATTTTTGATCCAACCATATAAAAGTATAGAAATTTACTGCCAATGAATTTCTTCAAATTGGAATCTTCGCTACAATACTTTTGGTCAAGACTCTCTCATAACTCCTTAGTAGTTTTTCAAGAGATGTAAACATCATAAAGGGATTTTTCAAGACCATTGAGTATATATTTGCGACATATGAAGTCATAACAATTCCAAGAATCAACCATAATAACATTCTATATATTCATTTCTTTTCTAATATTTGGTTTCTTTCAATAAGAAACATTTACAAAATTAATATTGTGAGGTGGAATAAAATATATTATATCCATCTTATAAAATCTCTTCCATTAATTTTTTTGGCTTTACTCTTTGAGAATTTAATAGATTCATTGTGGTTAGATGAACTGTTAGATTTTATGTTGAAATTTCTTTTATAATAATTGATATCAAAATCAATATGGTTTTACAAAAAATAGGTATTTTTCTTAACACTACCATAGAATTGGATTTATCCAGAACTAACCTTTATCAATGCTAAAAAAGTTCTAATAAAAGGTTCTTTTATCAGTGCTAAAAAAGATCTGATAAAAGTACCCATTTATTTATTCCTTTTTTCACTCATAAATCCACCCCTATATTAGAACTTTTTTTAGTGCTGAAAATGGTACTTTTATAAGCACTCTACTTAGTGCTGATAAAATTATGCCTTTTATTAGTGCTAAAACAACAGTTTTTAATTCTAATAAAAGGTATATTTCATGAAAAAATTACATGTCATTAATAATATATTAATATATAAAAAAATTATGTTGATATAAATATAATATATTTTATAAAATATGATTTATATAATAAGTAATATTTAATGACCCTTAATATATAATATATTTAATGGAAAATGATTTATAAAATAATTCAATATAATATTAATTCAAAATTTGATAATTATTATTGAGTAATAGTAATTTAATAAAAATTTAAAGATGGATAAATATAATAAATTAATAAATGATCTAAAATAAGTTTAAAACATGACTCAAAATTCAAATGATCATAACTTTTGATCTGGGTGTCTCTTTGAGCTCTACCACATATAAAATTGAATCTTTCAAAAATATATACTCTTTAGTGACCAAGGAAAACCCTAATCACTTTTCTATCAAGTACAAAAAAGTATTATAAGTCATTTGAAACAGATTTTTTAGTTGGGATACCCTATTTTTTTAATATTCAATAGTCTTTTAGATTTGTTTACGATATTCTTCTAACCTATTTCCAATGGGGATAGAATTTATCCCTGTGGACTACATTTACATAGATTTTATGATTTTAAAATTTTATTTTTTTTATAATTTACTTTTATTTATAATTGAATATATATACAGTGACACATATTTTTATATATTCACACATAAAAATTTGATTTAAAAAATAAATATGGAAACATATTTACAAATAAAATATCTTTCTATATATATAAACTATATCCAAATTATAATAATTTAAATTTTATTTAAAATAAAAATTTATGAATATTTATATACCTATAAAATTAATTTATATATATTGTTTATATATATATATATAAATATATTTTTGTGTGTAGAGAAAAATAGAAATATTTTTATCTATATATTCTAATATATGTATATAAACAGTAAAATAAAATATATGTAAATAAATAGAAATATGTGTAATTATATTTATAGAAAAACACACACACACATATATAAATAGGTTTGTAATCTATGAAAAAATAGGTCTTAGCATCGGTTTATTAGTGTTGGATTTAATACCATTCTCTAAATAAAATGCATTTAAAAAATTTATAATATAGCATATGTTTTCTGAAACTGAAAATATATTTTTTTATTTTAACACATAGTGTAGGTTTTATTAAAACCTTGATAGAATATTTTAAAAAAACTAATTTTGACCCCTCGACCCCCCCTCCCCGAGCCCTCGTCATGGGCCGCTCGCCGCCACTGACGCTCCCCCTTCTACCTTGAGACCACACTTCTTACCATCACTGCCACTCCCCCTTCTCCCTTGAGCCCTTTTCACTCTCCACTCACCTCCCCTCATCCCTCACTACCCCGAGCCACTCACCACTCCCCCCTTTCCCCCTCACTAGTCATCTCTGCTGCCCCCTTCTTCCCCAAGCACCCCCCCTCACCCACTAGCCCTCACTACCCCTCACCACGGTACCACATTATCCCACACTAATGATCTCTGATCCCCGTTTCTTATACTCCCAACCTCCCCATTTTCCACCTTTCACCAACTCCCTGCTGATCCCTAACTACCGCTACTTGAGCCATCATCACACCTGCTAAATCATGCATTGTGGTAAATTTTACATATTTTTTAGATTTTGGTTCCTATAAGTTTTTGAGTTGATTTATTATTTATTTTGATTTATTTAGGATGTATTATGATGTATTATATGAGTTATTAATGTTATTTTCATTGAATTTGTTTTCTAATTATGGAGAGATTCTAATAGGCATTTCAAAATGAAGTAGAATTTTATGAAATCAAGGAATGTTTTCAAGTGTTTTAAATCCAAAATTAATTTTTGTCTTGATAAAAACATTGGTTATGACTCAAATAATTTTAAAAAAATTATTTGGTGTTATGTTAAATGTTTTAAAACATTTTTTTTTAAATTTTTATATTGAATTCTATTTGGTTCGCCTAAATTATTTTAAAACATTAACGATTTTAAAGGTTGGTATTTAAAGTATCAAAAGTGGTTTCTTCTTGGGTTTCAAAAAGGATTTGAAAATGTTTTTTAATTTGAATGGTTTTGGAAAAAAAAATAACCATAGATGATTTAGTAATGAAAATATTGTGGTATTTTAATGAATAATTCGAGTTTTAGAAATTATTTTTTTCTAGTTTTCTAAATGAGACAAAAAAACTTATGTTTAAAAAGGTTAAAACATGTTTATGGTATATTTACATTTATGAAGTATTTTTTGAGACCTTTATTTAATTTTTTTTATTTTAAATAGAAAATGGAAATTTTTAATGGTATTTTAAATGTGGTGTCCTCTATTTCTAGACATGTTTCTTGGTTTATTTTGGATTAATTTTATTCGATTCATAGAGTATTGATTCTTTTAGACTATGTTTTGTGTTATTTTGATTTTTCTTCCCAGAATGTTATTGAGAAAATTAGAGAAAGTAGTTACTTTAGGATAGTATGTTGGGTTATTTTTTTCCATCTAGGTATAGTTCCATTTTAAAATAGTTATGGCTATTGGTTTTGGGTCTTATTCTTCCCGAGAAAAGAGTAGTTGAAGTTTATTTGGTGGTTCTTGATTAGTGTGATGCTTTAAGTTTTACCCTTTATTTTATATCAAATGAATATTTATCATCTTGGTGATTCTTTAGGTTTTATCCTTTATTTTTAAATGAATTTAAATTTACTATGAATATCTTTTATATTTATTGAATGTAAAAATTTTAAAGCTAGACTAAAAGAGGCTATGTCACCAGAAATCTTAGTGTCAAGTTCTTGTTTTGAGATACAAAAAAATATTGATTTTAATAATTTTTGAAGAAAGAGATAGATATAGATACAATCATATTACTGAGATATAAAATAAAAAACTGATACTATGAAAAGCATAAAAGTTAGAGATATTTTAATGTTTTTTTATTTTATTTATATTGAATTTGTGTTGTGCTGAATAAAGACCCTACCCTGGTCAATGGTGAAGTTGGGTGATGTGGAATTCTGATTTTACTTGTTTTATTAACCATTAATATATTTATATCTTAATGTACATGGATAATAGTAACAATCAAGTACCTATGGATAAAATTTGGATTAATTTACCTCGAAACATGACATGGTATGCCCATGGTTTGGATAAAATTTAGATTATGAAATTGAAAACTGATCAGTGGATGGTAGAATAAAATTTATGTGTCCTAATTGAAAATTCAAGTGATGGTTGAATAGAAACAATGTATATGAGCATTTTATATTAAAACAATTTCATGTTCTATATGTATGTTCAATTTTGAATGGTCAATAAAATGTTATGGAAATTCAAAATAATGGAAATCCTATCAATGGAGTACAAAGTGACTTACCATAGGAGAATTCAATTGGAATTTTAATAAATGACTCATTTGTATTTATTGGATACAATTTCCATGATTTTAATAAATCAAAAAAACATTTAGTTGATCCTGTGAAGGATAATATTTCCCAAAAATTCAGTGACCAAAAAATGAGTTTTACAAATTAGTTAAAGATAGAGAACAATAATTTTATGAAGGGTGTTCTAAGTATTCAATGTTTTCTTTTCTACTTAAGTTGAATATATCAAGTGCCTCTATGGAATTACATAAAAATAAATTTCCATGATTTTTTAGTTGCTTCATGATTCATTTACTGGAACTAAGATCACCGCATCATTCTATGAGATGAATAATGTCATAGAAAACATAGACTTGATTATAAAATGATGCATGATTTCAATAATGATTTCATTCTTTACTAAGGATAAGAGTCTGATATAGAATAATTCATAAGTTTTCATATAAGAAGATGGGTTTAAATTAAAAAAAATGAGATTATAAATCAATGAAACCCCCAGAAGAAACAGAATAAGGAAACTCCTCCAATAGTATGGTGTTACTTTCCTCTTAAATAATGGTTAAAAATATTATTCATGTCATCTAATGTTGTATTTGACATGATCTGGAATGCATAGTATAGTAATTATAGCTTGATGAGACATCAAAAAGACTTAAAATCATGGAATATGATTGATTCATTATATCCATATTTTTATTTGGATCCTAGGAATGTATGTTTGTGCTTGGATTACGATAGTTTTAACCCTTTTGGTAATTTAAGTGCTAATTATATCATTTATCGAGTTTTTTATCCCCTATAATATACCTCCCTTGATGTGTATGAAGAAGGATTATTTCATTATTTTTATGATTATTCCTAGAATGAAAATACCAATAAATGAAATTAATGTATACCTTCAACCTCTAATAAAAAGAATTCAGAGAATTATGGGATAATGTCCTAGAAAAAAATGATGCATCAAAAAAAATCAATTAAAAATGAATACAACTTTAATATGGAAAATTATTGACTTTCCTAGACTATGAAATTTATCTGGTTTGAAAACTCAAACTAGTTTGTCTTGTCCAGATTGTAATTTTTATTTTTAACCTCAATGATTACATCATAGAAGAAAATGGTTTTTATGTGTCATTTTCAATTTATTGAAGCTTACCAAAAAATTTGGGTTTAACAATACACAATTCAGTGGATATATTGAATTGATAAACCCACTGAAGGTTTTATCTGGTTTAGAAATCTTGGGACAATTAATGAATATCAATTAATTATTGTAAAATGTCATTTATTTAGAGAAGGGGGGAAAGGGGTATGAGGTATAGTATTTAATGTAATATGAAAAAAATAATGGAAGAAAAAGGGTATATTTTTCAAACATCCATATTGGGGGGTTTAATTGGATGCATTATAGTATTGATGTAATTTATATTGAGAAAAATGTTTATGACAATGTAATTTTTACATTATTTAACGAGTATGATAAATCAAAATATCACCTTAATGCCTATAAGGATTTGGATTCAATGGATATAAATCAGGTTTTGTGGGAAACGAGGATGGAAAGTATCCTTTGGATATTTTTACAATGAAAATTAATGAGAAATCCATATTACATTGAGATTTGAAGAATGTAAAAGTGCCAGATGGATATTCAAGTAACATATCATGGTGTGTTGACTTAAAACATCAAAAGTTACAAGGAATGAAAAGTAATGAATAACATATTCTGATGGGGTTTTTTTTGCAGTTGGCAATGTGAAATTCATTACCTTAAAAAGTAATTGTGGTTCTCGTTGAGTTTTTTACCTTTTCTAGAGAGTTTTGTAGAAAAACTCTAGATCCAAATAAGATTTATTAATTCAAGAATGAATTTTTTTGACCCTTTTTCATTTTGATATGTAATTTCTCCATTCATTATTTATACTCATGATTCATTTGATTATTCATTTTGTTTAAGTAGCTAAACTTGGTGGACTGACACACTACTGATGGATGTATCAAATTGAGAAGTATGTTGAGATTATTATTATTTTTGGTGAATTTTATTTTATCAAATCATTATGTAAATTTTTTTAATATGTTTCTTATTTCTTTTCATTATGTACTTAGGTCATTTTAAATCATTGGTGAGGAATAAATCTCAACTAGAAGGTTCTATTTCTGAATTTTATACAGCTGAAGAGTGTTTAGCCTTCTATTCTGTGTATTTGATTGGGATTGAGACTAGATTCAATTAAGCTTGATGTGTTGACAACATCTCCACTAATTCTCATTCTTTAAACCAGTCATCAGTATTTATGACTATTGGATGAACAATTAGAAATGGTAGAAATTTTACACTAACTAAATTGGAGTTACTGCAAGCACATAGATATGTTCTACTCAACAGTCTTATTATAGATTTTTTATTAAAAAATTGTGATTTCAAACAATGAGGTGACTAAGGGGTTGAGCTAAAAATGAGCTAGAATTTACAAAAGGTGTTAATAAGGATATTGTTAAATAGTTTTCTCGCAATATAACTATATACTCATATTCATATTATTTACGTGTATTTATTATTTCAATGCTAAAAGTAACACCTTATATATCTTTATCTAGATAATTAATGTTCAGAATTGAGCTGAAATATAAAATGATTTGAAGTTTTTGTATCACGGTACTCTAATGATGACTATGTGATTCAATGCCTACAATGTTCATGGATTATGGTTTCATACAATTTATCATGAAAAGGGACTGAAAACTCATAATAGTGTTTTATTTTTAGTTAAATTGAAGAGATACTATGGAATTCTGAATGATATAATTGAATTAAACTATCATGGTCAATTTTTAGTTTTATTATTCAAATACAAGTGGGTCAACAATGATAGGGGTATCATGAAATATTAATTACATTTTACTTCTGTCAACTTCTCTCACTGGGTCCAAACCGGTGAGTGTTTAGAGCTTGATCCTTTATCTTTTATTAACAAGAAAATATGGTTTATTGTGTGGATTATGAAATACATTAAGGTTGGAGTGTTGTTGTACACTTAAAGTATAGAGACTTATATGATATGGGAGATGAAGATCAGTTATTAATTTGTGATATTGAACCTCCCCAACAACAAAAAATTAAACATTTTTTCATGATAATATCAAAATAATAGAACTTTCAAGAGATGGTGAAAATGAAGCATTGGACATAATAGAGGTTGGTAACAATGAAGATAGTGAAAATAAAAATAATTTATTGTATAAATTAAGTAATGAACATATATTACAATTTCTCGTTGTTAAGTGTTTTCTACATATATAAATTGTTCTAGTTTTTATTTTTTTTTATAAAAAAATATTATTTTTTCTTCTTTTTATAAATTTAATATATTTGAACAATTTAAATTATAGGAATTATAATTACAAAAATAATTCAAGATCCAAGTCAATCATAATCATGAAGCACACCACCACTACCATCAGATTCAGTGGATCAGAGTGATTCTGTTGTACTTGAGAATAATAGGGAGATATATATTTCCCCAAATGATATTGGTATCCAGCTGACCAATTTACCTCCGGTGATGCAGTAGTTGGTCACCCCTCCATCAAGGGGTTATTGGTGAGTTATTATTACTAGTATGTACTTCATTGTACAAAAAAATAGTTTATTAAATGTTTAATTCATTTTTCAAATAGATAAATACAACCATTGAAGTGATACAAATATAAATTCAATATATGTATAGGACCTTAAGGAGTTCAAGATTATTGTTCTATTTGATGAGTTTATGGTGCCTATTAGTGACGCAACCAGAATCTATGGGAAGATTCTTGGGCATCTTTCTTACTAGACGATGAGATTTCCCATTAATTATAATGATTAGAATCATATTCCTATAGAAAAATGAGTTATTTTATAATCATGTAAAACTAATATTAATTTAATATACCTTCCTAACAAATTGAGAAAGCATGAGTAAGTTGTGTAATATATTTATAAAGTGTTTTGTTTTTTATATCTCAATGTTTTTTCATTTTGATATCCCTAACTCCATTTCATGCCCATAGAATTTGAATATTTTGGGCAAGAAATGGAGATATTTTAAATGGATATTATGGCATGAGTTTAATGACACGTCTTTATGCTCAAGACAGATGTATTAGAAAGTGCCTAGTGGAATTTCTCATGAGTAATGGAAGTTGATTTTTGATACTAAAAAAGATGCATCTCACTAGGTAATTTTATATTTTATATAATCTTAATAACATAAAAATAATAAAACTATAATTTTTATTATCATTTCTATTTTTGTTGGAATTATCTAAAAAATATTGTGAATCAAGAGAAAAAAGTCATTCCTTACACAGTTAGGTCTGAGTATTTTTTGAGAAAAAGAACAATTTTGGTCTGTATTTTATTCATTATTATTTATACCATTTTATTATAATTCTAGGTGTTTTAAAAATTATTTATATTTTTTATAACTTTTTCTGAATTAGTTCACCCTACTGACTGAATAGAGAAGTGGTTTAAAGTGAATAGGAATCCTGATGGAAGTTTTGTAAATGACCTTACAAAAGACATTGGAGTAACTACTTTCTATTACTATTTCATGTTTAACAAAACATTAAAAACATAATAAAGAAAAATATATTTTAACAACAAACAACCCTTAAACCCAATTAAATGGTTCTAACTACATGGATCAAAGGATGCCAATTTGGCGTATTTTGATACATCAAGCCTTCCCCAATTAACTGGGTTTAAGAATTATATTTTTTTTTAATTTATTTTTTAATATAAAGTTTTTAAAGTAATGAAATAAAAATAAATAGTAATGAAAAGTTTATTAATTAGATAATATTATGAAGTTCATATATTTTAAAAAATCATTGTTAACATTTTTGTATAAATAGGTTAAAATTCATGAATTTTGGGATGTGAAACATTTACAGTCGTAATCAATTTCCTATAATGATGCAGTTGTAATAATTTTAGGGAAGAAGAATACTGGATGTGTATAGGGGATGGGTTATGGTCCAACTCCATCAGCAATATTTGGTAGGGCTTCTTCATTTATTACAGCTACACCTCGTGGGGTTTGAGTAGTTTCATTGATCAGTAATCGCAAAGATAAATTGCAAGATTGAAAGAAAAGGTTTGTGAGGGATAAGGGTGTACTGAATATAAAGAGAACACCAAACCCTAGAGGGACCAAACATCACTATTGAGGGAAGAAAACAAAATTCACAGAACTAGAACAATAAGATGCAAGAATGTAAAATAAAGAGAAAGAAGATGACTACTGACGTGCTTCAGCCCCATGGGGACCTGCATTCATGGAAAGAACACCAACAACCTTGAATGTGTTTTATTAAGATCAATAAAAATGAACACTATAAGTGTGAAGTAGGAAGAACCAGAATAATAGGAAAAAAGTACAAGGATTTACAAGTTAAAAAATAAACAAAGTTAAAAATAACACAAACGATACAGTGGTGGAATTTGAAGAAACTTTGGAAGTGTTTTTGTCTTCATGTTTGATTGTTGATGAAAACATACTTGGATTCAAAGAACTACTCCTCACCTTTTTGCTCCTAGAATGATCACTAAGAAGGACTACACATCTTCCACCAATTAATGATGTTGTCACCACCATAAATAGTGCTTGAGATGAATCCAATTAGAGAAAAAGGTCGCAATAGTTTCTATGATGAAGATAAATAGGAAGGAAAGATATGGTTTGACCTGGGATAACTGAGAGAAAACCTATTAGATGGAGGTAGATCTGAATAATTGATGGATCAAAACAAAACTATGTACAGGTGATGAAACCCCCTCACACCAGCCATTGTTCCATGAAGAAAATGGATAATCAATAACCTCCATTCAAACGCCATTGAACTAAAATGTAGTGCATAAATTAGGAAGAAAGATAGATGGATGGAGATGATGTAATGAGTGACAAATCTTATCAATGGATGGGGATAAAATGCAAATATAGCATCGAGTCATGAGGTGTGAAAGGGTAGTGAGGTCAGCTAGAGGCCAAGGACCATGTGAGTTGGACACATCCCAGACATAAAGGTCCAGCAGAAGTATATAAATTGGGCATTGAAAATAATTAGATAAATTTTTATGCATGTATCAATAGAAACTAAATTTGAAGAATTATTAATAAAGAATAATTTCAAATGAAAACTAAAAATGTAATGTCATGATTCACAAATATCCACCATTTTCAATTGAAATTGGAAATTTTACTGCACTTATGGTCATATAATTGGAACCAAATTCAACCTATCTTGAAAAAACATGAATTTATATACTACCATAGCTTTAGTAAAACTATCATCTAGTTTAGTGTCTAGGGAAATCTAGGACCATACATAAAAATTACAACATCAAGAACAAACATTTATTTAATTCCTTATTCTCTAGCTTCTTATGGGCACTTGATCTCTCTTTAGGACATGTTGTCACCTGAGGATATAAATCAAAAAGGTGAGATAAAATCCCAGTAATAGGATAGATAAGAACAATATATCATGGGGTGAGAAAAATCATATCATAGGAAAAAGATCATGAACATGAGAGGAATCATTAATAGAAGACTTGAAACGTGGTAATGCATAAAAATAAAACATCATATCTTAGTGGTAAACTACCACACATACTTGTGAAAAAATATAGAATCTTGTTCACACATCATTTCACCTTAACTCATGAGATTCATCACTTTACCCAATTCATTGGATCACTGTATAATTTCAGGCACACCTATCACATTCAAACATTCATATTGAGCTATATAATTCCAACTGCACCCATCACATCATAAATTTATCATTATCATGCATTAAAATTATAAAATATATCAATAATGAACATAAATAACCCATGTAAAGTACTGGTTTTCATCTCATAATAACACATTGATAAACTTTGGGTTTATAAAATAAAGTGGGAATAACCTACTTGAAATGATAACCATCAACCTTGAGTGAGAAGTGTGTTTCTGAAAGGAGAGTTCTTTTGGAAAAAATTGTGTTTGACATAAAATTCAGTAGAGAACATGTATATCCCATAATGGGTAATTAAATTATGGAAAAACTATTCGTAAGTAATATCCACACCAAAAATGCAGTGAAAGAGGGAGAACCCGATAAAAAAAAGTTGGGTTTGAGAATTTCCCCTTACCTTGTATCTGAACGTTTTCTTCACTTTAATATCCTATATAACCAAATTAGATTCATAAATTAACAATTAAAAAATCTTGTGTAAATGAATATGGTTCATTATTGTTTCATTAAGTTATTTTATGGGTATTTGGATGAGTTGTAGAGTTTAAAAAACATTGTTTGGGAATGTTTGTTTTTATGGTTTTCTTGAGTGGTTCACTTGTATTCATAAATGAAAGTTCATCTAGAACATGGATAAACATAAAGAACTGATATTTCAAGTTATTAATTATATTCCAGAAGTTTTAATGATATTATAATTAATTATATTTTATACCATGTGGATGAATCATTAGATAACAATTATATAATGATTGTTTGGGTTAATTTGGGTGGTTTTTCAACCACAATGAACTTTTTTTGTTTAATCATTTAGTAATATGTACATAAGTTATTTCATGAACATTAAATAAGAAATAATACATATAAAATATTTTGTTTCAGCCATAAAAATGTTTTCAAGACCAGATCTGAAACTTTTACAGGAAATTGAAAACATGTCCTTCTTGAAGGTGATAAGTTAACACCTCATAAAAAACGTTCTCTTTTATAAAATAAAAATAAGTGGAGAAGGGGGTTAGATGATATAATATACCATTAGTATCATAAAACTATAGTATATTTATAATATAGTAGATACCATACCATTTGGATGAATATATATGGTGAGATATTAATAAATGAACTTGAAATTGAAAGGAAGTTAAAGGAATAGAGGGAGAGAGAGAGGAATTACCTCTTGAGATCCTCCTCTTGAGATCCTCCTTAAGGAAGAATGGTTGGTATTTTGATAAGACAAAAAGATCTTGGACGTGGGTGAGGGGATAGGGCAGATGTTTGGGAAGAGTTTAGACAAGGCTTGAAGCTTGAGAGGTGTGAGGAAATGAGGGTGTGAAGGGTGGTATTTATAGTGGAGGGGAGAGGGGATTTCTTAATATAAAATTCATTAATTTAATATTTCCCTGCAAGAAAAGGAATAGTGAGTCTTCCATGACAAAGAATAGTAATTTTATCATTTGAACCCTAATAAATTGGGATTACATCATCATAACATCATGCATGACTCTATAATTAGCTTATTTACCTTATTTTGAAAATTATGGTATTTCACTATTCATCGAAAATTCAAGTATTTCAGAAATATTCCAAAACTTCATCCCAACCATTTTTTGAAGTTTAGAATTAAAAAACTTAATTCCATTCTTGAAAAATAATTTTCTAAATATTATTAATTTAATTATTAATTAAAATCATATTTTAATTGAAAAATACAGCTTTTAAAATTAAAACTGATTTTATAATGCTTTCAAAAATTATGTAAGGTCTTATAAAATTATCATAAAACTAGAAGACATAAAATTTTTAATTTTTGAACACATTTTATGAAAATAAATTTTATTTTGAATTAATTAATTAATTATAAATATTTATTTATGAATTATAAATATACCAATACTTTTACTATGGTCAAATTATCACTTATAATATGCCTAAATTTTATTTAATTAATTGTGGGTAAAGTTACTATTATTTTGGAAGATTTAATCTTCATAAGGGTCATATTACTATTCATAAGGGTAGGTTACTATTCATAATGGTTGGTTACTATTCACCAAAAAATTAAGTTTTCTCTATCGGACTCCAAACAACTTACTGATCACAACTGTGTGTTTCATATTTTTGAAATTCAAATAATAGAAGTGGAAATATTATGTTTAACGATCACATAGTATTTATTATCATAATATTTCATCGTTCGTACTAATGGGATTATACTATAAGGAATAATTATAATAAGGGAATTCCTTTGATAAAACATCGGATCATTACATTCTTCCCCCCTTATAAAATTTTGCCCTTGAAATTTCGTTTTACGCAAACAGGTGAGGGTACATCTCCTTCCTCACATCTTAAAGTTCCCAAGTTGCCTCTTCAAACTTATGGTTCCTCCATAACACATTGACAAGGTGGGTTTTCTTATTTCGTAGAGCCTAATCTCAAATCCAGAGTCTTCACTGGCTGCTCCTCATAAGAGAGATTATCTTCCACTTGTACCACCTCTAAGTTTAGTACATGTGAGAGATCTGGTATGCACTTCCTCAGGAGTGATACATGAAACACATCATTAACTTGAGCCACATTCCATAGAAGTGCAAGCCGATAGGCCATGTCTTCTATGCGTTCAAGGATCTCAAAGGTTCCAATGTACCTTGGGATTAGATTACCTTTCTTTCCAAACCGCATGACTATCTTCCATGGTGATATTCGATGGAAGACTTTATTTCCAATGTCAAACTCTTAGTCCCTTCGATGGTTGTCAGAATAACTCTTTAGCTGACTCAAAGAATATTTGATGTGTTTCTGGATGACTTGAACCTTTTCTGTCATCTCTTGCACAAGATTGGATCCAAGTAGCTTTCTCTCACCAAATTCATCCAAACAGGTTGGAGTTCTACATCGCTTTCCATATAGAGCTTCATATGGATCCATCTGAATACTCTAGTGGAAGTTATTGTTGTATGAGAACTCAAGCAATGAGAGATACTAATCTCAACCACCATTTAATTCTAGATATCATGTTCTTAGCAGATCTTCATGCATCTGAATAGTTTTTTTAGATTTTCCATCATTTTGGGGGTGATATACCGTGATGAAATTTAATTCAGTACTCAAAGCATGATGAAGACTCCTATATAATTTAGATGTGAACCTTGGATCACAATCAGAGACAATTGAGAGTGGAACACCGTGTTGTCTCACAACTTCCTTCCCATATATCTTTGCAAGTTGTTCAAGCGAGAGGTCTTTTTGAATAGAGATAAAATGGGTAGTCTTGGTGAGTCAGTCAACCACAACCCATATCGCATTATTTCCCTTCTATGTCTTCAAGAGACCCGTTACAATGTCCATAGTGACATTATCACATTTCCAGATGGGTATAAGCAACGGTTGAATCATCTCTTTGGACTTTTGTCACTCTGCTTTAACTTTCTGACATACCAAGCACCTTGATATATATTTTTCAATCTCCTTCTTCATATTATTCCACCTGAAGTGTTCTCAGAGATCACAGTACATCTTGGTACTCCCAGGATGGATAGAGAATGTTGAGCTATATGTATTTTCCAATAGCTCCTTCTTTTTCCTAGGTGATGATGGTACACAAATCTGCATTCCAAACTGAATCACACCATCATCATCGATAAGAAACTCTTGCATCTTCCCTTCCTTTACTACATTCACCCACTTGTGTAACTCCACATCATCCCTTTGTGCTTCCTTAATCTTCTCTTAGATGGACGGTTACACAATCATTTGGGAAAGGTAGGATGTATCCCCTACCATTATGATTTCCAAATCCATCCTTTGCATATCTAAGAAGATAGGGTCTTTCTCAATCTACAACATTGATAGAGTAGCAGGTTCTTTTCTGCTTAGAGCATCGACTACCTTGTTTGGATTTCTAGTATGATAGTGAATAGAGAAATCATAGTCCTTGATTTTCTCTAACCATCTCCTTTGACGCATGTTGAGCTCCTTTTGTTTGAATATATACTTTAGGCTCTTGTGGTCTGTGTATATGTCACACTTTTCACCATAAAGTTAGTGTTTCCATATTTTCAGGGAAAGAATCACGGCTTCTAGCTCTAGATCATGCATCGGGTAGTTCTGATCATGGATCTTCAACAACTGTGAGGCATAGGCTATCACATTATCATTTTTCATGAGTACGAAACCCAATACATTTTTTAAGCATCATTGTATATCACAAAACGTTCTCCACTTTTCGGTAGTGTGAGTACAGGTGCAGTGATCAGCCTTATCTTTATCTCCTTGAATCATTCTTCACATTATTCTATCCAGACATTCTTTACCCCTTTCCCTGTTAACTTAGTTAGCGGGATTGAAAATTGTGAGAAATTTTTCAAAAAACGTTAGTAGTACCCAACTAATCCAAGAAAACTACAGATTTCTATGACACTATAGGGCCTGGGACATTCTTCAATCACCTTTGTTTTTTAAGGGTTCATAGAAATTCCCTCACTTGTGATCACATGTCCCAAGAACATGACTTGCTTCATCCAAAAGTCACACTTTCTGAACATGGCGTACAAATTATCCTTTCACAATATCTCCAAAACAAGACTTAGATGTTATTTATGTTCCTCCTTGATCTTGGATTAGATGAGAATATCATCTATAAACACCACCATAAATTTTTCAAGGTAATGTCTAAAGACTATATTAATCAAATCCATGAAGATTGTAGGGGCATTAGTAAGTTTTAAGGGCATCACCAGAAACTCATAGTGACCATACCTTATACGGAAGGAAGTCTTCTAAATATATTGCTTCTTCACCTTTAGCTGATGATATCCAAAATGAAGATCTGCCTTTGAGAAGTATTGAGATCCTCTTAACTGATTAAAAAATTTGTCCATCCTTAGAAGAAGATAGTAGTTCTTTATGGATATCTTGTTGAGTTCTCGATAATTGATACACAGCTGCATTGTTCCATCCTTCTTCTACACAAAGAGCATTAGCACACCCCAAGGTGATGCACTAGGGAAAATGAACCCTTTGTCTAGCTTCTCTTGTAGCTGCTTCTTCAACTCCTCTAGTTCGATAGGAGCCGTATTATAGGGACACTTTGATATAATATTATCTTTGAGTATGAGTTATATTGAGAACTCTACCACGTGATCTGAGGGAATTCCGAATAACTCTTCGATAAATACAACCCCATATTCACTCATGATGGATATTCTCACAAGGTTGGTACTATTCTTGGACTCAACCATTTGGGTGAGTTGTGTTTCTTCATAATAAATCAGCACCCATGACATTGAAGGATTTTTCAAAGGAGATTCATGATCTTCCTTTCATTTATATAGTAGCATGGGATGGTTTGGAATATGAAAAGATATTTCATTTTACTGACAGTTTATATGTGCCCTATAAAACAAGAGCTAATCTATTCCCATTCTAGCATCAAATCTCACAAAGGGAAGTATTACAAGATTTTTTGGAAGAATCTTCCCACATAAACCAACATGTGAATAGTCAAACACTTGGGTTTCAATGATTTCACCACTTGGTTTTTTTACAGATATCTCTACTTCAAGGTTTTGGGGATTCGATTCTATAGTTCTGGAAAACTTTCAAGATATAAAGGAATGTGTAGAACCAGAATCAAAAAAGAATTTTTCCATTCTTCAGTGAATAGTAAGTGTACGTTGTATAATTGCATTATCTTTATCCACTTCCACAATAGTGATGGCATAAGCCTTATCTTCTTCCTTTGGATTTTGTGGCTGCTGACACTAATTACCCTTGAGAACTCTATGTTTAGTGCACTGGCTTCCATTGTTCCCTTGCTCCCTACAGTTGTAGTATTGAACCATGGGTGGTTCTCTTCTTTCTTCCACCACATTATCCTTCATTTTCATTTCTTTTCGACACTCTTGAGCATGGTTTCCTTCATTCCCACACTTAAATCACTTCCATCCCTTTTAGGTAGTTCCCAAGGTTAAACTTGCCATATTTTTGTCATGTGGGTCATTGAGTTTTATTCCCACCTTTTTCATTAGATCCACCAAATTGAAACACCATATTTTTTTTCTTATCACCATAGCCATGTGACCATTCTCCAAAATCCATATCCACATTGAGAGTACATTGAACAACTTTTTCATAACTCCCAAAGTCTTGAATTGCAAGATCCTTTCAAACTTTTTGTTTTAATCAACTAATGAATCTATCAATTTTTCTTTCATTGTTGATAAAAAAACCCAAAGCATCCCATACAAGACTTGTGAAATTCACTTCATAGGTTGTGCAGATTATTATTCTTCTTTTTTTGAAATCTATGAATTATCTCTCCATATTCTTTCGAAGATTTCTTGGGAAATACTTGTTATGAAACGTTATCTTAAAGTCTTCCCATTCTATCTCTTCAATTTCCTCCCTTGGATTTGTGTTCTTAATAAAAGCCCACCATTGATTAGAATCTCTATATGGATGACAGAAGTCTAGTGTCACCTTCTCCATATTAGAATAGTGAAGCATAGAAAATATCTTCTCTATGTATTTGACCCACTGTTCTGCAACTAGTGGATCAGAATATCCACTAAACTTCGGTGGTCATTGCCACATAAAACACTCGATAGCTATTTTCTCCCTCTTTGTTGAAAGGGGAAGTTCTCCATTAGTATTTTTATTGTTCATAACCTATGATATTTGGGTAATAATATCCATGAATTTTTTATCTCCACCTCCCAAATCATTGTGGATTTCATTTAGGAAATCGTTGCATTGTCCCTCGCAGGAGTTGTTGGTCGGGTTTCTCCTGGTTCCCACCATTTTTTAAGATAAAAATGGATAGATCAAAACATAAGTCAACAATTCATGAATAACCTATTCATTTTTATGAATTATACTAAAATAATAACATATTGGATCCCTATGTAAAGATTCTTGTGTGTATATTTGTACTTAGTCTCATGCTATAGGTTTTAACTAGGGTTCACTAATCCTAATTCCCAAATTATCTAAACCTTGCCTCTAATACCAACTATAGCGACATAGAATTATCTTGAATTACTATTAAATAATTTTAAATAAAAACAAAATAATAATATTACAAATAGAGGGTCCAAAGATTTAGTGTCTTGGGAAAACTAGGACCATACATAACAATTACAACATCAAGCATAAGCATTTATTTAATTCCTTCTTTTCTAGCTTCTTATTGGCACTTGATCTCTCCTATGTAAATGTAGTCACCTAAGGATATATGTCGCATAAATGAATTATTTTAGAGGTATTTTGAATTTAATTTCCATTATTTCTTTGTTTGTGGGGTTTCTCATGCATTTTGGTGGAAATGGTGGGTTTTCAAAATTTGGGCCAAACCGTGAGCCCATTTCCAGATTTAAAAAAAATTGTGTTTCTTTTATAAATCCTTAATTTTTCATCATTTTTCATCCATTAAAATTCCTATATGGTCTACACTGACCTATTAAAACCACCATATCAATTTAGAGCCTTTATAAATCAATAATTATGGTGTATTGGGGTTTTTGTTTTAAGTAATTTTCTCTTCTCATAATCCCATTTTCTACTTTAAATATTTTTTAAATTATTTTATATCTCCTTCCTTTTTTATTATTTTTTGGTTATTCTACATCCCTCTCGAATCCAATATCCCTAGGATCACCCCCATTATAGGTTTAGCATTTTTTGAGCTTATTTGGACCTCGAATTATGGCGAATATTGTTAGAATTTCTCAAACCATCCAGCTTTGGGAGGGTAACCATATTCCTTCATAAATCATTCATTTTTTCTTGCTTTTTCCCCAGTTTCAGTCCCCACATGACCTACTCAGCCTCATTAGAGCCTCACTGTACGGTTTTGTTGCTTGGAGATTCAACATTTGGTTGATTTTGGGTGATTTCTTAAAGTTTGTTTGAAGTAAGTGTTTCTCTGTTTGATTTCTTCCATTTTTTTATGGTTTCCTCCCTCTTTCATGATTTTCTAAATTGTCCAGAAGTTAGGGTTCGAACCTAGGGTTTTATTTGGTTTATTTTTTGTGTAATATTGAGTTTTTAGGTTCCTTTCAACTTCTTTTTGGTGTGGCGGTGGTGCGGTTGATGTTTCACTCCAAGATTTGAGGGATTCAACACTTTCCCTAGGTGGTTCCATGTGTAAACAATTATTGATGACATAGATTGCTGTATTTACTCATTTTTTATATTCGTAATATGTTTTTTGTTGTGTGTCCACTTTTCATGATCTATTTGGTTAATATTTTAATTTTATAGTTTCATTTTAGCTTGAAATTGGGTGTTTTTCATGTATAACACTTGGGGTTTTATTTGGGTGTATTTTAGAACATATGAAATTGGATTACTAAATTTTTTTTAGGCTGACAATTAATCTTTGGTAGGGTATTAGTGTGACATTGGGTTTTAAAGAGGGTTTTTAATGGGTTTAAGGTGTAAAACCATGTTGTACTTCTGGAAAGTGATTTTGAAAACTTGTGTTTTTCATGTGGATCTTTTGTGGTTTTGTTTGAGGTATTTGTATAACTCTTGGGGGTGGTTTAATAAATGTTTTTGGGGATTCAAATTATGTTTTAAATTGTTATTAGTGTTATTTTTTCCTTGAAAGATAGTTTTGAAATGAGTTTTATGCGAAAAAGCTTTGGTACACTCCTTGGAATTGTTTTATAAAAGTTTTGAATGGTTTAATGATTTGTGTATGTAGTGAAACCATATTGGAAAACTATTTTGGAGTGTTTATATTTTGAAATTGTACATTTTAAATGTGAAAGGTTCTGTTTTGTGATGTGTTCCATCTTTGATATGTTTTATAAAAATGTTTGAAGGATTTACTAAAGTGTGTAAGAGATGTGAAAGTGATGTGGGATGTTTTGTGTTAGTGTGATGTGAAAAATGGATTTTGGTTATGAAAAGGGTATTATGTAACGTGTGATTTGGCTGTTATGTGATTTTGAATATATTGGAATTGTTTTATAAAATTGTTTAATGTATTTGTGGAAGTGTTAAAGAAATGAGAAAAGTGTTGTGGGTTATTTTAGTTTGAGTCAGATTTCAAAATCAATTTGAATGAAAAGTGCACTTTTCTGACTTGTGTTGTATACATGTGAGATTTTTGGTGAATTTATGATGTGGAAATGACATTTTCATGTGTAATGTATATTTCTTGACTTGTTGAACTTGTTTGAGAACAAGGTTAAAACCTGGGTATCTAGGTGGGTGGACATGTACTAGTATGCTAGTGAATCTTGGGGTTTAGCCTCAGTTTATCTTAGCCAGATTGACACTTAAAACTCTAACTAAACTATGATTATGATGATTGGGGACCACTAGTTTATGGTTATGTTCCCTACTAGTGACTCATGCATGATAATGGATATTTTTTGTGGTTACTCTCACCGAGATATGAGGTACCTGGGATAAACAGCAAGCTAGTGCCTAGGGGTTATTGCATATTTCTTATACTCATTAGATACTTTATAATTACCATCATCATATGGTATATTTGGATTGAAAATTCATTATATTTGGAATTTATTTTAAAAATTTTTATTCTTTAAATTATCCCACTTACAAACTATTTTAATTTTTAATTTTCATCTTTTAGAAATTTTAACTAGCATTTTCTGTTTATGAAAACTTTCAAGTATTTCGTCTTTGAATGTTTATAAAATGGAATATCTTAGTAGAGTTATCCTTATAGGAATTTAATCATACCCTACTTACACCCTTGGGTGTAAGTATACTTGGTATTTTTTTTTCGCAGTTTGGGTACAGTTTTTAGTTCCAGTGGTTTGGGTTTCTAGTAGGTCCTTGGCGGTGATTTCATGTGGAGATGGTTTGAGGGCGATGCCCCTTGCCATAAGGTGGTTTTTGGGCTATTTAATTTCAGTTTTGTACCTTTTTTTAGTCTTTGTGAGTATTTTTAAACTATTTAATTCATTTCTTAATTTTTGTAAAAGATTGTTTGGTTTGAAAAAACTAGATTCCCTTTATTGGGTTTATTTGTTGTTTTAAGTTTATAAACTCGGGACAATCATTCCCAATTTTTAGTTTATGATACCCAGGAACTTATTCCAGCCCATGGGGATCAGGAATTCCCTCAGACCTTATCATGGGCCAGTTTTCGCACCGTTTTTTATGGCAGCCAGATTTGGTTCGTGAAAAAATGGTATCAAAGGAGGTTTATGTTAACTATTTGGGTCATGTTATTTGGGGAATAGTCGGGATAGTCTGAAGTTAGGATTGTCGGGACTTGGAATTTCTGTTATGGGTAGTGTGACTGATAACCACACCTCATTATGGGATCCAAGTCACCATGGGAGGTCATTACTTATCTAATTCCTTTGGTTTTTTTGGTTTGATAAGGATTAGGAGAAAATAAAAGAGAGTTGGGCAATGGTCTCAGGGAGCTCGCAGGGCCTGGAAAGCCATGTGGAGCCTGGGATATTTTCCTAGAACACTATATGTGATGGTCAAGTGATTGGAGTATGTCTGCCAACCATATATCCAAGTCACCCACCAGAACTAGTTTCCTCTCGCATTGTCTTTTTTCCATTAGTTTTGAAATCTTATAAGTTCAGTTTTAAAGAAAATATGACATTGTTTTAAGAAGAGTAATGTTTTTTTGAAATTATTTTCCAATAAAGAGGGAATGGTTATATTTTGGAAATGGTAGAACTAAATTTTCAGGATTATTTTGAAATTGAAAATGGTGTTTTTAAACCTCTTTTGAAAGCAGGAACTATATTAATGTTGGTTTTGAAAAAGTGTTTCCGACAGAGTTTTCTAAACTATTTAAAGGAGTCTTATTGGGATGAGATGTTTTGAAATTGATGTTAATAACTTGAAATTGAGATCTTATTTGAAGGTTTGTAATCATATTAAAATTTTTGTAAGCCGTAAATTGGGTTTGATCTTGTGGTTAGTGGTCTTGACAAAAAAGAAGTATTGGTTTAACGTTTTGGTTTTGAAAAATGGAATTAATTATTCTTTTATCCTTTGGTATTTTCATGAGAGACCTCATACATGGTGTTTAATGCGATGATGGATGGTTGATGGCAAGACTAGATGAGTGTCAGGATGGATATGAGAAGGGTGCCCGGTGGCACAAAAACATGCATGTGTGAGGCCCATGGGGCACCACTGGTGGATATGCTAATCGTTGAACCATTTGTTTTCAAAGAAATGTTTTTAAAGAAAAACACAATGTCTTGTTGACTGATTTGGTATGGTTTGTATTATGTGTTTTTAAAGTGTTGGTGTTTTGGGATGTTTGGAGTCCAAGAACCCCTCCTGTTCGAATTGTGTTTTGGGTTTGTGTATTGCTCGGTAAGCTGGGTAGAAGGACCAGTTAGTAGTCTCTGTTGAGATATGTTTCGGGACACCTTTATGGTGGTTCCCTTCATATGTTTGGATCTGTTTTGTGGCATGTTTTGACCAATGGACCATTTTGGTTGGGTCCTTGGGTTCTCTTGTTGGATAAGGTATGCCCCCATTAAGGGATAATGCACAACTAAAGTGAAACCCGGATTGATTCGCCGTTGGAAAATCCCCAAGTTGATCAATGTAATGGATATTTTCTCGATATTTTTAGAATGATTCTACACCATTTCCTTTATTGTTTTTTTAGATCCTCTGGTAGAGGGAGAGTGCTCGTGAAAGGTTGAAAGAGACCTTAGTTTCTTAAGCTATCTGATTCGTCGAAGGTGGAAGTTGTCTGGGATTGTCAGTGTGGATAGTGTCTAGGAGGGCCTCTGAGTTCTTTGAAGTCTCTTTAAAGAAAGGGTTTACATTAAACCACCAGTGTGTGAGATATGGTCATGATAGGCTTTTATGGCCACTTTATAGAATTATGTGTTGTTTGGGGACTTCGCATAAGGTCCCTTTCCATGTATTGTTTCTATCATTTGCAATAGTCATTTTGGTGATTCCTTGTGATGTCATTTGCTCGTTTAACTTTAAAGGTGATGGTTGTGAAAACCTCTGAGAGTATATGTTATGTTGGGAGTATTTCATTCTTGTAAAAACATAAAAATTCTCTATTTTAGAGGAAAGTGTTTATATGTTTCATTTCCTACTGTTGATTCTTACATGAAGAAACATGGTGTGATGTGTGTGTGCATCTTCTAATCCATTGTATTAGTAAAATGTCATGTTTTGGTAAAGTGATCTATGGAGTGTGTTATGTATTGGTGAACCCATCAGGGTATTTGGTGTATTTGTTTGTCGTACTGAAAGAAGAAGTTCTATATAGTGGTTTCCAAATCCTAACTGTGAGGCCGAAGATGCTTCAATATTTTGAGCTCCATCCATAGGTCCCAAAGAGAAGCTGGCGCATAGTCAGGGGAAATCTGAGAGTAATTTAAACCCTAGTTCAAGTCCTACCCTCATTATGAATGATAGGAATAGTTTAAACCTCTAGTGTCATCATCTTTCTTTTGTTATCCAAGTTCTATGGAAAGAGGTGGAGGGCATCATGACCATGTTTTTCGCCTAATGTATTTCCTTCCCCCTCTGGTTTCCATTGTGTTTTGGGAGAATGGTTTAAAATTTGGATAGACAGCTTGAACGCATAGTTTCAACATGGTGAGTTTTATCCATACCCCATAAACCATGTAGATATAAGGATCCACATGGTTAGCACATGGTTTCCCAAACTGTGTGGACTGACCATGCGGTTGTCCCAACTCTTTGATTTTTAGGGTCTTTCTGTGTCAGTCCATGTTGGTTGGTTAATATGGTTGGTTCCTATTGTGGGGAGACCCACCATAGGTATCCTTTATGTTCTTTTGGAAATTTCTAATGGATGTGTACCCCTTGTACCAGGGAGTCCATTCGGGCCTCCGCTTTTAATGTCCCGAATCTTTCTCGGGAAAAATTTAAATTGTCTCTTATGGTGGGGAGCCCATTTGTGTCTCCTCATACCAGTAACATAGTTTTCTCCATGGTCTTGTTTTGGAAGTGGGTAGTATATTTTGGAGATATCTAACTACCTACATCTTCATTGGGTAAATGTTGGGATTCAAGAGTTCCCAATGGTTTAGTTATATCAATGTAAGTGTAACCTTGTTTGATGTTGTTGTTTGTTTGGGTAAATTTCTTGAGCCTTGTTCGGATAGTGTTTGAGGAGTTTCTCTGGGGATAAATCCTGAATGTGATTTATTTTTTCAGTAATGTGGTGTATGTTTTGGTCGTGAAGTATTCCTTCCTTAATTTATCACTAGAGTTCTTTTGGTCTTTGGGGGCAAAACTTGGCAAAGGAGTCTGTTTTGGTCTTTCGGTTGAGTTTGGTTGTTTCTTTTGGCCTTTATCTGGATTTCTGAGGGCAGAAAATTTTATGGTGGGAATAATTGTCACATATATTACATATTTTAAAGTTAATTTTAATTTAATTTCCATTCTTGTTTGTTTTGGGGGTTTCTCTAACATTTTGGTATAAATGGTGGGTTTTCAAAATTTGGGCAAAATCGTGAGCACATTTCCATATTTAAAAACCAATTTTGTTTATTTTATAACTCCTTAATTTTTAACAAAATTGCATACATTATAATTCCTACTTGTCCTCCCCTAACCAATTAACACCACAATGTCAATTTAGAGCCTTTAAAACCCATTAATCATGGTGTATATGGATTTTTTATTAAGTAATTAGGCATGCCCGAAAGCCCGTTTTATTTTTAATTTTTTTTTAATAATTTAATATCTCCTTCATAGTTTTATTATTTTTTGGTCATTATACCTCCCTATAGAATCCAATATCCCTAGGATCACCCCCCATTATCAGTTTCTCATTTTTTTAACTCGTTTGAACAGTGAATTTGGGCGAATCTTTTCAGGATTTCTCAAACCATCTAGATTTGAGACGGTAACATTATTCCTTCATAAATCATTCATTTTTTCACTCTCTTTCCCCCATTTCAGTCCCCAAAAGACATCATCATCCTCTTTTGAGCATCACTATCGGGTTTTGTTTCATGGAGATTCAACATTTGGTTGATTTGGGGTGATTTTTTCAACTTCTCTTCAAGTAAGTGTATCTCTATTTGATTTCTTCAATTTCGTTATATTTTCCTCCCACTTTATTGATTTTATAAAATGTAAAGAAGTTATGGTTCGAACATAGGGTTTTATTTGGTGTCTTTTGGTGTAATATTGAGTTTTTAGGTTCATCTTCACTTCATTGTGGTGCAACGGTGGTGTGGTTGATGTTTCACACCAAGATTTGAGGGATTCGACACTTTTGGTAGGTGGTTCCATGTGTAAACAATTATTGATGAGTTATCTAGATGTATTTACTCATTATTAATATTCCTCATATTTTGTGTGTGGTGCTAAAACTTTTCATTATTTATTTGGTTAATAGCTTAATTTTATAGTTGCATTTTAGCTTGAAATTTGGTGTTTTTCATGTGTAACACTTAGGTTATTATTTGGATATATTTTAGAACATATGAAATTGGTTTAATAAATCTTTTTTGGGATGAAAATAATTCTTTGGTAGGGTATTGGTGTGACATTGGGTTTAAAATAGGGTTTTCAAATGGGTTTAAGGTGTAAAACAAGGTTGAACTTCTTGAAAGTGATTTTGAAAATGTGTGTTTTTCATGTGGATCTTTTGTGGTATTGTTTGAGGTATTTGTATAAAACTTGGGGGTAGTTTAATAAATGTTTTTGGGGATGAAAATTATGTTTTTAATTGGTATTAGTGTTATTTGTTCCTTGAAAGATGGTTTTGAAGTGAGTTTTATGTGAAAAGCCTGGGTACACTCCTTGAATTGTTTTATGAAATTTTTGAATGGTTTAATGATTTGTGTAATAAGCGAAACCATATCGAAAAACTAATTTGGAGTGTTTATATTTTGAAATGGTAAATTTTAAATGTTAAATAGGCTGTTTTTTTGTTCTATCTTGTAAATTATTTACAAAAATGTTTGAAGGATTTACAAAAGTGTGTAAGAGATGTGAAAGTGATGTGGGATGTTTTGTGTGAGTGTGATGTGAAAAATGGATTTTGGTTATGAAAAGGGTATTATGTAACATGTGAGTGGGCTGTTATGTGAATTTTAATATCTTGGAATGGTTTTATAAAAACATTTAATGTATTTGTGGAATTGTTAAAGAAATTTGAAAAGAGTTTTGGGCTATTTTAGTGTGAGTCGGATTTCAAAATCAATTTGAAAGAAAAGTTCACTTTTTTTGAATTGTGTGGTATACATGTGGGAACTTTGGTGAATTTGTGTTGTTTAAATGATATTTATATGTGAAAATTATATTTCTTGACTAGTTGAACTTGTTTGCGAACAAGGGGAAAACCTAGGTATCTAGTTTGGTGGACATGTACTAGTATGCTAGTGAATTCGTGGGGTTTGGCCTAAGTATCGCTTATAAAAATTGACACATAAAACTCTAAATAAACTATTATGATGATTATTTGGGACCACTAGGTTATGGTTATGTTCCCTACTAGTGAATCATGCATGAGAATGGATATTTTTGAGGGTTACTCCCCCCAAGATACGCGGTACCTGGGACCCATAGCTAGCTAGTTCCTAGGGGTAATTTCCTATTGCTTGTGCTCATTATATCCTTTATACTTACCATCGGCATACATTATATTTGTATGGAAATTTATGTAGCTTTTGAATTTATTTTAAAAGTGTTTATTCTTTAAATTTTCCCAATTGAAAACTTTTTTAATTTTTAAGTTTCATTTTTTAGAAATTGTAACTAGAATCTCTTATTTATGAAAACTTGCAAGCTTTTTGTCTTTGATTGTTTATCATATGGAATCTCTTAGAGCTCATATCCTACTGGGCATGGTCTAATACCCTACTTACACCCTTGGGTGTAATTACACTTGGTTTTTTTTCACGGGTTGGGTACAGTTTTTAGTTCTATTGGTTCGGGTTTCTAACAGGTCCTTAGCGGTGATGTCTTGTGGAGATGGCTTGAGGGCGGTGCCCCTTTCATAGAGGTGGTTTTTGGGCTGTTTATTTTCAGTTTTTTACCTTTTTTATAGTCCTTTTGAGTTTTTTTAAACAATGTAATTCATTTGTGAAATTTTTTAAATGATTTTTGGTTTGAAAAATATAGATTCATTTTATTGGGATCATTTGTTCTTTTAAGTTTATAAACTTGGGAAAATCGTTCCCAGTTTTCAATTTATGAACCCAGGCACTTATACCAGCCTGTGGGGATCGAGAACACCCTTCAGGCCTTATTACAGGCTGGGTTTGGTTCTAGTTTCTATGGAGTCCAGATTTGGTTCGTGACAATATACATCAAACGGGGTGACCTAAAATCCCAGTAAGAGGATTGATAAGAACAATATAGCATGGGGTGATCATAATAATAACAAAGGTATAAGATCATAAACATGAGAGGAATCATTAATAAATGACTTTAAATGTGGAAATACATAAAAAATGAAACATCATGGGTTAGTGTTTAACTACCACACATACTTGTGAACAGAGCTAGAATCTTTCCCATACATCATTTCACATTAACTCATGAGATTCGTCACTTTACCCAATGCATTAGAGCGTTGTATAATTCTGGGCACACCTGTCACATCTAAACATTATCATTATCATTCATGCCACAGAGAACATATATCAAAAATGAGCATAACTAACCCATGGAATGGCATGGGTTTCATCTCATAAGAACCCATTCATAAAGATTGGGTTCCCAATATAAAGTGGGAATAACATAGTTGATACAATAACCATCAACCTTGAGTGATAAGTAAATGGTGTGTTTTTGAAAGAAGAGTTCTTTCGGAAAACATTATGTTTGAAATAAAATCTAGTATAAAACATTTATATCCAAAAATAGGTAAGAGAATGATGAAAAATTTATTTTTAAGGGGTAACCATACCAAAAATGGAGTGAAATAGAGAGAACCTGAAAAAAGAAAGTTGGGTTCATGAATTTCCCCTTACCTTGTATCTGAATGCTTTATTCACTTTAATGTCATGTATAACCACATTAGATTCAATAATTAACAATAAAAAACATTTTTTACCTGAATTTGGTTCATTATTGTTCCATTAAGTTATTTTATGTTCCATTGGATGAGTTATAGAGTTTAAAAAACATTGGTTAGGAATGTTTGTTTTTATGGTTTTCTTGAGTGGTTCACTTGTATTCATAAATGAAAGTTCATGTAGAACATGGATAAACAACCAGAACTGATATTTAATTTTATTAATGATATTACAGACGTTTTAAGGATCTTATAATGGATTATATTATATACCATGTGGATGAATCATTAGATAACAATTAAATGATGATTGTTTGCGTTAATTTGGGCGGTGTTTTGACTACAACAAACTTGTTTTGTTTAATCATTTAGTAATATGTACATAATTTAGTCCTGTAAATTTAAATGGGACATAATAAATATAATATATTCTGGATCAACCATAAAAATGGTTTCACAACTAGATCTGAAAGCTATAAGGAAATTAAAAATATGTCATTCTTGAAGGTGATAAATTAACACCTCACGAACAACGTTTTCTTTTATAAAATAAAAAATTAGAGTAGGGGTTGAATGAGATAATATACCATTAGTATCATAACATATTAGTATATGTATAATACTGGATTTACCATAACATTTTTTTTGAATACAGGTGGGAGAGAGATTATGAAATGAACTTTAAATTGAAAGGAAATTAAAGGAAGAGAGAGAGAGGAATTACCTCTTGAATCCTCCTCTTGAGATCCTCCTTAAGGAAGCTAGGATTGGTATTTTGATGAGAGAAAAAGCACTTGGACAAGGGGGATTGGCTAGGGAAGATGATTGGGAAGAGTTTTGACAAGGATTGAAGCTTGAGAGGTGTGAGGAAATGAGGGCATGAAGGGCGGTATTTATAGTGGAGGGGAGAGGGTATTTCTCAATATAAAATTCATTAATTTATTATTTCCACACAAGAAATGGAATAGTGGGTATTCCATGACCAAGAATAGTAATTTTTCATTTTAACCCGAAAAAATTGTTCTTACGTTAGTAGAACATCATGCCTGACTCTATAATTAGCTTATTTAGCATGTTTTGTAAATTATGGTATTTCACTATTCATCAAAAATTCAAGTATTTCAGAAAAATAACAAAAAATCACCACAACCATTTTTTGACATGTAGAATTAAAAAATGAAGTGCATTTTTCCAAAATAATTTCCTAAATATGATTAATTTAATTTTTAATTAAAATCATAATTTACTTGAAAAATACAGTTTTTAAAATTAAAACTGATTTTATAATGCTTTCAAAAATTATGTAAGGTCCTATAAAATTATCTTAAAAATAGAAGACATAGAATTTTAAATTTATGAACACATTTTAAGAAAATAAATTTTCTTTTAAATTAATTAATTATTTATAATTAATTAATTAATTATAATTAATTATTTACGAATTACAGAAATACAAATACTTTTACGATGGTAAAATTGTCACTAATAAGAAGCCTAATTTTTTTTAGTTATTCATGGGTAAGGTAAATATTATTTTAGAATATTTACTATTAATAAGGGTCATATTACTAATCATAAGGGTAAGTTACTATTCAAAAGGTTAGGTTACTATTCACCAAAAAATTAAGTTTTCTCAATCGGACTCCAAACATCCTACTGATCACAACCGTGTGTGTTAGATTTTCAAAATTCAAAACATAGAAGAGGAAAACTTATGTTTAATGATCGCATAGTTTTTAGTATCATAATATTTCATTGTTCTTTCTAATGGGATTATTTTATTAGTCATAATTATAAGAAGGGAATTCCATTGATAAAACATTGGGTCGTTACAATTTCAGACATAAACATTACATCATTAATAGTTGTGGGTTCATGTATTAAAGAGAGTTTAAAGTGTTGTCCAAGAAGTATATTAATGGGTTTTAGAGATTCAAACATATATATCTTGGGTGTATTTAAAACATTATAATGTTGATAAAGATAAATAAATTTATTTGGTCTATCTCAAATTATTTCGTCATCTAATATTTTCTTAGATTCACCTATGTCTTTCATTTCAAACTTTCCTTTTAATTGATATTTTATAAAAATGATAAGACTCATATTTTTACAAATTATAATAGTTTCATCAACATAAATCAGTAGATAAATCATACAATTTTTAGTTTATTTTAAATAGACACTGCATAATATTGACTCATTGTAAATTGATTATCTAACATAAATGAATCAAATTTCATATACCACTACCTAGAGGCTTGTTTCAAGACCTAAAATGATTTATTTAACAAGAATAATTGATTAAATTTGAATTCCTTAGAATAACTATCATGAGGTTTCATATAGAGTTTTTCATTTAAATCTCCATGTAAGAATGAAGTATTAACATCTAGTTGATCAATGTTTAGATAACTATAGGAACCAAAATAATGAAAAAGTTGAACTGAAGAATGCTTGACAATAAGGGGAAAGATTTAAGCCTAATAAATTCCTTATAATTTAATAAATCCCTTAGAAACTAACCTTGATTTGTATTTGATTTTATTTCCCTCGTTGTTATCTCCTTTTCTCTTTTAAATCCATTTACAACCAATAAATTTTTCATTGGGTGGTTTATTAACAATAGGCCAAATGTGATTTTTTTAAAGAGTGAATTTATTCATCCCTAGAAATGATCCACTATATTGAGCCTTTTTAATTTAATTCTAGCCTATAGTTTTGAATATCATCATATATAAGATCCTAGGACACATGGAAAGAATAGGAAGCCATGACATACTGGCTGAACTGAGCATGAGTTCTTGGGACTCTCTTTTCTATGCCTTGGGTTAACTTGTAATCCCTATTGGTGGTAGAAGGTTCATATTCAGAATCTAAACCAGAACTGGAACTTGAATCAATATGTATAGTAGTTTGTTCATTCAAAGGAGTGGGTTACACAGGAACCTCAAATTGGGTTATAGGATCAGTTTCATCAGTCTATTTAAGGGCTAGATCACTGCTGCTAGATGTGGAAGCCTTGGGTTTAGGAGAAGAAATCTCATGGAAAACAACATCCCTACTTATAATGTACTTTTGGTGACCAGTTTTATCTACCTAGAGTTTATACACCTTAACACCTTGGTATTCCCAATGAAGATACATTTTAGAGCTCTTGGATCTAGTTTACCAGTCTTAATGTGTGCATAAGTAGTATAACCAAAGACTCTTAAGAAGGTATAGGAGTGAGGCTTACCATTCCAAAACTATTCATTTGTTTTAAATTGATTTGTAAAATTACACCTATTAATAAGTTATAAAATAGTTCTAATAGCCTCTACCCATAATGATTATGGGATATCCGAGAATGCATGCATGCTTCAGACTCTCTCTCTCTAGGATAGTCCTATTCATTCTTTTTGGTAGTCAATTTTTTTGATATTTTCCTTAATAGTTCATTTCCATTTAATTTCTTCAAATTAACAATATTGAATAAATTCATAAGACATGTATTCTAGAACATTATTTCTTCTCATGGTTTTAACTTTCCTCCTAATTTTTTTTTCAACGAAATTTTTCCTGATTTTTAAAGTTTGGAAAACATTATATTTATTTTTCATTATGGAAATCCATAATTTTCTAGAAGACTCATATAAAAATGTGAAAAAATAGGATCCTCCACCATGGGTGGTTGTCCTACTAGGCCCCCATAAGTCAAAATGAATGTATTCAAGGGGATGGAATCTTTAAAATGGGCCTTATTAAATTTAACCCTATTGGCCTTTCCCATCACACAATCGTTAAAAAAGGAAGATTAGTATGTCTGATGTTACTCACCAACCCTTTCTTGTTGAGTTATTATAGGAACATGGAGCTAACATGCCCCAATATCATATGTAAAAGCATAGTTTTATCAGTGTTAGTGGAATAGAAACTACCTTACTACCTTGAATGGTTCTTTAGATTCAAGAAATATAGCCCATTAACAAGAGACCACTTAATGATGGTTCTAAATCCTTTAGATATTTTTAGACAACCTGTTTAAGTTTTAAAAGTGATTCCCTTATGATCTAGAACTCCTAAGGAAATCAGGTTTCTATGATGTTTGGGAATCCAACTAACATCTAGTATGGTGATAGTAGAATGATCATCTAGTTTTAGTAAAACAGAACATCTTCCCTCAACCTTTCACCTCTAATTATCACTTAAGAGTACATCTACATCTACCCTTTCAACCAATTCTAGGAATGAATATCTAAAGGGAAATATTTGAAAGGAACAACCTAAGTCAAGACCCAATATTGATTGAGTTCTTGGCTCGACGCATTAAGGGATTTAGCAGTGTCAAATCCTGAGTCAACTAAAAGGTATTTTTTAGTGGGCTCTTTGGATTCTAACTCAGGTTTGAGTTTTCTGGACTCTATCTTAATGTAACTAGGTTTTCCACAATGAAATAAAGTGAATTTTATTTCCTTATAATTAGATCTAGATTTAGGGTTCTTATTATTCTTGATTTTATCTTTATTAAAATATTTATTTTTACCCATTTATTGTGGTCTTCCCATAGAAAATATACTCTTTGTCTCACCTTTAATTCTAGGCTTAGAGTGTAGTTCTTTAGAAAGAAGGGATGACATAGCCTCTTCAAAGGTTAGGGAGTCTCAGTCATATATAATAGTTTCAAATAGTGTGTTGTAGGAATTATCTAAAGATATTAAATGGATAATTTCTGGATCCTGATCATCAACAGTTACTTTAATATTGGCATGATCTAACATAACATTGTTAAATTCATCAAGATGGTATTTAATAGAGTTACGAGGTTTCAATTTAAATGTTAACATGTGGTTTTTTTATAAATCCTACCAACCAATGAATTATTCATGTATAATATTTCTAGTTTAATCTAAATATCAGCAGTAGTAGACTTATAAGAAACTTATATTATAAATTTATCACATAATGAAAGCAATAAAGTGCTACGTTCTTTGACTAACACATTTGGGGATACATCTTGGTACTCAGTAGTGGTTTTTCCGGTTTAATTTGAACTTATAATAGGTTTTCTATGCCCATATAGGGAATCAATTAGACCTTACTAAACTAGAATTTATCTCATCTTGATTCTCCAGAGGCTAAAGTCATTACAGCCATCAAATTTCTCTATTTTGAATGTAGTGGTTGTAATATTTACCCAAAGAGTAGATGTCATGTTCTTACAGAAAAAATTAAGTGTAAGACCCCAAAAACCAACCAATATCATGGGTAATTAATTTTTACCCATAGTGATTCAAAATAATAAGAAATATATATGTGAAAGTGGCTTAAAAATAGTAAATGACGTAGTGGAAAATTAAGATGAGATTAGAGTGTAGAAATTAAACAGAAACCAGAACTAAAAACCAAGAAACAGGAATTGAATTTGATATAAAAAGAAAACCAGTGAGAATCTAATACTACTCTGTGAGGGACAAGGGTGTACCGAATACAAATAGAACATCAAACCCCATAAGGATAAAACTAGACTATTTTAAGTAGAAATGAAAACTCATATAACCAGAACAATGATTTATAAGAAAGTTAAAAAAAGAGAAGGTACATAGTTATTTATGTGATTTGGAACCATGGGGACCTATGTGCATGATAAGAACACTATGTAGAACACACCTGTTTTATTAAGATCAATAGAAACAGATGCTACTAGTGTAAACCAACATGAACTAGAAGAACAAGAACATAAGTACAATATTTAACAGTTTTAAAATAAATGAAACTGAAAATAACACAAATTATACATACATTGTTTTAGTTTGAAGAAACACCATCTACCATATTCTCTTCGCATTGGATACATGGTGAAAACATGCCTGGATCCGAAGAACATATCCTCAACTTCGTGATCCTAGAATGATCTCTAAGAAGGTCCACATGTCTTCCACCAATGAAGGATGTTGTCTCCACCATAAACAAGGCTTGAGATGAACCTAGTGAGAGAAATGGGATGAAATAGTCTCTCTAATGAAGAGAAATAGAATGGCAGACAAGGGTTTCACCTAGGAGAACTGTGAGAAAAATAGGGGTGGGAGGGAGAACCAAAGGATCGATGGATCAAAACAACACCACATAGTCGCGATAAATCTTCCTGACACCAGCATGTGTTCCTCAAATATAATGGATAATAAATAGCCATTGTGCACACGCCGCTGAATTGAAATATAGAACATCAATTATGCAGTGGGATATATGGACGGTGATGGTGTATTGGGTGGAAAATATTATCAATAGCTAGGGAGAAAATTCAAATGGAATTCTGATTCATGAGGTGTTCACAGTAGGTGACTTCATCTAGAGGAAAAGACCCACATAGAGACACCCATGCAGGTTGAACATGACCTAGGTAGAAAGTTCCAACACTAATATATAAATTGATAATTGAAAATACTTCAGGAAATTTTTCATGCATGTATCAATAGAAAATAAATTGGTATAATTATTAACATGTCATAATTTTAAATGAAAACATAAAATGGAATTCCTAAATTAAAAAATTAAAAGAACAAGAATCTTACAAGTAAACAATAGATCAGTGGCATTCATCAAAGGAAAATTATTTAGTTTCCATACTTCAGAAGATGATTAGCACAATCCCTGAGGAAATTGTCAAACGTATAGCTCATCCTACGGAGGTAAATTAAAAATTCCATAAATCATTCACACATTTGAAAAGAAAACATAAATTCCATAAATAAAACTAAAAGTAAAATTTTATATAGAAAACATTCACTTTGAGTAATACTGATCACATCTTGTGAAAGATTAACATGTGGTTGATTTCAACATATCAAAAATGAATTATAGAGCATTATCAGTAAGTTTGAAAATAATCTAAGCTCGTTTTCTTAGTTTTGATTTAGTAAACAGATTGTAAAGGTAACAAAGCCTTTAAAAACATGTTTTAGGGGGTCAAAATCATAAAAACTATGTTTTATTTCCCTAAAATCATCAGATAATGACCATATATTTATTTTTTGAAATATAGGAACCAACAACATGAAATTATGCGTTACAGTTTTCTCACGATGCCCATAGACATTTTTGTGTGTTTTAAAACACTAAAATGGACATGAAATGATTAAAACCATATAAAAATAATAATAATGATTCTAAATCTTGGTATAACCACAAGTGAGTTATTTTGGAAGTGTACGTGCAGACAACACATCAATATGATGTATGGTGTGGTCGAAATGACTTAGTAAACACTTTTAAAGGTATAAAAGCCTTTAAAAACTTATTTCATGGGGTAAAAACTAGGTTAATGACTTTGGATTACCATGAAATCCTATTACAAGTACTTTTTATTGGTTTTTTAAATTAATGAACTGATAGAATAACATTCTGAATTACAATTTTCTTTAGATTCCCATAAATGCGTTTTTAGTGTTTTAAAACATTAAAATGAGTGTGTAACAGTCCAAGATAAAAAACCTAATATTGATGTTAAATAATGGTACAACCACTATTATATTATTATTTATTTGTATGCATAGACATGATGTTAATCTGATGTGAAATGTTGTCAGAATGACTTGGTAAACACTTTTTAACGGTACTAAAGCCTTTAAAAACATGTTTACGGGGTTCAAAAATAAGAAAATGATGTAGGGTTGAGCAAAAATAAGTGGAAAAGACCATATATTTATTTAAAAAATATAGTAATTGATGAAACATTATTTTGAGTTACGATTTTCCCAGGATGGTTGTATACGCGTTTTTAGTGTTTAAAACACTAAAACATGTGTGTAGTTGTAAAAACAATAGAAAACGACCTCATATTGGTGTGAAATCATGGAAAAACCATCATTGAGTTATTTTTTACATGTATGTATAAACAAATTTCCAATACAATGTATGGTGTTGTTTGAATGACTCAATAAACACTTTTTAAAGGTACCAAAGTATTTAAAAATAGGTGTCGGGGGGTCAAAACTTGGAAAATGATGTGAGATTTCCTTGAAATCAGAGGAAAATGATTGTAGATTGATTTTTTAAGTGTATAAACTAATGAAAAGTAATTCTAAGTTTTTATTTTTATGGGATGGATGTGGATGTTTTTTAGTGTTTTAAAACACTAAAATGTGCGTGTAATGATCCAAACTATGGAAAATCACGAAATATTGATTTGAAATAATGGGACAACCAACTTTGAGTTATTTTTTCATGTAAAAATAGACAATATGGCAATCCTTTGTACAGTGTTTTCATAATGACCCAGTAAACACTTTTTAAAGGTACCATGGCCTTTAAAAACATATGGTGGGCATTAAAACTAGGAAAACGATGTCGGGTTCCACTAAAATATGAGGAAAATAACTTCATATTGATTTTTGAAATTTAAGAACTAGTAACACATCATTTTGCGTTATGGTTTTCCTAGAATGGCCGAAGATGCATTTTTATTGTTTTAAAACACAAAAACATGCGTGTAATGGTCAAAATCATAGAAAACTCTTTCATATTGACATGAAATCACAAGAAAACTTATTTTTAGTCATTTTTGACATGTAAACATGGAAAATATATTAATCTGTAATGTGGTGTGGTCATAATGTCTCAGTAAACACTTTTTAGATGTACCAAATCCTTTAAAAACATGTGTCGGGGAGTCAAAACTAGGAAAAATATGTAATATTTTCATTAAATCAAAGTAAAATGACTGTAGATTTATTTTTTAAATCTATAAACTAACAAAATTTCATTATAATTTATGGTGTGACTAGGATTGTTGTAGAAAGGATTTAGTGTTTTAAAACATTAAAACATGTGTGTAATGGTTAAAACCATAGAAAATGACCTCATATTGATGTAAAATCCTAGTAAAACTGTTGTTGAGTTATTATTTATGTGTGTGTGTGGGGAACACGTCAATCCAACACATGGAGTGGTCATAAGGACTTTGTAAACACTTTTTAAATGTACAAAAAACCTTTAAAAACATGTGTTTGGGGGGTCAATAATGGGAAAACAACATTATATTTCCCTAAAATCATAGAATAATGACCATAGATTGATTTTTGAAATATAATAACTAATGACACATGATTCTAAGTTACAGTTTTCCCAAGATGGTCATAGACCTGTTTTTAGTATTTTAAAACACTAAAACATGTGTGTAACTACAAAAACCATAGAAAATGGCCTCATATTGATGTGAAATCTTGTGATAAACACCATTTTTTATTTTTTATGTTTACACGTAGACAACATGTCAATATGATTTGTGGTCTGGTCAAAATTACTTGGTAAAAACATTTTAAGGGTACCAAATCCTTTAAAAACAAGTGTCAGGGGGGGAAAAACCATAGAAATGACATCATATTTCTCTGAAATCAAAATACAATAACTGTAGATTGATTTTTGAAATATAGGAAGTAACAGTATGTTATCCTGAGTTACGGTTTGTCTGGGATGTTCATAAATGTTTTTTTATTGTTTTAAAACACTAAAATGTGTGTGAAACAATCCAACCCTTAGAAAATAACTACAGATTTATTTGAAATCATGGGAGAAACACCGTTGAGTTTTTTTATGTTTAATCATGGACAAAATATTAATCCAATGTGTGGTGTGGTCGGAATGAAAAGGTAAACAATTTTTAAAGGCATTAAAGCTTTTAAAACATGTGTCTAGTGGTCAAAACTAGGAAAATCATGTCATATTTCAATGAAATTATAGTAAAATTACCATATATTGATTTTTGAAATGTAAGAACCAACAGAACATCATTCGGAGTTATTGTTTACCTGGGATGGTCGTAGAGGCATTTTAAGTGTTTTAAAACACTAAAATGTGCATGTAATGTTCAAAAACATAGAAAAAGAACTCATATTGGTGTGAAATCATGGTAAAACCATCCTTGAGTTATTCTTAATGTGTACACATATAACATGTCAATCTGACATGTGGTGTGGTCAGAATGACTTGATAAAGACTTTCTAAATGTTCCAAATCCTTTAAAAATATGTTTTTGGGGGTTAGAATTGGGAAAACGATATCTGATTTCCACTAAATCAAATTGAAATGACCAAATATTGATTTTTGATATCTAGGAAGTAACATAACATCATTTCGAGTTACGGTTTTCTAGAGATGGCTGTAAATGTATTTTAAGTGTTTTATAACACTAAAGCATTCATGTAATGGTCAAAACCAGGGATAATGACCTCAAATTGACATAAAATAATGTAAAACAACCTTTCGAGTTATTTTTGACATGTACACACATGCAACACATCAATCTGACATGCAGTGTGGTCAAAATGACTCGGTAAAGACTTTTTAAAGGTACCAAAGCCTTTAAAAACATGTGTTGGGGGGTCAAAACCAAAAAACCATGTTTGATTTCCATTAATCAATAATCAATGATAGTAGATTTATTTTTAAAATTTAGGATCTAAATAATCATCATTTTGGGTTATTGTTTTCTAGGGATGGTTGTAAACGTGTTTTTAGTATTTTAAAATACTAAAACATGCATGGAGTGGTAAAAACCATAAAAACAACCTATTATTGACCTGAAATAATGGAGAAACTACCTTTGATTTATTTTTTAATTTTATTCAAATAAAACACATGAATTTAATGTGTGTTGTGGTCTAAATGACTTGGTAAACACTTTTAAAAGGTACTAATGCCTTAAAAACATGTGCATGGGGGTCAAAACTAGAAAAATGACCTCATATTGCCCTAAAATCAAAGTTAAATGTCTGTAGATTTATTTTTTAAATGTAGAAACCAAGGACACATCATTCCGAGTTACAGTTTTCCTAGGATGTCTATAATCACATTTATAGTGTTTTAAAACACTAAAATAGGTGTGTAACGTTCAAAACCATAGAGAACAACTTCATATTGATGTGAAATCCTAGGAAAACAACCATTGAATTATTTTTTAAATATAAGACTACTTTTATATCAAATTATTTAAAATTTGTTTATTAAGAAAATTTCATGCACACCGCAAGTTGATTTAAAAATTAATTAGAATATTTACTTATCCCTTTTCAGTTTCATGTGTTGAATAATTTATTAAATTAGTGATTTGGTGTTTTTATAGTTTTTTACATGATATATAATTTATTTTATGTTAAAATTTATTCTTTTTTATTAAAAAAATAACAAATATTTTGTACAACATTCCGAATATATTATGTGTCTTTTCTCTTTTTCATTTAGTTTCTTAAGTGTTCTAGTTTTAATTGTAGGTGACATATGTTAGAAGTAGGTAGGAGGTTGACCGTACTGATCCAAAACATTCTTCATAAGATAGTTGTGATGTTTCTTAGTTTCCATGGTATCACTACAATAGATCAGTACAAGGACAACTCTTACTTCTATTAGTTCTAACCAGAATACACTGATAAAAGGGAATATTTATCTTTGATTGTTATAAAATTAGATAAAAGAAACATTTATTAGCAATAAAAAGGAACTTTTGAAGGTGGAGTGTTCATATCCATACTTTTTCAATAATATAATGATGAAAAATTTTGATTATTTTGGATGGGCCTTAGATGAGAAATGTCAGATTGCACGGAAAAAAAATGAATGTTATACACCCAAAGGATCATTAAGGGGAAAGGACCATTACATACCACAGTAAGGAAGTGACTAAGTGATACTTCTCTCAACTTGAAATCACATTTTCATCAATGGAACTAGATTTATTTGTTTTTAGTGATTATGTAGCAGTGCAGAAGTTGTTATCCATTAATTTTGAAGATGGACTCAGATCCAATCTATCGATGGATTTATGGGATTTATCTGAGAAAATTATGATATGCTTTATCCTGAAAGGCTAATCTGAATCAACATCATATGAAGAATGTGTAGTTGTCGGAAGGTCCAAGACAAGGTAGTGAGGTCAGCACGTAAAAAGCAGAGGGTGATTTCTTAAGAACATGGGCTCTAGAATGACTTGAATGTCTTGTTTACTTTGTTGTGGGCATGGTTTGCATTGTTCACTTGCCTCCCTCATGTTGTGTATGTTTTTATTTTGTTAATAAATTTTGGGGTAATGGGATTGGTTTCTCCAAGCCCATGGATGAGCTGTTTGAGTAATATATATATAATTATTATATTTATATTCAAAAATAATTTTTATTTATATACATTAATTAAAAAATGAAAGTTTATGATTAATATAAAAATGATATATTAATATATATTTTTAAATGATTCAAATATATATATATATATAATTTTTAAAAAAAATTATTTATAATATTATAAATATATATATATATATATAATTTAATTAATTTAATTAATTTTATTAATTTTTTAAAATAATGAATATTTTTATTATATTTATAATTGTATATATCATGATGAATATATATATATATATATATATATAATTATATAAATATACAAAATTATGTAAACATATTTATATTTATATAGAAATATTCATAAAAATATTTATTTTTGATTAGAATTATAAATAAATTCATTTACTTAAATAATTATAAAATTATATTAAATATTTTTAAATAATATATATATATTATATTTATAATTATATATACTTATATATTAATAAATATATATAATTGTATATATATTTTATATAAATAGATATAATTATATATTTATATTTATAATTATATACAAATATTTATTTATTTATTTATTTATTATTGTGATTATAAATAAATAAATTTTTATTCATATATTTGAAAATAATTTTATATATAGAAAATTATCAAATTTATATTAGTCAAAATATTTAATAGTTTATTTATATACATTGATTAAAAAATGTGTGTATAATTAAAATAAATATAATATGTTAATATTTTATTTAAAAAATTATATAATATAAAAATGATTATATTTAATTAGACATATATTAAAATTGATATTAAATAATTTAAAGTATATGTATATGTATAACAACATGTTTGTATGCGTATGTGTGTGTATACATGTGTGTGTATACATGTTTGTATATACATGCATGTAGATGTGTATGTGTACATATTGTAATTCACATAAGTGTTACGAATTCATTTTTTTATATTTGTAATGAATTTAATTTAATTTAACCATTTATTTTTAAACATTCATTAATAATGTAAAAAATATATTTAATAATTTTGTAATATTTACTTATACATATATCTATTTACAATATATACATGTAATATTTTCCATATGTTTTTAATTTATATGAACAATATTTAGTCATTTTTATTTTTTAAGTATTAACATTTAAAATATGTTTCAAATTTATATAATTAACCTATTTAAATGATGCAATCATGACATTGCACTAGGCCTTCAGGCCATGTTCTTGGACTGCTTTGCCATTGTCTTATGAGCTATGTGATGAGTCTCCCTCTACCTAGAGAGAAAAATGTTTCTGCGTTCATAATAATAAGAGGCTTCGGCCCCAACTTTTATAAATTCTTTTAAAATATATTCATTTATAATTATAATTATAATAAAAAAATATATATTTAAATAATTATAAAACTATAATAACTATATATATAATAAATTTATTTATTATATATATAATTATATATATTTATATATTGATATAAATATATACAATTATAAAAATATACCAAAGCAGTGAGGACCATGAGGTATAATTATATAAATATATTTATAATTAAATAGAAATATTTTAAAATATATTCATATATAATTATATTTATAAATAATGTAGTTGTGATACATAAGAATAATGATGGGTCCCTAACTGAGGGGCCACCCTCTTTTGCTGTTGTGGTGGTTGGGAAGACTCTTGATCGTTCATATTGGGATGTAGTATGTAGTGGGGATGTGATGCTTGCACAGCCCCCATTGCCTGCTACTCATATTACTCAAAAGAAGAGTCCGGAAAAATGGGGTGATGTTAATAGTCATAATGGTGATTATGATGATCCTGCTATGTTATTGGAGTAGCAGTTCTTGTTTAAAGAAAATTTGGATTCTAGACCTATTAAATGGGGCTTAGTTCATGTGGTTAGAAAACATTCATTGTATGGTTTTACGCATGTTCTTCCCACTTAGGAGCATGTGGAAACTCTTTCACATTCTCATGGTTCTAACCTGGCTCCACAAGATCATACAAACTCCTCTGGTCATGCTTCTATCACTACATCAGCAGATTTGGGTGAATCTATCCCTGTATTGAGGACTACAACTATTTCCTCTGTTTCGGTTCCAATGAAGCTTGGACATGCTTCTAATGTGGCTGTTAATCCTAATGTGCCTATGGAGTAAAATATGTTGCTTGAACCTGTGCTCCCGCAAGCTGTACAGGCTACTTCCCCTGGTGCCCCTGTTACTGCTGTTATTTCTGTTTCAATGATGTATGTTCAGGCTTCTTCTATGGATGTTAAGCCTATGGAGCAGCATATGATGTTTGAAGCTGTTTTACCGAGCCTATATCGGCTATTGTCCCTGGTACCTATGGTACTGCTACATTCACTAATGTCATTGTGATTTAGGAGCAGTATATGCGGCTTGATCCTGCTAATGTCACTATGGGGCAGTGTGTGCCTCATATTCATGCCAGTGATGCTATTGTGATCAAGGAGTAGCATTCCACTAAAGAGAAGATTGAACTATCTTCTCCTATTGGTGTCCTTTTTTATAATGTTACCTCAAGTTCCCAAACCCCTCACCATGTTTCTTCAACACATACAGTTTCTGTTTCAGCTCTATTGCAAGGGCCTTCAAATGCAGGTACATTTGGTGATAATATTGTGATGCACAACTTCTTTACTATGTTGGACTCCATAAATTCTCCTGACATTCATATGTTATACAGGGAGTACAGGAGTCAAAAAGGTAAATAATATTTGTCTCCTGTAGTGTCTAATGAATCCGGATCTGAGTAGGTTCCTTCTGAAGATGTGCATTTGGGAAAACCCTCCACTAAACATTCTCAGACTTGTGAGATGCTGATTGAAGATGTGCAAGGATATGACATGCTCTAGTGTTTGATCATCGTGTGGATCACATGGATGATGCAATTCATGATCTGGTGGATATCTCTGATACAGGTGGTGCTAGGAAGACCCCTAAACAGTGGAAAGGGGGAATACATCCAAGAGGTATAGGTGGATTTCGTGGATGGGGCCACGGAAGGAAAGGGTAACTTTGGTATCTGTATATTGTGTTGGTGGGGTTACTCCCCCTTCTACCCTTATCAATCCCTTATGTATTGTTTACTCTTTTTTATAATAACTTTCGAAGGCCATGGAGGTTATCCATGGTCTACTGTTTGTGGTATAATTATAAATAAATAACTATACATTTAAATAATTATAAATTTAAAAATAAATTCATCTATTTTAATTATATATATATATAATTATATAAAAATATTTATAAATATAAATAACTAAATATTTATATTTAAATAATTGTAAAATTATAATAAATATATTTATTATGTTTATAATTTTATAAATATATATAATTATATAAATATAAACTTATATTTATAAATATATTTATTTATAATTATAATTATAAATTTAAATATATTATATATAATTATACAAATAATTTATTAATATTAGATATTTACCAGTGATAAGAAGGTGCAGATAAAACTACTCTTTATAAGTGCTGTAATTTTAGCACTGATAAAGACATGTTTTATCACTGTTTTTTAGCACTCATAAAGGGGTGTCTTTATCATCACTAAAAAATGCTAATAAAGAGCAATTTTATAAGTGCTTTCAATTTAAATGTTGATAAAAGTCATCTTTATCATCACTTTATTGAATGTGTTGATAAAATCCTTACAAGTTCTTATAAAAAGAATCCCAACAGAACCTTGTCGTCACTTGTGCCACAACATTCATGGAACCAGAGCCCTACTGCCACTATCACCACTATATCCTAGACCAAATTTTTTCGCTGGTCTACATTCTTGACAAATCAATATCTCCAATTTAAGGTATGTGTAGTTTTATCTTATTAATGCCTCTACCCATAGTATTTTTTTAGTCGCACCTCACCTGCATGCATCTTTACTTCTTATTGACAAACCGAACAAATAGACCATAACCTTATTCTAACTGGTTTGAGTAAGATTATCTTATCCTCATCCTTCTATTTCCTCCCCTTATCTTATCTTCCCCTTACTACAGGCACCCCCCTATTCCATTGTGGTGCAAACATGTTCTCCAAATTTGGAAAAGACAGTGACACTTACACAAATCCAATGACCCATATGGACTTCTCATATCATACTTACACTATTCTTGTATAACATCCTTTGTGGTGCCAAAATCAAGGGTGTAGATGATCAATTTTTCATTTTTTTTTCATTTGAATAGCATGTATAATATATCTTCTGGGTTTCTTGGACATGGTTGGGGTAGAGTAGGACCTCCATTATTGAATGTAGTGAGTTCTAAGTAGGTTTTCTCCATGCTTATCTCTTTAATTTTGGATCTATTACTTTCTGGGTATTTTAATTCATGTTTTAGACTTCTAATAACAGTATTAAATATGTTAATGGAATCAATAGGATGAAAGAAATGTTTTCCCTTTGTTTTAAATGAATGTTAAATGTTTTTATATTAAAAAAAATATAATTTTTAAATTGTTTTTCAATTTCCTTGTACACCATGTGTTTGACTAATTTCATGAATAACAGTTATGAAGGAAGAGTGTATTTAAAAAGGTTTCCTAGTATTCAAAAATAATTTTCAATTGGTTCTTAATTTTTACTTGGAATTTCAAATAAGACATGAAATTCAATGTTTAGATAAAGTGTTTCAAGTTTAGTTTTCAATAAAAATTCATGGTATGAAAATGTATTTCTACATATTTAAACTGTTTCAAGTTTATAATTTTATAGTTTTATATTATTTTAATTTTATATACTTTCTTAAATTTTACAGTATATCATATTATACTAATATAATTTAATAATATTTTTTATTAAATATTTATTGTTTTATTATTTTATTCATTTATAAATTTATATACTTTTATAAATTTTATAGTATATAATATTGATATATATAGTTTAAAAAAATATTAATTATTTATACATTTATTCTTTTTTAGATTTATAAATGAATATAGAATTATAGTTTTATTTGTGATAAATTATTATACTTTTATACTTTAAAAAATTTTACTTTTATATATTATAATTGTATACTTTTATATATTTTTAAAAATATATACATCTATAAATTATGTATACTTTTACAAAATATATATAATTTTATATAGTTTTATAAATTTATATACATTTATAAATTTTTTATATTTATTTAAAATATATATTATTTTATAAATTATATAAAACTTTATACTTATATATATATATCTATAATTTTATATACTGATATAAATATGTATATATTTGTAATTTATACTTTCATAGCTATATAATATTTTCAATTTATCATTAATTTAATACTTTTATACTTTCATAAATTTTATTTCTATAAATTATACTCTTGAAAATTTATAATTCTATAATATGAATATTATTATTTCCATAGAAATATTTAGCTAATTAAGAGTTGTTTTATTATACAAAATATTTTTTGTTTTAAATAATAACATTTAGAAGTTGGATGTATGATTTTAATTGAGTGTTGAATTTGTTTCAAAATTATCTTTTATCTTTTTTGGACTTCATGTTCAATAATGTATCGAAGGGGGAAATTATTTGATTACATTTATAATTGCATCGGCATACTGTGTTTTACTCATAAAGAAGTAAGTTATTATATCACTAGATTTAGATTTAAAACCAACTATAAGGTATGTCACCATAACATAGAAATAATTAAACAACTAAAAAATATTGATATACCTAAGAGGTGTTATGTGAATGATATTATATTTGATTAGTTTTCTTTTCTTTCATAATCTGAGTATAAACTTAATTATTGGAAATTCAATACCAGTGTTGAAAATATTTTAAAAAATATAATAATTTCTTTTTTATTTGTGAAACCATAAATATATTCAATATCCATATTTTCTATTATTAAAATGGTTTACAAATAATATATTTTTTTCTATTATTACATTCAATAGTCATATTTTCATCAGGTTTTTATAATGTAATTTTGATTTGCAGGGTAAATGATTGGTTTTAAAGTTAATAAATAGGATTTCCATGATGTTTTAGGATGAGGATGATATTTTGGATTTCAATTATGATCTAAATAAATGATATTTTGAATTTAATAATGAAATTAAAATGTATTTTTGTGATTTGAAATTAGAGTTAATAGATTCATCAGTTTTTTTAATGTAGTATAGTCTATATATTGGATGCATGGTATCTATATTTATAAATTCAAACATGTGTATGGACAATGGGTGTTATCTATATTTATATGATCATATTAGCTTTTATATGCCTTCTAGATATAAAAAATCTCACCTCCTATGTAATATAGATTGATAATAATAACATGGAAATGGAATGTCACTAACTCTATCCAACCCATAGGATATATATCATGACCTCACTCCCACAAAAGGAGAATTAATGGTTAACCCCATTGAAAATCCTAAACCTACTTTGTATGCAACATCACCACCATGGTTTAAATTATGGGATTATTCTACAACTACATCTTCTCTCTGATTTTGATTTATCTTCTAAGGGGATGAGTCTCGGGAAAAAAATGAATTAATAACTATCATCCTCATTCGCTTCATCTCCTGAATATTTATTATTTCATTCTGTTGCTTGAGAGTCATCCCTCATCTCTTCTAAAAATGAATATAAGTTGCTTGAACTACTTTGAGTAATAGCCATCCCATACTAGGTATCGGTGAACATTATAGAAGAATTTAGAGGATAACACCTAATACAAATGGTGTAATTCTTTTCTAAAATTTAATTACCCATTTCCTTCAAATAATTATGAAGTTATTTGAAACATTAAAATGTTGGGTTACACTTATTTTAAAGGCCCCTTTTTGTATTTATTTATTTTGTTATGTATTAATATTACAAAATCAAATAGGATATATATGAATATGAAATGTATGGAATCCAATCATATAAAAAAGGAGTATGAAGATGGTGTGAAAGAGTTCATCAATTTTGAAAAATATCATGCATATGACCCTTCTCAAATCCTTTTTGCATGTTTATACCATTTTTATTTAAGACTAATTATTCTAGATGAGTTGAAATAACATTTAATCTGTCAGGGAATAGTTCAAAGTTATAAATATTGGGATAAACACATGTAAAAAAAATTAATGCATCTATTGACTAGGATAACACTGAATTTCATGGATCATTTTATATCATTATAAGTATGGACAATGAAGAATACCATATCAAGGATACGATTTCTAGTGTGAATTATGATGAAGATTATATTGAGGAAGTGAAAATGATTGTTGAAAATTAACTTCTTGAATGTCCAAAATTGTTTGAGAAGTTAAAAACTATCTAAAGATAACATTGTATATTGGTTACACTAAATATATATAATTTTAATCCGTTCTAAAGGTGAATAATTTAAAAGTTAGAAATAGATGGCGTGATGCCAGTTTTACTGAACTACTTTCTCTCTTAAATGAAATGATCCCAGAATATAATGAGATTTCTATCCAAACATATGACACTAAATGAATGCTATGTTCGATGGGATTGATATTTAAAAGAATGTATGCTTGTCCAAATGATTGTATACTATTTCACAAGGTCCATAAATCACTTAAAAATTCCAATAGTGTGGTACTTCTTGATAAAAGAAATATGAATTGGGTACGGAAAAATTTTTATGGTACATTCCAATCATTATAAGGTTTTGGATCCTATAGTAAAGTGAGGATATTAAAAGGAAATTGACTTGTCATGTAGATACAAGAATTATATATTGGAAACTTCATCACCTGACAGACTCTCCTCATTATAAGAGAATTGATTATGAGTATCCTAAATTTATAAACTAGCCATGAAACCTGCTTCTTGTGCTATCTATAAATGGAGTGTATCATTTTGGTTTTCAAAGTATCACTCATAGTACTAGGTTGGTTTTGTTGGATTATTATAACTTACCAGTGTGGTTATGTATGAAATTAAAATACATTATGTTATCTTTTCTTATATCAGGACCAACACAATTGGGTAGTGATGTTGATGTTTATTTGGATCCATTGATCAAAGATTTGAAATTATTGTGGGATTAAGGTGTTACATTGTATGATTCTTATATAAGTGAATATTTCACATTGTGATCCATGTTGTATGGGATGATAAATGAATTTACTAATTATAGAAATTTATCAGGGTATATCATTAAAGTAATTCAATGGTGTCCCATTTTTTAACAAGGTACATAGTCAATTAGGTTGAACCATTAATCAAAGATTTTGTTTCTAGGACATAACATATTTCTACCCTAATGACATAATTACTTATCATGGAAAACATCATTCGATGGGAGTTCAAAAGAACATACAACACTGTCTCTACTAACAGGTAATCAACTGTTTGAGAAAGAAAAATATATGGAGACTTCTTTTGGTAAACATATTTTGAAAAACCATACCCAAACCGGTTGGAAAAGAAGATTAATTTTTTTTTGAATTACCATACTGGAACATTTTGTATGTAAGAAAGTTTCTTAATATAATGCATGTTTGAAAAAAATTATGTGATTGTGTCATTGGTACATTACTAAATGCATCCAACAAAAAAAGGATAGAATTAAGTCTTGGTTAGACATTATTATCATGGGAATACAGGGAGATTTGATGCTAGTGAAAGGATAATAATATACTTTTGTTCATATAACTACTTACACTCTTTCCAAGAAGAAGAGATATCAGTTTTTCAACTTCTTGAATGATTTAAAGTTTCCGTATGGGTATTCATAAAATATCAATAATATGATTGCAATGACTGATTTAATGTTAAAGGGTATAAAATGAACTATCATGTTTTAATGTAAGATCTAATGCATGAATCTTTATATTCCATTTCCCCAAGAAAGTACATCTTACATTAACCAAGGTTTGTTTCTTTTTCAAATCTATATGCAAAAAAGTTATATACCTATTGAAATTTCTAACTATGTAAAAGATAATTTCAATCATATTATGTTAATTGGAAATTTTCTTCCTTCCAAAATTATTTGATATGATAGTTCACTTGATGGTTCACTTAGTGAGACAGATTCCATTATATGATCTGGTACATTATAGATGTATGTACCCTAATGAATGGTATATGTAGATTTTTAAAGGGTATGTCAAAAATCAAAGTTTTACTGAGGGTTTTATAGTAGAGTGACATATTTTTTAGGAAGCTTTTGAATTCTACACTGACCACCTATCTGGTGTGGAAAGTATTGGTCTACCAAAATATCATCACACTGGGTGTCTTATATGGGAAGTAATTTCTAGAATAGATGTTGTCAAAATCAATATTATAAATCGGGATCAATCCCACCTCTACATTTTACATAACATTTTAGAGGTTACCCCATATGTTTAAACCTAAAATGAAATTCATAGGCATTTGAATCCATCAATTGATGAAATATGGATATCAAATACCCCTAATCAACAATTTATAGGATGGTTTCAAGACCTTGTTCTTAAGAAGTCAGGTTAAAATATGGATTCAATTTCATAATGACTTCAATGGTTAGCTGGAGGACTAAATGTGCATTTATTATCTTACAATGGTTATGTAATTAATGGTTATATGTTCTACATAGATGAACATGATAAACATGGTACCATAAAAAATAGAAGAGTTACACTTGTGGTTGATGTGATGCATGTATCTAGTACTAAGAACATAAATCTAATTTATATGAATATTTCATTGTTTTTTATCATCAGAAAATATGGTATTTTCATTACACACCATTTTAAGTACCGATTTTTCAATTCAAGTGGGTTGATAATAGGAGTGATGTTAAAATAAATGAATTTTCATTCATGAAAGTGTATTTCGGTAAGGAAGGGTGTGAATATGAACCATTTATAGTAGAATCATAGGCAATACAAGTATTCTATGTTCCATACCCCAAAGACCAAAAGTGGTCAATTATTCTATTATCCACCAAAACCACTAAATGTTCAGATGAAAATTCAACAGATTATAGCCCTTTAATTGGGATTCCATAATCATTTAAGAGTAGTCCCAAGGAAAACAGGGTCTTCTTTATCCTAGGAAACCAAAATTAAGGTATTTTTATACTTTATTGAGGGGTGAAATATCTTCATCCTTTAAAAAAGGGTGTTCAATAATCAGGTTATTTTTTTTAATATACATTGCGTTACCACATGTTATTATCTGTTCACTAGTGAATTTTCATAATATAAATTAACTATTGAACCAATTCTATATATAATGACTTATACACGTTTTGATGCTCTCAATCCTGAGAAACAATTGGTTACTCAAGCTACTTCTACTCCTAGTGTAGAGGAACAATGACCTTCTGCACATGTCGATGCTATGAATCTGGAGAAACAATAGGTTTCTCAACCTATTGTTACTCCCTGTGTATAGTAACAATGACCTTTTACCCATAATGATGCTACCAATCTAGAGGAACAACATATTGACAATGTTGAACCTAAATAAATGTTATATATTAGAGAAAACATGTCCCAGAAAAAATAGGATACCCATAAAGTGACTGTGTTAGAATACATTATTAAGGAAAAATGAAAAGGTATAAAATTTGAGGCTGCATGGAATTTTCTAGGATATCCTATTAACCCCAAAAATTCCATGTTCAATAGCTACATTGGTCTTATCACTCAGGACTATGTATTGATTAATGTAGTTTTGTGACACCATGTTTTTTCCATGCTTAAGTCAATGATTTGGGAAGATATTTGGGTAACATTATGATATCCTTTCTTTATTTTAATGAAAAATAAAATAATAAGGCATTGAATTACTCTTCATCATCCCTTGAAGAGTGCATTTATAGTACATGAATCCCATAATAAATTTATATTAATTACTATTCAAAATACCCATAGATTCTTTCATAAAATTCTAACAAAATTTCTTCTCAAAGATACTGAAGGGAAAATAATACTAGACCTACCACATATGTATGAACACATAATAAGCCAAGCAGCATGGGATGGATTTACTATTCATCCTGGGGAGATAACTTTTTAGGTACATTGTGGATCGTAAGACATTTTTTTAAAATAATTTTATTAATAACTTTTGTTGGGAAATTTTAATTTATAAAACAGTAACTAAGTGTTGAAAATAAGGAACGGGCAGCAAAACCAACGTACCCCTATCATAAATCTAGGATGGGGTATACTTCACTTGAAGAAAAAATGGTACATATTTTAAATCTACCGTAATAATTTTATGTGACACGAAACAACAACATAATTAGGTTCCTCTTTTTATAAGTTGATTGATGAATCCAAATGAAAATCCACTTCTATCCCACATCATGTGCTATGGAAGGAGGAATGTGTTAATAAATATGGGATACTAATAGTTGAAAACACACAAAAAGTGTGGGAAGTATGTGTAAGTACGACATAACAAAAAATTATTTTTATTTAAATTGTTATTACATAGTAATTATTACTTATTTTCCTATTTTTTTATCCAACTTAGACACATGAATCATCAATAGGTGTATCGGATGAAAACCTACTATAAATAGCCTTAAAGTATCCATAATTGTATGCCCACATTAGAGGTGTGGGTTTTAGGGTGACACCCTGAAGATATTTTGAGAAAAGTAAAGAACAAGGGGATAATGATAAATAAATGTAAGTGATATAGGAATGATTAGCCTCACTTGAAGAAAAAATTTAATTGGGAGCCTGAGTTTCTAGAAAATGATATGGGGGAGAAAAGAGAGGAAAAAACTCAAGAACAACTAATGCGTGAAGATCCCCCACCTTAGAATCTTTGAAAAGATCCATTCCCCTCAAAGATATCTCTTAAATGAGGTAATCAATAGTCTCATAATTGTTTCTATGAAATGTGAATCATGTGTAAATTGATGCCTTTCCAATACTGATATTATACATGGTGAAAATGACTATTATTTATATCTATCATTGCCCACCATTTTCTTGGTTGTGAGGGTTATCGTGTTCAATATCCAATAATGCACACAACACAACAGACAACTTCCAACAAGTCCTGTGAAAGTGGGGATTAGCATAGCTCATGATCCGAGCTCCCAACTACATGTTTCACTGGATGAGGCATATGTTCATACAGTCAAGAAATATATTGGAACATTTGTAGTGTGTCCATCAGATCTTGTAAAAAATCTTGTCAATAAGGAGGTATTCGTTTCTAGTTTATTTTTCATGATGATTTTTTAACAATTAATGAAAAAAGATCTGAATCAGTAAATTTTATTACATATGTACTAAGGGAAGGGGTTGAAACAAAAGGTCGAATCAAAACTATATAAAGGATCAACCGACTGGTCACAAATATTTTCAAAAATCACATTTACCATTCCCATTGAATATTTTCATTAACTAACATTGATGTTTCATGCGGATACAAGGTTACAAAGTGGTAGAAATCACAAAGTTGATTTTTAAGAAAAAATGTATTGAAATTACATTTCAGACTTCATTTCTCTTGATAATTTAAATGAAATCCTCAAGTATGAATGGCTAGGATTCTTAGTTGAAAATGTATACATGAGGTATGTTTTAATGATTTTTTTTCTAAAAGTTGATCAACATTGTTAATTATGACTAAATAAAATTCATATTTTTTTAAGGTGTTTATATCAATTCTATTTAAAGGGAAAACCCTATGAACATTAATATGGACTCATTAGTCCTCAAGTCACTTCTATAGACCAAACCAAAATTGAATAAAAATGATGAAATAGTGGAAATATAGGACAAACCATTTGAAAGAAAACTTAAAGATGATAGACTCTTCTTAATACCAATGATTATGGGGTATAAATCTACAATTTAATCATATCAAATATATTTTCATTACTTTAATTAATTATTACTTTTTGTTTTTTTGGAAACATTGGGTACTCATTATCATCAATTTCAATGCTCTAAAATTTATTTTCTAGACTCACTGTATAGATACCCAACAAACTAACCACACGTGATGAAATTTTTGAATTTTTTATACACTAAATATAGTGGTTTAGAATTAAAATTCAAGTTATATTATTTATATTATGTTTTAATGATAATTATATTATGATAGGGTAATTTTTACAAATCGTAAAAATCAAGGCATGAGGACAGTCCATGTGCACATTGAACCTTTAAACATCTACAAGTGGATAAGTATCAGGGTATATATAATAATATTTCACTATCATAACACATATCAAAACAAATTACTTATTTTTATTAATGTTTATGTTGTTTCTAAAACAACCCAATGGAAAATATTATGGTTATTATGTTTGTAAATTTATGAGATACATCATATACCATCAACAAACTAGAATCCCAAGAGAGGTATTTTTTAAGGTAATTACTATTAAATTTAATATTTTCATTAATCCCTTCTGTATTTATATTTTTCCAATACAACCATGACTTTATAAAATACTTGTATTCACAAGATGAAATTTATTTTTTTAGAAATGAAGGAGTAGCATACCTGACGTTAGAATGTTCACATATATCATGAAGATATAACTTCCTAATTATTATTTAGTTAATTTTGTCATCATTTTATATACATTTTTAGTTAATTTTATCATCATTTATATATGATTCTTATTTTGTTAATTTTCGTAAAGACCATGAATTAATGACTTTGTCAACAAGGATGATTCAATTTTGTACTATGATCATACACTCAATATGATACACAGTGTACCTAGTATGACTCAAATTTCATGGTTTTAGTTTAAATTGACATTTTATTAATTTATTGTTTCATATTTATGTTTAATTTATTTCTTTATAGTATTACTAACATAATAATTTGTTTCTTATATAGGTGGATTCTTTTGTTTAGTTTGGGGTGGTTTGTTTAAAGATTCTTGTGCTCATGTAATATTTCACTTTGACGCTGTAATAAAGATAATGACAATAAGGAAATGGGTCAAGAATTTGTACAACCATCATGAAATGGTGAATTACTACTACATATTTAAATAATTTTTTCATCATTTTATCTACTATTTGTAAGTTACTTTTCTTATCATTTTTATCTAATACTTATTTAGTCTCTTTTATATATCTTTTGGGAAGTCATATTTTTCTTTCAACATTTTTCATCAAGCTATAAAAGAAATAACATGCTCCTTTTTTATGGAATAGAAAACCCCATGATGCCTGAAATGTGAAGTGTTTCTTGGATAATGGGGTTTATCTTCCATAAGAATGGAACATGTACTCTGTTTTATGTATTTTTGTAGATAGTTGAATGCAAAACACATATTGCATTCTCAATATGATGCACCTCAATATGATACATAGTGTTCCTAGTATGTATCAGACTGTATGATTTTAGTTTATAATTTTTATTTTACTAAAAAACACACATCACATGCTCAAAAAATAAAAATAATTAATATTGTTTTAATACTTTAGTACATAAATCCATAAGTCATTTTTTATGAGTAGGAATCAGTCGCACCTCAATTTGATTCACGGTGTGGCCGGTATTATTCCAAGTGTGTATTTTAATTTAAAATTTACATTAATTTTAGTAAAAAAAGAGACATACTGAAAACAAAGAAAATTTATTGAAATTATTTTAATACTTTAGGAAAAATATTTTTAAGTCGTTTTTGATGTATAAGAATCAACCATAGCTCAATCGAACATACAATGTGACCGATATGACATCAAGTCTTTATTTTTATTTAAAATTGATAATAATTTTAGTAAAAGAAAAATTTGACACACTTAAAACATATAAAACAAATTCATATTGTTTAATACTAAAATAAAACAATCCATAAGTCATTTATGATGTGTAGTAATCAACCGAACCTCATTCTAATCCACGGTGTGACCGATATGACTCTAAGTGTGTATTTTTATTTAAAATTGACATTAATTTTAGTAAAAATAACAAGTGACATACTAAAAACCAAGAAAACCCTTCTTAATGTTTTGATACTTTAGGAAAATTATCCATAAGTCATTTTTGACATGTAAGAGTCAATCGTACCTCAATTCGAAGCACGGTGTGACCGATATGACTCAATGTGTGTCATTTTATATATAATTTGCATTAATTTTTTTAAAAAGAACATTTGATATACTAAAAAACAAGAAAATTAATTCACATTTTTTCATTCAGTATAATTATCTATAAGTATTGTTTGACATGTAGTAACCAACCACACATCAATAAAATGAAATTTGTCACCAGTATATCCCCAAGTGTGTCTTTTTATTTTAAATTGACCTTAATTTTAGTAAAAAGAATAGGTGACATATTGAAAACCAATCAAAAACATTCGGATTATTTTTATAATTTAGGATAATTATTCATAATCATTTTTGACATGTTGGAATCTACTACACCTCAATCCAAGGCACGGTTTGACCAATATGACTCAAATTGTGTCCTTTTATTTAAACTTAACATTAATTTTAGTAAAAATGGATAAGTGACAAAATCAAGGCTAATAAAACACATTTTTATTGTTTTGATACTTTAGTAAAATGATACATAAGTCATTTTTGATTTGTAAAAATCAATCGTACCTCAATCTAATGCATGGTGTGACCAGTATGACTCAAAGTATCTATTATCTGTATAAAATTGAGATTTTAGTTCAAAATGTGTACCACTCACTGAAACCGAGAAAACATTCTCTAATTATCTTTATAATTTAGAAAAATGATTCATAAGTCACTTTTGAAGCATAGGAAGCAATCTCACATCAAAACAATAAACGATGTGACCGGTACGAATCAAAGTGTTTTTTTCGATTTGAAATGGAATTTTAGTAAAAAAAAGTGGCATACTCAAAACTGAGCAAAAACATTAGGATTGTTTTAATAATTTATGAAAATGATCTATAAGTAATTTTTTACGTGTGAAAATAAACCCCACCACAATCTGAAGGATGATGTGACTGGTATAACATGATTTGTGTCTTTTTTAATTTAAAATTGATATTAATTTTAGTTAAAAAATAGGTGACATAATGAAAAATGAGAAAATGAATTTGGATTGTTTTTATACTTTAGTAAAATGATCCATATGTCATTTTTTACTAGTTGGAATCATCCAAACCTCAATCTGATGCACCGTGTGACTGATATGACTCAAACTATGCCTTTATATTTAAAATTAACAATAATTTTAGTAAAAAGAACAAGTGATATACTATAAATTGACCAAATTCATTTATATTATTTTGATACATTATTAAAATGATCCATAATTCATTTTTGAAATATAGTTATCAACCGAACCATAATATGGCATACATTGTGACCATTATTACTGAAAGTGACCATTATCAGTTTAAAATTGACATTTTAGTTCAAAACATGTGTCACTCACTGAAAAAAAAAGAAACCCCACTCATATTGTCTTGGTAATTTATTAAAATGATTAATAAGTCATTTTTGACATTTAGGAAGTAGTCTCACATCAAACCAACACACGATGTGATTGATATGATTGAAAGTGTGTATTTTCTGTTTGAAAGAACATTTTAGTAAAAAACACAATTAACATACTTAGAACCAAGAAAACACATTCATATTGTTTTGATAATTTAGTAAAATTATTCATAAGTCATCTGTGACATGTATGAATATCTTCACCTCAATATAACACACGGTGTGACCGTATAACTCCAAGTGTGTCTTTTTATTTAAAATTAAAATTAATTTTAGTAAAAAGAATAAGTGACATATTGAGAACCAAGAAAACATGTTTGTATTATCCATAATTAATTTTTGATTTGTCGGAATCAGCCACACCTCAATACAATCCACGATGTGACTAGTATGACTCCAAGTATGTCTTTTTATTTGAAATTTACATTAATTTTACTAAAAAGAACATTTCACATACTGAAAACTAAGAAAACACATTCAGATTATTTTGATACTTTAGTAAAATGGTCCATACATATTTTGTGACATGTAAAAATCAACATCACCTCAATTTAATGCATGTTGTGACCGATATGACTCCAAGTGTGTATTTTTATTTTAAATTGACTTTAATTTTAATAAAAAGAACAGTTAACATACTGAAAACCAAGAAAACATATTTGAATTATTTTGATACTTTAGTAAAATGATCCGTGATTCATTTATGACATTTATAAATTGACCTCACCTCACTCTAACATATAGTCTGACTAGTATAACTCAAACTATGACTTTTTATTTAAAATTGACATTAATTTTATTAAAAAGAACAAGTGACATACTGAAAACTGAGAAACTAAATTTAGATAGTTTTGATACTTTAATAAAATGATCCACAAGTCATTTGTGATGTGTAGGAATTAGCCTCACCTCAATGTGAAACATGGTGTGCCTGGTATGACTCCAAGCGTGTCTTTTTATTTAAAATTGAAATTAATTTTAGTAAAATGAACATGTGACGTACTGAAAACCAATCAAATGCATTTGGATTATTTTTATAATTTAGGAAAACTATCTATAAGTAATTTTTGATGTGTAGGAATTAGGAATAACATATGCCAATGCATGGTGTGACCGGTACAACTCCAAGTGGGTATTTTTATTTAAAATTGATATGAATTTTAGTAATAATCACAATTGACATACTAAAAATAAAGGAAATGCATTCATATTGTTTTGATACTTTATGAAAATGATTTATAAGTCCTTTTTTACATGAAGAATCAACCTCACCTTAATATGATGCACGGTGTGACCGATATAACTCCAAAAGTGTCTTTTTATTTAAAATTGACATTTTTTAATGTATTCTTTCATATTTATTTTTAATTTATTTCATTATAGTATTACTAAAAAAATTTCTTATATAGATGGATTCTTTTTTATCATATTGTGGTGATTTTTTTGACAACTAATTCCTTAGTCGGGATTTTTGGAGAGGGGTTCATGGGTGCCAAAGATGAACATTAATGTTTTTAAATGTTTATGGATAGTAATTGTAAATGTAATTATACAAAACATTATTTGAAATTTATATAGTAGTATTTTTCATATTTTTGATGAAAAATTTATTTCAGATAAATTATATATTTTTATACAACTGTATTTGCATACAGGTTGCATATATAATTGTTGTTGTGTTCTGTTATTAAAAATCACACTATAGTAGGATGGATTATATCAGCGTTATTTATAACACTGATAAATCCCCTTCTTTATTTGAACTGATGAGACAACTGATAAAGGGTGGCCTTTATTAGCGTTAAATTAGTTCTAATAAAACATGGACTTTATCAACGATTTTTTTAGAACTAATAAAGGTCCCCCCTTATCAGTACTTTTGTAGTGTTGTTAAAGGGGACCCCCCCCCCTAACGGCATTGAGGACAATAGCACTTTTAAATCCATTTTTTCATGTTGTTAAAGGGATGACATGTAGAAGTGTATGTTTATATTTTATCAAAGATTATACTATAATTATAATTTATTATGTCAAGTTTTAATTTTTGTTTCCTTTTTTTTATATTTGATGTGGTGATATGGAGGCAGACATATGCATTAAAGGTTATGGGGTTGATGAATATTGGTATTGGGTTGTTTTTATACATATTTTATATGTATAAATTAATGAAAGAGGTATGGGTTGACTATGGTATGGGTTGACTAAGGTATATATTGACTGAGGTTATGCTGATTGTGGATGTTTTTATATATGATTATGGATGTATGATGTTTTTATGATTGGTTATTCATACATTTATGTTTTAGTGTTTTAGTTTATTACTTGTATATTTTTTTATATTTACAATTTTTTAATAAATATTTTTTAAAAAATAAATTTCAAAATTAATATTCAGCAGCTGTTTTTAGTATCTGGTACTATGTAAATTAATTAAAATTATAATTATTTTCAGTTTATATTAAACACTTCTCAATATATTAGTGGTGGTTAGGTTTATTTTATCAATTTTATTTTTATTGAATTTTATAAAAAAAATAACCTTCTATAAATAAAATCAAAACTGCCACTAAATTCTCAAAAAATGATATATACAGAAACCAGTGCTAAATTAACTAAACTACCCCAAAATTACTAGAGACTATGAAATACACAATGGCTTTGATAACTGCCATTATATTATTTGGTGGTGGTTTAAACCTCCACCAATTCAAAAAAACCCACCGCTAATTCCCTCTTTTTCGGTAGTCGAATTTATATATGTATAAACACAAACACACAAATCATATTTTATATATGTATTTAAAAATAATTATATAAATATATGAATAAAAAATGTAATGAAATATATATAAATAAATAGATATATCAAAAAATATAGAACAAAAAATATATAGGAGGGGAAAAGCATGTATATGTGAGGGGGGGTCTCTTGTTCAATGCTCGCTAAAGGTAGGGGAATGTGGATGTGTGAAGTAGGAGGGCCTATCACTATAAAATGGGGGACTACAAGCACTAATAAAGGGGTATGGGATAGAAGATCACTATTAAAATGGGGTCGAGTATTGATAAAAGGGGGGGTCTCCACCCTCTGAATTTCCCAAAAAATATATTTTTTTAAAAAATATTTTTTGACTTTGATATATACTTTTTTTTTATCGTTGATAAAATGGCCATTTTATTAGCATTTTTTTAGCACTGATAAATGGGGTCTTCATTAGAACGTTTTTAGCACTAATAAAAGGGACTCCTTTTAACAATTCTTATATTATCAGTTCTTTTCTAATGCTAATAAAAACAATTTCTAGTTCTGTTAAAAGGGTGATTTGTGGTAGTATAAGATTTTTGGATATGAAATCCTTATATACAAAAAAAATATAATTTGAATGGAAAATCTATACAAAAAGTGTAATAAGGTATCTTCCTTGTTTCACTAGTTGAAAATAAGGCTATAACAATGGACCTATACCAATGGTTTCTGAAAACAACTAGTATAGGTCTTTCAATACCAATGTCTTGATATAACCATTGGTATATGGTCATCTGTTGAAGAATATACCAACAGTTATGAATAACCATTGGCATAGGTTTTCTATGAAGAAGGTATAACATTTGTTTTTTAAAACCCTTGGTATACATTCTCTATAGAAATGGTATTAAAAATCCACTGGCATGGAGTACCCCAAATACCATCAAGCAACATCCCTCCTCATTTCCGAGTTCGATCTAGATTCTTCCCTAAGCGTTGTTTTTTCCAAGTGTGCTGATCAATCTTCTCCAAGAATAGTGATCCATCCATGGTATATCTTTTCATTCAATTGTTCTCCAATATAAAATTGGTCATTCTCCTATCAAGAATAATTTTCATTATAATTCAATTTTCTTCCCCATCCATTACAATCTCTTATCCTTTATGGTTTTTATTTTATTATTCTTGAATATCAAATTGGTATGTTCCAAATACTTCATCTCTTATATAAAACATAATTTACATTTATTTTATAGGTCTAAAATAATAACCAAGATTTTTTTGGTCATATTCTATATTCATTTAATGATAGTTAGTTTTAATTATCTATTTTATTGAACTTCATAATAAATCTGATTATGTGTAATGAATTTTTTCAGTTACTCTCTACTTCTATATAAATCCATCATGAACCTATTTTTTCATATGTTTAAATATTCATATGGGATTTGAAATAATGGTTCCTCAAACATATATTGAAGGATAATTTGTTAATTTTCTAGTTTTTCATTATTTATTTTTCTTTTTTTATAAATTGTAATACAGGGGTTCAATAAATATTTGATTTTTTTGGATTTCATGGATCATTTGTAATGCAGATATTTTTTTATAAGCTTGTTTTATCTTTAATGATGATATTAATGAAGGTATCATAGAAATCCATCCATCATGAGAGAAAATGTGGTTTTCTTTATAACTTGGCATTGTACTAAACACAGAGGAATGATTATCATCAGCCTTACACTATACTCTAGCTACTTGAAATCATGATAAACATTATAAAGGTGAGTCTAGTACATGTTTAAGGATGATGCAGGACAACCTTACATTTGTTCACTTTATCACAAGGTGTTACAGAAAAGAACAACCCGTTGAGTAAATTTTTTTACTTATGTCTTTTCCATTCCTTTTTTTTTAAATCAAAAACTCTTTATTAAATACTTGATTTCTAACTTTTTCTGTCCACAGTTTTTTTTATAATGTTTTGGTAGAAAACATACACCTTTAATACACTTATAATTAGTTCTAAATTATTCATTAATATAAACATACATTTTTAATTATGATTATCATAGTGAGTATGGATCTGATAATCATTAGATTCTCCTTCATCATATCAGATTTCAGACATTTTCTCTTATCTTTTGTACTGGAAAAATATTTATAATTGGACTAATATCAGAACAAATAAACATCAGATTCAGATTCATAATGATTATCATAATGACAACTGTAAGGAAGACCATCAGACTTTCTAATTTCAGATTTTTAATATGGAAAACTGATTTCTATCATAATGGAATATCTTTTACACTATGATGGTGTAAAAATAATATGATGTGATACAATCGGTTATAATATAGCCATTGACATTCCAATTTCCCATGTTGTTGTAAAAAAAACTCATATAAATATGACTGTTTGGAAGGAAATATGACCGTTGGAAGCTCACTTATAAATACTTGGTCATTTGAAGAGTTTGGAGCAGTTCCTATAGTGCTTACTGATTTCATTTGCAATTTATCTTTATGAGAGAGCTCTAAAGATTACAAAGCATAAATTGACTGTTCTTAGTCTTTTTTAATTGTTTTAGAGTTGTTTATTCTTTGGGATCCTTTTTGGTTGTCTTATTAAGAATTGTGTTTCTTTGTAAATCATGTGTCTGATTTATTATTATGATCGAGGGCTTGCGGGGATAGAAAGATTGATAATCTGATCTTCTGATCAAGGGCTTTGGGGTATAGCAAGACAAAGCCAGTCCATTGGATCAAGGGATTCTGATGATAGGTAGACCGAACAAATATGATATTTTTATCAAGGTATTTCATTACTATGGAGTGACATAATTTCTTGTAAGTATTAAATAAGGGACACCTTTAACCAAGGTTTGTGGATACCTTACTCTTAAGGTTAAAAGAAATTTATTCATTTTAAAAGTTGTAAGTCATTATTAATTTATTATATCTAATTGCTTACATGTTTCTTATTGGTGTTCTATTTAACTATGCTTATTTTTAATTGTTTTATCATAATGTATTTGAATATGAAAAAAATTAATATACTAATCATATCTTCTATGACTCAGATCAGTTTACTTTGTTAATTGGATCATATGTGATTATGATTATTTCACATTGATATAATCATATCTTCTTTTATTATGATATTTTACTCTTATATTTCAAAATATCCCAGATTATGATACTTAAGTAATTAGACTAAGGGCCATGTTTGAATCCAATCTTTTTACTTAAAGAGGTTTATGGATTGGTTTAGTTTAATTTTTTTAAAACTAAATTTTTTAAAACTACAGTACACCCCCCCCTCTTATAATTTATCCTTAAATAACATATTATTTTGACCCTAATATCAACATATCTAATATTGATATCCAACACAACCTATAATAAAACATGATTACCTAGGGTTTATCTCAAAAGAAGGGCACAAAAAATGTCGATTTTGTATTATCATTATTACTTATTTATATAAAATAATGTTAAGTACATGGAAGCAGTGGGGGATGAAATTGAAAACATAAGATATTTATTGAGATGAATAAATACAAAGTGAAATGGAACATAATGAATAATGATGATAAATATCTTTTTAATGAAGAAACTACTGCATGTATGTGATTCTAGGGATATTAATCATTATTTTAAAATTTTGAATCAATCACATTATATGTAATCACTAAAATGTTCAATTAAAATATAAAAAAATATATATGATCTAACTAAAATTATCTAACACTTGGGACCAAAATATAAATTTGAACTTTGTAAGGGGGTTAAAATCAATAACTCTATACTTTTTTGGTAGAAGTCAAAAGTGGTTGATCAGACCCTAAGAAAACAGAATTCTACTAAAACAACCTAACTAGGATTGAAAATAAATGAACCAGACCAATCAAACCTTTACATACTAAAACATAACCAAACTAAAGAAATCATATCTATATCATAACATAAGTGACTCGACCAAACCATCTTAATTGAATTGAAATGATTTGATCTGGCCCAAATAGCTTGAGTTGACCTAGACCACACTAAAATGCATCAAACTAAACTAAACTAAACTAAAAAAATGAACTAAATTGAAACTAACTAAAAAAATAATATAATGATGATAAAAATGAACTGACATGAAAAATCTTTAAAAAACCCAAATAGTCATGCATTGAACCAAACCAAATAAAAAAATAAAATCCAACCAAACTAAATCAACCAAAACTAAACTAACTGTAAACAAACAGTTTTGACCAAAACTGATCTAAATCAAATAGAAAATATAGAACCAAATATAATATATGTATTAAATTATCTTGACCTACCCCAAAACAAACAAAAAAACCCAAATCAAACTAACCCAAAGCAACCCAAATAAAATCAACTGACTAAAACATTAAAAAATTGAATTGAATAAATCCAAAGGGAATAAAATTTTATTGAGTTTATATAACCAATATTAATATACCTAAATTATATATTATATATTTAAACTAAATGAACCTGAGAAAAGAAACTAGAAAGGAAAATATTTGAAGTAAACCAATCCAAAATGACCCAACGTGAATAGAACTAAGATGTACTAAATTAAACCGAACCATATCAAACAAAACCAAAACAAACCAAATAGAATTGATTTGAACCAAAGTAAATACAACTAATTTGAACCAAAATCACCCTCTTTGAGTCAAACTATCCAACATTGAAACAAATGAAATTGAATAAAACCATATTCACTTAAACAAAAGATACATAACCCCAACTGAATCAAACTATACTAAATCAAAAAAAATTCACCTAACCTAACAGAAATCAAACTGAATTTAAATGAACTTAATTAAATTTAATTAACCAAAAAAACTAAACCAAATAAAATAAAACTAAACTAGATCAAATTGAAGGGGAGATTCACTAAGGCACTTATCTGAAGTTCCTTTATTCCTCATTAATTTACACACTCAATTACATCTCATTTATATAACACCCCTAGGTATTTTTATTCCATAAAACACTTTATAATAATTAAAGGATTTAACTTAGATGGATTTGGAACATTATTACACATTGATATAATTGAATTAAATATCTCAGTTTTATATTTATAGTATTTTGTTATATATATAGTTCTTTTGTCTTTTATTTAATGATTCTCATATAAACTATTGTGTCGGTTATGGTTTGATATAAATTGAACAATTATCGTTTACTAAAATATATTTTTTATTTAACATCAATATTATTTCTTTTCTTTTAGGACATGACATATAAAATTTTTTATAGAATGGATTGAAGTTGGATCTGTGAAACTGATCAGCTATCAAGTGATTTTCAAAACAAGTTGGAGAGATTTTTAGATTTTTCATTTACCAATGCTTCAGATAGTGGTCACATATACTATATATGTTATAATTGTGTTGGAATACCTTGGGTGAGTCATGAATGTGTTAGCTACCATATAACCAAATATGGTTTTCAAACAAACTACAATGTGTGGAATCATAATGGGGAGAAAATGAAATCTCTAAATTTTCATGATCCAAATGAGAGAACTGGATTGGAGAATTTATTAGATGACCGATTTCTCTTTATTTATCATTACGAGAAGAAAATGATGTCAACCTATGAATACTTTGATATGATAACACATGATTCATTTAATAAAAATGACAATGTTGAAAAGGTGGAAAATTTAATGATTCTACCATGAGTCTAGTATATTGACAATGTGGTAAAATGAAAAGGCTGGAATTTTTAATCCAACAATTTCATGGGAAAAAAATGTATGGTATTTTAAATACTTTTATTTATTACATTATTAAATTTTAAAATTAAATACTTATAGATGATATAGATATTCCATTAAACCATTATATGGAATAGAATTTAGTTGAGGAACCTAGATTTTCAAAAAAATCATGCTTTCCTGAAATATTGCATCTTATTTTAGGGGAAACTACTGAATGAGATGATCATATAAAATGTGGAATGTCCTGATGGAATGAAAAAGACGACGGAACACCATCCTATATTCTAAAAAAATTAATTTGGATATTTCTATTGATCCCCAAAATCTAGAATCTTTTCATGTCTGACGAAATATCAAAAACATGTTATAGAATGATACTCAGAGAAAGAATAAAAATGATGAGTTGGTCCACCATGTAGATGGATTTTCATGGTAGAAATTTGATGGTTGATATCCTAATTTTTAATTTGACATACGTAATGTGAGGTTTGGTCTTTCATGTGACATTTTTAATCCTTTTGTGATGATTCCTACTTCACATATCACATGGCCAGTTTTCATACACATTTATTACCTTCCTCTATGGATGTGTATAAAAAATCATTCACTTTCAAGAATATACTCATATATGGACCTTTTGATCTTGGAAATGATATATATATATATATACATGAAACTTTTAATAAAAGAGTTAAAACATCTTTGGAATGTGGGCATGCACACATATGATGCATGTTCAAAAGGCATATTTTATATGTGTGTTATGCTTATATGGATGGTCAATGATTTTCTTAGTTGTGCAATGACATATGGATTGAACATAAAGGGATAACTATTATGTCCTATTTTTACGAAGAATACAAGATCTGGAAGATATAAATATCACCATAGTTTTAGGTTTATAGGACATCGATGATTCTTCCCAACAGACCATCCATATCGGAATATTTGTTGAATACTTGACAATACCTTGGAGGCCGACAATCCATCTCAACGAATGTATGGAATTGATAAGATTAATGGGAAGGATCGGATGAAATCTAGAAATAAGAAGAATGTTTCCACTAAAACCAATTACAATTGTAAAAAGTGAAGTATCTTCATTGAGTTTCCTTACTGGTCAACCAATTTGTTACATAATTTCTTAGATGTAATGCACATTGAAAATAATGTATGTGACATGTTTATTTCAATTCATCTAAATGTAAAGGTAAAGAAAAAATATGATTTATGATCTTAGTGTGACTTGGTGTATTATGGAATTAGAGTAGAATTGAATCCTTTGTGTATCAATGAAAATAAATTGACAGTTCCCTATGCATCTTATGTGATTACACCTATAGAAAAAAATAAACTTCTCAAAGTACACGACACTATTAAAGTTACTAATGGTTATTCAAGCAATATATTAAAATGGGTTAATAGAAGAGTGTTGAAGCTAAAATCTTTTAAGACTCGTGATTATCACATCTATCTGCATGAGTTGTTTCTAATAGTAATCTTTTATCTTCTGACCAATAATGTTAGGTTTTCAGTTATTTGGTTGTGCCATTTTTATATAGATCACTATGCTAAGGAGTTTTCCATGTATTTCTTGAAAAAAATATTGGTAGAGGCACCATTAATTTTTTGTGAGTTAGAGAAAATATTTCCTCTATCATTTTTCACATGCTTGTTGCATCTAACTATCCATATTCCAAGTGAAGTACTTCTCAAAGGACCTATTTCTTTTTGTTGGATGTATCAAACTAATTGAAATATCTACCCATTGAAGTCTTATGTCTATAACAGGAATCATCCTGAAGGTTATATCATGAAAGTTTACTTGGCTCAATAATTTATGGATTTCTATTCAGTGTATTTTTCTAATATGACTATAAGACAGAACAAACTAATAATAAATGAATAAGAATAGTATAAAAAATTGAACCTAGTTTTCCATCACTTCCCCAAATAGGGGGATTTTCCAGATCCTAAAAATTGACCACATTAAAACTTGATGAGTGATGGATGACCCATCACACAGTTTTTTTATTGTGATTTGTTTGATAACTACATCAAGTTAGTAAATTGATCATGTATATCTTATCCCATCTCATGTAATTTTACATATCTGTTAAACTATTTCTATTTTTTGATAGGGGACATAAAAAAATAATAAATAGAACGAATCATTCTTTATCTTTGAGACTGGGAGAGACTTTACATGGTAAAGATTTTTCTTCTTGGTTGGAATTAAAGGCAGAAGTATTACTATATTAAATTAATAAAATCAATATTTAATTAAGTTTAATATTCATTTATATATCAGGTAATTATTTTCCCTATTGACTCTATCTCTGAGGAAATATGATCTTTGGATTTTAGTCCCAATTAAGTGGTTTGTGAATGCAAATCAATTGTGATCAATGGGTATAGATTTATTATCAATAAAAGAGAAATGAACATAAGAACACAATATTATGGTGTTATGGTAACTGCCATAACAGACTATTTTTATAGTGCATCAAATAGTAGATCTTGATTTGAAAATGTATGATATTTTGTAGTCAGTGAGGAAATACTAATATTGGATTATTACTCTCATCATCTTAGGAATACGATAATTTTTTAAAGTCAAAGTAGTGCTGGAAAAATATAAATCCACAAAGTATTGATAAATATTTTCAATGAATTAGTAATTATCTTTGAAAATACCTCTTCTTTGATCCTATTTTGTTGATAGTATATGATCTCTCTGATAAATTTATAAACCTAATAGCCATAATATTTTCCATTTTTTTGCTTCATAAATTGCAGAAACATTGATTAAAATAAGAAATTTGTTTGGATATGTGTTTGGATAGTGATATTTTATTATATATACCCTGATACTTTTCCAATTGTAGACTTTTCAGGCTCCTTGTGCATATGGACTGTCATCATTCCATGATTTTCACTATATTTAAACATCTCCCTATAATAATATAATTCTCATCAAAACATAAAATAAAATATATAACTTGATGCTTAGTTCTACAACATTGGATGTAGGGTATTAAAAGTTTATAAATGTCATCATGTGTGGTTGGTTTTTTGGGTATCCATGCAGTAAATCCTAGAAATAAATCTTTTGAGTTTCCAAATTGACAGCAATGAGTGTCCAATGTTTCCTAAAAAGGAATAATTAATGAAAGAAATAAAAACATATTTTATATGATTAAATTATATAATTTTACCCCTGTATAATTTGTATTAAGAATTGTTTTTAATCAGTATGTTTTCTTTCAAATGATTTGCTGGTTTTTACACTATTTCATTCATTTTTTTTATTCTATTTATTTTTGGTTTGTATAAGTGACATGAGGACTATTGAGTCCAAATTAATGTTCATGGTTTAATCCCTTTAATTATTATTCATATATATTCCTACATAAAATATGAAATGTATTTAGTTATAATTAACATAGTATATCCTCCAATGGCCCGAAGGCCTTCATTTTTTATTGAATTTTCGATAATCCACATTTCAAGGGGTGAGGTGGAACCCTTACAAGGCCCATAGATGTAAGTATTACATGGCTAGTAGGCCTTAGAGGAATTCAGTGCCCATAGGCTTCAAACATTACATACAACCTATACTAACTACTTGGAACTTCTCCTCCCCAGCATCTTCATCATGAAATCAGCTCTCCACCTTTGCATGGATGTTCGGCTAGGATTTCCCATGCATGCACAGGCTTATCCAGATGGAAGGTTACATACCCTCTCATTATTACAATCTGTTTAGCTTCTACACTGGTGGAATCTCTTTTCTCATCCTCCTTCTGAAGCTTGTTCCTTGTAGGTTGTCTGGTTTGTACCTGCACTTAAGGTGGCCCATAGGCCATGAGGTGGCCCGAAGGCCTTACTGACCCAAATGCTTGGGTGGATTGAAGGCCTTAAAGGAATCAGGGACCAAATCGGTGGCCCGAAGGCCAAAACGGTGGAATATTCTCAGCTACTGGAGTGCCAAACATTGTTTGTTACAGTACCTGCTACAGTAACTTTGTATATGTATGAACCTTGACTGTTATTAAATGAGGATATTGAATAGGTGGGGTAAATATGTTGTCTAAAGATATTTTCAATAGGTTGGTTGATCTTTTATAAATTTTTGATTATACCCTTTATTTCACCCCCTTTCCTTTGTCCTTTTATAATAACATTCAATGGTTCAGACCTTTTCAATAATTGATCATGGTTTAGCATGAAAAATAAATTGGAAATGAATACCTCTTTGTCGAAATGTTTTTCTAAAAGATATAATGGCCATGCTATGAATGTTCCAATATCATGGTCGACCATATGAATTTTTGCAACATAAAATGGAAGAGGTTTCTCGATGCTCGGCTCATGATCTACGCTAATTGACACTCTCATTTGACCTATTAAAAGTTATCGATTTTGTAGAGTGTCTTCATAGATAATGAACATGAGATCCCTCGCTATAAGGTAATGGGTGGGTGTTGATAGAGATAAATTAGAGTTATTTTCACCCTATATAATATTAGTATAGGAAAGGTATCAATTTTTTCCTGATTATCATTTCAAGGAAACAATTATGATAATATTCATTACCTCATATAATAAATATCATTGAGGGTAATGGCTTACCTCAAAGATGGGGGGTGGGGTGGGGTATGGATCTTCACATAACCGTTTTTCATGAGTTGTTTCTTCTCATTTCTCCCCCCCCCATAACATTTTCATGCAACTCAAACTTCTAATGATATTTTTCTTTAAGTGCAGATAATCTTTCTTTCATCTCTTCCATTTCTTTATCTTTATCCTCCTGTTGTTTTATTTTCTCAAAATATGTTCAGGGTGTAACCCCAAAACCTGCACCTATGACACATCCATACTATTAGGGTTGCTTCAATGCCACCGATAGTAGGTGTTCATCTTGTATAGGTGTTAATGATTCCTATGTTTAAGTCAGTTATAAAATATTGGATAATAATTAATCATTATTAAATAATAGTGATTTAAAGAAAAACAAATTTTTATTATGTCATACTTACACATGTTTCCCACAATTTTTGTGTGTTTTCATCTATTAGTATATCATATTTATTTACATGTTCCTCCTTCCATAGCACATGGTGTGGGATGGATGTGGCTTTAGATTTGGATTCATAAATATACATGTAAATAGAGGAAAATAATTATGTGTTTGGTTCATGTCACATAAAACTATTATAGTAGATTCAAAATGTGTATCAGTTTTTTTTAAGTGAGGTATACCCCATCCTTGCTTTAAGGTAGGGGTATGTTCGTTTTTTCACCCATTTTTTATTTTCAGCACTAAGCTTATTTTTCATAAATAAAAAATTCACAATAAAATTGATGAATATACATATTGTCAAACAATGTATTACCATACACAATGTACTTGAAAATATATCTTCCTATGATTACCAGTAAACACATCCAATTCGTCTTGGAGTATTAGTTATGCATACATAATCAGTGGGTGCATATTTACTTTACCTTCAGGATATTTAGGATGAAATCTCAGTAGAATTGTGAGAAAGCCTCTGTGAATCCTTCCATCAAGCATTAGTACTTATTTATTATCGGATCCAACTACTATAACTGAAATCATCAAGGGATGATTAAGAGTAATTTAATGTTTTCTTGTTTTATTTTTTTAGTAAAATAAAGAAAGGATATAATAATGTTACTATAATCTCTTCCCAAATGAGTGTCTCAAGCATTGGCACAACATTGTGCCACAAATCTAAATCAATTAGCATATGCTGATGAGTGATGAGACCAATGTAACTATTAAACATGGACTTGTTGGGGTTAATAGGTTGGTCATGTGCATTCCATCTGACCTTGAATTTGATTCCTTTTCTTTTTTTTTTCTTAATAATTTTTTCCAACACTACCATTCGACAACACTTTTATTTTTTTTGTAGCATCGGTTCTTTGTCATCTACCATATCCTCATATTCAACATTGGCAATATTTTTTTCCTATAGATTGGTAGCATTGGCATGTGTAGAAGGTCATTGTTCCTCTGCTCTGGGAGTAGCAACAGTTTGAGAAACATATTGTCTCTTTAGATTGGTAGCATCGATATCTGCAAAAGGTCATTGTTCCTTTGCACCGGGAGAAGAAGAAGGTTGAGAAACCTATTGTTCCTCAGTATTTGGACTATCAATACATGTAGAAGTAATTATATAAATAAGTGTTTTAACATTTCATTTGGATTAAATAAATGTAGCAGCAAACAGATAATAACATGAGGTAACACAATATATATTAGAAAAAATATATAACCTGATTATTGAACTCTTTTTATATAGGTTATAGGGTTTTGACCCCTCTATTGAGTATCCAAATCCCCTCACAATGGTCACTTATGAAATACAACACCCAGCCTTCATTGTGACCACTGTGAAGTGATCACTGTAGGAAACCAATGATTTAGAGGAGGTTTTTTGGTGGCAGTTTTGAAAAATACAACTAAATTTTTTTCAGGATAAAATATTCCGATAGTTTTAAAAACCGCAACTAAATATTCTTAAAATATTTTTTATAATTTTTTTAAATTTTTGTCAAAAAAAATTATTTATTTTTATTGGTCGTTTTTTCAAAACCACCGCAAAATAGATGGAGAAAATTAAAACATATATATTTAATTATTTATTGTTATTTATTTTTAATTATTTAATATCATATATAGTTTATTATTTGTATTTTTAATTAATTATAATGTGTTAATTAATAAATATTTATAATTATTAGTTAATAATTTTAAAGTGAAAACAAATCTTCAATAAGTTGAAAATTAGACTTCAGCATCAAATGACCTTAACTTTTGATTCGAGGGTCAGTTTTAGCTCCACAACCAGTCAACTAAAATATTATAAATGATCTAAAACCACATTAGATTCATATATTTTGATAATAATTGTAATAAAATATATTATAGTTTCAAAAAATATAGAAATTAAAATTGAACTTCAAATGGCCATAACTTTTGATCTGACTACCTCTTTGGGCTCTACCACATATCAAATAAAATCATGAGATGAGATCTACAAAATAAAAGGTCTCATACTAAGGTCAAAGGACTTTGTCTAGTTTTTCATCCCCAAAAGGCCCAGAAGGCCTCCAAAACTGATTTTTTTTATCGTCAACCCCAGTTTATTAAAATTAAAATGGCTATAACATATGATTTGGGGGTTTGTTTGGCCTGTAACACATATAATATCAAAGATCATTTCGAGATAATTGATTTGACTAGTTGTAGAGCTGAAACAAACTCTCAAATCGGAAGTTATGGTCATTTTAAGGTTTTTTGGAGTTTTATTATTTATTATTTATTATTTATTATTTATTATATATTATTTATTATTTACTATTTATTATATATTATTTATTATTTACTATTTATTATTTACTATTTACTATTTATTATTTATTATTTATTATTTATTATTTATTATTTATTATTTATTTTTTATTTTTTATTTTTTATTTTTTATTTTTTATTTTTTATTTTTTATTTTTTATTTTATATTTTATATTTTTTATTTTTTATTATTTATTATTTATTCTTTATTATTTATTCTTTATTATTTATTATTTTTTTATTTTTTTTATTTTTTTAATTTATTATTTTATTATTTTATTATTTTATTATTTTATTATTTTATTATTTTATTTTCATTATTTTATTATTTTGTTAATTTATTTTCGTAATTTTATTATTTTTTATATATTTTTTATTTTTTATTTTTTATTTATTTATGATTGATTTATTATGAATTCTTTGATTATTTATTTATTTATTATTATTTATTATTATTATTTATTATTTATTATTTATTTATTATTTATTATTTATTATTTATTATTTATTATTTATTATTTATTATTTATTATTTATTATTTATTATTTATTATTTATTATTTATTATTTATTATTTATTATTTATTATTTATTATTTATTATTTATTATTTATTATCTATTATTTATTATTTATTATTTATTATTTATTATTTGTGATCTATTATTTATTATTTATTATTTATTATTTATTATTTATTATTTATTTCTGTATTATTTAATTACTAGTTATTTATTGAGTTATTATTTATTTATTTATTATTATTTATTATTTATTCGTTATTATTTATTATTTGTTATTTATTATTTATTATTTATTCGTTATTATTTATTATTTATTATTTTTTATTTATTATTATTATTTATTATTTACTATTTGTTATTTACCATTTATTTCAATGTTATGTATTTATTTGTTTATTTTTTATTAATATATATTTTATTTATTAATTAGTAATTTATAATTAGTAATTAGTGATGAGTAATTAGTAATTATTAAATATTAATTATTAATTATTAATCATTAATTATTAATTATTAATTTTTAGTTATTAATTATTGATTATTGATTATTGATTATTGATTTTCAATTAAACATTATTGATTAACCATTATTGATTAATAATTATTGAGTCTATATCTATTTGTTATGTGTTGTTTGTTTTATCGGTTAATATATATATATATATATATATATATTAAATTCTGTTTATGCAACACATGAAGAGCTTGCTAGAGTGGTACAATCTTTCAAGAATATGTAAGTGGTGTGGGGTTCAAATCTCACCCAACGTAGAATTTCTATATATGGGACATGCATGTTCATGTGCTTGGTAATAAATAGTAAAAATTATAATAAATAATAAATAAAAAATAATAAAATAATAAAATTATGAAAATAAAATAATAAAATAAATTAACAAAATTAAAAATAATAACAAAAATAAAAAATCTATACTAAATCATTTAGCATCGGTTTAAATCACTGCTAAATCGTTCTACAACGGTTTTGAAAAACCACCGCTAATTGATTACTAACATGTGATTTAGCACCAGTTTAAACTGCCATTAAACTCGAATTTTAGCGTAGTGGATTGTAAAATCTCAACTAAATTGTCATCCTCGTTTGAATTTTCATCTGACCCTTCAGTGGCTTTGGTTGATAATAGAACAATTGACCATTTTACGTTTATGGGGTCTGGAACATAAAATACTTGTACTTCCAATGATGCCAATATTAACGGTTCGTCTTTGTACTCTTCCTTACTAAAATCCACTTTCATGAATCCCAATTCATCAATTTTAAAAACACTCATGTTATCAACCCACTTTCATTGAAAAATCATCACTTGGAATATTGTATAATTAAACTCCCATATTTTTTTGATGATGTCAAAGTATGACATATTTGCATAAAATTGATTTGTTTCCCTTGGTAATAGAAACATGCATCGCTTTAGCCAAAAGTGCAACTCCATTATTTTGCATCCGACTTCCTTCACCATGTTCATTAGTATAGAATGTATAACCACTAATTACATATCCATAGTAAGATAATACATACACACATGGTCATCTGGATATCCATCAAAGTTGTTTTGAAATTGAATCTATATTTTCATGTCACTCTTTAAAAATATGGTCTCGAAACCAACCTATAATTTGTTGATTATGTGTATTTGATATCTAGATTTCAATCCTTGATGGATTCAAATTCCAAAGAATTTATTTATGGATATAGTTCAATCTCTAAAATGTTGTGAAAAACATAAAGGTGGTTAAGGATCCGATCTATAATATATATTGTGATGACATCTCTTCTAGAAATTCCTTCACCAATATGCTACCTTGTGTGATGAGATTTCAGTAGACCAATGCTTTCCACACCAAATAGGTAGTCGGTACAGAATTCCACAACATCCTAAATAATATATCTCTCTACAATACAACCCTCTGTCTAACTATTATTTTTTTACATACCCTTTCAAAATCATCATATATTGTTAAATGGGGTACATCTATTTATAATGTACAGAACCACATAGTCGAATCTCTCTGACCAAGTGAACCATCAAGTGATCTATCATATCAAAGAATGTTGGGGTGAATAATATTTCCAATTCAAAAAATATGAAGGTAATTCCCTATTCTGTAGTTGGAAATTTTTCCAGGTCTATAACATTACTACATATAGCTTTGAAAAAGAAATAGATTTTGGTTAATGTGTGACAGAAATTCTTGGAAAATTCAACGTAAATCTCTATGAATTAGATCTTGCATCAAAACTTGATAGTCGTGTGATTGTAGACCCTTTAACATTAAATCACTCATTGACATGATATTCTCAATATTCGATGAATACCCATCTAGAACCTTTACATCATTCATGAATTTTCAAAACTGATATCTCTCCTACCCCTAAAGAGTGTAAGCTGTTGGAGGAAGAAAAGTTCATTTTTAACCCTTTATTGGTGCCAACTCTTCTCGTAATCCCATTTCAATCATGTCTAACCTAGCTTTAGTTCTATCCTATGATTTTATGAGTGCATTTAGTAATGTGCCAGTGAAAAAATCACATACATTTTTTTCAACATGCATAACATCAATAAAATTTATATGGTACGGATAATTCTAATAGGGCTATAAAAAACTAAACTATTTTTCCAACGAGTTTTCATAAGGTTTTTCAAAAAAAAAAGGTTTTCCAAAATTAGTCTCCATATCTTTTACTTTCTTAAACAGTTGATCACCTGTTAGTGGATATGGTGTCGTACTTTCTTCTGAACTTCCATTAAATGATTCCATCCAAGATTGGTACTTATGTTGTCGGGGTAGAAATCTGTTATGTCCTAGAAACACAATATTCAGTGAATGTTTTAACCTAATTTACAATATACCTTTTTCACAGATTGGACTCCCTTGAGTTCCTTTAATGATATATCCTTAAAAATTTCCATAAGTAGGAAATTAATTTATCGTCATGTACAACATGGATCTCAACATGAAATATTCATTTTTTTTAAGAATCATACAATATAACAATTGAATCCCACAATAATTTCAAATCTTCGATCAATGGAGACAAATAAACATTAATATCATTACCCATTTATTTTAGACTTGATATAATAAAAGATAACATATTGTAATTTTTTTTCATACATAAACATGATGAAAAGTTATAATTTACCAACCTAAGTATCCATATACTATGTGTTTTTATTTGAAAATCAAAAGGATTCACTCCATCTATAGATAACACAAGATGAATGTTTCTCAGCTCATTTCCAAATTTGGGATACTCATGATCAATTCTCTTCTACTAAGAGGAGTCTTTAGGGTGATGAATTTTCCAATCTTTATTTCTTGTATCTATATGCCACATCAATTGACTTGTAGACTCCTTACTTACATATAGGTTCCTAAACATTGAAATGATTGGAAAGTACCATACAACTTTCGTAGGACCCAATTTATCTTCCACGTATTGAGAAACACTGCAATTTTGGAATTCTTTAAGTGATTTTGGGTCCTTATGAAATAGTATATAGTCATTTGGACATGCATGTATTATTTTAGATATCATACCCATCAAACATAACATTATTTTAGCACCATATGTTTGTCTAGGTATCTCATTGTCTTCTGAGAGAATATCATTCAAGAGAGAAAGTAGTTAAGTAAAAATGGTGTACTCCATCCATTTCGAGCTTTTAAATTATACAGCTTTAGTAAAGCTGAAAATACTATATATTTAGTGAAACCAACATAAAATGGAATCTTTTCACAACTCTTTAACATATCAAACAATTTTGGACAATAAAAAATTTCATATTCAAGCCAAAAAGTCCATACCTGAGAGGTAAGGGCTCCTTCTTAGCATCCTAGAAACCCAGGTTCAAAAACGGGTGGAGGAAAATTTCTGGGTATTGTAACAATTACAGTAGCAGTATTGTAGCAGTTATTGTTCGGTGTTATAGCAGCCAGAACTATTCACCCAATTTGGTCCTTCAGGCCACCAGTTTGGGCCTATGGGTCTCAAGGGCCTCCGGGCCATCAAATGCCTTTGGGCCACAGGGCCTTCGGGCCATTGAGACCATAGAGTAGCCCAATTCACATTGAGAAGGCCCCATATGAGGATCAGAGAAACAAGAATAGTAGTCACCAAAAAACAGAGCTAACCAGATTTGAATAATGAGAGGGTATGGAAACTGCCATCGGGACCATGCATCGTGCATCTTTGTACGGGGCAATGTTATCCAATCAGCAACATAAGGTGGGGAGCTAGGCGATCAATGATGCAGAAGTTGGGGAGGGGCAGTTCTAGTGGGTTGGGCCTACGGGTCATGTATTGGGCATGGTATGCCTCTGGGCCTTTGGGTCATGTATTGCAATTTATGTCAGGCCTTGTGCCTTGGGCCTACGGGTCATGTACGAGTTCCCCTTCAACCCTTAAAAAGGGCATTATCCATAAAAAAATAAAAAAATAAGGCCTTCAGGCCATTCGGGCAAAGTTAATATTTAACTATCATTGTCATTTCATCAATATTGTCTTCATCTTCATTCAAACATATAATCACATACTTGATATTTTATTCTTCGTTGTTCACACTAGTAATCATATCAGATGATCCGTAAAATGAAGCGTTATCCCGGTCACTTGCTACATTCTATTTTCCCCTATTTTTATTCAAACATTTATAAATTTGATCTATTCCATAACAGATAAAGTGCTCTTCCAACTCCTCATGACTAATTAGTCTTTATTAACAATAGCATAAAAATATAAAACGGATTTGAGAAGGTTCATATGCATAATCTTTTGCAAACATGATGAACTCTTTCACCCCCATCTCTATATTATTTTTTAATACGATTGACATCCATCTATTTTTTATTCATATCCATCTTATTTTATTATGTAATATTAATATTAAATAATATTATTAAATATACAAAAAATAAATAAAACAAGAAAAGATAAAGATTACTGATGATGTAATTGTTATGAATTTAATATTAATATAAGGTATATTAAATTGTTGAGTCCTTAAAATAAACCACTTTTAATACTAATTGAAATATTCTCTCTAAAGTTGAACTTATCAATTCCTTGATCATTCTACTAGGTATTTTTAATATCAACATGAATACCCGTATATTATCTTTCATAAGGCAAGAAATCAATATGTAACTCAAGATTTTCATGTTGGGTATTGTTTAACTTAGCATGATTATCCTTTGATTGTCTTATGTTGGATTATTATTGGTGTTTGATTTTCATTACACTAACTAGGAAGCCCTCATAAGTAGGATACCAGAGAAATAGATTTGAGTGAATCCCTGATAGATTTGGATAGGTGGCTGTCTACTCAACTATCTAAGAATTATAATTGTTATGATTTGGATGATTCTATACCCAAATAATCGTGGTTTACTTACCTGATAACTAGTGTGAGTCATGATGAAATTTTGATCTTAACTCACTAAATGTATATTATGTTGTAGGTCATCATTTTTTATAGTTCTTAGGATATAAATTATTTTTAAAAATATCATTATAAAATATCTCACATTTAATGCATTATTTCTAAATACACATAGAGTTTTATTTAACAATTAAACTTAATATCATCATGGAATGGTTTTTATAAAATCAATTAAAATTTTGGATTCAATATTTCTAATATATATATGATTAATGTTTTATCAATTATAAAAAATAATAAAATATATATTCAATTTTTAAAATATGATATTTATATATGATAGTTCATATTAGGTTTATTGATTAAATTTAATTATGTAATTGTTATATAAAAATTAAATTATGAATATATAAGTCATTACTCATATAATAAAATATTTCTCCCAATCCTATTAGAAACCTTTTTTAGCTTATAATGGTTAAAATTTTAAGGAAATGAAATTATGTTTTGTTTATTTTCAATTGGTTGTAAGTGATTAAATATGACTAAGATAAAGGTTGTAAGAATTATGAAGTTGAGTTGAAAATGTTTAAAAACATATTATATAACTCTTATTGGTATTTTGTTTTATTCATATATTTAATATGATGAAAATCTATTCAATTCATTAATATAAGGATCCAATAATAAAATCTATTTTAAACTTTTCAAAATATTTCAAAATATATATGTCAAGAATATATAATTAAAAATTTAAACACACCTTATTAAATTATTGGTTAAAAATAAATATACATTTATAAAAAATACATATATTCTAATACAATGATTACTTTTTTCATTTAAATTTTTTATATCAAACATACATTGTAGGATCAAACTAAATTTCACGTCACTAAAATTCATTTTTTTCTTTAAAAAATTATAAAAATAGTAAATTCAATTTAATCCGTTGATACTAAAATTTAACTATAATACTTAATTTTAAAAAATTAAATAATATAAAAGAATTAATATATATTTGTAAAACATATATGGCCTAAGGGATGATGGGAATCAGGTGTAACATCCCGAGTTGTTTAAAATAAATAATTTGTTCGATAGTGTACATGATATGATATTTCGAGCTAAAATAGATAACTAAATATTATTATTACAATGTTATTATTATAAACTAGATGTTAAAATGGTGAGAATGAATAGTGTTAACTAAATAATGAAAATAGTGTTTACACATGTTTTTATAATGATTCATTGGTTACCAAATTAATTATAAATGTAAATAAAAACCAATTGAATATAAATGATGTATTTTTATGAAAAACTATTTAAATGTGAATAATTGTGTTTAAAGAATAATAAAATAACTTTTTTTGTATTATATTAATGAAATATAAATTCAATATAATGTTTAAAATTCATCTTATGTATTTTATAGTCCTAATATAAAAACAAATTCAATTTTACGCATAAAAGGAGTATTTTTCAAAAAATGCATTTTTACCACTTTTGTTGGAGAACCCAATTTAAATATAGTATTTGTTAATTTTATAAAACATATTTGAATATATAAACTTCTTATTTGGAAGTGTGACACAAAATTTTACTTTGGATAAATTTTTTGGTATTTTTCTGATAATATTCATTTTTTAATGAATAGAGAAAATACTGCATTTTAATTCAAAACTATTTTTTCATCTAATTTATTTATATGGTTATATTATCCTTTTACTTGGTAACAATTTATAAATAGATTAAATTTTTATAATTTAATAAAATTTAAGTTATTTAAATCAATTTCAAATTGAAATTGGATATAAAAACGTTTTGAACTTTTGAACGTTTTTACTTTAAAAACTTGTTTCCTCAATCCGTCAATGGGAATAATTTTTAAATTAATTTTAGTCATCTATATGAAATGAATTTTTAAAAATTGATATACATGGTTTGAATTAGTATTAAAAATTTGATCTAATAGGATCAAAATAATTTTTGATGAATAGTATCTTTAGTATTCTATTTACCACGGTTAAAGGTCAATCAGGTAATTCAAGGTAAAAATAAAAAATTTATAATATAATACTTCCCTAACACTGTTTCTCATCTTATTATATGATTTATTGTAGAGTAATAAAATATTTGGTCTGAAATTTTTTCATTTGGAATCCACTTGGTTGTGATTATGACATTAATAACATTTTATTTAATGTAAGTCATAAACATGTATCTTATTACTAAAAGAATTAATATGGGGTCATATAAGTGATATATTAGACTATAAATATTAATTATAAACCTAAAATTATTAACTATAACATGATAATTAATTTACAATTTTTATACATTAAATAATTAAATTTAATTCTGACACATTGATGATGGAGTAAAAGATTTATTAAAAGAAGAATCAAATAAATGATATTAATAATATTAAAATAAATATAAATTGAAATATTTGATTCCATCCACAAATTTTTTGGATGAATTAGTCATTTTATTGATGAGTTAAACTATTTTTTCTAAGTAATCATGTTTTATGATTTTTTAAAAAGTCATGTAATGAATAGTGTCAAAATTGAAAAAATTCATATTTTATAATATAAAACATTTAATTATATGAATTAAAATTTCTAAAAATACATGATTTAGAAAAATAGATTTTTTGAGTCTAAAAATTTCCTTAATTAATCATTCATTTTTCATTTTACATGTTATGTTAATTATTTTAACTCTCAAAGTGTAAATTACTTAATGAAATGGTAAGAGTTAAAAGGGTTAAAACATAAAGATAAGGACTAAAAAATATCCAAAACTTGTATAATTTTTATTTTATGAATATATTTATACCCATACACATCCTATATGATAAATAAATCAAATATTACTTATTTTAAATGATAATTAATTTAAATTAATTTAATACTTCTAATAATTCCAAGAGTGCCCCCCCTCCTATAAAAAGGAACTCTTATTCTCTATTCCTTACACTAAAAAAACCATTTTTTTACCAATATATAACCACAAAAATTCCTATAATCTCTCTCCAAATATTATGGGAATTATTTTAGGTAAAAACCCCCTCCTTATAGGTGTTATGGTGTTAAGAAAGGTGATCATCCGAAGGGAAGATAATGTCTTTATTTAAGTGTTCATATTTTATTTCTTCTTCCACTTCATTAAAATATTATTATTCTAGGATTAAATAATAACTCCAAGATCCTCAATATTCTAATATTTTATTATGTTAATATAATCACTTAAATCCATTTCCACTTCCATTAAATAGGAATGGAATTAATTATTTCTGCGTACATGTGAACTATCACCTCCACAATCTGATCTAATTTGTTTTCCATGACCATCTCTTATGAATCATTATAATAATGGAATTAATGTTCATATATGATATTCATGAAATATTAACCATTATAAGATACTAATATATCAATTATGTTCTTACTTTTCATGTTCCTAAAAATGATAACGTCATTCATGCGTACGTGTGAACAATCACCTCCACGAAGTGATGTGACTCATTTTTATTCATTACATAACTTGTATGATATATGTATTTAATAATATTTAAATTATTAATATGATATTAATGGTTTTATTATAATTCTTTATATTTAAAAAAAATCTTACCTTCTTTCCAAAACGATCAATGAAAAATGGAAAATGTTTCTCAAGGGTACGTACGCCCTATCGTCTCCATGATTATAATGTTATTCAATATTCATAACAAAACTTCATGGTTTTATTTAAAAGTGAAATTTATATATAAAAATTATAATAATGTATTGAATATTATTCTCTATATTATGGACTTATGACCACATGGATTATTGACATCATACCAAGTTCATTTTTTACTCAAGTACCAAATATCAACAAAATCTCTGACATTAACTTAAATAATAATTTATTTATTATAACCTATTAATAAGTGATATAAAATAAACAATAAACATGAAAAAGGTTCTTAAGTAATTATAAATTAACCTAAGTTTATTATTCAGGATGACAAAGAGCATACATGGTGAATTGGACTCAAGGAAAGGGACATTTTAACTAAAAACCTCGTTTTAATGTTTTGATGATTTATTCTGATAAATATTTATATTTTATGTACATGTTTTTAAAAAAAATTAATGAATGTATTTATATGGACATTAATGTTTTAAAATTTTAATTCCATTAAAAATTTTCAAAGTGTTACGGGACACATTGATTCAGAAATCTTCTTTTTAAATGTTTTAATTGTGTTTTAAAAATGGATTTATAATTTCAATAAATTGGAATGTTTTTTAACATATACAAGGAGAATGGAATTTTATGATTTTATGTCGTTATTATGTGTTTATGTCTACTTTACAAGTTTATCATTTTATTTTAAAATAATTTGTTTTCGTTTATGAGTGTGTGTCTTGTAAATATGAAATGTGATTTTAAAGTGGAAATTTTATTTTTCCTTTAAGCGTGTTTTATGTGTTATGATTATGTTATGGTTCTTGGGATTTTTTTATGTAAATGAGTGGTTCTATAATAAAATGTGGGTGGGTGAGCCCGTGACAGCTCTCCAATGCATTGGGTAATGAGATAGAGTTAAATGATAAGGTTTCTCCTAAGATATTTAGGGAATCTAATATTATGGGTATTCAATACGTAACCATGAAGGTTACTCCCAATGTAGATGTGAAAGCTTTAATGTAAGTACGATATGGATTTCACAAGTTACCTTATTTATTTATTATTTCTAATAAGTTTTTTATGAATCTTATTATTTCATAAGGTATGTTAAAGAGCTCATGTTCTATGTATGAAAATTACGATTTTGTAAAAATGTTTTCATGAGTTTAACATATTCATGGACTAATAGTTTCACTCCTTATTTTATATCCCTTAATGATATTTTTGTCTCATCCTAGGTTTTCGAAATGTTTTCCATAGGGTATAAGGATGTTTAATATAATGGAATAATTCAAGATGAATGTTATGATGATTTTTATCAAGAAAAAGAGATCATGTTTTATTTTAAAGAGTTTTATTTTGTTAAAAAACTAGATAGTGAGTAGAAATGTAAACTTTGTAATATTTGTGTTATTATGTAATAGTTATGGCCTAATTCTCTTAAACATTAAACTTGAAAAGATCATCAATGTTAATTATGGAAATAACTCAAGATTATGTAATGTTTAAGGTTGGGGCCTTATAGTTGGTAGCAAAGGAAAGGTTTAGAAAACTTTAGGGATTCAGAGTTTTGGTTTTACATTTGTTAAGTTTCTATATCTATTATTTTAGTTAAATCCTTGTTCTATAACTTTTTCATATCAAGGATATTTAGTTACAAATTGATGTAGGCGGATCTCAAACAACATTCTTATCTATTCCTGATGACTTTCTTGAAATAATTATTGCAAAGTCATGTCCTGATGATTTTGAAAGTTTTTATAACATACAACTCACTTAAAAAAAGTTTTATGAGATATAAAGAACCTCCTATATACCTCGATGTCATCGTGGATCAAAGGTTTTTTAATCAAATCCAATTTTCTCAATATTCTCATATTTTCAAAAACTATAAATATTATCAATGCATTTTCTGATATTTTACCATATCACAAGATTTTGTAGAATATTATAATTTTAAAAAATCTACTAATGAAAGAGACCCTTATACGACCTATTTATATTTTCTTTTTACATGTAGTCTTTTAGAACATACTTATGGTATTTTAAAAGGACCCTTGATTGAAATTTTCAAAAACAAAATTGGTCTGAATGATTTATAAAAATCAAGTCTTATCTGTTGTTTTGAAATTATATGTCATACAATATTATTTTTCAAATCTAATTCCCTATGAACACCAATATGAAAAATTTTGTACATTGTGTATTTGGAAAAAGGAAGCAAGTGATTTTAAAGAATCTATAAATCATTGATGCAATATAAGGCCCCGGCCTTAAACCTTACTTAATATTGAATTAAATGAATAATTCAAATTGAGGATCTTTTCAGGTTTAGAGTTTTAGAGAATTAGGAAATAACTATTACATCTCAAAAGATTACAAAGTAGAAACTTCTACTAAGTTTCCATAAAATAAAAACTCTTAAAAAGAAACATGTCTAGTTCCATGTTTTAGGTAGCATGACCTTCCCTTGATCCCATCCTTGACCCTATTCCATATTAAGTCCTGTGAAAAACATTTCAAATTCTGGGGATGAGCATAAAAAGATCATTAAGGGATACACAAAGAATGAAAACTGTTAGTTTTTCAAAACAACAAGTAAACCATGTATACTTTATCAAAATAATACTTTTCACCTTTATGAAGTAGTAAAACTCTTCACCGAATAAAAGTTCATTACTTACCCTTCTGTAACCAAACGATTACCATAAAACCCATATAAAGATCACATAACCTATAAAGGTAACTTGGGACATAAACATACTTAAATGGAATAACCATACGGTCGACTTCCACACATACTTAATGGAATACCCATACGGCCGACTTCCATACCCAATGCATTGGAGGTTATAACGTAACCATCCGTCCTGGTATTCACGGCACAACCTGTCATATGGTCTATCACGTAACCTCCCGTAAAATGTCCAAGTACCATCATTACACATAAAATATTGAAAATATAAACATTTCAATAACAACATTTCATTTTCAATCAAAATAATTAATTCCAAGATATTGAATTAATCAATCCATTTTCAAAAATCATTTAAAAGATATTTTTGAATCAAAGTGTCTCATACCACTTTGAAGATTTTATTGGAATTATAATTTTAAAACATTAATTTCCATATAAATAAATACTGAAAACCATTTTGAAAACATGGACATTAAAGATAAAGATTTAGAATAATAAATCTTTAAAACATTTAAAATGATATTTTTGTTAAAGAGTTTTTAACAAAATGAGAGGCTCTTGAATACAAATAATTGTGGAATAACATTTAATCAGAACTTTATAATATCATGAGAATAATGGTATTCATGATATAATATTTCAAAGGACAGTATACACACCATATGAAAGTGAATTGGTGCATAACAACAATGAAGTCTCAAAAGAAATGTAAAATGATATGAAATCCATTATAAAGAAGGTACCCTTAAATTAAGGATAAATCAATCTCATAATTATGTGTGAAAAATATAAATACAACCAATATAAGTGGATATTAAGTGTAAAACAATCAAATTTCATTCACAGATATTCAAAGGATTACATATTCAATAACTACATGTTGAACCAAAAAAATCGAAATTGGGTTAAGAAGTTCCCTTGGTAAAATTCGACAGCCTAACGGCGTCACATAAAATTTTACAAAAAGGGTTGATGGGAGAGATAAAGGGGATCTCATCACTTGGAAATAAAATTTACATAAATAAGGATATAGAAGAAAATATCCCAACAAAATAGTATGTGAATTAAAAGACATAACAAAAGAAGTCTTTTTAAAAAAAGGAGGGAGAAAGGTCCCCTTACCGAGTTGGGTAACTTTCGAAACGTACACCCCATGGAAGAAGGGTCATAAAATGAAGATGTAAATACCCATAAATGAAATTATACTACACAAATTGTATAATATTGGTTAATACATACACCACTCAAAGGAAATAGTGGCAAACGTAGCATAGATGTCATGGGAATAAAAGTGAGATGAAAAGTCCCTTACGAAAACTCGGCAGCCTAACGACGCCACTTAAAACATTCAAAAATGGATTTATGAGATAAAAAATGGTATCTCATAATATGAACATAAAAATTACAGTATGAGTAATATAAAATAACATCCCCAAACATAAGAAATATGAGCTTAAAAGAACTGACATAAAAGAGAGTACTTAAAAAGAAAGAGAGAGGTTGGATCCCTTACCTCGGGTCCGACTTGACTCGATCGTTCTTTAACATCCTGAATAATAAACTTGAGTTAATTTATAATTTCTTAAGAACCTTTTTAAAGTTCATTATTCCTTTTATATCACTTATTTCCATGTTATAAACATTATGTAATCATTTAAGTTAATAATGTTTGTTCTGTCGATATTTGGTTCATAAGTCGAAAGTGGACTTCTTACAATTACATGTTGTTCGTGTGGTCAAAGTTTCATTATATCCAGAATGATATTCATGATTTGGAAATCATATATATCATATATATCCAGAATATACAAGTATTTATAATATTTCATAATCATTTAGAGGTATGAAATGAAATGCACCGTTCATGGAGACGGTAAGCCGTACGTACGCATGAACGCTACTTTCATTTCTATGTCTTATTAATGGAATTAAAACCAAATGAGAGGTATGTATATTTTAATTTAATAATTATATTCATCATTTTTATGTAACATACATCATATATAATATCTTTAATTCCATCCATTATACATCCCACATATGGCAGTAACGAATCAAATCACTTTGAGGGGGTGGTAGTCCGCACTTCCTAAAATGAAATTATCGTGTTTTACCCACATTGGAAACCATAAAGGTATGCCAAAAAAGAAAAATACAGAAGCTTAAGTAAAACATAAGCATATTATATATCATATATAAATATAGTGACATCTTAATGGCCACCTTTGAAGGTGTTATTGGAGTGTTGAACAATCATCGTTTCGTGAGGCAGAAATTCGTCATCCACAGAAACAATATGTTCTTTAACCATTAGATGTAGTTGTGTGTAAGTTTAGCTCGAATGCTTCTTATAACAACATACTAGTATATTGAAGATACTGGATTTGTTACAAAATAAAATAATAAAAAGAGTTTAGGGGGTTGGAGAAGCAAAATAAAACAAAAGAACACAAGAGAAGACATTGCCTTTAAATCGGGAAACTCTTTTTGATTTGAGCTCAAAGGCTTCATTGGGAAGACTTCTGCCCAAATTGAGGCTTCTAGGAGTAATAGAGGGATGTGGAGAGACAAAATGGGCAGGGTTGGGCCGAGCCAAAGGCTTGAGAGGTGTGGGTAAAGGGGTAGAGGTGGGGGCCCTTTATAAGAGGAGAGGAGGGGTACTCTTGGAAAGTAAGGAAATGTTACTTTATTTTAGAATGATTTTCGGATTTTAAAGGTCCCACATTGCTTTTTTTCAAGGATAAGGTGATACGTGTTCGAAATCCACTCATCCAATACGTTTTGGACATGTGTAGCTCTTATATTTTATATTATCTTTCCGTTTTATTTAAATCGTTAAATAATGAGGTAATCGTTGCATCATCATGGTGTCATAAATAATTTAATTTAGTTAATTTCTAAAAATTATAAAACAAATACTATGATGTATTAATTCTTTTTAGCTTTACAATTAATATTTATAGTCAAAACTCTTACTTTTATAACCCCATATAAAAATTGTTTTAGTAAAACAACACATGTTTGTGACATTTTAATTTTAACATTAAATAAAAAGGTATTAATGTCCTTTTCCAACAAAAGTGGCTCCATGGGGTCCCCAAGTTGACCCATGGATTGTCTTGGTCGGTAATGACACATCCAATGAGAGTAGGACATGTGTCTAGGTCATTTCATATTATTAAAACATTATTTTTACCTTAAATTACACTAATTACCTCTAATCGCGATTAATAAACTTAAAAGTTACTATTCACCAAAAAATTATTTTAATCCCATTGAACCACATTTTACTTCTTAATGACAACCATGTATGTCGGATTTTTGAAATTCAAATCACAGAAGTGGTAAAGTTTCATTTAAACAAAAAAATCAGTTTCTTTAACTACCACTTAGTGGTTTCACTATTCATCAAAAATTGAAGTTTTTCAGAAAATTACCGAAAATTTACCTAGGATATATTTGATGTTACGAATTCCAAAATGATGTCTATTTTAAAAAATTCATAACATATAATTTACATTAATTAATTTAATAATTAATTTCCGTTGTCAGAGCAAATAGCGTGTTTTTAGGAAACAATAAATATCAAAAGATTGACACTAGTTTAAGTCCAATTTCAAGATGAAATTAATTCAACCGAACACTATTGGATTAAATGGTAAAAATATATTTTAATTTCACTTTGAAACCAATTCAAAATAATATCTAATCATATAAATAAATTATATTAAAAAGAGGTTTTGAATTAAAATACAACATTTTTCACAATTCATTAAAAAATGATCTTTATCGGAAAAATACCAAAAAAATTCACAAAGTGAATTTTGATGTCCCGATTCTAAAGAAGAGTTTAATTTGGTCCAATAGAATGTATAAGAGTGACCAAAACTATATTTAATGACGGTTCACCATCAAATGTTGATAAGTGGGCCTTTAGTAAAAATTAGAGTATATATGCCTAAAATTGAATTCTTTTTGTATTTTAAGCCTTTATCCTTTATTGGATAAATGTAAAAACATTTAACAAACATATATAATAATATTTTAGTTATTTCTATTCATTCCCTCCAATACAACGGCTACGTGTTAACTAACATTTAAAATAATTTTATTTTATTATTAGAGTGCAACGTAAGATTTGAAAGGAAGTTGTTGTTGCGTATTGGGTAAGCCATCAAGAATAGCATTCCCTTTAAATTAATATTAACATTTTATTCAAAAAAATTGATAAATATAAAAATTTCATATTCTTTATTTACCTGGGGTGTTACATCCTTCCCCCCTTTTGGGAATTGCGTCCTCGCAATTTTAAAATTGGGCGTGGAAACTTTATTGAAAATCCCACATCGGAATAAGAGTCAGTAAAACAATCACTTTAAAATAAAGAAAGAGAAGTACAAAGGTCACCCGAGTTAACCCGTACTAGGATTCCAAGTATGAAAATATGGACACGGAGGAAAAAACAAAGGGTCATGTTCTGATGGAGAGTGATAGTAAACATGTCTAGGAGAAAGTTAACCATAAGAAAATCACAAACTTGTAATGGGTTAAATGATATTCGATTCCCCGGTAGGAAAAGTTAACAGACAACATTTTTGGTTATAAGTTACTCTTCATTGAGGAATTTATTTTTTGGGTTTAACTAAATCATAATGAAACATACTTACTTGTCACGTAGACTTTCAACTTTTACTAGATTCCTTAATCAAACTCATATTTTCTCCAAAAGATGAGTATTTAGGAGGACTTGTTCGCATTAAGAGTACTATAATCAACTTCTTGAGAATCACCTAATCCACAAAAGATAACTATATACTTCCCATGTCTTTAGACTTTAACCAAAACCAAAACCATAAAGGTTAGTACAAGATCAGATAATCCATAAAAGGATAACCCTTTATAAAAAGAAAATCTATACTTAATCTCCAAAATTTGTCCAACAAAACCCAAAGTTCAATAAGGACCATTCGATAAACAATTTGTCCATAAAATTATTCAAAGTAAACCAAACTATGATTGAAACCCAAATATTTGAAGGATTTAGTCACATAGTCTTCCAAGTTAAATCGTAACATTTATCACCAAACAACATCAGTTGCTCTTAATGTCTCGTATTGAAAAGTAATTAACCTAATCACATATCCTCCATGATAGGTTAATAAATTTCCATAGATAACCCAAAATAAACTTACTCTTAATTCATAAAATCATCTAACTAAAAAGAGTTAGTCAAACAAACTAGGGACTTCACGTAGTCCAGTGGTAGGTGATAAATATCAGTCGCACTTTGGTTGTGGGTTCGAATCCCGTAGCTTTGTCCGACGCGACGGGTTTTCACACGGTCTGTGTGTTGTCCTTTTTCCAAACTATATAATTCTCAAATCATTCCCCAAAAAGAGATAAAATCATCAAAAATAACCATAACATAATTTAACCTCAATTTTATCTCATGCCTCTCACTTTCCATCATAACATATAGTAACCCATAATTACCTCAAAAGTAAGGATCATATAAACCCAAATGGTTCTTTATAACTATGTCCACAAAATAACAGATAACTATTCATTGAATAAAATTTTCATATATCAAACATCAGGGATACACATACTATAAAAAGTCTTCTAATGTAACCCCATCATCAAAATAGACTTAATACTCTTAAGAATTTCACCATAACTCTTGAAGCCCTTATATGTTGACTTCTTACTCATTCAACATTCTTCATGATCCATTAACCATTCCTTTCCAACTTATTCTGAAATACTCCTTTCCTACAAACAAAATCCTGAATCATATCCTAAGATTCCAAAATGGGAAACAAAAGTTATGAAATAATCCATACCTTTGATTGGTCATTGTCAGTTTCTTCATCCTCAATCAGAATGGAATTAGGTATTGTTAAATAAATATTTGTATGATCTTGGTGATCCCATTCCCGAAACTTCTTCATAGGACATGTGTTTTCATAATGACCATGCACACCACATTTAAAAAATTCAATTGATCCCTCAGAATGAACTTTTTTCCCTTTCCTCAAGTCAACTGGATGCTTCCTTTTTCCATGGCAGGTTCTTGCTTTATGACCTTCATTTCCACATCTATAGCGTATTTCTGTCCCTTTGAAACATTTTCCTAGGTGTTTCTTTCCACATATTTTACACCTAGGTTTTTTAACACACTTACCTTTATGATTATTACCTGTAGATCCGTAGGGATTTGTTTCTCGCATATATGATACCTTATAGAAATCACCAAGGTTTGGGTGGTCAATCATGACTCCAGATAGTTGGTTGAGGATAAACACAAGATTTCTCATTGCAGCTCCCATATCATTCAGTTGCTCGCTCAGAAAACTGTCACAGTTTCCTTCACATCCACTGTTACTTTGGTGCCTGCTAGATCCAGCCATTTACTAAAATCAAAAAGGTCAGTGTGAGTATATTAACAAAACCATCATGTACTAAAGGGAAAGATAAACACTAAGATATACTTACTCATTCAATTTATCTAAAACTAGGACTCCTTCTGAAATCCTAACCATTATGGTAATGTCACTTATGCTTATTGAATACCCTAACCTCTAAAGTTATCTAAACTGACCTCCAATACCAACTATAAGGCCCCAGCCTTAAACCTTACTTAATATTGAATTAAATGAATAATTCAAATTGAGGATCTTTTCAGGTTTAGATTTTTAGAGAATTAGGACATAACTATTACATCTCAAAAGATTACAAATTAGAAACTTCTACTAAGTTTCCATAAAATAAAAACTATTAAAAAGAAACATGTCTAGTTCCATGTTTTAGGTAGCATGGCTTTCCCTTGATCCCATCCTTGACCCTATTCCACGTTAAGTCCTGTGAAAAACATTTCAAAAACTTGGGATGAGCATAAAAAGCTCAGTAAGGGATACACAAAGAATGAAAACTGTTAGTTTTTCAAAACAACAAGTAAACCATTTATACTTTATCAAAGTAATATTTTTCAACTTTTTGAAGTAGTAAAAACTCTTCACTGAATAAAAGTTCATTACTTACCCTTCTACAACCAAAATATTACCATAAAACCCATATAAAGATCACATAACCTATAAAGGTAACTTTGAAATAAACTTACTTAAATGGAATAACCATACGGTCGACTTCCACACATACTTAATGGAATAACCATACGGCTGACTTCCATACCCAATGCATTGGAGGTTATAATGTAACCACTCGTCTTGGTATTCACGGCACCACCCGTCATATGGTTTATCACGTAACCACCTGTAAAATGTCCAAGTACCATAATTAAACATAAAATATTGAAAATATAAACATTTCAATAACAACATTTCATTTTCAATCAAAATAAGTAATTCCAAGATATTGAATTAATCAATCCATTTTCAAAAATCATTTAAAAGGGATTTTTGAATCAAAGTGTCACATACCACTTTGAAGCTTTTATTGGAATTATAATTTTAAAACATTAATGTCCATATAAATAAATATTGAAAACCATTTTGAAAACATGGAAATTAAAGATAAAGATTTAGAATAATAAATCTTTAAAACATTTAAAATGATATTTTTGTTAAAGAGTTTTTAACAAAATGAGAGACTCTTGAATACAAATAATTGCGGAATAACATTTAATAAGAACATTATAATATCATGAGAATAAAGGTATTCATGATATAATATGTCAAAGGATAGTATACACACCATATAAAAGTGAATTTGTGCATAACAACAATGAATTCTCAAAATAAATGTAAAATGAGATGAAATCCATTATAAAGAAGGAATCCTTAAATTAAGGATAAATCAATCTCATAATTATGTGTGAAAAATATAAATACACCCGATATAAGTGTATATTAATTGTAAAACAATCAATGTTCATTCACACATATTCAAAGGTTGACATATTCAATAACTACATGTTCAACCCAAAGAAATCGAAATTGGGTTTAGAAGTTCCCTTGGTAAAATTTGACAGCCTAACGGCGTCACATAAAATTTTACAAAAAGGTTTGATGAGAGAGATAAAGGGGATCTAATCACTTGGAAATAAAATTTACATAAATAAGGATATAGAAGAACATATCCCAACATAATAGTATGTGAATTGAAAGACATAACAAAATAAGTCTTTTAAAAAAAAGGAGGGTGAAAGGTCCCCTTACCGAGTTGGGTAACTTTCGAAACGTACACCCCATGGAAGAAGGGTCATACAATGAAGATGTAAATACCCATAAATGAAATTATAATACATAATGTGTATAATATTGGTCAGTACATACACCACTCAAAGGAAATAGTGGCAAACGTAGCATAAATTTCACGGGAATAAAAGTGAGATGAAAAATCCCTTACGAAAACTCGGCAGCCTTACAGCGCCACTTAAAACTTCCAAAAATGGATTTATGAGATCAAATAGGGTCTCTCATAATATGAAAATAAAAAGTAAAGTATGAGAAATATAAAATAACATCACCAAACATATGAAATATGAGCTTAAAAATGACAAAAAAGAGAGTACTTAAAAAGAAAGAGAGAGGTTGGATCCCTTACCTCGGGTCCGACTTGACTCGATCGTTCTTTAACATCCTGAATAATAAACTTGAGTTAATTTATAATTTCTTAAGAACATTTTTAAATTTCATTATTCCTTTTATATCACTTATTTCCATGTTATAAACATTATGTAATCATTTAAGTTAATAATGTTTGTTTTGTCGATATTTGGTTCTTAAGTCGAAAGTGGACTTCTTACAATTACATGTTGTTCGTGTGGTCAAAGGTTCATTATATCCAGAATGATATTCATGATTTGGATATCATATATATCATATATATCCATAATATACAAGTATTTATAATATTACATAATCATTTAGAGGTAAGAAATGAAATGCACTGTTCATTGAGACGGTAAGCCGTACGTACGCATGAACGCTACTTTCATTTCAATGTCATATTAATGGAATTAAAACCAAATGAGAGGTATGTATATTTTAATTCCAGAATTATATTCATCATTTTTATGTAACATACATCATATATAATAACTTTAAATCCATCCTTTATACATCCCACATATGGCATTAATGAATCAAATCACTTTGAGGGGGCGGTAATCCGCACTTCCTAAAATGAATTTATCGTGTTTTACCCACAACGGAAACCATAAAGGTATGCCAAAAAAGAAAAATACAGAAGCTTAAGTAAAAAATATACATATTATATATCATATATAAATATAGTTACATCTTAATGGCCACCTTGGAAGGTGTTATATGAGTGTTGAACAATCATCGTTTCCTGAGGCGGAAATTCGCCATCCACAGAAACAGTATGTTCTTTAACCATTAGATGTAGGTGTGTGTAATTGTAGATCTAATGATTCTTATAAAAACATCGTAGTATATTTAATATACTGGATTTTTTACAAAATAAAATAATAAAAAGAGTTTAGGGGGTTGGAGAAGCAAAATAAAACAAAAGAACACAAGGGAAGACACTACCTTTAAATCGGGAAACTCTTTTTGATTTGAGCTCAAAGGATTCCTTGGGAAGACTTCTGCCCAAAGTGAGGCTTCTAGGAGTAATATAGGGATGTGTAGAGACAACATGGGCAGTTTTTGGCCGAGCCAAAGGCTTGAGAGGTGTGGGTAAGGGGTAGAGGTGGGGGCCTTTTATAAGAGGAGAGGAGGGGCACTCTTGGAAAGTAAGAAAATGTTACTTTATATTAGAATGAGTTTCGGATTTTAAAGGTACCACATTAATTGGTTTAGAGGATAAGGTGATAAGGGTTCTAAATACACTCATCCAATAGGTTTTGGACATGTTTAGGTCTTATATTTTACATTATCTTTCCATTTTATTTAAATCGTTAAATAATGAGGTAATCGTTGCATCATCATGGTGTCATAAATAATTTAATTTAGTTAATGTCTAAAAATTTTAAAAAAAATACTATGATGTAGGAAGTATTTTTATCTATCGAATTAATATTTATAGTAAAAAATCTGACTTGTATAACCCCATATAAAAATTGTTTTAGTAAAACAACACATGTTTGTGACATTTTAATTTTAACATTAAATAAAAAGGTATTAGTGTCATTTTCCTAGAAAAGTGGGTCCATGGGGTCCCCAAGTTGACTCATGGATTGTCTTAGTCGTCCATGACACATCCAATGAGGGTAGGACATGTGTCTAGGTCATTTCATATTATTAAAACATTATTTTTACCTTAAATTACACTAATTACCTCTAATCGCGATTAATAAACTTAAAAGTTACTATTCACCAAAAAATTATTTTAATCTCATTGAATCACATTTTACTTCTTAATGACAACCATGTATGTCGGATTTTTGAAATTCAAATCACAGAAGTGGTAATGTTTCATTTAAACGAAAAAATCAGTTTCTTTAACTACCACTTAGTGGTTTCACTATTCATCAAAATTGAAGTTTTTCAGAAAATTACCAAAAATTTACCCTAGGCTATATTTGATATTCCGAATTCACAAATGATGTCTATTTTACAAAATTCAAAACATATAAGTTACATTAATTAATTTAATAATTAATTCCCACTGTCAGAGCAAATAGAATTTTTTATGAAACAATAAGTATCAAAAGATTGACACTAGTTTAAGTCCAATTTCAAGATGAAATTAATTCCAAAGATCACTATTGGATTAAATGGTAAAAATATATTCTAATTTCACTTTGAAACCAATTCAACAGATAATATAATCATATAAATAAATTATATTAAAAAGTGGTTTTGAATTAAAATACAACATTTTTCACTATTCATTAAAAAAATGATCTTTATCAGAAAAATACCAAAAATTTTCACAAAGTGATTTTTGATGTCCCGATTCTAAAGAAGAGTTTTATTTGGTCCAATAGAATGTATAAGAGTGACCAGAACTATATTTAATGACGGTTCTCCATCAAAAGTTGATAAATGGACCTTTAGTGAAAATTAGAGTATATATGCCTAAAATTGAATTCTTTTTGTATTTTAAGCCTTTATCCTTTAATGGATAAATGTAAAAACATTTAACAAACATTTATAATCATATTTTAGTTATTTCTATTCATTCCCGCCAATACAACGGTTACGTGTTAACTAAAATTTAAAATAATTTTATTTTATTATTAGAGTGCAACGTAAGATTTCAAAGGAACTCGTTGTTGCGTATTGTGTAAGCCATCAAGAATAGAGTTCCCTTTAAATTAATATTTACATTTTATTCAAAAAAAAGAAAAATATAAAAATTTCATATTCTTTATTTAGCTGGGGTGTTACATGCAATGCATGGACCTTCTATCTACATGAACAAGATGGGGATGAAATCAGTTGGACAACATGATCAAGGTACGATGTTATTTCTTTTAGGAATAGTTTTATTAAATAATATGGAGGTTAAATAAAAAATATCAATATATATAATACTTCCTGAATTAAGATGTTGACGTCATTATGAGTTGGGATGAAAATGAGAGGTATAAGACAACCTTTGAGTTTCAAACATGTTTTGGTTATTTTGAGTTTTTAAAAAAGGGACAACCCATGATATGGGTGACAAACCATCGAGTCTGGTAAGGATTTGGGGATAGAACCCACAATCGAAAGGGTGAAAAGGGTGGATCGCCTACTACTGGCCTACATGAAGTCTCTAGTTAGTAAGAAATTTTATTTTTAGTTAAATGAGTTGAGGGGTTATGAATAATTTTATTTTGGGAACTTATTTTTTATCAAATAGATATTCTTAGTATTGGAAAATGAATTAGTGATTAAGTGATAAATGTTATTTTGGATGACATTTGCTATTTTGGGAACTTTATATGATTAAGGTAAATATAATTTTATAGGATTTTATTTGAGGGGTAATGGTTGAATTTTATTATGGAAGAATCTATGATTTTATTATAGAATTATGGAAATTTAATTTATTTATGGAAATTATTAACCTATCATGGAGAATATGTGATTAGGTTAATTACTTATTGGTATGAGACATTAAGAGTGGTCGAGGTTATTTGGAGATAAATGTTAGAACTTATCCTGAAAGATTATGTGATCAAATTCTTCTGAGTTTTACGTTTCAAACTTAGTTTGGATTATTTTTAAGAATTTTTTGGGAAGTAATTTTTTGAATGGTCTATGTTGAACTATTGGGATTACAGTTGAATTTTGGAGAGTAAAAGAATTTTTTCTTCATCTAATTTTTTATTCCTTTTGGGGAATTATCTTATCTTATCATAACCATTTTGGTTTTAGTTAATATTTCAAGACAATTGAAATATATAGTTAATCTTTTGTGTATTATGTGATTATATATAAGTTGATTCATCTTGAATAATCATTGATTAGAGAAAAAATGAGTTTGTGGTGGTATTTTATTAAGGGATGAAACTCTTCATTTCAATAAAATATATTTCTTTATGTTCTTAGTCTATGAATTAAATGAATTCCTCAAATTTAGAAAAAGTATCATATTCTCAATGGCCCGAAGGCCTTCTATTTATTTTATTCTGGATAATCCCCCTTTTAAGGGTTGAAGGGGAACCCTTAAATGAATCATAGTCCCATGGAACAAGGCCCATACATGACCCAATACGTGACCTTAAAGGCCCAATACCTGACATACTCGAAATATTACCTCCACAAAATCTTCATCTTGAAGGCGCCTAGCTTCCCACATCGCATGGATGATCGATTAGCATTACCTCGTGCAGAACTACACAGTTCCTAATCCCGATGGTAGTTTCCATACCCTCTCATTCTTTCAATCTGATTATCTTTGCTCTAGTGGTTGTTATTTTCTCTCTGAATCCTTGTCTAGGCCTGATCCTATGTGTTATTCCCTTATTTTGGTCTTATATATGGCTTAAAATACCTATGGCCTGAAATCCATTGGTGGCCTGAAGCCCCTACAACCCAAATTCCTTTTTCAATGTCCTGGAAATTTTGGGTAAATTTTTTTAAAATTATATGGAATTATATCTAGACCAGAAGCTCTGATGGAACCTAATTTCGAGTCCTAATGATCTTGGAATAGTATTTTGAACTTTTCTAGTTCATTCAAATAAATGGGGGAGCGGGTATTTATAACTTTTAAATCGTTTCTTGGATCGAAAATCTGAGGGTACCATTGAACTCTGAATGTCAGGATTCACCTAGAATGGACCTAACCTTGATCGGTGTGGGTCAAGGAAAAAAGTTATTTTTTGGAATTTTTAAAGAAATATTTCAAAATAAAATAAACTTGTTTTATTTTATTTTTCAGAGTTTTCAAATAATTTCATCGAAACAATGTATAACGAAATGAAACTGAATTTTTTTTTTCATAATTGAAATTGTGTAACGACTTCGTAATAGAATGTAACTGAACTTTTATTCCGCATTTCATCCTATAATGGTCGAGAAAATAATGTAGGATTGTTGGCCCAATCTTGGTTCTTCTCTGAAGCTCTGGTGGGTGACGATGATGAATTCCAACGACAACCAAACAACAGATCATGTAGCAACAGACGACAGACGGATTCTCCTTCCACCCTTTGAATGGATCATTACCAAAGAATGAGTTACTCATGTAGGTGTTATATTTGAGCCTGAGATTCACCATTCTTTGTTCTAAAACAATGAAGGTGGATCAACCCAAAAATAGGTTGATCTGCAGATCACTTGTTCTTGTGGAAGGGTACTCTTTTCTCGAGATTACATTGGGGATAAATTGTGATAAAACTTCAAACATTTATCCCATGTTTATAAACTTCAAATACAAATGGCATGGACCAACACAAATAAGGTCCAAGCCCCTACACCTTGTGATTTTTTGTGTGTTCTTTGTGGTTACATCTTTGAAATGGCGGAAAGGAGGATTTGAGTCTACCATAGGGAAGAGGGCATCCCCCAAAGGCCATAGGCACAAGCGGAATTAATAACGGACCACTGGAGTGCACTTGGTGGTCCACAGAAGGAGTCGCTGGTGGCTCGCAGCAGTGGTCGTGGTTGGGTGTTGGCATGCCATGATGGTCTGTCGAAAGGAACGTTGCAATCGGCTCGGGCCGCGGCGGTGCGGCAGGAGCTGTGGGCCTCCATGTCCGCGGCAAGCGAACACGGCCAATTGGCCACGTTAGAGGCACCGCGGACGTATCACTACACCATATCGCACATGGAAAGGGCGCGGTCAAGAGACCATGGTGAAGGATGTTGCCCCGCAGATGACCCACATGGTAAGAGGGCAGACGCGGAATTCGGCCACGTCTTGACCAGGTAGGAGCCAGCCTACCCTTGGCGGTCCGGGTAGGGTGTGGGCTACCCGAGCGGGTCAGGCCAGACCCATGGTCAATAGGCCAGACCAGATTCGAGTCAAGCCAAATGTGGATCAAGTTAGACCCAGACTGGGTTGGGTCAGTCCGACCATGTCGGATAGGACCAGGACCTGACCATCCCCTTTTCAGAAAAATGCCTATAACATTCAAATCGTACGCCTGATTGACAAGCCATTTGCGGCATTGGAACAATCACGATGAGGTGGTTCTATTGGAATGATATAAGGATACTTTCATCAAAGCTAAAATATGAATATTGTCTTGAGAATTATATTCTCTCATAATCAACTGCACTTCATGCAGGAATCCTACGACTGGATGTGACTTGAAGACTAGCAGCCCTATGTGGATCACCTCCTAGATACCCTATGTGGATAAGATCATAGTGACCCTATGTGGATCAACTCCTAGTGACTTTTTGAGGATCAGATCCTAGTGACCCTATGTGGGTCATCTCCTAGTGACCCTCTGTGGATCAGCTCCTAGTGACCCTCTATGGATAAGCTCCTAGCGACCCTCTGTGGATCAGGTCCTAGAGACCCTATTTGGATCAGCTACAAGTGGCTCTGTGTGACCCAGATGATCCAAAGTACTCATCTTGGATGACTACCTCAATAGTCCAAGTTATTCAGGGTTACTACTGATAGTCTTACTTTACGTACTTTACATTATACCTATGTGAGTTTTCTTGCATCATGATCATGTTTCATGGCTTTCTTATGGATTTATTTGTGGTATCTACTTTTTGGTTTGGGGTCCCTACTTATTATTCTTTTACTCACCCTGGTACGGGATTTTACCACACATGTTGTGTCTAGTGCAGATGACTGATGACTTGATAGAGGACTTGGTGGCCAAGGACTAGGTGATGCCTAGTGAGATCAGGTGGGATGGGTGTGATTCTACGGCTTCTGGCTACTGCTCTATACTTACCCATCAGGTGGGGTTTTTAGAAGATGGACTTCCATCAGTTTCATACATACTCTTATTGTAGTTTTATTTCGTTGGGTTTGTATTCTAGCCCATTTAATTTCAGTTGTATTGTTACACTCAGTGGTTTTTTGATAGCATACATGTTCTCTTTTCTAGTATTCTTGGGAGTTGGTTGTGTGTGTGTGTGTACAGGTACTCAGTAAAATGTGTCTTACTTGAAGGATGACACCTTCGACGCTAGTCTCCAACCCCTGGCCTTCGGGATGTAGGCTTGGGGGAGTCACTGCATGGGCCTCGGGGGACTGGTCGTGACAAAGAGGTATCAAATGTGGTTAGTTCTACCTCAAATATTGGGAGTCTGTTGTTTTGTTTTTTGGAAACAGTGTTAAATGTTTCGAGTTTGACTTTCATATTCAGGGAGTCCAGTGTTGGTGCAGAAGCCGACTTATCCATACACAATAACCTTGAATTCTGCTTTTTGGCTCTATACCTAAAAACACAGGTTGCAAGCATCATATAGTAATTGAGTGTTTCCCCATGTTCTTCTTGAATTAGAGTAATCTCACCTAGTATAATCTACTGATTGTAGTACATCTTGATTTTTCACAAACCAACCCGGGTCGACCCTGAACCAGTCACTCGATCCAGTCCACTACATGGCCCAAAGGGTGTTCCTGGTCCCCACGGGCTGGCAACCAGTGTCAAACATCAAAAATTAATCATTGGGAATGATTTAGCCCAAGAAAAAACAATAAACAGATAAAAAATAACTAATGACAAAAATAAAACTAGCAGCGGAATGAAGGTAAAACCGAACATACCTCTATGTAACCTTCCAAGTCACCTCCCAACCAAAGGCCGACCTTCCTCCTACAATGATAAACTCATCCAAGAAAACTTGAAAAAGAGACTGAACCTTTAATTGAAAATATAAATAGGTGTGATCATTAAAAATGCTCAGTAGGGTTGCCAAGGTAAACCATAGAATCTGATGTCTCCTTTCCTAAAACAATCCACCAACACAAGTTTGAAATACATTTATAAAAGTAGGATTTTCACATTTGAAAATAACCAACATGTTTTCCCTATTTAAAAACCCACCACACGCTACATACCATTCTCCAAAATCATTTATCATTTTATAAATAAAATCCAAAATAGAATATATTAATGTTGTTCTTGAGTAAAACAAGGAAGAGTGAAAACTGAAAATAAACTATTGTACGGAAAGTAAACAAGAAATGAAAATAATCCAATAACCATGGGTGATCCTAAAAATTCCTAGAATACCCCTGGATGTACTCAGTTTTAGAACCACCTTTCGGCGTACGGAGAAGCTCCGAAGTCTATAACCAATTGGCCTCCCTAACTGACAAATCTAGTGGCAAAGCCTGCCTGGCCTAACAACAAATCCAGGGGTACCGACCTGTCTAATCGGGGTTGATCAGCAACCTTCACTTGATCATCTAAAAGATTCCTAGTAACCCATGGTGGTTATAATAATACCGTGTAAGTACGAAGGCCTTCACATGCATGGCTCAACTCACTGCACTTGCCTACCCCAAACATGGACGCTTCCTATGTTTTCAACCATAAAGGGTTACCCTAGATAGGAGCCCCCCATATACTCATATATATGCATACATGTCAAACACACAAAGTGCCAACAGGGCCGTCACATCATTAGGTTATCAAAACCACTTTATTAAACACTTGAAGTTGTAAAACGAGCCTCTAGATTTGCATAATCAAATTCCTTTATGAAAATGTTGCACAAGTTCTTCTCAACCAACTCTAGACAACACTTTTGTATTTAAAAATCCAAATGGGCCCTTAAGTTCCAAAATGCACACCAAATAATTTTACACCTACCAAACGATCCTTTACCATTTAACATTTAAACCATTTCACAAAATGCTCAAAGTTGCCAAAACATTTTTACAATGTTCAAAGAGGCATCACATCAAGCACCTAGCATGAAAAACTCTTTGAAAACACCATCATAATTTTTTTTCTTGCATGGTAATTTCACTCAATAAAATCAAAACATAGTTCCAAATATCCTAAATCATAAACAAGAGCCAAAAAAACTCACACAAATTTTGGTGTGCAAAACCCAACAAAAGTGAATGACACGTCAAAACCCACATTTAAAACCCTACGCACCCCAAAACATCCATTAAACCTATTTCGCACTCATCATACAGTTTAGAAAAACCATTTAAAAGTTTTCAAAACCAATCTAAGTAACACTTCAAGCTTAAATGTTGAAACACACCCCAAAACCCTCTTGAAAACCCAAACACGCTATGAAACACCTTTCACCCATGATTTTAATTTCAAGCATCATCAAATAAATCAGTTATTTATTTGGTAAAACCTTTCAATGGAAAAAGAAAAGGCTTTCATCTCAATTTCACCAAATCACAAGAGAATTCCATTTTATAAATCATTGCATAACAGAACCCTTTGAAAAACTACTCTCGCACCTTTTAAAACTTAACCCACACCACACATGCAACCAAAGAACTTTTCATGACCAAAGGACCAAGTCCTAAAAGAAAATAGTTAAACTCACCCTTTGAAAATTTAAAATGAACGAGATAATTAATTAAAACTATTAATGAACAGTTAAACAATTCATAAACAATTTAATTAATAGACTGAGTAATTTATAAACAATTATACAAACAACTCAACTAGTTTACAATCACTTTTATAAACAAGTAATTAGTTTCTAACAATTTTCATAAATAGACCAAACAAAGTATAAATTATTACATAAACAAATAAATCAATTTACAAAGGTGAAAATCAAGTAAAATAATCAATTAAAAAACACAATAACTAAATGAATTTATTCGGAATGGAAAAAATGTGGATTTGCCTACCTCAAAGCAAGAGTGGGCGCGACAAAACTTCAGCGGGAGGAGGAACAACCTGCTGTAGACCAACCGCACACGTAAACAACTAGAAAAACACCCAAACCAACACCCAAAACGTTAGGTCTTGGTCACCTTGAAAAAAAGGACCCAAAATAAAGGTAAAAGGAGAAAATCGTGATAAGGGGGGTCGAGAGCAGGGGCGTACGCTGGAAAGGGAGACCATCGGGTGGTCGTGTGTCGATTGTCGAGTGTGCTGGTGGCTGGCACAAGGCAGAGGGCGAGGGAGCATGAGGCTGGAGACATGGTAGGGTGAAGCGGGTTGGAAAGCGGTGGGTCGGCTAGAAGGATGGAGTCCACAGGTGGGTTGGTCAGACCGTGGGAGGCCGGGGCATGACCTCGCCGGAGGGGGGGGGGGTGGTCGGGAAGCATGGCACAGGCAAGGTGGGGTTTCTGGAGGCTGCTGGTGCAACGAGGCAGGGTTGTCGGAGGTGGCTGGTGTAGCAAGGTGGGAGGAAGTTGGCGCTGGGCGAAGTTGGGGGTGGCGCTGCTAGGATGGGAGGCTGATTGGGTGAGCCGGAGGGGCGAGCAGGGGGTGGATCACGGTAGAGGGATGGAGCTGGTGTGTGGCTGGGCCGCGGGTACCAGAAATGGTAGGGGTGCGGGGTCTCGGTCGTGCGTGGATGGTAGGGAGGTAGAATCCGGATGGGATGGCAGTGTCGGGGAGCGAGCAGGACGATGGTGTCGGGGCGCAAGCGGGATGGCGGTGTCGGGGCGTGCTGAGGGGAGAAGACAGGGGGGCTCACGACACGGAATAGCGGAAAAGGGGGGGTGGCCAGGTAGCTAGGGTTTTCTATTTGTTTTCATTATATTATATTAATAATAATATTATTAGTAATAGTAATAATAGTATTAATAATAATAATAATAATAATAATACCAGAATGATAATAATAATAATGATACAAATAATAAAAAAAATAAAGATAATATTAATAAATTTTTTAATAAATAATAATAATAATAATAATAATGCAAATAATTATAATAATATAAATAAAAATAAAAATAATAACAATTTAACAACCCTAATAAAAAAATATTTTTTTATTTTAAACATCGGTCAACAGAACGACTTGCATGTCGTCATGCACACGGTTGGGCGAACTGTGCGTGAACCATGCCACCCGGCACTGACCGCATATAGGGTTAAGATGCATGCTTTCCACATAGTTTTATAACTCGTGCACAAGGCACGCATCCGCTAGGTCAGAGTGTGACAATTCTCCCCATCATAGTCACTTTCTACCCCCAGAAATTCACCAAGTCGAATGATAGAAAAACAAGAATACATGCCAGATTAAAACCAGAAGAAACCACAATACAAGAGAACGGGAGAACACGAGAGGGTTCTCCCAACAATAATAACTCAACTAGTGTGTAAATATAAAACTCAAACATACCACCCCAAAAAGGGGGGGAAACATGGGAACTCCCAACCAATCCAGACTATCTTCTATAGCATGAGCGAACACCCCCACTAAACCTTGAAACTCTTAACCTGGACCAAAACTCTGAATACTAGAGAAGAACCCCTAAATATAACTTATCTCAGATAGAAAAACCAAGTATAACAACAAGCTTTAACTCTTTATCATGCACTTACATCTCCAAATGAACACCGATAAACCATGATCAACCTAAAAAGCGGCCAAACACACTTAGGAAAAGTGCATGATTTAGAAAACCATTATCATACAAACAGAACAGTTTAGATTACAATAGAAGATGTCCATTATAACTTCCCAATGAAACAATGGACCGAAAACAAAGTCAGAACTTCAACAGAAGAGAAACAAGATTGAAAAGACATTAAATGTTCCACTGCCAACATGGAACACAAAACCCAGACCAAGGCTTCACAGCCATGGAAACTCCTGACTGCGCGCGAGCTTCACCCCAAGACCTATGGATGGGGTTCTAATGGCTGAAGCATCTCCTGCCTCACATTCAGACACTAGAATTTCTCTAATCACAACTTATTTTTGATTCGACGCTTCCTGCAAAACTTCTCCAAGTGACCCAGATAGCGGGAATGGTGACACGTCCTCGGAGGGATGTGACATGACGGCTTCATGTGCCCAAACTAGCCACACTGGTGCCACACCACTAAATGGCCCAATGAACTAGAATCCTGAACCACTACAGATGAATTTTTAGAAACAGGTCCCTCTGGCACACCATGCTCGCCTAATAGGGAACATTCATGAGAAACCGGATTCACTAGATTGCCAAGCACCTGCACTCTGGAGACCAACTCAGCTAGGAACGCCTCATCCACTAGATTCTCAAAAATATGGTCTTTAGAAAGGAGCACCTGCTCCGTGATCTCCAGACAAAGATCCCCAATGAAGATAGAAGTCTTCATAAAATCATGTGACGCTACCTCTAGAAAAATGTACACAAGATCCTTGAAATGGTCAACATATGCCTTCATCGTCCGTTGGCCCTGTTGAATATGCATGAGCTATTCCTTTTTCTTAGTCTTCACCTATTCAGGTATAAACGATCGGATGAAGAGAGATTTAAAGACATCCCATATCATCTTAACTTGTAGTGATGGCGGGGCGAACAACTCCCATTATTCCAGAGCTAGACCTTCAAACAGACCCAAAACAACACGTACTCTAACAACTTTGGGAGTTCCCAAAACCCTGAAGACACGCTCGACCACTTCAAGCCATTCTGTTGCTTCTAACGGACCCTGATCACCATGAAGGATAGGCAATGTCCTAGAAGAACCAAAAACTGGGCATTACTTATCAAAAACCTTGGAGACCTTTCTGGGTGGCATTTTCTGGACAACATATAAAACACGAAACCAAAACCAATATCATACTGAAGCAACATCAATGAAAGCTCTTTCATTCCAAAATAGCCAGCTCAAAAACCAAAAAAATACAAAAACTACCAAAAAAAATTTCATTTCAAATTTCAAAACCTCCTTTATTCAAGGACTCTTTTCAAATACCAACCCACTTTCTAAACCAAATTCAATTTTCCAAAAATCACTTTCCCTTTTTAAAATAACTTTAGAAAAACAAGGTCAATACTTTAATTCCAAGGGCACACCCTAGTAATCCCATGAATCTGTGCACATGTCTTCATCCGGTTTCATATATACTCTCCAACACACACTTCTCATGCATTCCCTCACATGTGTAAACGTTCATAAAGAGTACCTGAGGTTGCACCCAAACCATATCTCTACCAATTCCAAGTAAACACTGGATTTTTATACAAAGAGATTTTAGTTTTAAAAACCCATTTCACAAATTTAAATCCATTTAAAATAAATCATTCTCATTTCAAAAACCCTTTTTCATTTTCAAAAGTCCACTTACACCCAAAATAACCATGAAAACACACAACTTGCATCAAATTAATGAAGTGAGGGACTAGTAGTCATGCTTAACCTGGCGACATGGTAGTGGGCCATGCCCCAAGTAAGCACCAAAAACTAAGAGGAACTTAAACCGTGTACTCGGACTCCACATGGATCACTAATCCATGTGAAATCACGGTGTGACGTCAGATTTCCTCTGTTGCTATCCCTGAATCTAAAACAAACTAGAACGAAACAAGGATTCAATTCTCAGACTACCCCTGGAAACTCGAGGTTCAGAATGGGAGAGGGGTCATGACGTCCTTCTCGTACCTACCTCTCGAGTCCCAACAGTCCTAATATCCATCTACTGGACACCCAAAATAACAAGGACCTCCCACTAATATCTTTTTGTCATGAACCAACCCAGGTCAACCCTGAACCGGTCACCCGAGCCGGTCCGCGACATGGTCCGAAGGGCGTTCCCGATCCCCACGAGCTGGAAACCATTGTCGGGCATCAAAAATTAATCATTGGGAATGATTTGGCCCATGAACAAAAGAAATAAAAATAAATAAGAACTGACTAAAGAAATAAAACTAGTAGTGTAATGAATGTAAAACCAATCAAACCTCCACGTGACCTTCCAGGTCACCTCCCAACCAAAGGTCGACCTTGCTCCTATAATGAGCAACTCAGCCCAGAAAACCGGAACAAGAGATTGAACCTAAAACTAAAAAGATAAATAGGAGTGAGCATTAAAAATTCTCAGTAGGGTTTCCAAGGTAAACCACAGAATCCGATGTCTCCTTTCCTAAAAAAATCCACCAACACAAGTTTGAAATACAATTATAAAAGTAGGATTTTCACATTTTAAAATAAGCAACATGTTTTCCCTATTTAAAAACCCAACACATGCTATATACCATTTCCAAAAATCATTTGTCATTTTAAAAAAAAAATCCAAAACAGAATATATTAATGTTGTGCTAGAGTAAAACAAGAGAGAATGCAAACGAAAAATAAACTAGTTCATGGAAAGTAAACAAGAAATGAAAATAATCCAGTAACCGTGAGTGATCCAAAACATCCCTAGAAGACACATAGACGTACTCGGTTTTGGGACCACCTACCAACGTATAGTGAAGCTCCTAAGTCTATAACCAACTGGCCGCCCTAACTGACCAATCTAGTGTCAAGGCCCACCTCGCCTAACAACAAATCCAAGGGGTACCATCCCATCTTATCGGGGTTGATCAGAAACTGTCACTCGATCATCTAAAAGATTCCCAAGAACCCATGGTGGTTATAATAATACCATGTGAGTAGGAAGGCCCTTGCACGGGTGACTCGACTCACCACACTTTCCTACCCCAAACACGGATGCTTCCGATGCATTCACCCATAAAGGGTTACCCTAGATAGGATCACCCCATATACTTATATATATGCATACATGTCAAACACACAAAGTGCCAACCGGGATGTCACATCATTCGGTTATCAAAACAACTTTATTAAACACTTGAAGTTGTAAAATGAGCCTATAGATTTACATAATCAAATTACTTTATGAAAACATTGCACAAGATCTTCTCAAACAAATCTAGACACCACTTTTGTATTTAAAAAACCAAACGAGCCCTTAGGTTCCAAAATGAAAACCAAATCATTTTACCACTACCAAACGAGCCTTTCCATTTAATATTTAAACCATTTCACAAAATTCTCAATGTTTCCAAAACATTTTTACAATGGTCAGAGAGGCATCACATCGAGCACCTAGCATGCCAAACTATTTGAAAACATCGTCATCATTTTTTTTCTTGCATAAGAATTTCACTCAATAAAATCAAAACATAGTTCCAAAGATCCTAAATCATAAACAAGATCCAACTGGGAAAATCACCCAAATATTGGTATGAAAAACCCAAAAAAATTGCATGACACGTCAAAACCCACATTTAAAACCCATCGCGCCCCAAAACATCCTTCAAACCTATTTTTCACCCATTATACAGTTTAGAAAAACCATTTAGAACTTTTCAAAAACCAATCTAAGTAACACTTCAAGCTTCAATGTTGACACACACCCCAAAACCCTCTTGAAAACCCAAACACACTCTGAAACACATTTCATCCATGATTTAAATTTAAAGCATCATTAAATAAATCAGTTATTCATTTGGTAAAACCTTTCAAAGGAAAAAGTAGACGCTTGCATCCCAATTTCACTAACTCACAAGTGAATTCCATTTTACAAGTCATTGCATAACCAAACCCTTTGAAAAACTACTCTCACACCTTTTAAAACTTAACCCATGCCACGCACACAACCAAATAACAATTCATGACCAAAGGACCAAGACCTAAAGGAAAACGGTTCAACTCGCCCTTTGAAAATTTATAATGAACCAGAAAATTAATTAAAAATAGTCATGAACTATCAAACAATTCATAAACAATTTAATTAATAGACTGAGTAACTTATAAACAATTATACAAACAACTCAACCTGTTTACAAACACTTTTATAAACAAGTAATCAGTTTCTAGCAATTTTCATAAAAAGGCCAAACAAAGTATAAATGATTTCATAAACAAATAAATCATTTTGCAAAGGTGAAAATCAAGTAAAAGAATAAATTAAAACATGAAAGAATTAAATGAATTTATTCAGAATGGAAAAAATGTGGATTCACCTACCTCAAAGCAAGAGCAGGCGTGACAAAACTTCAACAGGAGGAGGAAATACATGTTGCAGACCAACTGCACACCTAAAACAACTAGAGAAATTCCAAAACCAACACATGAAATTTTAGGGTTTGGTCACATTGAAGAAAAAAACCCAAAATCAAGTGAAAAGAGCAAATTGCGGTAAGGGGGGTTGCGAGCTGGGGTGTGCGCCAAAAAGGGAAACCACCGGGGGGTCGTGCGCCGATTGTCGGGTGCGTTGCTGGCCGTTGAAAGGTGTAGGGAGAGAATGCGGGAGGCTGGAGACATGGTAGGGTGAAGAAGGCTTGTCATAGGTCAGTCATCCAGAAGGGTGGAGGCTACAGGTAGGCTGGTCGGACTGCGAGAGGTCGGGGCCTGACCTTGCTGGAGGTGCGGCGGTCGGGAAGCGCGGTGTAGGCGAGGCGGAGTTGTCGGAGCCGGCTTCTACAGTGAGGCGAGGTTGTTGAAGGTGGTTGGTGTAGTGAGTTGGGGCGAAGCCGGGACTTGATGATGCTGGGTGTGGTGCTGCCCGGATTTTAGGCCAGCTTGGTGATCCGAGGGGCGAGCAGGGAGGTGGATCACGGTAGAGGGTCGGAGCTGGTGTGATGCTGGGCGGCGGGTACCAGAAATGGTAGGGGTGAAGGGTCTTGGATGAGAATGGAGGGTAGGGAGGCAGTAGTCGGATGGGATGGTGGTGCTGGGGTACGATCAGGACGGCGGTGTCGGGCACGAGTGGGATGGAAGTACCGGGGCGCTGAGGGGAGAATACATGAGGGGGGGCTCGCGACACGGAATTGGGGAAAAAGGGGGCGGTCGGGTAGCTAGGGTTTGCTATTTTTTTCATTCTATTATATTACAACTAATAATATTAGTAATATTAATAATATTAATAGTAATAATAATAATAATAATAATAATACCATAATGATAATAATAATAATGATACAAATAATAATTATAAAAAAACAATAATAAAGATAATATTAATAAATTTTATTAAAAATAATAATAATAATAATAATAATAATAATTCAAATAATAATAATAATATAAATGATAATAATAACAATTTAACAACCCTAATAACAAAATATTTTGTTTATTTTAAACATCGCTCAACTACACAACTCGCGTACCGCTGTGCGCGCGGTTGGGTGAACCGCACTCGAACCGTGCCACCCGGCACTGACCGCATATAGGGTTAAGATGCGTGCTTGTCACATGGTTTTATAACTCACGCACAAGTCGTGCATCAACTAGGTTAGGGTGTGACATGATTTGTTTTAGGATTCCTCCACGTAGACATCCAACCAAGATTCCGGTATGTGGTTAAGAGGACAGCCTTCTTAGCGATGAGGCGTCGGTTCAGGGACCAGTGCTAGATATGGCCCCATCTGGTGGTGCACCAGTGTTACCACTATCTTTTGGTCATCATCTACTGATTTCATTGATGATAGAGGACATATGTAGGACTAGCACCCAACATGAGCATCAAATATTGAGACCTCCCATGTTTAGGGGAGAGACAGACCCTTAGGCCAATGAGGAATGGCTAGAGGTGGTGAAGCAGATGTTCTAATTAGTAAGGACCCCACATGACTAGATGGTGATCTTAATCATGAGACTTCTTCAGGGCTCTATAGGGAGATGGGGGAGTTTGAAAATTCAGACTCATAAGGAGGCAAGCCTCCCTTGGGCTGACTTAGAGCGGATTTTCTGGGAGTTATTCCCCATGACCTTGCACTTGGTATTCATACTAGAGTTTCTTCATATATAGTAGGGTAGCATGTCAATGGTTGAGTAATCTTAGAGGTTTACAGACCTCTTCCTCTACTCTATGGATATGGTATAGGACCCTTTCTTCAGGGCCTAGACCTTTGAGTAGGGACTCAGACAAGAGATCATGGAATCAATGATTTCCCTCAGCATCCCAACTTATTCTAGAGTGTTAGAGTGAGATATACTGGTAGAGATATTCATCTCAGAGAAGGCACTGATGGTGGGAGCTACCACCGGGAGACAGGTGGCCAAGTCATCCAATGCGGTTAGTAGACAGATGATGCAGAGGTCCAAGCAGGCTAGACCATCTGAAGGGCGACCCCAGGACACGAGATCGGTGGTGTGAGGCCACTAAGGTAGTGGGGTTCAGTAGAGGAGTAGGGTGTGCTACTCATGCGGAGGGTAGGGACAAATGGTTCGTGACTTCCTGACACGCCACATAGATGATTAGTAGGAAATTGAAGGGCCCATGAGGTAGTGGAAGAGGTTTGAGTGGGGTGGTTTGTAGGGCAGAGGATGTGGAAGGTGAGAAGGCCGAGTGGTAGGTGGAGGATGACAGTTTGAGGTGCTGCCACCACCCCCAGGTGGTCCACCACGAGATCAGGGATCTGGAGAACAGGGGTGAGGCCAGCTCTAGGTGATGAATACCTATGACCACGGTGCTACGGAGATGATTACAAGTATGATATGTGTCTTCTCCACCTTGGCTGCAGTTCTTACAGACACGGGTTCCAGACACTCTTTCCTTTCCATGGACATTGTTCACAGCTCAGAGATTTTGGTGGAGTCATTTTCTTGATCCTTACGATTAGAGACTCCTACATGTGGATATTTTATGATTACACACGGGTTCCAGCAGTGTTATTTTACTCTAGGAGGCAAGAGCTTCACCTAGGATCTCCTAGTAGTAGTGTCTAGTCCTTACGACATCATCTTGGGTATGGACTAGTTATCTATAGTCCACGATCAGATCAATTGAATTTGGAACAAAGTGTGGTGTGTCTGCGAGGATGGGATCAGGTTTTCCATCACCAAAGAGAAGAGAAATTTTTCATCACATGATAGAATTTCTCGAAGGAGGTTACATCCAATCACTCATTAGTTTTTTAGCCTCATCCTCGGTACGGTGGATGAGAGGATTCCAAGTTTACCTATAATGGTGGACGAGTATGAGGACATATTTTTTGAGGACATTCTAGGACTACCTACTCATAGAGAGTTAGACTTCTACATTGATTTGTACCTTAGAATGACACCAATATCCACACTAGCATATCAGATGGCTCCTATAGAATGTCATGAATTGATGGTACAATTGGACTACTTGCAAGGAAATGGCTTCCTGGGGCCCAGCATTTCACCATGGGAAGCCCCAGTTTTGTTCGCCAAGAAGGAAAATTAGAGCATGAGGCTATGTGTGGACTTCCGATGCCTAAACCAGGTGACCATGAAGAACAAATATCCACTTCTAATAATTTATGACCTCTTAGACCAGCTGAAGGGAGAGAGGTGGTTCTCAAAGATAAACCTTAGATCAAGCTATCACCAGGTTCGGGTACGAGATGAGGATGTTTCGAAGATAGCCTTGAGATGCCAATATGAACTCTATGAGTTCATGGTAATGCCCTTCGGCAAGACCAATGACCCAGTAGTGTTCATGGGACTCATGAATAGGATCAACCAGCCTTACCTCAATTGTTTCTTGGTGTTATTCATTGATGAAATATAGGTGTACTCGGAATCAGAAGAGGAGCACACTACACCCCTATGGATAGACCTAGATACACTCTGAGGGAACTATCTTTATGGAAAGATCTAAAAATTAAAGTTCTAGATTTGGGAGGTCCACTTTCTCAGACACGTCATCTCAGATGCTGGAGTTTCAGTGGATCTATTAAAAATAGAGGTAGTGCTTTCTTGGGATCCACCCCGGAGCGTGACTGAGGTGCAAAGTTTCTTTGGGTTGGATGGCTACTACCGGAAGTACGTGCCTGAATTTTCTAGAGTATCATCACCATTATCAGCTTTGACAAAGAAGGTACATCCCTTCGTGTAGATGCAGAAGTGCTATAATAATTTCCAGGAGCTGAGGTAGGGACTGATGAGTGCACTCATCTTGAGACAACTAGAGGAGGGAATTGGGAATGTAGTTTGTTGTGACGCATCAGGCACCGAACTAGGGTGTGTTCTAATTTAGGAGTGAGTAGTGATCACCTACAGTTCACATATGTTGAGGGATCATGAGAAAAACCATTTGACCCATGACCTGGAGTTAACAACAGTGGTCTTTTCTCTGAAGATGTGGTGGCGCGACTTGATTGGTGAACAGTTTAACTTCTACTCCAACCATAAGAGTCTCAGGTATATCTTCTCCTAGAAGGACTTAAATGTGAGACAATGGAAGTGGCTGGAGTTCCTACAGAACTATGACTTCGAGATAGTATATACTCTTGGAAAGGGGAACGTGGTGGCAGACACGCTCAGTATGAGATTGGGTTTGTGGATTTTGAGTGAGGTGATAGAGTAGCTAGCTGAGATGTAGATATCCTTCATGGATGATGGTGCAGCATCTTACCTTCAGTCGGGGAATGTTTCTCTCCCACTCTTACAGCGAGTTAGGGAGGCACAACTTTTGGATGTTGACTGCGAGGACTGACGTGCTCTGTTATCATCTGGATAGGCTCATGATGGATTTTCGATAGGTGGGGAGCATGTCATCCTTTTTAGAGGGAACACGGTAGTACCAGTGGTGTTTCGAGAGGATATTTTGAGGGATTTCCATACCTCCCCCTTGGAGGTACATACAGGAGTGGAGAAGATGTACTAGGATCTCTGAAATTAGTACTAGTGTCCAAGGATGAATAAATTTGGGGCTGAGTTCATTTCACGATGCCTCACTTGTCAGCAAGTGGAGGCTGAGCATTAGCATCTAGTAGTGTTGGCACATCCACTTGAGGTACCGGAGTGGAAGTGGGATGGTATCTCAATGGAATTCATGACAGGATTACCACACATGTCCAAGGTCCACAATTCTATTTGGGTGATTATTGACTGACTCACCAAGTCGGCTCACTTCCAACCCATCTGAGAGCAAGGATCGGTAGAGGGATGGGGATGCCTCTACGTCTAAGAGATAGTGCAGCTCTACGGGGTGGCTTCGATGATCATCTCAGACCACGATGCTCACTTCACATCCCAACTATTTAATGTATTATAGGAGGCTTTTGGGACTTAGTTGTGCTTGAGTATAGCCTTTCACCCCTAGAGAGATGGTCAGATGGAGCGGACCATACAGACCTTAGAGGACATACTTCAGGCTTGAGCCCTTGATTTTGGTCGCAGTTGGGAGAACCACCTACCACTAGTGGAGTTTTCATATAGTAATAGATACCACTCCATCATTGGCATGGAACTGTTCATGGCTTTGTATGGGAGGCCTTACAGATCACCTCTATACTAAACTGACCTAGGGGATTCAGCACTCATGGGTCTAGAGTTGGTACGGGCTACCACTGAGAAGGTTCAGATCAACTAGGAGAGAATGAGGACTACACAGAGTAGGCATAAATCATATTCTGACCGGAGATGGAGACCCTTGGAGTTAGAGGAGGGAGACCATGTGTTCCTTCGAGTCTCACCCCGATGGGGATTACGAAGATTTGGCTGGGGTGGCAAGATATATCTGAAGTTCATGGGACCTTTCTAGATTTTTAGAAGAGTTTGTGAGGTGGTGTACCACTTATATCTCCCTGCAAAGATGTACCGAATGCATGATGTTTTTCATGTGTTGCAATTGAGTAGGTACATTCATGATCCATCACACATCATTGACTAGGTTGATCTAGACATTGGCGATGAGGTGACGTTTGTGGAGTTCCCTATGGAGATAGAGGATCAAAACGAGAGGGTCCTTCATGCATGTTCTATTCCTCTGGTGCATGTTCGGTGGTAGCATAGTAATCTCTAGGAAAGCACATGGGAGCGGGAGGCTCAAATTCATGTTCAGTACCCCCATTTTTTTATTTAGCTTGGTTTTGGCTTATGGGTATGTAAATCCCTAAAGGTTGGGGTAATGTAATTTCCTGAAAATTCTCTGTATTTTTTTAAATTATATAGAATTATTTAGAGACTAAACACTCTGATGGAACCTTCTTCCAAGGCTTGATGAGCCTAAATAGAATTTTGAATTTTTTTAGTTCATTTAAATAAATGTGCGAGCAGGTTTTTCTAACTTTTAAATTGGTGCTTAGATAAAAAAATTTAGGGCATCGATGAACTCAGAACAGTGGGTTTTCCTATAATAGACCTAACCTTGATTGGCGCAGGTCGAGGGAAAAAGTTATTTTTTTGTAATTTTTAAATCAAAAGTTAAAAAAATAAACTTGTTTTATTTTATTTTTTCGATTTTTCAAACCATTGAAGAGAAAATAAATGTAACATAATGAAACCGAAAACATCATTTTATAAATGAAACAGCATAAAGACTTCATAATAGAACATAACTGAAACATTGTTTCATGTTTCATCCTTTAATGGTCGAGCAAACAATGCAGCATTATTGGCACAATCCTTGTTCTACTCAGAAGCTCTGGTGGGTGATGACAATGAATGCCAACGACCACTAAAAAATGGATCATGGAGAGACGGATGATAGATGAATTCTTCTTCCACCCTTTGAATGGATCATCACCAATGAGTAAGTTACTTATATAGAGGTTTGATTTGGGCTTGAGTTTCCCCATTCTTTGTTCTAGAACAACAAATGCGGATCAACCCACAAACAGGTTGATCTGTGGATCGCTTGTTCTTTCTGGAGGGTACTATTTTCTTGGGATTGCATCGAGTTTAAATTGTGATAGTACATCAAACATGTATACCATGTTTCTAAACCTCTAATGTAGAGGGTGTGGGTCAACACAAACAAAGCCTGAGCCCCTCTGCCTTGTGCATTTTTGTACATTCTTCATGGTCGCATCTTCGAAATGGTGACAAGGAGGATTTGAGGCCATCATAGGGAATATGGCATCCCTCGTAGGTTGTAGGTGAAAGCGGTGCCAAGAACGGACCACCGGAGCGGATCTGGTGGTTCGTAGAAGTATCCACCAATGTGCCGATGTTGGTGGGTGGCAGCGCGCTGAATGGAATGTCACGGCTGGCTCCAGCCACAATGATGTGGCAGGAGTAGCTGGCCTCTGTGTCGGTGGCTGGTGGCAGGCGGACGCAGTCAAGGGACTGCGGTGGAGGAGGTGGCCCATAGACGACCCACGAGGCAGGAGGAAGGACACGTCTTCTAACCGCATCCCAGTTAGGTAGGAGCCAGCATGTCCTTGGCAAGTCGGGTAGGGTGTGGGTCAGACCAGCCGACCAACGGGCCGGACCCACGTCCCAACAGGCCAGACATGTGACCCAACAAGTCGGACATGTGGCCAACAGTCCGGGCCAAATCCAGGTCAATTTGGACCCAGGTTGGGTTGGCAGACCCATGTCGGGTCGGTGGACCCCAAGCTGGGTCGGGTCGGACCAGACTCAGACCCGACCAACCCATTTTCGAAAAAATGCCAATAACTTTACAGTCGTATGTCTAATTGATGAGCTGTTTGCAGCGTTGGAACCCTTGTGACAAGGCGGTTATTTTGGAATGATATATAGAGAATTTATTTAAAAGTTTAAATAAATCTATTGGATTGAGGAATATATTCTCTCAGAATCAAGTGTCCTTTGTGTGGGAATCCTACAGCTAGTTGAGACCTGAACACTAGCGACCCTGTGTGGATTAGCACCTAGAAACCCTATATAGATCATCTCCTAGTGACCTTGTGTGGATTATATCCTAGCAACCCTATGTGGATCAGATCCCAGAAACCCTGTATGGATCAGCTACAAGTGACTATATGTGACCCAGCAGACCCACGGTACTCATCTGGGATGATTACCTCAACAGTCCAAGGTGTTCAGTGTTACAACTGATATTCTTTCATTTCATAATTTAGATTTTACCTGTGTGAGTTGTCTTGCTTCGTGATCATGCTTCGTGGTTTGATTATGGATTGATTTGTGGTCTTTTCTTGTTGGTTCGGGGTCCCTACAGAGTATTTTTTTACTCACCCCTACATGGGATTTTCCAGCATGTGTTCTGTCTGGTGCAGAGAACTGACGACTTGACAGAGGACTTGGTGGCCTAGGATCAGGTGATGCCCAATGAGATCAGGTAGGCAGGGCATTCTTCAATAGCTTTTGGTAGATGCTCTATAATTACCCATCATGTGGGGTTTTTAGCAAACTGCTTTCCATCAGTCTCATACTTACTCTTATTGTAGTGGTCTTTTGTTGGGTTTGTATTCTATCCCTTTTACTTTCCGTTGTACTGTTACAATAGGTGGTTGTTTAGTAGAATGAATGTTCTCTTTTCTAGTTTTCTTGGGACGTGGTTGTGTGTGCGTGTGTGCAGGTACTCCGGAAAATGCCTCCCACTTGCCGGTTGATGCCTTCTTCTCTAGTCACCAACCCCTGGCCTTCGGGTGGTAGGCTTAGGGGAGTCACAACACGGGCCCCAAGGGACAGGTCATGACACCTTTGGTGGATTGAAAGCCCTGAGACCCATAGGCCCAAACCAGTGGCCTGAAGGCCCAAATCAGATAAATAGTGTCGGCTAATATAGTACCAAATAGTACCTATTAGATTAATTGCTATAATAATGCTACATTAAACCAAAAAATCACCAATAAAAATTTATGGTCCTGTGACTGTTAACTTTCCCAAGAAAATTTTTTCTATCACTCTTCATCAGAACTTAAAGGATAGTTTTCCCTTCCATGTCCATGTTTTCATACATGGAACCCGAGTATTTGTTATCTCGGGTAACCTATGTACTTCACATTCTTTCTTTTAAAGTGGAGGTTTTATTGACTCTTTTTCCGATGTGGGATTTCAATGAAGTAATTTTGAAAATTTAAACCATAGTTACCAATACCAAATTCAAAATTTTGAGGACACAATTTCTAAAAGGGGGGGAGTATGTAACATCCTGAGTTTTTAAAAATAAATACTTTGTTCGATAGCATATATTATACGCTATATCGAGCTTGAACATACACCTAAATATTATTATTTAAATGTTATCGGTATAACCTAACTGTTAGATTGGAGGGAATGAACAGTATTAACTAAATAATGAAAATATGGTTTACACATGTTTATATAACAATTCATTGGTTACAAAATTAATTACAAATGGAAATTAAAGCAAATTGAATATAAATGATGTGCTTTCTGAAAAACTATATAAATGTGAATAATTCTGTTTATAGAACAATAAAATCAATTTTTTGGATTATATTAACGAAATATAAATTCAATATAATGTTCAAAATTCTTCTTACATATTTTATAGTCCTAATATAATAACAAATTCAATTTTACGCATAGAAGTAGTATTTTTCAAAAAATGCGTTTTTTCGGCCTTTTGATGAAAAACCCATTTTAAATCTAGTTTTTGTCAATTTTAGAAATTTTATTTCAAAAAAATAAACTTATTATTTTGAATAAGGACATAAAATTGTACTTTGGATAAATGTTTGATATTTTTCCAATATTATTCATTTTTTAATGAATAGTGAAAAATACTGCATTTTAATTCAAAACTACTTTTTCGCCTAGATTATTTATATATTTAGATTATCATCTTACTTAGTTTTAAGGTATAATTAGATTAAATTTTTATCATTTAATTCAATTTATGTCATTGGAACCAATTTCAAATTCAAATTGGATATAAAAACTTTTGGAACTTTTGAATGTTTTAAATTTAAAAACTTGTTTCCTCAATCCGTCAATGGGATTAATTTTTAAATTACTAGTAGTCACTTTTGTGCATTTAATATTAAAAAATAGAAATACATAGTTGTAATCAGTATGAAAAATTTTATCTAATATAATCAAAATAATTTTTGTTGAATAGTATCTTTAGTATTTTATTTACCATAGTTAAAGGTAAATTGGGTAATTAAAGATAAAAATAATATTATAATAATATAAAACTACCCTAACACTTGTCCTAATCACATTTGATATGTTATTGTCAACCAAGAAAATATTTTGGCTGAAGTTGTTTCCTTTGGGAGCCACTAGGGTGTGATTATGACATTAATAACATTTTATTTAATGTAAAAAACAAAGATGTCATAAACATGTCTCTTATTACTAAATAAATTTTAATATAGGTTTATATAAGTGATATATTCTACTACAAATAGACCTTTGAAACCCAAAAATTTAACCTAGTTCATGATAATATATATATATAATTTTTAGACGTAAAATAATTAAATTTAATTATGACATAATGATGATGGAGTAATAAATTTATTAAAGGAAAAAATCAAATAAATGGTATTAGTAATATTAAAATAAATATAAATTGAAATATTTGATGCCATACACTAATTTTATAGATTACATAGACTTTTTATTTATGAGTTAAACATGTTTTTTCAAATTTATCAAGTTTTTATGATTTTTTAAAAGGTCATGTAATGAATAGTGTCAAAAACTAACATTACTCATATATTAAAATATAAAATATTTAATTAAATGAATTAAAATCAATAAAAATATAATATTCATACAACTAGTTTTTTTGTGTCTTAAAATTTCATTAATTACTATTTAATTGGATGTTTGACATGTTATGATAACTATTATAACTCTCAAAGTGTAAATTACTTAATAAAACCGTAAGAGTTAAAAGGGTTAAAACATAATGATAAGGATTAAAAAATAACAAAAACTGGTCTATTTTTTATTGTATGAATTTATTTAGACCCATAATCATCCTATATTATAACTAAATAAACATTTTAAAAATTTATAATAGGAAACTAATTTGAATTAATTTAACACTTTTAGTCATTCTAAGAGTGCCCCTCCCCTCTCCTATAAAAAGGCACTCTTCTTCTCTATTATTTACACTTAAAAACATTTTGGTTTGTCCAATATCTTCCCAAAACCCTTTATATAATCCCTCCCCACATTATATAGTTCTTTTTTTTGGTATAAAATCCTTTTTATAGGTGTTAAGGTGTTAAGAAAGGTGATCATCTGAAGAAAAGGTGATGCTTTTATTTAAGTGTTTCTATATTATTTCTTCCTACACTTCCTTCAAATATTCTTCTTCCAGGATGAAATTATAACTCCATCATCCTCAATATACTAAGATTTTTTTTAATATCATCACATAAATCCATCTCCACTTCAATTAAATGGTAAAGTAATTAATCGTTCATGTGTACGTGTGAACTATCACCTCCACAAACCGATCTAATTTGTTTTCCATAACTGTCGCTTATGACCCGTTATAATAATGTAATTAATGTTAATATGTGATATTAATGACATATAAATAATTATAATATATTAATATATCAATTACATTCTTACTTTCCTTACACATAAAAAAGATAACGTCATTCGTGCATACGTGTGAACTATCACCTCCACGAAGCGATGTGACTCATTTTTATTCATTACATCACTTGTATGATACATATATATATATAAGAATATTTAAATTATTAATATGATATTAATGGTTTTATTATAATTATTTAAAGGTAAAAAACTCTTACCTTCTTTCCATAACAATCAATGAAAAATGGAAAACATTGCTCAAGTGTACTTACGGCCTATTGTCTCCATGATTATAACGTTGTTCATTTTCATAACCATACATTGTGGTTTTATTTAAAAATTAAATTGATATATAAAAATTATAATAATGTATTGAATATTATTCTATAGATTATGGACTTATGACCACATGTATTATTGATATCATACCAAGTTCATTTTTGACTCAAGTACCGAATATCGACAAAATATCTGACATGAACTTAAATAATCATGTAATTATTATAACCTACTAATAAGTGATTTAAAATGAATAATAAACATGAAAAAGGTTCTGAAGTAATTATAAATTAACATAAGTTTATTATTCAGGATGATAAAGAGCACATGTGGTGAATTGGACTCAAGAAAGGGACATTTTAACTAAAAATCTCATTTTAATGTTTTGATGATTAATTCATATAAATATTTCTATTTTATGAACATATTTTTTAAAAAAATTAATGAATTTATTTATATGGACATGAATGTTTTAAAATGTTAATTCCTTTCAAAATTTTCTAAAGATTTATGGGACACATTGATTTTAAAATCTTCTTCTTAAATGTTTTGATTGTCTTTTAAAAATGGATTTATTATTTCAATAAATTGGAATGTTTGTTAACATATAAACCATGAATAAAATTTCTTAATTTTAGACCATTATTATGTATTTATGTTTACTTTAAAAGTTTACCATTTTATTTTAAAATAGTTTGTTTTCATTTATGATTGTGTGTCTTGTAAATATGAAATTTAATTTCAAAGTGGAAATGTTATTTTTCATTTAATCATGTTTTATGTGTAATGATTATGTTATGTATGTTGGGAATTATTTATGAAAATGGGTGGTTCTATGATAAACTGAGGTTCGGTGAGCCCATGAAAGCTCTCCAATGCATTGGGTAATGAGACAGTGTTAAATGATAAGGTTTCTCCTAATAGATTTAGGGAATATAATATGATGGGTATTCAATACCTAACCATGAAGGTTAACCCCTATGTAACTATGAATGTTATAATGTTTTTATGATATGGATGTAACAAGTTATATTTATGATTTATGATTTATAATAAGTTTATTAGTAATCTTATTATTACATGAGGTATGTTAAAGAGATCATATTTTAGGGCTAAAAATTATGATTTTGTAAAAATGATTTCATGAGTTTAAAATATTGATAGACTAACAGTTTCATTCCTTATTATATATCCCTTACTGGCCTTTTTGGGATCATCCCAAGTTTTTGAAATGTTTTCCATAGGGTATAAGGATGGTTAATATAAAATAAAAAGTCAAGATGAATGTTATGAAGATTTTTATCAAGAAAAAGAGATCAGGTTTTATTTTAAAGAGTTTTATTTTGTTAGAAAACTGGATAGTGAGAAGAAGTATCCACTATGTAATATTTGAGTAATTATATAATAGTTATGGCCTAATTATCTTAAATATTAAACTTGAAAAGATCCACAATTATAAATCTATAAATAACTCAAGATTATGTATTGTTTAAGGATGGGGCCTTATAGTTGTTATCAAAGGAAAATTTTAGAAAACTTTAGGGATTGAGTGTTTTGGTTAAACATATGGTAAGTTTATATGTCTTTTATTTTAGTTAAATCCTGGTTCTATTACATTTTCAGATCAAGGAAATTCAATTAGAAATTGATGTAGGAGGATCTCAAACAACATTTTTATCTCTTCCTGATGACTTTATTTCAATAATTATTGCAAAGTCATGTCTGGATGATTTTGAAACTTTTTCTAACATACAACTCACTTAAAAAAAGTTGTATGAGATATCAAACACCACCTATATACCTCGATACCATCGTGGATCTTGGGTTTTTTGATCAAATCCAATTTTCGCAATATTCTCATATTTTCAAAAAAGGAAAATATTATCTATGTATTTTTAGATATTTTACCACATCACAAGATTTTGTAGCATATTAGGATTTTCAAAAAGATACTAAATAAGGAGAACCTTATGCAAACTATTTGTAATTTCTTTTAACATGAAGTCTTTTAGAACATAATTTTCGTATTTTAAAAGGACCCTTGATTGAATGTTTCATAATAAAATCGGTCTGAATGATTTATAAAAATCATGTCTTATCTGTTGTTTTGAAATTATATGTCATACAAGATTATTTTTCAAATATATTTCTCTATGAACACCCATAGAACCCATTTTTTACATGGTGTATTTGGAAAAAGGAAGCAAGTGGCTTTAAAGAATCTCTAAATCATTACTGCAATGCATGGACCTTCTATCTACGTGAACATAATGGTGATGAAACTAGTTGGACAACATGATCAAGGTACAATGTTATTTATTTTGGGAATAGTTTTATTAAATAATATGGTGGTGAAATAAAAAATGTCAACATATATAAGACTTCATGAATTAAAATGTTGAGTTTATTATGAGTTGGGATGGAAATTAGAGTTATAAGACAACCTTTGAGTTTAAAACATGTTATTGTTATTTTTGAGTTTTATAAAAAGGGAAAACCCATGAGATGGGTGAAAAACCATCGAGTCTAGTAAGGCTGTGAGTATCGAACCCACAACAGAAAGGGTGAAAAGGGTGGATCGCCTAATACTGGATTACATAAAGTCTCTAATTAGTATGATATTTTCTTCTTAGTTAAACGAGTTAATGGATTATGAATAATTTAATTTTGGGAACTTATTTTTTATCAAATAGATATTCTTGGTTTTGGAAAATGAATTGGGGATTAAGAGATAAATGTTATTTTGGAAGACATTTACTATTTTGGTAACTTTATATAATTAAGGTAAATATAATGCTATAGGATTTTATTTGAGGAGTAATGGTTGAATTTTTTTATGGAAGAATCTATGATTATTTTATAGAATTATGGAAATTTAGGTTATTTATGGAAATGATTAAACTATCATGGAGAATATGTGATTAGGTTAATTACTTTTTGGTATGAGACATTAAGAGTGGTTGATGTTATTTGGATATAAATGTTAGAACTTATCCTAAAATAATATGTGATCAAATTCTTCTGAGTTTTAGGTTTCAAACTTAGTTTGGATTATTTTGAAGAATTTTAAGGGAAGTTATTTGTTGAATGGTCTATGTTGAACTTTTGGGATTACAATCGAATTTTGGAGATTAAAAGTATTTTTTCTTCATCCAATGGTTTATTCTTTTTGGGTAATTATCTTATCTTATCATAACCATTTTGGTTTTGGTTAATGTTTCAAGACAGTAGAAATATATAGTTAATCTTTTGTGTATTATATGATTCTATATAAGTTTATTCATCCTGAATACTCATTATTTAGAGAAAAGGGTGAGTTTGTGGTGGAATTTTATTAAAGGATGAAACTCTAATTTTCAATAAAGTATATTTCCTTATGTTCATAGTCTATGAATTAAATGAATTCCTCAAATTTATGAAAATGATCTTATTTTGAATAGCCCGAAGGCCTTCTATTAATTTTATTTTGGATAATCGCTCTTTTAAGGGTTGAAGGGGAACACTTATATGAATCATAGGCCCAATCACAAGGCTCGTACATGACCCAATACAAGACCTTAAATGCCCAAGACCTGACACACTTGAAATAGTCCCTCCCCAAAATCTTCATCTTGAAGGTGCCTAGCTTCCCACATCGCATGGATGATTGATTAGCAATGCCCATGAAAAACTACACAATGCCTGGTCCCTATGGTAGTTCCCATACACTCATTTTTTCAATCCAATTATTTTTGCTCTGGTGGTTGTTATTTTTTTCTCTGAATCCTTGTCTAGGCCTTATCCTATGTTTACTGCCCTTATTTTAGTCTGATCTATGGCCTAAAATCCCTATGGCCCGAAGGCCATTGGTGGCCTGAAGGCCCTACAGCCCGAAGGCCTTTTATAATGTTCTAGAAATTCAGTGTAAATTTTTTTAAAATTATATGGAATTATTTCAAGACCAGATGCTCTAACAGCACCTAATTCTGAGGCCTAGGGGGCCCAAAAGAGAATTTTGAAATTCTTTTTAGTTCATTTAATTAAACGTGCGAGTGGATTTTTCTAACTTTTAAATATTTTCTTGGATCAAAAATCTGAGGGCACCATTGTACTCATAACGTCAGGATTCACCTAGAATGAACCTAACCTAGACCGGTGCGGGTCGAGGGAAAAAGTTATTTTTTGGGCTTTTTAAGACAAATTTAAAAATAAAATAACTTGTTTTATTTTATTTTTCTGAATATTCAAACCATTGCAGAGAAAAGATGTATAACCATATGAAACCAAAAATTTTGTTTCATAAATGAAATAGTGTAATCACTTCATAACTGAATGTAACTAAAATTTTGATTCTAATTTCATCCTTTAATGTTTGAGAAAACAACATGGGATTATTATCCCAATATAGGTTCTACTCTAAAGCTCTATTGGGTGATGATGATGAATGCCAAGGACTGCCAAACAACTGATCGTGTAGCGATGGACCGCAGACGTGTTATCCTTCCACCATTTGAACAAATCATCGCCAACGAATGAGTTACTCGGGTATGGGTTTTCTTTGTGCTTGAGATTTCTTGTTCTTTGTTCTAAAACAAAGAATGTGGATCAATCCACAAATAGGTTGATCTGTAGATATCTTTTTCTTGTGGGAGGGTACTCTTTTCTCTAGATTACATCAGGGTTAAATTGTGAAAAAACATAAAACCTTTATCCCATGTTTCTAAACCACTAATGCGGAGGGCGTGGGCCAAAACTAACAAGTCCTGAGCCCCTCCACCTTGTTCTTTTTTTTGTGTTCTTTATGGATGCATCTTCGAAATGGAGGCAAGGAGGATTTGAGGCTATCGTATGGAAAATGGCATCCCCAGAAGGCTGTAGGCGCAAGTGGTGTGAATAATGGACCATCAGAGTGAACCCGATGGTCCGTAGAAGAAGCTACTAATCGCCCATGGTATTGGCCATGTTTGGGTGTCAGTATTCCATGACAGCCTCTCAGAAGGAACGTTGCGGTCAGCTCATGCCGCAATAGTGCGGCAGGAGCCGCCAGCCTCTGTGCCGACGAAGAGAGAATGCGGCCACTTGGCCATATCAGAGACACTGCGGATGGGGCACTACGCCGCATCGCATGTGGAAAGGTCACAGTCAAGGGACCATGGTGAAGTAGGTGGCATTGTGGATGACCCACAGGGTAGGAGTGTCAATGTGGCATTCAGTCGTGTCTCGGCTAGGTAGGAACCGGCCTACCCTTGGCGGGTTGGGCAGGGTGTGGGCTGCCCAAGCGGGTCGGGTCGGACCCATGGCCAACGGGCCAAGATAGATTTGGGTTAGGCCAAATATGGGTCAGGTCAGACCTGGGCAGGGTTGGGTCAGTCTGACTGTGTCGGACCAGACCAGACCTCACCGGCCCCTTTTTGGAAAAACGCCAATAAAATTCAAACCGTACGTCTGATTGACAATCCATTTATTGAATTTGAACCCTCATAGTGAGGTAGTTATTTTGGAATGTTCTAAGGAGACATTCTTGGAATTTGAAATACGATGATTGTCTTAAGGAGTAGATTCTATTGGAATCAACTGCGCTTCATGCGGGAATCCTACGGTTGGTTGACACTTGAATACTAGAGACCCAGTGTGGATCAGCTACTAAAGACCCTATGTGGATCAGATCCTAGTGACCCTATGTGGATCAACTCCTAGCGACCCTATGTGGATTAGCTCCTAGAGACTCTGTGTGGATCTTCTCCTAGAGACCCTCTGGGGATCAGCTCCTAGCGACCCTATGTGGATCAGCTCCTAAAGACCCTCTGTGGATGAGCTCTTAGAGACCCTGTGTGGATCATCTACAAGTGGTTCTATGTGGCCCATAAGATCCATAGTACTCATCTAGGATGAGTACCTCAAGAATCCAAGGTATTCAGTGTTACGACTGATAGTCTTACTTTACTTACTTTACATTATACCTGTGTGAGCCATCTTGCATTGTGATCATGTTTCGTGGTTTACTTGTGGATTTATTTATAGTCTTTACTTGTTGGTTTTGGGTCCCTACTGAGTATTTTGTTAATCACCCCTTTACGGGATTTTCCCGCACGTGTTGTGTCTAGTGAAGATGATTGATGACTTGATGGAGGACTTGGTGGCCCAAGACCAGGTGATTCCCAGTGTGATTAGGTGGGTAGGGTGTGCTTCTATGGATTCCTGTAGCTACTCTATACTTACCCATGTAGTGGGGTTTTCTGCAGACAGCTTTCCATCGGTCTCATACTGACTCTTATTGCAGTGTTCTTTTATTGGGTTTTTATTCTAGCCCTTTTAATTTCAATTGTACTGTTACACTCAGTGGTTGTTTAGTAGCATGCATATTCTCTTTTCCAGTTTTCTTGGGACTTGGTTGTGTGTGCATGTGTACAGGTACTCAGAAAAATTCCTCCTACTTGTAGGTTGACAGCTTAGGCGCTAGTCTCAACCCCCTGGCCTTCAGGAGTCGGGCTTGGGTGAGTCACTACATGGGCCACGGGGGATTGGTTGTGACAAAGTGGTATCAAAGGTGGTCGGTTCTACCTCAAAGATCAGGAGTCTGTTGTATTGTTTTTGGGAAACAATGTTAAATGTTTCAAGTTTGCCTTTCATATTCTGGGAGTCCAGTGTTGGTGTGGTGGTCGATGTATCCATACACGAGGACCTTGAATTCCGCTTTTTGTCTCTATACATAAAAACGCTAGTTGCATGCATCGTGTATGAATTGAGTGTTTCCTCATATTCTTCTTGAATTAGAGTCATCTCACCAGGTATAATCTATTGATCATGGTACATATTTATTTGTTTTAGGATTCCTCCTCGTAGAAAGCCAACCAGGATTCTAATATGTGTTCATGTGGACAGACTGCCTAGCGATGAGGTGTCGGTTCAAGGACCAGTGCTAGAGATGGCCCCATCGGGTGGTTCACCAGTGTTACCACTACCTGTTGGTAAGAATCTACTGTCACCATTACCGATAGAGAATGTACGTAGGATTAGCACCCAAAATGAGCTTTAGAGATAGAGACCTCCCAGATTTAGGGTAGAGATAGACCCTCGGGCCAATGAGGACTGGCTAGAGGTGGTGAAGTAGGTCTTCCACTTAGTGAGGATGCCACTTGACCAAATGGTGATCATAATCATGAGCCTTATTTAGGGATCGGTTGGGAGATGGTGGAGTTTGACAATTCAGTCTCATGATGAGGCAACCCTATATTGGGATGGCTTCGAGCAGATTTTTTGGGAGGAGTTCTTCCCCGTGACCTTGCACTCGGTATGTATACAAGAATTGATTCATATACAACAGGGCAGCATGTTTGTTGTTGAGTACTCTACAAGGTTTACAGACCTCTCCCTCTACTCTATGGATATGGTATGAGACTCATTCTTTAGGGCCCAGACCTTTGAGCTGGGACTCCAATAGGAGATCAAGAAATCAATGATTTCCCACATCATCCCCACTTAGTATAGAGTGATAGAGTGAACTCTACTGGTAGAGAGATTCCTCGCAGAGAAGGCAACAATGGTGGGAGATACCACCGGGAGAGAGGTGGCCAAGTCCTCCATTGCGGGAAGCTGACAGATGACACAAAGGACCAAGAAGGCCAGAACATCCAAAGAGAGACCCCAAAAAATAGTATCAGTGGTGTGATTCCACTAAGGAAGTGGGGTTTAGTAGAGGATTAGGGCATTCTACTCATGTGGCGGGTAGGGACACATGGCTTGAAACTCCCCGACACACCGCACAGACAATCAGCAGGTGATCGAAGGGCCGATGAGGTAGTGGAAGTGGTTCAAGAGGGGTGGTTCACAGGGAGGCAGATGTGGTAGGTGAGAAGGATGAGTGGCAGGTGGTGGATGACAGTTCTGTCCTTTGAATCATGAATAAATGGCTTTTAATCAGTCAAAGACTCTCTTTAAATTCAGGATTTTAATCTGGATAGAAATCAGCCTCATAATCCGCATAAATACCATTGCTTTAATAAAGTCATAATTTAAACATCTGACGTAAAACATAGGGTTGAACTTCATAGAATACATTTTCTGAACGTAAGGTTCACAACATAAGGTTGATCTCAAACGTAAGGTTGATCTCAAACGTTTCTCTTCAACTCTCAAACATACAGTATAAAATCCATACTTTTCAATCAAACGTACAATTTTTCATAAAAGTAAGGTTGATGAACCATAATTTTATCTTTATCTTTCAAACATATGGTTGTTTACAAAATTAAGGTTGATGAACCATACTTTTCAAAAACAAACTTATCATTCCATACTTATGTAATGATCTTCTTCCATACTTTGTTGATTTCCCAAATGTAAGGTTCCTTCCAAACGTAGGGTTTCTTCCAAACATAAGGTTCCTTCCAAACATAAGGTTCCTTCCTCAGTACTTTTCTGATAATGTATTCTTGTTTAACCGTAATTTTCTAATATCTCATAGAGTAAACACCGCATTCCATCCTAACTCTACGCTTCTCAACGTAGGGTATGAACTGTGTTTACATAACACGCTAAAAAAATTTTCTAAAATATCAAAAACATGTATAATTTTTATTGTATGAATTTATTTAAACCCATAATCATCCTATATTAGAAATAAATTAGATTTTATAAATTTTTAATAGAAAATTAATTTAAATTAATTTAATACTTTTAATAATTCCAAGAGCGCCCCTCCCCTCTCATATAAAATGGCACTCTTATTCTATATTAATTACACTTAAAAAACCTTTTAGTTTGTACAATATCTACCCAAACCCCTTTATATAATCCTTCCCCACATTATAGAGTTATTATTTTAGGTATAAAATCCTTTTTATCGGTGTTAAGGTGTTAATAAAGGGGGTCATCTGATGAAAAGGTGATGCTTTTATAAGTGTTTCTATATTATTTCTTCCTCCACTTCCTTCAAATATTCTTACTCTGGGATGAAATTACAAATACATTGTCCTCAATATACTGAGATTTAATTTTTTTAATATCATCACCTAAATCCATTTCCACTTACATTAAATGGGAAATGAATTAATCGTTCGTGTAAACGTGTGAACTATCACCTCCACGAACCTATCTAATTCGTTTTCCATAACCATCTCTTATGAATCATTATGATAATGGAATTAATGATAATATGTGATATTAATGACATATTAATCATTATAATATATTAATATATCAACTGTGTTCTTAATTTCCCTATGCATAAAAATGGTAACATCGTTCGTGCATACATGTGAACTATCACCTCCATGAAGTGATGTGACCCATTTTTATTCATTAAATCACTTGTATGATATATATAAGTATATTTAAATTATTAATATGATATTAATTATTTTATTATCATTTTTTTTAAAGGTAAAATAATACATACCTTCTTTCCATAATGATCAATGGAAAATGGAAAACGTTACTCATGCGTACGTATGACCTATTATCTCCATGATTAAAATGTTGTTCATTTTTCATAACCATACATCATGGTTTGATTTAGAAGTGTAATTGATATATAAAAATGATAATAATTTCATTAATACTATTATGTAGATTATATACTTATGTCCACATGGACTATTGACATCATACCAATTTCATTTTTGACTCAAGTACCGAATATCAACAAAATATATAACATGAACTTAAATAATTATGTAATTATTATAAACTGTTAATAAGTGATATAAAAGAATAATAAACCTGAAAAAAATTCTAAAGGAAGTATAAATTAACCTATGATTATTGATTGGGAAGATAAAGAACATACGTGGAAAATTGGACTCAAGGTAAGAGACTTTTTAACTAAAAACCTCATTTTAATCTTTTAATGATTTATTCTTATAAATATTTCTATTTTATGTCCATGTTTTAAAAATGTTGTCATGAATTTATTTATATGGGCCTTAATGTTTTAAAATGTTAATTTTTTTCAATATTTGCAAAGTTTTATGGGACACTTTGATTCAAAAATCTTCTTTTTAAATGTTTTAATTGTGTTTTAAAAATGATTAATTATTTCAATAACTTGGAATGTTTTTTTAACAAATACTTCATGAATGGAATTTTTCAATTTCATGTCACTATTATGTATTGATGTTTACTTTACATGTTTACAATTTTATTTTAAAATATTTTGTTTTAATTTATGAGTGTGTGGCCTGTAAAGAAGAAATGTGATTTCAAAGTGGAAATGTTTTTTTCCTTTAAACTTATTTTATGTGTTCTGATTATGTTATGGTTCATGGGAGTTTTTTATGTATACGGGTGGTTATGTGATAAACTGTGGGTGGGTTATCCCATGAAATCTCTCTATTTCATTGGGTAATGAGATATAGTTAATAGATAAGTTTTCTACTAAGATATTTTGGGAATATACTATGATGGGTATTTCAATCATAACCATGATGGTTACTCCCTATGTAGTTGTGAAAGCTAAAATGTAAGTATGGTATGGATATCATAAGTTACCTTAATGATTTATGATTTCTAAGAATTATTTTAGGAATCATAGGATTTCATGAGGTATGTTAAATAGATTATGTTTTATGGGTGAAAAGTATGATTTTGTAAAAAAGTTTTCATGAGTTTAAAATATTCATGGACTAACGATTTCATTCCCTATTTTATATCCCTTACTAATATTTTCATGATCATCCCATTTTTTTGAAATCTTTTTCCATAGGGTATAATGATGGGTAAGACAAAAGGGAGAATTCAAAGTGAATGTTATGAAGATTTTTATCAGGAAAAAGAAAATCATGTTTTATTTTAAAGAGTTTTATTTTTTGAAAAAATAGATAGTGAGTATAAGTGTCCCACATTGTAATGTTTTGAGTTGTTATGAAATAGTTTATAGCAATAATTATATACAACTCTAAACCTAAAAATTACTCAATGTGAATAATTGAATTAACTCAAAATTATGTAATGTTTATGGTTTGGGCCTTATATCAGGAACTGTTGACTACATGTCTCATGCGTGTGATCGTGTGATCTCATTACCTCCATGCAGGAATTGTAAAATATAAATTCCAATTGAATTTTAATTAAATATCGTGGACTTATATAACCATAGAATCATGGCATATAATTAGTATGGTTCTACTAGGGTTTAGTTGTCCAAATCCAAACTTATATAGTTTATGTAAAATAAACTCATTTCAGGTTTAGGTCAATCACAATCAAGAGGTGAGGGCCACATATCAAACATCTTATGAAAAAATTATTTATAAAATAGTGAAACATTATTGACCATTGAACCCAATATATAGTTATCCCTTGAAGAAATATAGAAGAACCATAACCTAATTTTATAAAAGACCGTTAAAAATCAATTAGAAAAACCTATGATCATATAAGACCATAACATCATCAAATATAAATTTCAATTATTTATAAAACAAAAACAATTAATTAATGAAATTTAATTATATAAAATAAATTAGTAATAATGGATGGATTGCTCACAAAAATTCATAATAACATTGTAACATTGGTAAAGTTATTTTGCATCACCCCTACCACACCCTTGATCCAAAATATAAATGGAGTACAATATCCAATCATCTATTCATAAAAAATTATATTCTATATTGGTGAGAATGTGAATCAAAACAAGGGTTGTGGATTACATTATGTTAATCAATAGTAAATTGAAATCATAGAAACTCTTCAAATCTTCTTTAGCTAAAAATAACCAAAGAGCCATCATTCTGATCATCATTTAATATGTGGTTCTACCTAAATAAGTAATCAATGTGTCTTATCTACCACATTCATAGACTCAACATACTCTTGAAACCTAAAAACATGATTTATACCACTTTCAATTAATCTTACACATTAGAAACATCCCCTAATTATTTCATACGAGTAAAAAATTCCAAATATCATCCCAAGACTATTGTTCATGGAGATCTCATGGGATTTGTGTGGTGTGGTGTGATACAGTATAAGGGTGTGATGTGGTGTAGATAATTGTCATATACCTTAGCTTTAGATAGGAATGATCCATCTGAGAAGTCACTAAAATCGAGAGAAGTGGCATCGAGAGCGGCAGCACAGCAGAAGATTAGTGAGAGCGGCGATAATAGTGGTAGTGTGGAAGAAGATCAAGAGTGACAGCGGTGCAATAGAAGTAGGGTTTTGTGAGAGCTTTAAGGTTTGTGAGTAAGAAGCCTCATGTTAGATTTATTTTATAAAATCGAGTAAGTTTTTTATGTGGTATTTCCAAAAAGCGTTGATAAAGAGTAGTTTTATCGGTGCTAAAATAGAAATCACTGATAAACTGAGAATTTATTAGTTCTTTTTTAGCACTGACAAAGACTGGTTTTATGAACGTGTTTTTAGAACTGATAAAGGGGCATCTTTATCGGTACTAGAAAGCACTGAAAAAGATCTACTCTTAATAATTTATTTATGTTGTTATATATTTTTATAAAATTATATGTATACTAAATATATATATTTATTTATAATTATAATTATAATTATTTATTTATTTATAATTATAATTATAAATAAATATATTTATTTAGTATATATTTAATTTTATAAAAATATAATTACAAATATAATGAATATATTTATTATTTAAATATATTTATTGTAATTTTATAATTATTTAAATATTCATTTTTTATTTATATTTATAATTATAAAAAAATATAATTAAAAATTATATATCTAAATAAATATATTCATTTATATATTATATAATTTTTTAAATAAAATATTCATATATTTTTTTATTTTAATTATATTCACATTTCGTAATAAATGTATATAATTATAAATAATTGTATATTTACAAAATTAAAATTAATTATATAATTATATAATTATATAAATAAAAATATTTATAAATATTTGTATATAATTATACAATGGTGGCACTTAGACTGATCTCCACTAACATCCTAGAAAAATGAACAAACTGTACATGCTTAGTTTCTTTTTCAAGATGAATGGGGGACCCAATTGCACTAGAAATGTCACGTAGAATCCTTCGATTCCATAATACCCAATTGAGTCTGTAAAGTCGAATCCACACCTGATAAAATGTATTTCTTTCTTGCGATACACTATAATCCAAAGATCACTCATGAAGATGAATTCATCTAGGATTTAAGGACAAAGTGTCAATGCTCCATGTGTGCAACTTTAGATCATCTGAAGGAAATAGACAATGAAAAAAAACTTTTCCAAGGGAAATGCTCCTCCAATTGGAAAATCCCCACTAAAAAGATATTCTTGTGAGAAGTGTGGTATGAATGGACACATTTCTACTCAGTGTTCCAGGAGGGTTGATTTGAAGGGTGCTACCATGGAAAAGCCCCTAGATCATGTTCGAACAATGCATGTGAGGCATAGGGAAAGTGTGGCTATGACACATGCCTCTGATAAAGGAATTTCTCTGACACCTAAAGGCAAGGTAGTGATGTTAAATGAGAAGACACTATTTGGAACTAGCAATGGCCCATATAATTGGGAGGACCTTGCAGAAAAGTATGAAGTGATGGTACATGAGCAGGCTACCCTAAATCAGTGTAAATTCACAAGTCTATGTCCTTTAGATATTTTTTTGGTCACCAACATGGGGAATGTTGATGGAGTCAATTTGATGGATCAATTAGGGGATGGAATTTTGGGAACTACTACTCAGAAAAGTGGAAACCTTGAAGAGGGAGAGGCTATGATAAGTGGGGAAACCCCTGATCTAATGTATAGAGGTAATGATTCAGATTTTGAGGCTTATGTAAACTCTCATGTTGAGGATAAACTCCTGTAAGAGAGGAATTTACTCGCAAATGGAGATAGAAAAGGGAAAAGGAGAATGAATTACTCTATCTCAGCTTCAAATAAAGTGATAGATAATGAGGGATCCCAGCTGGTGATCCCTCTGAAATAACCAATCATTAACATTTGCAATGAAGTTAATATCTCCTTTATGGGAAATGAGAATAATAATGTTAAGGAGTAGACCCTCATGGAGAATTAAGAGAGGGAAGAGTCGGTATGGTATTGGAAATAAGCTAAGACTTGGAAGCGAGGTTGACATCCAAAAAATCATGCATGAGGACATGGTCGTGAGTATTGTGTTGGTGCATATGGGTGTCGCTAAAATGATTCTAAAAGGATTTCATCTAAGGGTCTCACTCTAGAGCAGAAAAAGCTCATCGAGAAGTACTCAGAACTCTTCAAGCAATCAAAGTCATAGTCCGAGTGGGAAACTACTAATGACGATGATGACTCCAATCATGACTATGGGAATGATCTTGTTCTTGATTTGTAGGTTTCTTTTTTTGGATGAGGGCATTCCTATTTGTTCTTCCACATCCATCCTATTTACTCTATAATTTTATTTTTCTAAGGAATTTTTTTAGGAGTTGTCTTGCTTGTCTCCTGAACCTTTTGAGAAAAAATTTATTTATATAATTATATAAATTTACAAATTATACATATAATAAATATATCTATTATAATTTTAGAACGAGATATATTTACATATTTATTTATTTATTTATTTGTAATAGAAACGGTGCATCCCATCCATGGCCCCAAGGAATTTATTTAAAAATACAGTAAACATATAGAGAGAAGATGGAGTAGCAATATAAAAAGTGGCATACATGTCCCCACTACAAAGCAACAGGAAGTCTTGCACAATTATCTTTTTTTGTGTCGACCACCCCTCCATAATGAGACTCCATAGCCTCTTGGTTGTTTGCCTCACCTCCATTTTTTATAGTTTTACAAGCATCACATTGATCATCCATGTCTGATGAGTCCTCTTTCTCACTATGATGGTCAACAGCTTGACCACCATCCTTAGCATTTTCCAACATCACAGCTTGATGCTCTTGAACATCATAAATCATACCTTGTGCTGTGGTACCAACCTGAGGCAATGTGTCAATATTATCCCTAGGCAAGTATTGATTCATTTCATCCCCAATTGAGGGATCCTTAGAAGTCGAATCCACCATAGGATCCACATTTACAACCCACACATTAACTGGAGAGGGTGAATCAATACCATCAACATTTGATACAAAATGTGATCCTTCTAGTGTCCTTCATTTATTCTTGATGCCTTTTCTCCTCAAGGATCTCAAGATAGAAAACATCAAACTCTTGGTTATTAATTGACTCAATCATAGAAAAACAATTGGGTGTGGTGACACCCACAGACCACCCTCTTTGTCCATACTGAGCAAAAATTCCCATAACATCTGATCTGAAAACAATAATATTACACCCAGTGAGAGAAACAGGAAGGCCTTCTACCCCATCAAGCTTTATCTCCAAGTCCTCCTTGAATCCTAAAATAGAATTTTGAGATGAGGGACCCTCATATATATCCTTAACTCTACCAGCACAAGTAGACTCCCCAATGACATGAACTGGGCATAGGGCAGCCTAACCATCTTGTTCTTGTGTACTAATTCTATCCAGATTCACATCACCTGGAGACAGTCCAGCTACTGATGTGTCCAATCAATTCAAGCTAATGAAAGAATCTAGTTTCATTCCCTACATATAATCATGTGCATCGTTCTTCTTGGGATAATTCGGTCTCTTGGAATTATCCTAAATACCTTCAGCCTGCAAACTTACTTGCGACATTCTGATTCAAAAGTGATGCCATGTGAGGTCCCTTAAATGAAGCCTTTTTCTGTATCTTCAACCGAACTATCTTTCCCTTACTTCTTCCATATTTCAAAAATGTCTCACCAATAATTTTAGAAAAATCGGGTTCTTCAGCATTCTCAGAAGAGTCAACCCGCTCTAATCCCTCCTCATTTAGATCCTCGACCAGGTGTCTAGATGCATCTATGGTCAAACCCTCTTGTGTTTTGTTCTAATCAATCTCTTGAGAGTTCACAATAAGAGCCCCAATAATAGATATATCAGATTTCTCAACTCTACCTCTAATAGAATTCATTCTAGAGGCATAGGTTGGAGCATGAACGATGTCCTTATTGGACATCCCTTCATCCTCCCATGTTAGTGAAGGTCCTTCTTTAGAAAATTTGTTAGCCTTCTTGCTTTGTAGGGAATTAGTAATAGCTACCACAAAATTACCAGAACCCTTGTTAGAAGGGGCCTTGGATGAGGGGTAGACTTCATAATTTTCCTTGTTCCCCTCAGGGAAAGGTTTAACATTCCCCCTCTTCTCCTTATCAATCGGCAACTTGAATTTACAGCTCTCAACAAGATGTCCAAACATCTTAAAATTTGTGCAAGTCATATTCTTTCAACAATTTTCATCTAAATGACTAAGGGAGTTACATATTTTTTAGAATTTAGGTAGGTGTTCGAATTAAACAATGATCTCAAGTCTAAATTCTCTAGAAACCAAACATATAGTTTTAATGGGCATAGAGAAAAGGTCAACTTCAACCAGTAGCCTGGTGAAATGGACAAAGCATGCACACTCAATTTCATGTTCAAGTTTAATGGGAATTCCCACTATAAAGGAAATATTCCACAACATTTTTGGTTTCCAGAAAAACCATTTCAAACCCTAGATCCAAATCAAGGCATGGGTAACTGATTTATTCACATAGGTCATATCAAAAAGCGTCTCACATTCCTAGATTCTCAAGACACGAGGCTTCAGTATGACCGAACTATATCTCCAGGATTACAATTTCACATCTATAAGGGGGAAGACAACGTGGAAATAAACCTTACCAATAGAGGTCAACCTCCATCTATTAAAACCACAAATTTGAATTAACCAGTTCTTGAGATCTTCAACCTTCTAGTGGTGTTTTTCCTGTAAGAGTGTGATATAGGGAATAATGTTGTGTGGGAATTCATTGATATGATCTTCAAGGATTATTAGATTTGATTCCAATAATGCTAAAAGAGTTATTCTTTGCAATTATTTTAAAATATTTCTATATAATAATAAATATATTTATATAATTATAAATAAATATATTTAAAGATATTTCTTATAATTATAAATATATTTATATAATTATACCTCATGGTCTGCACTGCTTTGTAATATCCATATAATTATATATGTGTATATCAATATATAAATATATATAATTATAAAATATAATAACTATATTTATTATTAAAATATATTTATTAAAATTTTATAATTATTTAAATATATATTTACCTATTCATAATTATAATTATAAATAATTTTTTAAAACTATTTATATATAATTATAAATATAATAAATATATTTATTATTTAAATATATTTATTGTAATTTTATAATTAATTATGAGAACATAAAAAATTTCATTGGAATAACATGAATGAGAAGTATAGATCATAAAAAATGACTCATCACATACATGGAAGCATGGATGATAAGGATGTTAATGTATAAATAAACATTTCGTGAATCATTAATGCATAAAATATGCATGTGTTATCTTAACAATAGGTAATCTAACATTTCGAACATATATAGAAACCCAATTCATTAGAGACAAATATATATAAATATATCATATTTATATTAATTATAAACATGTGTTTTTTAATTAATGTATATAAATTAACATTAGTTTTAAATATAAATATAACAATTATATATATATATATTAATAATAATTTTTATTAAAAACTTTTATCAATGCTAAAAAAATCGTTGATAAAGGATACACCTTTATCATCACTTTTTTCTAGCGTTGATAAAGGTGAGGCTTTTATTATCACTTTTTTTTTAGTGTTGATAAAATAAGGTGCTTCCCCTGCACTGATTTTTGGTAGTCTATGGTATCTTCCTAGTTTGTGGAAACAATAGAGGAAGTGTTGACCAATCTATATACTTAATACAGTTTGGTCCCTTTTCCTAGTCTGTAAAATTAGTAGAGTGAGGTTAGAGAATCCTGTATATGAAATATTATAGGGTCCTTAGTATACTTAATCATGTAATATATATATATATATATTAGTCTTCGATCAAGTTGTTTTATTCAGTCGACAAATAGAGTTCAGAAGGTAAGAAAGGGATGAACAAGAAAAGAAAAAAAACAAATAAATCATATCTAGCCCCAACAAACTCGTGTCGTTTCCTTAATGAAAAGTTTATCCTTCCACCATGTCCAAGTTTGTGATAAATTGTCTCCCATGATAAAATATCACTGCCACAAAAACGGGTTTTCACAGTACTACCCTTTAACAAGGCTAAAAAACACTGATAAAGGGGTACATTTATCAGTGCATTTTTTTAGTAGCGCTGATAAAGGGGGCTTTATCAACCCTTTTTTTACTAGCGCTGATAAAGGGTATATTTCAAAAAAAATCATAAAAATAATATATTGATATATATATTTATATTTATATTGATATAAATACATAAGTATATTTATATTGATATAAATATAATATATATTTTTCAAATATGTTTTTGACAAGTATAAATAGACATTTTCACTTAATATATAAGATATGTAGTGAAAATGGCTTATAAAACATTTTTAAAAATATTATTAATTAATAATTTTCTAATTATCATCGATTAATAGTCATTTAATAACAATTTGAAGACACAAAAAATAGAAGATTTAATAAAAGATCTAAAATAAGTTGAAAACGTAAATCAAAATTCAAATGGCTATAACTTTTGATCCGCGTGTCCATTTGAGCTTTAAAACATATAAAATCTAAGCTTATGATAATATATATGCCGTCATGATTGATAGGATCCCTGGTCACTATTTTTTTAGGCCAAAAATGTCCCAAAAGGCTTCCAAAACTGAGTTTCTAGTGCGGAAAACCAATTTTTTTAACATGTGATAGAATTTCAGCTTCGTTTAAGGGGGGATTTTTGCCTTTTTCTGTGGGGAATGAATTTATTCTGAGGGATTACTTTCATATTGATATTATGGATTTGAAATTTTATCGTTTTTCACAATGTACTGTTATTTATAATCAAATATATAACAATATATACATATTTTTTATATATTCACACATAAAAATTTTAATTATATAAATAATTAATTAAAATTATTTACATATAAAATATATTTCCCAATATATAAGTTTTATCTAAATAAAAAACTAATATCCATTTTATTTAAAATACAAATATATGAATATTTATATAATTATATAATGTTTGTGTGTGTGTGTGTGTATTTGTGTGCCTGTATTAAAAACTGATATATATTAATATATGAATAAATATATGGATAAAAATATATATATATAAATATATATATATAGATAGGTATAAATATATATTAATATACAAATAAATATATATATATATAAATATATAAATATAACTATACATGTATATATATATATATATTAATATAATTAAATATATATACATTAATATAAATATATATATGTTAATATAAATATTTATTAATATACGAATAAATATAACCATATATATATATATAAATAAATAGTTATATCATTAAATGGACAACAAAGCAATATAGAGAAGTGGTAAAGGGTCCAGGCGCACAGTGGCAGGTCTCGAGTTCGAATCCTTGGGGAAGCAGGGGCGCACGCGGTGGTAAAGGGATATGATACCCTTGTTAAAGGGGGGGTGATAGTGTTGTTAAATGGTTGGGGGTGGGGCTGGGGCGTGTAGGTCTGGAAGGGGGAATGCAGGGGTGGGTGAGGGTGCTTCATATCACTTATGAATGGGGGGGTCAAGCGTTGTTAACCCCCCCTCCCCCCCTCCTTTGATCTATAGATTTTTTTTAATTTTTTTTTAATTTTTTAATCTTTTATCACCACTTTTAAAAAAACACTAATAAAAGTGGTCTTTTAACAGAAGCTCTGATAAAGAACCCTTTTATCAATTCTTTTTATGAGTTGTTAAAAGGGGTCTTTACCGGCGCTTTTTAGCCCAGATAAAAGGGATCCCATTTATTTTTGCTGAGATTAACAGCGTTTTTTGTAGCGTTTTGAATGAAATTTTCTAGCACTTTTGAAGGTCATATCTACAGTAATGTATATCAACTTTCTTGAATAGCACCACTCAAATCTGTGAACTTTTTTGAACACAACTATTGCATAAAAAACACACTTTGAAATATTTGAAATTGTGGTTAAATTTGGATAGAGTTTTTGTAATTTGATGGTGGATAAAACTCTTTTTGAAGAAGAGGGGGACACCTTTTATTTATAATCAAAGAAAAAATGTTATTTTAAAATAATAATAAGAGATATAATAATTTAAAACCCATTTTCTAACATATTAAAATGAGGGAAAAAATAAAAAAAAAGTAAGTGGGTAGAGGTTTTTTAACAGGTGGCCACTAACCCATTAACCCCCACTTTCCATTTATTTTTAACAAGAAGATGCATGTTTTTGGGCTGTGTACAGTTAGTATATCGGTTTCCTTGGGAGTTTTTTTTATATGTTTTTTTTTTAAAATTCAGAAAATGGTTAGGTAAAAAAAGTTAAAATGCGGCCCAAAGGCGGCATCGTGGATGCCGCCTTTGCAGTGAAGATGCGGATCACTGACGTGGCGAAGGGGGAACCCGCGGTGCCGCCTTTCTAGATGATGTCATACAAAAGGCGGCACTGTGGGTGCCGCCTTTCGCCTAGCGTCATTGCGAAAGGCGGCACCGCGGGTGCCACCTTTGCCTCTGTGCCCAATAAAAGGGAAGCACCTCCTCCCCTTATCCTCACTCCCAAACACCCATTACCTCTCATTTTCTCTCTTTGGTGGAGAAGTTTGCGGTTTGAAATTTTAGGAAATCTTTTAGAGGTATGTTTTTTAATTTAATGTTTTTTATTTCGTTGAATTGTTTTTAGTTAAATATTTTTTTAAATTTGATGTTTTTTATTTAGTTGAATTTTTTATAGTTAAATATTTTAATTCTTTAGTAGTTTAGTTAGTTTTAAATTTTTCTTGTTTATTAGATTGTTTAATTATTTATATATTTTTAATAATTATAATTATCATTAGTAAAAATTAATTTAGGATTCTTTTAATGAAATTTTGGTAGCATAAAGACTATGTTATCTAATAAATCAAATCCTTGTCTAGATACAAACAAGTGAATGTGGCTCTGGCATAGATGTACCTAGGGGTAAAACCCGAAAACACATATTTGAGCTAGACTCGAACGGGAACTGGTGCAGAACAACGGGCCTTGCTGCATTCTGGTTTGACACTCCAGGGGGATATGCTTAAGATATGCATATTTCTTTATAAACTACTAAAATATCTAAGAAAATAAATGATAAATTGATAATTTATTAATGATTTTGATATTTATTATTAGGAATTATTAATTATAAATTAATTAATAAATAACATCGAGTTAAAAATAGAACTACAGTTCAAATGATATTAAATAACATGGAGTTAAACAACAACATGGAGTTAAAAAACATGGAGTCAAAAACAACATGGAGTTAAAAAACAACATGTATTTAAAAAACAACATGAAGTTAAAGTGAAAATATAAATAGAATAGAGTTAAAAAATAAATAAGAATGTGTTTCAAGCTTCTGGCCTTTATTGTCGTGAACTGGATATCAAAATTTCAGAAAACTCATGTGACAATGGGTTTTCTATGATTTTGATATCCAATTCACTACAATAAAGACGATAAGCTCGAAAAATGGTGTTATTTATTTTTATAACTCTATGGTATTTATATTTTAACTCTACTATGTTATTGAATAACTAATTAATAATTTAGTATGGAATCACTAATGATTGAAGAATGATTAACTAATTAAAAAGTGTACTAAGAAATATCCTAGCTTAGGATATAAGATATTTTAAAATTTAAGTATCATAGAGATTGTATAGTTTAGAAGTAATAGTTATTATTTGAATGTGAGGTAATTAAAATACATATTAAAAATATGTTGGATTAATAAATATTATATTGGTAACCATCATTCTGAATGTCCCTTACATTATCAAAATCTTGATCAGAAAACTTTTTTTACGTAGAGCGTAATGTTTTCCTGTGTGTACTGCTATGGGGAGGTTATTAAAACTGAGAAAGGAGCTTCTTACAGTACACAACCAATAACAGTGGTTAATACAAATGATTTTGTAACCCTAAGTGACCTTGAAGACATAATTCATGGCTCATTAAATCTAGGACCCAATCAAAAGATCAAGTCAATGAGTTATAGACATTTTCCGTTCCCGTCAACATTGTGGCATCTAGCTTGTCCATTGGTTGATGATGCGCAATGGATCTAAAAAATTAATTTGTTTTCTCATTGTTTGGATGGTACCATGATGGAGTTATATGTTGATGTTTCTGATGTACAACAACAAAATCCAATTGTACAAAGACGTAGGCATACAAGAGTCATCGAAGATAGTCTACCCCATGAAGTTGAGACTATTCGAAATGATGCAGAGGAGGACAACCTACTTGATCTCTCGGATATACATGCTAACCTGACATCTGATGAGGAGTTTTGTAATAATGAAACAGAGGTGATAATAGTGCTGATGAGGAAGGAACAATGAAAGCTTTGAGAAACGCATTAGTTGAACAGCATGCTTGACCTACAATAAATCATCCACCACTCTTTTCATCTTGGTCAGAAGCAATGACACGTGTGCCTGAATTTGAAGATAATGTTCTCATATCAGCAATTGAGTTTCCTGGAGTTATACGTGATAGGTTTGGTGAGATGGAAACAACTTTATATGTTAGAAGGAATTTTCAAAGTAAAGATGCATTAAAAAGTACTCTAAAGAGATTTCACATTGAGAGGCACTATAGTTATGTAGTTTATGAATCAGACCGTAGAAAATATGCCATACAGTGTGAGAAGTAGGGGGATGATTGTATATTTTGATTGAGGGTGATTCCAGACATTGCATTTGGAGGTTTGAGAATCTCGAGGGTTGAGGCGGCTCATACTTGTGTTCAGCCAAGACTCACACAAGATCATACCTCATTGGATACAGAATTTGTGTCATCCATTATTGTTGAGATGATTCAGACATGTTAAGATATTCTAATAGCCCTTGTGCAAGAGATGATTCAACAGACATTTGGTTATAATATTTCCTATAATAAGGCATGGATGGCGAAACATAAGGCAATTGTAAAGGTCTATGGTGATTGGGATGTCTCATATCGGGTGTTGCCGCAATTTCTAGCCATATTGAGGCATCATAAACACATTTCCTTCCATCTAGATACAAATGAACATGTGTCTCACGATAACCGACTTGATCCATCTCGTGTTCAATTTCATCAGTTGTTATGGGCATTCCTTCCCTGTATCTCTGCATTTCATTTTTGAAAACTGTTTATTCAGATTGATGGAACATTTCTGTACGGAAAATACAAGGGCGTATTGTTGATTGCAGAAACCCAAGATGGAAACTGTTCATCTCTTCCGCTTTCATTTTCCATTGTATAGAAAGAAAACTATGAATCATGGAGTTGGTTTTTGGCATGTATAAGAAACCATTTTCCCAACATTCGGGGTGTTTGTTTGATATCTGATCAGCATCGAGCAATTAATGTGGCAATCAATGTGGATCCTGATACATGGAGTTACCCAAATGCACATCATCGGTTCTGCATTAGACACATTTCTAGTAACTTGCATAAAAAATTCCACAACGAATCGATGAAGAAGGAAATCACCAGACTTGGTACATATTGTATTTGTTATTCTTTTGTATATCAACGTAAAGATAAATTCAAAATATGTGAAATATCATCTATTCTATGTAGCATATGAGTCAGATCAACGATGGTTTGAAGAACGTTTCAAACAAATCCTTCAGGTTAATGAATAAGTTTACGATTATATGATGTGAATTCCAAAAGAAAAATGGACATTGTCATATGATGGGGGGAAGAGGTACGGACACATGAACACCAACATTATAGAGTGAATCAATGGTGTCTTCAAAGGGCTTCTCAATCTATCTATAATTTCCCTAGTTTAGAAGACATTATATCGTTGCGTGAAGTACTTTGTTGATAGATAAAAACTTGCATCGAATAGAATACATCAGGGGCTAACGTACGGAAGACATTTTCAACAAGAGATTGAATAGAATATTGAAGAAGCTTATGGTTATCAATTATGCCTATTTTGATGAGAAGACTCTCAATTTTAATTTCAAGAGAAGTCAATCCCCACCACAAATAGCATTGGTGAAAAATTGGTGGTATTACTAGAAACAAGGCAATGTCAATGTGGAAACTTTCAGGCCTTACGGTTTCCATACTCACACGCCATCACAACATGTGCCTCTATCAACATATCATGGGAAGCATATTTTGATCTAGTGTACAAGATGAACACCATTGCTAAATGTTATGCTGCACTATGGACAGCTATTAGAGAGTTTTGTTATTTCCCAATGCCTGAAACTCAGCCGATAGTGGTACCTGATATGAATCGGTTGCGTCCCCGTGGGAGACCGAAGTCCCGTAGGATGAAAAATGAGATGTACTGGCCTCAAGAACAAAGACATAGTTTGAGATGCACCATATGTCATCAACAAGGTCATAATCGAAAATTATGCCCTAACATTGTTAGGTTGAGTTCACACTCAAAGCCACAATAATGTATTATTTTTATTGGGAGATTCTCATATTGTAAATTTTATGTTGTTATCTCTTCCTTTTCCCTCGGTTTTCTAACCCCCAAAACTAAAAATCATAATAGTAAACCCAAAAACATCTTTTTTATATCGTAATCCTAACATTCTAAACCATAATCCTGAAAATCTTTTCTCAAATCATTAACCTAAACTGTAAAATGTTAAAAAAAATCCAAAATCCTAGATCCAAAAGGAAAAATGTGAAACTGTAATCTCTAAATCCTAAAATCAAAAAGATGAACCGTAAACCCAAAAATATATTCCCTTTACATCGGTTTTCAAGACATTATGTGATTGAGAAAATAATCATCAAACATACAATCATGTGGACAATCATATATAAATTATAAATCAAATACTTTTCTAATAAACATTTATATAACACATACCAATGATTTATATATATAAATATATAAAACCATATCATACAAAACACACAATTCTAGGTAATATCATATCTTAATAAACTTTAGTAATATGCTTTGAAAAACATGAAGACATGCCCCTTTCTTTAGGTAAATAAAACATCATAAAACATTGTGAATAAACATGACATGTCTTTCATTCTACAAATCACAATATTTTACTGATCATGAATTTATATTTATAATATACACTTACAACTCATTTCATTTGTTTATATGCAGATGAATGACACTATACTGCTCAGTTAGCAGGCTACCCATTGTTCACAGGTTGTGATAGAGAGTAGTCCAGATCGATTTATTAGGGTGCATCGAGCGCACCATTTTCATCACACGGATCCTCCTCCTGCCAATATATCATACTTGCATCGTGCTGGCTTCTATGGTATTGCGGTATCAGATTTTACATTTGTAGACCATCACTTGCTACCTGCACTCGTGGAGAGGTGGAGACCAGAGACACACACATTCCACCTACCTGAGGGAGAGATGACCATCACCCTCCAGGATGTGGTTGTGCTTCTTGGTCTTCCTATCCCGGGGACACTCGTTATTGGATCCACTCTGTCATCTTGGCCCAACCTTGCTCAACGCTTGGTAGGTGTTTACATTTTGTCTGATCGTAGTGCTACTGATGGAGCATCGATATCCATGCCTTGGCTGGAGTCACATATTCCACTTTTAGCTGATGATGCTGACGAGCAGACGGTGATGCGTTATGCACATGCATATATATTACGACTTATTGGAGGGTCCATGTGTACGGATCATTCAGGGATGCACATGTACATGATGTATTTACCCCTGCTAGAGGACTTTGATCGGGAAGGGACGTACAGTTGGGGATCCGCCTGCTTGGCATACACATACAGAGAATTATGCAAGATATCTGACAGGCGGCACATAGGTCTCGGGGGATGTGTCATCCTTATTCAGATGTGGGTATGGGAGAAAATCCCCACATTCTGCCCTGATCTTGCTGGTCCGCCGGTCAAGATGGTGGTGTTGCATGATTCTTCGCGCGGATGCTGGTATGATCACTCATTTCTATCAGTTTTTTATGATACTACAAGTTATGGACTTTAATTTCTCATTATTTATCACTATCGATGTTGTATTTTATAGGTGGTGTCAGCGACATAATTTCAATGTGGTTCTGATACATGATTTGGTCATATATCAGCTCGAGTTGTACTTTCTATTACCCCATCATGTTTGTATATACAATCTATAACTATCTAACAAATTTAATAATAGCATCATTTTTTTAGTTTAGAGTTTTTCTAACAAGGGTAATATGTTATTTAAGATTCCATGGGTTCAATACTGGTCTGTTATAGACATGTTGCCTCCATACTGCATGGTTTCTATTGAAGATGTTACGACTATAGTACAACTCATTCACATTCATATTGTTGAGTGGCACCAGCCTGACAGAGTCATGTGCCGGTTTCTCTGGACTCAGCGGATTCCATTACCGCTGAGGCAGACAAATCAGCTTCTTGAGATGAAGCTGACAGGGAGGTTGGATGATGACCAGCATTGAGTACATGATGTATTTATCGACTGTTGGCACAGATGCGTAGAGTTTCATATCCAAGGAGTTCCTACGATGCAGTTCTCTATTTTAGCGCAGCATGAGTATGATCCATGGTATAGACTGAAGTTTATACTATATATTACCTGAGATGGCAGAGAGATGCATATGATTGTAAGTAAATTAAATTATGTTACTATTTTTATTGAGTTATTTTCTAATTCATTTTTAATCTGTTTACAGGAGCGTCACACAGATAGTCTTATTCATATGAGTGATGAGGCAGAGGATATAGTCTTTAGCCGGGAAGCCGTTCATGCTCAAGCGTTGGATCTGAGGTCATCTGTCCATGTGTTTACCGAGAGCCTCTTCGAGTGTCCGGCATGAAGACAGCAGGTTCCTGCAGTAGAGGAAGATCCTATAGTAGCTGCTGGTGCTGATGAGCCATGACCACGGTGACGTAGACAGCGTCGTCCTGCATGTCAGGCCACACCAGTTCCACGGGCAGAGGCCGGCCCTCTAGTAGTTCAGTCTGAGCCGATGCAGGATGTGCCTCAGCTGTCATGGGATCCATATTTTTTGACAGGATATGCTCAGTTTTCTCCATCATGGGGTCCATATGGATTGCAGCCTTTGGGTCCAGAGCCATCACAGCCTTGGGGTCCAGACCCATTGCAGAGTTGGGGTATAGTTCCACCACATGATTTTGTCCACACTGCGATGATGTCGGGTCCTTCTACCATTGAAGTGGGGGAATGATCAGGAGGGCAGTATGAGGTGGAGTTGACATTTTCTCCTACTGTCATATAGGTAGAGGATATGATAGTTGATGTTCCAGCGCCCAAGTATCAGCCCTCTCCAGATCATCAGACTCCTCAGAGATCTCTCCACGGACGTCCTATTATTAGACCACCATGTGGGAAAGGATCTCCTCACCATAGACATAGACATTTATTTTTTATGTTCATTTAAATGTTTTATGTCTATGGAAATGAAAAATAATTTATAAGCTTTCAAAACTGCCTATCTAAAAGTTAAAAATGTTTCAAGTACGTCAATTTGAAAGACTATAAAATATTTTTCATGAACATTTTTTATGAAATGATTTTTTTCTTCAACAATTTCTTATTTTTTTAATCAATATTTAAATTTTCGTTTATATTGGTCTTATGGTTTATATTTTATAGTCTTTCAAAGTCACATACTTGAAACATTTTTAACTTTTAGGTAGGTGGTTTTGAAAGCTTATAAATTATTTTTCATGAAAATTTTTTATGAAATGATTTTTGTTTTCAATAATTTCTTATATTTTTAATCAATTTTTAAAGTTTCATTTATATTGGTCTTATGGTTTATATTTTATATTCTTTCAAAGTCACGTACTTGAAACATTTTTAACCTTTAGGTAGGCGGTTTTGAAAGCTTATAAATTATTTTTCATGAAAATTTTTTATGAAATTATTTTTTTTCAACAATTTATAATATGTTTAATCAATGTTTAAAGTTTCATTTATATTGGTCTTATGGTTTATATTCTATATTCTTTCAAAGTCACGTACTTGAATCATTTTTAACTTTCAGGCAGGCGGTTTTGAAAGCTTATAAATTATTTTTCATGAACATTTTTTATGAAATGATTTTTGTTTTCAACAAGTGATTATATGTTTAATTAATGTTTAATGTTTAGTTTATATTGGCCTTATGTATATATTTTATAGTCTTTCAAAGTCACATACTTGAAACATTTTTAACTTTCAAGTAGGCCGTTTTGAAAGCTTATAAATTATTTTTCCTGAGAATTTTTTATTAATTATATATATAAATAAATATATAAACAAAACAAAACTAAAAACATTTTCAAAATTGATAATTTTTACAATTTTTATGAATTATATATATAAATAAGAATATAAACAAAACAAAACAAAAAATCCTAACAAAATTTTAAAAAATAATAATTTTTTTTGTTAGGTGAAAGGCGGCATCCTCCTAAACAGATTTTATGAATTATATATACAAATAAATATATAAACAAAACAAAACATGACATGACATAAAAAAATTTCAATTTTTTTTTTGTTAGGGGAAAGGCGGCATCACGGGTGTCGCCTTTCAACCGTAGTGCAAAGGCGGCAGCCGTGACGCCGCCTTTCACCTGAAATGCAAAGGCAACATCCACGATGTCGCCTTTGCACTGCATTTTGAAAAAAAAAATTACCTAACTGTTTTCTGCAAAAAATAATTCAAAAACGTAAAAAAAACTTGTTGCCCTGGCATGGACGTATTGGCTGTTGTGGTGGTGTTGGTCGGGACGCAAGGGCGGGGTCCTGAGGTGATGTGCCTGCTGAAGTGGTTTGCGGGGTCCCATGATCGCGGTGGTCCTTCCACCGTCATGGTTGTCGACACCATCCTCGAGCCTTCCCTAGTAGTACTTGGTGGTGGCGATGCTAGGGTGTGGGTGTTGGGTGCCTTGGATGGGGCCTCTTAGTATTTTCCTGTCGTCAGTTTCTTTACAGGAGAAGCTCTGATATGATTTATCATGAGTGTTGGGTACTTCAAGGTCGATGTTTGCACATATTGTGTGTTGATTGGGAGATGTGTGTTATTTCGTGGTGTCGTGGTTGTACTGGTTTCGGCAACCCATTGGTTTCCCTTTTTTCCTTTAACGGTCTTACATAGAAAATTTTAAAAAATTAATTCACTATACTGATAATCATAATAACTAACATGGTAAATGGGTTTTCAAATCTGTTTTCAATTTCAAGTTAATGAAAAATGTAGTGAATGAAATCTCTATTTGTTTTGAATGCGGACTCTATTAATCCAATCCCGATTGTAGTCTTTTTTTAAAAAATAAAATAAAATTACAAAAAAATGAAATGAAATTTCAAACCTTCTTAGTTATTTGGATTTGAAAATTATTTAAAAACATAAAAAAAATTATGAAAATTTTCAAAGGGTCTTACTAAACTCTCTTGAAAACAATGATTCCTAGCCAACTAATTAAGTTGATGAAGTGAATATTTGTTAGTGAGTAGGGGTTTTATAAAATATTCTTTCAAAATTTTGAACATAAAGTAATTGATAACGGATGAAAAACATATATTATCAACCAAATGTAATCATCATCTCAAGAATGATGTCACTTTTGCGGACGTCTTACACAACGACGATGCTTCGATTGAAAGTTTCCTAGATGAGATGCGCATCTCTAGCTCTAAATATGGGAGATTTTTTATCAAGGTGGATCAAGATGTGCTGAAGGAGAGGTGGGATTCATGTAGATTCTCCCTAATTGGCCATCTGGTCTTGAAAAAAGGCAATAGGCCCTTGAATAATGGTGACCTCAAATCGAAGCTTTCTAGAATATGGGGATTCAACAACTAGAAAATTATTCCAATCGATAATGGCTATCTTCATCTTGTTTTTTAATCTGAACAACAGCATTCGACCACTTGGAATTTTAGTTTTTATAACCTCAATTTGGGCGTCTTCTGGATTTTTATGTTGGAGCTCAATTTCAATATTCATAATCAAAACCACCCCAACACCTAGATCTCGGTTAGGATGCGTCGTCTTAGTTGGGTTTTTTGGCATCCCATGATTCTCAGTGACATCCCCACCTACATTGGTGCTCCGCTTAAATATGATGAAAATGTCATTGAATGCAAGTCGGTTTATTAAGCAAGGGTGATGGCGGACGCTGATTTGCTGAAACCTCTTCTGAATAATGTTATCCATAATGTTAATGGTGATAGGTTTGAGGTTAATTTTGAATATGAATCAATTCCCCCTTTCTGTGACTTCTGCTAGATGATTGGGAAAATGGTATTGGATTGCAGACTTGTGCAAAATCTACATGTGAAGAAAACAAATCTCCCTAAGAAAAAGGAGGCAGGGAAGGCTGTGGCCTTGGTGTTCGAACCTCTAATGACTTCACGAAAGGTGATGGGGGCACTACCACAAAACAGGGCAAGGGAAGCGCGTCATTTTATCAGCGCTAAGTAGAAATCACTGATAAGGGGGAGGGGCTTTAACAGTACTAGCTAAAAGTGCTGATAAATCTACCTTTTATCAGCGCTAAAAAACGCTAATAAAGGTGTACACTTTATCGCCGCTTTTTTTAGCATTGATAAGTGGTAGGTTTATCAGCGCTAGTCTTAGAGGTGATAAAAGTTTTTAATAATAATTTATGTACAATTATTATATTTATATTCAAAAATAATATTTATTTGTATATATTGTAATAAGTGGTCCATCAAATTAATTAATAATGTAATAAATTATTGTAGAATATAATAAATGGTCCAACAATTAATATGTTACGTTATTAATAAATGGTCCATCAATAAATACGGTACGTTATAATAAATACGATAATTTATTATAAATGTATTTAATGTATTAAATTCAGTTTGAATAATTTATTTATTACATTGATGGTAATCAATCTCCATTAATACTCATTGTCAACCGAGTAAATTGTGGTGGGTTCTTGATGGTAGAACCCCCTATAAATATAATCCCCCTACACTCAAAGGATTAAGGAAACATAAACCATCTATATCCCCATGTAGAGTGTAGAAGGAATTCAGTTATTAATTTGATCATTTCTTGTTTTTTCAATGGCTGGAGGTAAATAACATGTTTTGTTTATTAAAGAAATTTTCCCGATCCAAAAATTATACATTCTCTAAAATTTATAACATTTGGTATCAGAGTGAATTATACCTCTATCTTGTAAAATAAATTCTTACACTCTATTTTATCAAAAACTATTTTAGATTTTTAGATTTTTAAATGAGGGATTTCTTTATCTACCTCCATCATCTTCATTTCTTCATATTTAATTATTAAAGATGTTTTACACATCCTTAATTCATTAGTCATGATTTTTTTTGTGAATTTTATTAAAATTGGGTTTTCCACTACATTCCTAATTAAATAAAATTTACATATTTAGTAAAATCAAATTTAAATTTACATGCACTTTTTGCAATTTTAGTAATCAAAGATATTTATATATCTTTATTTTCATTAGATGAAATATTAAATTTAATTTTTATAATTTTCCCAAAGGTATTATGATTATTATAAATTTTAATATTTTTTCATATGGTATGTTGAAATATCAAATTATAATTCAATAATTTATGAATTAAAATGTCAATTGGTAATTCTGTGATTTTTGTAAAAAAATTTAAAAATTGGGGTTTTCCACAACATTCTGGATTTAAATAAAAATTAAATGTTCATTAAATCACATTAAATTTTATATGAGAAATATAATAAATTTTATCTCACCGGAATTTGTATTATATTTTTAGATAAAATATTAAATTTAATTTTCATAATTTTCCCACATGTATTATAAAAAATTAAAATTTTAATATTTTGTTATATGGTTTGTTGGATTATAAAATTATAATTAAATTAATGAATTAAAATATTACTTGATAATTATTGATTGATTTCATGAATCTATTAAATTAAAATTTCTCCCATAGGAAATTTTATATTTTTTAGACTCACGTTGACATAATTTCCAATGTAAATTATGTAATTCAGACTAACAAGCATGTATTCAATTTGCAGTTATGCCGTCAGGATTTTCTGATATTCACTGTGACATTCCTGAATTAAAGGGTGACAACTATAAAATTTGGAAGGAGAGAATTATTCTTCACCTAGGATGGATGGACATTGATTATGCTATTCAAAAAGATTAACCACATGCGGTTAATAATGAGAGCACACTAGATGATATATCACTTTATGAACATTTGGTGCGGTCAAACCATCTTAGTATGATGTTCATAAAAATTAAACTATGTTCTAGTATTTGTAGTTCAGTTGATGGTAATAATAATGTTCGTAACTTGCTAAAAGTTATAGATTACCAGTTCATCTCTTCATATAAAGAATTAGCAAGCACATTAATCATGAAGTTCTCATCTATGAGACTCACCACCATGAAATGTGTGTGCGATCACCTCATGTAGGTGAGGGATATTGCGGCTCAACTTAAGAATATTAAGGTGGATATATCTGAGCCGTTTTTAGTGCATTATATTCTCAACACTCTGCCACAACAATATGGGCCATTTAAAATCTCTTATAACACACATAAAGATAAATGGTTAATTAATTAATTAATGACTCTGTGTGTTCAAGAGGAGGAAAGGATTGTGGTGGAAATGGGAGAAACCAATATGCTGAAAATGCACCAGAACCATAAGGGTCATAAATTTCAACCCAATAAAATGGGGAAAGAGATATTGCTTCATCAACCTAATATTAAGAAGGAACTCATTTTTTTCTACAAAGGAAAAGGACATATAAAGAAAAGTTATCCTAAATTTCAGAAATGGATTGAAAAGAAAGGTATTTCAGTCTCATTGGTTTGTTATGAATTAAATATGGTTGATTCAATTTATAACACATGGTGGATTGATTGCGGATCTATAATACATATTGTGAATACCATACAGGGTATAAAAAACCTAAAAAACCTAGTGGACAGTGAGTTTGGTGTGTATTCAGGAAATAAGATTCACTCAGCTGTGGAATCCGTGGGGACATGAACTTTAGTATTATCCACTAGGTTTACTTTGCCTTTGGAAAAGACATTTTATATTCCCAGTTTCTCCAGAAAATTGATTTTAGTTTCAAAACATGTACCGTTGGGTTTTACATTCAGTTTTTGGGAAACTAATTTTTCTTTGATATATGGAAATGATGTTGTTGGATGTGGTACATTAAAGGATGGGCTTTTCTCCATTTATTTGCAAATAAAAATTGACAATGATAACATAAATGTTCATACTGGAATTAAAAGCAGTATTATAAATGAAAAATATTCTATGTTATGGCACCAGAGATTAGGTCATGTATCAAAAGAAAGGATTCAAATATTAGTTAAGAATGGGGTACATAGTACTCTTGATTTGACTGATTTTAAAACCTGTGTGGATTGAATTAAGGTAAAGAAAACAAATAAATCAATGAAAGTTGAAAATAGAATTTCATACATATTAGAAATCATACATACGGAAATATGTATCTCAGATATGGATTTAAGTAATCATAAATTTTTCATTTCATTCATTGACGACTATTCATGATATATGTATTTCAATTTTCTTCAAAATAAAAATGAATCACTTGAAGCCTTTAAAATTTTTAAGGTTGAATTAGAGAAACAATGGGGAAAATAAATTAAGATCATGATGTTAGATCAAGGTGTAGAATATTATGGTAGATATAATGAGGATGGACAATTTCCCAGCCCATTTTCAAGGTTTCTCCAAGAAAATAAAATAGTTGCACAATACACTATGACAGGTTCACCAGAACAAAATGGTGTAGCTGAAAGAAGAAACCGAACATTAATAGACTTGGTATGAATTATTCTTAGTAACTCTAAGCTTCCTAAATTCTTGTGGAAAGATTCACTTAAAGCGGCATCATACATTTTGAATCGATTTCCAACAAAGGCAGTTTCAGAAAAACCATTTGAATTGTTTTAAGGGTTGGAAACTGATTTTGCGGTATATAAGCATTTGGGGATGTCCTTCATAAGTGCATATTTATAATCAAAATAAAGATAAGTTGGATCCTCTGAGCATTAATAACTACTTCAATGGATATTATGAAAGGTCACAAGGATATCATTTTTATTTTCCATCATTAAACATGAGAATTGTGGAATCAAGAAATGAAAAATTTCTTAAAAATGACTGGATTAGTGGGAGTGATTTTATCAAAAAAAATCATGATAAATACCATTCATAAGATCAAATTTCTAACTCAGATGATAGATTGATAATTTTTCACAAAAAACCCCATTTTCGAACAAATGTCATTCCACAAATGGTTGATGATCATCCTTTGGATCAAATAGTTCATGAATCAGAAACCCTTGAACAATCATTTGAACCAAAATTTCCTTAAGAAAATAATGGTGAAACACTGAGATGATCCACAAGGATGATAAATCCATCAATTTCCTGTGATTATATTGTGCATCTACAAGAATCTGACTATAATATTAGAGTCTAAAATGATCCTAAAACATATTCACATGCCTTGAGTTGTGAGGATTAAAATAAGTCATACGATGCCATGATGGAGGAGTTGAATTCCATGAAGTGTAATGATGTTAGTCATTCTTTAGTGGAGAGCGGCGTTCTTCGTTGGAAGATGAAGTTCTCCAAGAGCTCCTCCTCTCCTTAATTCTCCCTCCCAACAAAAAGTATGATGCCAACCCCCAAATGAAATAATAGTTTATCTATTATTTTAATGGTTGATATGAATTAAAATGGAGAGTTAATTAATAGGGGGGATCCACTTAATTAATTCTTGTGTGTAGGCACAAATTAATTAAGGGAGTTCAAGAGGTTTCATGGGTGGTGGGTCTATAATTAGGGGTTCAAGGGTTACATCTTCGGGTGGTCCCCACCACATTAATTGATAAGAGGTGTTTAAACCTCAGGTGGGACCCAACACCATAACCACTCATGGGAGATTATGGTGTGGTGGACCCCACCTCTAACCTCCTCTTGGATGTTTTAACCACCAAATAAATAAAAATAATCTAACACTTTATTTTTATTTAATTTTAGTAAAAACCCAAAACCTAACATCCATTATCGACCAACTGTCGTTGAGTTGAAAGTCTCTTTAAGAGAATATCGGTGTTGTGAGTTCAACAGTGCCCTCACATTTCAATTCCGTGCACCGGTTCAAAAGATATAAAATCTCGCTTGTACGTTTACTAAACATACCCGAACAAAACATCAGAAATTGATTCCGGGCACACCGGGCCTCAGAATCAAGCACTGTAAATTTTTGTGGACTCGTAAAATTCCCATGTATTTAAGAAAAAAAATTACATGTAATTTTCAGGTCTTTACATTCTCCCCACCTCAGGGCTTTACATCCCCGTAAGCTACAACTCGAACTAAGGTAACAAATGGGGGTACTGAGCACACATCAGAGCCTCCTGCTCCCACGTGCTCTCCTGGAGGTTCATGTGCTACCAGTGAACGCACACCAGAGATATCGACCATCCACGTAGGACCCTCTCCTATTGATCATCAATCTCCAATGGAACCTCTGTGAAAGTCACCCCATCATCGATGTCCAGCTCTCCATGGTCGATGATGTGGGAAGGGTCTTGCGTGTATCTCCTCAACTGAGATACATGGACGACGTCGAGCACCCGGTGTAATTGAGGTGGAAGAGCTAAGTGGTAAGCCACCTTACCTACTCTACTAAGGACCTGTAAAGTTCCAATGAATCATGGATATAACTTGTTTCCTCGTCCAAAACTTTATAGACCTCATCGAGGTGAGACCCGTAGGAAGACGTGGTCTCCATCCTCGAACTCCAGAGGTCTCTGCCTCCTGTCAGCATATGACTTATGTCTGCTCTGTGTAGTCTTCATCCGCTCCTGGATGATCTAAACCTTCTCTGTGGTAGCTCGTACCATCTTTGGTCCCACTAGTGCTGACTCCCCTGGGTCTATCCAGCACAGTGGCGATCCGCAAGGTCGACCATACAAGGCCTCAAAAGGTTCCATATCGATGGTGGAGTGATAGTTGTTGTTGTAGGAAAACTCTAACAATGGTAAGTGATCCTCTCACCTGCAACCAAAGTCAAGGACATAAGCATGGAGCATGACCTCGAGGGTCTAGATGGTCCGCTCGGTCTGGCCATCTGTCTGAGGATTGAAGGTGGTGCTCAAGCGAAGCTATGTCCCGAAAGCCTCCAACAACCCCTTCTATAGATGGGAAGTAAACCATGTCTCACAGTCGGAGACAATAGAAGAAGGTACTCCATGTAAATGCACAATCTCCTGCACATAGAGGCATCTCAAGCTCTCTATTAAGCCCTGCTCTCTGAGCAGTAGGAAGTAGGCCGACTTGGTGAGTCGGTCAATGATCACCCATATCGAATCATGACTCATGGATGTACGTGGAAGACCTGTCACGTAGTCAATGGATATCCCATCCCACTTCTACTCTGGGACCTCTAAGGGATGAACCAAGCCTGTTGGTACCTGGTGCTCCACCTTCACTTGCTGACAAGTGAGGCACCGAGAGACAAACTCTTCTACCACCTTCTTCATACCGGGCCACCAGTGCAGTTGTTGAAGGTCCTGGTATATCTTCACCAAACCTGGATGTACCGCCAGAGGGGAAATGTGAAACTCCTTAAACACTTCCTCCGGAAGTGAAACATTAACCATAGTACATCCTCTGTAGTGGATGACGTGCTCCCCACCTTCAGAAAATCCATCAAGTGCCTTCCCTGTGGATATCTGACCACGTCGTGTCTCACAGTCAACGTCTTCATGCTATGCCTCCCTGACTCATTGAAGAAGTGGAGGAGTGACTGTAAGAGAATGAAGGAAAGCTGCTCCATCTCGGTCCACATAAGAAATCTGTAAAGTAGCCAGCTGCTCTGTCACCTCTCCTAGAAGCTGTATACCAGATCTCCTACTGAGTTCATCTGCAACAACGATCCCCTTCCCAAGAGTATAGACTATATCGAAGTCATAGTCCTGAAGGAACTCAATACAACGACGTTGTCTCAGGTTCAGGTCCTTCTGAGAGAAGATATACCTAAGACTCTTGTGATCAGAGTACATGGTAAAATATTCTCCCATTAGATAGTGCCTTCACATCTTCAAGGCAAAGACCACTACTGCTGACTCCAGGTCATGGGTAGCGTAGTTCTGATCATGTTGTCTTAGCTGCCGAGAACCATACGCGATCATAGCTCGCTCCTATATTAGGACACACCCGAGTCCGGTCCCTGATGCGTCGCAGTAAACTATTTACCCTACACCCTCCTATGGAAGCCTCAAGATGGGGGCACTAGTCAGCCTCTACCTCAGCTCCTGAAAGCTCTATTGGCATCTCTCCGACCACATAAAGGGTTTCCCATTCTTCATCAAGGATGATAGTGGTGTTGTAACTTTGGAGAAGTATGGAACAAACCTACAGTAGTATCCAGCCAAGCCCAGGAAACTCCATACCTCTGTCACACTCCTAGGTGGCTCCCAAGCAAGTACCGCCTCAATCTTCGATGGATCTATTGCAACTCCAGCCTCTGAGATGACATGTCCCAAGAATTGAACCTATTGAATCTAAAAGTGGCACTTCGAGAGCTTCCCATAAATCTAGTGCTCTCAGAGTGTGTCCAGTACTACCTGAAAACGGTAGGCATGCTCCTCCTCAGTAGTCGACTAGATCAAAATGTCATTGATGAAGACCACGAATAAGAGATTGAGGTAAGGCTGGAAGATCCTGTTCATGAGACACATGAACACTACTAGAGCATTGGTTACACCGAAGGGCATAACCAAGAACTCCTAGTGGCCATACCGACATATGAAGGTCATCTTCTGCACATCCTCATCTCGAACTCTGAGCTAGTGATATCCTGATCTGAGGTCTATCTTCGAGAACCATCGTGCTCCCTTGAGCTGATCAAAGAGGTCATAAATCCTCGGGAGTGGGTACTTTTTTTTTGTGGTCACCTGGTTTAGGTGACGGTAGTCGACACAAAGCCTCAATCTCCCATCCTCCTTCTTGGCGAACTGAATAGGGATTTCCCCAGGAGAAACACTGGGCCGGATGAATCCCTTTCCATACAAGTCCTCCAATTGTACCCGCAGCTCACGAAGCTCAGCGGGAGCCATCTGATATGCTAGAGTAGATATCGGTGTCGTCCCAAGATAGAGGTCAATGTAGAAGTCCACCTCTCTATGAGGAGTTAGTCTTGGAACATCGTCAGGGAAAATATCCATGTACTAGTCCACCACTACAGGATAAGTCAGACTCTCCACATCAACTACTCTGAGGGTACGTCAAGCCAACTGGTGAGTGATCGGTTGCACCCTCCTCTGAGTAAGTCCATCTTGTGCTTCAAAGGTTCCCTTATCTCCGGCGAAGGTAAACCTAGTCCCATCCGTGCAGACACACCACACTTTTCAATTAATAACGTCAATCTGAGCATGGACTATAGATAACCATTCCATTACCAAGATGATGTTGTAAAGCCTCGACGCCGCTACAAGGAGATCACAGCTGAAGATATAGCCTCCTAGAGTAAGATCACACTACTGAAACCAGTGCATAATCATCAAGTCTGCTTCTGTAGGAGTCTCTATCCAGAAGGATCGAGTCAATGGCTCCATCGGAATCTCTATGCTCCGAATGAGGGAAGTGGAAATGAAAGAGTGACTGGAACCTATGTCTATAAGAACGGTAGCCAAGGTGGATTAGACATAGATAGTACCTCGAATCATCTTTAGAGTGTCATGGTCATATGCCTCAGCTGCCTGAAGCTGAGCTATCCCTTGTCTTCCAGCTCCCTGCGGTCGGGGTGGTCCTCCTAGTGGTGGTGGCAGTAGCACCTCGAATCGCCGCCCACCACTAGCTGCTCGACCAGCTCCTCTGCCATGTTTGCCTGCGCCCGACAGACTTCCTCGATAAAATCGCTGCCACTTCCTAGGAGATCCCTCAACTATTTTCTGATCATCAGCACAACATGTCAGACAGTCACGATCCATGTGACCCTACCCACCGCATGAGTTTCACTGTCTTCTCCTGGAATATATGTCATTGCCCTAGGTGCCCCGCATAACAGATCCTGAGTCATGTGGTCATCCACCCATGGGTCTAGTCCTCTTTGACCTCTATGTCATCTATCTACTACCAGCTATAGAAGACTCCGCTGCATGTCAACTAGTAGTGGGTGTCGCTGCTGGTGACTGCTCAGAAATGAAACTCTCCACTAGTAGGGCTCTCTCTAACACCCTCACATGCATTGGGATACTGAGTGAGATCATCGAAGCCCTGATCTCTTGTATGAGCCCCTGCTCGAAGTTCTAAGCCCTAATGAATGGGTCATGTACCATATCTGTGGAGTAGCATGAGAGATCGGTGAACCTCTCTTAATACTGAGTTACAGTCATGCTACCCTACTGTAGATGTAGTAGCTCCTATATCTGCACCGCTCGTAGGGTTGTTGGAACAAACTCCACCCGGAACAGGCTCTCAATGTCTATCCATAGTAGTGTCGCCTCATCATGAACCTGGAACATCAGGCTCCACAATCTTCCTGCTGCTTCCTGAAAGAGACTGGAAGTAAGGATCACCATGAGGTCTGTTGGTGTCCTTACTAGCCTGAAGACTCTCACCACAACCTCCAGCCAATCCTCAACCACCAGTGCATCCATCTCTCCCCGAAACCTGGGTGGCCTCTGGAATTGGAACTCATGAAATACGCTCAAGTGACATGCATCGTCTGCTGCTGGGGCTGGCGTCATCAGTGGCCCAATGGGTAGTGGTACCGTGGGTGCCTTCGTTGGTAAAGGGACGTGCACCGAGACCTCGTCGTTCGGTGGGCTGTTAGAGAATACGACTCTCGAGGCTCTATGGGGAGGCATCCTGAAAAAAACAGATGCAACATAGTCAAAAGATTATACCTGGTGAGCTGACCTGGTTGAGATGACTTAAGAAAAAATTTAAAGACACGCACACAATCAGTGTTTTCGTGCACTAAGTAGGAAGTCAGTAGTAAGGGTCTTGGTGTATGGATACGTGAGCTGCCTGCACCAAAACTGGACTCCCTGAACTGAAAACCTCACTTAGTACCCTTAACACTATGGCTTCACAGAAAATAATGATCAAAGTCCTAAGTTATGTGGTAGAACTGACTCCCCTGATACCAATTTTTCACGACCCGTCCCCTGGGGCCCGTATCGTGACTACCCCAATCCAGCCTTCCATAGGCCAGGGGCTGGCGACTAGCACCAAAGGTGTAAATCCCTAAACTGGGACAGCATTGCCTTTATAACTGTAAACAAACATAACAGAGTACACAACTGGAAGAAAACCACTAAGTAAAAATGTATACAAGATAAGTACTGGAATGTAAAAGGGGCCAGAAATACAAGCCCAATAGGAAAGTACAAGTACAACTGAAATCAAGTACAACTGAATAAAAGTAAAGTAGTTACTGGGTCATCCTCCGGGGTTCCTACCTGGATGGTAGGTACAGATGACCTCCTTAGCACTCCATGTCTGTCCGTCTCCTCCGTGCACCGTCACACTCAGTGATCCACCTCTGGGTACCATCCAGTTCTGCTACTCTCTGCCTTAGTCAGCGTTGTCCGTCATTTGCAACCAACACAACGAGGTGTGGGCATAGCCCATGTAGGGGTGAGTATAACAATACTCAGTAGGGACCCCAAAACCCTCAAGGTCTCACAAAATCCAACAAAGATAAACCAAAAAGTATGGATTCAACGGATAATAATTACTTAGGTATATTCCCATATATATACCTAAGTTTTATAGTAATCTATCTCAATCATGAGGAAAACACAAAATACATTGACTCAGCTCAAAACTAGGATTTTATTCTAGGGTGGTAACATGTAACACTCCCAATAAAACTATTGAAACCTTGGTTACTGGTGTACTCCTCCTCTATAGAGTATTTTGGGCCTTCCACGTCACACGGAGGCACTTCCCACTATCCTAGACTTTTGTGGTACTCCTCCTGTCGAGCACCGTGGGTCTTCTGCGTCATACAGAGGTGCTCCACACTTTGGGTATGCCGCGTCACACAGAGGTTCTCCCCCTCGTAGCCTGCTGAGGTACTCCTCCTGTCGAGTATTGTGGGTCTGCCGCATCACACAGAGGCACTCCCCATTGTGGGTCTTCCACGTCACACAAAGGCTCTTCCCACTGGGCTAGTCGAAACACTCCAAGTCGAAAGGTCAGTAGTCGTCATGTATCAGCCAGCTACTAGGTCTCCATACTCCGCTCGCTCGTCTCTGGGAGGATCCGCTCCTCGAGCTAATGTTCGATACTCCAACTGTCATGAATTCCCATGTAGAAGTATATCAAAGGTCAGTATCGTCATAGGGGTCTCAACGCAATGGACGGCGCGTCAATCGGACGCCCGGTCTATGAGTTATTGGAAATTCCGTTCTAGGGACCCGGTTGGATTTTAGGTTCAAACCAACCCGACCGTACCCCAACTGTGTCAAAACCTCATGTGGGGTATGAAAAAAGAACCATATCGCTCTAATATTTTCATCGCCATAGACGGTTCGTCGATCAGACACCCATATCCCAAGTTATGGGTGAAAAGGAGTATTCGGGTCAAACGGTCCCGACTAGGGTCTGACCCGATCCGCGGGTCTGACCCGACCTAAGGGGGAGGCCTGGCCCGAGGGCGGCCAAACCCGAGGTGGTGGCCCAGCCCGAGGGTGACCCGGCTTGAGGAGGCGGCCCGCGTTGGGTCCGGCACGATGACTCATGGGTTCGCCTAAGCCGCGTCCAGGGGGAAAACTACGCGCCCCCCTGGAATTCCTAAATGGCATTGCCATTCGGGTGGGAGCCAAACCGATGATAGGTGGCACCGGTCCAGATCACGCAGGACCCACTGGGTCCCACTCCTCCCGGCTGTCCGAGCGGCCAGCTACTCCAGCTCCTCCACCGTGGCCCGCCCTGGTCACAGCTCCCTTCCTCTGCGCGGCGTGACGGTGTTGCGCCCCTCCGCCAAGGCCCGCCCTGGTCGCGGCTCTCCTCCTCCACACGGCGTGACGGCGTCACGCCCTTCCACCATGGCCCGCCCTAGCCGCGGACACCTTATCCTCTATGTGGCGCGACGACACCGCGCCCTTTCTTCCGCACGGCACGGCGTTGCCGCACCCTTTCGGTGACCCGACGGCCTTGCGCCGCCAGTTTCATCGCGGCCGGCCCAACGCCAACCGCCTTTGCTCCACCACGGCCCGTCAGCTGCGGCCCGCTCCTCCGGCGGTGTTGTTGCTCCGTCACCATTGTCAACAAAGCAAAGAAAAATGGAGTGAGGTCGGGCTGTGTTTGTTCGGCCCGTGCCCTCCATGTATGGATGGTAACAATCGGCCACTAAGAGCACAACTAACGACAAAGAACGGAGGGTAAAACTCAATCATAAAACAACCCCAACCTCAGGTTTTTTATTCATTTTCGATGTCGAGGAAAGGGGCGGACCTCAATTCTTTGACGTCATAAATGAAGAAGTCGAGTATGGCGTTGTCAGCGTTCTTCAAGGACGGCGCTCCCTCCTTTGTTCTGGTTGAAGAAGGAATAAGATGTTCATCATTTTTCGGTGGAGAGGGGCGTTCTTCATTGGAAGATGAAGTTCTCCAAGAGCTCATCCTCTCCTTAATTCTCCCTCCCAACAAAAAGTATGATGCCAACCCCCAAATGAAATAATAGATTGTCTATTATTTTAATGGTTGGCATGAATTCAAATGGAGAGTTAATTAAAAGGGGGGGATCAACTTAATTAATTCTTGTGTGTAGGCACAAATTAATTAAGGGAGTTCCAGAGGTTTCATGGGACGTGGCTCCATAATTGGGGAGTTCAAGGGTTTCATCTTCGGGTGGTCTCCACCTCATTAATTGACAAGGGGTGTTTAAACCTCATGTGGGACCCACCACCATAACCTCTCATGGAATATTATGGTGTGGTTCCCCACACCTCTAACCTCCTCTTGGTGGTTTTAACCACCAAATAAATAAAAATAAGCTAACACTTTATTTTTATTTAATTTTAGTAAAAACCCAGAATCTAACTTCCATTCTCGACCAACTATCATCGAGGTGAAAGTCTTCTTAAGTGAATACTGGAATTGCGAGTTCAATGGTGCCCTCAGATTTCAATTCTGAGCACTGGTTCAAAAGATATAAAATCCCACTCGTACGATTACTGAATGTACCCGAACAAAACTTCAGAAATTGATTCCAGCCACATCGGGTCTCGAAATCAAGCGCCGTGAATTTTCACAGACTCATAAAATTACCATGTATTTAAGAAAAAAAAATTACACAAAATTTCTGGGTCGTTATATGTAAAATATGTTTTCTTGTTTTATATGTAGATGAAATTTTACTTGCCACTAATGATAAGGGTTTTCTATATGAGGTTAAAAGGTTTCTCTCTAGAAGTTTTGACATGAAAGATATGGGTGATGAATAATATATAATTGTATTAATGATTCATAGGGATAGGTTGAGAGGCATTCTAGGCTTGTCTCAAGAAACCTATATTAAAAAAGTCTTAGAGAGATTCCGTATGAAAGATCGTGTACCAAGTATAGAACCCATTGTTAAGGTTGTTATATTCAGCATGAACCAAATCCCTAAAAATGATTTTGAATTAGAACAAATGAAATCCATCCCATTTTCTTCTGCTGTTGGTAGTTTAATGTATGCTCAGGTCTGCACAAGGCCTGACATTGAATTTGTAGCTAGAATTTTGGGGCGATATCAGAGTGATCTGGGTATAGACCATTGGAAGTCCGTGAAGAAGGTATTGAGATACCTCAAAGGCACTAAAGACTACATGATTATATATAAACACAATCACAATTTGAATGTCATCGGATACTCAGATGCAGAATTTGACGGTTGTGTTGATTCACAGAAATCAACTTATGGATATGTATTTATGATGGCTGGAGGAGTTGTGTCATAGAGAACTGTCAAACAAATTCTAATAGAGGCTTCTACTATGGAAGCTGAGTTTGATTAATGTTTTGAGGTCTCTTCCCATGCTGTATGGCTAAAGAGTTTCATTTCGGGCCTTAATGTTATGGATTCTATTTCAAGTCCATTGATTATATATTTTGAAAATTTGGATGCTATTTTTATGGCCAAGAATAAAAAAGTGGGAGTCGAAGTAAGCACACATACATTAAATACATAGCCATGGGGGAACGTGTTTAAGATAAAAAGGTGGCCATTCAACACATCAGCACCGAATTGATGATTTTAGATTCTTTGACTAAAGGCATGCCTTCATTTTAAATTCAAGGATTATGTAATATGTGTGTGATTAAGTTATACACTGTAAATTTGTTGAATTTTATTTGGAACTCTTTATATTTAAGTATTTCTCTCTTCAGTTTAAGTGTACATATTCATTATTTGAGAAATATTTTTGGGGCTACAGAATATAACATATGGTTAAGGTTTGTTTATATGGGAAATAAACCATGTAGTTAAGGTTTATTCATTCAGTTCTATAAGGGTACGTGGTATATTGTGATACATGGAAGAGAATACTTGTTATCTAGAGGAATACCGCTTTGATTCATATATCATGTTTCCTTTTTAAAGAGGGATATTGTATTCATTCACATTAATTGGTTTGGACCAAGTGGGAGAATGCAATAAATGGTCCATAAAATTAATTGATAATGTAATAAATTATTATAGAATATAATAAATGGTCCAAAAATTAATATGGAATGTTATTAATGAATGGTCCATCAATAAATACGGTACGTTATCATAAAAATGATAATTTATTATACATGTATTTAATCTATTAAATTCAGTTTGAATAATTTATTTATTACATTGATAGCAATCAATCTCCATTAATACTTCTTGTCGACTGAGTAAATTGTGGTGGGTTCTTGATGGTAGAACCCACTATAAATATAAGCCCCCTACACTCGATGGATTAAGGAAAGATACACCATCTATATCCCCGTGTAGAGTGTAGAAGGCATTTAGGTTTTAATATGATCATTTCCTATTTTTACAATGGTTGGAGGTAAGTAACATGTGTCATTTATTAAAGAAAATTTCCCAATCCTAAAATTATACATTCTCTAAAATTTATAACATATATTAAATAAAAAGAACATGTTTATAATTAATATATATTTTTTAATGACTCAAATATATATATATATATATAATGTTTTAAAAAAGTATAAGATTATAATTAAATATATGTGTGTTTCCAATGATTTTGGTCAATTAATATATTGATCGTGCGTGCATATATGTTATGTATCATCATGAATGTTCATTTATACATTACACTCGTATAATTATTCATTTTGTCCAGTGATGACTCATTTTTTATTATGTATATTTTACTAGGTGTATATGATTAATACATGTTACCCATAATACTATATTATGTTCTCAATAATTAAAAAATTACATTAAATATATTTAAAGAATAAATATATTTATTGTATTTATAATTATTTAATTTTAAGTATATATAAATACTTTTCAAATATAATTATTTTTAATTATAATTATAACTATATATATTTTTTAATAATTAAAAAATTATAATAAATACATATATTATTAGTTTATAAATATATTTATTTATAGTCATAATTATAACTATATATATATATATATAAGTAAAAAATTATAAAATTGTAATAAATATATTTATTTTACCAATTATAAAGTTATAAATATATAATTAAATAAATATATTTATAAATATATACAAATATTTATAAATAAATACAAATATTTATAAATATAATTCTTAAATAAATATAGATATATTTAAATAATTAAAAAATTATAATAAATATATTAATTATATAAATTTATATACAAATATCTATAAATAAATACAAATAATTTTAAATATAATTCTAAATAAATGTAGATATATTTAAATAATTAGAAAATTATAATGAATATATTAATTATATATATTTATAAAATTATAAATATATTTTTGTATAATTTTATAATTATATATATTTATAATTACAACTATAAATAATTTACTTATTATAATTTTTAATTATAAATAATTATTTATTTATTTATTAGTTATAAATATATATTTATTTATTAGTTATAGATATAAATAAATATATATTAATTTAAATAATTATTAATTCTTAAAAATATATATTTATTATTTTCATATATTATGTTATATATAATTAAATTAAATATATAGAAATATTGAGAATTAAATACAAATATTTATATTAATATTTATAAATAAATAAAGATATATTTAAATAATTATAAAATTATAATAAATATATTAAATATAAATATTATTAAAATTATAAATATTAGAAATATTAGTTTTTTATAAATTTATAATTATTTATATATATATATATTCATTTATAATTATAATTATAAATATATATATATATATTCATATAAATAATTTTAAAATTATAAGAAATATGGTTATATACATCTATGATCTTATAAATATATATAATTAATATATTTATTATATATATTTCTAAGATTATAATTATAATAAATATATTTCTTATAATTTTATAATTATCTAAATTATAATTTTATAAATACAAATATATATTTATCATGTATATAATTTTATAAATATATATAATAATATAAGTAAATTATTAACATTATATCTTTATCAGTGATTTTTTAGCACTGATAAAGGTCTATCTTTATCAGTGCTAAAAAATCGATGATAAAGACATCATTTATCAGCACTTTTTTAGCACTGATAAAGGCTTAACTTTATCAACAATAAAAAAAGTGCTGATAAAGGAATTTTTTATCGATGTTAATAAAATATACCATTATCACTGCTTTTTAGCTAGAGATGATAAATGGTTCATTGGGTTTTATAAAAAAAAAATCCTAACTTCCTCCTCCTTCCTTTCACCCATTATGCTCTAGCGGAAGCCGATCGTTGTCACCGCGCCTCCTTCTCCTCCTCCTCTCCGTCACCTCTCCTCTACTGTGAACCACACCTCCATTGTTAACCTCTCCTCCTTCGTGCACCACACCTCTATCATGCATGAACCGGACCATCATCTACCTCTCCTTCACTGCACACCACATCTCTGCCATGCGCCACACCATCGTCATGCGCCTCTCCTCCACCGAAGGACTCCTCTGTTGCACGCCTCCCCTCTGCTATGAACGCACCTCCACCGCACGTTGAACGCCACCTCTGTGGTGAGTTTTCTTCACCTTCTCTTTGTTTGATGGTGATGTTGTTTATTATACGGGCTAAACGCCCTGCTAAAAATCATGTTCATTGGTGGTCCTAGTTTGCGCACTAAATTAATTGCATGTTGGTTGGTTTTTGAAAATAAATTGGTGGTCCTTGTTTGTTAACTAAATAAATTTCATGTTGGTTGGTTTTTGATGGGGATTATATTCTTATTGAACTTTGGTGTTCTTTTTTTATCAATTTATTAATCTTATATATTAATTTGATTTCATAATATGTAATGATATCATATATGATTTTTGGACACCCCATTGTTTATGTTTGATATATTTATGTTGGAATTTAATTCATTTATTATTTAAATGTGTTTTTCATTAAGTTTTGAATCTTGTTTGGTCTCTAAAAATAATTTTATGTGTTCAACTTGGGTGAAATATTTAAGGATCATTTGTAAAATTCGTAAAAATAATTTCATGTTTTGGTTATCAATGAATTCTCAAAGGCCCTGTTGGAACATTATAAAAATCTTTTTTTATCATGGAACATTTTTTCTATATTATATTTGGATTTTGATGGTTATATAATGTGAGTTGATTTTCTTATGGAATGTGTTATATATGCGTAAAAGGGGTTGTTTCAGTGAAGGGTGTTTAGAGGTGAGATGAATAGTTTTTTATGTTATTTAGATTTTATGTGATTGACTTCATGATTGATTTTGATCTGCCCCATTTCATTTATCATGAGAACCCTAGTTACATAGAAAGTACCTAGGACAAGTAATTTCTCGAAATAAATTTTCTCTCCCTAGTATGGGATTAAATCCCCACATTTACTAGGAATCAATATTCTCTCCCTAGATATGAATCAAAACGCTTCACTTTCTAGGCATTGATTCATTCTCACTGAGAACCACTATTGCACCAAAACCTCGACCAATCATACTCCTTGATACCTCCCTCTACTACACATCCACCTCTAATTCTCAACATCATAAAAGAATTTCCTTCTACCCTCTTGGATCGATATTCTCTTGGACACACCTTTTAAAAAAAATCTAATGCTTTCATCTCGTGGTTTCCCATTCTACTGAACACCTCACTTCTGACTAATTCAAATTCAATGAAACATTTGAACTCTCCAAGAGTAGGAAGGCCATTTTCCCCCATAGTCTGAATCCTCCACCATTGAATATCAATCCAAACCTTAACCATTTCAATGGCACCACCACTTTGTTACTAGTGAAATTCCACTAAATCATAGAAAACCACTTCACTAGAGGAAACCCAGTTGTCTTAAAACCAAGACATTTTATCGAGTATTGATAAAATAATCACCATATGTTATGTAACTAAGCTTTAATACCACTTTTTGTTAACTGATAGTAGAATAATAAAAATATGTGATACCACTAGTTGGATTTGGTACAAATCAAAGATCATAATGTTAAAACCCCCAAAACATAAATTAAATCCCTGAAACCTGAAGATAGTGGAAGAAATTACAGAACATACTTGAATTAAAACAAATCCCTGAACTGGATATACCATAACATAGAAGTAAAGATATAGCTAAGTCACTAAATAATATATCTGACTTCTAGTTCCAGTAACCTCATGGTTTTGAAAATATCTCCCCTAGAGGAAAATGAGAAATAAAGGATAAACACATGACATAAATGTAATAAGCACAACACATGAAATTTGTGTTTTTTGGAAGAAATTCCTACTTCATAGGGGAATACATTGATATTTTTAAGGATAAATTTAGTTATAAGGGGAACATATCTTTTGTTAGACATACCTATCCGAAGATACATGAGACACTTTATAGACACCCTAGTCAAATAACCATAACAACTCATGTAATGAATCCTTCCACCTGCAAGCACTTTCTGGTGGATCCCCTCAAAGGGAAAAATGATATAATTCGAGTGATTACCAAATCATATTTTCTTCTTAGCATACTTTTATATCTAAATATATAAATTATTATTTTATTACAACTTTAACAAATTATATGAATGAATTATTAACAATTGATATTAAATGTTATGAAGTGTTCATGACATTTAGGTTGATGCATCCATAAAATGTACCAAACCTAGATTTTCTTTATGAAATTTTATTTAAAAGGTTCTAGACTATTTTGTGACTTGATTTTGTTAACCTCGTGAATGATTTTTGGAGATTTAATAATTATCTTGAGACTTATAATGATACTCTCATCACTTTTACTCTAGAGGTTATTGATATGAGTTTAGTTAGAAATTTTAGAATGAGTATTCTTTGTAATGTCATTTATAAAGTCTTTTTGATGATTTTAGAAAATAGACTAGGGAAAATCATACCATCTATTAGTTAAGTACCATAGTCATTTTATTATTTTTACATGATAAATAATGTTCTTAAAAGGATTGGGAAAACAACATAGTTTCTTCTAGTGATGAGTGGCATGGGGAAATTATTTGTGTGAAAGGAATGACACTTGAGAAATTTTTGATTATGTAATGGGTTCAGGCTTATAGATTTTCTTAGGTGTATTTATAATGGAAGGAAACAATAGTACATGTGAGATACATATACATTGTTCTTGGGGTGTAAAACCAATTGATTTGGTGTGAGCCAAGGATCATTGGGATAATTCAGTGTTTGTAGTAAACTCAAACACAAATGTTTCATGGTTGCGAGTGTGGTCACTGACTATGGAACATATACATTGGGAATCCGGTGTTGTGGTGAAGGATAATTGATATAATTGGTCAATATAAGAATTGATATGGGATATCCAATGGTGAGGATAACAATATCAAATGATTATGGAAATTATTATTATTATGCCTACCTTGGGAATAATGTGATGGAATCGTACAACACTTATTAATTTGGTATGAATCGAGGTATTTTCTTGGTATATTTTATAAAGTGTCTATATTGGGATCTATGTCTTTTTGAAAATGCCTAAGTGGATCTTTCTAAAATGATTTAAGTGTTTTGAAATGTTTCTTAGAGGTATGTCACTCATTTTAAATGATTAAGATTGTTGGTTCATGAAGTTGTATTAAATGCTTTAAAAAAGGAATTGCGGTTTTGTGAAAGAGTGTTTGGAACTGATTTATTTATTTTAAAAATGGAATGTTTTTTAAAAGAAGATTTTTTTTAAATGGTTAGTTTTTTAATGGTATTTCAAGTGTGATTTTTTAAATAGTTTTTAGATGACATTTGAATTGTAGTTTTTTCAGAATCATTTAAGTTTATATTTTTATAGAATTAGGAAAACCATTACATTATATCAATATTTTTTTATTTATATTTTTAAATAAAAATATGACCAAATCAAATAGTATGGATATGAATAAAGGCTGGATGGATGCCACTCGTTTGACAAGAGAGTGTGAAGATGGAGTGAAAGAGCTCATCAACTTTGAAAAAGATCATGCATATGACCCTTCTCAAATCCTTTGTTCACATTTACACTGATGTTATTAAAGACAAGTTAGTCTAGAGGAGTTGGAAGAACACTTGATTTATCATGGAATATATCGAAGTTACAAATGTTGCAATAAACATGGGGAAAATGAAAATGTAGCTAGTGGTTGGAATAACACTACATTTATGGATCATTTGATATGATTACAAGTGTGGACAATGAAGAATACCACATCGAGGATGTGATTATAGATTTGAATGACAATGAAGATCATATTGAGGAAATGACAAAGACATTTGAAGATAAACTTTCTTATTTCCCAAAAATATTTGAGCAATTAAAGAGTTGTGCAAAGATGCCTTTGTATGATGGTTGCAATAAATATATAGAATTGTCAGCCGTACTGAAGTTGTATAATTTAAAAGTAGGAAACATATGGAGTGAAACTAGTTTTATGGAATTGATTTTTCTTTTGAATGAAAAGCACCCAGAAGATAATGAGATTCAGATCTGAACATAAAATACCAAATGAATGCTACGTTTGATGGATATGATCTCTGAATGAATACATGCCTGCCCGAATGACTATATACTATTTCACAAGGACCGCAGACCACTTCGATAATGTCCAATGTGTGGTGATTCTCAATACAAGAAAGATGAATCTAGTCCGATAAATGTTTTATGGTACTTTCCAATCATTCCAAGGTTTAGGCACCCATATAGAAGTGAGGAGACTATAGGGTAATTGATGTGGCACACAGATAGAAGAAATAAATATTGGAAACTACATCACCAGGAAGACTCTCCTTACTGGAAGAGAATCGATCATGAGTATCCTAATTTTGGAAATGATCTGAGAAACCTTTGTCTTGCATTATCTGCATATGGAGTGAGTACTTTTGGTTTTTAAAGTAGCACTCACAGTACATGGTCGGTTATATTGGTAAATTATAACTTTCCATCTTGGTTATGCATGAAAAGAAAACACATCATGCTATATATGCTTATATCAGGACTGAAAAAACTGTGTAAAGATATTTATGTTTGTTTGGATCTATTGATCGAGGAGTTGAAATTATTGTGGGATTCAGGTGTTACATTTTATGATGATTATATAAATGAAGATTTCACGTTGAGATCCATGTTATATGGGATGATAAATGACTTTCCTACTTATGGAAATTTGTTAGGACATATCATTAAAGGAATTCATGGGTGTCTTGTCTACGAACAAGGTACACATTCAATTAGGTTGAAACATTCATTAAAAACCATGTTTCTAGGACATCACAGATTTCTACCTCGATGACATATGTATCGATCTGGGAATACATCATTCGATGGAATTTCATAAGAACGTACAACACCATCTCCACTAACAGGTGATCAACTGTTTGAGAAAGTAAAAGATGTGGACACTGCTTTTGGTAAATTGTTTTCGAAAAACCTTACGAAAACCAGTTGGAAGAAGTGATCGGTTTTTTTGAATTACCATACATTAATTTTCTGCACATTAGACACTTTCTTGATGTTATGCATGTTAAAAAAAAATTGTGACGGTGTCATCAACACGTTGCTAAATGAACTCTAAAAAAGGATGGAATTAAGGATAGGTTGGACATGGTTGACATGGGAATATGAGAAGAGTTGGTGCCAGTGAAAGGTGAAAAACAAGATTTTCTTCCTCCATCTACTTACACTCTTTTGAAGCAGGAGATATATCAGTTTTTCAACTTCTTCAATTATCTAAAGGTTCTAGAGGGGTATTCATCGAATATCAAGAACATCATATCAATGACTGATTTAAAGTTAAAGGATCTGAAATCACATGACTGCCACATTTTTATGCAATATCTAATTCATATATCTTTACATTTTATTTTTTACAAGAATTTATATTATACATTAATGAAGCTATATTTCTTCATCAAATATATATGAAGTAAAGTTATAGACCCGAACAAATTTCCGAGTATGGAAAGAGAAATTATCATCATATTATGTGAATTGGAAATGTTCTTCCTTCCAACATTATTTGAATGATGGTTCTTTTGATAGTTCAATTTGTGAGAGATATTTGACTATGTGGCCCTTTACACTATAGATGGATGTACCCCATTGAACGGTATATGATGATTTTGAAATGGTATATCCAAAATCGAAGTCAGTTAGAGGGTTATATTGCGGAGAAATATATTGTTGAGGAAATCATTGAATTCTGTACCGAATACCTGTCCAGTGTGGAAAGAATTGGTCTATCAAAATATCGTCACACTGGGTGGCTTATGGGTAAAGGAAGTTCTGGAAGAGATGTTGTCACAATCAATATTATAGATCGGGAATAGGCCCACATTTACATTTTTCATAACTGTTTTGTGGTTGACCCATGTCTCCAAACCCACAAATAAATTCTTGGTCATTTTAATCCATAAAGGGATGAAAATGGATATCAAATTCATATAATAGACAGTTTATAGGATGGTTTTAGGACCATATATTTAAGGAGTTAGTTGAAAATCTAGACTCAATTTCAGAATGACTTTGATGGCTAGTCGGAGAAACAAGTGTGAATGTATTATCTTATAATTGTTATATGATTAATGGTTATACATTATATACTAATGAACATGATGAAGATATTACCATGAATAATAGTGGAGTTACACTTGTGTCTAAAGCGATGTATGTTTTTGGTGCAAAAGATAGAAATCCAATTTATTTGAATATGTCATACTTTGGTATCATCAAAAAAATATGGAATTTGGATTATAAGAACTTCCAAGTGAATATTTTTCAATGAAAGTGGATTGATAATAGGAGTGTTGTTAAAATAGATGAGTTGGGATTCTTGAAAGTTGATTTCAGTAAGGAAGGTTACAAAGATGAACCATTTATAATGGCATCATAGGAAGTACAAGTATTGTGTGTTAGAGATCCCGCAAACTGAAAGTGGTCAATTATTTTGTTATCGACCAAAACCACTGAAGGGTTAGATGAAAATTCAACAGAGTATGACCCTTTCATTGGGATGCTGCAATCATTTCATAGTGGTCCTAATGTAGATGATGTTTTTTATGTTAGAGGATACCATAATGAAGGGATTTGGATAGTCAATAGAGGGGTAAAATCCCTTAAGCCTTTAAAAAAAGAGTTCAATAACCAGGTTATATTTTTGGTAATATACCTCGTGTTACATTATGTTATTATCTATTCACTACTACTTTTATGTAATCTAAATTAAATGTTAAACCACTTCTGTAGATAATGACTTCTACAAGTGATGATGCTCCCAATCTTGAGGCACAATAGGTCTCTCAAACTGCTACTCCTCACAGTGCAGAGGACCAATAGGTTTCTTAACATGTTGTTGTTGGTTATCCCAGTGCAGAGGTACAACCACCATCTACAAATGATAATTATAGCTCTTCAGAGAAACATATTTATGATGTTGAAACTGAGGAAATGGTAGGAAATAAAACACCAACGGTGTAGAAAAAATAGTAGCTCCATAGTTTGATGGTGTTAAAAAAAACCTAAAGGCAAAAGAGAAAGGCATCAAATATGAGGTCATATGGAATAAGCAAGGACAACATGTTAACCCCAACAAGGCCATGTTCAATAGTTAAATGGGAATCATCACTCAGAAACACGTGTTGATTGATGTACAGTTATGGCACCATGTTGTTGCTGGGATTAAGACACTGATGTGGGGAGATATTATGATAACATTATGATATCATTTGTTTAATTTAATAAAAAATAAAATAGTGAAACATTGACTTACTCTTCATCATACCTTGTAAAGTTCATTTATAGTGGATGACTCACACAAGGGCTATGTGTTAAGGGTTTCTAGAAGGACTCACAGAGGCTTTCACACCATTTTAACAAGATGTTATCTTAAATATGATGAAGGGAAAATAAACCCACATGCACCTCCTATTTATACACACTAGATAACACAAGGATCATGGGATTCATTTACTAGCTATCGTGCAGAGCAGTATTTTCTGGTACACTGTGTTTGGTAATAAGTTGTTTGAAGATACGTGTATTCATCACTTTGAGTGATAGTTTTTTTTATGAAACATCAACTGAGTGCTAAAAATAAGGAATGAGAAGAAAAACCAGCATACCCCTTCCATAAAGAAATAATGGGGTACGCTTCACTTGAAAAAAAAATTGGTATGCATTTTAAATCTATTATAATACTTTTATGTGACATAAAACAACACTATAACTACATTCCTCTATTTATATTTAGATTGATGGATCCAAATCCAAATTCACTTCCATCCCATGCCATGTACTATGGAAGGAGGCACGTGTAAATGAATATGGGATACTAATAGATGAAAACACACAAAAGTGTGGGAAACATGTGTAAGTATGACATAATAATTTTTTTTTTCTATTAATCGTTATTACATAACAAGGATTAAATATTTTCCTATATTTTTTATCTTACATATTCATAGGAATCAGCAACATCCAAACTAGGTGCAAAAATACTTTCAGTGGCCATATAGCAAGTAGAAAAGAATGGTCGTGTTAGAGGTGTGGGTTTTGGGGTGACACCCTAAAAAATTTTAGAAGAAAAAAAGAGGTGGATCAAAGTGAAAAAATCAAAATGATGAGGGAAAGAATAGTTATCTTTATATATAATTTCAAAGAGAGTTCATGGAAAATATGATGGCAGGGGGGAGAAGAAACAACCCACGAACAACCAGCACGTGATGATCCCACCCCACCCACACTATCTTTAAGGTAAACAATTCCCCTTAAAAACCTATCTAAGATAAGGTAATAAATATTCTAATAATTTTTTATGTGAATTGTGAATTAGATAGACCCCGATACCTTTTCTATTTTTATATTTTATAGGGTGAAAATGACTATGATTTATATCTATCAACACCCACCAATCACCTTGTAGCGAAGGATACGGTGTTCAATATCTAGAACGCCATGCTACACAATAGGCCACTTCCAATAGGTCATGTCAAATTGTTGATTAATGTAGCCCATGAGGTGAGCACTGAGTTACTTTTTCCAATTGATGACGAAGATATTCATAAGGTCAAACAAGATCTTGAAACATTCATCGTATGACCATCACATCTTGTAAAAAACATATCGACGATGAGGTATTCATTTCGAATTTATTTTTTAAGATAACCCATTAAAATTTAATGAAAAAATGTCCTAAATAATGAATATTATTATAGACAGACATAGGGAAGGGGGTGAAAAGAAATAACAGCTCAAAACCATCTCAAGGATCAACCAACTGATCAAAACGATCTACAGAAAGCACCTTAAAACCACCTATTCTATATCTGCATTTATTATCATTACAGGCACATGTGAATATGAAGTTGAAAGTCGCTGGGGTTCACACAATTCTTTTGGATGAAAATATGTAAATCGGGGAAGATCTATATTTCATTAGTGTCGATAATGTAAGTGAAATCCTTGAGTATAATTGCTCGGCGGCTCAGTTATAAATGTATACATGAGGTATGTTTTCCTGATTTGATTTTCCAAAAGCTGATATACTATGATAATTATGACTTAATACATTTCATATTTTTTGTAAGCATATATATACAAAAATTAAGAGATTTCCCCATGAACAAAAATTTGGACTTTTTATTCCTCACGTAATCTCTAAAGAACGAAAAGAAATAGAATTCGAGAAAGAGGGTGAAATAGTGGCAGGCCTACTCAAATTTTTTAATAGAAAAATTACAGATGGAAGACTCTTCTTAATACTAACGATGCAGGGGTAAAACTCTACAATTTAATCATATCAAATATATTTTAATTTCTTTCATTACATATTCATTTTAGGGTTTTTAGGTAGCATTGGATGCTCATTAATGTAAATTTGGATACTCTAAAGATTTATTTCTTGGATTCAATTCATGGATATCCAACAAACCGACCACAAATTATAGTGTTTGTCAGTTTTTAATACACTACAAACAACATTTTAGAACTAAAAATCTTGTTATATAATTTATATTATCTTTTAATGAGGATTCTGTAATGATAGGGTAGTGCATGAATATTCTCTACATCAGGGAATGAGGCCAGGGGAAAAGGATAAGGAACGTCACAAGTACTAAGACTGGATACAAATCAGGGTATATATAATAATATTTCACTATCCAAACACATATAAAAAATACTTAATTTTCTCAATGTTTATTTAGTGTCTAAAACAAATAAATGAAAAAGACTGTGCTTATTATGTTTGTAAATTTATGAAAGAGATTGTATTCCATTAACAAACCAGCATCCCTAAATAGGTATTTTCAAGTATAATTACTATTTTATTTAAAATATTTATTAATTCTTTGTGTATTTATATTTTTTTCATTACTACAATGATTTTTGAAAAGACTCATATTCACAAGATGATATATATTTGTTTAGAAATGAATGGGCAGTATAGCTGATGGAAGAATGTATAAAAATAGCATGAATATGTGACCAGTATGACTCAAAGTGTCTATTTTTATTCAAAATTTTCTGTATTTTTATTAAAAAGAACAAGTGAAATGCTGAAAACTGATCAAACACATTAGGATTGATTTGATCATTTAGAAAAATGATTCATAAGTCATTTTTTACGTGTTGGAATCAACCACGCCTAAATTCGACATAGGGTGTGACCGTTACGTATTTAAGTGTGTATTTTTATATTAAATTAATAATAAATTTAGAAAAAAGAACAAGTGGTATACTAAAGACTAATAAAATGAATTTGGATTATTTTGATACTTTATGAAAATGATCCATCAGTCATTTTTTATGTGTAGGAATCAACCACTCCTCAATCCGATAAATGGTGTGACCGATATGACTGAAAGTTTCCATTATCAATTTAAAATTGACATTTTTTCTCAAAACATGTCACTCACTAAAAACCAAGAAAACTCACTCCAATTGTCTTAATAATTTAGGACAACAATTCATAAGTTATTTGTAATGTGTATAAAGTATTCTCATATCAAACCGATCCATGATGCAACCGGTATGACTCAAAATGTGTGTTTCCAGTTTGGAATGATATTTTAGTAAAAGAACACAATTGACCTATTCAAAACTGAGAAAATGCATTTTTATTGTTTTTATACTTTATTAAAATGATATATAAGTCATTTTTGATGAGTAGGAATCAACCACACCTCAATACGATGCATAGTGTGACCGGTATGACTCAAAGTGTCTCTTTTTATTTAAAGTTGACATTAATTTTAGTGAAAAACACAATTGGCATACTAAAAACCAAGAAAACGCATTCAGATTGTTTCGATAATTTAGTAAAATGATCCATGAGTAGTTTTTGTTGTGTATGAATCAACCCCACCTCAATACAACACCTAATGTTACCTGTATAAATCCAATTGTGTCATTTTATTTTAAATTTGACACTAATTTAAGTAAAAAGGAAAACTAACATACTGAAAACTGAGCAAACACATTCAGATTATTTTGATACCATAGGACAATTATACTTGAGTCATTTATGATGTGCAGAAATCAACCGTACCTTAATCTGACACATGGTGTGACCGATATGAATAAAAGTAGATATTATCAGTTTAAAATTTACATTTTATCTCAAAACATGTCACTCACTATAACCCAATAAAACGCTATCTGATTGTATTCAAAATTTAGGATAGTGATTATTAAGTCCTTTTTGACGTGTATAAAGTATCCTCATATAAAATAAATGCATTATGTGACCAGTATGACTCAAAAATCATGTTTTCGGTTTGAAATGATATTTAGTAAAGAAACACAGCTGACATACTAAAAACTGATCAAATGCTTTTGGATTGTTTTGATACCTTATAAAAACAATCCATGAGTCATTTTTTACATGTAGGAGTCAACCACACCTCAATCTGATGAACAATGTGAGTATTATAAATCCAAATATATTCTTATTTAAAATTGACATTAATTTGAGTAAAAAGAACAAGTGACATACTGAAAACTGAGAAAATGCATTCAGATTTTTTTAATACTTTAATACAATGATCCATAAGTCATTTGTGATGTGTAGGAATCAACCGCACCTCAATCTGACACACAGTGTGACCAGTATGACTAAAAGTATCCATTATCATTTTAAAATTAACATTTTTTGTCAAAACATTTCACTCACTAAAAATCAAGAAAACACCCTCCAATTGACTTCATAATTTAGGAGAGAAATTTGTAATTCATTTTTGACATGTATGAAGAAATATCACCTCAAACTGATGCATTATGCAATTGGTATGACTCAAAATGGGTGTTTCTGTTCTGAAATGATATTTTAGTAAAAATCACAACTGTCATACTGAAAACTGAACAAACCCATTCAGATTGTTTTGATACATTAGGAAAATGATCCATGAGTCATTTGTGATGCATAGGAATCAACCACACCTCAATTTGATGAATGATGTCACCGGTATAAATCAAAATATGTCATTTAAATTTGAAATTAATTTTAGTAAAAAAACAAGTTACATACTCAAAACCAAGAAAACTCATTCGGATCGTTTTGATATTTTAGTAAAATGCTCCATAAATCATTTGTGACATATATGAATCAACCCCATCTCAATAAGATGCACGATGTGACCTGTATAACTTCAAATGTTTATTTTTTATTAAAAAATGACATTTTATTAATGTATTCTTTCATATTAATGTTTAATTTATTTCTTTATAGTATTACTAACATAATATATGTTTTATTATATTGGTGGAACCTTTTTCTTGAGTTGGGATGATTTTTTCGGTAACTAATACCTTGGGAAAACATTTTTGAGAGGGGATCGCTAATGTCAAAGGAAGAAACATTAATTTTTTTAACTTTTTGTTGGATAATTCTAAATATAATTATATAAAAAAAATTGAAATGTATATAGAATTGTTTTATAAACCCTTGTGTGTGCTGCTTTGTTCATGGGTGCACTATGTAGGTGTTGTTTTGTGTAGGTGGTGTGTGTGTTTGATGTACATGTGCTACTAGTGGGTGTGTTTTTTATATGTGCAGGTGTTGCTGGTGGGTGTGATGTTATATAAATAGCACAAAAAAGGTAGCTAAGATTTTATCAATGCTATTTTGAGCACTGATAAAGGCCCCCTTTATTAGCACTATTTAGAGTGCTGATAAAGTCCCACTTTATTAGTTCTATTTCAAGCGTTCATAAAGACCCCATTATTAGTGCTAATTAAGGCATTGATAATGTGGTCCTTTATCGGCGCTACAAATAGTGATAATAAATGTTTCCTTTATCCGCTCTAAAATAGAGTTGATAAAGGGGGGTGTTATCAGAGCTTTTTATGGCACATATAAATGACACCCTTTATCATTGATTTTTTAGCATTGTTAAAATGGACCCCCCTATCTTCACTGAGATTACCAGCACTTTTCTAGCACTGTTAAAAGTGTTTTATAATGCTAATGAAAACTCTTTCTATATTAGTGGGGGTACCCTAAGTTTCAAGAACCAATGGATCGAGAGGGCATGAAATATATGGGTGTCAATGGAGGCCAACACATGCTTTTCAAAGAAAAGAAAGTGCAGGGTGTCAATGAAACATGTCTAGAGGCTACAAAAACCAAGTCTTATTTGGTGCTAAACAAGCCTGTTGATAAGGATGACCTTCCCCGGGTACATTAGTTTGTGTCTGACAAACCTGATGGTTCATGGGCAGCCTTGGTCTCTGGTGATGGAATTGATTCTAGCCATGAAGAATCTGAAAAGGAGCTTGTTGTGTAGGCTGAGATTGATGTGAAACTAAGGAGGATAGAAGATTGTCTAACTCTTTTGAATTTAAGGGTAAGAAAAATATAATATTGATTCCATCATTTTAACTAAATGGACAAAAGGAACTGCTAATAGTGGGGGACCCTTGGACGGAGCTAGGAAATATCCTTATGTTGAATCCCTTATTTCCACTAAATTTCCTTTGAGAAAAAGTGATGCATGGACAACCTTCGATCAGGGGAGAACTTCCAATGCATTGGGTGTCGAACCTGTCGGCGGTAACTAATGGAAGGAGAACACTACATTTCTCTAGCCTAAATTGTTAAATGATTCTAAAGATTGGGTACTACAAACCTTGGAGATTTCACCCAACTAATCGGAATTTTTTAAAGAGTGAGGAAAGAAGGAAGACAAAATATGTATGGATGAAATGTCTGATGGATCTCAGGTAAGGTTACTTAGCTTCTTTGGCATCCTAAACTAGTCTAATAATAAGGTGTTTTTCTCTGAATAATTCTTCAATGCTCACCGAGTATAAGGAATTAAGATGGAAAAGTCAATTTTTGGAAAAAGTATAGCGGAAGATCCAACCCCACAAAATGATATTGATAGTGAGACATGGTAGCTAACTAAAACATGGAGGAGGATCCTTCATCTGAGAGGTAGGGGTGGTGTCTGATCCCATAGATGAGTATTTTTTGTTGTGGAGGGGATTGTTACTTATTTTCATTCCCCATATCCCTTTGTTCTCTATCTTTATATTATTTTCAATAAATATCAGAACCATGGGAGAGCCCACGGTTCACACCATCTTGACTATACTCATGGGAAATTCAACATCTAAGGAATTTGACATACTAAATAAATGTGTTGAAATATTTTTTTATGGATTTATTAATTATATCTTGGTGTATTATTATAATACCCTAAATATGAATATTTGTAATATGTTCCATGAGTACTTTGATAGCAACATTGGCCTTTGAAATACACTTCACCACACCCACTTGTAACTGGTCAAGTATTTTTCTATATTCAAATTTTTATTGAAAATGAATTCCTGTTGAATAATATCTAATGGTTATATTGGCCTGGGGTGGCCTCACATCTTGATTAAGATCTTGAAGGTGCTACTTTAATTCATTATTCTCCATGCAATTTTTCATATGAAGTATCATTTCTTTAATTTATTTTTTAATATCACAACATAAGAAATATAAATTTTCTTTTATTTTTTAATTTTTTAATTTTTTTTAGAATCTAATTATGGATTAGGAGAATATATAGGAATATTTTCACCACTATAGATTTTAGTTTATCAATCACTAGCCCTTAGCAGTGCTGATGATGTCCACTTTTATCACCATTAGAAAACGCACTGATAAACGGTACCTTTTATCACCACTAAAAAATCAATAAATGGTAGCTTTTATCAGTGTTTTTTTGCTAGTGGTGATAAATGACAACCTTTATCAGTGATTTTTGTTAGCGTTGATAAAGACCACATTTATCAGCTATAGAGAAAAACAATGATAAAGGTGGATTTTATCTGAATTTTTTTATAGCGCTCATAAAAGGTACCCTTTCTCAACACTTTTTGAGAGGGTTGATAAAGGACACCTTCATTAGTGCTAGAAAAAAATACTGATAAGGGGTGCCTTTTATCAGCACTTTTATTTTAGCACTCATAAAAGGCACTCATTATCAGCACTTTCTATTAGCATTGATAAAATGTATTTTTCATAAAAATATTAAATTTCACTAACAATCATATATTAATATATACATATATTTATTTTGATATAAATATAATATATTTTATTAAATATTATTTATAGAATAAAAAATATATATTTACATTTTATATAAAAGATATTTAGTGAAAATGGCTTATAAAATAATTAAAAATAATATTAATTAATAATTTGCCAATTATTGTCGACTAATAGTTATTTAATAAAAATTGGAAGACATGAAAATCCAATAAATTAATTAACATTCTAACATAAATTTAAGGTGGCTAGGGTGGCAATGGTGGGTGGGTTTTGGGGCGGCAGTCACAAGGTCGAATCCCTAGGATGGTTTATTTGCGGTGTCCTCTTTATAGTGTGTGCGAGCTATACTTTAACAGTTGTAACCCCTCTTTTATGATAAGTTGAAAACATGCATTGAACTTCAAACAACCATAACTTTTATTCGGAAGTCCATTTGAGTTTTACCACATATGAAATTAATGTTTGCGAAGAGATCTATGTTGTATTTCTTAGGGGGGCTTGGTTATAATTTTCTAAGGTCAAAAAAGGTTTAGAGTGCCTCCAAAACTGAGTTTTTAGTTGAGATACACTGATTTTTTAATATTTGATGATATTTCAGCTTTGTTTAAGAGGGACTTCTTGTTTTTTTCAGTGGAGACTAAATTTATACTTAGGTCTTACATTCATATCGATATTATGGTTTTTTATTTTAACATTTTACATATTGTTTTATTATTTATAATAAAATATATGATTGTTTTCCTAAATTTTCATATAATAAATAAATTATACAAATAAATATTTAAACATATTTACATAAAAATTAATTTTTAAATATATAAATCATATGGAAATAAATATTTATTTTTCATTTTATTTAAAATAAAAAATTATTCATTATTTTTTACCTTATAAAAATAGATTTAATATATATACACAACCACAAATTATGATTTATCCAATGATAAGTTTTATCAATGCTAAAAAAGCACTAATAAAAAAGGAACCATTTATTAGCACTAAAAAAGCGATGATAAAAGGCTAACATTTATCAGCACTGGCTAAAAGTGATAATAAAGGTAACTTTTATCATCCCAAAAAACATTGATAAAAGTGAAACTTATGAACACTTTTATTAGTGTAAAGACTCGTAAAATTCAAGGAACATTTTTTCTTAATTTTCTTTTTGATTTTACAAAAACGTTGTTTCTGATGGCACCTAATTCCGAGGCCCGTTGTTCCCGGAATCATTTTATGAAGTTTAGCTCGGGTACGTTCAGTGAACGAACGAGCGGGTTTTTCTAACTTTTGAACCGGTGCTTGAAATCAAATTCCAAGGGCACCGATGGAATCGTAGTGCCAGTAATTGCTTAAAAACACATTTTCCGGAGTTGCGTTCGCTCGGGTATGGTTTTTAAATTTTCGGGTTAGGTAAATGAATAAAATAAAATGGGGCAACTAATTTATTTTATTTTAAGTTGTTTAACCTAAGCTAAGAGGTTAAAGTGGGACCCACAATATCCTACACCACTAGGTAGAATATTTTTGGGGTGGGGCCCACACGAGCCCCACCTTTTTCAACCCCCCTCCTTTAATTAATGTAACGCACATGCACCCCTATTAAGTGGAAGTCAAGCCTTGCATTTTTCTATTTATGAAACACCTCAATTAATTTGGGTGGTTTAAACGTTGCAATTAATTCATTTAATTCATTATTTCGTTTTTGATTTTCAAAATGTTGGCTTCTGTGTTAATAAAATAAGACAACTATTATTTTATTAGAGGTTGGTTGTGCGAGAGGGTTTGGGAGAAGTCACTCAAGAAGTGAAGCACTCCTTCCTCGACGAAGAACGTGAAGAACACCGACCTCCGACGAAGGTTGACAAGAACGACGGATCCTCGGAGATCGACGACGCGACGCCGACGAATCCTTTCTCCGCGACGCGACGATCCCCCTTCCGCGACGCCATCTTCTGCGACGTGCAATTCTGCGACGAACCCTCACTCGACGACGCTTGAGGTAGGGGTTTTGGTTCAATTATATCTATGTGATTTATATCCTCGGAATGTGTTTAAGATTTTTCGGAAGCCGTTTAAACCACTAACATGGTGGGTGCGGACCAACGAACAAGTCCGAACCCACCGTTTCTTCGTTCTTGGTGTGCGGATCGGCGGGCGACGACGAAGCAGGATGCAAGGGCATTTTATGGTCTTCGCAGTGAAGAGTCGGTCCTGGGAGGACTGCTGGCGAAGATGGCAGGCGAAACGGACCACCGGAGCGCGTCCGGTGGTCCACGGAAAACCCCACCGGCGCGCCCCGCCGGCACGGCGGCGCCGGCGGCTGGAGGTGCCGGCCGGCACCGGCCGGCCGCCAGGAGGCGGAGGCACCCGGTGCGCCCCTGGGAAGGGCCGTCGTGGTTGTAGGCTGCTGGTCCCGCAACCGCGCGGGGCCAAGGAGGCGGGGACGCGGCGCTAGGCCGCGTCCGTTGGGAAGAAGCGGCCCCCACGTGGGGGTCGCGGTTTCATTCAAGGGGGCGGCTCCCCCTTTGCGCAGCCACTCGGCTCGCGCCGCGCCGCGCCGAGCTGGATTGGCCGCACCGGGCCGGGCCGCCCGGGTCGTGCCCCGCCGCGTCAGACCCGGGGGGTTGGGTCGGATCGGATCGGGCCAAGACCCCCCATTTTCAGACTCTTTCGGTCTTTTGCCTATAACTTGGGATGCAGACCTCCGATCGATGCACCGTCAGCTGCGATGTGATCCTTGGATCGAGACAGTCGTTTCAGTATATTACACTCAAGGTTTCAGAGAACTTTAGGTTTGGCCGGTTTGGTTCGTACACGAAACCAACCTGGCCCTCGGAGGGGAAACGCTTATAACTTGAGCTCCGGACGTCCGATCGACATGTCGTCGATTTTGATGGATTCCTATTAGTGATACGGACCTTTTGGATTACTCCACTCGAGGTTTGGATGCAGTTGGAGTACGTTCGGGTTGGTTTTGACTTAAAAACCAACCGGGCCCCTAGAACGAAAAAGCCAATAACTCTCAGACCGGGCATCCGATTGACGCGCCGTCAGTGACGTTGAGGTCCTGTTGACGATATGAAACTTTTGAATACATCAACTCCGGACTATGTGTCAGTTGATGTGTCAGCCCCTCGGCTCGTGGAGCAGACCCTTCCGAATGAGCTTGCTGTGTGCGGGAACCCTAGAGCTGGCTGCGATTGCGACGACGATGACGACATTACAGAAATCCATCGTGGATTCGACGACGACAACTACAACACTTAGAGATCCTATGTGGATCATTGCTACTGATACTGTGTGGGTCAGATCCTATGTGGGTCAGCGCTCAGCGGTCCTGTGTGGGCCAGCGCCTACAGATCCTGTGTGGGTCCGATCTTGTGTGGGTCATTACAGGGGTTAGTTACCTATCGATCCTTTGTGGGTCATTGCGGGGGTTAGTACCTATCAATCCTGTGTGGGTCCAACGGCTTAGATGAATCAGTGGCTACATCTGATCATCTCTATCGTCTTACGAAGAAGTATACCTGTTTGAGCTGAATCTTGATTTTCAATACCTATCTTCGATAAGTTTGACTTGATATCCTGTGTGGATTACGTTATGCTTTCATGTGTGGATTGGGTTGTGATTTCCATTGTGGACTGGGTTGTACTTGGGCTTAGATGTTGGAGCCGAACTGGAATTGATGACTTAGGTGTATGTATGGGCATATACCTAAGTAGTGTCGGATGTTACTTCGTAATTGTATCTTTCCTTTGTGGATTATCCTTTGTGGATTATCCTTTGTGGATTCTGGGAGACCTTCACGGGTCTCGGGGTCCCTACTGAGTAGCTTATACTCACCCCTGCACGGGCTATGCTCGCACTACGTTGTGTTGGTTATAGATGACGGACATTGCTGATCGTGTTGGGGTTTGCGGAGCAGGTCGGTACTGGAGGTGGACCATTGGGCGGGATGTACTCGGAGCGGACGGCTGGACCCCGAGGAGCTGTGGAGGCTATCTGTACCCACCCTTCAGGTGGGACTTCCAGTGGACGGATCGAGGTTGCGGCTTTACTTTTCAGTTTTTGTACTCCCTATTTCAGTTTTACTTTACTTTCAGTTTGGGTTTGTATTCTGGCCCACTTACTTTTTCGCACTTACTATTGTACCCAGTTTTTACTTTGTGTTTACTTCTGCTTGCTTGCGTTGTGGTGTTTGTTTACTTTAAAAAGGAAATGCCTTACTTTTTTTACCAAGAATTATGCCTTGGTGCTAGTCACCAGCCCCTTGCCTATGGAAGGCGAGCTTGGGGTAGTCATGGCACAGGCCCCGAGGATGGGTCGTGACAAATTGGTATCAGAGGATTTCGGTTCTACCGGAGAACTTTGGACTCTGATCTTTCTTCTATGTGAAGCAATAGTGTTAAGGGTATTGGGTGTGGTTATCAGTCCAGGGAGTCCAGTTTTGGTGCGGCGCCCAACATATCCGTACACCAGAACCCTGACTTTTGATTTCCGACTTAATGCACAAAAACATTGATTGCATGTGTGTTTCAAGTTTTCATTGTGATTACATTATGTAAGCTCACCAGGTATACTATTTGACCGTGGTGCACCTGTTTCTTTTCAAGATTCCCCCACGATGGCAGCCAGCTAGGGTTCCGAGCATTGTGCGTGATGACAGCCCACCGAGTGACGAGGCCTCGGTACAGGGCCCTTTGACAGCAGAGGCATCAGCGGTAACTCTACCCGCCGAACCACCGATTATACCAGCCCCAGCCGCTGACGATGCACGTCACCTTAGTGCTCTGCACGAGTTTCGGCATCAAGGACCACCCAGGTTCCACGGGGAGACGGACCCTCAGGCAATCGAGGATTGGCTGGAGGCTGTTGTACGAGTTTTTAGGTCAGTGAGGACACCAGCTGACCTCATGGTGATCCTCGCAGCGAGACTCTTGCACGCGGAAGCAGGAAGATGGTGGAGATTGATGCTCCAGGTGCACGATGAGGCATCTCTGCTCTGGACGGACTTTGAGAGTCTCTTCCACTCAGAGTTCGTCCTAGCCACCTTCTGTGCAGTGTGCATCCAGGAGCTTCTACAGCTACGGCAGGGCAGCTTGACGGTCGCCCAGTACTCGGTGAGATTTACCGACCTCTCGCGCAATTCGACGGACATGGTATGGGACCCATTCTTCCAGGACCGGACCTTTGAGCAGGGATTGAGGCATGATATTATGGCTTCAATGATCTCCCTCAGCATTCCGACATAGGCAGGGGTACTCGAGCGAGCCCTTCTCATCGAGAGCTTCCTTGCTGAGTCTACATCAGCAGCGAGACCTACCGCAGGGCGGAACGTAGCAGAGTCTTCTGTAGTAGGAATTCAACGGATGAATCATGGGTCCAGGCAGACCAGACCCTCAGGCAGACGACCTCAGGACACTAGCTCAGTGGTGCGGGGCACACAGCGCGGAGCCAGTCTTTCGAGAGGCAGACAGTGCTACGCATGCGGCGGGCAGGGCCACATGGCTCGTGACTGCCTGACCCACCGTGCCGAGGAGCAGCAGATGGTTGAGGGACCACCCAGGCAGAGGCAAAGGGTCGACCGTGGTAGTCCGCAGGGATCAGGCGGACGAGGCAGAGGATCTGGCTGAGCAGTAGTTGGTGGGCGACGCATTTAGGCTCTACCACCACCACCACCAGGAGGTCCAGCCCGACCACAGGGAGCTGGTGGGCAGAGACAGGCACAACTCCAGGCAGCGGAGGCCTATGACCACGGCGCGCCCGAGATAATTAGAGGTAATATCTGTGTCTATTACACCCTTGTTGCAGTTCTTATAGACACAGGAGCGAGTCATTCTTTTATAGCCACTGCCCTTGTTCAGAGCTCGGTGATTCCGACAGAGTTGTTGGCTCGATCCTTATGGCTAGAGACTCCTACGGGAGTAGACTCGATGATTACGCACTGGTGCCGGCAGTGTGAGCTTACTCTAGGAGGCGAGAGCTTTGGTTGGGATCTTCTTGTAGCGGCGTCGATGCCTTACGACGTCATCTTGGGAATGGATTGGTTATCTACAGTCCATGCTCAGATTGACTGTATTAGGCCCAAGGTGCGGTGTGTACGCACCGACGGGAGCAGGTTCACCTTCACCGGAGAGAAGGGAGCCTTCGCAGCACAGGATGGACTCTCGCAGAGGATAGGATAGCCCATCACTCATCAGTTGGCTAGCCTCATCCTAGGAGTAGTTGAAGTGCGGAGTCCAGGTTTTCCTGCAGTGGTGGATCAGTATGCGGACGTTTTCCCCGACAACGTTCCAGGACTACCTCCTCGTAGAGAGGTAGACTTTTATATTGATCTGTACCCAGAGATAGCCCCGATATCCACTCCAGCATATCAGATGGCCCCCGCTGAGCTTCGAGAGCTACGGGTACAGTTGGAGGACTTGCAGGGCAAGGGATTCATCCGACCCAGTGTTTCACCCTGGGCTCCCCCGATATTGTTTTCCAAGAAGGCGGACGGGAGCTTGCGACTTTGTGTCAACTATCATCGCCTGAAATAGGTGACAGTGAGGAACAAGTATCTGTTACTAAGGATTGATGACCTCTTCGATCAGATCAACGGACCACGGTGGTTCTCGAAGATAGACCTCAGGTCAGGCTATCATCAGCTCAGAGTTCGGGATGAGGACGTCCAAAAGACGGCCTTCAGATGTCGGTATGGCCACTATGAGTTCTTGGTTATGCCTTTAGGTGTGAAAAATGCTCCAGTAGTGTTCATGGGCCTCATGAACAGGATCTTTCATCCATACCTCGATCGATTTGTCTTGGTCTTCATTGACGACATTTTGATATACTCGACCACTGAGGAGGAGCATGCCTACCACTTGTGAGTTGTACTAGACACACTCCGAGAGAACCAGCTTTATGGAAATATCTCGAAGTTTCAGTTCTGGGTATGCTAGGTCCACTTCTTGGGACATGTCATCTTTGAGGCAGGATTTGCGGTGGATCCTGCGATGATCGAGGCAGTGCTAGATTGGGAGCCACCCAGGAGCGTGATAGTGGTGAGGAGTTTCTTAGGACTAGCTGGATACTACTAGAGATTTGTGCCAGACTTCTACAGAGTTGCGGCACCACTCTCAGCTTTGACGAAGAAGGGGAAACCCTTTGTGTGGTCAGACAGATATTAGCAGAGCTTCCAGGAGTTGAGACAGAGATTGACAAGCGCGCCTATCTTGAGGATACTGGAGGAGGGAGTAGGGTACGTAGTCTACTATGATGCATCAGGGACTGGACTCGGATGTGTCCTGATGTAGGAGCAGGCAGTGATCACCTATGGATCATGTCGGGTTAGGCCGCATGTGTAGAACTACGCTGCCCATGACCTGGAGTTAGTAGTAGTGGTCTTCGCTCGGAAGATGTGGTGACACTATCTGATGGGCAAGCGCTTTACAGTCTATTCTGACCATCAGAGTCTCAGGTACATCTTCTCACAAAAGGACCTAAACCTGAGACAGCGGCGATGGCTCTAGTTCCTCCAGGACTATGACTTTGAGATAGTCTATACTCATGGAAGGGGGAACGTAGTAGTCGATGCACTCAGCAGGAGGACGGGCATTCAGCTACTTGGGGAGGCGACAGAGCAGCTATCCACTTTTCATATATCCTTCATGGATAGAGATGGAGCAGCCTTCCTTCAGTCACTCACAGTCACTCCTCCACTACTGTAGCGGGTCAGAGAGGCACAGCGTGGGGACGCCGACTGTGAGACGCGGCGTGCGCAGATATCCTCAGGACAGGCACCTGATGGTTTCTCTTTAGGAGGAGAGAACGATGTCCTTTTCAGAGGACGTACCTTGGTACCAATTTCTTTACGGGAGGAGGTGCTGAGAGATTTTCACACTTCCCCTTTGGCAGTACATCATGGAGTGGAAAAGATGTACCAGGATCTCAGACAATAGCACTGGTGGTCGGGCATGAAGAAGGTTGTGGCAGAGTTCGTTTCTCGATGCCTCACCTGCCAGCAGGTGAAGGCAGAGCACCAGGTACCAGTAGGCTTGGTGCAGCCCTTGGAGGTCCCGGAGTGGAAGTGGGACAGGATATCTATGGACTTCTTGACTGGACTTCCACACACTTCCAGAGTTCACGACTCCATTTGGGTGATTGTCAACCGACTCAAGAAGTCGGCTCACTTCTTACCCATCAGAGAGAAGGGCTCAGTGGAGAGCATGGGACGTATCTACGTTTAGGAGATTGTAGGCTTCATGGTGTGTCATCATCCATCGTCTCCTCTCGAGATTATCTCCTTACTTCCCGGCTTTGGAAGGGGTTGCAGGAGGAATTCGGGACGCAGCTACGTCTGAGCACCGCCTTTCACCCCCAGACAGATGGTCAGATGCAGAGGACCATTCAAACTCTCGTGGACATGCTCCGTGCATGTGTCCTCAACTTTGGTCGCAGCTAGGAGGACCACCTACCCTTGGTGGAGTTCGCGTACAACAACAGCTACCACTCCACCATCGGGATGGCACCTTACGAGGCATTGTACGACCGACCTTGCAGATCACCGCTATGCTGGACAGACCCTGGGGAGTCAGCACTTGTGGGACCGGAGATGGTCCAGGCCATGACAGAGAAGGTCCAGGTCATCCAGGAGCAGATGAGGATAGCTCAGAGCCGGCATAAGTCTTATGCTGACAGGAGGCGGATGCCACTAGAGTTCAAGGATGGCGACCACGTCTTCTTGCGGGTCTCACCTCGACGTGGATTACGGAGATTTGGCTAAGGCGGAAAGTTGTCTCCACGCTTCATCGGACCATTCCAGGTGCTCAGCAGGATCAGCGAGGTGGCTTATCGCCTGGCTCTATCACCTCAGTTGCACTGGGTGCACGACGTCTTCCACGTATCTCAGCTGAGGAGATACGTGCATGACCCGACGCATATCATTGACCATGGGGAGCTGGACATTGATGATGGGGAGACTTTTGCAGAGGTCCCGGTGGAGATTGAGGATCGATAGGAGTGGGTCCTACGTGGATGGTCGATTCCTGTAGTGCACATCAGATGGCAGCACGGGAACCTCCAGGAGAGCACTTGGGAGAGGGAGGCTCAGATTCGTGCTCATTTCCCACATTTGTTACCCTAGTTTATGATATATATCTTTATGGGGACGTAAAGCCCAAAGGTGGGAGTAATGTAAAGACCTGTAAAATTCAAGGAAAATTTTTTCTTAATTTTCTTTTGGATTTTACAAGAATGCAGTTTCTGACGGCACCTGATTCCGAGGCCCGGTGTGCCCGGAATCATTTTCTAAAGTTTAGCTCGGGTACGTTCAGTGAACGAACGAGCAGGTTTTTCTAACTTTTAAATCGGTGCTCAGAATCAAATTCTTGAGGGCACCGATGGAATTGTATTGCCGGTAATTGCTTATAAACACCTTTTCTGGATTTGCGTTTGCTCAGGTGTGGTTTTTAAATTTTCGGGTTAAGTAAATGAATAAAATAAAATGGGGCAACCAATTTATTTTATTTTAAGTTGTTTAACCTAAGCTAAGAGGTTAAAGTGGGACCCACAATATCCTACACCACTAGGTAGGATATTTTTGGGGTGGGCCCCACATGAGCCCCACCTTTTTCAACCCCCCTCCTTTAATTAAGGTAACGCACCCACACCCCTATTAAGTGGAAGTCAACCCTTGCGTTTTTCTATTTATGAAACGCCTCAATTAATTTGGGCGGTTTAAACGTTACAATTAATTCATTTAATTTATTTTTTCATTTTTGAATTTCAAAACATTGACTTGTGTGTTAATAAAATAAGACAACTCTTATTTTATTAGAGGTTGGTTGTGCGAGAGGGTTTGGGAGAAATCACTCAAGCCGTGAAGCACTCCTTCCTCGATGAAGAACGCGAAGACCGCGAAAAACCCTGACCTCCGATAAAGGTCGACAAGAACACCGGATCCTCGGAGATCGACGACACGATGCCGACGAATCCTTTCTCCGCGACACGACGACCCCCCTTCTGCGACGCCTTCTTCCGCGACGAACCCTCGCTCGACGACGCTTGAGGTAGGGGTTTTGATTCAATTAAATCTATGTGATTTATATCCTCTACATGTGTTTAAAATTTGTCGGAGGCCGTTTAAACCTCTAACGCGGTGGGTGCGGACCAACGAGCAAGTCCGAACCCACCGTTTCTTCGTTCTTGGTGTGCGGATCAGCGGGCGATGACAAAGCAGGCCGCAAGGGCATTTTGAGGTCTTCGCAGTGAAGAGCTGGTCCCGGGAGGACCACTGGTGAAGACGACAGGAAAAACGGACCATCGGAGCGCGTCCGGTGGTCCGCGGAAAACCCCACTGGCGCGCCACACCAGCACAGCGGCGTCGGCGGCCTGTGGCACCCCATTTGCGCGGCCAGCGCCAGGCCGCCCCTGGCCGGATCGGCCGCCCCGGGCCGGGCCTCCCAGGACGGTCTGGGCCACGCCCAACTGGGTCGGACCCGGACCCGGTTCGGGTCATCCCGATTTGGGCCGACCCAGGGGGGTTGGGCCGGGTCGGACCGGGCTCAGACCCCCCATTTTCGGACTCTTTCGGTCTTTTTCCCATTACTTGGGCTGTGGACCTTTGATCGACACACCATCAGCTACGATGCGATCCGTGGATCAAGACGGTCGTTTTGGTATATTATACTCAAGGGTTCGGAGAACTTTGGGTGCGGCCGGGTTGGTTCGTACACGAAACCAATCGGGCCCTCGGAGCGGAAATGCTTATAACATGAGCTCCGGACGTCTGATCGACGTGTCGTCGATTTTGATGGATTCCTCTTAGTGAGAATGAATTTTTGGATTACTCCACTCGAGGTTTGGACGCAGTTGGAGTACATTCGGGTTGGTTTTTACTTAAAACCCAACCGGGCCCCTGGAACGAAAATAACTCTCAGACCGGGCGTCCGATTGATGCGCTGTCTCTGACGTTGAGTTTTTGTTGAAAATATGGAACTTTTGAATACATCAACTCCAGACTATGTGTCAGTTGATGTGTCAGCACCTCGACTCGTGGAGCGGACCCTCCTGAACGAGCGTGCTGTGTGCGGGAACCCTAGAGATGGCTTCGACTGCAACGACGATGACGACTGTAATGAAATCCTCCGTTGATTCGACGGCGACGACTACAGCACTCAGCGATCCTACGTGGATCAGTGCTACCGATCCTATGTGGGTCAGATCCTGTGTGGGTCAGCGCTCAGTGAACCTGTGTGGGCCAGCGCCTACAGATCCAGTGTGGGTCCGATCTTGTGTGGGTCATTGCGGGGGTTAGTTACCTATCGATCCTTTGTGAGTCATTATGGGGGTTAGTACCTATTGATCCTATGTGGGTCTGATGGATTAGATGAATCAGTGGCTACTTCTGATCATCTATATCGTCTTACAAAGAAGTATACCTGTATGAGATGAATCTTCATTTTCAATCCTTATCTTCGATATGTTTGACATGATATCCTGTGTGGATTACGTTATGATTTCCTGTGTGGATTGGGTTGTGATTTCCTATGTGGACTGGGTTGTACATGGGCTCGGATGTTGGATCCGAACTGGAATTGATGACTTAGGTATATGTATGGGAATATACCTAAGTAGTGTTGGATGTTACTTCGTAATTGTATATTTCCTTTGCGGATTATCCTTTTTGGATTCTGGGAGACTTTCGGGGGTCTCGGGGTCCCTACTAAGTATCTTATACTCACCCCTGCACGGGCTATGTCCGCACTACGTAGTGTTGGTTGCAGACGACGGACAACGCTGATCGTGTTGGGGCTTGCGGAGTAGGTCGGTACCTGGAGGTGGACCACTGGGCGGGACGTACTCGGAGCGGACGGCTGGACCTGAGGAGCTGTGGAGGCTATCTGTACCCACCCTTCAGGTGGGACTTCCAGTGGACAGCTCGAGGCTGCGGCTTTACTTTTCAGTTGTTGTACTCCCTTTTTCAGTTGTACTTTACTTTCAGTTTGGGTTTGTATTCTGGCCCACTTACTTTTCTGCACTTACTATTGTACCCAGTTTTTACTTAGTGTTTACTTTTGCTTGCTTGCTCTGTGGTGTTTGTTTACTTTACAAAGGCAATGCCTTCCTTTTTTTACCGGAAATTACGCCTTGGTGCTAGTCGCTAGCCCCTGGCCTATGGAAGGCGGGCTTGGGGTAGTCATGGCATGGGCCCTGAGGACGGGTCGTGACAATTAGCGCTGATGAAATATTTTAATAAAAAAATATTATTAATATATATAAAATTATAATATTTATATTCAAAAATAAATGTTGACTTATATACATTAATTAAAAAATATTTCCATATAATTAATATAAATATGATATATTGATATATATATTTTAATAATTCATACAATTATTTAAATATAAATTATTTATTATTAATATTTAATATTTGAACTTATATATTTATATCAATGTCTATGTGCATATATGTGTATGCATTATGTTCTGTGTGTGTGTGTTTTACATATGTGTATATATAGATGTTGTACATGTACTTATGTATATAGGTGTATGTATATATATATGTGCACGTGTATATGGGATGTACATATATATATATAACATGTGTACACGTGTATATGTATGAGATGTACTTAGTTAATTATATAAAAATATATATAATGTTTTAAAAAATATTTTTAAAATTATAAATATATATATTTAAATAATTATAAAATTATAATAAATATATTTAAATAATAAATATATTTATTATATTTATAATTATATATACTTATATAGTAATAAATATTTATATATATACTCAAAATAGTTCGGTAATGGATTTGGAGACCCAAATTCATTAGCCGAAAATTTATTAAAAAAGAAAATTACAAGAGAAACTAATGAGATTTGGTACAACTGCCCATAAAAAAACCCAAAAGCCACAAAAAAACCCACAAATCATGTCATCACAAACTAAGACCCATTGCAAAGGCCCAATGACCTTGAACCATTCTGCCTGGTTGGGGTATGCCCACCATGTCAGATCCGTATCTCCCTCCAAACCCATCGTTGCCCCGAAGACAGCCCCACCCAGCTATTGCCATCCACTCCAAGATGCATCTTGAGATCGCTACCCAAAATTGCACTACTAAAGATCCAAGTAAGGGACGTGTCTGGTTTTATCAGCACTAAGGAGAAATCGCTGATAAAAGGGGGGCCTTTGTCAGCGCTATTTTTAGCATGATAAAAGTTTTTAATAAAAAATATTCTTAATTTATATACAATTATTATATATTTATATTCAAAAATAATGTGTATTTTTGTAAATTAAATAAAAATGCATGCTTGAAATTAATATATGTTTTTTAATAATTCAAATTTATATATATATAATAAATTTCCTTAAATAATAAATATATTTATTATATTTATTATATTTATATATTCATATATTTATATATTTATAATTTTATATTTATAATTATATATAAATACATTTTAAATATATATATTTACAATTATATGTAAATAATTTTTAAATATGTATATTTATAATTATATATAAATACTTTTTAAATATGTATATTTATAGTTATAATTATATGTGTGTGTGTGTGTGTGTTTCCAATTAATTTAGTTAATTGATGCGTGAATATAATTGACTTTCATATGTTATGTATTCATCATGAACGTTCATTTATACATTACACCCTCATTATTGTTCATATTGTCCTTGTATATGAAGAATCATTTTTTATCATCTATACTTGGTATATATGATTCATTCATGTTCCCATGAAACTATTATGTTTGCATAAATACTTAAAATCATTATAAATATATTTATAAAAATTATAATTTTATAAATATATATAATTATAGAAAAATATTTATAAATATATACAAATATTTATACATTTATAAAAATATTTATATTTATAATTATAAACAATATATATATATATATGTAAGTAATTATAAAATTATAATAAATATATTTATTATATTTATAATTAAAATGAATATTTATTTATTTATAGTCGTAAATATAAATAAATAAATATATATATATATTTAAATACTTATGAAATTAAAATAAACATATTAATTATATATAGTCATAAATATATATATATATATATTTAAATACTTATGAAATTAAAATAAATATATTGATAATATATTTTTTATAATTTCATAATTATTTAAATATATATATATTTATTTAAATATTTATAAAATTATAATAAATATATTTTTAATAAATATATTTATTATATTTGTAATTATAATTATGAATATAGTAAATATATTTATTATAAAAATATTTATTATAATTTTATAATTATTTAAATATAAATATTTATTTATTTAAATAATTATGAAATTATAAAAAATATATATAGTTAATATATTTATTTTAATTTCATAAGTATTTATATATATATATTTATATTTATATTTACGACTATATATAATTAATATATTTATTTTAATTTCATAAGTATTTAAATATATATAGATATATATATATTTATTTATTTATATATTTATTTATTTATTTATATTTATGACTATAATTAAAATATATATCTAATAAATATATATTTATAATACATATATATTTATTTCATAAGTATTTCATAATTATTTAAATAAATATATATTTATATTTAAATAATTATAAAATTATAATAAATATATTAATTAATTAAATATATTTATAAATATGTTTTGGGAAGATGCTTCGGGTCGAGAGTCTCTTGCTCTACCAATATGGCGTTTAGGGTTTTCTACTATGATGAGCTCATACTTCAATCCGGTGAAGGTCTTCATCGGCCCGTCGAGTAAAGGTAATGGTGGATCTGGCTTGATGCGTGTCACGGCTCTGATTGTGGATCTAGTGGATCATTGACTCCCCCTTGAAGAGCATTGATTTGGGTGAATCGGTCTAAAGAGGGGACACATCACCGATTAAGGGTGTTGATCGTTTTTTTCCTTGGCACTAGGGATAGCGATTCCATTCCTCATAAGATCTCGAGGAATGGCACACTTGTAGTGGTCAAATCAAACCCTCAATTGTTTCAAGGTCGAATTTATTCTTGTAAACATTCTATTATTACTTGTCATAGTGCACAATCAAATGTACGGAAGCTTGAGGATCTAAGGAATCACCTCTTCCAGATCTGGGGATTCAATAATTAGAACATTCTCTCCCTTGGTATAATTTTTTTTCATATTTCCATCTATTTGAATGAAATGAAACTTAAAGACTAGAGTTGTGTCTTTGTTAATCTCAAGTTTGAGGTATTGAGGTTTCAAAACTAGGACCCCTGGTTTGACCCTCTTCATGTCAATCATGTTGTTGCACACTTGGATCCATGTTAAAGTCTTGAATTGGGTCTTTTAGCACCCATGAATCCTATGGGATATCACTTTGGCCATTGGAACTACAATTAAGCTTGACAAAGAGACTGTGTCAGTTAGGTATGGTCATTTTTCTCGAATTTTGGTTGAGTTTGATATGTCTATGCCTCTTATTGAGACTGTTTATCTGATTGTTGGTGAGTTTAAATTTGAATTTGATATTGAATTTGAACATGTTTCTGAATTCTTCATTAATTTCTCAATGATTGGACATGTTAAGCATAACTATCATAGCGGATTGTAGTGTTCTAATTTTAAGAGACATTGACATTTTGTAGAGAAGTGTGAGTTTAAGGTGTCAGTTGTTGGTGATCATTCTAATCCTTTGCAGATGAGTAAATCTAAGAAGGGATTTTCATCATCTCAGGTGGTTATGGAACCTAATTATAATAACGGTCCAATGAATGATGGACCTCCCTCTTTTGTTGATTTAGTGGCCGGTAATAGGCTTGATCATTCACAATGTGATGTATTCTACAGTGGTGATGTGCTTAACGTACAACCACCACTGCCTGCTACTCATATGACTCTAAGGGATAGAACTTCTAAATGGGGTGATGTTGATAGTCATGATAGTGATTATGATGATCCTGAAATTTTGTTGGAGGAATAGTTCATGTCAAAAGGGAAACTGGACCCTAGTACAATTAATAGGATCTCTCCTTTGGGGTTTGGAAGCATACTCTTGGATATATACAAGCTATTTTTAATGGTTCTATGAAAGGTGTTTCTTCTCATGAGCATGTGGTAACTCCTGCACATGCTCCTAGCTCTTCATTGGCTCTTAAGAAACTCATTTCTGCTTCTGGTCATGATGCTTCTAGTGAACCTGCAGCTTTGGGTGATTCCCCTGGTTGTGGGATATATCTCTAGCAGATGTGAACTAATATGTCCATGGGTTGTGGGCTATATCTCTTGTTACTCCTTTACAGCATCATGTGGAGGCTAATGATATGGTCATTTATGCCTCTGGTTCTAGGGAGGCAATGTCCACTGCTCTTACACTAATGCCATCATGATTTCCACTAAGGAGAAGCATGTGCTGTCTGCACCTCCTACTCTCGCGGATTTGATGCCTCCTTGTGATGATCTTGCCTTGGGTTTGCAGGCCTTAACATGAACAACATCCATTGATATATCAGTTCCTCTACAAACCCCTTTGCATGTGGGTACACTAAATTCTGGTGTTGTGAAGCACAATTTTTTTACCATGCTGGAGTCTATCAACTTTCCTAACATTTATGAGTTATATAGGGAGATCAGAGAAAGGAAAGGTAAAAAATATATTTACCACCTCTAGTGACTAATGACTCTGGTTTCAAGCAGGATGGTTCCGAAGGCATGCATATAGGGCAACCCTCAAATGAGGAAGTCTAGGGTATAGTGGTGAAGTTTTAAGGTGTGAAAGGGGATGATGCTAACCTCATTTCTTCGGTGGATGATCAATGTGTTTCTCACAGTGCTAATGAAACTGATGAACCCGTGGATGTTGATAATCAAGGTGGTGTGTGGTTGACCCCCCAAAATGGTGAAGGGGAAGGCCCCCAAGAGGCCGAGGTGGATTTCATGGATGGGGTGGTAGAAATAAAGGATGATTTTGTTATATATATTTTGTGTTGGTGCGGTATTTTTTCACTTTTACCCTAAAAATTCCTTATGTACTATTTATATTTTGTATATAAAATTTTGAGGATCATGGAGCTTCTCCCTGGTTGAGAATCTATCCTACGCCGCTGCGAAACCCTCCTCTAATGTGAACATCACCTCCACTGATGAACCCCATCTGCTGCGAACCTCACCTCCACCGCACTTCAAACCCCACCTCCACCCCAAATCATGTCTTTACTATGGACCCACCTACTCTGAATACACCACCTCTACTTTTGAACCCCACCTCTTCTATGAATCCCTCATCCTCTGCAAACCCACCTCTACTGTGAACCCAGCTCATCTAGTGCTACTACTCAGAGTCTTTTAATTATCTAGATCTCCATGCTTCCAAATCCATGTTGATAGTTTTTAATTTGTTATTTAGACATTATTATCCAGTTTTTGGATGTTACCTTTATAGGTTTTGGGAACAATGGCTGCACGGATGGGACGGTGCCCAACTTTAATTTTTTCCATATTCAATGAGAAATAATGGATCTATACAATGAAGAATTTCGTGATCTATGGAATTAAATAAAATAAAAAGAAAAAAGGAATAGAAACTTGAAACTATGAGAGAGAATCAATATATTTTTTTATAATTAATTTAATTAAATAATAATTTCCTCCAAGGTGATTATTTCTTCGTTGATGCGTCGACCATAGACATGCAGGTGTACCGTCATTGTGTTGTAAATATCAAGGGTAGATCTTCTCTATTAGTGATCCACATGTGTTCCATGTATCTCCAGACATCGTTGAAGGAGTATTTGGGTGATAGCACGAAAGATCCATGTGCTTGAAATTTCCGCCTTTGATTTCCTTCAGAACTACTTCCAAAGTATTCTCCTTGATCTGGTGGAGAAGGATCTCTCTAATTCTTGAGAGAATTCTTAGAGAGGGATGAACTCTCTAGTCTTTAGATCTTTTCTCAAATTATTTATGCACAAAAAAATTGGATTCCCTTAGATTTCCCTTGTCTAATTAAGAGAATAATATAATCAGGTATTTATTTCCCTAGTGTAATAATAAATAATTTTCACAAGTGCCTTTATTTATTTCATTAATCCTAGTAAAACCCCCATGTCAAATAATAACAACAATATTATTATTTCATAACATGCACTTAACTTGCGAGTTGTAATTAAATATTATTTAATCAAATAATATTCAATATTATTATATCTCACTAGACCATTAAACTCGTTCCTTCAATCCTCCTCAATATTTATTAATTATTCCACTCATAATATATTCTCTTGAATAACTAGTGATGGAATAAATGTGATTAGGCATAGATGAATAATTATTAAACCATGACTAGTAATAATATTTATACAATTTTTTAAATAATAAATTATTTAACTAAGATACCAGATACACTTAGTGTGTGACCCTCTAGGTCCCTTTCATAGTGGCATTAGGCGAACCTGCCTAAAGTCCAAGGTTAGAATCTTACAACACGCCAAGGCACCCATAGAGAAAGAAGTTAATTCCAGAATGACATTTCACATCATACAAACATTTACCATGTAATATAATCCCTTTAAAATAATATCTCTAATAGAGAAGGTTTCATGTCAGTGTCGTCAACCTATATGCTCGATATCTCTTTCTTTGACTTTTCATAAATAAAACTTGCCTATTGATCACCATGGCCATGGATTTATTTAGGCTATATAATTTCCATCAAAGGGGCTGAGCTATTATCTTCCATTAAACAATATAATGGATAAGTCCTTTCTCACGTTATTCATTAATGCAATATTATTCATGACGCACCCAATATATCCTACCTCATCGTGAACATATGTTATCATGGTTTCCTTCAATACATCTAAGTGTGCGACTCATAATATCCATTAATAATAATCATAAAGTATAAGAACCAATACATATGTCCATAGATAGGAACATACAATAAAACTTATAAATGTTGATTTCCTATTATCGGGTCTCGTTCTCCTAATATCCTACTGATTATCACTAAGGGTGTACACCATGAGAAGGTGCCTTAAAGTCCTATGAGTCTCCAAACCTGATATCCTGTATTATTTGTGTCCCTAAAATGATATCATCTGGCTGTAGAACATATATTCAACAATAGTGTCATGGAACCTCCGGGTTTTCTTCATAGCAGGGATTTTCTATGACCTTTTAGTGCAATAGTTACTCTTAGGATATTATCACATACAATGTTACACAAAAGAAAAATCATTATGTGATAAGGAATTTATTAATATTCAAAATCATGAATATAAGTTATCATAAAGTAAAAAATAAGTGGATTATAGGGCTCCAACTCCAATAGACTACCACTTTCACTATAGCCAACTACTAATGACCTTTAGTCCACTAGCACTCACATGATACTCATGCTTCTTCTGAGATAAGCCTTTAGTCAAGGGGTCCTCCATGTTCTCTTTCATGGAAACTCTGCTCAATGCAACATCACCCCTTTGATAAAAATCACTCAAGATGTGATACTTCCAGAGTATGTGCTTTGTCTATTGATGTTACATTGGCTCTTTTGAAAGAGCCACCACTGTTGTATTATCATAATACAATGGGATAGGGTCTTCACTACTAGGTACCACATCAAGCTCCTAGAAAAAAGTTCAAAATCTATATGGCTTACTTGGATAGATTAGAAGCCACTATGTACTAGGACTCTGCTATAGAATCAGCTAAAACTAGCTTCTTTGAACTCTTCCAGATCAAAACTGCTCTATTGGGACAAAAAACATGTTCTGATTATGACTTCAGATCATTACGATCTATCTAAAAACCAGAATCCACATACCATCTAATGACAAGCTCCTCTTCTCCTCCATACACTAGGAATATATCCTTAGTTCTTCTCATATACTTAAGGATATTCTGAATAAGTGTCCAATTTTGTTCTCCTAGATCTTCATGATATCTTCATACCATGCTCAATTAATAGGCAACATCAAGTCTAGTACATAACATGGCATATATGATTGATCCCATCACCTAAGCACATAAGATCTTACTAATTTTATCATTCTCCTATTGTGTTTGGGGAAACATTTTCTTAGAAAGATATAAAACATGTGACACTGGAACCAATCCCCTATTGGATTGTTCCATACTAAATATCTTTAGTATTTGGCCTATATATGTAGTTTTTCTTAGTCCTTGTAGCCTCTTGGATCTATCATGAATGATCTTGATCCCTTGAAAGTAGGCTAGTTCACCTAATTCCTTCATGGAGAAGCATTTGTTCAACCAGTCCTTATAATATTGTAAGACTAGTATTTCATTTCCAATAAGTAATATGTTGTTAACATAAACTACTAGGATAACGACCGAATTCCCACTGAACCTTTTATAAACACATGGCTCACATTCATTTTTAATGAAACTAAATTCTTTTATGGATTCATAAAATCAAATGTTTCATGACCTAGATGTTTTATTAAATCCATAAATGGATCAATGCAACTTGAAAATTCTTTTGGCATCACCTAGTGTCACAAATCCTTCTAGTTGTGTCATATAGAAATCTTCATGAAGGTTCCCATTAAGGAATTCAGTTTTGAAATCCATCTACCAAATCTCATAGTCATGGTAAGCTTCTATGGAAAATATGACTTTTATGGATTTAAACTTGGAAATGGGTGAAAAGGTTTCATCATAGTTAATTCTTTGATTTTTTTTAAACCCTTTAGCCACTAGCCTTATTTTATAGGTACTTTACCTTCCATGTCTAGTTTCTTCTTGAATACCTATTTACATCCAATAATCTTTACATAAACTAGAACATTGATTAGAACCCAAACGTGGTTCTGATACATGGAATCTATCTCATAATTCATAGATTCTATCCATCTTGTAGCGTTTGAGCACTCTACAGCCTCCTTGTAGGAGTGTGGTTCATCATTTTCCAAAAATAATGATTCACCATACTTGATGAATAGAAAACCATATCTATTTGGTTCTCTTACCTCTCATACACTCCTACATTGTACTTGTGTTTTAGGAACCACTTCTTCCATAGGGACCTGTGGAACTTGTTCTTGCACCAACTTCTGTATATCTTGAGCATCAACATCATCTAATTCAATCTTGCTCCCACTATCATTTTTGAGGATGTACACCCTCTCAAGAAAGATGGCATGTCTGGAAAAATTCACTTCCTTGTCTGAGAGGTTGTATAAGTAGTATCCTTTTTTTTTCTTAGGATACCCTATAAAGATACACATCATGCCCCGGGGTTCTAGTTTGTTTCCTGATAAATCCTTAACAGATGCCTCGCATCCTCATACACATGTATTCAATAAAATGGGTTTCTTTCCACTCCAAATCTTGAGGTTAATTCCATTTTCCACTATAGTTGGTACTTAGTTTAATGCATATGCTGAATTATGTAATGCATATCCCCAAAAGCATAATGGAAGATCTACATGACTCATCATCGACCCTACCATGTCCAATAAGGTATGGTTCCTCATTTCACTAACACCATTCCAATGTGGCGTATAAGGTGGATTGAGTTGAGATAGAATCCTAAAATCCCATAAAAAGTTGATTAACTCTTGGTTAAGATATTCTCCACCTCGATCTTATTGAAGATTTTTTATCTTCTTACCAAGCTAATTATCTACTTCATTATTGAATTCCTTGAATTTCTCAAAGGACTCAGACTTATACATCATAAAGTAAATATACCCATATCTACTCAAGTAATTAGTAAAAGTTATGAAGTAAGAATATACACCTCTAGACTCTATTGGAAATGGTCCACACACATCAGTGTGTATCAATCCTAGAAGCTCTGTGGCCCTTTCACCTTATCCACCAAATGGTGGTTTGGTAATTTTTCCTTGTAAACAAGAGTGTAATCTATCAAGTGGTTTTATCTCATAAGAGTCTAAATATCCATATTGATAGAGCTTTGTCAAGTGATTCTCATTTATGTTACCAAGATGGTGATTCCACAATTGGGTGTTATATGAGATGTGTGAACATGATTCTTTATCGATTGACAACACTTGGTTTTCATAATTTAATACATACATACCATTATTTAAATGTTCCATACCATAACATACAGTTTACTTATAAAAGAAACGACTTTTATTTCCAAACATGAAAATAAAGACATATGTATCTAAACTTGATACATAAATTAGGTTCTTGGTAACAATTGGTACATAATAACTATCACATAAAAACATAATCATCTCAGTTGTAAATGAAAGATGGTATTCACTGATGGAAAGGGCATCCAACCTCACACCATTGGCATCTTGTAGATCCACCTATCCTATGACAATTTTCCAAAATCTACTCAGTAACTACATTTGAATACATATGTGAGGACTACAAGATATATCTAATACTAAATGTGAATAGATTGAAATATTTCACTTGATAACAAATGCACCTTTGGCTTCCCCTTGCCTCTGGGTGTAGTTCCTCTTCCAATGTCCTAACTTACCACATGAAAAACATACTGCCTCCTTCTCCTTTCCCTGTCTTTGGATCTTCTTCTTCTTGGCCGGATGGTGCTCAGGGTATTTAGACTTTTTATAAGTCCTAGGCCCCTTTTCCTTGTCCTTACTCTTCATATTAACCATAAAGACTACGGGTTTATCATGCCCTATATCCTTATCCACTTAGTGAATCAAGGTCAGAAGTTCCAATAGACTCTTCTCATTATTGATCATATTATAATTCATAATAAAACTAGATAGGGTCTTGGGAAGTGATGAATGTATGATATATGTATGCAACTCGTTCAAGAATTTAATCCCTAAGATGTATAGATTCTCAATGTAGCTTATAAGATTGACTACATGAGGACCAACTGGTGAAGACTCTCCAAGTATAGTCCTGAACAAAGCGTTGGAGATCTCACACCTATCATGTATCACCTTCTCTGAATAGAGATCCTGAAGTTGATACATCATTCTATAACCATCCATTTTCTCATGTTTCCTCAAGAGGTCATTGTAAATGGATGATATCATGAAGCACTGAACATATATAGAATCATTCAGATGTTTCTCATACAGAGAGAGATCTTCATCACTCACCTTATTTCCAAGCACAAATGGTAAAGGCTCTTCCATCACGCGCAATTTCTTTTCATGGAGAAGGATGACCCATAGGCTCCTTTTCCACTCCTAAAAATTAGTACCATTGAGAAGATTTTCCTTCTCAACTATATATTGAAATGGTATTTTTGATGTCATTCTGATGCTATTTCTACAAATAAGATGAGCATAATTTTAGTACTTTATTAGATAAAATTTAGAAAAATATATAAATGTTATATTTATTAGTCTCCCACTGTTTTATCTACACCCAATATCCCTCACCATTGGCTTTAGAATATCCTGTTTCTTAGATATTCAAGGGGAAAGGATCCATATTCGCCTTCTCATCACCCCAACATTGGTTGGTCAAGAAACTTGAAAGGTTTTAGGTAGGCATTCCAAATGCCAACTGCATTAACTTATAGTTCCTTGATCTGTTGATTGGACTCCCCAATCCTGATATCATTAAATTAGATTTTCTCAACCTTTTCCTCTTAGTTACACTAAGTCCATATTTGGAAGTAAACCGTTGATTTCAACCAAGTTAAGTCAACCCAAAACCACAAATTAGAGTTCCCTGATAACTGAAATCACCCAAACTTTGGCTGGTCAAGATCTTTGAACTATGGTTTGATTCTATCCAAAGTAATGGAATGCTATACCGACTTAATATTTTATTGAGTTATTTTATCCTTTATGCATAAACTTCCCATTATTATCTTTTCACATGCTTGTTAATATTATATGGTATTACTTATGTGATTAACCATGTCTTTAGATAATATTTATGCATAATCCAATTTATTTTAGTTCCATCTTTTCATGCTTGTTAATTCATTTAATATGTGATCACGAAAAAAATCCATAATGAAATAACTATGAAACTGATAGAATTAAAATAAATGGTATGATCATGAGCTTGTTCTAATGGTTAGTTCATCTAGTGGTTAATACTGAGCTAGGGGAGAAACACCTTGAACTATTTAAGGTTCGTGTTTATAGCTTTCCACCTATCCACCTTTGTATCTCCTTGGATTGGTTTCACCATGGATCCTAACTTAAACTGCCTCAACTAGCTTGGGATCTACATCCATTACATATGATTTTACTCACACATAGGTGAGGGGTAAAAGGGGGTTTATATAAAAGAAACCATGGGTGCACATGACCTATATATTAATGAGGAGAGAAGGCATGCAGGACAATAATTTAATTTAATAATAAATTAAAAGTAAACTAATAACATACAATGGTCTAGTCTAGCTCATGATCATCCACATGCATGCAATTAATTAAACATTTAATAAAAATAGAATTCAATTATTTAATCATTCTTATTTAAGATAAATTGCACTTGAAACGATTAATTACTATCTTTAATTAATAAATCCTTTTATCTTAATCATTTTTCATAATTTCCAAGAGATTCTCATCCATTATAATTTTAAACAAATTAAAAAATTCATTTAAAATTAACTGTGTACATAACTTGTACCTTGGAGGTAACCCATTGAATACCCTTCCAAAACTACCCAACATGTATTACACTTGTATGCACTTTATTCTTTGTGACATATAGCATGTACATAGAATGATCACTATAATATAACTCATACATTATGTGAAGATCTTGAATATTATGTATATGTCAATAAAAGATATATATATATATATATATAATCCTATCACATGGGGTGTCCCAGATTTACTCTCACGTGCAAGTACATGTCTCAAGGAGTACATAATATAATAAATTTTAAATTTTTGTAACTCATATAGATCTGATATACATGGCATAAACATTCTTTACTATGAATTCAAATCACATGCCTAGGGACTCAGCGTGTGAGGCGTACTTTAGAAATATTGGAGTACATGATGTGTCCAATGGTCAACATGCTATGTTGACTCCATGTTACATGGTCACCATTTGGGTAGACCGTGTATGGAATACATAACCTAGCCCTGACCCAAAAGGGACTACACACTGTGTTCAGTGGGCCACATAGTGTGTAGTCTAACAGACTGTGTGTCAGTATGTCCTGGCCAACATGTGGTGTAAGAATTAACTACATCACGTGTCATTAATGCACACGGGTTGAGTAATTTCAGAACTACTCCTGATACATTGAACAAAACTACACAACATGTAATTCCGAATACACAATGTGTACTATTGTGCTACCTATATAGAATCCTTGGAACCTAGGAATGAGACCCTCAATATAATTTTAATCGTAAAAATAATCATTTCAGTTAGATCTGTGAGAAATGATATAGAAATAAATAGATCTCTTCATTTAGATTAAAAAAGTTATGATTAAACTTGAATTAAAAAACTAAATTATAAATTCAAAAATCACCAATGATATTTAAATAATTATAATCAAAAAAAATTACCGCTCTGATACCACTTGTATGTTCCAAGCACAGCAGAAGCATGGGAGGGTCGGTGCCCAAGTTTAATTTTTTCCATATTCAATAAAAAAACTGGGATCTATGGTACGAAGAACACTGTGATCCACATTATTGAATAAAATAAATTGGAAAAAGGAATAAAAACCTGGAACCAAGAGAGTGGATCAACATATTATTTTTATAATTAATTTAATTAAATAAAAATTACCTCCAAGGTGGTTCTTTCTTCATTGATGCATTCTACCATAGATCTATAGGTGTACTGTCGTTTCATTGTAGAGATCAAGGGTAGATCTCCTCTATCGGTGATCCACACATGTTCCGCGTATCTTCGAACATTTCTGAATGAGTCTCTAGGTGCTAGAATAGATGATTCTTGCACTTGTGATGTCTGTCTTCAATCTCCTTGAGAACCGCTTCCAAAGTGTTCTCCTGGATCTAGTAGAGGAGGATATCTCTCATTCTTGAGAGTGTTCTTAGAGAGGGATGGACTCTCTAGGACTGAGATATTTTCTATAATTCATTGTGTACAACATAGTTGGTGTCTCTCAACTTTCCCTTGGCTAATTAAGAGAATAATATAACTGGGAATTTATTTTACTAGGGTAATAATAAATAATCTGCACAAGTTCCTTTATTTATTTCATAAATCCTAGTGAAACCCCCATGTGAAATAATAATAACAATATTATTATTTCATTACATGCTCTTAAATTGTGAGTTATAATTAAATATTATTTAATTAAATAATATTCAATATTATTATTTCTCACTGGACTGTTAAACTCGGTCCACCAATCCTCCTCAATATTTATTAATTATTCCTCTCATAATATATTCTCTCGAATAACTAGTGATAGAATAAATGAAACCAGGTATTCATGAGTAATTATTAAACAATGATAAAGAATAATATTTATTCAAATTTCGGAATAATAAATTATTTAACCAAGATACTATATACACATAGTGTGTGACCCTCTAGGCTCATTTCTCAGTGGAATTAGGAGAACCTACATAAAGTCTAAGGTTAGCATCTACAACATGAAAAAGCACCCATAGAGAAAGAATTTAATGCCGCAAAGACATGTTACTTTAAATGAATTTTTACCATGTAATATAATCCTTTTATTACAATATCTCTAATCGAGTAGGTTTCATGTCAGTGTCAGCAACCAATATGCTCGATATCTCTTTCTTTGACTTTTTGAAAATAGAACTTGCCTATTGATCACCATGGTCGTGGATTTATTTAGGATATACCATTTCCATAAAATTCCTATGATATTATCTTCTATTAAATAATATAAGGGATAAATCCTTTCATGAATTATCCATTAATTCAATATTACTCGTGATGCACCTGACATATCCTACCTCGCCACGGACATCTATCATCTTGGTTTTTGTCAATACATCTAAGTGTGCGACTCATAATATCCATTAATAATAATCTTAAATTATAAGTACCAATACATGCATCCCCATATAGGAACATCCAATGACACTTATCAATGTGGATTTCCTACTATCGGGTATCGTTCTTATAATATCATACTAGATATCACCATAGTCGTACACCATGAGAAGGTGCCTCAAATTCCAATGAGTCTTCACCCCTAATAGCCTATATCATTTGTTTCTCTCAAATGATATCATCCAGCGGTATAACATATATTCAATAATAGTGTCATGGAACTTCTAGGTTCACATCATAGTAGAGAACTGTTATGACCTTTTAGTGTGACAGTTACTCATAGGACATTATCACAATAAATGTTACACATAAGAACAATTATGATGTGGTGAGGAATTTATTAATATTCAAAACTATGAATATAAGTTATCATAAAGTACAAAATAAGTTGGTTCTAGGGAACCAACTCCAATATCCTTTATGGTTTGGTTATTTTGAGATGTGATGTATTATGAATATTTAATGTGATATTGTGATTGTTCTTATCTTACCATGTGTCTTTTGATGGTGAAATAATTACAGTGTTTCTTTGTATGATTCCCTAGTGCTTGTATCCATCCCATGGAGATCAGGAGAATACTTCAAGACTTTTAGTGTCTCTATTCGAGTTACATTTATGGGTTGACCCTGGTTGATCTGTTTGAGAGATAAACATACCTAACCCTCTAAGGTTAGAGAATTGTAGATATTTTTTGTACCATTCAAGTAATCTTTTCTTAATTTCATAATGGTGTATTTCAATCATGTTAACATGGAGGATTATCTTTACTAATTACCAAGGGGATAAAAATTGAAAAAAATGACAATGGTTCATGTAATTCCATTTTAGGGGTTCCCAATATCGGGATTTTCCTAGGGTAAATAGGATTTTAGGGGAATTCAATACATACTATGAAAATTTATTATGGAGGATAAAATAAAAGTATAAAAATCCCATATCTCAAGGAAGTGGATAGCCCTACATGGGATGAATTTTAGTCAAACATTAAGGGATTATTCCACCAACATATTGTGATGTATTTCATAAGTACTAGGAGAGGTCGGTGATCACATAGACTCAGACTATTGAGGATGAGGCTCATACTTCCTTTTAGGTGATCCAACCACTCCCTACTCACCTCTGGTCATGTATAATTTGACTTAAAGTATGAGGTAAATACAAGAGGGAGATAAAAATTTTGCATATATAAAAAATGAGTGTATAGAATTTATCAAAACTATTTGGAAGTTTTACCTTTAAACTCATTAATTCCTACTTAATTTAGACACGAAAATGGAAAGGGAAGGTTCCAGTGACATGAAAACTATGAGACTAGTTTGTGACTAAAATTAAAACCCCCATGTAGTAATGTATCGACTATATCAATTGTTTTTATTGATGGTTGGAATTATATTTTTATCAGGTGATGATTATGTCTATATTGGAGAGTTGGATATTAAAACTAGTTATGTAGGACCTATATTTCTATTTCTAGGTAAAATCATAACCCATTTCTCTAGAGTAATTTTGAATGATAGAGAGAAAAATTAGTTAGTATGTCCTAATGTCATTGAAAAGTTCCTATATTTATATCCCAAGGACTTATCTAGGTTACCACCCAAGTGATAGGTTGAGTTTATGATTGTGTTATTACTATGTGAGGAGCATATATCTATTCCACCATATAAGATGGATCTAGTAGAGCTATGAGAGAAGAAGGCTTAATTGAATGACTTCGAGGTGAAGGGGTTCATATAAATGATTATGTCCCTTTGGGGTGCCTTAGTTTATTACCTAAAAATTAAAATGGATCATTGATAATATTTTTGGACTATTTTAGGTTATAAGTGATATAAATGAAATTATATCCACTTATACATATTGATGGATTATTTGATCAACTTAGAGGTGCAAAAGTGTTCTCTAAGATCGAGGGAGGAAAATGATCGATATCTGTAATGACCTAACCCCAGAAGCCTAGAGTCGATGAATTATTTTAATTCATTTGAATGATACAAGGAATCATGTCCCGAAGGACCAATCAGTTTAGCACTCTTGGAAAATAGATTTCATACATGAACTATTCATTACAATTCAAAACATAATATCCAACATAGTCCATTCTTTGAGAACACCATTATTCTTCTAGCTTACCCTTTCATATCAATCATAAAACACTTCTTGGTATCTTTGGAAAATAATAAATATGAAAGGGGTGAGCTCAAATGATCAGTAAGGTTAAACAATATATAAAAATCTATCATAAATAACCATAAACTTTAAGGCAAGTAAAAACTGAAACACAAGCCTTTTAAACATAAATTTGAACATAATATGGAAAGAATAAATCAAATAATTCCATTTAAATTTTCACATGGATATTATACTAATTGAATTTTATCACATTTAATACCAATAACTAATCTCATAATGAGGGAATTCATAATGTTGGACATCTAAAACATACCATTGAGGCCTTGGACAAGACATCTAAAAATAAATGGTTAAGGCCTCAGCCAAATCTATTTTTAAAATTAAATGTGCAAGGCCTCAACCAAACCCATATCTATTTTCTCTCATGAGACCTACCAATTCATCGAGGGGCCATAGCGGTCCCTGCTTATCACTTACTAAGTCCAATACATTCCTCATATGAAAAAGGTGAAACATAACATAAAAATTCATATTAAAACTAGCATATGAAATGTTAATACTTTAACCATAAACCAAGAATGGTATAAAAATATCACATCCTTAGGCAAACATATCATAAAACCTTCAATAAATAAACCTTAATTAAGAATAAAATCCAATAAAGGATGTTTACATAGATGAAAATAATCTAAAAAATCATTAAAAAATTGATAGAAATATCCCTTTTACTTTGAAATCTTTTAAAATCCGTAGAATTATAAAGGATTTTTTTTTTGAAAATAACCTTATAATATTGTAATGGAATCTACAAAATGTTAAGGTGAAATAATGGCAGAAAAATCTACTCACACCATATATGTTAAAAAACATTTCTTCCTTAATTTTTCGAAATGGTCACAGAGTACCTTGTTTGGAAAAAGACAAAAAGATTCCTTTAAAAACATTTTATAAAAATTCAATCATGTGTATGAATGACTTTAATTTTTTTTAGAAAAATAGTAAAAATATTTTAAAATTTATTTTTATGAAACATGGACATGGATGATAAATATTCCCCAGTAGATACTTACGTATAAACAATCTCAGATTAAAATGAGATTGCAAAATTAAGTCTTACCTTGTATTTTCCTTTAGTAGAGGGTGAGTTAACCTCATTTATAATGGTTAATGTGTGTTATAAAATTATACCAGAACCATATCCATATTTATGATATCATATATGATCCTATTATAATATATTATAAGTTGTTTGTTGGTAATCGTTCATTATTTTCACTATTTCGAGTGTTAATCGCTTAGTTTCTCGAGTAAGTTCTGACTTAATATTTGTTGTTCCCATTAATTATATCATGGTTTAATCATATAAAGAATGTAAAACATGATCCAAATATTATATATATATATATATCAATTATATATATATATATCAACTATATATTTGTTTATAATAATCCATAATACTTGGAGATAGGAAATGAAATGCACCGTTCACGGAGACAGTAGGTCGTACGTACGCATGAACGCTCCTTTCATTTCTTTTTCATATAAAAATTAAATTATATACTTGTATAATATAATTAAAGTATTATATTAATGTCATATATGTATTATATTTTTAATAGAACCATCCTTTATATGTTCTATGTATAGCATGAACGATTCATATCGCTTTGAGGGGGCGGTAGTCCACACTTCCTCAAATGAAATTATCATATTTACATAACTTGGAAAGCATAAAGGTATGTTTTAAATAAAAATTACAGAAGAATAAATATATTATAAATAATATATATATTATATATAAATAAAGTTTCTATCATAATGGCCAGCATCAGGGGTGATAGGGGAAAATTGAACAATCAATGTTTCGTGAGGCAGTAGTTCGCCGTACACAAAAACAATATGTTCGTTACCCTTTAAATGGAGGTGTGTGTAAGTGTAGTTCAAAAACACAGAATAAAAAATCCTAGTATATTGAGGATAATATTTTTAATATTTAATATTAGAATAAGAATATTATAGGGAGTGGATAATGGAAATGAAACTGAAAAGCGTGAGAGAAGGTGTTTCCTCTTAATCGGGTAACTTCTTTTGGTTTATACCAAAAGGCTTCCTTAGAAGGATTTCTACCCTATGAGAGGACTCTTGGATGAGGTGAGGGAAGTTGGGAGATTATTTGGGTAGGGTTTTTTTATCTATAAGGCTCAATGTGGTGTGAGGAAATGAGGGCGGAGGTGTCCTTTTATAATGAAGGCAAGGGGCACTTTTGGGATTTCTCAAAGGATTAATTTATAATAAATTAAATATATATTAAAATAACTAAAAATTTCATCTATTAGAATATAAGATGAGATATGTTTTTAATCTTACCAAATAATATATTTTAGACAAGTTTTTGTGTTATTTTTATCCTTATCATCTTGAATAACCCTTAATTGACCCATTTTAATTTTAACTACGATAAGCAATTTTTCTTTACTAAGGGAATTTAATTTTTACTTATCAAGTTTCAATTGAACCATAAAGGTCAAATTTATGTTATTTTCGACCAAATATATTCCCCTTGTCCTTAGTTAATATTTTTTATGATTTATAAATAATTTAATAAAATATTATTTTCATAAAATATCATAAGTGTCAATTTTGACATAATTGATAACTTTGACCTTAATAAAATAGATAAAATAAGATAAATTCAAACCAATAAATTTAAAATACCCCTAAAATGTCATATTAAACTATAAAATTCTTTTATCACCTCAATTATTTCAAATTAAATTTATTTTAATATTTTAAAATCATTTATTTCATATTTTATTAATAAAATAATATTTGTGTCACTATTATGTCATCATTAATGATAATTATTTAATATCTAAAAATTATAGATAAATTTCTATGATGTAGGAAATTATTTAATATTTCCAGATACTACATATAATATACGTTATCTTAAGCTTATTCATATATTAAAATTAATATACTTATATAAAATGAGAGTGTGACATTTTGTCACATTCATTGATTATTTTTATTTTTATGTCATATTCATTGGAAAGTGGTTATTAAGTGATTAAATTTAGAACCATATATTATTAGGGTCAAATTTAGTCATCCAATAGGATATTTATAGCTATTAAGTTAATTTTATAATATATTTTTTACCTTCAATTACTTGATTTACCCCTAACAATGGTAATAAAAATAATTACTAAAGTTACTATTCATAATGCCCAAAAATAAAATGAACCTATTTACATAACTTGGACCCACTAATTCCAAATATGGAATCCATTTTTAAAAATTAAAAGCAAAAAATATTTAGTAATTAATTTAAAAATTAATCTCGTTGTTAGAATGAAAAACGAGTTTTTAAAATTTTATACATTGCAAAATAATGAAATGTTTTTACATTAAGATTAATGGTAAAATTAATTCCAACGAAAAAAATTATATTAAATTATAAAAATATATTCTATTTATACTTTAAAATCATTAAATAATATAATTTAACCACATAAATCATTTTGATGAAAAGAAGTTGTTTTAAATTAAAATTTAATATATTTTTAATATTCATCAAAATTTAAAACTTATGAGAAAAATATCAAAAATTCCACCAAAGTAAATTTATTTTCCCAATTCAAAATAAAAAATTTATTTTTTTAAAAATAATCTATTAAAGTGTCAAAATTCTGTTTAAAATGGGAGGCCATCAAATGGAAGCAAAACTATATTTTTTGAAAAATACTTCTTTTATCTAAAAAAATTGAAGTTGTTCCTATATCATGGCTAGAAAATAAATAAGATGAATTTTAAAGTTATATTAAATATATAAAATTCAAAATTTCGTTAATACTATTCATAATCGCTAATAATATTTTATTAATATATTATTGTTTGGAAAAAATGGATCTTGCGTGTAAAGCAAGACAACTCATTATTGTGTGTAGTGTAAGCTTAACATGGTGTTACATAAAAAACAAGAAAAAAGATTAAATTTATTAAGAAATGAAAATATATTAATGTCTCGGTGTGTTACATTATCCCCTCCTTCAATAAATTACATCCTCGCAATTTAATCTCAGGATTGAAAATTAGAGGTTTTTCATTTCAAAATATTATTGTGGAAATCCCACATCGGAAAATGGATTAATGAGACCTCCATTTTAAAATAAAGAAAGGTAAGTGATAAGGTCACTATAGATAACACATACTAGGGTTCTATGTACGAAAATATGGACAAGAAAGAAAAATCTAACCATAAAGTACTGATGGAGAGTGATAGGGAACATGATCAAGAGAAAGTTAACAATCACAAAGTTAGAAATATGCAATGATCTAAGGGATCATTTGATTCCTAGGATATCATTTTTGGTTTCAAGATCCTTTCCCTAGGAATAATTATTAGGAAATCATTTAATTGATTTATTTACATTTCATAAGAATAATCTCATCTTTTGGTTGTGCTTCGATCTATTTTCACTTCATCCCTTACACCTAGAAATGAGTTCAAAATGAATTTGTTTACACTTGAATCACTTTTTATAAATCATAAGGTCAATAAGTATTTCCTTAATCCTATAAATGTTTACTAAAACTAAGAATGTTATCCCAATAAATCATACTTTAACCTCAAAAAATAATATCTAAAGTTAAACTTACTCCATTCCAACCTTAAGACTTTTGAAAAATACTCTTGTCTAAATTCATAGTCCAAAAAGGTCTCTAAATTCTCAAAATCAATCATAACATCAAATTCCCCAAACAAAATAAATTATCTCTTATTAAAAAATACATTTATGACTTCAAAATATTTAATGAAATAATTTATCATTCCAAATCCTTAAAGAATAATTATTGTAGTACAATCCTTATATATCACATTATTTTTATAACCAAAATATAATAACATAATTCTTGAATCAAAAAAAATAATTACATTAATTATTCCACTTTGACTATAGTAACAACATAAGATTGGCCTTGATCTATTTTATTCTTCTGAGCCATATTTCCTTAATTATTTGGACAATCATTTGCGCAATGTCCAATCTCATTACAAATATAGCATTGAACAATTACAGCTTCTTTTTTCCCTTACAATCATGAGCATGATGGGCTTTATCACCACACTTGAAAAAAACTCCTTTTCGTTTTAAGTAGGCACCAGGGTGGTTCCTTCCATAATTGTCACATGTGGAAAAATATTTCTTTCCCTTCTTCCCATTATCTGTCTTTTACTCCACCATTCTATTCTCCTCTTTCTTTCCCTTAAAGTCATAAGACTTAGAAAATTCTTTCTCTATCTTGACATCACATGATAATATATATTCATATGATAAGAAAGTTTTGGAGATCAATGCCTTTCAGATAAATGGATTTAAACCATAAAATAAATGGTCAATCTTACTCCTTGGGTTATGTATGTAGTCTACAGCATGCCTTGCTAACCTTGTGAAGTTAGCTTCATACTTTGCAACATTCTCATCCTCCTTCTACCTTGCACTCAGAAACTGTCTCTCCATATCAACTCGTTTTTCATGAGGAAACTATTTTTCTAAGAAAAGTTCTTTAAACTCCCTCCATTCCATATTTACTACTTCTTCACCCTCCTTCACATTTTGAATTAATGACCACCACTGGTCTACATCTCCTAAGAGTCAATAAACAACCATGATAACATTTTCCCTTTCATTACATCCCAAAGAAAGAAATGTTTTCTACAAGGAACTTATCCATTGCTTAGTTACAAAGATATTTTTAGTCCCATTGAATGTTGGAGGTTGTTATCTCATGAATCAGTCAAACATTGATCCTATGCATTGTGGATCAGGGTGCTTTATACGGGTAAGGTGATTATTCATAATCTAGGCCAGCTATCCCTGTATGGTTATAAGTTGTTCAGTACTAGTTGTATCTCCATCTCCACTATAATAATCTTATATAGGAGGGAAATCCTTACATTGGTTATGTTTGTTGATAAGGTTTCCATTGCTTCCACTAGGTACTATTTCTAAACAATTCCATACACTAGAAAAGGTTATGAATCATAATGTGTAATTCCAAACTAGTAAAATACTTAACAAAATTAAAAAAAATTATGCATATCAAATCCATATCATAAAAATGGTTTCTTTGGGGACATATTTACTCATAAATACTTCATAATGGTTTGTAAATAAAATGTGAATTATCCTATGAATATCCCCTGAGAGTGTCAAACTAGGTGTGTAGTAAGGCCCATTGTCATGTACCAGGTCACCCTGAGTTAGGCCCAAAACACCTTATCAGAGTTGTTACTCCTAGGTACATTTGTTATAGAACCACTTACAATTATAGTATCAAGGAATGGATTTATTTTTCAAAGACCCAAATTTTCCATGTAATGTTTTTTAAATATATGGAATTATTATGAGTCTGCAAAAACTAACAGCGTGTGATTCCAAGGCCCGGTGTGCCCGGAAGAAATTTCTGATCTTTTTTAAGGTATGTTCAGTAAATGTGCGGGTGGAATTTTCTATCTTTTGAATTGGTACATAGATTAAAAATTTGAGGGCACCGTTGAATCCGCAGTGCTGGGATTCGCTTAAGGGAGGCTTCACTTCAACAGCGGAAGGTTGGGAGAAAAAGATAATTTTTAGATATTTAAGAGAATAATAAAATAACAAAGTTATTTTATTTTTTCTTTCTCCTTTACTCCAAAGTACAAGTGGAAGTGGCAGGACCAATGACAAATCAATCCATTAAATGGATTGACTCTTCTTTATTCTTGTAATCGCACTGTTGGAATTAGGAAGGATCCTTAATTAAATGAACCCCATTAATTCCGCATGCGTTACTCACCCTCCCCCTCTTCAATTTATATAGAGCTCGGCGTAAAGTGTTGGCATGGCTTCACCAAGCGACAAATCTATGGAAAAGTACCACGACGCCAACCACTTGAAGGACAAGGCCAGTTCCAACAAGTAGTGATGAGCACCACTGAATCACGAACTGATGACAATGACGAAGGAGGGTTCTATCGATCGTCATCAGCAAACGTCTCTTCCATTTAGGGGGTTTATTTTGAAGTTGTATTTCATGAATTAAATTTTATCTCCCACTTGATATCATGTATTGAGAAGGGCACGGGCCAAACAAACAAGGCATGGACCCTCCACTGCTTCGTTTGTTATGTGGACTTTGGGGAAAATTTTCCAACTCGACGACAACACGAAATAGTGGGTCACGCTATGATGGTGACAGCCTGAGGAAGTTGTAGGCACAGACATCCCCAAGATCAGACATCAGATCATTCCTGGTGATCAGCAAAAGAAACCGCCAATGCACCATGTCAGCGGTGGTCGGTGGTGGATGGAGAAGACCCGCAACAACCAGTTGCGGGCAGTGGAAGGCAGTACATGACAGCGTGTTGTGGGGGTCGAAGGCGGCTAGCCCGAGCCGGCTTCACGGGACAAGGGCGGCACCCACATGCACCACCGGTGAATGTAGGTGTGGCCAGTAGTCCACAGCAGGTAGGTACGGCGCAGCCACGCCATGCCGCATTGGCGAAACCCCGGTCGACCAAATGGACGACTGGTTAAATGCAGTGGGGAAGCACCCCACCAGCTGGCGAATGACCCCACAAAAGCGGGCCAATGGAACGCAACGGTCTGCCTGGATGCAGACCGAGCCAGCACGGGCCAGCCGAACAGACGGAACCTACCTAGTGGGCTAGAAAAACCAGAGGGTTGGGCCAGACCCATGGCCTAGCGGGCCAGCACGGTTGGGTTAAGCCCCACCAGGCAGGTCGAGACAACCGCGGCCTGGGCCCATGAACCAAAATGGGCCGAACCTGATAGGCCGGGCCCAGTGAACTAAGATAACCCTTAATGGTTCAGACCTAGGTAAGGTCAGAGAGACCCTGGGGCCCATTGCGTTGGGCTGGTCTAGCTGAGTCGGACCGGGCCTAAACCCAACTGGTCCCCAGATAAATAGATGCTCATAACTGACAAACCTAGTGTCTATTTGACACGCTGTCAGTGGAGTTGGGATCCCTTTAGGAAATTGGTCCCTTTGGCATATTTCGGTGGGCCTGACCGAGCCAGGCCGGACCAAGGTGCGATCACCCCCATTTCATGGAAAGGGATGCATCTAACAGACTGTGCGTCCAGTTGAAGTGCTGTCTATTGTGTTGGAACCATTAGGATGAGGTAGTCCTTTTGAAATACTCCACAAGAGTTTTGGAGAAACTTGGAGTACGGTTAGGTTGGATCAACTCCAAATCAAACTGGGTCCTCGTAACTAAAATGCCAATAACTTACAGACCGGGCATCAGGTTGACGCACTATCTTTTTCATTAGAACCCTTATGACATGACAGATCATCGGGTTACTTCTTCATTGGACTTTGTGCCAGTTGAAATACAATTGATGGATTGAGGAGAAGTTCCCCTAGAATCAAGCATACTATGAGTGGGAATCTTGTGGCTGGAGGTGGGGAGGAGGTTAGAGATAGATCGTACAGAGGTTAGTACTGAGAAATCATGTGTGGGTCAGCACCGATCCTATCTGGGTCAGATCCTATGTGGGTTAGATCTCAGAAATCCTATGTGGGTTAGAACATACTGATCCTGGGTGGGTTAGATCTTGTGTGGTTTAGTGGTCAGCAGTCATGTGTGGGTCAGCGCATACTTATCCTCTGTGGGTTAGATCTTGTGGGGGTCAGATCCTGTTTAGGTCACTGCGGGGGTTAGTACCTATCGACTTCGGGCGGGTCAGATCCTGTGTGGATCATTACAGGGGTTAGTACCTATAGATCATATGTGGGTTAGACTTCGTATAGTTAGCAGCAGCGCCTCTTGATAGAATAATATGATCTAGCATCGTGATTGATCATCTATACTTCTATACTTCACTAATACCTAGTTTGATCTGAGACTTTGTTTGATTTGTGTCTATTGCTTCATGATTTGTGATTGCGGTCTTTCTTTGAGGTTTTTTCCTTTGTGGAACTCTGGGATACCTTTGGGGGTCTCAGGGTCCCCACTGAGTATTGTTATACTCAACCCTGCATGGGCTTTACCCGCACCTTGTTTTGTCTTGTGCAGATGACATGTAGCTGGGTTGAGACATGAGGAAGCCAGCACCAGGGGATACCTAGAGGATACGAGCTAACATGGAGTTCTGTGGAGACAATTTGTACCTACCCTTTAGGTAGGATCCTCAGTGGATGATCCAAGAGATGTTTTCTCTTTTCAGTTGGGCTTGTATTCCATCCCCTTTACTTACAGTACACTTTTTACTACAACATTTTACTTCGTGGTTTCTTCTTGTTGTGTTATTGGTAGTTTTTTTGTATAGGTTTAAAGGCAATTCCTTCACGTTATAAGGATATTCCTTTTTGGTTATAGTCGCCAACCCCTGGCCTATGGAAGGTAGGCTTGGGGTAGTCACTACACGGGCCCCAGGGGACGGGTCGTGACAAAGTGGTATCCGAGGAGTCAGTTATACCAAATAAATAGGACTGTGATCTTTTAATAGAGCAATAGTGTTATGTGTTTTGAGGGTGGTTTTCAGTTCAGGGAGTCCAGTGTTGGTACAGCGGTCAAAGTATCCATACAACAGGTCCCTGAATTCTTATTTCGGACTCAATGAACGAAAATACTGATTGCGTGTGTTTTGAAAATTTCTTATTGTGATTTCTTTGAGTCAGGTCACCAGGTATAACTTATTGATTGTGCACACATGTTTTCTTTCAGGATGCCTGTAAGGGACCGGACCTCTCCGGTCCATTCCTTTGTGAAAATGTGGTGTTAGAGGTGTTCTGGAAGGTTAAGGTGGTTGGAGGTGCGTTTGGGTGGACTTTTAAGGAAAGCTAAAGGGTAATAGCTTTTGCACGGTTGGCGCACGGTTTGCCTAAACTTTGTGGCCAAACCGTGCAAGGCTGGTCTGGGAGGCAGTGGCTAACGCACGGTTAGCGCACGGGTAGCACACAGGTTATCTAACCATGCAGACTAACCATTCGAGGAGTGTTTGATGAGGCAGAAGCTAACACGTGGTTAGCGCACGGTTTGTTAAATAGTGCGGACTAACCGTGCGGGCACTTAAAGTTAGATCCTAAAATTGTGGATCTAACTTGTTTTTCCTTTAATCACCTCGTTTAATCCCCTAAGCGGCCATAAATTGGGATTACTCTTCCTTGGAGGTAGAAGAACCTCTCCTAGGCATTTTGGAGGCAATTTGAAGGCTTCTCTTCGTGAATCGAAGCCGTTTTCTCAAGGTATGTGATCGTTTTTATTTGGTTTCTTAGATCTACCTAGATCTACTCCTCCTCTTCTCTCGGGATCTTAGATCTACGCCTGTTATGGGTAGGTCTAAGTGTGTGGATGTCAATTGTGATGATCTTTGGTCTTGGTTGTGTTAGGAGAGGAGATCTAAGGAGGATTCATGGAGAATCGGCCCAGTCTTCTTGGGCATTCTTCGACCGTTGTGGTTTCTGTCAACACCGTTGAGGTAGGGGATTCGTGGCTTCTCTAATTTTTTATGTGCAATCGTAGAGTTAGCATGATTTATCCCTTTGTATCACAATGTAATTGACCTAATTAAATACTTGAACCAGATTAAATGAATTGGTTTGATCGCACGTTGTTGCTGTGTACCGTGATAACGGTTTGTATCTTGATTTGATAGATAGTGTGATGTCTATTCCTTGCTTGTTAGCATGGGGTTCTTGATGAAATTGATAAAGAACGTAAAGCCATAATTAATTGATAATTAATTGGTTAAAGATAAAGAGGCATGTAAATGAATCTGGTCGTTGTTGTTGTGGATGTTGTTCCAACTCGGTGTTAATCAAATTGAGTTCGATGATGTGTGTAATTAAGTTGGTTGGTAATCCTGAAAGCTATTGGTGCTTCTTGTTTGAAGGCTAGATGCCTTGTTAAGGGTCCAAGATCCTTATTTGATGTGATGTTTGTTTTTCCTGCTGCTTGTGCTGTGATGTGATTCTAAAGGGGTGTTGTGATATGTGGGGGCATGTAGGCCTTGTGGTTGTGGTAGTGGATGAAACCTAGAGTGGCGAGATGCATCGATTTATGCATGTGGGTGTCGAGGGGGACACTAGGGATGATGGAATGGGATGGATGTGGTTGTTGGATGCTTGTGGATTCTTTGGTTGTTTATCTGCTTTGCTTTCCCCACTGCTCAAGGTAGTTGTTCTTGCTTACCCTTCTTCCGAAAGGGGCGAAGACACGCGGGGTATGCCACGTGCTTTTCGTGTTTATCCTCTCTAGGGAGAATGGGTATATGCTCTTGCTATAGGCGGAACTGACTCAACGGGTAGTACATCTACTCACCGTGTTCATCCCCTTGTGTTTAGTAGCATAGGATGCTTTTCTAGAATTCCTAGGAATATGGGAAAGTAATTATGTAATGAATCTTTTAATAATTGATGTTAACCCATGGGGTTGGAGTTTGTTGAAACTTAATGATGAGGTTGAGAACTTTTGATGGGACAGTGTAATTTTTGGATGTGGTGTTAATGGAATTTAATGTGGTTTTTCTCATGGTTAATTAATGTTGGAAGAATTAATTAACGTATAGTGGAACCGATAAAAAGGGAATGGAGTAGCCTAATAAATCCCTTTTAAATGTTTGTGTGTTTATAGGATACCTAGTCATAGAAGTGGTAGCCTAGAGTCCGAGAGATGTTAGCTACAGTCGTGTATAAGACTAGGTTATGCCCATAGTGTGGTTGTGAGTTATAATATATCCTTTACTTTTTGTGTATCTATATGCTACTCCACCCTGTCAGTAAGGGCAACTGACCCCCCAGGGATTCTGAGCCCTGGGGGGTGTTTTCCCCAACATTCCGATGGGAGGGTGAATGGCTGACTACCCCCTTTGACCCCGCTCTCTTCTCTTGGTAGATACTAGTTCCATTAAGCACAATGGTTAGTTTTCCCCATATATGTGGGTAGATAGATGTAATGGTTTGTGGTTATTCACACACATATATTCTGGATATAGTATCCTATGGACTACTATGGGTGTAACGTGTATAGGTTGTGATGGCTTGAGGATCCTTACTCGGTGTATGGGCTATAATGGATTGAGGTGTAATTCTTGACGTATGATACACGTTATGCGGGCTATGGTGGCTCCTGGAAACCTACCTGGTTACTTTTGGTTGTGAGGATGGTGTGGTGCTTAGCCCAGGTGTCTGCGGGCAAGCCTTTGTGGTGCACGTGGTGCAGATTGTGGAGATTAGCCCAGGTGTATTCAGGAAAGCCTTTTGAGAGATATGCACATGACGTATGTTGTTGGGGCAAAGCGGCAGACCAGTGGGGAAGTAGTAGTGGGTTACACTTCATATTCTATACTATATGATATATTATTGTATGTGTTACTTGGTTAGAGTATCCATGGTGAGGTTGGGAAATTAGTATACCTGTTTAGGTGACGAGTTAGTTTCACTTGTTTTTCACTGTGCTTTATCATGCTTTCTTTACTTTTTCATGAGAGGGTTCGTGGAGGATCCTACTGAGTATACTGTTATACTCACCCTACATATATATAAACTATTTTTCAGGTCACTTGGAGCAGGTTAGAGATCATGCTAGTTACTACTAGCTTGTGGTTGGAGGAGCTGTTCAGGCTTGTGGTCGCTGTCGTTTTACTTTCTTTTGGGTACTTGTATTTTTCCCTTTCAGTTGTAGTACTTTTTCAGGGAATTTCCTATATGTACTTGGGTTTCTTATAGATTTTTAGTTCTGAGCTGGAGTTGGTCGGTGTCTATCTTATCTCTCTCTTCTGCATGTGTTCTCTGAGAGGGTAATGCCTCCCATTTGTGTGTTTATTATACCCTCGGTGCTAGTCTCCAACCCGGGGCCTACAGGAGGCGGGACTCGAGGGTCATTATCTCCCTTTTCACATTGTCATCCCAAGAGGGGTACACTTTGTGGGGAGGGGGTCGTGACAGAGTGGTATCAGAGGCAGGTTGAGGGATAGTATGGAGTTTGGAGTAAGGAACATGTGAGGTTTCATGGGTTGGTAGGGAAACGATGTCATTCATGTTTAGAAAGTGAGGTAAACAATGGAGACTGGCTGAGACAGAGGCGTTTAGGGCCTCCTATGATCGGATGCAAGGACCTTTAAGTTTATAATGGCTACTAAACAAGGTGACACTAGTTGCAGGGTAGAGACCTAGGAAAGGATCATGCATCATTCTTCTTTGTGCTTGTGTTTGAATGGGTATACCTTGGGATAGGTTAACCTAAAATGAATAAAAGGATAAAAATTAGTTAATAAATGTTAAGTCTTCCATATTCTAGGATTAGGAGCTCTAAGTGTTTTTTATTTTTCAGGTATGGCTCCAGGTCGACATCCTAATCAGGTTTGCATAGAAGATGCCCAGCAGGCTATTCCAGCAGGTCGCCGCAGGGTAGAGGTTTATGACGACGACACTTGGAAGAAGACACTCTGAGAGTTTCAGTGCCAGAGTATACAGAAGTATGAGGGCTCCGTTTCAGATGTAGTCATAGAAGACTGGTTGGAGGAGGTCATGATAGGCTTCAGTTTGATTCGTGCTTGGAAGGAGCACTGGGTTTCCTTAGCTGTGACGATGCTACGTGGAGCAGCAAGGAAGTGGTGGTTCTTATTCCTCAGGGATCATGAGGAGTCAATGATATCATGGGAAGAGATCCAAGACAAGTTCAGAGTCGAGTTCCTTTCCCCGACTGCAAAGGCATCCAGTCGCCAGGAGCTTCTTACCCTTCGACAGGGGAGCTCTAGTGTTCGGGATTTTGGGATCTGTTTCAGGAACCTTTTATGATATGCTTCGGACCTGTTACCAGATGAGGAGGCTAGGGAGAGGCATTTCGAGGAGGCTTTGCGTCCAGAGATCCAGCGCCAGGTCACCCCATTTATGCTGAAGACATATCTCGAGGTGCTGGAGAGGGTGGAGGTTGTCGAGAGGACTTCGGCTAGGACCGGATCATCATGATATTGGAATCATTATGATTCCTCACGAAGTAGAGTTGCGGTCCGGGGTTCCCGGTTTTCAGGGAAGAAGAGTTTCTGTTCAGCCGGGGGTATGTCCCAGCCCTTCACATCTCGTTTCTCCAGAGGCAGCAACTCTCAGGCCTATGCCAAGGGATCAGGCACTTGTTTTTCTTGTGGTGGTCGTGAAAATCAGCAGCGGGAGTGCCCAACCGTTCAGAGTGGTCATTGTGCACTGGGCACTACGCTCCAGGTTCCTCCTTTGAGGCAGTTCCAGCCGAGGCAGTAGCATCCAGTTACACTAGCTTTAGATCAGTAGAGGGTAGATGGGGTAGGCAGAGGATAGCCCCATGATGCTACCCGTCCATAGAGAGCATAGCATGGCTATGGTAGTGGTCTTCATCAGGGTTAGAGAGGCCATGGAGGAGGTCGTGGTCAGCTTCATGCTATAGCGTTGCTAGCGCCAGATGAGCCAGATGTCATTCAAGGTACCCTTTGCTTATTTTCTACCATGTTGTATGCCCTGTTTGATTCAGGAGAGACACACTCCTTCATATCACCTACCCTTTTCCATGCTTTGGGACTTGAAGTAGAGAGGCTTCCAGTGCCCTTGGCATTGACTACGCTAGTTGGAGGTCGAGCTGACTTGTTTGAAGTATGTATAGACTGTGAGATAGTGTTGGGGCAACACCGCTCTTGGGGAGATTTCCTATGTTTATGGATACACCCATATGATTTCATTCTCGTCATGGATTGGTTGTATTTGGTGCAGGCTATCGTGGATTGCTTCAGGAAGAAGGTCATTTTCTTTGGTGCGGATGGAGATCCTGTGGTTTTTTTTGGTGAGAGAGATCCTCGGATGGGTCACAGGCATGTTCCATCCTTATCATCCATGGCGGTTGAGATGATGTTGAGTTCTTCAGAGGTTCAGCAGTTGACGTTTCCTAGGGTCGTAGAGGAGTACCCTGATATCTTCTCAGAAGAGGTTGTAGCATTACCCCCTCGATGAGAGATCGAGTTTGGGATCGAGCTACAGCCAGGAGCTTCTCCTATCTCTATGTATCCATATAGGATGGCCCCTTCTGATTTACGATAGCTGTGTATACAGCTTGATGGTCTATTGCAGTGCGGTTTCGTTCAACCAAGTGTGTCCCCCTGGGGTGCACCAGTTCTGTTCGTGAAGAAGGCCGACAGTATTTTGCGGTTGTGTGTTGATTGTGGTCACTTAAACAAAGTGACAATAAAGAATCGCTATCCACTTCCGTGGATTGATGATTTATTCAATCAACTGAAGGGCTCAAGTTGGTTCTCAAAGATCGACTTGCGGTCAGGATATCATCAGATGCGTGTGAAGGATGAGGATATTCCGAAGACTGCCTTTCGTTGTCATAATGGGAATTATGAGTTCGTTGTAATGTTGTTTGGTGTGACGAATGCTCCAGCGGTGTTCATGGGTTTGATGAATTCTGTGTTACAGGAGTTCCTGGACAAGTTCTTGGTAGTTTTAATCGAATACATCCTTGTGTACTCCACATCTGAAGAGGAGCATGCAGAGCATCTATGAGCCGTTTTGGGAGTTCTTCGTCGACATCAGATGTTTAGGAAGTTGTCAAAGTGTGAGTTTTAGGTTCGAGAAGTCCGTTTTCTAGGGAATGTTGTGTCCCAACAGGGTGTAGCTGTGGATCCATCGAAGATTGAAGCAGTTGTGTCTTGGGAAGCTCCCAAGACAATGTCAGAGGTGCGAAGTTTCCTTGGTCTCGAAGGCTACTATAGGAGGTTCGTAGCCAATTTCTCACGGGTTGTGACTCCTCTGAAAGCTTTGACCAGGAAAGATCAGGATTTCATATGGACTGATCAGTGTCAGGAAGCTTTCGAGTATCTAAAAGAGAAGTTAGTAAGTGATCCAGTCCTTTGTATTCCAGCTGAAGGAGTTCATTTTGATGTCTTATGTGATGTTTCACATCTGGGATTAGGTTGTATTCTTATGCAATAGAGGTCAGTAATTTATTATGGGTCTCGGTAGTTACGTCCCCATGAACGCAACTATGTCACCCATGATCTTGATTTGGAAGCCGTGGTGTTTTCTCTGAAGTTGTGGAGACATTACTTCATTGGTGAGCGCTTCGTGGTTTTCATTGATCATAAGAGTTTGAGTTTTTTTTTCTCCCAGCATGACTTGAACTTACGACAACGCTGGTGGATGGGGTTATTACAGGAATACAACTTCGAAATATCATATAAACCTGGAAAAGGGAATGTTGTAGCTGATGCACTGAGCCGAAAGTCATGTAGTGATGTTGTGCGTGAATCCGGTGATTCCTGGAGAGTAATGGAAGAACTGTCAGCATTACATCTTGATATGGGAGAATTTGGGGGTAGAGGTTGTCATTTTCAGATGATGGTGCAGTCATCCCTGGTGCAGAAGGTGGAAGAGTCCCAGTTGGGGGATCTTGAGGTAGAGGTCTTGAGAGATTGAGTTTTTTGTGGTGAGGTCCCTGATGGTTGGTCTGAGGATGAACAACATAGAGTGTTGTATCATGGAAGGCTTGTTGTTCCCTTGGCGATGCGTGATATGGTCCTCAAAGAGTTCCATGGTTCTCCTTTAGCGGTGCATCCTGGTGTGACAAAGATGTATTGATCCTTGAGGAGTCAGTTTTGGTGGCCTGGGATGAATCCCGTGGTTGCGGAGTTTGTGTCTCGATGTTTAGTCTGCCAGAAGGTGAAGGCCAAACACCATGTTCCTGGTGGTCTTCTCCAGCCATTATGGATTCCTCAGTGGAAGTGGTAGGACATCTCAATGGACTTTGTTACTGGTTTACCTTGAGATCTTGGAGGTTATGATGCTATTTGGGTGGTAGTGGATTGTTTAACAAAATCATCCCACTTTATAGCAATCAAGGATTCAAGCTTAGTGGAAGTTTTTTTGAGGAAGTATCTAGAGGAGGTGGTGAGACTTCAAGGAGTCCCTAGGATGATAATTTCTGACCGAGATACTTATTTTACCTCCAGAGTGTGGATAGGTCTCCAGTATGCTTTTGGTTCTTAGTTATGCCTTAGCACTGCTTTTCATCCTCAAATGGATGGTCAGACGGAGCGAACCATCCAGACTCTTGAATACATGTTGCGCTCTTGTGTTCTTGATTTTGGAGGTTCAGGGATGAGGCACTTACCCTTGGTGGAGTTTTCCTACAATAATATTTTCCACTCCACCATCGGTATGGCGCCATTTGAAGCCTTATATGGTCAGCCTTGCCATTCTCCATTGTGCTGGACTGGGGTTGGAGAGTCAGCAATTCTCGGACCGGAACTAGTGCAGAATACAACAGAGATGGTTCAGGTGATTCGTGAGAGGATGAAGGCAGTGCAAGATCATCAGAAATCGTATGCTGATCAAAGGAGGAGACCCTTTGAGTTTAATTTTGGGGATCATGTGTTTCTGAAGGTGACTCCCTATCGTGGGCAGAGAATGTTTGGTCATGGGAGTAAGAATTATCCTCGTTTTTTGGGCCTTTTGAGGTGTTAGCTCGTGTTGGAGTTGTGGTGTATCGAGTAGCACTCCCCCTTTAGATGAGTCGGATACATGATGTTTTCCATGTATCACAGATCCATCGTTATCTTCATGACAACTCTCACGTCATCGATTGGGGAGAGATCGATGTTGATGATAATGAAACCTTTGAGGAGCGACCCATGGAGATCCAATATCGCAAGGAGAAGGTGTTCTGCGGGCGTTCCATCCCCTTAGTTCGTGTCCTGTGGCAACACAGTGTCATGGAGGAGATTACCTGGGAACATGAATCACATATACGTGCTCAGTACCCAGAGTTGTTTGATGTTTAACTCTTTACATGTATCATTGTAAATTATGTGGTTGTAGAACTTTCATGTTTATGAGATGGCTCCCTTTTTTTCTTTGGTGGCTTACTCTATTTTGAGAGGTATCTCGGTGGGTGGTTGTTCAGACCCTGTTTCGTTTTCTCTTTAGGTGGGTTTTGGATTCTCAAGGACGAGAATGTTTTGAGAGGTATCTGATGTAATGGCTCGGACCTCTCTGGTCCATTCCTTTGTGAAAATGTGGTGTTAGAGGTGTTTTGGAAGGTTAAGGTGGTTGGAGGTGCGTTTGGGTGGACTTTTAAGGAAAGATAAAGGGTAATAGCTTTCACATGGTTGGCGCACGGTTTGCATAAACCGTGCAGCCAAACCGTGCAAGGTTGGTCTTAGAGGCAGTGTCTAACACACGGTTAGTGCATGGGTTATCTAACCATGCGGACTAAACGTGCGGGGAGTGTTTGATGAGGCAGAAGCTAATTCACGGTTAGCGCATGATTTCTTAAACCGTACGGACGAACCGTGCAGGCACTTAAAGTTAGATCCTAAAATTGTGGATCTAACTCATTTTGCCATTAATCACCTCGTTTAAGCCCCTAAGAGGCCATAACTCGGGATTACTCTTCCTTGGAGGTAAAAGAACCTATCACAAGCGTTTTGGAGGTGATTTGGAGGCTTATCTTCATGAATCTAAGCCGGTTTCTCAAGGTATGTGATCCTTTTTTGGTTTCTTAGATCTACCTAGATCTACTCCTCCTTTTCTCTCGGGATCTTAGATCTATGCCTGTTATGGGTAGATCTAAGTGTGTGTATGTCTATTATGATGAGCTTCGATCTTGGTTGTGTTAGGAGAGTAGATCTATGGAGGATTCTTGGAGAATCGACCCGGTCTTGTTGGGCGTTCTTTGACCATTGTGGTTTCCGTCAAAACCGTTGAGGTAAGGGATTCGTGGCTTCTCTAATTGTTTATGTGCAATCATAGAGTTAGAATGATTTATCCCTTTGGATCACAATGGAATTGACCCAATTAAATACTTGAACCGGATTAAAATAATTGGTTTGATCGCATGTTGTTTCTTTGTACTGTGATAAAGGTTTGCCTCTTGATTTGCTTGATCGTGTGATATCTATGCCTTGCTTGTTGGCATGGGGTTCTTGATGAAATTGATAAAGAACATAAAGCTGGAATTAATTGATAATTAATTGGCTAAAGATAAAGAGGCATGTAAATGAATCCGGTTATTGTTGTTGTGGATGTTGTTCCAACTTGGTGTTAATCAAATTGAGGTCGATTATGTGTGTAATTCAGTTGGTTGGTAAACCTGAAATCTGTTGGTGCTTGTTGTTTAAAGGCTAGATGCCTTGTTAAGGGGCCAAGATCCTGATTTGATGTGATGTTTGTTTTTCCTACTTCTTGTGTTGTGATGTGACCCTAGAGGGGTTTTGTGATGTGTGGGGGCATGGAGGCCTTGTGGTTGTGGTAGCAGATGATGCCTAGAGTGGAAAGATGCATCATTTTATGCATGTGGGTGTCGGGGAGGACACTAGGGATGATGGAATGGGATGGATGTGGTTATTGGATGCTTGTGGATTCTTTGGTTGTTTATCAGCTTTGATTTCCCCACTGCTCAAGGCATCTGGTCTTGCTTACCCTTCTTCCGAAAGGGGCAAAGATACTTGGGGTATGCCACGTGCTTTTTGTGTTTAGCCTCTCTAGGGAGAATGGGTCTACGCTCTTGCTATAGGAGGCACAAGACTCTACGGGTAGTACATCTACTCACCGTGTTGATCCCATTGTGTTTAATAGAATAGGATGATTTTCTAGAATTCCTGGGAATATGGGAAAGTAATTCTGTAATGAATGTTTGAATAATTATTGTTAACCCATGGGGTTGGAGTTTGTTGAAACTTAATGATGAGGTTGAGAACTTTTGAAGGGATAGTGGAATTTTTGGATGTGGTTTTAATGGAATTTAATGTGTTTTTTCTCATGGTTAATTAATGTTGGAAGAATTAATTAACGTACAGTGGAACCAATAAAAAGGGAATGAAGTAACCTAATAAATCCCTTTTAAATGGTTGTGTGTTTATATGATACCTAGTCTTAGAAGTGGAAGCCCGGAGTCTGAGAGATGTTAGTTGCAGTCGTGTCTAAGACTAGGTTATGCCCATAGTGTGGTTGTGAGTTATAATATATCCTATAATTTTTGTGTTTCTATACGCTACTCCACACTGTCAGTAAGGGAAACTGACACCCTGGGGATTCTGATCCCTGTGGGGTGTTTTCCCCAACATTCTGATGGGAGGGTGAATGGCTGACTACCCCCTTTGACCCCTCTCTCTTCTCTTGGTATATACTAGTGCCATTAGGCACAACGGTTAGCTTTCCCCATATATGTGTGTAGAGGGATTTAATGACTTGTGGTTATTCACACACATATATTCGGGATATAGTATCCTATGGACTACTATAGGTGTAACGTGTATAGGTTGTGATGGTTTGAGGATCCTTACTCGGTGTATGGGCTGCAATGGCTTGAGGTATAATACCCGAAATATGATACATGTTAAGCAACTTGTGGTGGCTCTTGGAAACCTACCTGGTTACTTTTGGTTGTGAGGATGGTGTGGTGATTAGCCCAGGTGTCTACGGGCAATCCTTTGTGGTGAAAGTGGTGCAGATTATGGAGCTTAGCCCAGGTGTATTCGGGAAAGCCTTTGGAGAGAGATGCATAGGACGTATGTCATTGGGGAAAAGTGGAAAACCAGTGGGGATGTAATAATGGGGTACCCTTTATATTCTTTACTATATGATATATTCTTGTATGCGTTACTTGGTGAGAGTTTCCATGGTGAGGTTGGGATCTTAGTATACCGATTTAGGTGATGAGTTAGTTTCACTTGTTGTTCACTGTGCTTTAGCATGCTTTCTTTACTTTTGCATGAGAAGCTTCAGGGAGGATCCTACTGAGTATACTGTTATACTCACCCTACGTATACATAAACTATTTTTCAGGTCACTTGGAGTAGGTTGGAGATCAAGCTGGTAACTACGAGCTTGTGGTTGGAGGAGCTGTTCGGGCTTGTGGTCGCTGTTGTTTTACTTTCTTTTGGGTACTTGTAGTTTTTCCTTTCTGTTGTAGTACTTTTGCATGGAATTTCCTATATGTACATGGGTTTCTTCTATATTTTTAGTTCTGAGTTGGATTTGGTTGGTGTCTATCTTATCTCTCTCTTCTACATGTGTTCTCTTAGAGGGTAATGCCCCCCATTTGTGTGTTTATTATACCCTCGGTGCTAGTCGCCAACCCGGGGACTACTGGAGGCGGGACTCGGGGGTCATTATCTCCCTTCTCACATTGCCGGCCTAGGAGGGGTACACATTGTGGGGAGGGGGGCATGACAATTCCTCCACATAGATAGCTAACTTGGATTCCTGAGAGAGTACACGATGACGGCCCACTTAGCGATGAGGCCTCAGTGTAGGGACCTCTTACGGTGTTAGCACCTTTGAGTGGTGTACCAGCAGCACCACTACCTATTGGGCAGCCATTTCCACTATCCCCACCATCATACGGTGCACGCCGAAAAAGCGCGTTGAACAACTTTCTGCGACAGAGGCCTCCATGGTTCTGAGGCGTGATGGATCCGCAAGCGGCTGAGGACTAGCTGGAGGCTGTGGAGAGAGTTTTTCACCTGGTTGGGACACTAGCTGACCTGATGGTGATCCTAGCTACCAGTATTTCTCAGGGAGTAGTAGGGAAATGGTGGATCCTGACACTCCAGACGCATTATGAGGCGAACCTCACCTGGGCAGATTTCAAGGTCCTCTTCAGGGCAGAGTTCGTCCTGGTGACTCTATACTCTGTGTGTATTCTGGAGCTCCTACACTTACAGCAGGGTTACCTGACAATGGCCTAGTACTCGGAGAGATTCACCGACCTCTCACGCTAATCTATTGAAATGGTGTGGGACCCTTTATTTAGGGACCAGACCTTCGAGCAGGGAATCCTACGTGATATTAGAGATTCAATGGTATCGCTCAGCATCCTGATGCATGGTGGAGTGCTGGAGAGAGTGCTCTTGGTGGAGAGTTTCCTTATTGAGAATACACCGATAGTGAGACCCACCACTGGGCGACACATAGCAGAGTCATCTGTGGCTGGTGGTAGGCAGATGAAATAGAGGTCCAAGCAGACTAGACACTCTTGTGGATGACATCAGGATGCAGGGTTGGATGTGCGGAGCTTGCCAGGCAGAGGAGGTCAGCTAGGAGGAATGGTGTGATTCACGTGCGGCGGTCAGGGCCACATGGCTCGTGACTGCCTGATCGGTTGTACCGACAATCAGCAGACAGTTGAGGGGATGCTGAGGCAGAGGCCAAGATTCAAGTGAGGAGGTCTGCAGGTCGATAGACGTGGCAGAGGATCAGGCCATACAGCAGGCAGTGGACGGCGATTTGAGGTTCTATCGCCACCGCCATCAGGAGGTCCACCCCAACCATAGGGAGCAGGTGGATAGGGGTGAGCATAGCTACAGGCAATAGAGGCCTATGACCATGGTGCTCTAGAGATGATTATAGGTATTATCTGTTTCTATTCCACCCTAGTTGTGGTACTTATAGACACGGTTTTCAGTCACTCTTTCACTACCACAACTTTCGTTTGGAGCTCGAAGATTCCGGTGGAGCTTTTGGCTCGATCCTTACAATTAGAAACTCTTACGGGACAAGATTAGATGATTACACACTAGTGTCGGTAGTGTGAGCTTACTCTAGGAGGCGAGAGGTTTGGTTGGGATCTTCTAGTAGCGGCATCGAGGCCTTATGCTGTCATCTTGGGTATGGACTGGTTATTCACAGTCCATGCTCAGATTGACTGTATTAGGTGCAATGTGTGGTGTTTCTGCGAGGATGGGTCCATGTTTTCCTTCACCAGCAAAAAGGGAACCTTTGCAGCACATGACGGATTTACTAGAAGGAGGGTGAAGCTGATCACACATCAGTTGGCTAGCCTTACCCTCGGAGAAGTCAATTTTGAGAGTCCGAGCTATCCTATAGTGGTGGACCAGTATGACGACGTATTACCTGATGATGTTCCGGTACTACCTCATCGCAGAGAGGTGGACTTATACATCAACTTGTACCCCGAGACAACATCGATATCTACTCCAGCATATCAGATAGCTCCCATGTATCTTAGTGATTTACAGGTACATCTGGAGTACTTACAGAGGAAGGGGTTCATAAGGCCCAGTCTCCCTCCATGGGTAGCCCTAATTTTGTTTTCTAAGAAGGCAGATGGGAGTTTGAGGCTCTGTGTGGATTATCTATGCCTGAACCAGTTGACCGTGAAGAAAAATTATCCACTTCCAAGGATAGATGATCTCTTCAATCAGCTGAAGGGAGCTCATTGGTTTTTAAAGATAGACCTCAGATCATGCTATTATCAACTCAGGGTACAAGATGAGGATGTGTGGAACATGGCCTTCAGATGTCGATATGGACACTATAAGTTCTAGGTCATGCCATTCGGTATGTCCAACACCCCTAAAATGTGCATGGAACTTGTGAACAGGATATTTCATCTATACCTCGATCGGTTTGTGGTGGTCTTCATCTAGAAAATCTTGGTGTACTCAGTGACAGAGGAGGAGCATGCCTATCATCTGCAGATAGTATTGGATACACTCTAAGAGCACCAGCATTGTGGTAAAATCTTGAAGTGCTAGTTCAGGATATAGGAGGTCCACATTCTAGGACACATTATCTCATAGGATGGAGTTTCAGTGGATCTGGAGAAGATAGATGTTTTTCCTGCTTAGGATCCACCCAGGAGTGTGAACGAGGTGCGGAGTTTCTAAGGGTTGGCTGGGTACTACCGGAGATTCGTACCTGACTTTTCCATAGTTGCGGCACCCTTGTCAGCATTGATGAAGAAGGTACAATCCATAGTTTGGATGGAGAGATTCCATTAGTGTTTTTAGGAGCTGAGGAAGAGATTGAAGAGTGCTCCCATCATGAGGCTACCAGAACAGGGCATTGGTTATGTAGTCTACTGTGACACGTCAGGGACCAGACTTGGATGTATCCTGATGTAGGAGCGAGTAGTGATCTCTTATGGTTCACAGAAGCTGAGAAATCATGAGTATAACTACACTAGTCATGACCTAGAGTTATCAGCAGTGGTATTTGCCTTGAAGATGTGGAGACACTACTTGATGGGTGAACATTTTACAGTCTAATATGATCACAAGATTCTTAGGATTATCTTTTAACAAAAGGATTTGAACCTGAGACAGTGACGATGGCTAGAGATCCTCTAGGACTATGACTTTGAGATATTCTATACTCCTAGGGAGGGGAAGGTAGTAGTAGATGCACTCAACAGGTGGTTTGGTTTGTGGATACTGAGTGAGGTGACAGAGCAGCTTACTGCGTTACAGATATCCTTTGTGGATAGAGATGGAGCAGCTTACCCCCAGTATATGACTGTCACTCCCACACTTCATCAGTGAGTTCAGGAGGAATAGCTTGGGGACATTGAATGAGAGGCTCGACGTGCTTAGATATCCATAGGACAGACACCTAGTGGATTTTCTAAAGGTGGGGAGCACATAATTCTCTTTAGAGGATAAACCATGGTCCCAGTGGTTCTATGGGAGGAGGTGTTGAGGGAGTTCCATACGTCCCCTATAACGGTACATCCTGGTGTGGAGACGATGTACGAGGACCTCCAGCATCAGCACTAGTGACCAGGGATGAAGAAATTAGTGGAAGAGTTTGTTTCATGATGCCTCACTTGTCATCAAGTGAAGTCCAAGCATTAGGTTCCAGCAGGCTTAGCGCAACCACTAGAGGTACCAGAGTGGAAGTGGGATGGTATCTCCATGGACTTTGTGAAAGGTATACCATGGATGTCCAGGGGACATGATTCCATCTGGGTGATCATTGACCGACACACCAAGTCTTCCCAATTCCTACCCATCCGAGAGAAGGGATCAGTAGAGGGCTGGGGACACCTCTATGTACAGGAGATTGTACACCTTTATGGGGTTCCATCAACGATCATCTCTGACTATGAATCACATTTTACATCCCGATTTTGGAAAGGATTATTGGAGGTGTTCAGGGCTCAGCTACATTTGAGCACGACCTTTCATCCTCAGACGGATGGTCAAACAGATTGGACCATACAGACACTTGGGTATATGCTTCGTGCTTGCGTCCTAGATTTTGGCCGTAGTTGGGAGGATCACTTTCCCTTGGTGGATTTTACATACAACAATAGTTATCACTCCACCATCAGTATGGAACCATTTGAGGCCTTGTATGGTCGACCTTGCAGGTCACCTCTATGATAGATAGACTCGGCAGAGTCATCACTTATGGGTCCAGAGTTCGTATGGGCTACCACTGAGAAGGTGCTGATCATCCAGGAGCGAATGAAGACTTCACAGAGTAGACAGAAATATTATGTTGATAGGAGACAGAGACCTTTGTAGTTCAATGAAGGAGACCACGTCTTCCTACGGGTCTCACCACAATGAGGGTTACGGAGATTTGGCTAGGGTGACAAGCTATCTCCATGGTTCATCAGACCCTTTTAGGTTCTCAGTAGAGTTGGAGAGGTGACATATTGGCTAGATCTTCCCCCACAGATGCATTGAGTGCATGACATTTTCCACATACCGCAGCTGAGGAAGTATGTGAATGATCCATCACATGTTTTTGATTGGGGTGAGCTGGACATTGATGATGGGGAGACTTTTACAGAGGTTCCAGTGGAGATTGAGGATCGATAGTAGCGGCTCTTTTTGGACGATTGATACCTCTGCTGCACATTCGCTGGCAGCACTGGGACCTCCAGGAGAACACATGGGAGCGGGAGGCTCAAATTCATGCTCAGTACCCCCATTTGTTTCCTTATTCTATTTTGTGGCATTCAGGGAAAAAAATCCATAAGGTGGGGAGAATGTAAAGACCTGAATTTTACATGTAATTTTTTTAAATATATAGAATTATTTTGAGTCTGCAAAAATTGACGACACATGATTCTGAGGCCCAGTTTTCCCATAAGAAATTTCTGAACATTTTTTATGGTACGTTCAGTAAACACATGGGTGACGTTTTCTATCTTTTGAACCGGTGCTCGGATTAAAAATCAGAGGGCCCCGTTGAATCGGTGGTGCCGATATTTTCTTAAGGGAGGCTTCACTTAGACCGCATAAGGTAGGGAGAAAAAGATAATTTTTTGACATTTAAGAGAATAATAAAATAAAAAATTTATTTAATTTTTTATTTCTCCTTCCCTCCAATAGACAAGAGGTGGTGGCGGGAATAATGAAAAGTCAAGCCATTAAATGGCTTGAATCCTCTTTATTCTTGTAACTTCATAGTTGGAATTATGAAGGTTCCTTAATTAAATGAACCCCATTAATTCCACGTGCATTAATCACCCTCCCTCTATCCTATTTATATAGATCTCGGGGTAGAGTGTTCGAACGGCTTCACCAAGAGATGAAGCTCTAGAAAATTACAACGACTCCAACCACTTGGAGGATGAGGCCGGTTCCAGTGAGTGGTGACGATCGCTACCGAATCACGAACCGACGACAATGACGAAGGGGGGTTTCATCGATCATCATTAGTGAATGTCTCTTCCAGGTAGGGGTTTTATTTTTAAGTTGTCTTTGATGAACTAAATTTTCTCTCCCGCTTGATATCATGTAACGCGGAGGGCACATGCCAAACAAAAAAGGCCCAGACCCTCCACCACTTCGTTCTTGATGTGGAATTTGGTGAACAATTTCCAACTCGAAGAAAACATTAAATAGCGGGTCGCGCTATGACGGTGATAGTGCGAGGAAGTCGTAGGTGCAGAAGACACCAAGATCAGACACCAGAGCATGCCCGGTGACCAGTGGAATAAACTGCTGGCACGCCATGTTGGTGGTGGCCGGAAGTGGCTGGAGAAGACGCACAGTAACTGGCCGCTGGTGGTGGAAGGCGACTGGCCACGGTGTCCAAAGGAGGCCTGCCCGAGTTAGCCGTCGGGACAAGGGAGACGCCCATAGGCGCCACTAACAGAAGAGGCTGCGACTAGCAGGTCGTGGTAGGAAGGTGGGGCCCGGCCTATATCGTGTTGCATAGGCAAAACCATGGTCAGCCAAATGGCCGACTGGTTAAATGTGACGGGATAGCACCCCACTGGATGGAGAACAGCCCCACAAGCGCGGGGCTAGCAAGACAGAATGTTCTGCCTCTAGGCAGCCCGATCTGGCACAGATCAATTGAGTGGACAAGACCCACCCAGCGGGCTAGACCCGCCGAGCGGGCCGTACCCATAGCCTAGTGGCCCAACACGGGTGGGCTGAGCCCCACCCGACGGGTCGGGCCAACCAAAACCCGAGTATGCGAACCAAACCAGGCCGACCCTAATGGGTCGAACCTAGTGAGCCATGTTGACCCTTAATGGGCTGGACCTGGGTGGGGTCAGATAGACCCCGGGACCCATTGCATCGGGCTGGTCTGACCGAGTCGGACCAGGGTCAGACCCAACCGGTCCCTGGATAAATAGATTCCCTTAACTGACAAACATAGTGTCTGTTGGACACATCATCAATGGAATTGGGATCCCTTTAGGGAAGCAGTCCCTTTGGCATATTCTGGTGGGCCCGACCGAGCCAGGCTAGACTGAGGTGTAATCACCCCCGTTTCATGGAAAGGGATGCAACTAACAGACCGGGCATCCAATTGATGTGTCGTCTGTTGTGATGGAACCCTTAGGATGAGGTGGTCCTTTTGAAATACTCCACAAGAGTTTTTGGAGAATGTTGGAGTATGGCCAGGTTGGATTGACTCCAAATCCAATTGGGCCCTTAGCACTAAAATGCCAATAACTTATAGACCGGGCGTCCGGTTGACGTGACGTCTTTTTCATTGGGACCCTTATGATGTGATAGATCATCGAGTTACTTATTCATGGGACTTCATGTCAGTTTAAATACGACCAATGTCTTGAGGAGATATTCTCCCAGAATCAAGTGTACTATGAGCAGGAATCCGGTGGTTGGCAGTGAGGTAGAGGTTGAAGATATATCATATGGAGGTTAGTACTGAGTGATCCTATGTGGGTCAGCACCGATCCTGTGTGGGTTAGATCCTGTGTGGGTAAGTACTCAGGTATTCTATGTGGGTCAGCGCATACCGATCTAGTGTGGGTCAGATCCTTTGTGGGTTAGTGCTCAACGATCCTTTGTGGGTCAGCGCATACTAATCCTGTGTCGGCCAGATCCTGTGTGGGTCATTTCAGGGTTTAGTACCTATCGACTCTGGGAAGGTCGGATCCTATGTGGGTCATTTTGGGGGATAATACCTATTGATCCTATGTGGGTCGGACTTCGTATGGTCAGCATCGGTGCCTCTTGATAGAATGAGATGATCTAGCTTCGCGACTGATCATCTGTACTTCTATATTTCACTAATACCAAGTTTGAGCTGAGACTCTATTTGAGCTGTGTCTATTGCTTTGTGATTTGTGATTGAGGTCTTGATTTGAGGTTTTTCTTTTGTGGAACTCTGGGAAACCTTCGGGGGTCTCTGGGTCCCTACTAAGTATTCTTATACTCACCCCTGCATGGGTTTTGCCCGCACCTTGTTGTGTCTTGTGCAGACAATGAGCAGCTGGGCTGAGACTTGAGGGAGCCAGGACCAGGCGATACATGGAGGAGATGGGATGATGTGGAGTGTTGTGGAGATTATTTTTACCTACCCTTCATGTAGGATCCTCAGTGGATGATCCAGGATATTATTTCCCCTTTCAGATTTACCTGTACATTTCAGTTGGGCTTGTATTTCGTCCCCTTTACTTCCAGTACACTTTTTACTACAGTAGTTTACTTCATGGTTGCTTCTTGTTGTGTTATTTTTTGTGTGTTTTTACAGTTTTAATGGAAATTTCTTCCAGTTATAGGTATACGCCTTTTTGGTGCTACTCGCCAACTCTTGGGCTAAGGAAGTCGGGCTTAGGGTAGTCACAGAATGGGTCCTGAGGTACGAGTCATGACATATTTCTTATAAAATCCACAAAATTTCTTTTTAACCAAAATTCTAGAATGTAATTCTATACTTATTTTAAAAGTCTATCTCAGGGTTATGTTCCATAATATAAGTCTTATAAATCTAATTTCCAAGGTTGTTGCTAAAATTATTCTAATAACAACTATAACACCTTGAACCTAGAAACCCAGAGCTGGTGCATTATTTTAATACATTGGCATGATACAAGGAATCATGTACTGAAGGATCAATCAGTTTAGTTGTCCTGGAAAATAGATTTCATACATGAAACATTCATTACAATTCAAAACAAAATATGCAACACAGTCTATTCTTTGAGAACACCATTATTCGTCTAGATTAACCCTGTATATCAATTATAAAACACTTCTTAGCATCCTGGGAAAATAAAACACATGAAAGGGGTGATCTCAAATTCCCAGTAAGGTTAAATAATATAGTGGAAGGTGTCATAAATAACCATAAACATTAAGGCAAGTATAAAACTAAAACATGAGCCTTTTAAACATAAACTTGAACACAATATGGCAAGAATAAATCAAATAACTCCATTTAAACATTCAAATGGATATTCTAATAGTCAAATAATCAAATTTAATATCAATAACTAATCTCATAATGAGGGAATTTATAATTCTGAACATCTGAAACATATTGTCGAGGCCTCTACCAAGACATCTAAAAATAAATGGTTAAGGCCTCATCCAAATCCATGTCTAAAAATAAATGGTCAAGGCCTCAGCCAAGTCCATATCTAGTTTGTCTCATGAGACCTACAGATGAATCAAGGGGATATAGGGAGCCCTTCCCATTACTTACTAATTCCAATACATTCCTCGTATGAAAAGAGTGAAACATAACATAAAAATTCATATTAAAACTAGCATACCAAATGTTAATAATTTAACCATAAACCATGAATGGTATAATAATAGCATATCCACAGTCAAATATATCATAAAACCTTCAATAAATATACCTCAATTAAGAATAAAATACAACAAAGGATTTTGACATAGATGAAAATAATATGACAAAATCATTAAAAAAAAATTGATAGAAATATCCATTTTTAATTTGAAATCTATTAAAAGTTATGCAATTATAAAAGAAAACATTTATTTTGAAAATAACCATATAATATTGTAATGGAATATTCAAAATGTTATGGTGAAATAATAGCATAAAAATCCACTCATGCCATATAAGTTAAAAAAACATTTCTTCCTTAATTTGTTGAAAAGGTAACAAAGTACCATGTTTGGAAAACAACAGAAAGATTCCTTTCAAAATATTTTGTAAAAAGTAAAACATGTGTATAAATGAATTTAATAAATTATAGAGAAATAGTAAAAATATTTTAAAATGTATTTTTATGAAATATGGACATGGATGATAAATATTCCCCAGTAGATACTTATGTATAAACAATATTAGATAAAATTGAGATTGCAAAATTTAACCCTACCTTGTATTTTCCTTTAGTATAGAGTGTTTTAACCACCTCTATAATGGTTAAATCATGTTATTAAATTATACTATAACCATATCCATATTTATGATATTATATATGACCCTCTTATAATATCTTATTACTCGTTTTGTTAGTAATCTTTCATTATTTTCACTATTTCGGGTGTTAATCGCTTAGTTTCTTGAGTAAGTTTTGATTTTTTTATTTTTTTCCCCATTAATTAGATCATGGTTTTATAATTTAAATAATTTAATACATGATTTAAATATTATATATATATATATCCATTATATATGTATTTAGAATAATTCATAATACTTGGAGATATGAAATGAAATGCACCGTTCATGGAGACGGTAGGTCGTACGTACGCATGAATGCTAATTTCATTTCTTTGTAGTATGTGAATTAAATGATGTAAATTTATATTATAATTCCAGTATTATATTAATTTCATATATATCTCATATGTTTAATAAAACCATCCTTTGTATGTTTTATGTATAGAGTGAATGAGTCTTATCGCGTTGAGGGGCGGTAGTCCACACTTCCTCAAACGAAATTATCGTATTTACACAACTTGGAAAGCATAAAGGTATGTTTTAAATAAAAATTAAAGAAGAATAAAGACATAAAAAATAACATATATATGATATATAAACATATTTTCCATCCTAATGTCCACCATTATAGGTGGTAGGGTAAAATTGAACAATCATCGTTTCGTGAGGAAGTAGTTCGCTGTACACAAAAACAATATGTTCGTTACCCATTAAATGGAGGTGTGTGTAAGTGTAGTTTGAAACCATAACATAAAAACATCCTAGTATATTTAGGATAATTGGTTTTTATGTAACCATAGAATAAGAATATTATAGGGAAGGGAGAATGGAAATGAAACTAAAAAGCATGAGAGAAGGTGTTACTTCTTAAATGGGTAACTTCTTTTTCTTTATAACAAAATGCTTCCTTGGGAGGATTTATGACCTACAAGAGGCTTCTAGGATGAGGGGAGGGAAGTTATGATATTATTTGGGAAGGTTTTGGTCGATCTAGAAGGCTCAATGTGTTGTGAGTAAATGAGGGAGGAGGAGTCCTTTTATAATGAAGGCAAGGGTCACTTTTGGGATTTCTCAAAAGATTAATTTATAATAAATTAAATATATATTAAAATACCTAAAAAAGGTCATTTATTCGAATAAAAGATAAGATACGATTGTAATATTACTAACCAATATGTTTTAGATAAGTTTTTGTGTTATTTTAATCCTTATCATTTTGATTAACCCTTAATTAACCCATTTTAATTTTAACTATGGTAAGCAATTTTTCTTTACTAATAGGATGCAATTTTTACTTATCAATTGTAAATTGGATGGTAAATGGAAAATTTATGATATTTTAGACCATATCTATTCCCCGTGTCCTTAGTTAATATATTTATGATTTTTAAATAATTTAATGAAATATTATTTTCATAAAATATCATAAGTGTCAATTTTGACACTATTGATAACATTGACTTTAATAAAATACATAAAATAAGATAACTTCAAACCAATTCATTTAAAATACCCCTAACATGTCATATCCAAATATAAAATTCATTTATCACCTCAATTATGTCAAATTAAATTTATTTTAATATTTAAAATCATTTATTTGATATTTTATTAATAAAATAATGTATGTGTCACTATTGTGTCATCATTAATGGTAATTATTTAATCTATAAAAATTATAAATAAATTTCTCTAAAGTAGGAAATTATATTATATTTCAATATAATACTTATAATCGATGTTATCTTATGGTTATTCATATATTAAAATTAATATACTTATATAAAATGAGAGTGTGACATTTTTGTCACATTCATTGACGTTTATTATATTCATGTCATATTCATCGTAAAGTGTCCATTAAGTGATTCTGTTTCGAACCATATATGATAAGGGTCTAATTTAGTCATCCAATATTATTTTTATAGGTGTTGGGTAATTTTATAATATTATTTTTACCTTTAATTACCCGATTTACCCTTAACAATGGTAATAAAAATAATTACTAAAGTTACTATTCATAATGCCCAAAAATAAAATGAACCTATTTACATAATTTGGACCCACTGATTCCAAATATGGAATAAATTTTTCAAAATTCAAAGCACAAAATTTGCAGTAATTAATTTTAAAATCAATCCTGTTGTCATAATGAAAAATGTGTTTTTAAAAGTTTAAACAGTGCAAAAGAATGAAATGATTTTACATCAAAATTCATGGTAAAATAGATACCAATGAAAAAAATTATATTAAATGATAAAAATATATTCTATTTATTCTTTAAAACCATTCAATAATATAATTTATCCACATAAATTATTTCGATGAAAAAAGTTGTTTTCAATTAAAATTTAGTATATTTTTACTATTTATAAAAATTTATAACTTATCATAAAAATATAAAAAAAATACTCTAAATTAAATTTTCATATCTAACTTCAAAATAAGAAATTTATTTTATTAAATATAATATATTAAAGTGTCAAAAACTTGATTTAAAATGGGTGTTCCATTAAAAGGTGGCAAAACTGCATTTTTGAAAAATACTTCTTTTACCTCAAAAAATTGAATTTTTTCTCATATCATTTCTATAAAATACATAATATGAATTTTAATGTTATATGAAATATATAAAATTCAAAATTTTGTTAATACTATTCATAATCACTAATAATATTTTATTAATATATTGTTTTTTGGTAAAACCGGGTCTTGCATGTAATGAAATCCAACTCATTGTTGTGTGTAGTGTAATCTTAACATGGTGTTGCATAAAAAACAAGAAAAAAATTTAATTTATTTAGAAATGAAAATATTATAAATTCTCATGGTGTTACAATATCTGGAGATCATTTTGAGAAAACTTAGGGAGAATCAACTATATTCCATGATCTCAAAGTGTATGTTTTGGATTGATAATGTACACTTCATGGGGAATATGATATTAGTAGATATTGTATTTTTAGAACCTAAGAAGTTCGATGTTATAGTTTATTTAGAGAGTCCAAATAATGTTTTTGAGATCCAATTTTTTTTTGGAATTTCTAATTATTACCAGAAGGTCAACCAGGATTCTTCCAAATTGAAAGCGCTAAGAAGACCTTAACCAAGAATGTTGTATGGTTCCTTTGAATAGACACTCATGAGAGATCCTTATAAGATCATAATGGGAGACTGATGAAAATACCAATCTTAACCATAAATTATATGGTTAATATGTATGGATTATATTGTGATGTATTAAGAGTCAGGATTTGAACAGTTCCAGTCCATAATGTTCATGTGCCTCCTTATGGGTCCATACAGTTAAGGACACATAAGGTAAAATTCCCAAATACTTTACTAGATTTGGAAATAGTGGTGCTTTCCATGAGCTGTTATTGGAATTATATTTAGGGTGATATATTTTTGAAATACACTAAAAAAGTGTTTGAAATATATTTAATCACAAAGTGAAATGAACCATTAATATGGGAGAAGGTTTGAGTACCTATAGTCCTTTAAATTTGACCTAATATATACCCTCAAGAAGGGGAACCTTTTTTATAATGTACCATATTGGAATTATCAAGCTTACGTAGTACATGATTCAAGCATCAAGTGGAATATGGTTTCCCACATTGAAGAGATGTGGCTTTATGTTCAAAAGTATCATAGACAAGTGACACTTTTGTCTTTATCTATCACTTATTCACTCCTCAATATTATTATGGGAGTAAACTATACGATTCATACTATTTATTCATGAGATACATGATAAACCTTTTATAGCTTCATATTTTATAAAATTTTGGTTATTTTTGATTCATGTATCCTTTATAAAGAGTCTTTATTGGGATTTATGTCTTTGTAAAAATTACTATGTGGCTCTATTAAAATTATTCAAGTGTTTTGAAATGTTTCTTAAAAAATTATATGTGTTTAAAATACCCTTTTTGGGTTTAAATAGCTTTAAAATGATTTAAACACTTGGCATGGACTTAGGTTATATGCCAAGTGTTTTTTAACACACTTGATTGGATTTTATAAAGGGACATGAATGTTTTGAAAGTGTATATAATTGTGTTTTCATTTTAAAAAGGGGCGTGTGAAGTAATAAATGAAAAATTTTAAAATATAGGGGGGTTTTTCGCTCATTTTAAATGATTATGATTATAGGGTCATGAAGTTTCCTTGAATGCTTTAAAAAGGAATTGGGTTTTTGTGAAAGAGTGTTAAGAACTGATTGGTTTATTTTAAAAAGGGTGTGTTATTTTAAAGAGGAATTTATGTAAATGGTTAGTTTTTTAATGGGATTTCATCTCTGGTTTTATAAATATTTTTCAAAGGACATATGAAATGTAGTTTTCCATAATATTTTAATTTAATATTTTTATAGAATTAGGAAAAGCATTACATTATATAGGGAATACAAGTAGATCAATAATAACACCATGGCAAGGGTAAATGTATTTCAAGAACAAATGTATGTCATGATTATATTCCTTCATGGAGATTCAGGGGAAGAGATATACATAGATCAGCTGGAAGGTTTCATTCTAAATAGAATAGAAGGTTCGGTTCCAGTCTTTAATGGAGTTTTTTGGGGATTAAGTAGGCACCAAGATAGTGTAATTGGAATTTCAATTCTTTCATGGTAGAATTAATGTTCATGCAGTGTAATGTAAATAATTACTACAATATGGAGGTGTATTATGATGGGAGTTTTATCATTTTACTTCTTTATGTGATGAATTTATCTTATTTGGACCAGTGAAGGAAAGACTATAAGATATGAAGATTGGTTTATCTAGAAGATCCCAAATGAAGGACCTTGGTTCTAGAAAGTGGATATTGGGGATAAATATTGAAGGAGACTTAAGGTCTATAACTTTTTTAAGCCATGGTTTTTTTTATATCGATGTTTTTTATATTTATTTTTTTAAATATTAATATTACCGAATCAAATAGGATGGATATGAATAAAGAATGAATGGATTCCAATCATCTAACAAAAGAGTATGAAGATGGCGTGAAAGAGTTCATCAAGTTTGAAAGAGATCATACATATGACCCTTATCAAATCCTTTTTCTATGTTTACACTATGGTTATTCAAGAATAATTAGTCCAAAGGATTTGGAAGAAAACTTGATCTATCATGGAATAGATCTAAGTTATAAATAATGGAATAAACACAAGGAAAAATAAAATGTAGCTAGTAGTTGGGATAGCGCTGCATTTTATGGATCATCTAATATGATTACAGGTGTGTACAATGAAGAAGACTATATCGAGGATTTCATTACAGATATAAATGATGATGAATATTATATTTAGGAAATGATAAGTACAGTTGAAGATGAACTTCATGATTGCCCAAAATTGTTTTAGAAGTTAAAGAGTTTTGTAAAGACACCATTGTATGGTGGTTTCACTAAATATACAACATTTTCAGCAATACTAAATCTGTATAATATGAAAGCAGAAAACAGATAGAGTGACTCTAGTTTTACGGAATTACTTGCTCTCTTGAATTACATTCCCCTAAAAGATAATGATATCCCAAGACAAATATATGATGCCAAATTAATGTCATTCTTGATGGGTATGATCTCTAAAAGAATAAATGCATACTCGAATGACAATATACTATTTATCAAGGACCAAAAAACAATTAAATAATGCACAAAGTGTGGTGCTTCACGATACAAGAAAAATGAATCTGGTCTTATGAATGTTGTATGGTACATTCCAACCATTTCAAGGTTTATGCGCCTATATGGAAGGGAGGAGTCTATAGGGTAATTAATGTGGAACAAAAACACAAGAATTAAATATGGGAAACTACATCACCCATCAGAATCTCCTCAGTGGAAGAGAATTGATCATGAGTATCCTGAATTTGGAAACAAGCTAAGAAACATTTGTCTTGCATTGTCTATATATGGAGTAAATCCTTTTGGTTTTCAAATCAGCACTCATAGTACGTCAGTTGTGTTGGTAAATTATACCTTTCCACTGTGGTTATGCATGAAATTAAAATTCATCAAGTTATTTATGCTTGTATTAGGACCAAAAAAACTGGGTAATGATATTGATGTTTATTTGGCTCCATTGATTGAGGATTTGAAATTATTATGGGATATATGTGTTATGTTGTATGATGCTTATAGAAATGAAGATTTCACATTGAGAGCCATGTTGTATGAAATGATAAATGACTTTCCTAATTATGGAAATTTTTCATGATATTGTATTAAAGGAACTTAAGGGTCTCCTATCTATGAACAAGTTACATAGTCAATTAAGTTGAAACATTCATAAAAAACCATGTTTATAGGACATCTAATATTTATACCTTGACTACATAAGTACTGATCTTGGATGACATCATTCGATGGAAGATCAAAATAACATAAAGAACAGTCTTTACTAATAGGTGATCAACTATTTGAGAAAGAAAAATATAAGGACACTACTTTTGGTAAAAAAATTGAAAAACCATACAAAAACAGGTTAGAAAAAGAGATCATTTTTTTTTTGAATTACCATACTATAATTGTCTGTACATCAGATATTTTCTTAATGTTATGGATGTTGAAAAAAAATTATGTCACAATGTCATCGGCACATTGCTAAATGAACCTGAAAAAATAAAGAATCAAATTAAGGATAGGTGGGAAATGGTTAACATGGGTATACAAGAAGATTTGGTTCCAATTAAGGGTGAAAAATAAACTTTTCTTCCTCTAGCTACTTACACTCTTACCAGGTATGAGAGATATCCGTTTTTCAACTTCTTGAATGATGTAAAGGTTTTAGAGGGGTATTCATCGAATATCACTAACATCATGTCAATGGCCGATTTAAAGTTAAAGGGCCTGAAATCACATGACTACCATTTTTTGATGAAATATCTACTTCTTATATCTTTAAGTTTCATTTTACCCAATAATGTTCATCATACATTAACCAAGATCTATTTATTTTTCAAAGCTATATGTAAAAAAGTTATAGACCCGATGAAATTTTTGACTATGGAAAGAGAAATTGTCATCATATTATGTGAATTGGAAATGTTCTTCCCACCAGCATTCTTTGATATGATGGTTCATGTTATAGTTCACTTGGTGAGAGATATTCGACTATGTGGTCCTGTATATTATAGATGGATGTACCCCATTGAATGGTATATGATGATTTTGAAAGGATGTGTCAAAAATCGAAGTCAGGTAGAGGGTTGTATTATAGAGAGATATATTATTGAGTAAGCTATTGAATTTTGTACCGAATACCATTTTGGTGTGGAAATAATTGGTCTACAAAAATATCATCACACTGAGTAGATTTTTGGTGAAGTAATTTCTGGAAGAGATGTTGTCACAATCAATATTACAGATCAAGAGCCATCCCACCTTTTCGTTTTCATAATAGTTTGGAGGTTTCCCCATATGTTTAAACCCATAAATAAATTCTTATCCATTTGAATCCATCAAGGGATGAAATATGGATATCAAATACACATAATCAACAATTTATAGGATGTCTTTAAAACCATATTTTAAAGGAGTCAGATGAAAATCCTGACTCAATTTCAGAATGACTTCGATGGCTAGCCAGAGGATCAAGTGTGTATGTATTATCTTATAATGGTTATGTAATTAGTGTTTATACGTTCTATACAAATGAGAATGATGAAGAAAGTACCATGAAAAATAGTGGAGTTACACTCATGGCTGAAGTGAAGCATTTTTTTTTGTACTAAGGACATAAATCCAATTTATGCAAACATGTCATACTTTGGCATCAATAAACAAATATGGGAGATGGATTATACAAACTTCCAAGTACTGATTTTTCAATGAAAGTGGGTTGATAATAGGAGTGTGGTTAAAATAGATGAATTGGGATTCGTGAAAGTTGATTTTAGTAAGGAAGGGTACAAAGATGAACTGTTTATAATGGAATCATAGATAGTAAAAGTATTTTATGTTATAGATCCTGCAAACTGAAAGTGGTCAATTATTCTGTTATCGACCAAAACCACTAAAGGGTTAGATGAAAATTCAACTGATTATTACCCTTTCATTGGGATATCACAATCATTTCATAGCAGTCCCAATATAGAAGGCATTTTGTATGTCATAGGAGACCCCAATGAATGGATTCTGATCATCAATAGAGGGGTCAAATCCCTTTAGCCTTTAAAAAAGAAAAAGTGAGTTCAGTAATCAGGTTACTTTTTTTGTAATATACATAGTGTTACCTCATGTTATTATCTATTTGTTGCTACATTTATGTACTCTAAATTAAATGCTAAACCACTTCTACAGATAATGTCTTCTGCATGTACTAGTTCTCCCAACCTTGAGGAACAACATGTCTCTCAAACTACTGATGCTCGCAGTGTAGAGGAACAACCTTTTTCATGTGATGGTTCTCTCATTCTTGAGGAAAAACATGTTTCTCAACCTAATAATGGTCCTAGTGTAGAGGTACAATGACCATCTACACATGCCAATGCTACCGTTCTAGAGGAACATATTGATGATGTTGATTCTGGGGAAATAGTAGGTGATGAAGGAATGACGATATAGAAAAAATAGGAGCATCATAGTTTGATGGTGTTAGTAAAAAAATTAATGAAAAATCTAAAGTAATCAAATATGAGGTCGGATGGAATGCACGGGGCTAGCATGTTAACCCCAAAAGGGCATGTTCAACAGTTATATTGGAATCATCACTTGGAAATGTGTGTCAATTGATGTATATTTGTGGAACCATGTTTTGTCTAGGCTTAATACATTGATGTGGGAAGATATTAAAATAACATTATGATATCATTTGTTTATTTTACATTCATTATCCATTGCAGAGTGCATTTATAGTATGTGAAACCCACAAGAAATATGTATTAATGCTTGTTGGAAGGATTTATAGAGGATTTTGAACAATTATAACAATACATCATCATAAATTTTCTGAAGGTAAAATAAACCCACACCCACCACTTATCTATACACACTTTATAACCCAAGAAGTATGGGATGCATTTATTGGATGTCGTGAAGATGTGTATATTTTGGTACATTGTGGCTGGTAAATTTTCTATGATGATACATGTATTCATCAATTTGATTGACAATTTTTTATTTATGAAACAACAACTAAGATATGGAAATAAGGAATGAGTAGAAAAACCATTGTACCCCTACAGTAAAGGGAGGATGGGGTATGATTCCCTTGAAAAAAATGGTACGTATTTTAAATCTACCATAATACTTTTATGTGACATGAAACAACACCATAATTATGTTACTTTATTTATATTAATATTGATGACTCCAAATCCAAAGTCACTTCCATCCCACACCTTGTGCTATAGAAGGAGGGACATGTAAATAAATATGGGATACTAATAGATGAAAACACACAATAACTATGGAAAACATGTGTAATTATTACATAATAAAAATTTCTTTTGCTTTAAATATCTATTACATAACAATGATCACTTTTTTCCTATTTTTTATATCTGGAATAGTCACATGAATTAGAAACACCTATACCAGATTAAAACATACTATCAGTGGCCATAATAGTATAGACACTTCAGAGGTGCGAGTTTTGGGGTGACACCCTGAACATATTTTGAGAAAAAAACAAGAGGATCCAAGTGAATTAATAAAATAGATGAGAGAAATAATATCTAACCTTAAAGAATAATTCTAATTACAGAGAGAGATGATAACAACTTTAATGGGGGAGGAAAAGAGAAGAATCATTTCAAGAATATCCACCATTTGGAGATCCAACCCCACACCCACTAGCTATGAGGCTAGACATTCCCCTTAAATAGATTTCTTAGGTGAGGTAATCAATGTTCTAATAAATGTTTCTATGAAATGTGAATCAGACAAAAACTGATACTTTTCCTATACTGATATTCTACAGGGTGATAATGACTATGATTAATATCTGTCAACACCCACCCATAACCTTGTAGGGAGGGATACTGTGTTCAATATCCAAAATGACATGCAACATAATAGACCGCTTCCAACAAGTCATGTGTGATCGTCGATTAGTATAGACCATGAGCCGAGTGTTAAACTACCTATTCCAATTCATGAGGAAGATATTCATATGGTCAAAAAAAGCTATTGGAACATTCATCACATAGCCATCACATCTGGTAAAAAAATATGTCGACAAGGAGGTATTCATTTCTAATTTACTTTTCAACCTAAACCTTTAACAATTAATGAAAAAAAATTTAAACCGATGAATGTTATTATAGATGGACAAAGAGAAGGGGATGAAATGAAAAACCACCTCAAAACCATTTAAAGGATCAATTAACTAATCGAAAAGATCTTCCAAAAGCACCATTACCATGACCATTCTATATCTTCATTTAATATCATTGAAGGTTAATGTGGATAAAAAGTTAAAATATTATCGTAATCACAGAGTTGATTTTTAATAAAATATGTTTGGACAGAAAGATCAAGACTTTATTGGTGTTGAGAGTGTAAGTTTAATTGTTCACTATGATTGGATGGGAGGCTCGGTTGTAAATGTATACATGAGGTATGATTTCATGATTTGATTTTCCAAAAGATGGCATAATGTGTTAATTATGACTAAATACATTTCATATTTTTGGAAGATGTATATATGAAAAATAATTGAAGGGATTTTCCCATGAAAAAAAATCTGGACTTGTTAGTCCTCACATCTCCTCTACAGAAAAAATAAATAAATAGAAAAAAAAAGAATGAAACAGTGGAAGGTGTGATCAAATCGTTTAAAAGAAAACTTCTAGACGATAGACTTTATTTAATACCAACGATGAAAGGGTAAAACTCTATAATTTAATAATATCAAATATATATTCATTTATTTCATTAATTATTCATTTTTGTGTTTTTAGGCGGCATTGGATACTCATTGTGGTAAATTTGGATACTCCAAAGATTTATTTCCTGGATTCAATGCATGGATACCCAACGAACTGTCCACACATGATGGAGTTTGTCAATAAGTAATACACTGCATCCAATATTTTAAAACTAAAAATCAAGTTATATAATTTATATTATCTTTTAATGAGGATCCTCTTATGATAGGGTGGTGTGTGATTATCGTGAAAAATAAGGAATGATGCTAGGGGCTAAGGACAAGAAAAAAGATAATTGATACGACTGGATAAGTATCAAGGTATATATAATAATATTTCACTTTCAAAACATATATCAAAACAAATTACTTATTCTCCACAATGTTTCTACAGTTTCTGAAACAAACCAATGGAAAATATTATGGTTAATATGCTTGTAAATTTATGAGGGAGATCATATTCTGCGAACAAACTAGCATCCTTGAAGAGGTATTTTAAAAGATAATTACTATTTTATTTAAAATATTTGTTAATCCTTTGTGACTTTATATTTTTCTAGTACTAGTATGACTGTCAAAAGGCCTCATATTCACAAGACAATATAGATGTGATCAGAAACGATGGGCAACATACCTGATGGAAGAATGTACACAAATAGTATGAAGATGTGAATTCTATAGAAGTAGTGGATTGTTTCATATTTATGTTTAATTTACTTATTTTTAGTATTACTCATATAAGAATTTTTTTTCTTATACAAGTGGATTCCTTTGTTTGAGTCGGTGTGGTTCATTTAAAGATGTTCATGCTCGTGAGAGATATGACTTTGAGGCTACAAATCAGAATTCAATGGGAAGGTAAGGTTTTTATTAATATACTATGTTTTTAATCATAATATTATTTGTTATCTACTGTATTAAAATAATCTAAATTAAATGTTTGACTACTCATGCAGACAATGTCTTTCACATACTTATTCTTCCTCAAAACCTTGTTGCCCCTCCATTTATGACTTTCCTTCAAAGGAAGTGGAGGGAACATGAAGGAAAGTGATAAATTTAGACAATGAAGTGTTTCCATTTCAACAAAGAAATCAAATGGAAAGCATTTTAATGCATGATGTGGCTGGTATGACTTGAATTGTGTCTTTTTATTTAAAATTGACATTAATTTAAGTAAAAAACAACAAGTGACATTCTGAAAACTGAAAAAACACATTCGAGTTGTTTTTATATTTTAGGAAAATGATCTATTAGTCATTTTTGATGTGTAGGAATCAACCACACCACAATACAATGCACGGTGTGGCCGGTATAACTCAAAGTGTCTCTTTTTATTTAAAATTGACATTAATTTGTGTAAAAACAATAAGTGACATACTGAAAATGATAAAATGCATTCATATTTTTTTGATAATTTAGTACAATGATCCATGAGTCATTTGTGATATGTAGGAGTTAGCTGAACCTCAATACGACGCATAGGTTGGCCAGTATAATTCAAAGTGTCTCTTTTTATTTAAAATTGGCATTAATTTAAGTAAAAACAAAAAGTGACATACTGAAAAATGAACAAATACATTTGGATTGTTTTGATATTTTAGGAAAATTATTCATGAGTCATTTGTGACATATAGGAGTCAACTGAACCTCAATCTGAAGCATAGTGTGACCGATATGACTAAAAGTGTCTGTTATCAGTTTAAAATTGACATATTAGTTCAAAACGTGTCAGTCACTGAAACCAAGAAAACGTGCTCTGACTATCATGATAATTTAGAAAAATGATTCATATGTCATTTGTGACATGTATGAAGTAGTCTCACATAAAAATGACACATGATGCAACCAGTATGACTCAAAATGCTTATTTTCATAATGGAATTACATTTTAGTAAAAAACCCAACTACCATACTGAAAACCAAGATAACACATTCGTATTGTTTTGATGTTTTAGGAAAATTCTTTATGAGACATTTTTGATGTGTAGGAATCAACCACACCTAAATATGATACAGGGTGTGTTCGGTATAACTCAATGTGTCTCTTTTTATTTAAAATTGACATTAATTTAAGTAAAAAGAAAAGGTGACATACTGAAAACTGAGAAAACACTTTTGGATTGTTTTGATGCATTAGTAAAATGATCCATGAGTCACTTTTGATGTGTAGAAGTCAACCTCATCCCAATCCAACACACTGTGTGACCGGTATGACTAAATGTGTTCGTTATCAGTTTAAAATTTATATTTTAATTTAAAACGTGTCACTCACTAAAAACCAAGAAAATGAACTCTAATTATCCTTATAATTTAGGATAGTGATTCATAAGTAATTTTTGATGTGTATGAAGTATTCTCACATCAAATCGATGCATGATACAATCGATATGACTCAAAATATGTGTTTCTAGTTTAAAATGACATTTTAGTAAAAAAAACACAACTTACATACTGAAAACCAAGTAAACACATTCAGATTGTTTTGATATTTTAGTAAAATTATCCATGAGTCATTTGTGACATATAGGAATCAGTCGTATCTTAATAAAACGCATAGTGTGGCCGTTATAACTCAAAGTGTCTCTTTTTATTTAAAATTGATATTAATTTAAGTAAAAACAACAAGTGACATACTGAAAACTGAGAAAAAGAATTTATATTATTTTCATAATTTAATTAAATGATCCAGGAGTCATTTGTGATGTGTAAGAGTCAACCACACCTCAATACGACGCACAATCTGACCGATATGACTAAAAGTGTCCATTGTTAGTTTAAAATTGACATTTTAGTTCAAAAATGTCAGTCACTGAAAACCAAGAAATTGTGCTCCGATTATCTTGATAATTTTGGAAAACAGTTCATAAGTCATTTTTGACGTGTATGAAGCAGTCTCACATCAAACCAATGCACAATGTGACTGATATGACTCAAAATACGTGTTTCTTGTTTGAAATGACATTTTAGTAAAAAAACACAACTCTCATACCGAAAACCGAGAACACATTTGAATTATTTTGATATTTTAGGACAATGATCCATTAGTAATTTTTGACATGTAAGAATCATCTTCACCTCAATACGACATACGGTGTAGCCGGTATAACTCAAAGTATCTTTTTAAAGAACCAAAGTCACCTTTTCCATCCCAAAGATCTCTTATAAGGGTTGATAAATTAAAGCCAATAATGTTCCAATACTTTTTGAAAATGAGAAAATGAATGTCGTCTGGGCCAGAGCCTTGATAGAATGGATTTGACTGAGTGGTCGCACAATTTCCTCATCCGCTAAATCAGAGGTAAGATTATGGTTCATGGTCTTGGTAATCACTGGTTTAATACAGAAAATTATATCATTAGAATTGAATGAATCACCGGCTTTGTACTGCTCCTGGAAGAAGTGGGTAATAGAATCATGAACAGGAAGACAGGCGGTCCCAATAAAATAATTTTGTCTTGGCCTGAGGATGATTGAACAGGAGGAGCTTTCAAGATTTTGTCTCCGTCCTTTATTTTCGGCTTTCGGTGTGAACGACCCACCCCAAGTGTTTTGCACGCATCCACGATCCATATTGTAGAATAATATATGAGGCCTTTGTGGCGCACTCTTTTTCAGTATGCCTCAAGCATCCACAAAATAAACAGAAAACCGGGAGATTTTCATATTCAAATGAAATCCAGTTGTTAGAGCCATCTCTGGATAGAAAGATAGCTCGCATCAGCAGCTGCCCAACATTCACCAAGACCCTGATTCGCACCGTCGGACCCTAGTGAAGGGGATTCGAACGATCCCATTATATGAATTCACCAATTCGTCCACCAATACATAAAGGAGATTTAGAGAAGGAGACATCCTAGACATCCAATCCACAATCCAGATCTTCTATCAAGATAAGCTGGTTTTCAAACGACCACTGTCTTCCTTTTAGAACCCTCTGCTTATCTCTGTCTTTGAAAAACTCAAAAATTAAGCGGTTTCCTCCAATGTCTCTAAGGGCCACACCTTCTTTAAGGTGCCACATATTCTGCAATGTATTCCTCAAGGTGCTGATGTTGAATTGCTGATCATATATGATTTTTTACCAACCGTGCGAAGGGAAATCCAATGCATTAGGAAGGAATCCCCATTTTTCTCTGTCGTGATCGCCGATTTCTCCTTTTCTTTCAAGGAGAGATTTTACCATCGTTTAACCAGATCCACATCCATTTCACCATAGTTTGGAAAGGGGCAGGCGTGAAACCAGAAGGGACACTCGTCGGCAATGGAACAGACAAAGAAAATGAAGTCCCAAGCCGCAAAAGACTAGGCGTACCAATGATCAGAATAACTCTCCGAAATTAGGGAAAAAAGAGATCGGAAGAAAGGAAATCAGACACATAATCAGACCAGGGAGAGTGCATCCAAGACGACGGTGAAATAAAGAATCTCGGTAGGCGTAGGAAGAGACCTAGGAATCGCCAGACCAAGGAAAACCTAGTAACCTTCTCTTAGTCCCAAGACTATAAAAATATATTTATAAATATATATATATATATAATTATAAAGTTGTAGTAAATATTTTTATTATATATATATATAATTATATAAATATATTTATAATTATCTACAGATAATTACAAATATATTTATTTATAATTAAATTATAAAAAAATTAATATATATTCAAATAATTATAAAATTATAGTAAATATATTTAAATAATAATTATATTTATTATATTTATAATTATATATGCACATATATTAATAAATATATATATGAATATATATATCTATATATATAATTATAAATATCTATATATAAAAAGATGATGGTCAGGCGTTGGGAGCTCCATTCTCCGCGAGATGGTGATTAGGGTTCATCCCATTCTGGGTGAAGCTACGACCTACCACCACCACCACCTATGTTGCCAGGAGCCTAATCCTGCCTCGCTGCTGCATGATCTAGGTGAAAACGATCTTCCTCGCTGTTGCACAATCTGGGTGAAGATGATCTACCTCATTGCTGCATGTTATGGGTGAAATCTGCATCACAACTTGCACGATCGGGCATTTAGGGATTTCTGCCTTGTGGATCCGTTGCGACCCCGCCTCGTTGCGGGGCGTCTGTTCCCACCTTTCTGCCATGCACAATCTTCTACAACGCCAAGCTGATTCTGTTTACATTGGTTTTTTTGGTAAATGGCATCTTCTCTTACGGAAATCTCTTTGGGTCGGGGACATTTAAACTCCCATCGATATGGCATTCTCAGATCTAAAGATTGAAAGGACACCTAGTATGATATCAAGTTGATTGTCTCAGTTTCATATATTACAAACAATAGCTCTTTTTCAGTATACAAAGGGTTTGGTGTTGGGGCGATACGTCGGAAGGAGAGAATCGCTCATTTGAGAGATGAGAATGGAACATTCTCTGAACGCTTGAAGTTAGGTAATCATTCTATTATTGCAAGATTAATTTTTCCCAGGGGCTCTAAACCATGGAAATTTGATGATTTAGTCATGAGATTATCATCGATTTGGGGATTTGATAAATGGAGATGCGTCTCACTGTGAAGAGGGTTCTTCCACATTCTTTTTCCCTCAAAGGATTTGAAATTGAAATTGTGGGGATTTGGGTCCATTTCCCTCAAGTTTGGCATTCTACATCTTCATGAATGAGACAAAGGCTTCAACCCATTGGAGGTATGTAACTCATCTGAACAATTTTGGGTCAATGTTTTTTGTCTTAACTGGCTATTGTGGCACCCGCAGATCTTGTATGATCTTGTGCTTGTAATTGGTGTTCCCATCAAACTCGATAATGAAACAGACTGTGGCTTCTTTGGTCACTATGCAAGATTTCTGGTTGAGGGTGATCTATGTACTATCACGGTTGACAAAATTTATCTCTCCACCGAATCTGATGAGATTGTGCTTAAAATTGGATATGAAAAAGTATCAAAATAATGCTCAATATGCAAGAAAATTGGACACAAATCTGTGAATTATAGAAGTTCTGTCTCTTATTCATTATGTTCAGGTCATGGGAATATTTAAAGTAATTACAATAACAAGGCTCAGCCTAAGGCATCTATTCAAAAGTCATCTGATGAAGATCTTCCAGCAGGGGGGGTATACGTTGTTCTCCTCATTCAGATTCATAGCATGGAGGATGTTTTCAACAAGAGGCTTCTTTGCTTGAAGGATATGCTGGTTTGGATAGGGGGTATCTTTTCTGATTTGAATATAGTTACTGTTGTGAAAGATTCATCTTTCTCACTAGGGAAGAAATCATGGGCTGAAATTGCTATGGAGGAGGTTCTAACAATGTTCCCTAATGTGCATATACCAACTGAGAAAGAAGAAGACTGTGTTATCCCTTTTTCAAAGGCTAACACAGGAGATCAGGATAATAAGCATGATGATACTATTAATGATTCTGATGTTTTGGAGTAGCTTGAAAATGGTATTTAAACTGAAGTGGACAAGGAATTGATCAAAGAAAAAGATTTGGTTGCCTCTAACAGGAAGGGTATTCTTCCCACTAAGAAGATTGTGGTGAGCAACACTGCCTCTGATCTTGGATAGTCCCCTTCACAGAGTAGAAGTATGGTGAAAATTACCACCTCAAATACTTTTGATGTTCTTGATCCGATGCAGGAAATACCGATTTCTGACAGCTACAACAATGTTTTTGTCCCCTACGTGGACATTGAGACTCCTAATGATGATGAGTAGATTCTCTTGGAGAAAGGCATTTCTCATTTGGGGAGGGAAGAGCCGGAAGAGGCTTGGAAACATGTTAAGACTTGGAAGCGGGGTCGTCATCCAAAAAAGTGTGGCCGAGGACGTGGCCGGGAGGATTGGGATGCAACACGAGTGTGTGGTCGAAGTATGTCTTCCAGGACTCAGCTCACCCCAGAGCATGAAAAAATTAAGGAGAAATATATTGCACTCTTTAATCAAATGAACTCCCAGTCATAGTGAGAGTCTGTCGATGAAGTTGGAGATTCTGGTCATGATGTTGATCATGATTATGATGACTTTTGACATTTTGATTCATTATATGGATGTGAGCTTGTCTTCGTTTTTACCTCATCATTCTTCTTTTCTTGTGTTGCTTTTTTTTTTCTTTAAATGTTAATAAATGGTCAGGAGCTTCTGCTTTTGGCTAGACCTTTTTCGAATAAATATGTACATATAATTATATAAATATATTTATAATTATATACAAATATTTATAAAAATATTTACTTATAATTATAATTATAAATAAATAGATATATTTCAATAATTATAAAATTATAATAAATATTTATAAATAATAAATATATTTATTATATTTATAATTATATATATTTATATATTAATAAAAATATATATAATTATATATATATATAAATATATATAAATATATATTAATAAATATATATAATTATATAATTATATGTTTATATATTAATAAATATATATAATTATATATATAATTATATATAATTATATAAATATATTTATAATTATATATAAATACATTTTGAATATATTTATTTATAATTATAAATATATATATATATATATATATATATATATTTAAATAATTACAAAATTATAATGAATATATTTATTATATTTATAATTATATATATTAATATAACAATAATATATATATATAATTATATAAATAGTAGTTGAGGCTTGGCTTAGTGGTAAGCACCCCGTAATGCTACATAAAAAGGGGGGGTTCAAAACTCATTGGGCACAGGTTACTGCAGCAGTATTGTAGCATACTATTGTAGTGGTGGAATTGTCCATTGGCGGTGGGCACCGTAACAGTACTATAGCAGCGACGAGTGACACTATAGCAGCAGTGGGTACTGTATCAAGTATTACAATGGTGGCGTACTGTAGCGGGTACCATTGCAGCTAGGTTACTTTTCACAAAATGGGCCATGGGCCAAGAATGTAATCGTCTTCATGCCCACTAAGCTTTCATGCCAAAAATATTATGTAATAAAGTGACTTGTTGGGTGAGTTATCCCTTGGGGGAGGGGCTATGACCCGCCTTTTAGGCCTCTTTGTGTGCAGTGTGCGTGTTTAATGTAATTGTACCCCAAAGCAACTAATATAATATAATTATATAAATATATTCATAATTGTATATAGTTTTTTTAAATATATGTATTTATAATTATAATTATAAATAATTACAAAATTATAATAAATATATTTAAATAATAGATATATTTATTATATTTATAATTATATATATTTTTATATTAATATATATACATATACAATTATATAAATATATATAATTATATACAAATATTTATAATTATATACAAATATTTATAATTATATATGAATATTTTTAAATAATTTTATTTATAATTATAATTATAAATAATAAAATATATATTTAAATAATTATAAAATTATAATAAATATGGTTAAATAATAAATATATATATTTTTTATTATATTTATAAATACATATTTATAATTCTTTTAAAATTTCTTTATAATTATATAAATTTAAAATTTGAATTATATTTATTATATTATTAAAATAAGTCTTTATCAGTGATTTTTTATTGCTAAATAAGGATTTATTTTTATCAATGTTAAAAAGGTGCTGATATAACGTATTTTTATCCGCATTAAAATTTTAGCACAGATAATGATACTTTTTATCAGCACTTACTATTTTAGCTCTGATAAAACTAAGTTTTATCAGCGCCTTTTTGAAAGTGCTGATAAAAGCCTTACCTGATCATTAAAATATAACCCTAATAGAGTCCTCAATCATGTCGTTCAAGCTTTGCAAAATCGAACCCTCACCATTTCTCTTCCTCAAGCTTCTCAACAAATCAATCCTCTCAATATCTAAGGTATGTGATTATTTTTTCTCCCCTTTAATCACAATCCAAACTACACACCTAATCTGATTCCAATCCCACCGTATCTTATCACATGAAATACAACCGATCGAACCTCCATGGACCGACCCCTCTATAACATTTCGCCCCTCCTCATTGGCTTGAGAAGGCAGAAGGTCATTACTTGGCCTTGAGCGACATCCCCAAGATGCCAAAGACTGACAATAAATACCGAAGGGCTTCATTAACAGATGGTGGATGATTTTCCCTTTGCAAATAAAGTAACCAAACTAAACAACTCATAAAAAAACACTACATGATGCATGATAATAATGTAAAACAACTCAAAGGTAAATCATTGATATCAAAAATCAACTAGAATAATGTACCACAATGAAAGACTATAATATCAAAATATACAGTGGAAGACAAAACCAACAAAACCAAAAGAGTCCAAGATAAACTCGAGGCTCCCAACATGCTCCATGCACCAAATCCACCAAAATAGCCCAAGTATCATGAAGCACTACTAGATAAGTGTGATAATTTACCTTTGAATGTGTCCTGATAAACAACATCTGCAAAGGAACCAAAGCACCAAAGAAGAGGTGAGTAATGAAATTCAGTATGCTTTAACCAAATGACTTCCCTACTCACACCACTAGGATAGAACACGTTAGCACATTTTTATAAAAAAAACTTACTCAAAAACATTTAAAACAATTTAACACAAAAACAAACTATTTCCAAGAAAAATAGTTTTCAAACCAAAACTATTTTCCATGAAAATCTACCAAGAAAGTTCTTCAAAACCACTTCACAATTCATTAGCATATCCCATTCCAATCCAAAACCCACACATCCAAACATGCATGATTCATTATGATTGTTCTATACTCATGAGTGGTTTCTCTTCAATATAACAAGGTGTCCAAAGTTAATTAAATATAATGTTCCATTACACCTTTGGCACCGAGCACAAGGTCATATTTCAACCAAACCTCGTAATGCAATATGAACACACACCACCAAGTATTCCCAAAACTGTGCCAATACAATCATGCCAAAACCATTCCAATGCCCAAACCATTTAAATGTTAAAACCATTTCAATAAAAAACATTTTTATTGAAAACCTTTTTCCATAAATATAACCAAGAAACTATTGTAAAATCATCATTTTGAAATCATTTATCAAACCACATGCGCAACAATTCCACAATTCCACAAAAATCCACAAACCATCACTAAAGAGGGTTTCTACCACGATTTGCGCATAAATTTCACAATAAATTTTAATTAATTTAATCAATTTGAAGCTAAGCCTTCATGTTCTAAATAGAGGAGTTGAGAGTGAATCCACCTATCTCCTAACACTTGAAAAAAATGGAAAACGACATGAAGAAATCAATGAAAACGGGTTGAATCACCAAAAAACCGCCTTAAATCTCTTCCCCTATCATCAAACAGACCAAATATAATCATAATTGGAATCAAATATCTTAGATATATCCACATCAGACATAGATCTATGAAACTGAGAGAGTGGGAGAAACATATCTAAGAAAACCCAATAAGAACTTCAAAGAATGAAGACTTACCATGAGAATTCAGCTTCAAAACACCAAGAGAATTCCTAGGATCACCTCTAGATCGATGGGAGAAGCTTACTTATCTTTTGGGAAAATATAATCTTGAGTTAGGTCCACATAGAAGTAAAAATTAGGGCTTTATAGGAAAAAAATGTGTGAGATCCAAAATTTTAGGATCTCACTTTTAACCCGTGCATGGTTAGTCGTACGGTGAGGCAAACCATGTGCTAACTGTGTGCCAACCACTACCTCAAGGATGATATTTTCATGGTTGGATCACACAAATTCCAAACCACACACCATCCATGCCAATGTCCACTGTCTCAAAAATCATGGTTTCTCTTAGGATGACACACAATTTTTCCAAACCGCATGCCTCCTGTGCGCCTTCCCTTTTTCCCCTATCACATTGTGCATGGCTTCCTGTAGGTGTTTCATGGTTTCCCCATACCATGTTCCAATTTTTCCCCAATATAAAATCCCAAAAAATATTAAAAAAGGTCTCCAAACCTTCCCAAACATCACCCAAACACTTTATATACATAAAAATCATAAAGAAAGGGTTTCTTACTATAAACCGAGGTTGGTACATTCTCCCCACCATTAGCCTTTCCGTACCCATAAAGTAGAAAACCATCATTTTTATGAAGGTGTTCTTTCCATTCTCATTCATTTCCTTCTCACGTTCCCAAGTCTCTTCCTAAATCTGACTATGTTTCCAAAAAACCCGCACTAAAATGATACTTTTCCTACATAGGACTTTCTCCTGCCTATCCACAATCTGCATTGGCATGTGTACCAATGATGCATCCGGTTCTAGGTCAATGTGATCCTATTAGATCACATGGTGAGGATTAGGTTGATACTTTTTCAACTGAGATACATGGAACACATTATGCACTGCACTAAACCACGATGGCAATGCCAACTGATATTCCACCTCACCAACTTGTTCCAGTATCTCTAAAGGGCCTATGTATCTAGGAGATAACGTGCCATGATTCCAAAAATGATGTTGTATAAGCCTTGGATAGATCCTTATGAACACATGATCATTCACCGTGAACTACAATGATCTTAAATGATGATCCACATAAAAGTTTTGACAACTCTATACTGTCTCCATCTGTTTTATGACCAACTGAATCTTCTCCATTGTTTCTTAGACAAGGCTCAATCCAAGCAGTGAAGTCTCACCTGTTTCCACCCAACATAATAGAGAATTAAAAGGAAACCCATAAAATTATTCAAAAGGAGTCATGTGTATCAAGTCATGATAACTATTTTATATGTGAAATCCACTAACGACACGTTCTCTTCCCATGTGCCACCAAAATCTATTATGCAAGCCCAAAAAATGTCTTCCAATGTTTTTATCATCATTTTGGATTTACAATACATCTAAGGGTGATATGACGTACTCATGGTCAACTGATTCCCAAGGGATTTCTTTAAGGATTTCCAGAAATGTGATGTAAAACTTGGATCTCTGTCTGACACTATCGAAATTTGTCCGCCATGCCTCTTTACCACTTCTTAGATATATATTTTTTACAATTCCTCCACCATATGAGATTCATGAATAGTAATGAAATGAGAAAAATTTGTAAGCTAATCCACTATCACCCATATAACATCGTGTTTCTAAACCATTCTTGGGAGACCTGTTACAAAATATATAGCTATCTTCTTCCATTTCCACGCTAGAATAGGTAAAGACTGAAACATACCTGCCAGTTGATGAGGCTCTATCTTAACTTACAGACAAGTTAAGAATCATGAAACAAACTCAACCACCTTTATTTTCATACCAACCCACAAAAATCGTGCTTTCAATGCCTTATATATATATTTTGTATTCCAGGATGATCAACCCATCTCAAATGGTGGTAAACATGAAGAAGTTGTTCCTGACAAGTCATGGGCCCAACCATATGATTTATGAACCACAACACTGAAATTAGATCCAACATCCATCCCTAAATGGTCTCCTCACCATTGAGTTTTGACCTCATCACCACACATTCTGAATTGGGTGTCTATGCCTCTTTAACCATTTTTACTAAATCAGTAACTAAATAAATTAGATAGAAAACTACAACATCACCTCAGTATTCACATTCGAAGATCATGTTCACTATCACTGACATCAACTACCACTGGTCTAAAGTTTCTTTTTCCAACCGAACATATAAATTTATTCTCAATGCATATGCCACCAAATTTCCCTTACTCAATGTATACATCAAGTCAAAGACAAATATTTAGAGATACTCCATCCATGTTCTTTGTCTAAGGTTCTAATCCCATTGTGAGAAAATATGTTTCAAGATTTTATGATCCATAAACACTACAAATTTCTCACCGTAGAGATAATTACGCCATGTTTTCAAAGTATGGACTATGAAAAATAACTCCAAATCATGATTTTTATATTTATTTACATGTAACCTCAACTGTCTTGATCCATAAGAAACAACATAGTCTCCTTTCATGATAACTCACCCCCACCTAGATTCAAAATCATCATAATACACCATGTAACCTTGTCCTGATTCTGGAAAAATAAATATTAGTGTTGATATAAGGTGAAATTTATGATCTTGAAAAGAATTATGTAATTCCTCATCCCATTGGAATGGAGCATTCTTTTTTTTTCAAAGTTGTCATAGGTGAATCTAGTCATGAGAAATCATGAAAAAATATTTGATAATAACCAAACAATCCAAGGAAATTGTGTATCTCAAAGATGTTATTCAGTGGTTTCTAAGAGATCATAGCCTCAATCTTTTATGGATCCAGAAAAACACCTATTTCAAAAATAACATGGAAAATAAAGCATATGTATTGTATCCAAAAATTACACTTTGATATTTTGGCATACAATAGATGATCCCACAAGATTCCCAACACTATCACCAAGTGTTGTGGATGCTTAGCCCTTGTCCTTGAAAACACCAATATGTCATCCAATAACACCACCATGAAATAATATATATATTTTTGAAATATTAGATTCATCAAAACCATAAAGACCACTTTTTCATTCATAATACTAATAGGCATTACCATATATTCATAATGGCCATATCTTCTTCTAAAATCTTTTTTTGGGATATCCTCCTTCTGAACACGCAATCAGTGATATCCTGAGCACAATTAAATCTTAGAGAACCACTGAGCTCCCCTCAATTGATTGAATAGATCATAAATTGGTGGAAGTGGATAATTATTCTTAATCATAACTTGGTTAATCTTATTATAATCAACAAACAACCGAATAGTTCCATCCACATTTTTGAAAAATAAAACCAATGTTTCCCACATAGACGTGCTAGGCCGAATAAACCCTTTACTTTCCAGATCTTCTAACTACACTTTCAATTATCTTAATTATATTGTCACCATATGATAAGATGGAAGGGAAATATTATTGGTCCTTGGAAGGATATAAACTGTAAACTCCACTTCTCTCATAGGTGGAAAGCTTGAGAAATTATCAGGAAAAACATTTGGAAACTGATCAACCACTATTGGAAAGCTGTTATTCTAGATCTAATATATTGATACTAAAATCAATATTTCCAACTGGCATGAGAACCTTCCAACTAATAGTTCCAACAATCCCATTTCACCCAGCTTTAAATTCTAGTCTCCTCGAAAGAGGTGGTCAATGCCATCTTCAATTGTAAAACTGACCTTTCCAGTATTATAATCTATGTGATCCTTGTAAATTTTCAACCAATACATACCCAAGATTATATCATATACATACATATCTATCATAGAGAAATACCATATCATCTTGGCTCCATTAACAATTATAGAACATTGTCTACACACAAAATCTCTACATTCTCTTTGACCGAGAGGAGTTTGATGTTTTATCATAGAAGGAATCATATCAAATTTTAAACTCAGTGAATCAATAACACAAGAAGAAATAAATTAACATGATGAGACCATATCAAAAAAATCCTTCATAAGGGTATAATTCAAAAGAATCATACCTCTTACCGTAGATGGTCTAGACCGATCATCCACAATAACCTACACAACTCCATATAATTACTTTCTCACTGAACTTTGTTCCTTATTAATATTTTGAGATTTCCCTTGTTGATGAGTCATGGTATTCCTAGAATCACCATGGATAGCTCTATTCTGTTGATGAGGATTATTATTTTTCCCTCTTTCCATCAAAGTGTACGACATATGTGACACATGAGGAGTGTCCTGTACACTTGACCATAGACCACTACGATAATAGTACTGAAGATTCCCTATCTTGATGTAATTGTGGCATTCTCTCAGTGGTGTGATACAATTTCTCTTGATGTGACTAAGTGAAACACATTGAAAAAAATTAAAGTTTGGTCTTGGGTCTTAGAGGAATTTTAATTGATCTTGTAGTGCGATTATGATGTGTTCCACCTTTGTGAGAAAAGGTGTCCCTCTTACTCTTCCCCTTATTGTTAGAGTTCTCACCTCCTCTAATGAAGACAACCATACTCCCTCCACTTGGATTTTTAGTAGTGATAGATATCGTAAAAAGAGTATCTGGTTGTATCCCTGGATCAATATTTTAAAAATATTGAGTGATTCTTTGGACCAATTGTTGGTTCACCTGTGGCTCAGGTGCAACCACATTTTGAACAACCTCCTCTGACTGGTTCCTATAATTCCTACATGGTTCCATTTTCTAGAAACACAACAACCACAATAATTCTCACCCTATATTAACTAAAGTCTTAACAATTTCAAATTCAATCACATCATACCATCACAATTGTACTTTTCAAAATCAAGTTTTACAATGTTCCACCATATTTGAAAAATCTCTACTCACTTTGGAAAATCAAACCATTTTCAAAATACTAAAATGATGCACTTTTTAAAAATATTTCTTTTGATTTTTTTAACATTTTTCAAAACTCAACAATTTTGTACCAAATAATAAATCAATGCACAAAATGAAATATTCAATCCTAGTGGGAAGTCATTTCTATAATTCATTTCATGTTCGTCTCATTGGATAAACACATGATAATGAGATTATAATTCCTATAAGTGTCTCCAAAACACTTATGTACCCAACTCCCTGGTAACTTGAAGTTCGGTCTTTTTATGCTCTACATTTAAAGTCCCATCAATACTACTCCATTATATGATCCCAAATCAAGGAATATACCATAATGAATTCAACTCCAAGACTATAAACCAATAAAAAGTCAAAGACCATCCAATACAATTACAACTTATTCCATAAGAAATTCAGAAGGACCAAAATGATACCACTTGTAACTCTCTCCCCTCCTAATTGGTTTGAGCAGGCAGAAGGATATTACTTGGCCTTAAGCGACATCCCCAAGATGCCAAAGGCTGGAAATGAATGCTGAAGAGATTCACTAACAAATGAGGGATGATTTTCTCTTTGAAAATAAAGCAACCAAACTAAACATCCCATAACAAAAGACCACTACATGATGCATGATAACAATGTAAAACAACATAAATTAAAAGTATTGATATCAAAAATCAACTAGGACAATGTACCATAGCGGAATACTACAATATCAATGTATACAATGGAAGAAAAAACTAACAAAACCAAAATAATCCAAGATAAAATCCATGCTCCCAACATAATCCATGCTCCAACTACACCAAAACAACCTAAGTATCTTGAAGTGCCACTAGATAAGTGTGATAATTTACCTTTTCATGTGTCTGGATAAATAATGTCTGAAAAATTACCAAAATACCAAAACATGGGTGAGTAATTAAGAACAATAGTCTTTCCCCAAATGAATTCCATACTCACACCACTAGGATAGAATGCATTAGATCATTTTTATAATAAATTTATATAAAAACATTTAAAATAGTTTAACAAAAAACCAAACTATTTCTATGAAAAATAGTTTCCAAACCAAAAATTTTTCCATGAAAATAAACAAATAAAGTTCTTAAACACCATTTCACAAACCATTGGCATATCCCATTCCAATCCACAAACCAACACATCTACACATTCATGCTTCATTATGAAAGTTCCATACTCATGAGTGGTTTCTCATAAATCTACCAATTCTTCACAAGGTAATTAAATACCATGTTCCATTACACCTTTGGCACTGAACACAAGTTCATATTTCAACCAAGCCTCATAATGCAATATGAACACACACCACCAAGTATGCCCAAAACCATGCTAATAAAATCATTCCAAAAAAATTCCAATTCCAAACCATTTTAATGTAAAAACTATTTTAATAAAAAATAATTTTTATTGAAAACCTTTTTACATAAATTAAACCAAAAAACTATTTTAAAATCATCATTTTAAAATAATTTATCAAATCACATGCACAACAATTCCACAATTCCACAAAAATCGAAAAACCATCATTAAAGAGGGTTTATACCATGATTTTCACACCGATTTCACAATCAATTTTGATTAATTTAATAAATTTGAAGCTAATAATTCAAGTTATAAATAGAGAAGTTGAGAGTGTACCCACCTACCTAAAAAAACATGGAAAAAATTGAAAACGGCACGAAAACGTCAATGAAAACGAGCCGAATATCTAAAAACCTTCCATATATATCTTCCCCCTGCATCAACACGACCAAATATAATCCTAAACGGGATAAAATATATTATATCTATCCACATTGGATGTATATCTAAGAAACCATGAGAGAGGGATAAGTAGATCTAAGAAAAATGACCAATAACTACCAAGAACGAAGACTTACCATGAGAATCTTGCTTCAAAACACCAAGCTAGGCCTTTAGAATACCTTCTAATTGATGGGAGAATCTTACTTAGCATTTGGGGAAAGATAATCTCGAGTTAGGGCCACATAAAAGGAAAAACAAGGGATTTAGAGGTCAAAATGTGCGAGATACAAAATTTTAGGATCTCACTTTTAACCCATTCATGGTTAGTCGCATGGTTTGAAAAACCATGCACTAACTATGTGCTAGTGATTGCCTCAAGGATGAGCCTCACATGGTTGGATCACATTGTTTCCAAATCACTCTCCAACAAATCAAAATTCCAATGTCTCAAAAATCATGGTTTCTCCTAGACTGACACATGATTTTTCCAAACCGTGCACCACCCGTGCACCTTCCCTTTAGCCCATGTCACATTTTTCACAGTTTCATGTAGGTGTTTCATGGTTCTCCAAATTAAGATCAAATCATGAAACTATATAAAAGCCCCAAAAACATTCCAAAAGGTCTCAAAACCTTTCAAAAATTCACCCAAACACTTTATATACTTAAAAAACATAAAGAAAGGGTTACTTAAATGAAACTAGAGGTGCTACACCCTCTATTGAGTTTCACCTACTACACCTCATTTGAGATTCACCGAATTCACTAAAACTTCATGTACATAGTTTTTATGATTTGTTTAAATTATAATGTAGCTAAAAAAATCAATCCATCACAATGATCATTGCGATTCTTGACTCCTCTACTATTTTTGATCTCCAACCTGCTACACTAAGGTAGGTTTATCTTCTTGATATTATTATTCATTAAATTTAGTTTTGTTTCCAATTATTGAAATTTATATCTTTTCATTAACCTCTATGTGGGTGTAATTTTTACTATATTATGAAAAATCAGAACATTTCTCATATGGGTTTGAAATTGTGAGACAAATGCACGTGTAAACTTATATGAATTCATCGTAATTTTTTAGTTGGTTTGGTTTTATTTTTTTTATGATAATAAATGGATTTATTTTATTAATAATTTACCTTCAAAATCTGCAACCCTTGATCCCCTTTTAAACTAAATTTACCTATAACTCATTCAGTAAAATTTATTTCTCAATGATTAATAATAACTTTTATAATAATTAGGGAGAAAAAAATAAATTCAATAAACAATTTAGAAAAATGATTGAAGGATCGTAAATTAAAAAAACATATACCCATTCGTTTGTAATTACCAAACATTAAGTATCATATAAGGAAACAAATTAAGAACCAACACATGTAATATCTGGATATGTGTTCATAACACTTTAAATAACATAACCAAAACATTCTCAAGGTCATATTTTAACTAAAAAATAGTACCAATAAGCAATTCCAAGGTGTTAACATGTACAATGTCACCATCATTGAAAATAAACATGAAAATACCAAAGGTATGTTTATAACTTATCATAAAGACAAAAAAAGTTTCAAAATAACCCTTAAATTCCATATGAGATAAATTACTAAGTCATTTCGAACATAAATTTTTCAATTTTACTTAAATCTATTCAAATATATACAGATTTCAGCCTATATCTAAGGCAACATTAGATTGAAGAGATGTATGCCTAATAAAGGATTACATAGAATCACTTTGGATTCAAAAGAAGATAATACAACCACCACTTTAAGCTAAGAACCAACCTAGAACTGACATAAAATTGGGGATAGGTTTGTTTTTTTATATGAAGTATGAAATTAGAATATGGAAAAAATGTACTACCATGGTATCATCCAAGAAGACCACCCACTCCAACCAGACCTAAGTGTAATGGACCAGACCCTCATAGTCCATTATTTTTCCAAATTCTGGATCTTAAGGATGGAGTTTTGGTAGCAGGACATCATTTCGGTGTGCAAACGACTGACGGGACACGATCGGTGCGTCACCGATCGGTGCGACCGATTGGTGTGACCGAATGGTGCGACCGATCGGTGTGCCACCGGTCGGTGCGATCAATTGTCATGACACGATCAGTGTGTCACTGATCGGTGAGACCGATTGGTGTTCCACCAGTCGGTGCGACCGATCGGTGTGACACGATCGGCGTGACACAATCGGCATGTCACCGATCAGTGTGACCGATCGATGTGTCGCGGATCGGTGCGACCGATCGGTGTCACACAACCTTGTTGAGTTTTTCTTCTACAGTTTTTCCCGTAACACCACTTTTTAGCCCTTTTAACAGTTTGGAAGTGGTTTAAGGCTGTTTTTAGCCCCATAATCAATGTTTAAACTTCCTAAGAGTGGGGAGACCCTCAACGAACCCATATGTGTGTCTATGTAACGTTCCACTCTGTTTATATAAAATCCTTTAAAGTCACAGCTGTTACCACCTTTTCCCAATGAGATTTATTAAATAACAATTAATTTAGTCATGTGTAACCACTCAACCACGTGGTGAAACCACAATCCAACATTAAATACGTCCAAATTTCCTTATCCCGTAATAATAGGATCTCATCTTTATATCACGCTAGAGTTTCTTTCTTCCCCTTATTTGCTGGATTTCTTCTTTTCTTCCAGATGTTTTTGGAGTTCCCCTTCCCGAGGAAACTACTGTGCCTGTTCCGGATCCTTTCTGCTCACCCTTGGAGTCCTCAACGTTCCTTCCCTACAAGTCGTGCATCCCCAATTATTGGTGCATGGAGAAGAAATTTGATCCTTGTTCAAACAAGTAGGGGTTTTTCCTTCGTCTCTCTTACCGTGTATCATGTGGGGTGGGTATGATTTTGTTTCTGTGGGACGGATGAAACCAAACATTAATGAAGATAACAAGCGGACTTTTATAGAATGATGGGGGGGGGGGGGGGTGTGGTCGATGTTTATGTTGTATTTTTTTTATTCTTGATTATGTGATGTGATTTTTACGGGCTTATGCTCACTAAAAATCATGGCCGTTGGTGGTCTTTCCTTGCGCACTAATGAACCCCTGTCTTCTGTGATGATTGAATGACTGTAACATAGAAATTGGTTAATCACGTAAACTCGGTGGATTAAATGGATACCAGTGAACATCAATCCTTGTGTGGTCACCCCAGTTAACCTACAAAAAGAAGAACCTAATGAATGATGTTCTTGAATCTGGATGTTTCCCTACTCTGTTTGGTTGTGGGTGTGTTTTCCTATAAGATGATAATAAGGTGAAGTGGATGAGGATGGGATCCTCTATTGTGGTATGATTATTGGTTGTGAATCTGAAGCCGTGTGAGGCTGTATCTTGAGGCTTGGTTTGGTGCCAGTACATTGAGGGATCTCACTGATCCCTTTGTTGTTGTGACTTTACAAGAGAACTGGGTGTGAATGCTTAAATTGCTTTTTGGGTGTTTTTCTTTCTATGGATTGTGGTTGTGTCTGTTATATTGCACATTAGTGAAGAATTTACTTAAATGGGATCACTTTAACATGAAAACAAGAATGGGTTGAATGGGGAATTGTTCTTGGGAGTGAGTTTTGACTTGGCCGTGAGTGTTATGCCTATCTTTTTTGAATGAATAGTAATGAGGGTGTTTGTGATTAGGTTATATTTGGAAACCCTAGGTTGGGATGACTTCTTGTTACCTATATATGTATATATTTGTAGTTTTTTTGTTCCTTATTCACACCCCACCCAAGTTGAGAACTTAGTGCCGAAAACCACAATTTCTTGGGGGGGTGTTTTCCCAACACTCCTATGAGTGGCTGGTTATTAGCTCCTTTCTGATCCCTTTCCCAAATATCCCAAGACTCTTCGGGAAGGCTGTGATGGAATGAGGTCCATTATAGCCCAATATTCTTCAGGAAGGGTGGTTATGGTGGTTGGCCCAGGTGTGTGCAGGCAAGTTGTTTCTCAAGAGTCTTCAGGATGAGGCCCAGGTGTCTTCGGGTGTGGCAGTAGTTGTTCTGGCCCAAGTGTTTGTGGGCATGGTTACACTTGGTGGTAGTGGCCCAGGTGTTCACCGGAAGGATGGTGGTTGTGGCCCAGGTGTTTACTGGCGGGATGCGTGGTTGTGGCTCAGGTGTGTTCAGGCGGGGTGTGGTAGTGGGACTGCGGTGAGAATGGAGGGATTAATTTGATGCGTAGGATGTCTTCAATAACCAGTGGGAAGGTGGCACGGGGTACCCAAATATCGATGTTCTATTACTATAAATTACATTACTAGCATTATTTGGGGAGTGTGCCTTGGTGAGGCTTGGCTGGATAGTTTTCCTTGTTAGGTGCTTGGTTATCTCTTTTCTCACAGGGCATTAGAATGCCTCTCCACTTTTTCACAAGAGTCTTTGGTTTTCCCTACTGAGTATACTTGTATGCTCACCCTACGTTTATAAAACTACTTTCAGGTTTCCAGTAGGACTTTAGGGATCGTGCCAGGCCATACTAGCTCGGATGTTGGGACAGTTGTAGTTGCTATTTTTCTTTTCTTGGTACTTTGCCTTTTAGTCTCCTTGTACTTTGTGGTATTTACTTTTGTAACATGCATATGGGTATGGTTTTCTTTGGATTTACTTTATCTCCAGTTTTGGTGTTGTTGAGATTTACTATCTTATCTCCCAATCTTAATAAAGAAAAAGGGTAATTCCTTCCATATTTTGTGAGATTCTATACCCTTGGTTCTAGTCGCCACTCTGGGTCCTATTGAAGGCGGGTCTCAGTGGTCATTATCTCTCCTTCAACTTGAAGAAGGAGGGGTCTGTCAATCTGTTGTCCCTTTCCTCATCTTGGTGAAGGCGGGTCGTGACAGAATGTTATCAGAGCGGAGGTTGAAAGATAGGATGGAGTCTAGAGTTAGGCATAGTGAGGGTTGCATGAGATGGTAGGGCAACAGTGTTGGGTGATCTTGGTGCGTGAAATAGGTCAGGGAAGACCTACTAGGACACGAGATTTTAGGGCCCCCCGTGATCCGATTCAATGAATCTGGGCCTCCCGAATGACCGAGTAAGGCTACACTGATTACAGGGTAGAGACCCTAGGGATGGTACATGCATCATAATGAATTGTGTTTCATGGGTATTTTAGGGATTTTAAAATGAATAATAAGTCTAAGAAAACTTAAGAAAAATATTCTACACTACTCGGGCTTAGACATTCCTAGTTTACCTTGCAGCTATGACACCTGGGAGAAGACCACGAGTAGTTCGGGCGATCGAGTCCTAGGAGGTTGACTTGGCCGATCGTAAGAGGACTGATCGAGAGGAGGAGGACGATTAGTGGCAGAGGACGCTTCGTGCATTTCAGTGGCAGACCATCAGGAAGTACGAGGGTAGCATCTATGACATGGAGATCGAGAGCTGGATAGAGGATCTAGTGATAGCTTTCATCTTGATCTGGGCTCCAACAGAGTACTGGGTTCCTCTGGATGTAAGCCAGATACATGGAGCAGCTGTCAGTGGTGTATTCTTTATCTTGGGGAGAAGAGGGAGGCTGAGGTAACATGGAATGACTTCGAGAAGGAGTTCCGAGCGGAATTCCTCTCTTCCATGATGAAGGATGAGAAGAGGTAGGAACTAATATTCCTCCTGCAGGGGAGTATATCAGTGAGAGAGTTGGGAATCAAGTTCAAGGATCTCCTTCTCTTTGCTTCCGACCTCTTTCTGGATGAGGAGCCTCGGGTGAGATGTTTGGAGGAGGCACTTCGACCTTCTCTCTAGTATGCTGTTACTCCCTTCACCCTACCGATGTACTTGGAGGTCCAGAAGAAGGCTGAAGTGGTGGAAAGGATGCAAACGCTGGGAGGTGTATCACGAGAGGGAAACCAGTTAGGCTCATCGAATGGGAAAGCCATCAGCAGCAGGTCTCCAGCGTTAGGGACCTCTTGGTTTCGACCAGCAGGAAGCAGGCCTCAGCAGTTCCAGTTCCAATCTCTCAGCCCTCGCCCTTTCCTTTTAGGCCCAGGGCTGAGATGCTTCGTCTGTGGAAGCCATGGTCACCTTCAGAATCATATCCGCACAGGGTACATTACAATGGGGGTGGGCAGGTTCAATGCCCACCTTAGCAGTAGCAGTTTCCAGCTAGGTCCTTTCAGCCACAACAGTAGGGGCAGCAAGCTCCCGCTCCTCTGAGGGCAGGCGTTGAAGGAGGAGGCCGGCCTCAGGGCGCTCCTCAAGGACCTCTAATAGGGCATGGTTGAGGAGGTGGTCGGTAGCCTAGAGGTAGAGGAACTGGGCGTGGGAAGTTGCACTCCGCAGAGGCAGTAGTTCTAGCAGGGCCAGAAGTCGTTCGAGGTACGATTAGCTTGTTTAGTACTCTTGCCTATGCCTTGTTCGATACAGGATCTTTGCACTCTTTTGTTGCACCCAGTCTGGCCTGTGCTCTGGGTTTAGACACTGAGAGACTTATAGTTCCCCTAGTGATGGGCACACCCATTGGAGGTCAGATCGACTTATTTTATGTTTTTTGAGGTTGTAAACTGATGATAGGGCCACATCAGTCTATCAGGGATCTTCTACTGTTGCAAATACATCCATACGATGTCATTCTAGGCATTGAATGGGTGTTCTCTGTATGTGACTTCATTGATTTACTCCGAGGAAGGGTCGTGTTTTTAGATTTGGGCGGCTGATGTGTAACCTTCATCGGCAAGCGGGGTTGCCAGAAAAGAAACAGCCGAGAGGAGCCCCTCCTTTACTTGTTAGCTGCACTATCAGTGGAGTCGATGGATGCAGAAATGGTGGAAGTCCCAGGGATCATCAGTTAGTTTATGGACATCTTCTCTAAGGAGGTGGCGACTCTACCCCCCGACGTAATGTTGAGTTCAGGATAGACTTGAAACCCGGTGCCCATCCTATTTCGATGGCTCCCTACTGGATGACACCTTCGAAGTTGCGGGAGTTGTGGATTAGGATTTATGATCTGATGAAGAAGGGTTTTGTTTGACCATTTGCGTCACCATGGGGTGCACCAGTCTTATTCGCAAATAAGGCAGATGGTGGTCTCAGGCTGTGCATAGACTACCGAAGACTGAATCAGGTAATGGTCAAGAACTGTGACCCTCTTTTGATGATAGGTGACCTTTTCGACCAGTTAAAAGGGTTAGGGTGGTTCTCCACGATTGACCTGCAGTCGGGATATCACCAGATAAGGGTGAAGGAGGGTGACATCTCTAAGACTGCCTTTAGGAGTAGATATGGGCACTTTGAGTTTGTGGTCATGCTGTTCGACATCATGAATGCTCCAGCTGTGTTCATGGGGCTCATGAACTCTGTCTTCCGGGAATACCTGGATTGGTTCGTAGTCGTGTTTATTGAAGACATCCTGATCTACTCAAGATCAGAGGAGGATCATGCTGAGCACCCGAGAACGGTTTTAGAGGTCCTCCGACAACACCAACTCTATGGGAAGTTGTCCAAGTGCAAGTTCTGGACGCCAGAAGTGCACTTCCTTGGACACGTGGTGTCTGAGAAGGGAATAGTGGTGGTCCCATCGAAGGTCATGGCTGTTGTTTCTTGGGAAACACCCAAGAACATGGTAGAGGTTCGTAGTTTCCTTGGACTGGAAGGTTACTACCAGAGAGTTGTATCCAACTTCTCCTGAGTTGCAGTACCTTTGGAAACATTGACCAAGAAGGAACAGGCTTTCGTGTGGAATGGGTAGTGCCAGCCAGCCTTTATCTATCTAAAGGAGAAGTTGGTAAGTTCCCCAGTGCTGAGGTTTCCATAAGAAGGAGCGGGGTATGAGGTGTTCTGTGATGCTTCAGGACAAGGCCTCGGGTGTGTGCTGATGCAACAAGAAGGGGCAATCTCTTATGGGTCTAGACAGTTACGTCCCCATGAGTGTAATTATTCCACCCACGATTTGGAGCTTATGGTGGTCATTTTCGCACTAAAGTTTTGGTGGAATTACCTCATCGAGGAGCGCTTCGTGGTTTTCACGGATCACAACAACTTGAAGTATATCTTCTCCCAGCGGGACCTGAACATATGACAGTGAAGGTGGATGGAGTTCATTTAGGATTACGACTTTGATATTTCCTATACCTCAGGAAAAGGGAATGTGGCAGCTGATGCCTTGAGCAGGAAATTGCAAAAGGATGCGGTTCGAGAGTCGGCAGATGCTTGGAAGGTGATGGATGAGTTGGCTTCCTTGCACCTGGATGCAAGGATGGATGGTGGTAGAGTTTTCCTGTATCAGATGACAGTGCAAACCTCTCTCCTACGACAGGTGGAGGAGTCTCAGTGGGGAGACTTAGAGAGTGAAGTGATACGCGATCGGACTAACCAAGGCAATGCTCCAGAAGGATGGATGGAGGATGTTCCGAATCAGATGCTTTTCCGAGGGAAGATGTAACGACCCAAAGTTTCTTTAATGGAAAATCCCTCTTGATCGAGTTAAATGTCTCTTTATGAAAAATGTTTTTATAAGATTTCAACTTCTTTGGTTTTATGTTATGAATTGTGACCATTGTTAATATAGCCGTTGAACAGTGATCACTTGATTAGTAGAAATATAAGGCTTTAACGAACCCAATTTTACTCAGACAAAGGAAGCGAGGGCCTCATCCAGTAAAATTGTCCCATACGAAGCCCATTTATTAGATCTCGGAAAAGAGGTGTCATCCTTGGGCTTTTCCCTTGACCAAGCCCAAGCTGAGCTTCATTATGTCAAGCTCAAACGTGACCGTCTACGGGAAAATTGGAAATTGATTGAAATTACTACTCGAGCGATGTTATCCGAGCCACCCCAAGAGTCTGTCACCATCGCACTCCTTACCCTTAGGTCTTATGCGGATGTTTTAAGGGGTTATGTAACAAATAAGTAGTACTATGTTCATGTACATTATTTTTTTATATAATAATGAATATAATTTCTAGTCATTTTTGATACATTGTAAATAGTTTTTAAAGTACAAATGGTGTTTTTAGTTATTATTTAATTAAGAAATCTATTTTATTAAATTAATGGATTTTTGAATTAAATAATATTTTAATAAAATATTATTATTATTATTAAATTAATTTTTATTAATTATAAATGATCTTATAATTTTATGAATGCAATTAAAATTTTTATTAAGGTTTGAAAGCCATTTCTGTCAAAACCCGTGAATTTTCGATAAATGTCGGTTTTTATTTTTAATGTGAAAATTCACATATATAGAATTTTTTTTAGATAAAATAAATTTCATTTCTGGAATCAGGACTTCGAAATTATCCAACGGTGAATTTTTCATAATTTTCTGAGACAGTCGAATTTTTGGGTAAAAATTAAATACCGTTTAAATATATAATGTGTTTTATGACATCATAATGACCCAATAGTGATGTAATAAAATACTATAATCCTTATTTTCGGCCAATATATGTTTTACCATTAAAATAAAGTGATTATGGGTTTGTTTGACTTACTTTTCAAAGCATTAATGAACCCCTCAAGACATATTCAACACTTTACCTTTTTAAATTAATTTCCATGGGAGTGTGACTCACCTCCACATAAGAAACCCTAATATTTTAATAAGTTCGGACCTTTGCCTTGTAAAATATTGTTTTCCTCTTTCCTTTTCCAGAAACCATGGGCAAAAAACGTAGGATGGTTTGTGGTTTGGATTAGTTTAATGTAAGGGGACCCAAACCTAAATAATAAAGAATTCCCTCACCTTTACTATATAAACCCACCCAAGCTCCCACTTCCTCCTCACTAAATCCCTTAGAGTTCGTCCAAACTCTACCCTACTCTCTCTAGAATCCTCCCAAGATTCCCCAATCTCCCAAGAAGCCTCTCACAAGCCTCTCTCTAGCCTTTGGAAGCACACTTCCAAGTAAGGGTTTTTTCTTCCTTTCTCATTTTTGTCAATTTTCTTTAAGTTGTATTGCCCTTTTAATTTCAATTATGAATGTTGGGGTATGGTTTTTCACCTCGACCATACTTCCCTATTATTGTTTGAATGATGGGATACCCCTTTCTCTCTCATTAAATGCCTCCCATGTACACCCGTTACTATGCCGAAATTCCGAAAGGAACTTCTCTCTCTTCTTTTATATTCAAGCAATACTTTTGTATCATGAATCTAAATTACATTTCAATTTTTGGGAAATGTATCTATATGAACTCCTTACTTTCCATTACATGTAAATATGATGAGGAACCCCTTTCTCTCTCATCAATCATTTTTATGAATTCTTATGTCACACCGTTACGCTGCCGAAATCGCACCGATTTTCTAAGCCAATGTCATTGTGTAGTGAATACCATGCCCATTTCTCCATCAAGGCTATTAACCTTTATGCACATTTACTTATTGATTGTATAGTTTCATGTATTAATTCCACATTCCTTTATCGTGAAATAAATGATTATGTTTTATGAATCCAAGTTTTATGATCCATGTGGCACACTTATGCATGAAATGAAATGTTTAAGAAGGGTGCGCCCTTATAGTGCTCCAATGCATTGGGTAAAGTATAATATCATGATACGTCATGTGAAATGAGTGTTGAATCATGATAAATCAAGTGCAACGATGGTTTAATCGTGCTTCATGTGCAATGAGGGTTTACTCATGCTTTATGTGCAATGATCCTCGGCTCATGCTAATTCCATGGTAGGTATTGTTGCCATATTTCCATGTTATGATTATCATGCTTTATCATGCCTTTATGTTCATGTTCCTTTTATTCTCTATTGATATGCCTATTTTCTAACATGTATTTTACTCCTCATGTTATTCCATGTGTACTCCCTTACTGGGATTTATAGCTCACCCTTTTCTTATGTATGTCCTCAGGTTATCTCATGCAATGCTAAGTACGAGGGAATGTTGTGGTCATGTAAAGGAAGTTTTCAATAAAGATGTTGTATTTCATGTTTTAAGATTTTATGTAATGATCCTAATCCCCAAATACACTAAACCTCTTTATATTCTTTGTTGTATCAAGTGATGTTTTATGTAATAAATCATGTTTAAGTTTTTAATAAAAAGCAGGGTTGTCATAGTTGGTATCAAGGGATAGGTTTAGTTATTTTTGGGATTAGGAAACCATAGTAAAGCCTTAGATACAAGACTAAGTATAATAAAAACATCCCTAATTTTTGGTAAATACTGAGTAAGTGGTTTATCAAACAAATACATCCCTATATGGATACGAGCAGGTAAAGGCAGCTCTGGCACAGATGTATCCTAGGGGTAAAACCTGAAAACACCGCTTTGAGCTAGACTCGAACGAGAACTGGTGCATGAAAACGGGCCTTGCTGCACTCTTGGTTACGACACTCCTGGGGGATATGTTTTGATACATTCACAATCTTAGTATGAACCCTTATTAAGGGAAAAATGTTCCTAAGAAAATATGTTAGAAACTAGATCATGAAAATCCTAGATTGAAGCCTATAGACTTATGAGTTAAGGAAATAAAAGTTTATTTTTGAGTCATCAACTTTTGTCTTTGTATTACCCTTTATGTGTTACCGCTAACTTTCCTTTTATTCCAGCCAATGGCCGGTAATAGAAGGACTCGGGCTAACAAGCGTTGTGAAGATCAGTGTGATGATTGTACTAATGAGATGCCCAATCCAATGGGAGAGGGAATCACGAACTTTTTCATGCTTCTCTCTCATCTAACTCAAGTTTTTAATAGAAACACGGGTCAAGAGGGACATTAAACCCCCCCTAAGAAAGAACAAGTCACTATCGAGAGCTTCATGAGACAAAGGCCTCCTACTTTTAGTGGATCATCTGATCCCACGATCGCTGAACAATGGATCAACTCCATTGAAAAGATATTCTCCATCCTCCAATGTTCTGACCCAGAGAAGGTTCTCCTGGCGGCTTATTGTATGGAGGGTGAAGATGATCAATGGTGGACATTGATAAAAAATACGAAGCCTGAGGAAGAGATCGAGGCTTTGGAATGGAAGGAATTTCGGAAGATGTTTTTCGATAAATATTTTCTGCACACCCTCCGACTTAAGATGGAAAGGGACTTCCTTTACCTCAAGAAAAAAGATGAGGAATCCATTGGAGCGTACGAGGAAAACTTCACAAGTCTTGCACGATACGCTTCAGGCTTTGTCATTACCCCCAGATGCATGGTTGACCACTTCTTTGGTGGGCTGAAGCCTAGCTTGAGAAAAGCATTAGGGATCCGTGACTTCGACAGCTATGAGGAAACTGTCTGATGTGCCCTCAAGGTCAAAATGGAGATCAGGGAATCACAGGGGTATCATGGTGATAAGAAGCGTAAGGTGGATTTCAATGCTATTGGTCCGATGGAAAAATCCAACGACGCTAAGAAGTTCCAGCACCCCACTTGCCAAAAGTGAGGAAAGAAGCACCCTGGAAATTGCCTTAAGGGGACACGAAAATGCTTCTGGTGTGGAAGAGAAGGGCACCTAGCTGTTAACTGTCGGCAAGAAGGACCCGCGGCTGTGACAGAGGAGAGGAACGCTCCGTTCGAACCTCAACGCATTGTTCAATGCTATAAATGAAAAGAATCGGTTCATTTTTCAAATCAGTTCCCTAATCCAAGGGTTTTCGGAGGCAACCAACAACCTCCAAGACAGCAAGGAAGAGCTTTTGCCATCACTTCTACCGAAGTGAACCCCAACAGAAAAGTGGTGACAGGTACGCTAGTTATTCATTCAAGAATAGCGAATGTACTTTTTGATTCAATTTCTACACATTCTTTTATATCTCGAAAGTTTAGTAGAACAATCCTAGCACCACCTCAAATCATGGAAGTAAAGATGTTGGTGAGTACGGAAAATGGGGCAATCATTGCATCCCATGAATATAAGTCCTCCCCTGTTATAATCTGTGGATTGAATTTCTTGGCGAACCTCGTCATACTCCCTCTGGTGGAATTTGATGCAATTCTTGGCATGGATTGGCTTTCCTTATATAGATCCAACATAAATTGTCGGGAGAGGGAAATCACACTCCATATGGAGAATCAACCCCCGATTATTTACAAGTGTCAGGAGGAAGATGAATCTCCTTTAGCTCCATCATCTCAAGCATGGATATTACTGCCTTATGAGCATGCATATCTGGCTCAGATGATTGAGTCCAAGGAAGAAACCATCCTTGGAGAAATGCCTACTGTGAGGGAATTCGCTGAAGTGTTTCCTGAGGAACTTCCTGGTATTCCTCCAAGAAGAGATGTTGATTTCTCAATTGAACTTATACCTGGGGCGCTACCAATATCCAAGAATCTATATAGAATGGCTATTGTTGAGCTTGAAGAGCTGAAGAAACAACTACAGGAGAATCTAGATTAAGGGTTTATACGCCCAAGTGCTTCACCATGGGGTGCACTAGTCCTCTTCGTCAAGAAGAAGGATGGGTCAATGTGGCTATGAATTTATTATCGTGAAATTAAAAAAATCACGATAAAGAACAAGTATCCTCTCCCAAGAATCGATGACTTGTTTGATCAGCTGTGTGGAGCACAATACTTCTCCAAGGTGGATTTGCGGTCGGGATATTATCAAGTAAGGGTGAAGAAGGAAGATGTCCCCAAGACTGCTTTTCGTACAAGATACAGGCACTATGAATTCATAGTAATGCCTTTCGGACTCACCAATGCTCCAGCAATCTTCATGGACTTGATGAATAGAATCTTTAGATATTACCTTGACAAATTTGTGGTATTATTTATAGATAATATTATAATATACTCCAAAACCAAGGAGGATCATGAGGAGAATTTAAGAACTGTACTGGAGACTTTGCACAACGAGAAGCTCTATGAAAAGTACAGCAAGTGTGAGTTCTGGTTGAAGGAGGTCTCATTCTTGGGAAATATCATCACAAGCAATGGGATATCTGTGGACCCCTCCAAAACAGATGCAATTGAGGGACGGCCAAGGCCAACATCGTTAACGGATATCCGTAGCTTCTTGGGGTTAGCGGGATATTATCGACAATTTGTGAGAAATTTCTCATGATTGTCCAACCCTCTTAACAAGCTAACTCGAAAGGGAGTAAAGTTTTCTTGGAGTGATGAATGTGAAGAAAGCTTCAAGGAGTTGAAAAGGAGGCTTATCACTGTACCCGTGCTAACTTTACCCATAAGTGGGGAGCTTTTTGTGGTATTCAGTGATGCTTCGAAGAAGGGCTTAGGATGTGTGTTGATGCAGAATGATAATGTGATATCCCATGCCTCAAGGAAGTTGAAAATCCATGAGAGAAACTATCCAACGCATGATCTGGAGTTGGAAGCGGTGATCTTTGCCTTGAAAATCTGGCGGCATTATCTATATGGAGAGAAATGTGAGATATATGCTGACCACAAGAGTCATAAATATATATTCACACAGAAAGAGCTAAATATGCACCAGAGAAGATGGATAGAGCTCATCAAAGATTATGACTATTCAATAAATTACCACCTAGGGAAAGCAAACAAGGTGGCCAATGCCCTAAGTAGAAAGGATCCATCGATTCTATCAATGATGAGAATTGAGAAGGATCCAATCTTCTTAGACTTGATGAAGATGGATGTGGGAATCATAAATAAGGGAACATCATCAATCCTTTCACAAATGATTGTTCAACCATCTCTTTTGGAATGGTTAAAGGATTCTCAAAAGGATGATGTGGAAATTCAAGAAAAAGTGGAAGCTATAAAAAAGGGGAAATCCTCGGAGTTTAATGTTAACGAAGAAGGAATTGTGCGGTTTGGGAAAAGACTATGTGTTCCATCAAGTCCGGAGCTGAAGAAGGAACTTTTGTATGATGCACATAGTTCAAATTTCTCTATTCACCCAGGGAGAACAAAGATGTATCGAGATCTCCGAGAAAACTTTTGGTGGGATAATATGAAGAAGGAGATCGCCGAATATACATCAAAGTGCCTAGTGTGTCAGCAAGTGAAGGCAGAGAGGCAGAAGTCTAAGGGGATGATGCAACCATTGCCCATACCAGAATGGAAATGGGAAAACATCACCATGGACTTTGTCACCAGACTTCCAAGGACATCCAAAGGCAACAATGCAATATGGGTTGTTGTGGATCATCTTACAAAGACTAGACACTTCATTTATATTCGAGAGGATTTCTCATTGGATCAGCTGGCACAGATATATATCAGGGAAGTGGTAAGGTTGCATGGAGTACCACTATCTATTGTGTCTGACCAAGATCCAAGTTTCACCTCTAAGTTTTGGAAGAGTCTTCAACATGCTCTGAATACTGAACTGAACTTTAGTACGGCCTATCATCCTCAAACTGATGGCCAATCTGAGAGAACTATCCAAACACTTGAGGATATGTTGAGAGCGTGCTCAATGGACTTTAAATGAGGATGGGATCAATATCTTCTTCTGGTTGAGTTCTATTATAATAACAGTTTCCACTCGAGCATCCAAATGGCACCATATGAAGCCCTTTATGGGAAAAAGTGAAGAACACCAGCATGTTGGGATGAGGTCGGTGAACGTAAGCTGCTTGGACCAGAAATGGTCGAGGAAATGGTAGAGAAGGTGAAAACCATTCAGCAGCATATCAAGGCAGCCTAGAGTCGACAGAAGAGTTATGCAGATAATTGTCGACGAGACCTTGAGTTTAAATCTGGAGACATGGTGTTTTTACACATATCTTCGTGGAAGAAGGTCATGAGGTTTGGAAAGAAAGGGAAGTTAAGTCCATGGTACATCGGTCCCTTCGGGAATCTTGATCTTGTTGGGGCTGTGGCCTATCGACTAGCACTTCCACATACTATGGCCAAGGTGCATGATGTCTTTCATGTATCCCTCTTAAGGAAGTACATACCAAACCCTTCACATGTACTCTCTTCCGAGGTGGTACAATTGGAAGATGATTTTTCTTATGAGGAGCATCCAGTGAAGATCTTAGATCGTAGAGAAAAAGTTCTACGAAATAAGACAATGCCCCTCATCAAGGTGTTGTGGAGAAACCACAAGTTTGAAGTAGCGACTTGGGAGTTGGAGGATATGATGAAGCTGAGTTACCCACATTTGTTTTAGTGTGGGAAAAGGAAAATTTCGAGGGTGAAATTTCGTAAGGGGGGAATATTGTAACGACCCAAAGTTTCTTTAATGGAAAATCCCTCTTGATCCAGTTAAATGTCTCTTTATGGAAAATGTTTTTATAAGATGTCAAATTCTTTGGTTTTATGTTATGAATTGTGACCGTTTTTAATATAGCCGTTGAACAGTGATCACTTGATTAGTATAAATATAAGGCTTTAACGAACCCAATTTTACTCAGACAAAGGAATCGATGGCCTCGTCCAGTAGAATTTCCCCATACGAAGCCCATTTTTCAGTGCTCGGAAAAGAGGTGGCATCCTTGGGCTTCGCCCTGGACCAAGCCCAAGCTGAGCTTCATTATGTCAAGCTCGAACGTGACCGTCTACGGGAAAAGTGGAAGTTGATTGAAATTTCCACTCGAGCGATGTTATCTGAGCCACCCCAAGAGTCTGTCACCATCACACACCTTACCCTTAGGTCTTATGCGACTGTTTTAAGGGGTTATGTAACAAATAAGTAATACTATGTTCATGTACATTATTTTTTTTATATAATGATGAATATAATTTCTAGTCATTTTTGATACATTGTAAATAGTTTTTAAAGTACAAATGGTGTTTTTAGTTATTATTTAATTAAGAAATCTATTTTATTAAATTAATGAATTTTTGAATTAAATAATATTTTAATAAAATATTATTATTATTATTAAATTAATTTTTATTAAATATAAATGATCTTATAATTTTATGAATGCAATTAAAAATTTTATTATGTTTTGAAAGCCATTTCTTTCAAAACCAGTGAATTTTCGATAAATGTCGGTTTTTATTTTAAACTTGAAAATTCACATATTTAGAAATTTTTTTAGATAAAATAAATGTCATTTCTGGAATCAGGACGTCAAAATTATCCAACGGTGAATTTTTCATAATTTTCTGAGACAGTCGAAGTTTTGGGTAAAAATTAAATACCGTTTAAATATATAATGTGTTTTATGACATCATAATTACCAAATAGTGATGTAACAAAATACTATAATCCTTATGTTCGGACAATATATGTTTTACCATTAAAATAAAGTGATTTTGGGTTTTTTTTGACTTACTTTTCAAAGCATTAATGAAGCCCTGAAGACATATTCAACACTTTGCCCTTTTAAATTAATTTCCATGGGAGTGTGACTCACCTCCATATAAGAAACCCTAATATTTTAATAAGTTAGGGCCTTTGACTTGTAAAATATTGTTTTTCTATTTCCTTTCCAATAAACCATGGGCAAAAACCATGGGATGGTTTGTGGTTTGTATTAGTTTAATGTAAGGGGACCCAAACCTAAATAATAAAGAATTCCCTCACCTTTCCTATATAAACCCACCCAACCTCCCACTTCCTCCTCACTAAAATCCCTTGGAGTTCGTCCAACCTATTCCATACTCTCTCTATAATCCTCCCAAGGTGCCCCAATCTCCCAAGAAGCCTCTCACAAGCCTCTCTCTAGCCTTTGTAAGCACACTTCCAAGTAAGGGTTTTTTCTTCCTTTCTCATTTTTGTCAATTTTCTTTAAGTTGTATTGCCCTTTTAATTTCAATTATGAATGTTGGGGTATGTTTTCGCACCTCCCCCGTACTTACCTATTATTGTTTTAATGATGGGAGACCCCTTTCTCTCTCATTAAATTCCTCCCATGTACACCTGTTACTATGCCGAAATTCCGAAAGGAACTTCTCTCTCTTCTTTTACATTCAAGCAATACTTTTGTATCATGAATCTAAATTCCATTTAAATTTTTGGTAAATGTATCTATATGAACTCCTTAATTTCCATTACATATAAATATGATGAGGAACCCCTTTCTCTCTCATCAACCATTTTTATGAATTCTTATGTCACGCCGTTATTCTGCCGAAATCGCACCGATTTTCTAAGAAAATGTCATTCTGTAGTGAATACCATGCCCATTTCTCCATCAAGGGTATTCACCTTTATGCACATTTACTTATTGATTGTATAGTTTCATGTATTAATTCAACATTCCTTTATCATGGAATAAATTATTATGTTTTATGAATCCATGTTTTATGATCCATGTGGCACACTTATGCATGAAATGAAATGTTTAAGAAGTGTGCGCCCTTATAGCGCTCCAATGCATTGGGTAAAGTATAGTATCATGATACGTCATGTGCAATTATTGTTGAATCATGCTAATTCAAGTGAAATGAGGGTTTACTCGTGCTTCATGTGCAATGAGGGTTTTCTCATGCTTTATGTGCAATGAGCCTTGGCTCATGCTAATTCCATGTTAAGTGTTGTTGCCACATTTCCATGTTATGATTATCATGCTTTATCATGCCTTTATGTTCATGTTCCTTTTATGATATATTGATATGCCTATTGTCTAACATGTATTTTACTCCTCATGTTATTCCATGTGTACCCCCTTACTGGGCTTTATAGCTCACCCTTTTCTTATGCATGTCATCAGGTTATCCCATGCAATGCTAAGTACGAGGGAATGTTGTGGTCATGTAAAGGAAGTTTTCAATAAAGATGTTGTATTTCATGTTTTAAGATTTTATGTAATGATCCTAATCCCCAAATACACTAAACCTCTTGATCATATTTTTTGTATCAAGTGATGTTTTATGTAATAAATCATGTTTAAGTTTGTAATAAAAATCACGGTTGTCATAGAAGATGTTTGTCCTAGAGGCGATGCGTGATAGGGTTCTTGGTGAGTTCCACAACTCACCCCTAGCGGTGCACCCGAGAGTTTCCAAGATGTACCAGGGTCTCTGGAGTTAGTTTTGGTGGCCCGAGGTAAAGCGGGCGGTGGCAGAGTTCGTGGCCAAGTGCATAGTGTGTCAGTAGGTGAAGGCTGAACACCGTGTTACAGGCCGTCTGTTACAACCTTTAGATATCCCCGAATGGATGTGGGATGACATCTCGATGGATTTCGTCACAGGACTACCCATGGTTCAAGGAGGCTGTGATGCTCTCTGGGTAGTGGTGGACCAGTTGATGAAATCAGCTCAGTTTCTAGCGATCAAGGAGTCGGGTGCAGTGGATGCCTTAGCACGGAGGTACGTTGTGGAGGTGGTGTGGTTACATGGAGTTTTGAGGTCCATAGTCTCGGATAGGGATGCATGGTTTACCTCACGAGTCTAGAGAGGATTTCAGCGTGCTTTTGGCACCCAGCTATGTCTTAGCATTGCTTTCCACCCCTAGACGGATGGACAAACAGAGCGCACCATCCGGACAATGGAGGATATGCTACAGGCATGTATCCTGGACTTTGGTGGATCGTGTGTGCGGCACTTTCCTATGGTAGATTTTTCCTACAATAATATTTATCACTCTACCATTGGCATGGCTCCGTTCGAAGCCTTGTATGGAAGGCCATGTCGCTCACCCGTGTGATGGACCGAGGTTCGGGAAACAAGTGTTCTTGGCCCAGAAGTGGTGCAGATCACGACAGAGAAGGTTTAGCTTATACTGGAGAGGATGAAGGCGGCTCAGGACCGGCATAAGTCATATGTCGATAATAGGAGGAGACCCTTGGAGTTTGAGGTCGGGGACCACGTATTCTTGAAGGTATCCCCTGGACGTGGACAAAGGAGGTCTGACAGGGGGAGTAAGCTTTCTCCAAGGTTCATTGGATCACTCAATGTGTTGCGGTGGATCGGAGAAGTGGATTATCAGCTAGCGCTACCACTGCCGCTATTGAGAATGCATGGCGTCTTCCATGTGTCACAACTCCGAAGGTATCTACATGATGATACACACATCCTCAACTGGGGAAAGCTGGACATCGAGGATGATGTGACTTTTGTGGAAATACTATTTAGGATCAAGGATCGTGAGGAGAAGGTGCTATGTGGATAGGCCATTCCTTTAGTTCGTGTGTTGTGGAGGCATGGTGGGCTTGAAGAGAGTACCTGGGAATGGGAGGCACAGATGCACACCCAGTACCCGGAGCTGTTTTGAGTTTTGTTCTGTTTTGATTGTACTTGTTTGTGATGGAACACTTTACCTTGTTAACTATGGAATGTATGGTTTTCCTTATTCTCTAGATGCATGTGAAGCGTCTTGACAGTGGGGAGGGGAGGACTCAATCCCTAATCAATACGCATTAAGGTGGATGCGATTAAACCCATGCGGGCGAGTCAGTTCCACCCAAAGTGGATAATATCTATACATGGAGGAAGAAAATCCCTAATCCATATGACTAGACATCTTGACCCTTGAATGTTTCATGGTTTCTTAAGGGAGATGTGTTCCTATATATAAGTCCCCAGCCTTAAACATTACTTATTCTTGAGTTACATCAAGAATACACGTTGAGGATCTTTTCAGGTTTAGAGTTTTAGAGAATTAGATCATAAAACATGCATTACATCCCACATTTAAACAAAGTGGTTACAATAAAAGATAGTCTTTTTTTTCCATCAACGGAAACATATTTAAAATAAAACATTGATTCCTTCTTGACACTTCCTTGACACTATCATCATATCATGTACCTTTCCCTTGACCTGTGAAAAACATTTCAAAAACATGGGATGAGAATAAAAAGCTCAGTAAGGGATATAAAAATATTGAAAGGAAACATGAGTACATATATACATAAGAGTGAAATCATACTTTACCCATAAAACATAAGCACTTTAACATACCTCATCAAATCATGAATAAATTATATAAATCATAAGACATAAAGGTAACTTGAGGAATTCATAACATTCTTACGTAGGGAGTAACCCTCTTAGTTACGTTTGGAATACCCATCACAGTATATTCCCTAAATCTCTTCGGAGAAACCTTAAAGTTTTACCCCTTCATGTTACCCAATGCATTGGAGAGCTATATCGGGCTCACCCGCCCTTATTTTATCACAGAACCACCCGTCTTCATAACAATGCCCAAGAACCATAACATAATTGTACCACATAATACATGCATAAAGGAAACATAACATTTCGACATTTCAATCACAAGATATCAATACAACACATTGATATAAAAAACATTATGAAAACCATTTTCAATACCAAAATAAATTAAAATTAAAACATGGTATTTAGTTTTCATTTTAAAAAAAGTATGGCTTGTAGAGGAAGCCGAAACTCAAATAATGGTCACGGCAGAAGAGAAGTCATTGTCGCCGCATACATACGACAAAAAAACAAAAAAACATTCCTTTTGTCATTTAGTAAAATGATTCGTATAAAAAAAATATTCCTTTTGAATAAGAATAAAAGTAAAAGGGGTTTATACACCATATAAAAGAAAGTTGTGTATAATCAAAATATGCCTCAATGAATGGAGATTGAGATGAAGTCCATTACAAAGATAATTTTTTTAAATAAAATAGATATATTATGTGTATTCACTATAAGTTCACATAAAGAAAGTAAAAATACAAGATAAGACATAATAATATCATGGGATAATTTGAAAGTAGGATATTAACCTAAAGAACAGAAATTGGGTTAAGAAGTTCCCTTACCTCGTGTCTGACTTGACTCGATCGTTATTTAACCTCCTGAATAATAAACTTGAGTTAATTTATAATTTCTTAAGAACCTTTTGGAAGTTCATTATTCCTTTTATATCACTTATTACCATGTTATGAACACTATGTAATTATTTAAGTTAATAATGGTCGTTTTGCCGATCATTGGTACTTGAGTCAAAAATAAACTCTTTATAATTACAAGTTGTTCATGTGGTAAAATATCCATTATATCAAAAATTATATTCATGATTTAGATATCATATATATCATATATATCCAGTATATACATGCATTTATAATATTACATGAATTGCACCGTTCATGGAGAAGGTAAGTCGTACGTACTCATGAACGCTACTTTCATTTCTATTTCTTACTTAATGGAGTGAAATAATAATGATATAAAGGTATATCATAATTATAGTATAATATCATATATAATATCATTAAATTTATCCTTTATATGTACCACATATGGTATTAACGAATCAAATCACTTTGAGGGGGCGGTAGTCCGAACTTCCTAAAATGAAGATATCACGTTTACCCATAATGAAAACCATAAAGGTATGCCATAAATGAAAAATACAGAAGCTTATGTAAAACATAAACATATTATATATCATATATAAATATAGTGACATCTTAATGGAAACATTTTAAGGTGTTATAAGAATATTGAACAATCATCGTTTCGTGAGGCAGAAATTCTCCATCCACATAAACAGTATATTCTTTAACCATTAGATGTAGGTGTGTGTAAGTGTAGCTCGAATACTTCTTATAACAACATCCTAGTATATGTAAGATACTGGATTTGTTACAAAATAAATTAATAAAAAGAGTTTAGGGGGTTGGAGAAGCAAAATAAAACATAAGAACACAAGAGAAGACACTACCTTTAAATCGGGTACCTCTTTTTGATTTGAGCTCAATGGCTTCCTTGGGAAGACTTCTGCCCAAAGTGAGGATTCTAGGAGTAATATAGGGATGTGGAAAGACAAAATGAGCAGGGTTTGTCCGAGCCAAAGGCTTTGGAAGTGTGGGTAAGGAGGTAGAGGTGGGGGCCTTTTATAAGAGGAGAGGAGGGGCACTCTTGGAAAGTTACAAAATGTTACTTTATTTTCAAATGAGTTTCGGATTTTAAAGGTCCCACATTGATGTATTTCTAGGATAATGTGATAAGGGTTCGAAATATACTCATACAATAGGACTTTTACAAGTTTATGTTATATCTTTAACATTATCTTTTCATTTATTTTAAATCCTTTATTAATGAGGTAATCGTTGCATCATCATTATGTCATAAATAATTTAAATTATTTAATGTCTAAAAATTATGAAAAAAATACTATGATGTAGGAAATATTTTTATCTTTCCAATGAATATTTATAGTCCAAAATATCATTTATGTAGACAAAACTAAAAATGTTTTACACAGGTGATACATTTTTTGTTATATTTAACTTTCTTTAACAATAAAAAGATAAAAAGTCACTTTCACACAAATGTGATTCCATGGGGTCCCCAAGTTTGGCACCGGGAATCCCATGGTCTGCCATAAGACAACCAGTAGCATTAGGACACATGTTGGTGTCATTTTTTATTATTATGATATTATTTTTTTATCCTTAACTACCCGATTACTCATTAATCAAGATAATTAAAGATAATTACCGTCGTTACTATTCATAATGTCCAAAAAACAAAAGAGTTTTATTACATAATTTTGACCTTATGATTCCAAATATTTAATCCATTTCACCAAATTCCAAACACAGAAATTGAAATAATTTATTCAAAAATAATTCACGTTGTCGAAACAAATAATTGGTTTTTATGAAACAATATCTATGAAAAGTTTGGCATTTGTTTATGCCAAATTCCAAAGTGAAATTAATCCTAATAACCACCATTGTATTAAATGGTAAAAACATATTCATATTAAACTTTTAGACCAATTAAAAAGATAATCTATCCATAAAATTAAATTAGATGAAAAAGCAGTTTTGATGTAAAATGCAGTATTTTTCACTATTCATTAAAAAAAGAACATTGTCAAAAAAATACCAAAAATTTATCCAATGTAAATTTCAATGTCCCAATCATAAAGAATATGTTTATTTTGAAAAATATAGATAATAAAATTTTCAAAAGTTTGATTTAAAAATGGTTTTCCATCAAAAGGCAGTAAAACAATCTTTTAAAAATATTAGTGTATTACATGCTTAAGATTGGATTTATTCTCATTTTAAGCCTATAAAACACTATCTAACTCATAAATAGACATAGATAAGAATATCTATTATTCATTACTTACATGGGATGTTACATCCTTCCCCCCTTTAGAAAATTACGTCCTTGCAATTTATTTACTTATCGAATAAGTGGGGGTATTTAGCCCTCATTGCTTTTTCAGATTCCCATGTTGCCTCTTCAATCATGTGGTTTTCCACAAAAACTTTACCTGATGAATCACCTTATTTCGCAACACTTGCTCCCTGTGGTCAAGAATCTGGACTGGTTGTTCCTCATAAGATAGGTTCTCTTCCAGCTGAAATACCTCTAGACTCAAAACATGAGATGGATCTTGCATATACTTTCTCAACATCGAAACATGAAAAACATTGTGTACCTGAGACAAACTCGGTGGTAAAGACACTCGGTATACAACTGATCCAACTCTCTCTAGAATTTCATATGGTCCAATGAACCTTGGACTCAACTTTCCTTTCTTACCAAATCGCATCACACTTTTCCATGGTGATACTTTGTGAAAAACATGATCACCTACCTCAAAAGAGAGATCCTTCCTCCTGTTGTCTGCATAACTCTTCTTCCTGCTCTGAGATATTCTCATGTGTTTCTGTATCATCTGAACTTTTTCTTCCAACTCTTCTACCAATTCTGGTCCAATCAGCTTCCTTTCACCCACTTCATCCCAGAAAGCTGGAGTTCGACACCGCTTCCCATATAACGCCTCAAATGGTGCCATCTGTATACTAGAATGAAAAATATTATTATATGAAAACTCAACCAAAGAAAGATGTTGGTCCCAACTTCCCTGATAATCCATCGAACAATCACGTAGCATATCCTCCAAAGTCTAAATCGTTCGTTCTGACTGCCCATCTGATTGAGGATGGAAAGCTCTACTAAAATTTAATTCAGTACCCAATGACTTCTGAAGGCCTTTCCAAAAGTTAGAAGTGAACCTTGGATCACGATCAGATACAATGGATATGGGAACTCCATGAAACTTGACTATATCTTTAAGATACAAACGGGAAAGTTGATCTAGGGAAAAAGTATCTCGTATAGCAAGAAAATGAGCAGATTTAGTCAAGCGATCAACAATAACCCAGATTGCATTATTACCTCAAGGTGTCTTCAGCAATCCCACAACGGAGTCCATGGATATATTCTCCCATTTCCACTATGGTAATGGTAAAGGCTGCAACATCCCTTTCTGTAACTGCCACTTTGCTTTAACCTCCTGACAAGTCAAACACTTCACAGTAAAATCAGCAACATCCCTTTTCATTCCGTCCCACCAGTAATACTCCTGAAGATCTCTATACATCTTAGTACTGCCTGGATGAACTGAAAACGGAGAACTATGAGCTTCACATAACAAATCTCTCTTCAACTTTGAATCACAAGGCACACACAATCTCTTCCCAAATCTCAAAACACAATCATTATCAATATTGAATTCAGGAAACTTACCCTTCTGAACCAGCTCCACCCTTTTCTGCAAATCGTTGTCTTGCTTCTATGCTTGATTAATTCTATCTGATAGAGAAGATTTCACTGATACCTGAAACAAAACAGAAGAACATCCTGCACCAACAACTTCTATGCCAAATTTCATCAAATCCTTAACCAAAGGATTAGGTTCCAAACGCAACATTTCTAATAAAGCATTACTTTTTTTGACTCAAAGCATTATCCACTTTATTTGCTTTTCCCAGATGGTAATGAATTGTACAATCATAATCCTTGATTAATTCTAGCCATCTCCTCTGTCTCATGTTCAATTCATTCTGAGTAAATATATACTTTAAACTTTTGTGATCGGTATATATTTCACACTTTACTCCATACAAATGATGCCTCCAAATTTTCAAAGCGAAAACAACAGCAGCTAATTCCTAATCATGTGTAGGGTAATTTACCTCCTAAGTTTTCAACTGTCGTGAAGCATAAGCAATTACCTGATCATTCTACATTAGGACGCAACCAAGTCCTTTCAATGAAGCATCACTGTAGATAACAAACTCCCCATTCCTAAAAGGTAGTGCCAAAAATGGAGCATTCACTAATCTTTTTTTCAGTTCCTGAAAATAGTCATCATATTGTTTTGTCCAGATAAAATTAACACCCTTCCGAGTTGGCTTAGTCATTGAACTAGATAACCGTGAAAAATTTCTAACAATCCTTCGGTAATAGCCTGCCAAACCAAGTAATCTATGAATCTCAGTTACATTTGTGGGTCTTGGCCATTCTTCCACAACCTTTGTTTTTGCAGGATCAAAAGTAATCCTATCTTTTGAAACAATGTGGCCAAGGAAAGAAATTTGTTGCAACCAAAACACACACTTGCTGAATTTCCCATACAATTTCTTATATTTTAAGGTTTTCAAAATAATCCTTAAATGACTTTCATACTTTTATTTACTTTTAGAAAACACCAAAATATCATCAATAAACACAGCCAACATTTTTCACCTGAGTCAACTGAGCCATCACTACAACAAACTATTTAGTTCTGATTATGAACATCTCAGGATACTAATTTGAAAGTTCATTTCCCTCTGTATGACTTCCCAGAAAATCTGTTCTGTTTCCTCTATGAAAAAACATTCTTAACACAAAAACATCTTAGGAGAAGAAACATGGTAATCTTCAAATGCTATATCATTTTAATTATACCATAAAAAAATATTTTTGGATAATCATTTAATAGAATTCTAACTCCTAAAGTTATCTAAACTGACCTCTGATACCAACTATAAGGCCCCAGCCTTAAACATTACTTATTCTTGAGTTACTTCAAGAATACACGTTGAGGATCTTTTCAGGTTTAGAGTTTTAGAGAATTAGATCATAAAACATGCATTACATCCCACATTTAAACAAAGTGGTTACAATAAAAGATAGTATTCATTTTCCCATCAATGGAAATATATTTAAAATAAAACATGGATTCCTTCTTGACACTTCCTTGACACTATCATCATATCATGTACCTTTCCCTTGACCTGTGAAATACATTTCAAAAACTTGGGATGAACATAAAAAGCTCAGTAAGGGATATAAAAATATGTAAAGGAAACATGAGTACATATATACGTAAGAGTGAAATCATACTTTACCCATAAAACATAAGCACCTTAACATACCTCATCAAATCATGAATAAATCATAGAAATCATAAGACATAAAGGTAACTTGAGGCAGTCATAACATTCTTACGTAGGGAGTAACCCTCTTGGTTACGTTTGGAATACCCATCACAGTATATTCCCTAAATCTCTTCGGAGAAACCTTAACGTCTAACCCCTTCGCGTTGCCCAATGCATTGGAGAGCTATATCGGGCTCACCCACCCTTAGTTTATCACTGAACCACCCGTCTTCATAACAATGCCCAAGAACCATAACATAATCGTACCACATAATACATGAATAAAAGAAACATAACATTTCCAAATTTCAATCACAAGATATCAATACAACACATTTATATAAAAAAACATTATGAAAACCATTTTCAATTCCAAAATAAAAGAAAATTAAAACATGGTACTTATTTTTCATTTTAAAAAAAGTATGGCTTGTAGAGGAATCCAAAACTCAAATAACGGTCACGGTGGCGGAGAAGTCGTTGTCGCCGCATACGTACGAAAAAAAACAAAAAAACATTCCTTTTTTCATTTAGTAAAATTCTTCGTATAAAAAAATATTCCTTTTGAATAAGCATAAAATTCCAAGCGGTTTATACACCATATAAAAGAAAGTTGTGTATAAAACAAAATATGCCTCAATGAATGGAGATTGAGACGAAGTCCCTTACAAAGATCATTTTTTTAAATAAAATATATCTAATATGTGTATTCACTATAATTACACATAGAAAGTAAAAATACAAGATAGGACATAATAATATCATGGCATAATTTGAAAGTAGGAGATTAACCCAAAGAACAGAAATTGGGTTAAGAAGTTCCCTTACCTTGTGTCTGACTTGACTCGATTGTTCTTTAACCTCCTGAACAATAAACTTGAGTTAATTTATACTTTCTTAAGAACCCTTTTCAAGTTCATTATTACTTTTATATCACTTATTAACATGTTATGAACACTATGTAATTATTTAAGTTAATAATGGTCGTTTTGTTGATCATTTGTACTTGAGTCAAAAATAAACTCTTTATAATTACAAGTTGTTCATGTGGTAAGATATAAAATATATCAATAATTATATTCATGATGTAGATATCATATATATCATATATATCCAGTATATACATGCATTTATAATATTACATAATCATTTAGAGGTATGAAATGAAATGCACCGTTCATGGAGACGGTAAGCCGTACGTACGCATGAACACTACTTTCATTTCTATTTCTTACTTAATGGAGTGAAATCATAATGATATAAAGGTATATCATAATTCCAGTATAATATCATATATAATATCATTAAATTTATCCTTTATACGTACCAGATATGGTATTAACGAATCAAATCACTTTGAGGGGGCGGTAGTCCGCACTTCCTAAAATGAAGATATCGCGTTTACCCATAATGGAAACCATAAAGGTATTCCATAAATGGAAAATACAGAAGCTTAAGTAAAACATAAACATATTATATATCATATATATATATAGTGACATCTTAATGTCCACCTTTTAAGGTGTTAGAAAAATATTGAACAATCATCGTTTCGTGAGGCAGAAATTCGCCATCCACCGAAATAGTATGTTCTTTAACCATTAGATGTAGGTGTGTGTAAGTGTAGCTTGAATAATTCTTATAAAAAAATCCTAGTATATGTAATATACTGTATTTTTTACAAAATAAATGAATAAAAAGAGTTTAGGAGGTTGGAGAAGAAAAATAAAACATAAGAACACAAGAGAAGGCACTACCTTTAAATCGGGTAACTCTTTTTGATTTGAGCTCAAAGGATTCCTTGGGAAGACTTCTGCCCAAAGTGAGGAATCTAGGAGTAATAGAGGGATCTGTAGAGACAAAATGAGCAGGGGTTGGCCGAGCCAAAGGCTTTGGAAGTGTGGGTAAGGAGGTAGAGGTGGGAGCCTTTTATAAGAGGAGAGGAGGGGCACTCTTGGAAAGTTACAAAATGTTACTTTATTTTCAAATGAGTTTCGGATTTTAAAGGTCCCACATTGATGTATTTAGAGGATAAGGTGATAAGGGTTCGAAATATACCCATACAATATGTCTTTGACTAGTGTAAGTTATAGATTTAACATTATGTTTTCATTTTATTATAAATCCTTTATTAATGAGGTAATCGTTGCATCATCATGATGTCCTAAATAATTTAATTTATTTAATGTCTAAAAATTATGAAAAAATACTATTATGTAGGAAATAGTTTTAGATTTACAATGAATATTTATAGTCCAAAATATAATTTATTTAGACAAAATTAAAAATGTTTTACGTAGGTGATACATTCTTTGTTATATTTAACTTTCTTTAACAATAAAAAGATAAAAAGTCACTTTCAAACAAAAGTGATTCCATGGGGTCCCCAAGTTTGGCACAAGGAATACCATGGTCGGACATGAGACAACCAGTAGCATTAGGACACATGTTGGTGTCATTTTTTATTATTATGATATTATTTTATTATCCTTAGCTACCTGATTACTCATTAATCAAGATAATTAAAGATAATTACCGTCGTTACTATTCATAATGTCAAAAAACAAAAGAGTATTGATTACATAATTTTTACCTTCTGATTCCAAATATGTAATCCATTTTACCAAATTCCAAACACAGAAATTGCATTAATTTATTTAAAAATAATTCCCGTTGTCGAAACAAATAGCGAGTTTTTTTGAAACAATATCTATGAAAAGTTTGGCATTAGTTTATTCCCAATTACAAAGTGAAATTAATCCTAATAACCACCATTGTATTAAATGGTAAAAATATATTCAGATTAAACTTTTATACCAATTAAAATATAATCTATCCATATAATTAAATTAGATGAAAAAGCAGTTTTGATGTAAAATGCAGAATTTTTCACTATTCATTAAAAAATGAACATTGTCAGAAAAATACCAAAAATTTATCCAATGTAAATTTCAATTTCCCAATCATATAGAATATGTTTATTTTGACAAATAGATATTATAAAATTTTAAAAAGTTTGATTTAAAAATGGTTTGCCATCAAAAGGCAGTAAAACAATCTTTTAAAAATATTAGTGTATTCCATGCTTAAGATTGGAATTATTCTCATTTTAAGCCTCTAAAACACTATCTAATTCATTAATAGACATAGATAAGAATATATATTATTAACTACTTACTTGGGATGTTATACTATAGGTCTATGAGGTTCACTCCAGAGAGGTATCTTTCGGGGTGGTTGTTCGGACCCCCCTCTCTTCTTTGGGTCTAGTTTTGATTCTCGAGGATGAGAATATTTCTAGAGGTATGTAATGTAATGGACCAGACCCTCATAGTCCATCCATTTTCCAAATTCCAAATCCTAAGGATGGTGTCTCGGCAGCATTACGTCATTTCGGTGTACGACCGACTGATGGGACACGATCGGTGCGTCACCGATCGGTGCGACCGATCAGTGTGTCACCGATCGGTGTGACCGATCAGTGTGCCACTAGTCGATGCGATTGATCTACATGACATGATCATTGTTTCATCGATCGGTGTCTCACCAATCAGTGTGACACGAACAACATGACACGATCGGCGTGTCACCGATCGGTGGGACTGACCGGTGTGTCGCAGATTGGTGTGACCGATCAGTGTGTCGCCGATCGGTGCGATAGATCGCTGTGTCACTGATCGGTGTGACCGATCGGTGTCACATAGCCTTTTCGAGTTTTTCGTCTACAGTTTTTCCCGTAATGCCACTTTTTATCCCTTTTAACCTTTTGGAAGTGGTTGAAGGCCGTTTTAGCCCCATAATCAATGTTTAAAATTCCTAAGAGTGGGGAGACCCTCAACGGACCCAGCTGTGTGTCTATGTAACGTTCCCCTCTGTTTATATAAAATATTTTAAAGTCACAACTGTTACCACCTTTTCCCGATGAGAGTTATTAAATAACAATTAATTCAGCCGTGTGTAACCACTCAACCGTGTGGTGAAACCATGATCCGACTTTAAATCCGTCCAAATTTCCTTATCCCATAATAGTAGGATATCATCTTTATATCATGCTAGAGTTTCTTCTTTCCCCTTCTTGGCTGGATTTCTTCTTTTCTTCTAGGTGTGTTTGGAGTTCCCCTTCCTAAGGCAAGTGGTGTACCTATGCCGGAGCCTTTCTGCTCACCCTTGGAGTCCCCGACGTTCCTTCCCTGCAAGTCGCGCATCCCCAGTTCTTGGTGCGTGGAGAAGAACTTCGATCCTTGATCAACCAAGTAGGGTTTTTTCCTTTGTCTCTCTTACTGTGTATCATGTGGGGTGGGTATGATTTTTTTTCTTCCGGACGGATGAAACCAAACATTAATTAGAATAACAAGCAGAATTTTAAAGAATTAAGCGGGGGGGGGGGGGGGGTTGATGTTTCTGTTGTATTTTTTATCTTATTATTGATTATGTGTTGTGAATTGTACGGTCTTATGCTCACTGAAAATCATGGCCGTTGGTGGTCTTTCCTTGCGCACTAATGAACCCCTGTCTTCAATGATGATTGAATGACTGTAACATGGAAATTAGTTAATCACGTAAACTCGGTGGATTAAATGGATACCAGTGAACATCAATCCTTGTGTGTTCACCCCTATTAACCAACATAAAGAAGAACCTAATGAATGATGTGCTTGAATCTGGAAGTTTCCCTACTCTGTTTGGTTGTGGGTGTGTTTTCCTACTAGATGCTTATGAGGTGAAGTGGATGAGGCTGAGATCTTCTGTTGTGGTATGATTGTTTGTTGTGAATCTGAAGCCGTGTGGGGCTGTATCCTGAGGCTTGGTTTGGTTCTAGTACTTTGATGGATCTCACTGATCCCTTTGTTGTTGTGACTTCACAAGAGAACTGGGTGTGAATGCTTAAATTATTGTTTGGGTGTTTTTATTTCTCTGGCTTGTGGTTGTGCCTGCTAGATTTCCTAGTAGTGGAGAATTTACATAAATGGGATCACTTGAACATGAAAACAAGAATGGGTTGAATGGGGAATTGTTCTTGGGAGTGAGTTGTGACTTGGCCATGAGTGTTGTTCCTTTCTTTTATGAATGAATAGTAACGAGGGTGTTTGTGCTTAGGTTGGATTTGGAAACACTAGGTTGGGATGAGTTCTTATTACCTATATATGTATATATTTTTATTTTTATGTTCCTTATTCGCTCCCTACCCAAGTTGAGCACTTAGTGCCGAACACCCCCATTTCATGGAGGAGAGTGTTTTTCCCAACACTCCTATGAGTGGCTGGTTATTAGATCCTTTCTTCTCCCTTTCCCGAATATCCCAAGACTCTTCGAGAAGGCTGTGATGGACTGAGGTCCATTATAGCCCAAGATTCTTTGAGCAGGGTAGTTATGGTGGTTGGCCTAGGTGTTTCCGGGTAGGTTGTTTCCCAAGAGTCTTCGGGATGAGGCCCAGGAGTCTTTGGGCATGGCAGTAGTTGTTTTGGCCAAGGTGTTTGCAGGCATGGTTATGCATGGTGGTTGTGGCCCAGGTGTTTGCGGGTGGGATGGTGGTTCTGGCCTAGGTGTTTGCAGGCGGGATGCGTGGTTGTGGCCCAGGTGTGTCTGGGCGGGGTGTGGCAGTGGGACTGCGGTGAGAATGGCGGGATTGGTTCGATGCATAGGATGTCTTCAATAACCAGTGGGAAGGTGGCGGGGGGTACCCAAATATCGATGTGCTATTACTATACATTACTTGACTTGCGTTATTCGGGAAGTGTGCCCTGGTGAGGCTTGGGTGGATAGTTTTCCTTGATAGGTGCTTGATTATCTTTTTTCTCACAGGGCATTAGAATGCCTCCCCACTTGTGCATGAGAGTATTTGGTTTTCCCTACTGAGTATACTTGTATGCTCACCCTACATTTATAAAACTATTTTCAGGTTTCTAGGAGGACTTCAGGGATCGTGCAGGGTTGTACTATCTTGGACATTGGGACAGTTTTCGTTGCAATTTTTCCTTTTCTTGGTACTTTACCTTGTAGTCTCCTTGTACTTTGTGATATTTAGTTTTGTATCATGCATATGGGTATGGTTTTATTTGGATTTACTTTATCTCCAATTTGGGTGTTGTTGGGATTTACTATCTTATCTCCCGATCTTAATAAATAAAAAGGGTAATGCCTTCCATCTTGTGTGTGATTCTATACCCTTGGTTCTAGTCGCCACTCAAGGGTATATTGAAGGAGGGTCTTGGGGGTCATTATCTCTCCTTAAACATGAAGAAGGAAGGGTCTAGAAATATGTTGTCCCTTCCCTCATATTGGTGAAGGAGGGTCGTGACACTAAGGAACATTGAAGGGTAAAAAAAGATTCAATGGCTGAATATCAGATTGGATTGCATAGGGATACTGTAAAAAATTAAAAAGTTGAAGAATAATTTTATCTAAGAACATATAGGCTTACCTTTATTGGGAATAGCCATTATTGAAGATTCTAGGGTAGGGTAATTTTTCACTGAGAAGGGGTGATAAATAAGTGATACACTTTTTCTTTTAGAATTACTCTTTAGAAATTAACCTTTGTTATTTATTAATGTCTTGATACACTCACTTACTAATTTTCTTTTCTTTTGGAACACTCTTTAAAATATGTGTCAAAAATTTGAGTGGTATCGATATTTATAAATTCAATAGGATGAGTGTTATCTATATTTATAAATCCATACATGTGTAAGGACAAATGGTGATATCTATATTTATATGGTCATATTAACTTTCAAATACCTCCTAGATACACATAATCTCTCAACCTACACAATTTAGATTTATAATAACACCATAGCAAGTACATGTAACATACTCTATCCAACCCATAGGATAACCATAATGACCCCACTCATGAAACTTTGGCCTCATAGGAAGCTAAGTGATACTGAAATTCAATCCGCAAACCAAAAGCCTTTTCCTTTTCATGGATTAATTGAAGGATTTATTTAAATGTTGAAACTACAATGGCCGTCTCAACATGAGTGCATGTAAGACCATCCAGCTAAGCTTTCTCACAATCACACCAATCACGGAGCCCATTGTAGGGGTAAGACTACTGCTACTACTTTTTAAACATTAGATATAAAACTAAGAAATATTGTCAGGTGCTTTGACAAATCCCCAACCTGGGAATATTTAGATTTAAGGATACAACTATCATCCTCATTAGATTAATCTCCCAAATAGTTATTATTTCATTTCATTTCCTGAGACTCAACCCCCATCTATTCTGGACATGAACCTATGCTTCATTAATTAATATATGTAGTAGTCATCCCATAGTAGGTACCAATGATCATTGTGGATGAATTCAGAGGATAACACCTACCACTAGTAGAGTAATTATTTTCTTAAATTCAATTACCAATTTCCTTCAAATCATGTTGAAATTATTTGAAACATTCAAATGTTTCATTCACCTAATTTGAAATTCTACTTTGGTTTATTTCTTTAAATATTAATATTACCAAATCAAATAGGATTGATATGAATAAAAAATGGATGGATGCCAATCGTATGAAAAAGAGTATGAATATGGGATGAAAGAGTTCATCAAGTTTTCAAAATATCATGAATATGAACCTTATCAAATTCTTTTTCCATGTTTACGTTGTTGTTATTCAGGGATAATTAGTCTAGAGGAGTTGGACGAACACATGATCTATCACAGAATAGATCAAAGTTATAAATATTTGACTAAACATTGGAAAAAACTGAATGTAGCGAGTTACTAGGATAACACTATGTTTAATGGATCATCATATATGATTACAAGTGTGGACAATGAAGAATACCATATTGAGGATGTAATTATAGGTGTGAATGATGATGAATATCATATTGAGGAAATGACAATGACAGTTGAATATGAACTTTATGATTGTAAAAAATTATTTTAGAAGTTAAATAGTTGTGAAAAGTCTCCATTTTATTCTAGTTGAACTAAATATACACCATTTTCAACCTTACTAAAGCTATATAATTTTAAATCAGTAAATAGATGGAGTGATGAAAGTTTTACTAAAATACTTTCTCTCTTGAATGATATAACCCTAGAATATAATGAGATCCCAATCCAGACATATGATGTTAAATGAAATATATGTTCAATATATATGATCTCTAAAATAATACATGCATGTACAAATTATTGTATACTGTTTAGAAAGGACCAAAAAAATCTCTTAAAGAATTCCCAAAGTGTGTTGCTTCTCGATACAAGAAATATGAATCAAGTCCTACGAAAATTTTAAAGTATGTTTCACTCATTCCAAGGGTTAGGATCCTATATTAATGTGAGGATACTGCAATAAAATTAATGTGGAATGCAAATAATAGAAGTAATGAATGGAAACTTTGTCACCTGAAAGGCTCTCCTCAGCAGCAAAGAATTGATCACGAGTATCCTAAATTTGGAAATGAGTTGATAAACCTTCATCTTGGTAAATCTATATATGGAGTGAATTCTTTTGGTTTTCAAATAAAAACTCATAGTACATGGCCAGTTATGTTGGTAAATTATCACTTGCCACCATGGTTACACTTGAAATACAAATATATTATGTTTTTTAGGCTTATATCAGGACCAAAAAAAGTGTAATGATATTGATGTTTATTTGGTTCCATTGATCAATGATTAGAAATAATTGTGGGATTAAAGTGTTACATTGTATGATTATTATAGAAATAAAGATTTCACATTGAGAGTCATGTTGTATGGGATGATAAATGAATTTCTTGCTTATAGAAAATTTTCAGGATATAGCATTTAAGGAACTCTAGGGTGTCCTATTTTTGAACAAGTAACATAATGAATTAGGTTAAAACATTCATTGAATACTATGTTTATAAGACATCCTATATTTCTTCCATGGTGACTTAAGTACCGATCTTGGAAAACATCATTTGATGGGAGTTTAGAAGAAACCACAAAAATTTCTCCACTAATTGGTGATAAACTTTTTGAGAAAGTAAAAGATATTAACATTTCTTTTGGTAAAACTTCTTTGAAAAAACTTATGAAAACTGGTTGGAAAAAGTGATTGGTTTTTTTAATTACTATACTGGAATTGTTTGTAAGTTAGACATTTTCTTTATATTATGTGTGTTGAAAAAAATGTATGTGACAGTGTCATTGACAAGTTACTAAATTCATACAAAAAAACAAAGGATGGAATTATGGCTAGGTTGGATATTATTGACAAGGGAATACAGTAAGAGTTAGCACTAGTGAAGGGTAAAAATTTACTTTTCTTCCTCGAGCTACTTACACTCTTTCTAGGAAAGAGAGATATCAATTTTGAAACTTATTAAATGATGTAAATGTTCTAGAAGGGTATTCATCGAATATAAATAATATCATGTCAATTACTAATTTAATGTTAAAGGGTTAGAAATCACTTAACTGTCATGTTTTCATGCACGATCTAATGCATCTAGCTTTATATTTCATTTTTCCCAAGAATTTATGTCATATATTAACCACGATCTGTTTATTTTTCAAAGCTATATGCAGCAAAGTTATGGACCCAAAAATATTTCCAACTACGGAAAATGAATTTTCCATCATATTATTTGAATTTGAAATGTTCTTCTCACCAACATTCTTTGATATGATGGTTCACTTGATGGTTCACCTGGTAATAGATAATTGACTATGTTATCCTATATATTGTAGATGGATGTACCCCACTTAATAGTATATGAAGATTTTGAAAGGGTATGTCAAAAATCAATGTCAACCAGAAGGTTGTATTGTAGACAAATACATTGTTGAGGAAGTCATTAAATTCTCTACCTACTAGATTTCCAGTTTGGAAAGAATTGGTCTACTGAAATCTCATCACACTATAAGGCTTATGGGTGAAGGAATTTATGGAATAAATGATCTCCCAGTCACAATTAAAGATCGGGAGAAGGGCCACCGTTATATTTTTCATAACTGTTTAGATGTATCACTATATGTTGAAACACACCAAGACATTCTTAGGAATTTGAATACATCAAGGGATGAAATATGAATATCAAATACACATACTCAACAATTTATAAGATGGTTTCAAGACCATATTTTTAAGCATTCAGCTGAAAATACAAATTCAATTTCAGAACGACTTTGATGGCTAGCCAAAATACTATGTGTGAATATATTATATGATAATGGTTATGTAATTAATGGTTATACATTCTATAAAAATGAAAATGATGAATGTAGTACCATGAAAAATAGTGGAGTTACACTTTTGGTTGAAGCAGTGCATGTATCTGGTACCAAGGATAAAAATCTAATTTATGTAAATATGTCATACTTTGGCTTCATGAAACAAATATGTGAGTTGGATTATACAACATTCCAAGTGCCATTTTTTAATGCAAGTGGGTTGATAGTAGTAGTGCTATTAAATTAGATGAATTGAGATTCAAGAATGTGTATTTCAGTAAGGAAAGATACATAGATGAACTATTTATATGGGCATCCTAGCCAGTACAAGTATTTTATGTTCTAGATCCTATAAACCAAAAGTGGTAAGTTGTTCTATTATCGACCAAAACCACTGAATGGTCATATGAAAATTCTACTGAGGATGAACTCTTCATTGGGACGTCACAATCATTTTGCAACAGTCCCAATATAGATAGGGTCTTGTCTATAAAATGAGACCATAATTAAGGTATTTGGACACTAGATAGAGGGGTAAATTCCCTTCAACCTTTTAAAAAAGAGAGTTTAATAATCACGTTATATTTTCATTTTTAATATACATTACATTACCTCATATTATTATCTATTTCACTTAATTACATACCATGAGTATGAATATCATGAATAATTACCCACAACTTCTTGGACTTGAATCATTACTATTTTTGAGTCAACCATCTTGACGTTTATTAATTTACTACCATTGAATTTCTTAAAATTGGAATCTTTGGTCCTATACTTTTGATTAAGGCTCTCCAATAATTCCTTAGTAGTTTTAAAATATATTTAAACATTATAAAAGAATTTTTCCAGACCATTAAGGATATATCTACAACATAAGAAGTCAGAATTCTTCCAAGAATCAACAATAATAACATTATTTATATTCTTTTATTCTTTAATAAGAATTGGTTCTTATTCCTTAATAAAAATTAACAAATTTCATATTGCGAGGTAGAATAAAATCTATTCTTTCCACCTTCTAAAATATATTCCATTAATTTTTTTGGATTCTCTCTTTGATAATTTAATGGATGCACTTTGGTGAGCAGAATTACTAGATTTTATGTTGAAATTTCTATTATACAAATTGAAATCAAACTATTTATGGTTTTAAGAAAAATATAAATTTATTTTAATATTGTTGGAGATGAAATCCCAATATAAAAAATATTGTTATAATTTTAATGACCAATCAATACAAAAGTTTAATATGATATCCTCTTATTTTGTGAAAACAATAGAGGAAGTGTTAACCAATCTATATACTTAATACAGTTGGGTCCCTTTTCCTAGTATAATTGACTAAAAAATAACTTTTTTATTATCAAAACAATTTTTAGGAAAAGTGAGAAACCATGAAGTCCATCAACGCCCACAATGCAACAATAACAAAAAACCCCTAACAAACTATAGGATCAGATACTCCCCAGAAATTTCACCATGATGACAAGCCTTCATCCGAGCATGACCCTTTAGCAAGTAGTCCTGTGCAGAAATTCACGAGCACATAACCGATGGAAAATCCATACCCTCTCATCATCTAGATCCAAAAGGCATGCTCTGGTGAAGAATTCATGCTCCGATCCCCACTTGGAGCGGATCCAAGTAGAGTACTGAGTGCTAAACACTAGACATCTCATCAAAATAAAAAAGAGCGTTGAACCAAACCTAGACACAACTCGAAAAATATTCTACTAAAACCAACCAAGCATAACTACCAACTTAAATAGAGTCATAAAAAGAAACTTGATATTACCATAGTTTTCATCCTTAAATAACTTCCAGGATAAAGTCAAAAATTGATTGTTTGATACCTCCATCATCATCCTTTTAAACTCAGAAGCTAGATGGTCCCAAGACTGTATGTACTCCTCTATGATTATAATCCCTTTATTGAATCCCCCTACTAGAATGAGATTCTGTTTGTCAATCCATGAGTATTTCTCCTCATTGAGAGACACTTTGAGGGATCTCCCCATCGTCTTGGATACCTCCTCTTCAGTTGCATTAAGCACCAAGACCCTCTTATTCAGTTCCTCATCCAAAATCAACAAAAATCCAAGGAATGATCACCTTGTCCCCCTAGACTTAGATAAATCAAAGTCTCAAGGACTATCTTCTTATCGTCTAAATTTTTTGAGGAGTGAGTATCTAGAGGGTGAGGTAGGGAGGAGTAATCCTTCCTCCCCTTCCTCCTCTTAAAACTCCTACTACTCCTCGGGCTAGTTTGTAAAAATAGTAGAGGGAGGTTAGAGAAGTCTGTATATCAAATAAAATAGGCTCCTCCACAATATATTTAATCAAGTAATATATATATATATATATATATTAAATATAGTAGTATTTGATCAAGTATATTTAGTTAGTCTGCACATAGAGTGCATAAGGTAAGAAAGGGATGAAGAAGAAAATAAAATAAAAAATAAATCATATCCGGCCACAAAAAACTAAAGTCATTTAATTAAGGAAAATTTTACCCTTCTACGATGCCCAAAGTTTTGATAAATTGTCTCCCATGATAGAATATATCACCTTTCTTGGATATAACCACTTCAAATCTGTGAAATTATACAAGAAAAATGTGCGCATAAAAATCACACTTTGAACTCTTTCAAATTACGGGTAAATTTTGATAGATTTTCAGTACTTTGATTATCGATAAAATGATTTTTGAAGAAGAGGGGGGCACCTTATATTTATAAGAAAATAAAAAATGGGATTTTAAAATAATAATAATATCTATAATAATTTAAAACCCATTTTCCAATAAAAAAAGGAGAAAAAAATCAAAGGAAAGTCAGTGGGTAAAGGTTTTTTAACCAGGGGACACTAACCCACTAACCCCCACATTCCATTTATTTCTAACAAGAAGAAGCATATTGTTGGCCTTGGTAGAGTTAGTATATCTATTTCCCTGACATAGAAATATTGGTTGTCATGGTGGTGTTGGTCGAGACGCAAGGGTGGGGTCCCGAGGTGATGTGCTAGCTGAAGTGGTTTGCGGGGTCCCATACTCGTGGGGGTCCTTCCACCATAATAGTTTTCGATGACATCCTTGATCCTTCCCTAGTAGAATTTGGCAGTGGTTGTGCTAGGGTTTGGGTGTTGGGGATTGGATTGGAACCCCTTTTTCCTTAACTGTCTACTTATAAAATTAAAAAAATCTCTATATTGATTATCATAATAAAACATGTGGTAATTAGGGTTTTAAATCCGTTTTTAATTTCATGTCAGTGAAAAATGTAGTGAATAAACCCTCTATTTGTGTTGAATGTGGACTGTATTAATCCAATCCCTATTGTAGTCTTTTTTTGGAAAAAAATAAAATTACAAAAATAATGGAATGAAATTGTAAACCTTTTAGGTATTTGGATTTGAAAATTGATTAACAAGTTATTAAAAATTTCCATGTGTCTTACTAAACTCTTTTGAAAACAATGTATCATAGTCAACTAATTAAGTTGATGAAGTGAACATTTGTTGGTTAGTAGGGGTTTTATAAAATATTCTTTCAAAAGGTTAAACATAAAGTAGTTGATGAGGGATGAAAAACATATATTATCAACCAACACAATTGTATTATTACAATATGGGTTATTCACACTTTCAAATAAAGGGACCATGATATCCTTGAACCACTCAATAAAAATCTAGAAATTTATATTCCTGGACAATTGAACATATAAGGAATTTAACATATTACATAAATGTGTTGAAATATCTATTGAGGGATTTATTAAATTCTCTAGGTGTATTATTAGAGTCTCCTAATAATGAATATTTTTAATATACTCTCTGAGTACTTTTATAGCAACATTTTCCTTTGAAATACACTTCATCACACCCACTTGTAATTTTGTAATTTTTTTTCTATATTCAAAGTTTTATTGAAAATGAATTCTTATTGAATAAAATCTATAATGGTTATATTTTCTTGAGGTGGCCTCACATATTGAGTAATATCTTCAAGATGATACTTTAATTCCTTATTCCCCATTCATTTTTTTCTATGAAGTTTCATTTATTTGATTATTTTTTAATATCACATCATAAGAAATATATATATTTTTTATTATTTAATATTTTAATTTTTTTAAATCAGATGTTTGATTAGAAGATTACATGGAAATATTTTTACTACTACATATTTGGGTTTATCCAATGTTAGCTAAAAGTGCTAATAAATGGTATCTTTTATCAACATTATTTTTTTTATAAATGGTATCTTTTATCACCAGTTTTTGCAAGCACTGATAAAATATACCCTTTATCAACATTTTTTTTGCTAGCACAAATAAAATCATTGTTTATCAGTGCTAGAAAAAAGCGCTAATAAAGGTTTATTTTATCAGTGCTTTTTGATGTCACTCATAAATGGTACTCTTTATCATCACTTTTTGATGGCACTGATAAATTCCACATTTATCAGTGTTAGAAAAAATCGCTCATAAAAGATACCTTTGATGAGTTCTTTTTATTTTAGCCCTGATAAAAGGTACTCTTTATTAGAGCTTTTTATTAGCACAAATGAGAGGTATTTTCATAAAAAAAACATCACTAAAAATTATATATTAATATAAAAAGATATTTATATTGATATAAATATAATATATTGACAAAAATATAATATATTTTTTTAAATATGACTAATAGAAGACTAAATGTGCATTTACACTTTATATATAAGATATTTAGTGAAAATGGATTATAAATTAATTAAAAATATTAAATAATAATTTTATAGTTAATATAGAGTAATAGTCATTTAATAACAATTGGATGGCATAAAAATACAATAAATTAATGAACGATCTAAGATAATATGAAAACGTGTTTTGATATTCAAACAACCATAACTTTTAATCCAAGTGTCCGTTTGGGCTCTATCACATATCAAATCAAAGAATGAGAATATATCTTTTCCATTTTTACCAGGGGTCTCAATTATTGTTTTTTAGGATAAAAAAGGTCTATAAGGCCTCAAAAACTGATTTTTTTAGTTAGGATACCCAAATTTTTTATCATTCAATAATATTTTAACTTCATTTAAGAGGGAATTGTTGTCCTTTTCTAGTATAGAATGAATTTATTCTTAGTGATTACATTCATATAGATGTTATGATTTTTCAATTTTATGATTTTTTATATTTTAGTTTTATTTATAATTAAATATATGTTTGTTTTCTTATATATACATATAATAAATCAAAGGAATGAAGTACTCTGTTGAGTAGGATGTCTCATGTAATCATAGATGGAATATTTTAGCTAGTGTGAAAGAGGTTAGATCTTAGTTTTATATTATGGACTCACCTAATGAAGCAACTACTCAATAGATTTCTGACCAACAGATTCTCCAAGAACAAATTATTGCATTAAGATCCTATAAAGGAAAGAAAAAATTAGATGTTGAGGTGCCTTTGTGCTTGGAGAAGGGGATCTCCAAGGAATCTAGTTCATCTATCTTGAATCTAAGGCCAAAAAATCCCATTTTGTCTTATTTGGAAAGAATTATAAATAAAAAATTGGATGATGAAGTTTCCCCTCATGAGAATCAAACTATTTTTGCACTCTTTGACGGATCGTGTCACACCTATTTTTTATTTTCTCATTTTAAGTTATGGTTTGTTTGAAATTTTAGTTTTTTATTGGGTTCCAGGTGTAACCAGGGTTAAAATTTGAAGTGTTCCCTTGTCTAGTTTTTATCCCATGGAAGTAACTAAATTTATTTAGGAGTTTTTGGAGTAAATACAGAAATTTTGGCTTGGGTGTTCCTTACGCACGGTTTGGTAAACCATGTGGATGAACCTAGGTAACTGTGTGGAAGGTATAAAAAATACCACATGGTTGGAGCATGGTCATGTGGTAGATCAGGGATGACTACGCGGTTGGCCCCCATGGCTACCACACATTTTCTGCATGGTTTAATGAACCATGCAGCCTAACCGTGCGACTTTCCTAAAAATGTGTTTCTCCATGTTTCTCCTCTAGGGATTTTGGACCCAAATACACCCAAATATTATTCTCCTGGTGTTTCCAGACCTTGGGATCCCTCTCCCTTTCCCTTAAATTCATTCCTCTTCCTTACTTGGTGTCGATCTAAGAAACCTTCAAGTTGGGTGTAGTTTCTTCAAGGTATTTATCCTCATTTCTTCTCCCTCTTCCTTATTCTTTCTTTTTTTCTTAGATTTATCTTTCCCCCTAGTCATGTTATACATAGAGTTCTATTTTCACATGATTTATGACTGGGGTTTTGTTCATTTAGTGTTTTTCTTTGTAGATCTAGGGTTTTGGAACCCTTGTGGAGTGATTTCAGGCGTGCGTTGTCGTTTTTCAATGGATTCGTGGTAGGTTTTCTGTGCACTTGCCTTTATAATTTCAGAATATTTTATTTCATGACTTTCAAACCTTATTTAAACTCTAAATATTGTTATATGATCCTTTTATATGTTACTTGGTGTAAAAAATGGTGGTTTGTTCCTTGTTTTATGATAAATAGTGTTGTTTTGTTATAAATGTACACACCATGTGTTTGATAAAATGTTTCGTTAGCTTTCGCATGGGGTTTGTGATATGTAAAATATGTTTTAGAAATTGAAATGAATTTATGGCATGAAAATTGATGCTTTATACCTTTTTTGAGTGTTAAATAGAAATTGTAGTGTTAAATATTACATGCCAAGTGTTTGATTAATTGCCCGATTGGATTTTATGGGTTTATTGTGATATAAAATGATTGATTTGGGTTTATAAATATATTAGAAGCATAAAAATGATATTTTTGGGCCTTTTAATGGATTTCTAAATCTTTTTTTGTTTTTTAAAAAGGAATGTGTGTTAGTTTTAATATAGTTTGGCATGTGTTTCTAGTGAATGGCCTATTTGGATTTTTTGTAAAAATGTTTTTCCATGAAAGTGTAACCTGAACGTTTTATGTGGATTTTGTAAATAATATTGAAATAGAAAATCGTGTTTTTACACCCTTTATGAAAAGGTAAATTTTTATCTTTGATAAATTTCTGTTTTTTGAAAAGTAATTAAAGTCCCGTTTGGAAGCTTTGTGAAAATGGTGAAAATTTTTATTATAAAACCCTCTATTGGATGACTCTCATGACATGTTTTGTTTAATCAGTGACATTTCCTCACTGTGGAATCCTCATGACCCATTATTTGAGGTCCTCATTATGGACTCCTTGTGTTCTATTCGTTCTATGGCATGTGAGTCAATAATTGGGACGACTCAGGGTGATTCTTGTTTTTGATTTATTATTATATATGCATGTGACTGGATGCTCGACTAGCATCTACTGGCTCACCCCCGTTATACACGAGACATGGAAACCGGGCATAGTGAGAGAATTTTCTAAGAAATATTGCTGTATTGGTTAGTTTACGCACTAGATAGTGGCCCATAATAGGAGGATATATTTTGGTTTATTGCTATCAGATTTTCCCCTAGGTATATCCTGAGTTGGGGTTGTCCAAAGTTGAGGGTGCTTTTGATTTCATCATGTGTGGCATGCTACTGGGGATGGGGTCTCATGTATTAGTATGTTCTAGATTGTTCTTTATCTCCTCGGTTCACCTATGTCTATTGGTTCTTAGATTATTTTAGTGATGATTGAGATACTTGTATGATTATTTCCACTTCTATTGTTGTGTGATTACTGTAGTGCCTTCATGTGTAGTGTTTTTCTTAGAAAGTGATGTGTAAGTTTCAGAAAGATTTATAAAAAATATTTTAAAAGAAAACAGTGTTTTATCCTATTTTGTGAAATTTGAAAATGTAAGCATCACTTTCCCCTTGAAAAGGTTTTGGTATCACTAATGGAATGTACTTAGTTTTGAGAAATGAATTAGGGAAATGGGCTGCACTTTGTTTTTACGTAAAATTTCTAGAAAATCATAATTTCATATATTTTAGTTCAAACTTAAAATTGATGTTTCTTTTATTTTAAAGGAAGTTCATTGGGAATAGAATATCAGCATAGGATACCGAGTTTTAATACTCAAGCCTATATTTATTTTTTGTTTTTATCCTTTAGTGCATGTTTCATCTTGATTTCAGTCACTTTAGGCAATGATTGAACTTTGTGTTGGAGAGTGGCCCACATGGACACATAAAGTTGGTATAGTTTTCTTTTTCGGTTGGTTTTTGTTGTATAGTTCTTGTAATTTTCCGAATTTATATAAAATATGTTCAGTTCAGTTTATATGTATTGTGATGTTTGGTGTCTTTGCACTATTTGGTTATTTGTTTATTTATTGGGAGAAATCATTCCCTTGTTGTAATCAATTGATTCATGTCACTAGTTTCAAGCCCGTGGGTATCAGGAACACTCTTTAGGACATGACACTGATTGGCTCAGGTGACTAGTTCAGGGTTGACCAGGGTTGGTTCATGAAACAATGGTATTAATGGTGATGTTGAATCTTATATGAACTTGATTTTCAGACCACCCTTTGTTACTTGGGGAAGTCAATGTAGATGGAGTAGGATTTTCAGGACTCGAGGGATTGGTGTGGGAAGAGCGTCATGAAATCTTTCTCATTTTGATCCTCAGGTTTCCATGGGATTCCTGGTTTTGTTAGTTTCTTGGTCTTTAGGGATTGTTTGGTGATTGAGATACAAAAGGGGAATCTGGATAGTGGTCTCCGTGAGATCGCAAGGCCTAGAAAGCCATGTGGATCCAAGGGAATGGTTTTAAAAGGTTCTTTGTGTCGGTGGTGTGTTTGGAATATGGCTTCCAACCATATGGCCAAGTCACCCACTAATGCTAGTTCCCCTTGTGAGTCTCTTTGGGTCTCCTTTGAATTATGAAAATTGTTTTGAAAACAATTGTTTTGGAATTTTGGAAATGGATTTTTATAATTAACATTGTGGGAGACCCGAGAAAAATGAGTTTTTATAATATGAACTCTTGGGGGAAAAATTGAAATGGTTTAATGTAATTGGGATTTATTAATCAAAACTTGGGGTTTATGGAAAGTGGATGTTTGTTTTGGATGTTTTTTTAAATGAAAATAAGTGAGTTTTTAATCCAATTATTTTTATTAAATGAGGGTTGTTGAGATGTTTTAAAATGTTTTTTATGCAATAAAAAGGCTTTTGATGGAAATTTATGGGATTTTATTTTCAAGTATGGTGAAATGGTTTTGAATTGGTGGTTTTTGATCCTTTATAATGCTCATGATTTTTGAATTGGGTTGAATGATTTGTTTTAGAAAATGAGCATGTTTTATTTTAGCCTTTTGTGTTCTCATGGGTACTCAAATGCATAATGGTATATGGGAATGTAGATGGATTCCCGGTATGGAATGGTGGATGAGTGCCTAGGGTGGCACAAAAACATGCATGTGAGTGAGACTATAAGGAATAATAATGGAGATTGTTCAGCCCACCAAGTTTTTTTAAATTAAGGATGTTTTAAAATGATTTTATTGATGTTATAATGGCTTGTCTTCCCTATGTTCAAATCTTGTCACCTATGTGGTGTTTTTTCTTGAGGATTTTTATTGTTGAGTTGGCCTTAATTTAGTTCTTGGATTTTATTTTTCTATATATTTTTCCCATGGAGATTCGATTGGTGATCATAGTGTGACTATGATAAATCCCATGTTAGCAGAATTTCCAGCTAATCAACCTAAGGATTTCATTCTTGAGTTTCAAAATCTATGTCCACATCTCTTTTATGGTCAAAAAGATCCTATCGAAGTGGAAGAGTGGATGTTAAAGGTCAAAAGGAACTTTATCCTCATCAAGTTGCCTAATTTTTTTATGGTTAAGTTTTCAACTTTCATGATTGAAGGTTCACTGTGGAAGTGGTGGAAGTCAGTGTCTTGGAACAAGACCCATGAATATCTTACTTGGGAGTTCTTCAAGGCTTTGTTCATTCATCAGTATTTCTATGAGAAAGAAAGGGTGAAAAGGGGGATGTATACATGTTGTTTGCAATAGGGTGATGGATCAGTGTTGGAGTATTTACACCATTTTGGGGACCTATTTCCTTACCTTCTATAGTATGTTGCGTATGATTCCATGAAGGCTGGACCTTTTGAGGTTGGGCTTTATACCGATCAACAGTCGATGGCATCATAGTTCAATCTAACCTATTTTTACAATCTATTGAGGCAAGATTTTCATATTGATGTCGTGATGGAAGGATTTCTCGAGGTATTCCTCCCTCCTTCAATCCTAGGAGACATTGGGAAAATATCTGGTAAGTAGATGATTAAGCGGTTTAAAGTTGATGGAGCGGGTTATACAATCAAAATACCTCAAGATATTTCATCAGCCTTCTCTAGGAAATAGGTCTTGGTGTGTTACCAGTGTGGCTATTTGGGTCACAAGAAGTCATTATGTCAAAATTATCCTAATACCTACCATGATTCTGGATGCTTGGGTCACCTATAATGGTTTTTTTGGCGTGTTTCTAGAAAGATTCATGGAGGAAATTCTCATAAGTAATGTGATGTGGGAAACTCGTTACAAGTTTCTTTTTATAAGTGTCCTTAGAGTGTAAGGATTATTTTTTTTGTGGTGTATGTGCTAGGGGTGCTTTCTTTTTTGAAATTTAAGGGATGATTTGAGCCTTTTTATGAACTCATTTTTTCAATTAAAGTGTGGTTTATATTCAAGAAATTCTGGCCTTTCTTTTTATATAATTATGTTATGAATGATACTTGTTGGGATTATCATAACATGAATGTGATAAAGGAGATGCTTCATCCACTAGATCTCTAGCCATAGGTCTCAGAGTGAAGCTGGAGTGTAGTCAGGAATCCCAAGAGTGTGGGAAGTTTGGCTAAGACCATGGCTCTACCATTGTAGTGAGGTAGTTTCTATGTTTCTATTACAGTTTCTCTATCAATACATGTTTCCAATAAGTGTCCTTGCATGTACTACTCATGTAAACGAGATGTGGTTTGGTTTGTGGTCATCCTTTTGGTGTGTTGTCAGTAGTTTTTGGTTGTAGTTTTAGTGTTCCAATCTTTGGGCCCCTTCCCTCCCCTCCCAAGGTCGTAGGGGTTTTTGGGTTTGGGTGGGGAGTTTTGGGTTAGTTACTTTCCCCTCCATTTGGGAGTGGGTAGTTAAAATCTTCATATTGTATTCCTTTTAGCCATGGTTGATAGGCCAGTGTGGAAGGGTTTTGATTGTCCTTTGTGGGAAATTCATAGTTTCAGATCATGTTTAATTCTCATTTGGTTGATGTTAGTTAGTTATTAATGGCGGGGAGACCCACTATGGGTCTTATTGAGCTTTATTTTAAAGATTTTTTGAGTGCTAGTTGTTTTATGATGGTGGGAAGTCTGTTCCGAACTCCCTTGAAATCATTGGATATTTTGATTCCTCTGAAGTTTGGGAGATTTTTGGGATTATTTGGAGAAGGACCAATGATCTGGTTCTTGGCATGGTTGTAGATGTGGTGGTTTGATCATTGTTTTGATTCTTAGGAAGTGGTTGTAAGTTGTTGTTTCATTCCAAGTAAGAGGCTTAAGTTGAGTTAATGGTAGGTGAAATGCACTTTTATTAAGAGGTTGGATTGTGTTGATGTGGAATCCTTAGGCATTTATCAATAATCGGGAAAGTGTTATGGATTTCCAAGGGTAGAAAGAATTAATCGTGGGGAGAATTGTCACACCCGGTTTTTCTTTTCTTATCTTATGTTTTGGTTTGTTAGAAATACCTATCTTTTTCTCGGGTTCTGTGTGTGACGTGGGTTAAATATTTAAGTGTTACATTATCTAGTTTTTTCCTTTGGAATTCCCAAAATTCATTTAGATGTTTTTGGAGGAAATCTAAATTTTTTGGCTTGGGTGTGCCCTGTGCACGGTTGGCGCACAGTTCGGTAAACCGTGCGACTGAACCTAGGTAACCATGAAATAGGTATAAAACCTACTAAAAAGTAGGTTCATGGTCATGTGGTCGATCTCGAGTGACCATGCGGTTGGCCCCTATGGCCGACCCTAGTGGGTACCACACGGTTGCCGAACGGTTTAATAAACATGCGGCCTAACCGTGCGACTTTCCCAAAACATAAAAAATGAATTTTTCCAAGTTTCCCCCCTCTGGATTTTAGACCCAAATCCTCACAAATCTTATTCTCCTGGTGATTCCAAACCTAGTGATTCCTCTCCCTTTACCTCAAATCCAACCCTCATCCTCTCTTGGTATAGATCTAAGAAACCTTCAAGTTGGGGCTAGTTTCTTCAAGGTATTTCTCCTTCTTTCTTCCCCTTGTTCCTTCTTCTTTCATTTTTCTTGGGTTTATCTTCTACCCTGGTCATGTTCGACCTAGGGTTTTGTTTTACCTTGATTTATGATGGTTTTTTTTGTTTAGGGCTATTCTTCATAAATATAGTGTTTTAGAACCCTCATGGAGTGATATCAGGCATTCGTTGTCATTCCTCCATGGATTCGAGGTAGGTTTCCCATGAACATGCATTTATAATTTCAAAATATTTTATTTCAACATTTAAAACCTTATTTAAATTCTAAATATTGTTATATGATCCTTGTATATGTTACTTGGTGTGAAAAATGGTGGTTTGTGCCTTGTTTTATGATAAATAGTGTTGTTTTGTTATAAATGTGCACACTAAGTGTTTGATAAAATGTTATGTTAGATTTTTCATATGGTTTGTGATATTAAAAAAATGTTTTAACAATTTAAATGAATTTATGGAATGAAAATTCGTGTTTTATACCTTGTTGAGTGTTATATAGAATTGTTTTTTTCAAATATTGCATGCCAAGTGTTTGATTAATTTCCTGGTTGGATTTTATGGGTTAATTGTGATATAAAATGATTGGTTTGGATTTATAAATATATTGGAAGCATGAGAAATGATATTTTCAGTTCCTTGTATGGGTTTCCAAAGATTTTTTGGTTTTTTACAGAGGAAGGTGTGTTAGTTTTAATGTAGTTTGGCATGTGTTGCCGGTGAATGGCCCGTTTGGCATTTTTTTAAAAATGGGTTTTCCTTGAAAGTGTACCCTTAATTTTTTAAGGGAATTTTTTAAATAATTTTGAAATGGAAAATGTTGTGTTTACAACCTTTATTAAAAGGTTAATTTTTATCTTTGATAAATGTCAGTTTTGTGAAAAGTACTTAAAGGCCCGTTTGAAAGCTTTGTGAAAATGGTGAAAATGGTTATTATAAAAACCATCATTGGATGAATCTCATGCCTTATTAAATTTAATGGGAGAGTTTTCCTCACTGTGGAATCCACGTGACCCATTATTTGAGGTCCTAGATATTGATTCCTTGTGTTTTATTTGTTATACAACATGTGAGTCAATCCTTAGGATGGCTCGAGGTGATGCATGCTGTTGATAAATTATTATATATTCTTGTGATTAGATGCTCAGATAGCAGCGGTCAGCTTTCCCCCATTATAAATGATACATGGGAACCAGACATAGTGAGATAATTTTCTGAGAACGGTTGCTATATTGGCCAGTTTTTATACTAGTTAGTGTCCCATAGTAGATGAATATATTTGGGTTTATTTCTATGGGATTTTACCCTCAGTCTATCCTGAGTTAGGGTGGATGGGAGTTGAGGGTGCTTTTGATTTCATCATTTGTGGCATGCTACTGAGGATGGGGTCTCATGTATTAGTATGTTATAGATTATTCTTGAACTCGTGGGTTCACCTATGTCAATTGGATCTTAGTTTCTTATAGTGATTATTGAGATACGTGTAATATTATATCAATTTCCCTTGGTGTGTGATTACTATAGTGCTTTCATGTTTAATCCTTTTCTTGTAAAGTGATGTGTTTGTTTCAAAAAGGATTATAAAAATTGTTTTAAAAGAAAATAGCGTTTTAACCTCTTTTATGAACGTTTAAAATGTAATCATCACTTTCCCCATGAAAAGGTTTTGGTATCACTAATTGAATAAACTTGGTTTTGGGAAATGAATAAGGGTAATGGTTTGTACTTTTTCATAAGTAAAATGTGTAAAAAAGCATACTTTCATATATTGTAGTTCAAACATGTAATTGATGTTTTTTTATTTTAAAGAATGTTTATTGGGAATAGATTATCTGGATTTCCTACTAAGTTTTAATACTCATGCCTATAGTCTATTCTGTTTTTAGACTTTTGTGAAAGCTTCAGCTTGAGTTCATTCACTTCGGGCGATGGTTGAACTTAGTGTTAGAGAGTATCCTGCGTGGTCAGATGGAGTTTACATAGTCATCTTTTCCAGTTGGTTTTTTTGTATAATTGTTTTACTTTTTAGAATTTATATAAAATATGTTTAGTTCAATTTATATAAATATTGGGATGTTTTATATCATTCTATTATTTGGTTATTTGTTTATTTATTGGGTGAAATCATTCCCTTATTGTACTTTTTTGATGCCTGATACTATTTTCTATCCCATGGGGATTGATAAAGCAATTCAGGCCATGCCATAGATCAGCTTGGGTGATCGATTTAGGGTTTACCCGGGTTTGTTCATGACTGATCAATCCAAAAGAAACAACCTTCCTACCGTGGTTAATGTTTTAGAAGTTTCTGACTTGAACTCTTCTTGTGACGTAGTTGGTCTGTAAAAGAAATCTTGAACTATCTTTAATTTTGATGTAAGCAATGATAAAGGGGACATTTTTGGACAGGGCTCTAGGAAGGGCACCTAGAAAAAGTCTCTAACCAAAGGGATGAAAATATTGATGGATGAAGAGGGATTCCAATTGGTCATCCCTTGGGAATCCAAAGTATATGAGTCACAAATCTCAATCTATGTAGGTTCCATCCGCTCTGATCCAGATGCAGACTAATCCTCTAGGTGACAAGTCTCTACATAGCCCCACGTAGGAGTGCTGATGGCATTGATAATGTGGAGTACTCTTTTCCTTCCCATTTTACTGCTATAATGAAAAATTAATATCTTTCTTTTGGAAATGTATCTAAAAAAGAGTGTGTTACTTCATGGGCCAAGAATTCTAGTATCATACCCTTAGAGAACCTAGAAGGTGAAATACCCATTGAAGGCATCAGTAAATATGTCTAAAATTGGTATTTTTCACAACTTAAATCCACTTCTCTATGATGAATCCAAATGTATTTGGTTTTAATGAATATTTAATAGTTTGGAAGTTATTATCAATTAACATTGAAGATGCGTTTTGATCCAATTCAAATATGTAATTTCATAATCAATCTTGGAAATTTAGGATCTGCTACATTCTAGAGGTATCCTCTAAATCCTCATCAGATGAAGAATATGAGATCTAAAAAGGGCCAAGACATGGAGAAGAGGTCAACATATAAAGGGAGGAGGAAAATATCCTAGGAATTTGGGAAATATAGTGGATTGTCATAATTAAATTTATGGTTTTAGACTGTTTTCTTCTAAGGTGGGAATTTTTTTGGTTGTTTGACCTTTTTCCTTCCTTGTACATTTTCTCTTAATTAATAAACTTGGGGTCATGGGTTTGGTTTCCAAGTCCATGGCTGAGTTGTCTTGGTAAAAAATAGATTATATATATATACACTACCATAGATTGAGATTTATATAGCACTGAGCTTTATCAATGCTTAAAAAAAGTCATGATAAAAGGATAACATTTATCATCACTAGATAGAAGTGCTGATAAAGGTAACTTTTATCAGTACTGAATAAACATTGATACAAGTGCACCCTTTATCATCGTTTTTTCAGCACTGATAAAATCTTTTAATAAAAAATATCATTAATATATATATAATTATCACATATATATATTAAAAAATTATAGTTTATTTATATACATTAATTACAAAATGCATAAATATAATTAAAATAAATGTTACATATTTATATATATATTTTAATAATTCAAATAAATATATAAATACAAGTGATGCATTGTTAATATGTGATATTTAAACTTATATATTTATATCAATGTCTATGTACATATATGTTTATGCATTATGTTCTGTGTGGGTGTTACGCACTTGTGTATATATAGATGTGGTTTGTGTAAAGATGTATGTATGTGAATGTATATATATGAATACATGTATGTGGAATGTACATATATTAATAACATGTTTATATGTGTACATGTATGGTATGTACTTAGTTAATTATAAAATTATAAATATATATAAGGTTTTAAAAAAAGTTTTTTAAAAATTATAAATAAATATATATTTTTAAATAAATATAAAATTATAATAAATATATTGATTATATTTATACTTCTATATTAATAAATATAAATATAATTATATTAATATATTTATAAATATATGAAAATATTTAAAAATATATTTAATTATAATTATAATTATAAATAAATAAATATATATTAAAATAATTAAAAAATTATTGTAAATTTATTTAAATATTAAATATATTTATTATATTAATATACATAATTATATGAATATATTTAAAATATATATTAGGAATGTCAAACTTTCCTCCATGATGTGGACCTTTGAGGTGACACAAGATCATAATCTGATGATGAGTCAGAGGAGTCCTCTTGACAAATTGATCCACTTGAGATCTGATTATTTCTTCTCCTCCTTAATTGTGATTCAAACTATACACCTGATCTAATTCCTATCCCATTGTATCTCATCACATGAAAAACAACCAATCAAACCTCAGCCGGCTGACCCCTCCCTTCATTTTCGCATATTTCACATCATTTGAGATTCGCCTACTACACTTACACTTCACGTACATAGTTTGTTTGATTTTTTCCAATGCCAACATAGCTAACAAAATCATTCCGACACAATGAGCATTGCGATGCTCGACTCCTCCAATGTTTTTTAACTACAACCTGCTACACTAACACAGGTTTATCTTCTTCATATTATTCATTAATAAATTTGGTTTTATATCCAATTATTGAAATTTATAAATTTTCATTGACCTATATGTGAGGAATTGGGTGTAAGTTTTAATATATTATGAAAACATTAGAAATTTTTTCATATGGGTTTGAAATTGTGATACATATGCATGTGTAAATTTATATGGATTCATCACCAATTTTTAGATGGTTTTGTTTCATTTTTTATTGTGAATATTATAGATGGATTTATATTCCTAACAATTTTCCTTGAAATGGTGCAATCCTTGATCCTTTTTAAACTAAATTTACCTATAACTCATTTTTTTCAATTCATTTTTCAATGAATAATAAAATTTTGTTTCATAATCAAGGAGAAAAAAATAAAGTCAAAAAACTATTTAGAAAAAGGATTGATGGATCGTAAATTAAAAAAAACATATACCCCTTCTTTTTTACTTACCAAATATTAAGTATCATATAAGAAAAAAATTAATAACCAACACATGTAATATCTGGATATGTGTTCATAACACTTTAAAGAACATAACCAAAACTTTCTTGGGGGAAACTTTTAACTAAAAAACAATATCAATAAGGATTTCTAAGGCCTGAACATGTATAATGTTACCATCATTGAAAAGAAACATGAAAATACCAAAGGTGTCCTTATAACTCTTCATAAAGACAAAAAATATTCAAAAAAACCATTATAATTGATATGAGATAAATTAATAAGTCACAACTAACAAAAATTGTTCAATTTTACTTAAATCTAATCAACTTTAGATGAATTTTAGACTATATATAAGGTAGTATGAGAGGGAAGAGGTGTATGCCTACCAAAATTATTATAGAGAATAAATTTGGGTTCCAAGGAATAGAAATAAACCACCACTTTAAGCTAAAAACCAACCTAGAACTAACATAATATTAGGTACTTGTTTTTTTATATGAAGTATGAAACTAGAAAATGGAAAGGATGTATTACCTTGCTATCATCTAAGAAAACCATCCAATCCAATCAATCCTAAGAAACATTAAAGGTTAAAAAAAGATTCAACACCCTAATACAAGATTGGAATGCATGGGGATACTATAAAAATGAAAAGGATGAAGGATATTATTATAGGAGATCATATAGGTTTAACTTTATATGGAATAACCCTTATTAATGATTATAGGGAAGTGATAATTTATCATTGAGAAGGGGTGATAAATAAGTGATAGGATTTTTTTACAATTATTCTTTAGAAATTAACCACTATTGTTGATTAAAGTCTTGATCTATTCACTTACTAATCTCCTTTTCGTTTTTAACACTCTTTAAAATATGTTTTATAAAGTTGAGTGGTATCTATATTTATAAATTAAATGGGATGAGTGGTATTGATATTTATAAATGTATAAATTTCTAAGGAAAAAGTGTGGTATATATATTTATATGATTATATAAACTTTCAGAGACCTCCTAGATATGTAGAATCTCACCTCCTATATAATATAGATTGATAATAACACAATGGAAAGGTAATTTCACTAACTCCATCCAACCAATAAGATATCCATCACGACCCACTCCCAAAAATTTGTCCCGATAGGATTCTAAGCGCTACTAAAATTCAGTTCTTAGAGACTTTTTTCCTTTTCATGGGGTGATATAAGGCTTTCTTTGAATGTTGAAATTGTAAAAACTATCTCAGAATGAGTGCATGTATGACCATCCACCTAAACCTTCTCACGACCACACTAATCAAGGTGCCCCTTATAGGGATCAAACTATTGATTTTTTAAACTTTAGACAACAAACTAAGAAATGATGTCCGATTGTTTACTAACTCCCCATCCTAGGAACATTTAGATATATGGAGACAACTATCATATTTATTAGCTTCATCTATTGAACAATTATTATTTCATTTTTTTGTTGGAGACTCATCCACCATCTCTTCTAGACATTCACTTTTAGTTCATGAACTAATTTGGGTAGTATTCATCCCATACTAGGTACCAATGATCATTTTGGATTAATTTAGAGGATAAAACCTACCACCCATGGAGTAATTATTTTCTTAAATTCAATTACCCATTTCCTTAAAAGCATGCTAAAATTATTTGAAACATTAAAATGTTGGGTTCACCTTATTTTAAAGGCCCCTTTTTTATATTTATTTATTTTGTTAAATATTAATATTACCCAATCGGATAGGATATATATAAATTAAATGTGGATGGATTCTTATTATTTGAAAAAATAGTATGAATATGGGGTGAATGATTTCATCAAGTTTAAAAAAGATCATGAATATGACCCTTCATAAATACTTTATCCATGTTTATGCTATTGTTAATCAAGAATAATTATTCTTAGGAAGTAGGAAGAATACTTGATTTATCACGAAATAGATTGACATTATAAATGTTGGACTAAACATGGGAAAAAATTCAATGTATCTAGTGATTGAGATAACATTTTTGATTATGGATCATCTAATATGATTACAAGTGTGAATAATCAAGATGACTGTATCAAGGATGTGATTACTAGTGTTAATGATGATTAAGATCATATTGAAAGAATGAAAATGAATTTTGAATATGAACTTCGTGATTGTCCAAAATTGTTTGAGAAGTTAAAGAGTAGTGAAAAGACACCATTGTAAGATGGTTGTACTAAATATATAGCATTTTCATATGTAATGAAGTTGTATAATTTAAAAGATGAAAACCAATGGATTTAAACTAGTTTTTTTGAACTACTTTCTCTCTTGAATGATATGATCCCAGAAATTAATGAGCTTCCTATCTGAACATATGATTCTAAACGAATTATATGTTCAACAGGTATGATCTTTGAAATAATACATTCCTGTCCAAATGACTATATACTATTTATAAAGGACCACAAATCACTTAATGAATTCCCAATGTGTGGTGCTTCTTGATACAAGAAAGATGAATTAGGTCATAAATTTTTTTTATGGTACTTTACAATCATTCCAAGGTTTATGCGACTGTATGGAAGTGTAGAGACTATAAAGAAATTAACATGGAATATAGATATAATAAATAAATATGGTAAACTTCATCACCCTACATACCATCCTCAGTGGAAGATAATTTATCATGAGTATCCTGAATTTGGAAACGATCCATGAAACCTTTGTATTGCATTATCTATAGATCGAGTGAATCCTTTTAGTTTTCAAAGAAACAGTCATAAAAAATTGAAGGCTATGTTAATAAATTATATCTTTCCCCCATGGTTATGTATGAAACAAAAATAAATTATTCCATCTCTACTTATATTGGAATCAAAATAATTTGGGTAATGATATTGATGTTTATTTGGAACCATTGATATAGGATTTGAAATTATTGTGGGATTCAGGTATTATGTTTTATGATACTTACAAGAATGAATATTTTACATTGAGATCCATATTGTATGAGAGGATAAATAAATTTCCTTATTATGGATAATTTTTAAGATATTTCATTAAAGGAACTCAAGGGTGTCCCATTTTTGAACAAGTTACACAATCAATTAGGTTGAAACATTCATTGAAGATTGTGTTTCTAGAAAATTGTATATTTATACCCCGATGACATAATTATTGATCTTGGACCACATCATTCCATGAGAGTTCAGAAGAATGCATTGCACTGTCTCTACTAATAGGTGATCAACTATTTGAGAATGTAAAATATATGGACACTACTTTTGGTAATCCTTTTTCAAAAAACATTATAAAAACTAGTTGAAAAAAAAGATCATTTTTTTTAATTACCATACTGAAATTATTTGTACATCAAGAATTTTTTTGATGTTATACTTGTTGAAAAATGTGATAGTTTCATTGAAACGTTACTAAATTCACCTGAAAAAAAGGAATTAAGGATAATTTGGACATGATAGGCATGGGAATACAGGAAGATTTGGCACTTGTGAAGGGTGAAAAATGGAATTTTATTCCACTAGCTGCTGACACTCTTTCCAGGAGCGAGTGATATCAATTTAGGAACTTCTTAAATGATGTAAAGGTTCCAGAGGGGTATTCCTAGAATATCAACAATAGAATTGCAATGACTGATTTAAAGTTAAAGTGTCTGGAATCACATGAATTTCATGTTTTGATGCAATATCTAATGCTTGTAAAATTATGTTACATTTTTCCCAATAATTTCCATCACAAATTAACCAAGATATATTTATTTTTAAAATATATATGAAGAAAAGTTATAGACCTACTACAATGGACAACTATGGAAAAGAAAATTTCCTTCAAATTATGTGAATTGGAAATGTTATTCTCACAGATATTCTTTGATATGATGATTCAATTGATGATTCACTTGGTAAGAGAGATTCAACTATATGGTTTGGTTCATTATAGATGGATGTACCCCATTGAATGGTATATAAATATTTTGAAACGTTATATCAAAAATTTAAATCATCTAGAAGGCTTTATTATAGAGTGATATATTGTTGAGGAAACTGTTGAATTATGTACTGACTACCTATTCGGTGTGGAAAGAATTTGTCTACCAAAATCTCATCACACTGAGTGTCTTGTGGGTAAATGATTTTCTAGAATATATGTTGTCACAATCACTATTACATATCGGGAGTAGGGCCACCTTTATATTTTTCATAATTGTTCAGAGGTTTCCCTTTATATTGAAACTGAAAAAAAATTAGGAATTTTAATTCATCGAGGGATGAATACTGGATATCAAATACACTTAATCAATAGTTTATAGGATGGTTTTGAGACCATATATTTAAATATTTAGCTGAAAATATAGATTTTATTTAATAATGACTTTTATAGATATCCATAAGACCAAGTGTTCATGTATTATATTATAATGGTTATGTTATTAATGATTATACATTATATACAAATAAACATGATGAATGTAGTACCATAAAAAATAGAAGAGTTACACTTGTGGATAAAGCGATGCACGTATCTAGTTTCGAGGACATAAATCCAATTTATGTAAATATTTCATACTTTAGCATGATAAAATGAATATGGGAGTTGGATTATACAACATTTCATGTTCTAATTATTCATTGAAAGTGGATTGATAACAAGAGTGCTATTAAAATAGATGAATTGGGATTCATGAGAGTGGATTTCAGTAAGGAAGTGAATAAAGACAAAATATTTATAATAGATCATGGGAAGTAAAATTATTTTATGTTCCATATCCCATGAACCGAAAGCGGTGTATTTTTCAGTTATTGACATAAAACACTAATGGTTTATATGAAAATTCAACCGAGGATAACCCTTTCATTGGGATGTCACAATTATTTCATAGTGTTCCCAATATAGATGGTGTATTTTACATTAGTGGAGACTACAATGAAGAGACTTGGATACTCGATAGAGAGGTCAAATCCCTTAAAAAATTAAAAAAGGGAGTTCAATAATAAAGTTATATTATTTTATATACATTGTGTTACCTCATATTATTATCTGTTCACTACTATATTTATATAATCTAAATTAAATGTTCAACTACTTCTACAAATAATGACTTATGATCAAGACAATGTTCCCAATCTTGTAGAACAACGAGTTTCTCAACCTGCTAGTGCTCCTAATGCAGAGGAACAATAACCTTCCACACATTACGATGCTACCAAACCAGAGGAAAAATATATTAATGATATTGAACCCCAGGAAATGTTTCATGACCCTCCTTATTCAAGATGAGGGAAGGGATGGAAAAGTGTCATGAACTTCCTTCATCAAGATGAAAAGATATGATGACCCTGAGTCCCACCTCCAATAGGCCCCGAGGTGGTGACCAGCACCAAGGGTATTCAATATTATGAAATGGGAGGCATTACCTTCTTTATAGTAACCAAGGCCGGGAGATAAGATGTATCAACATCAAAACAACTCCAATATATATATATATATATATAAAAGAATCCAAAACCATCCCACATACATGTTTAAAGTAAAAATGATAGAAATACATTGAAAAATACATTGTAAATACCAAAAGAACAAGCTAAGCAGTGACACAACAACTACCCCGATGCTCGAGCTAGTAAGGTCCAGCACAGTTCGCATAATATCCCTAGAAACCTGAAAATACTTTTATATACGCAGGGTGAGAATATAAGTATACTCAATAGGAAAATCCTAAAGTCCCTCATGCACAAGTGGGATAATGAAATTAATTCACCTATGAAAAAACAACAGAAACTCAAATGAACCTAACAAGGTATACAATCCACCACAACCTCACCAAGGAAAGTTCAGAAAAAAAACTCAAGTAAAGTAAACTAAATACTAATCACTTTGATATTTGGGCACCCCGCACCACTTCCCACTGGTTAATTGCTCATCCCTAATGGCGAACGTCCTGACACTACCATGATCTTTCATAGGCCCCACTATCACAAGCTGCCCGCACACACCAGGGCCACAAACCACACCACATTCCCGCCCGCACACACTTTGGCCCCAAACTACCCTACATTCCTACCCGCAGACACCTAGGACTCATCCTGAAGACACTTGGGAAAACACAACTCACCCACACACACCTGAGGCTCACAACCACACCACAACCTGGCTTAAGATTCTTGGGATACCAATTCTTAGAAGAGGGAGTAGAGAAGATCCAATAACCATCCATCTATTCCCCCACCAGGATGTTGGGAAAGGATACCCTCCCCCATAATAATGGGGGTGTTCAACACGTAGTGATCAACATGGGTGGGGTGCACATAGAAATCACAAGGAACTACAAGTATATATATAGGCATTAAAAACTCATCCCAATCTATTGGTTTTCAAAAAAACAACCAGCCCACACAAAACTGCTCTTGTTTCCAACCCGACATGCATGCATCACCACACATGATGGTCACTTTCCTAATGAAAAAATGGAAACTGCCTAGAATTTAATCACTTGAATCCATTAAGAATTTACCATTCATTCCATCCTTACCCAGGAAAATACCAAACACACCACACCACAAGTAACATCATAACCCACACTCACATTAAAAAAGTCTCTGGAAGCTTTGGGATAAAGGCCCACACAATGTAACACCACCCTTCTTCAAAATTATCTATCATAAACCATCCTCGACATCCCTACAACATGAAAAGAACCACATCCAGAAAAATATCAAAACTCAAAGAGATTGCAGTCCCACTGCACACCCCCTTTCTTGAACACCCTTTCAATCACTACTACCATAATTCTTCAAAGTGATATCACCCGGTCCTTCCTCTCAATAAGAGATAACCCAATATACCTCATCAAAACCACACTCGGCAGACCTGCTTCACAACAAAACTTCATCTAGTAAAATAAAAATTGCATAACCCAAAACTGCAGCCCTACTACTTGAACACTGCCTAGATGTAGTCCCACTACATTATAAGTTCAACAATTCCCCAATCAATCAATATCTCAACCTAAGATACCATCACACCCCCTTACCACCCCATACTCACACCCACACCCCCATCCACATCACTACATGTCAAACACAAACACAAGGTCAAAGAGAACCATAAACAACACACATCCACACCAAACGATAAGGTGTATTCAGGTTTAGTGTCCCTCATTATTTAATTATACTTTCCTTATTCAGGGGTGATCACAAAATAATTTTTATCCTCGTACATCCATTTATTTAACCGAATGCATGTGATTAATCAAATTTCCATATTTCAATCGTTCAACAAGGAAACAATGATAATTATTCACAATTCATGCATATGTGAAAACAGAGGCCACCAATAGCCATGATTTTCAAAAGTCATACAACCCTTATAAAAAATACGACATGGATCAAGGATAACAAATAAAATAGAGAGATCATCATCATCATATTCCCATCACCTCATTTATTACTTCTTATTATATTTTTTAAATTGTTTTCAACCATAAACAAAAGAAGACATAAGTACACCCACACCACATGATACACAAATATAATAGAGATAAAGGGATCCATACCTTGATGAACAGGCAATCAGAAACTCCTCCATGTGAAAAAAACTAGGGGTTGCGTAAGTAGTAGGAAATATTCCAAGGGAAAACTAGATTGATGGATACCATATAGATGCGAATCATCGGGGAAGAAAGGTTATGGGTGCATAAATAGGAAATAAAAGGGTATAAAGGAAGAGAGGATCTCAGATTTAGAAAATCCAGATCCTATATCAACAGAAAGGAAATGGTTTCAAGGTTCATTATGGTCAGATCATGGTTCAAGACCACACATTTTGACCATTTCAAAGTCCTTGAAGCATTATGATATTAAATATATAATTAATATCCTTTTAAATGCCTTTAGAAATTCTCAAACAAGTCTTTAAACTTGATTTACATTAAATAAAATGTAAGAGGGGATAAACTGGAAAAATTGGAAATGAATCACCATTGGGTGAGTCACCGACATGAGTTACCAATGCCCGAATCACCGATGGATGAGACACTAATACTGATCCATGGATGGATGAGCCACCAATACCAATACACCGATACGAATCACTGATAGCGAGTCACCAACATGACTCACCGACACCCAACTTATCAACGCCTTGAACTACTAACGCCCTGACTCATCGACACCAGGACCTAATGACACCCTAACTCATCAATTCCTAGACCTACTAATTCCCTAAATCATCGACATCTTGACCTAATGATTCCATGACTCACTAATTCCCTGACCTACTGATGTTGAGTCACTGATGCGTCCCACCGTTGGAAAAACTAGAATTTTGGAAAACTCTTGAAATGAGCTAATGATGCCTCCCAGAACATCCCAAACACTAGATTTTAACACATTAATGGACCTAGGAGGTCTGTTCCATTAAATAAAATACCTCTCAAACTATTCTCACCCTTGAGAAATAAAAACTAATCCCAGAAGAAATAGGGGTTCGAACAACCACCTCATAAGATACCTCTCAAGGATAAACCACCTGTGTTTTTTGAAAGCTAGAGTGAAACCTCAAAATCCAAGTACACATCCTCCCAAAAATTCTAAACCAAACATCTACAAGATACCCCACATAAGCACCAACTATCCAGACACAAGAATTAGGGAATTCCTTACTCCATGTCAAGATACTATCTGATTTGGGCGGTACTGACTCACCCACATGGGTTTAATCACATCTCAATTAACGTGTGTTGATTAGGAATCTGGCCTTCCATTTTTCACATGTTAGGAATTCTATATCACATGTTCCAAAACAAGGAAACAAATCATGTCATAAAAAAAGGTTCAAGCACTACATCAGAAAGAAAAACACACAATAAAAACTCAAAACAACTCTGGGTACTAGGAAAACATCTACATCTCCCTTTTCCAAGTACTCTCCTCCAGGCCACCATGCCTCCCCAATACACAAACCAAAGGAATGGTCCATCCACATAGAACCCTCTCCCAATGATCCTGTATCTCTACTGGTCTCTCTGTGAATTTTGTGTTGTCCTCGATATCCAACTCTCCCTAGTCATTGAAATGGGAGTCATTGTGAAGATATCAATGAAGTTGAGAGATGTGAAAGAAATCATGGACCCTCTTCAACTTTGGTGGAAATTCAAACTGGTATGCCACCTCACCAACTCACCCCAACACCTAAATAGGTCTAATGAACAAGGGAGAAATTTTTATCCATCTATCGATCCTATGCTACCCACATTGAGGGGAAACCTTCAAGAACACATGGTCTTCGACCTCGAATTCCAAGGGCCTCCTCCCACGGTCAGAATATTACTTCTTTCAGTCTTGTGCTGCCTTCATCCTCTAACTGATAAGCTATACCTTCTCAGTCATACTCTACCCCACATCTGGACCAAGAAGAACTGCCTTCCTAACTTCTATCCAGCATAAAAATGAAAACACAGTCTCCTATATAAGGCCTAAAACAGAGCCATATCAATGGAAGATTGATAGATATTATTGTAAGAAAACTGTACCAAAGGCATGTATCACACCCAAGACCCACCAAAGTCCAGAACACATGCCTGTAACATGTCCTCTAATGTTTGGATTGTCATCTATATCTTCCCATCTATATGAGGGTGTAATGTAGTGCTGAGACATAACTGTGCGCCAACAGAATGCTAAAATACCCTCTAAAATCTTGAGGTAAAATGAGTATCCCGACATGAGATGATAGATCTCATAACCCCATGAAGCTACACCACCTCATCCACATACCTATCATCTAAGTCATCCACTGCACTCAACTCCTTGATTTCTAATAAGTGAGCCGATTTTATCAGCTAATCCAATATTACACAGATTTCATCGCACTCTCCCTAATCCTTGGGTATCCCTTTGATAAAATCTATCAATATTCCATCCCACTTCCACTTGGTAACATCTAAGGGTTGCAATAAACCACCAGGAGCACAACACTCAACCTTCACCTGCTAGAACACCAAGCACTTATCCAAAAAGTCTGCCACAAAATGCTTCATCTCGAGCCACCAAAACATACCTCTCAAGCCACAATACATCTTGTAAACTCCAGGGTGTACTGATAAGGTTGATCTTTGAAACTCTCATAGAAATCCCTTGTGTATCACCACTGGAACAAAAAGCTTCTCACTGAACAACATTCAATTCTGACCATCCTCCAACCATCCCTCCAGAGCATCTCCCTGGTCCATGCGATTGTGAATCACCTCCACCTCCGAGTCTCCCCATTTAAACTCCTCTACATGATTCCTTAGAGATGACTGCACATTCATCTGAAACAAACAACCTTTTCCTCCATCCAACCCTACATCTAAGTGCAAGGTGTCCAACTCCCCCATCACAGTCTAAGCATCCATAGATTCCTAAACAAACTCTCTCTATGACTTCCTACTCAAATAATCAGCTAAAATGTTCCTATTTCCAAATGTGTAGGATATCTAAAAATCATAGTTCTGAAGAAACTCTATCCACCTCTGCTACCGCAAGTTCATATCTCGCTGGGAAAAGATATACCTCAAACTCTTATGATCCATGAAAACCACAAAGCTCTCCCCAATGAGGTAATTCCACCAAAACATTAGTGAAAACATGACCAATGATAGCTCCATATCATAGGTGGAATAGTTACATCCATGGGTACATAACTACCTAGACTTGTAAGATATCACTCCCCATTGATTCATCAATACACACCCCAAGCCTAAAAAGGGATAATTTCAAAACACATTGAATATCACACATTCCTCTGGAAAACCGAGATCTAGAGCACTAACCCACTTCCCATTCAGATAGCCGAACACTACCTGGAATTACTCTCTCCACAAAAAATCTTGTCATTTTCTAGTTAGATCTATCAACAGAGTTGCTACTTGAGATAAATCAGGTACGAATCTCTAGTAATAGCCTACTAGACTGAGAAAAATGCAATCCTCTTCCACATTTTTTGGTGATTCCCAAGAAACAACTACCTCAACCTTCTATGGATCCACTTCTACAACCCGATTAGATAGTACATGTTAAAGGAAGAGGACCTACCATGTCCAAAACATGCACTTGGACCACTTTTTGTAGAGATGGTGGCATCGAAGGACTTCCAGGATAGTCTTGAGATACCTAGTATGATCCTCCTATGAATTAGAGTAGATCATAATGTCATAGATGAATATGGTAATGAACTAGTCCAGAAACTCATGAAAGTATGGGTTCACAAGTCCCATGAATACGGCTAGTGTGTTCGTAACACTGAACAACATAACCACGAACTCAAAGTGTCCATACCTGCACCTGAAAGTAGTCTTCAGGATGTCACCCTACTTCAACCTAAAATAGTGATACCCAGACTAAAAATTGATCTTAGAAATCTAACTTTGTCCCCTCAACTAGTCAAAAAGATCATTTATCCTTGGGAGATGTTAACGGTTCATGACCGTTACCTGATTCAACCTACAGTAGTCTATACATAACCTTAGACCAGCATCCGTATTCTCCAAAAACAAGACCAGAGCACCCCATGGAAATAAAATGGGTTAGATAAAGACCTTCTTTATCAGATCATCAATCTAAATCCTTAGCCACCATAGCTCAAAAGGTGCCGTCTAATAAGGATTCATCGAAATCAGAGAAGCACCGGGCTGCAAGTATATCCCAAACTCAACATCACAGCTAGGGGGTAGAGTCACAACCTCATCAGGAAAAACATCCAAGAACTCTCTGAAAACTCTCGGAACCCCCACCATCTCATCATCCACTGATTCCACTAAAAGATCAGCCAATAAAGAAAGAAGAGGCTCTACATTTTGTCCACCCACTTGAAAACTCCACTCACCAATGAAATCTACACACTAGCAATTCATGTCTGGAAATATTACTCTTCTCTAGAAGCAATCGATAACAACAGGCACATAGTACAACCAGTTAATGCCAAGGATAACAACATATGGATGCATCTATAGTAGAAAAATATCCCCACTAGACTGATGTGGCCCCAAAATCAGTCTACATCTTTAGAAAACATCAAATAAGCCGGTATGACCTCCGATTAGCGTACTCAACACCAGGGTCGTGGAAATTCTCTCTATGTCCAGTCTCAAAACATGGTCTAGACTAGGTTAAATAAAGGAGTGTGAAGCTCTCGAATCAAACAAATCATAATCAAGGGTACCGAAAAAACTGATCGTACCTTGAACGATCTCTAGGCCTACTGGAATTGCGACCTCTATGGTGTACAACTGACCACACCCAGCTCCTATGCCCATATACTGTTAACCGAATCCCTGATCATGCTCAGTTTGAGGTCCCTGGGGAACACCCTGAGGTCATAATCCACCTGCTCTGTCTCCCCTCAGTTGAGTAGGAGCATGTTGTCCTTGCTATTGAAATGGCCTGGCTGACAACTACTACTACGGCAAGTGCTGAACCTTCCCACCTCTACCATACTAAGCTAGAACTGGGCACTGGCTCTGAAATTTCCCACAACCTCTATAGGAGAACTAACTTAGTCCCAATCCTATGAGAAAATCATGAGGACTTGAAGGTCGAAACTAAAACTACTAAGGTCAACTCCCCACTAATCGGAACCTCGAAGGCCCTGGCACGTGAGACCTAGAGCTAGAGGCCTTTCCCTTCATGGAACCATGTTGGCTCCCATATCATGGTAGAACTCCTCACGGGTGCATCCTATCAACCACTTCCACCTTCTTCTGGACCTCTTGATATGTTGGAAAGGTGAAATGAGTAACTACATACTGAATATTAGGATGGAGTGCCTCCTCTAAGCATCCTGATCGAGACTCCTCATCCAGAAAGAGATCCAGAGAAAAGAAAAGGAGATCCTTGAAATTCATCCCCATCTCCCAAACCAAAATACTCCCCTATTGGAGGGAGAGTAGCTCTTGTCACTTCCCAGCCTTCATGGTCAAAGAAAGGAATTCCACCCAAAAATCCTTCTCAAAATCGACCCACAAAACATCAGTCTCCTTCCTCTCCCCTAGGTATAACATCCACTACTGATGTGTATATCACCTGATCTAAATAACTTCCAATGGAACGCAATACTCTATCAGATCCTAGATCAAGCTAAAAGTGATCACCAGCTCCTCAAGCCAAAACACCATCTCTATATCTAAAATTCTTCCTTCTTACATTCCCATATTTTTCTAATGGAAATATCAATATTTCTTCTACCATTGGTTGTCCTCGCCCTCTGGATCAACCCTCCTCCGATCATCCAGATCGGCCTGCTAAGTCTCTATTGCTCGTACCACACACAGATGATGAGCAGGTTCCATAGATGAAAAGTAAATAGGGAATTCCTAAGCCCGAGTAGTATGGAATTTATATAGTATTAATTTTAACCCATTTTTTATTTTAATTTTCCAGAAATTCCCAAAACAAACAAGAACACAAGTCATCATAATGAATGAACCCTACCTAGAGTCTCTACCCCAAAAACGGTGTAGAATCACTTGGTTGTTCAGTAAGCTCAGAGTCCTTACATCAGAACACGGGGCCCCCTAAAATACCATGTCCCTGACGGACTTCCCTAGTCAATGTCACACACCAAGATCACTTAACACTATTTCCCTACCATCCCATGAATTCCTCACCATGCCTAACTCCAAACTCCATCCTATCTATCAACTATCAGAGCTCTGATACCATTCTATCAGGACTATCCATCTTCAATATGAGGAAAGGGATAGAAGAGTTCCATAAAATTCCTTATTCAAGATGAAAAAAAGATAATGGCCCATGAGTCCCGCCTCCAACAAGCCCTAGGGTGGCGAACATAACCAAGGGTATTAAATATCCTGAAATGGGAGGAATTACCCTATTTATAATAACCAACATTGGTAGATAAGATGTATCAAACTCAAAAAAAATCCAATACACAAACACACACATAAACAAACAAACACACAAACACACACAAAAGTAGCCAAAAACCATCCCACATGAATGTTTAAAGTAAAAATGATAGAAATAAAATCAAAAGATCCAAAGTAAATACCAAAAGAACTAGATAAGCAGTGACACAAAAACTTTCCCAACGATCAAGCTAGTAAGGGCCAACATGGTCTGCGTAATCTCCTTAGAAACTTGAAAATTGTTTTATATACGTAGTGTGGGCATATAAGTATACTCAGTAGGAAAATCCAAAGTTCCTCATGAACAAGTGGGAGAAGCATAGTAATTCTCTTATGAGAAAACAATAGAAACTTAAATGCACATAACAAGGTATACTATCCACCCCAACCTCCCCAAGGCACACTCATCAAAAAAAATGCAAGTCAAGTAAAGTAAATAGTAAGCACATCGATATTTGGGTACCCCGCACCACTTCCCACTGCTTAACTACTCATCCATAATGATGAACATCTTGATGCTACCACTCTCTTCCACAAGCCCCACTGTCACAACCTGCCCGCACACACATGGTCTACAAACAACACCACATTCCTACCTATAGACACCTAGGCCAGAAACCACACCACATTCCTGCCCATAGACACTTAGGCCTTATCCTGAGGATACATACAAAAATACACCTTTCTCACACACACCTTGGCCTCACAATCACACCACAACCTTCCTGAAGAGTCTTGGCCTACCAATGCCTAGAAGAGGGAGTAGAGGAGATCCAATAACCAACCATCCATACTCCCACCGGGAGGTTGGGAAAAGAAACTCTCCCCCATAAAGTTGGGGGTTTTTAGCACGTAGTGCTCAACACGGGTGGGGTGCACATATAAATCACAAGAAACAATATATATATATATAGTTATCAAACACTATGCCCAACCTATGGGTTTTCAAAACAATAACCAACCCACAAAAAAGCTTCCCTTGCTGCCAACCCTACATGCATGCATCACCACGAACAAAAATCACTTCAGTAATGATAAAAAGGAAACCACTTAACATTTAATCACTTGACACCATTAAGAATTTACCATTTACTCCATCCCTACCTGGGAAACTACCAAACACACCACACCACAAGTAACATCCTAACCCACACTCACTTCACAAAAGTCTCTGGAAACTCGGGGCAAAATTCCCATGCAAGGTAACACCATCCTTATTCAAAATTATCCCTCCTAAACCATCCTTAACAGCCCTGCTGCACAAAAAGCACCACATCCAGCAAAAAATTCTCAACCGTCTTGTAGTACCACTACACACTCCCCATTCTTAAACACTCATTCAACCAATGCAACAATCATTATTCAAAGTGATGATGCCCTATCCTTCCTCTCAACAAGTTACCCACCAACAAACCTCTTCACAACCACACTTGGCTACCCTGCTGCACAACAACAAAACATCAAGTAACATAATCATTGCATAACTCGAAACTGTAGCCCTGCTACCTGACCACTACCTAGATGAAGTCCCACTGCATAACAAGTTCATAAATTCCACAATCAATCAATCTCTCAACCTAAGATACCATCACACCACTTTTACCACCCCATAATCACAACCACACCCCCATTCACAACACCACATGACCAACACAAACACATGGTCGAACATAACCATACACAACACACAGCCACACCAAACAACAAGGTGTATTCAGGTTTAGCAGCCCTCATTCTTTAATTCCACTTTCATTATTCAGGGGTGATCATAAAACAATTTTGATCATAGGGAATCCATATATTTAACCAAATATATATAATTGATAAATTTTTTATATTTCAATCATTCAATAAGGAAAAAATGATAATTATTCACAAGTCATGAGGGTTCTCAAATAGAGGCCACCAACAGCCATGATTTTCAAAAGGCATACATCCCTTACAAAAAATACGACATGGATCAAGGATAATATATAAAAAAGATCAATCATCATCATCATATTCCAAGCCCCTCATTTATTACCTCTTTTTATCTTTGTTAAATTGGTTTCAACCGTAACCATAAGAAGACATCATTACACCCAACCTTCACGATACAAAAATAAAAGAGAGATGAAGGGATCCCTACCTTGAAGAATAGATGATCAACAACTCCTCATTGCACCATGAAAAGGGGGTCACACAAGTAGTAGGAAAGATTCCAAGGGAAAACTATATTGATGGCTACCTAATAGATGATAATTATCAAGGAGGAAAGGTTCTTGGCACATGAAGAGGAAATATAAGGGTTCAAAGGAATAGGGGATCTTGACTTTAGAAAAGACAGATCCTATATCAACAAAAGGGAAATGGTTAAAGGGACATTAAGGCTGGATCGTAATCAAGACCATGTGGTTTGACTATTTCAAAGTACCTGAAGCATTAGGATATTAAAGATATAATTAATATCCTTTGAAACATCTCTAGAAACACTGAAATGAGTCTTTAATCTTGATTTATGTCAAATAAAATGTAAGAGGGGAGAAACTGGAAAAACTGGAAATGACTCACTGATGGGTGAGTCACTGACATGATTCCCCGAAAGTGAGTCACCAATGCTTGACTCACTGACAGATGAACCACCAATGCTGATCCATCGAAAAATGAGCCACCGACACTGAACCACCAATGTGACTTGCCGACAATGATCCACCGACATGACTCATCGACGCCCGACCTACCAAATCCTCGACCAACCTGCACCGTGACTCACTAATGCCTTGACTTACTGATTCGTTGACTCACTAATGCCCTGAATTACTGACTCCCTAACTAACTGATGCCCTAACCCACCAATGCTGAGTCAATGACACGTCCTACCATTAGAGAAAATAGAATATTGGAAAACTCTTGAAATGAGCTACCAATGCTTCCTAGAACACCCCAATCCCTAGATTTTAACTAAGTAATGGACTGAGGAGGTCCATGAAATTAAAAAATGGTAGAAGGTGGACAACTGGTGTCCAAGAAAAAAATAGGCTCACCGTATCATGAAGGTGATAGAAAAATATATTAAGGAGAGAAACAAAGGTATCAAATTCAAGGTTTGATGGAATTCACATGGCCAGGTTGTTAACCCCAACAAGGCCATGTTTAGTTGTTAAATTGGGATCACCACTCAGTAATGCATACTGATTGATATAAATTCATGGAACGATGTTATTAAAACACTTAATACTTTGATTTGGGAAGATATTAGGGTAACATTTTGATATAATTTCTTTATTTTAATAAAACAATAATGAAACATTGAGTTACTCTTCAATATCCCTTGAAGATTGAATTTATTATAGATGAACCCAGAATGAAATTTTTATTAATTATAACTAGAAAGGATCATAGAGTATTTCACACAATTATAAAAAACATTCACCTCCAATATGCTAAAGGAAAAATAAAATCTCACTCATTTTAGATATATGAACACTTGATAAGCCAAGAAGCATGGGATGCATTTATTGGTCTTCGTGAGGAGTAATCTTTTCAGGTACATTGTGACTAGTAATTCATTGTTTTAAAATACTTATATTAATCACATTGATTAAGAATTGTTAATTTATTAAAAAGAAACTTAGTGATGAAAATAGGAAATGGGGATAAAAACCAACATAGCCCTACCATAAAGCAAGGATGCGGTATGCTTCACTTGAAAAAAAATGGTATGAATTTTAAATATACCACAATACTTTTACGTGATGTGAAATATAAACATAATTATGTTCCTAATTTTATATACATATTGATAAATCAAAATCCAAAGCCACTTCCATCCCACTTCATGTGTTATATAAGGAGGAATTTGTAAATAAAGAAGGGATACTAGTAGATAAAACACATAAAAAGTTTTGGAAGCATGTGAAAGTATGACATAATAATTTTTTTTCTATAAACTAGTATTAAATAATAACGATTATTTATTTTCCTATATCTTTTATCCAACTTAAAAATAAGAATCATCATTAACATTACCTAATGTAAATCTACTATCAATGGACTTTAAGCAATTATAAAAGTAGGTCCATGTCAGAGGTATGAGTTTTGGGGTGCCACACCGAACATATTTTGAGCAACGAAATGAACAAGGGGATAAAGATAAGAAAATGGAATAATTTCAAGAATGATTAACTGATATAGAAGAAAAACTTAATTAGAAGTCAGAGGTGTTAGAAAACATTATAGGAATGGGAAAAAGAGAAGAGAAAAATACAATAACAAACACTACATGAAGACCCCTGCCCACCCCATGAGCTTTAAGGCAATCCATTCCCGTCAAAGGTATTTCTTAGAAGGAGTAATAAATATTTTCATAATTATTTCTATTAAATTTTAATTAGGTATACACTGATACCTTTATTATACAAATATTCTATAGGATGAAAATTATTGAGATTTATATCTATAAACACCCACCAATCACCTTGTTGTGAGGGGCACCATGTACAATATCCAATGAGATATTCTACACAATAAATAACTTCCAATAGGTTATGTGAGAGTTGTGATTAACGTAGATAAATAGTTGACTGTCAAGATACTTGTTCCACTTGATGATGAAAATATTCATACGGTCGATCAAGATATCATAACTTCCATACAATATTCATTAGATCTTGTAAAAATACACGTCGATATAGAGGTATAAATTTTTAATTTATTTTTCATCCAAAATATGTAACAATTAATGGAAAAAGGTTAAATCAATGAATGTTGTTAGACATAGTCAATGGTAAGGGGGTGAAATGGAAGGTTGAATCAAAATGATCTAAGGGATCAACCAACCAATCAAAAAGATATTCAGAAAGTAACTTTAACCCACCCATTCAACTTTTATATTTACTAACATTAATGGTTTATACGAATACATGGTTATAAATTGGTATTAATGTCATAGTTTAATTTGAAGAAAAAATGTATGAAGTGGACATTACATACTATATTTATTTTGAGAATTTAAATGAAATCCTCAAGTATGAATAGATAAGAGTATTATTTGTAAATGTACACATGAGGTGTGTTTTTATAATTTTTTTCTAATAGTTTATCAACTATGTTAATTATGACTAAATACAATGAATATTTCTTTGTAGGTGTATACATAAATACTATTTGAAGGAAAAACCATATGAATATAAATATGGACTCATGAGTCCTTACATTACTTCTACATAAGAAATATTATTAGAATCAAATCAGATTAATGTAATAGTGAAAAATAAGATGTAGTGTTTGAAATAAAACTTACAGATGACATACTCTTCTTATTACAAACAATGCAGGGGTAAAGATCTACAATTTAATCATATCAATTTATTCCTTTTATTAATTATTCTCTTTTGTTTTTAGGTAGCATTGGTTAAACATTATAATCAATATGGATACTAAAATGATTTATTTTCTAGATTCACATCATGGATACCCAACAAACCGACCACACATGATAATGTTTTCAATATGTAATACACGACATGAAACATTTTAGAACTAAACTTAATGATATATATTTTATATTATGTTTTAATGAGAATTATGTTTTTATAAAGTAGTGTTTAAATATCATCAAACTCATGGAATAAGAATAGTCCATGAGAACAAGGAGCCCATCGACTTCTATAATTGGATAAGTATTAGGGTATATATAATAAGATTTCACTGTAAAAACATATATAGTAAAAATTAATTATTTTTTTAAAATGTTTTTGAAGTGTCTAAAACAAACCAATGGAAAATATTATGGTTATTATGTTTACAAATTTATGAATGATATCATATACCATCATCAAACTAGAATCCCCTAAGAGGAATTTTTGAAGATAATTACAATTTCATTTAAAATATTTATCAATCCATTGTGTATTTATATTTTCCCATTACAATTAAGACAATAAAAAGTCCTTCTATTCACAAGAGAAAATAGATTTGTTTAGAAACAAATGGGAAGCATACCTGGTGTTATAATGAACACATATATCATAAATACGTGTCTTCATACTACTTATTTAGTTTATTTTCTCATAATTTTATCTACTTTTTTAGTTAATTTATTTACCATTTTTATCTAATAATTATTTTTTTAATTTTCACAGAGATCATGAAGAAATGACTTTGTTGAAAAGTATGATTCACTCATGTAATATGATCATGCACTCAACAAGGATGATGCAATTTTATTTTTATTCTCCAATGCATTCAACATTCTAGGTAAAACATTTTTGCATTTTAATTTATTCAAATGTTATAAGTATTACTATCACATTGGCCAAGTCAACCAATTAGATCACTAATAATAAGTAATTTCATGATAATTTCATCATCACACATGTACAAGTGGTCTCACCCAATTATAGTACATACAAAGTAGTCAATAATTAGTACTGAATTTTGATATTCATGGAAGTCCCTCATTTCACCCCAACAACATCCAGATATTTTTTCTGAGGTTTGAGTATGTCACTTTTCTTTTTTACTAAAATGTAATTTTAAACTGAAAACACACACTTTGAGTTATACTGGTCACATTGTGTGTTGGTTTTATGCATGACTAATTCTCACACATCACAAATGACTTATGAATCATTTTCCTAAAGTATCAAAATAATCCAAGTTTATCTGCACTATTTTCAGTGAGAGGCACACATTTTGAACTAAAATATAAATTTTAGACTAACAATGGACACTTTGAGTCATATCAGGCACAGTGTGTATAAAATTGATGTGCAGATAATTATTATATGTCACAAATGAATTATGGATCATTTTACTAAAGTATCAAAAAAATATGAATGAGTTTGCTTAGTTTTGAGTATGATATGTGTGTTTTAAACTAAAATGTAAATTATAAACTAAAAACATTCCCTTAAAGTCATAATGAGCACACATTTTATCGTATTTAGGTGAGGATTGTTGTGTTTATGATGTTTATTTTTTCTTTTAACTATCTATAATATTCCATAAAAGAGGGAACATGTTCCTTTTGTATAGAAGATGAAACCCTATACTACCTAGAACATGAATTGTTTCTAGTAGAATGGGGTTTCCTCTTCTATCAAAATGGAACATGTTATCTATTCTATAATTTTTTACATACAGTTAAAAGAAAAAAACACATCACATACTCAATTGTCCGCACCTAAATCTGATATAAAGTGTGCTCGATATGGCTCGAACTATAATTTTTTATTTTATAATTTACATTTTAGTTCAAAGAATGAATCACAAAATCAAAACTGAGAAAAAACATTTATATTGTTTTGATACCTTAGGAAAACTATCCATAAGACATTTTTGATGTGTAGGAATTAGGCACACATCAATATGACACATGGTGTGACCGGTATGACTCTAAGTGAGTGTTTTTATTTAAAATTGACATTAATTTCAGTAAAAAGGATAAGAGACATGCTCAAAATTGAGAAAAATAATTCATATTGTTTTTATACTTAATGAAAATGATTCGTAAGTCATTTTTTATGTATAGTAATTATACACAACTAAATATAATACATGGTGTTCCTAGTATGAATCCAAGTGTCCGTTATTAGTTTAAAATTGACATTTTAGTTCAAAACACGTGTCACTCACTGAAAACTGAGAAAAAGAACTTAGATTGTCATGATAATTCAAGAAAATTGATCATAATTTATTTTTGATTTTTTAGAGTCAGTTTCGCATCAAACTGACACATGATGTGACCGGTATCACTCAATGTGTGTGTTTCTAGTCTGAAATGAAATTTTCGTAAAAAATAATTAACATACTTAAAACCAATAAAACACATTCATATTATTTTAAATATTTATAAGAATTATTCATAAATAATTTTTAACATGTAGGAATTATCCACACATCAATCCAACACACGGTGTGACCAGTATAACTCAAATTGTGTCTTTTTATTTAAATTGACATTTTAGTAAAAAAGAAAAGTGACAGACTCCAAACTAAGAAAACACATTAATATTATTTTTATACTTTAAGAAAATGATACATAAGTAATTTTTTACATGTAATAATCCTTATAACCTCAATATGATACATGGTGTTCCCATCAGGACTAAAATTGTCTGTTATTAGTTTAAAATCGAAATTTTAGTTCAAAACATGTGTCACTCACTGGAAACTATGAAAGCATTCTTGGATTGTATTGATAATTTAGTAAAATTATTAATAAGTTATTTTATATTTGTATTAATTAGTCTCATGTCAAACTAACACATGATGTGACACGTATGACTCAATGTGTGGGTTTTTAATTTAAAATTACATTTTAGTAAAAAATATAAGTGACATACTCAAAACTGATCAAACACATTATGATTGTTTTGATACATTATAAAAATGCCACATAAGTCATTTTTTTATGTTTAGGAATCATCCACACCTCAATCTAATGTATGGTGTGACCATTATGACTCCAAGTGTGTCTTTTTACTAAAAATTGACATTTTAGTAAATAAAGAAACGTGACATACTCAAAATCAAGAAAAATCAATTTGATTGTTTTTATACTTTAGTAAAATGATCCATAAGTCATTTTTGATCTATAGAAATTATACGCACCTCAATTCAATATGCGATATGCCCAATATGACTCAAAGTGTCCATTATCAGATTAATATTGAAATTTTAGTTGAAAATGTGTTTCACTCACTGAAAACCAATAAAGAACACTCCGATTGTGTTAATAATTTAGGAAAATTATTCATAAGTCATTTTAATGTATATGAATCACTCTCATGTAAAACCAATACACTTTGTGACCAAAATGACTCAAAGTTTCTGTTATTAGTTTGAAATTTACATTTTAGTTAAAAACCTATGACACTCAGTAAAAACCCAGAAAAAACACTCTAATTGTGTTGATAATTTAATAAAATGATTCATAATACATTTTTAATGTATATGAATCAATATTACCTCAAATAGACACATGGTGTGACTGATATGAATCAAAGTTCATATTTTTAGTTTAAAATGTACTTTTAGTAAAAAATATAAGTGGAATACTCAAAACCAATCAAACAGATTTGTATTATTTTTATAAATTCTAAAAACAATCCATAATTAACATTTGATCTATAGGAATTAGTTGCTCCTAAATCAGATACATTATGTTCTTGGTATGACTTAAAGTGTATCATATCAATTGAAAACTGACATTTTAGTACAAAACATGTTTCAATCACTAAAAACTAAGAAAACATGCTCTGATTGTCTTATTAATTTTGGAAAATGATTCATAGTTAATTTTTTATGTGTAGGAATTAGTCTCATGAAATACCGACACATGATGTGCCAAGTATGACTCAAAGTGCATGTTTTTTATTTAAAATGACATTTTAGTAAAAGAAATAAGTGACACACTTAAAACCAACAAAAAAATTCATATTATTTTTATACTTTAGTAAAACAATCCATAATTCATTTTTTTATATAAAGGAATCAGCTTCACCATAATTTGATGCACATTGTGACCGGTATGACTCTAAGTGTGTCTTTTAATTTAAAATTTATATTGTTGTAAAAAAGAAAAGTGACATGATCAAAATTGAGAAAGAAAATTAGGATTGTTTTTATACTTTAGGAAAATGATCCATAAGTCATTTTTTCATATCGAAATATACCTCACCTCAATCTAATACACATTGTGCCTGGTATAGATCAAAGTGTTCATTACCAGTTTAAAATTTACATTTTAGTTCAAAACATGTGTCACTCAATAAAAACTAATAAAACACCCTCTTATTGTCTTGATAATTTTGTAAAATGATTCATAAGTCAATTTTGACTTATAAGAATTATTCTCACTTCCAACCGCCACATGATGTGATTGGTATGACTTAAAGTTCATGTTTTTAGTTTAAAATAACATTTCAGTAAAAAACACAAGTCACATACTAAAAAAATGAGAAAATGCATTCAGATTGTTTTGACACTTTAGGAAAATGATCCATAAGTCATTTTTTATTTTTATAAATTAGCCTCACCTCAATTCGACACATGGTGTGACTTGTATGAATTTAAGTGTGCATTTTTATTTTAAGATGTTTTTTTGTAAAAAACATAAGTGACATACTCAAAACTGAGAAAACCCATTTAGAATGTTTTGATACTTTAGGAAAATGATATATAAGTCATTTGTGATATGTAGGAATCATCCACACCTCAATATGATACATGGTGTACCCGATATGACTCAAATTGTTTGTTATTAGTCTAAAATTGAAATTTTAGTTCAAAACATGTCCCACTCTATGAAAATCAAGAAAAAACACTCAAATTATCTTAATACTTTAGGAAAAATATTAATATGTCATTTTTGATGTATAAGAATAAATCTCACATAAAACTGACACACTATGTGACTATTATGACTCAAAGTGCATGTTTTCAGTTTAAAATGAAATTTTAGTAAAAAAAGATAAGTGACATACTCAAAAAAAAGAAAAAAAAATTTATATTGTTTTGATAATTTAGAAAAATGATACATAAGTCATTTTTGACATGTAGGAATCACCCCCACCTCAATTGAAAGCATAGTGTGACTAATATGACTCTATGTTTTTTCTTTTATTTAAAATTAGCATTTTATTCTTATATTTTTTCATATTATGTTTAATTTATTTCATTATAGTATTTTTAACATAATATTTTTTTCTTATATAGGTGGATTATTTTGATAAAGTTGGGTATATTTTCTCATCAAATGATACCATGATCATTCTTTTTTAAGAGGGGGTAAGGTGCTGAAGATAATGAAACATTGTTGTTTTTGAATTTTTGTGATTGTATGTGAGAATATAATTATAAAAAACATTTTTTGAAATGTATATAATATATTATTTTTTATGTATTTGTGATGTAATTTTTATTTCAATTAAATTATGAATTTTCTATATATAGGATGATGTTACAATGTGCTATAATTTAAACATAACTCTACAGTAGTAGGGACTTTATAAGTGCTATTTCTAGCATTGATAAAGCCCCATGTCTGTAATAGAAATAGTGCTGATAACAGGGACTATAAGGACCCAACCTTAAGAATTAGACAAAAAAGGACTTTTTACTGGTCTAGGTTCTAGAGAATTAGATACAAGATTACAATTTATTAGAGTTGCAATAAAATTAAACAAAACAAAATACAACATCGCTTTCACTGTACACGAAACAATGACGTCCAACTTTGGACTTCAAGGTGACCTGTGAAAATAATTTCAAAACAAGGGGTGAGAATTAAATTTCCCAGTAAGGGGGTTTAAAAACAATTAATTAATTCTTTTAAAATAATTTCAAAAAACTTGATTATATTTGGAAACTAGTATTTGTCAAAATAATTATAATTGATTTTTTTGAGAATCATCCTTTTAAAATAATATTTTTGTGGTGGTTTGTTCATGATACTTGTAGTCCATATTGAAATCCATAATGTAGGCCACTGTTCATAACTAAAATTTATGGGTTCAATCCCCATAATGTCACATGTTTCCCCAGTGCGTACTTTTGAGAAAACATTTTCCATGGATCTAAATTTCTCAATCCAAACCCAAAACATTTCAAATATGCATACATACTACTATTTTATTTTGGAGAAAATAATAATTCCTATTACATGGCATCAAAATTTTCTCAAGAGTTTCTAAAACAAATTTTTGAAGAATTCCCATGCTTGAATAATTTTCCTTTTTTCTATTCATAAGTAAAATTATCGATGAATTTATTTCTTAATTGATACCATGAATGAATGAACGGAACTATCAATTTAAAAAAAAACAATTGTAAATTCTTAATCACAAGGGTTAATATGTAGTAATAAAAAACACTCACATTAAGTTATAAAGAAATCATTTTGAATCAAATATTTTTACCATAAGCAAATCACAAATAAATCTTGTACATGATTTATTTGTTCATTCAAAACACGTAACAATTGTTTAATAAATCGGTACATATATATATATTGATAATATATATATATATATATATTATTAAACCTAAATAATATATTAATACATATACACATGGAATTCGTATTATTCATATTATTATAAAATCATTCTTACAAAAAACTTCAATAAATGAGAAATTCATTCAACAGTCATCCATTCTTGTATATACATAAATAAATTTACATATAACAAAGTATTAAATGTCACAATTAATTATCTATGTATGTCCATAAATTATAATCATCAATCGTAGACTCTGAAATCACTTATATATTTATAAACCATAAACTTATATTCCATGTTAAAGAACTTAAAGTTTTATATATTCATTTATACATACATACATATATATATATATGTATATTTACATATAAATATATATAAAAATGATAATAAATTCTCATCACACAATTCTAGAGAATAAAATTAGGTTTATTCAAGACTTTGACGATTAAATATATAAGTTTCTAACAATCAACCAAACATAGTTTTGATTAACATAAAATATGTTTACACATTAGATTCCAGTGTCAAGGATCAAACCTGAAAATAGAACTTCTATAACATACACTTTGAATAACAAAAAATAAATTTAATAACACCTTATAATTGAAAAATAAAACACTATTGTTTAACATAGGAATATAATTTCCATTAGAACAATTCTGAATACCTTTGAAAAAAATGCACAAAATATATTTGAGAAAAAACATTTTTTGATGGGAATGAAAAAAAACCAAAAATTAGCACTGAAATAGAATTCCTCTTAATTGGTGAGAAAACTACAAGATGGACATATGCTTCCATGAACTGAAATTGGTTTTTCCAATCGAATTTTCACACACCCTCACTTCACTCTAGACTGCCAGACTAAGTTGAAAATGGTGATATGAATAATGACTCAAGCTTGAAAAGCAAGATAAGATTAAAGACAACCAAATAGATAAATATAAATTTTATACTCAAATAATCACCAAATTAGATTCATTTGAAAAAAAAAATGTTGACATATTAAATTTAAAATTTTTAAAATAGTGACATCAAAAAACAACAATTCAAAACAAAAATTTAAAATTAACTAATATAGAGACCTGAATCATTCATGGTAGAAAAATAAGAAATGATCAAGTCCAGATGAAAAAGAAAGGAATATGTGATAATGAAAGCAGATAATGATGAGAAAAGTCGAGAATATTTGGGAACCTACAACAAGGAAAGGCAACACCTGCCTCAGATCTGGACAAAAAAAAAACCCTAACCACAACCGAGACCCGTCGATTCCATTCAGACAACACAGGCTGTGAAAAACACTATCGACCGAACCTCAACTCCTCCTAGCTCGGCACAACGACATCAAAAACCCTCGGTTGAAACCATCGATTCACTCTGGCACTCAACCTGCTTGACTTGGACCACCACCCTACCTCCCACTACGACTCCTATGAAGACCAGCTACACAACCTCAAGGCTAGAACAAATGCTACCTCCTCTTTTCTTTGCGCAACTCACCATCATGGACCCCAAACCCCATTTACTCGATTTTTTTTGTATTATTATTATTTATCATTATTAAAATTTTATTAGAGATTATAATATACGTATATTATATTATAAGTTTAAATTTTATATTAAATACATTATTATAATTTTATTAAAAAAATTCATATTATTAATAATTTTATAAAACATTAATCTAATAAAAAATTTATAATTTAAAACCAATAATAATATTTTTGAAAATAAGACTACATTAATTTTATAATATGAATTTTCCTATGTGAGATTAAATATTTATGTGAATACTAATAGTGCATTTTTTCAAAATAACGTTACTTAAAATATTTGACATTTTTAACATTACAACATGTAATATTTTTAAAATAATAATTTTAAATGGCATGTATAATTTTAATATTTAATTAAATACTTATAATATAAAATTATAATTTTATTAAAAAAATTGGAAGAATATTATTAAATTTAATTATTTTTATTTATTATAACAATTTATTAGAAAATATCATTTCATGTTACTATATTTTATAAAAGTATATTTATTTTATGTCATCGTGTAAAAGAAAAATGTCATCTTGAAAATAATATAAATTAAAGTAACAAAATTTAATTTCTTTTAAATGAAACTACATGGTTTTATTAAAAATATTTCATAATATTATTTATTTAAATTATAATTCATTATTAACTGTTTTATTGAAACTCAGGGTGTTACATGGACCCCCTTTTAAGAGTATATTTGACAAGAATGCCTTTTTAGTGCTGTTAAAGCCCATTTTTTGTGTTGTTAAAGGGTCAATCTGTGGCAGTGATATATATAACTATACAAGTAATGTTTATATATAAACATGTGTGTGTGAACAAAAAAATTTATTTATGTGTATATTCTAATATAGGTAAATAAATACATATATGTAAGTATTTGTGTGTGTACATGCGGAATATAATTTTTTACACTTGAGTAAATATGTTTGTATGTGTGTGTGTCAATATTGTGTGAATACATCATATATAAATGTATTTTCATAAATATATCATTATAATTAAATATAACATATGAATGTATTTATAATAAATATTTACAACAAATTTATATCTAAATATACAAATATATATTGATATGTATAAATATATATGTAAATATATAGAAATATAAATATATATATAAACAAATAATATATATATATATATATAAATTAATATAAATATCTTCAAACATAGAATAAATCAATTTGGGGTTGTGGTAATGGAGTTTAAATTGCATTAGGGGGGCCCGTGGTTCAAGTCCAGGCACACATGGGGTTGAACAAGTGGCTAGGAAGTATAAAAGAACAAAAAATGGGAATTTTGAGCACTGAAAAAGGGTGGGGGTGGGGGAAACATGGGTTCTAGGGGGTGGGTAGCTGAAAATTGTTAACAAAGGTGAGGGATAAGTACTGATAAAGGGGTGAGGGTGAGCACTCCAAAAAAAATTTAAAATTAAAATTTTATGAGTGCTAGAAAAAAACCATTAATGAAGGTACAATTTATAAGTATTTTTTAGCACTGAAAAAGTAACCCTTTATCTATGATTTTTTAATGATGATAAAGGTTTCCTTTTAACAGTTCTTAGAATAATAATGATTTTTAGCACCAATAAATCCAATTTACAGCACTGTTAAAAGCATGATCTGTAGTAGAGTTTTTATGAAACAAATCACTTATTAAAATTATTTACTCACTTTCTACCCACATTTCCTATAAGGTATATACTTATTAAAGTATATAATTATTTGAAATAAAAATAATTAATCATGATACATGATACTATATTTTACTTAAAATATTGAAATAATATTTGATATGTATTCATTGGTAACTGAATCACTGAAGAAATTATAATACTTAAATTTTGTTATAAAAAAATTACTAGAGTGCTAATTTTATTGAGATACTTTTATGATTCCTAAAATTAAACACTTAATGATCAATATTTTGGCTTAAAATTCATAAGACTAGAGATATAGTCAATATTATTATTTAATTATATCTACCCTATTTAACCATATACTATGAAAATATTAGGATTTATAAAACTTGAATTATTATTTAGATACCATTTACCTTCCCATATCATTCAATTTTTAATTAACTTCAAGGTATTTATGTTTAACAATAATAGTTTTATTTTTTCCATATCCATATTTTATTCCTTTATTTTTAATCTATTTACAAATAATTTTTCTTCTATAAATAAATTACTTGATTTATTATCATGAAATATTTTCCTTTATAGGAACATTACTTCAATCATTATGGAATGTAGATTTAGATAAAAAAAACTATCTTAAGGATTCTTCCATTTTAGATATGTAAGGATTAAAAAAATAAATACCTACCTTTTCTTTTTCTTCAACACTTTGACTTCTGATTTAGATCATTGTTGTAACGTTCCCAGATCCGGCACTCTCTCATGTGGGAAAACCATATTGGTTACTTAACCTCAAAAATGCATACCCATATTCCAGAGGCTATAAAATTTTAGTGGGGGTCTAAATAACATAGTGTGGAAACTACAATCCCTGGTATAGTGTTATAACAATAATGCAAATAATATCAGAGTAAAGAAAAATGTGGAAATAGTACAACATACAACTGAAAAAACCAAGAAATAATTGTAAACTAAAAAAATACAATATTAAGAGAATAATGTAATGATAGGATAGAATATAACTAAATATCATTCTAAAATTCATACAGATAAAATACCATACTAACAAAGATAAACTAAAAAGACCCTAGTCCCAAACCCTATGTTGGTCCCATCATCATGCTCCATCCCATCCAACAAGAAACAATCAACAATAAGGTACATTTTCCTTTTCCAAACCTACATCCATGTAATCTTCTTGGGTACACAATAGTGGACTAAATAGTGTGAATAAAACTAATTAGCTCAACACCACAAAGTCTAAGAAAAATCATTTCAATATAAAGTGAAAGTAATATGGTGATAAATAGGGTTATTAACTAAAACAAAATACAACATAACCATTAACCTGCTTTGTAACTTTAATGGAATACCTATGAGCATGTATAATCACTTGAACAAATATAATAATAAGTTAATGAAATAATCACATTATCAGGAATAACCCTCTATATAATCATTTCTACATAATACCTAGTCAATCCATCTATATAACCATTACATTAGGAAACTGGGTCATGCCCTCTATATAATCATTACATCATGAAACTGGGACAAGAATTCTATATAATCATTACAACATTAAACTAGTCCAATCCCACTATATAATAATTACAGCATGAAACTGGGCCAAGTACATTATATAAGCATTACATCATAAATCAAAAAAAAAGTTATAACGTCAAGAATAACACCACATAACACCATAAGCCACAATTGTTAATTTATCCAATCACTATTTATATTTCAATTACCATTTATTTCATAAAATTGTACCTTAAGTTGTTATCATTACAGTTTACAAAACCATATCATATCAATGTTTCTACAGACTTTCCAATAAAAAAGTAAGCCACTTTCTATGGTGAATCTATCATAAGAAATAACCTGAGGTCTTACGTCATGATAATTCCTATTTTAAGCCAAAATCTAGTTCATTATGGTTAAAGGGTAGTCCAACACTTTGGGTGGCCTCATTCCAGGTCTTAACACTAATGAATCCAAAGGAATCCAAGGAGTTCTCCAAAAAAATGTTTATCATCACCCTTTATTTCGTTAGATAGTGCACACAATATATCAACACAATCACATGGTATTGCACACACTTTCAGAAATAGAAACACATCATAGGGATTTTTCTAGACAAACTACCTTTATATGGAGATTAAAGTAACACCCTAAATATGGAATTCTAATGAATGAATAAGGAGAAGTATATCAACAAGGAAAAACTATACCAAACAAGAATCAAGTCCAAATATTGATTCAACTGCCATCATGTGATCATGCCACTATAATATAAGATAGAATAATAAAGGGGAAAAATAAAGTGAAGGAACTCACTGAAGATCAAACTCTAGACCATGATGTCTGGAAGGGAAGGAATCACTCAAAAAATTCCTATATTCTCTATAGGATTTTAGAGAAGATATTGCATGGTGAATGAAATAGTTTTTAGGATTCAATATAAAAAACACAAAAAACCCAAGGAATTCATGATTTGAATCCTAGATTCATGACACAATTATCCCAGGTTTCATATATACTAAAAAATATGTCTCTTATGGTTAAAATAACTCCAATAGACCATTTCATGACATGAAATAAATTCCAAACTTGTATAACATTCACATCATGAAACTATTTCGTGGATTATTCAGAGTAAGAGATTCACATTGTGAATTATTTACACAACATGAATATGTCCTATAGGAAGTACTGACAACAAAATCCTATAGAAAATTTCAAAAAGATACTAACTCAACCCATGCCCAAAGAGAATCCTTTTTACGAATAAAACATATTTATACTTGGACTCCACTAATTCAAAAAAACATACATACCCAAACATTAGGTCATTTCATTGAAAAATATCTTCATTCCCAAATAAAAGGATCATCTAGTAAGGTTTAAAAGAAGAAAAACCCAACTAAAATAGGTTTAAACAAAACTCATAGAGGGAAATACCTAAAAAAGAGATGGGATCTTACAACCTCCCCACCATATAAAACCTCATCCCCGAGTAGCTCCAAGAATCACTGTCGGGTCTCGAAGAACAAGTCTAGACACTGTGATCTCATATCAGATTCCATTTACTAGGTATCTTATTGAAAACACCTATGCTTCCCCTACACTTGCACTAGAGATATAGTCTCTCCATAGAGAAACTTCTCTTTATGAACCACAATCCATATTGGATACTCATAAAAGTATGTATTTACACAAATCTCAACATCATAAATGTATATCACATGAGAAGGTTCAGGATGATATCTTCGATTTTTAAATGCATAAAATACATCATACATGGAACAATAGTACTATGAAAGGGCTAATTAGTATGCCACCGGACCGACCCTCCCCACCATCTCAAATGGCTCGAAAAACATAGGCACTAGCTTTCCCTATTCCATGATAGGACATTTTCTAAACCTTAGAGATACCCAAATTAAAAAATAATGACCCATATCAAAATCCATAGGTCATCTCCACTAGTCAGCACAATATATTTTCCTACTAGGTGTGGTCACTAACTTCTTCCTGATCAACTGAACTTACTCAAACATCTCCTGCATGAGACTAAGTCCAACAAGTACTGACTCACCTGCCTCTAACCAATAAAGAGGCTAACAACACAACTTTCCTTAAAAATTCTCAAAGTGTTCTATTTGTATTGATTTCTATAAGATGTTATTATATAAAAAATATATGAGTTCCATATGATACTCCCAAAAACCATTGAAATACATCACACGTGATCATAACATATCCTCGAGAATCTGAATTATCTGTTCAGATTGACCGTTAGTATGAGGATAATAGGTTATACTTAGAAGAACCTATGATCTCAGTGCCTTTTGACGACCTTTTCAGAACAGAGACATGAAACAAGGATCTCTATCAAAAATTATATTTCTCAAAACAACACGCAATCGAACTATTTACCACATGTAAAGACTACCCAGATCACCAATGGTGAAGGTATCATTGATGGGAAAAAGTGGGCTACCTTCATCAATCAATCTATGATCTCCCAAACTATGTCATTATTATGAATTTTACAAGGTTAACTTGTCACAAAATCTATTGAAACATCATCTCATTTACATTCTAGAATGGGAAGAGGCTGCAATAACTCGTTAGGCCTCCAGGGATCAACATTCACCTGCTGACATGTGAAACATATCACTACGAATTTCACTACCTCCTTATTAATTATTGACCAACAGTACTATCTATAGAGGTCATTATATATCTTTATAATCCTTAGATGTACTCCTCATATAGAAGAATGAAACTCTCTCATCAACTCCTCACACAAGCCGATAGGATCTTGCACTCAATAATGGATAAGAAGAAAATTTCCACTACTAAGAGACCATCCTTGTGGTAGATCCCCACCATATATTCTTTCCCTTATATATAAACACTCCAGATTAGATAACTACTTGGTCTTGATCCAATTCAACAGTATCGGTACAATAGATGTCGAAGCTAGAGCTATTCATCCCTAAGAATCCCAAATATCTAGATTCATGTATACATAGAGTTACATCATTCAACACTCATCAAAAGACTCCCAAAATACCTCCGTCTTTATCTTATATATCAAGGCATTGGAAATGAAATTTCCCTTGACCATTTTATAATACAGCTCAAAGTCATAAGACTGCAGATACTCGACCCACCTCCTCTACTGAATCTTCTAGTCTCGAGGAGAAAAGAGGTACCTAGGGCTCTTGTGGCTTGTGTACACCACAAAACTCTTACCCAAAAGATAGTTTCTACATAATATCAGGGTATATACCACCGTATCATTCTCGATATCATGAGTTTGAATATTTCTCTCATGCAATACCAGTTGTTTGGATCCATAAGAAACCACTCGGACCTCTTGCATCAGAATTGTATCGAGTCTAACTCTGGATGTGTCACATTACAGGGTATATTCCTTACTCGGAACAGGTAAGGTGAGGATCGATGGTGAGGTTATACTACAATTTAGGCCCTAAAAATCTCTCTCATAAGAATCTAACAAAAAATAATTCACCTCTTTCTTAGTCATCCCAGACATCTGTTCTACCATACCGGATAAATCCTTGGTAAAACACCAATAATAGCCTACTAGACCAAGAAAAATATGAATATCAAATACATTCTTAGGCCACTACAAAGATAAAATGACTATAACCTTATTTGGATCCACTGACACTCTAGCCTATGAGATGAAATCGCCAAAGAAGTGAACTCTATCAATTCAAATAAACATTTAGATAGATTGTGCTAAATTTTATGCGTACACAAGATGATGTAAAGATATTGGGAATTATCGTATGATGACAGGGAGCACAATAATATGTCATCAAAAAACCACAAAAAAAATTGATCTAGGAAAGGATGGAAAATACGATTCATCATGGATATGAATATATTTGGTTCACTTGTCAGACCGAATGAAATCAACACAAACTTATACAAGCCATACCTACTCTTAAAGGTATCCTAGGGTATATTTGATGGTCTCACTCTCAACTAATGATACCCTGATCTCAATTGAATTTTATATAAAATCTAGGAACCTCTCAAATGATGAAATAAATCATTGATTCATGAAAGGGATACTGATTCTTAACCATAATTTGGTTTAATCATCGATAGTCCACACACAAGAATAGTATCTTATTAGCCTTCTTGGAAAAAATCATGGAAGAACCCCAAAGTGACATACTAGGTCATATGAAACCCTTTGATTCCATATATTCCAACTAAACTTTCAATTCAGGGAGCTCTACTTGTGTCATCCTATAATTTGGAATAGAAACTCACTCAACTCCTAGAACCATATTGATAATGAACTTGATCTCTCACTAAAGTGGTAATCCATGGAAATATTTAGGAAAAACATCCTGAAAATAGTATACCATAGGAGGAAAAATATCATGTTTCATTCCACTATTATCTAGAGAAATACCTACAATCTAATCCATGATACAATCCAATCTATACTTAATTGGTCATGCATGAACAATAAAAAGATCCCAATAACCCTAGTGAAAATTATTGTATCCTTTTAGATATAAAAACACAACTCCAAATGGTAACAATAAATTTGAGCTTGGTACAAAAATAAAAAATCCTTACCTAGAATCAAATTGAAACCTGTCATTTCAGGTATAAAAAGTTCCCAAAAGAAATGGTAACCACCAATTTCTAGAGAGCATGTCTTGCAATGTTTAATATTATTCTGACTACACTCCTAATAGTGTGTTGATGGTTAAAACACCATATAATCTTTCCAAAACCTATTACAAACCATTTTCCAAAAGAAAATATATAAAAGACTGTGATTCTCTTATATAAAAAATGCAAGCAAGGGTAGATGGTACAAGAATCATAGGTGGCCCAGCTTGCAGCAAAAATGGAACTCTAAAGTAGGGTATAGACACTAAGGAAATTTGTGTCCAAACATTCCATAATGATAGAAATGTAATGGAACATGGTTCTAAGATGTATTCCCACTTACTTGGATACTCTTCCCACTGTTTCCTAGGAAATAACTATCATAGGGACGCTTTTTTCTACTAGAAGAAGAGATCCTAGTTTTCTATGCGGAAATAGCCTAGACACTGCTCGGGTCCTCTCTCAAATTCAATTCCATAATAATATTTTGATTCATCAAATTTTAAAATATAATAAATATAAATATGTCCACCTATGACCAAATCTCATAATGAAGCACATCATAAAAACACCTCTCCCTTGGGACCACATTTGCTACTAACGATGACACAAAACATTACAAGTCAGTGAAACATCCAAAATAGTACATCATTGACATTCCCTTATGTACCAAGTTCATGAAATCATATGTATTCTCATCCCTAATTTTTTGGGTAGAAGTGGATCAGTAAATTAATCTGGAATTCATTGCATGATAACTCCTCTTACTGCACAATTTTCCCCAAAGTGTCACACCAACACTTGTCTAGTCCATGAAGCATGTATGCTTCAAGATTCAACCTTTTATATATGGGTGTCTCAAGGTGATTAAAGAATAAATGGAAAAACTCAATCCATAACTCAGTTGTCTGGGGGACATCCTCCCTAATCAGCATAAGTGGATAATGTATCTAAAACTCTCTTGTTAGTTCAGACATCGAAGGTACAGTGTGAACAATATCCATCTTCATATATTGTATGACCCTCAAGAATCTATCAAAGAATTGATAATCCATATAATTCTCAAGAGCTGTTAGAATTTATATCTCAAATACATTAGGATCATGTTCATTTCAACTCTCTGGATGCTCAATTCAAAGATGAGGAGGATGCATTTTCTACACAAGAAAAATTCCATCCATAGAACACTGGATGAGCATCAGGGTCTACCTTGATACGTGAAAACAAAAAAAACCCACCAAAACATGGTCTCTATAAACTTGTATCAAAAAGTGTTTTATCATGACATAATCATTTATTTATTCAATTTTTCATTATATATAACTAGGATCTCATTTTACAGTTCATATGGGAAAATATATCACATTCAATAAATTCGTCCCTATCATGAAAAATGCATGTAAATACATATATATCCATACATTCCTATCACGATGCATGCATACTAATCTCATTCCATAATGATCCAAGAGTATAAATATCTTGAAACAATAACAACACACAACATGTGAACCACCCATGGTGAAATAACATCATCTTTAACAAGTGAACAACATGAACAACAATCACATCCATGGTTACTCGGCTTTTCCTCCAACCATGGGTTAACTACACCCATGAACAAGATCATTACCAAGTCTTGACTAGTTCATAGTATCCTTTCTAGATTTCCTAAATAGTAAAACAATAGAAAAGAAAACCTGATCTCCTCTGGTACTACTTTGTAACATTCCTTAACCCGACACTCTCTCACATGGCCAAATCGGGTTGGTTATATGACCTCAATTACGCCTCCATATACATCAGAGGCTTCCAACCAACAAAGAGGGTGTAAATAACTTAGTGGGTAGAATATAACCCAAGTATACAGTTGAGATAACAATATAAATATTATTAGAGTAATGGGAAAAGTAAAAATTGTAAAACATACAGTAGGAAAAGCCAAAAAATAAATATCAAATGAAAAATCCAATAATACGAAAATAATGTAATGAAAGGATGGAATCTAACTAAATATCATGATAAAAGTAAAGCATATAAAATAATACACTGAAATATATAAACTCAAAAGATCGTAGTCCCAAACCCCATATCGGTCCTATCTCCATGCTCCAACCCATCTAGCAAGCAATATTTGGAAACAAGATTCTTTTCCCTTCTCCAAATGTACATACATTTAATATACTCACGTACCTAATGATTTCCTTAATAGAGTGTGAGTAAAACTCAGTTGGTTGACACCACCGTGTCTAAGAAAAATTAGTTTTATATAAAGTTCTTAAAATATGGAAATAAACAGGGTTATTAATTTGACAACAAATACAACATAACCATTAACCTCCTTCGCCACCATTCTAAAATATATCTGATCCTGTAACATCACCATATAGACTATATCAACAAGTCCATGTCATAATCAAATAATCGAGCATAGCCCTATATATAAGCATTTCTACATAACACTAGTCTAATCCCTCTATATAAAAATTACACTAGGAAACTGGTCCATGCTTGCTATATAATCAATATTGAATGAAACTGGTCCAATCCCTCTATATAAACATTACAACATGAAACCAGGCCAAAACTGATATATAAGAATTACATCATGTAACTAGGCTAAGCCCTTTATATAATCATTACAACTTGAATCACAATACAATTCATAATGGAATGAATAACAACACATAACCTCATAAGACCCAATGGTCAATTCAGCCAATTACCCTTTATCTTTCAATTAACATTTCTTTTATCAAATTATATCTTAATCCATTATCATCCTAGTGTAAACAACTATGTCATATCAAATTATCACAAGTCATTTCATTAAACAAGTAAGCCATTTTATAAGGTGAATCTATCACAAGCAATCACCTGATGTCTCATGACATGATAATTCATATTTTAAGAAAAAATTCATTTCATTATCATTCAAGGGTAGGATCACTCTATAGGTAACTGCAATCCAAGTTTAAACACTAATAGATCCAAATGAATCCAAAGAGTTCTCTAGACACACAATTATCATCACCCATTATTTCGTTTGTTAGCGCACACAATGTGTCGACATGAATACATGGTATTTTAAACACATTAAGAAACATAAACAGGACATTGGGATTTTTCTAGACCACCTAGATTTTTCCAGTGATCAAAGAAACACCATCAATAGGGAATTCCATTGAAGGAAGAAGGAAAGGGAGATCAACAATAGAAACCTAGATCACACAAGCATCATGATCAAATCCCGATTCAGTGGTGGTAAATAGATTAGACCGCTATAATAGAGGATAGTGTAAGAAAGGAGAAAACCAAAGTGAAGGAATTAAACATAGATAAAAAACTATACCAATATTTCCATAAAGTAAGGAATCACCCAAAAAACACTAAGAGTTTCCCTGGGGTCTGAGAGAAAAGGCCGAATGGTGAATGAAATATTTTTCATACTTCACCATAAGAAAACCAATTTCACCAGAGGAATTCAGGATTTGAATCCGTTTATTTGAAAATAACCTTAAAAAATTATAAATGATGCTTCATATCATATAATGTTCATGGATATTGGATATTTTGTTTATATAGTACACGTTAAAACAAAAATTCCTTTTACATTTTTAGTAAAATTCAAATGTGAATTATTTGAAAAATGAAAAAGATTCCTTTAAAAAAATTAAAAAATAAATTATGGGTAAAAATTTCTTTTAAAAATAATAGGATAATAATAAAACATTTTTTTTGAAAACATGATTTTGGAAGAAAACGAATTTCCGACCAAAGAGAGAAATAAAGTCGAATGTTATTAAAACATTTTTCCAATTATTTTAAGTACCAAAGAGTGTAAAAATGGTAATTTTACTTGAAAATATCATAAATAACTAGATTATATTAAAATTAATGAGAATTAATGAGTGATTAATCAAGAAATTTCATCATTGGAAGCATAATCATAAATAATCCTGATAAACAATGAGATTGCAATATAAAACTCTTACCACTTTGGTAACTTTGAATCGTGAGCCCCATGAAAGAATAAAATTAAATGAAACATAAAATGTAATGAAAACAAGTATATTCATGATATAATATTTCAAAGGGATGTATATACACCTCCCAGAAGAGGATAGGTTCATAACATACCTTATGTCCTAAAGAAGGAAATTTGAGACAAAAAACCCCTTATAAATTTGTTAACTTTTGAACCATAAATCCCCTGAAAGAGAGATACAAAAATTGATATGTAAATACACATAATTTTAAGAATATTAATCATAAAATAAATTCATGGTTATTATATACAACACATAAAATAAATAGGTGGTGAATATGGCTTGTGTCTCAGAGAAGTAAAAAGTGAGATAGAAATTCCTTCCCTAAAGTATTGAATTCCAAGGTAATCGTTCAAACATCCAGTATAATAAAATATAATTTTATTATAAATATATTAAGGAATCATATTAATATAAATCATAAAATATATTATTTTCTCATTACCTTTTATTACCCACTTATTAATGATTTCATGTTAATGTTACGTCTCGGGTAATAACCACTTGGGTTTTTTTGTTTTGAATTGTTATATTTTTTTATCCTATTACTTTGATCATGGTTCAATAATCACTAGAATGATAATCATGATATAAATATAATATATATTTATTATTATATAGATATATTTATAGTAATCCATAAAATTTATTTATAGAAAATGAGATACTATGTTCATGGAGACGGGAGGTCGTACGTTTTCATGAAAGCTATTTCCATTTTCCTATTGTATTGGAAAAAGGAAAAGTTGGAGAGATATATTATGTTTATAGAATAATTTTTTATTTTCAATATATCACATATTTTAATTAAAACAATACCCAATATCGTCCATGTAATACATGAATGAATCACATCGCTTTGTGAGGTTGTAGTCTGTCATACACCTGAACGATGTTATCATATTCACATAAAATGGAAACTATAAAGGTATGTGTGATATAATAATTAAATAATAATAATAAATATATAAATATTATATAAAAAATATATAAAAAATATATCTATCATTATTTCCAGCCATAAGAGGTGGTAATGGAGAAACGAATGACATCGGTTCATGAGGAGGTACGCCGCCGTACACATGAATGAAGATTTCGTAACCCATTCTATGGAAGTGGAGATGGTTGTAGGTCATTTACCTAACATAAAAAATATATTATTATATATAATATAATAATGTTAATATATCATAATTTTATAATAGTAATTGAAGGATGTGGAGAATGAAATAAAATGAAAATGATTATTGAAGAACATTATATCTTCTTCGGGTATCCTCCTTCGATTTGCACTGAATCCTTAATAGGTTGTATTTATGAAAAAAATAAGGATTATAGGATGATATGAGGGAAGTTTTGAAGTTATTTATTTAGGTTTGTTTCAATACAGACTTCTTTAGAGGTGTGAATAAGCGAGGGGATAGAGTGCCCTTTTATAGTTGATGAGGACTGACCTTTTTGTAAATACCCAAAAGCATTCACTATTGGGAGTTAAATATTTAATAAAGTGGATCAAAAATTAATTATTAATGTTTATTATGGACTATATTGTCTATAAACACCTGAAAAAGAACATGTTTTAAAAACGTTTTTTCTTAACTTCTATGCTTCCATATTTTTACCATTTTGTTTTTTCACTAAGGTAAATAATCTTTTTAACCAAGGGAATTTATCCTATAAGACTAAATTAAAAAGACCATTATTAGGTAATTTTTACCCAATGATTATATATATTGAATCCAATTTATCAAACAAAAATCCTATATGTATTGAAAAATATTTTTAACACAAGCGCATGTAACTTGTAAAAAGACCGTTTTAACCTCAACCGTGCTAAGTGAGTTTTTTACTATTTATAATCAATATAGACATTATAAGAGAAAAATTGGTCTATGAATGTAAAATATTTTATATTTATTATTATTTTAAAATAAATTTGGAGAATATAGGATTTTTTTTAAATTTTAAATCATTTAATAAAATATCATTTATTGTAATATAACCTTAATGTCAATTTAAACATTATTTGTTTAATTTGAATTAAAAAATATTGTAACTAAGATATATCATGTTAATTCATAGGTAAAATTATATAATAATATAAAAAATTAATGGAAAACAATAATTAATTCAATTTAATTCACTTTTAATATTTTTAGTATCTTTTATTTTATTTAATTATTAACTAAATAATTCTTATGTTGGTATTTATTAAGTAATTAAAGTAAATTTTTCAACTCCAAAAAATTAAAATAAATTATCATGATAAAAAACACATTTATCTTTCAGAATAATATTTATAATAAAATATTTGTTTTTACCTATTCCAAAGCGTTATAGATATTACAATAAAGAAATGTTATTTTGTATCTTCTTCTTTACTTAACTTATTACATAGGTAACTTTCATGAAAAAGTGTCCCAAAAAGTCATAAAAATATATCATAAGGTAAAATGATTTAAATATGGCCATTTAATGGATGTTAAATAAATTAGTAGGTCATTTAACCGTTATATTCTTAATTTAACCCCTGGTAAACCCATTTTTACCTTAATCATGTTAATTAATTTTTACTACATTCAGTATTAATTTTGGTCAAAAATTAAGTTGAACTTATTAGATAATATAAATTATTATGATTCCAAACATGGAATAAATTTTTACAAATTCCATTGACAAAATTGGAAAAAATTAATTTAATATGTATCTCATAGACGTGATGAGAAAGGGAGTTTTTAAAGTGAAAATGATCAAACATTTACATTACTTTTATATCAAATTTCAATATTAAATTCATTCCAAGGATCTAAATTTGATTAATATATTTATAATTTAAATAATTATACTTTATAACCAATTAAAAATATAATTTATCTTTGAAATTTTTTTTGGAGAAATGACAGTTTTTAATTAAAATTCAGTATTTTTCACTATTCATCAAAAATTGAAAATTTTAAGAAAAAGGAAAAAACATCACCCTAAGATAATTTTGAAACTATAAATTCAAAATTTATTTCTATTTTAAAAATTGAATTTCCTAAATGTTTGAAAACTTAATTTTATTAATGTTCAAAAAAATAAATAAAAAAGAATAGTTTTTGAGAAAATAGTATTTTCAAAATATATAATGACTTTTTTGAAAAACCATTAAACATTATATTTTAAAAATTAGTTATTATTATACATACATATAGGTTTAACATCTAGTTTATAACATTTACATTTAAATAATATTAATAGTATATCATTGTTTTGTTAAAACTCAATGTTGTGTGTAACACAAGCTGACCCAGTATTGTGTGTAGAACAAGAATAATTTGGTGTTTCATGTAACACATGATAAAATTAATATTGCATGTAAGAAAATATTGAAAATAATAAATTCATTTTTAAAATAATAATCAAATCTCAGGTGTTAAATTATAACCCCTATAAAATAAATTTCTCCCTCAAAATTCATCTTGGTCAGTAAAGGTTTTACATTTGAAATATTCCTTCATAGAAACCCACATCGTACAAATTAATAATAGAAATTACTTTAAAAAGGGAATTTTGGAAACATAAAGGTCACCCAATGTAACTCATAACTTGGTTTTCACATAGGATAACAAATTTGGGAAGAGAAAACATAGATATAGAAGATAAAACTAATACCCAAAAACTGATGGAGAGCGACAAAGAGTATAGTCCGGAGAATGTTAATGATCACAAAGACATAAACCAAAGAGGTTTGAAAAAGGTCCCTTATATCATAAAAATGATGATAATAAGATAAAATTTTATTTCAAGACCATTTTTCTAAAGTTGAATAAATTTCATGAGAAGATATACTTACTTGATTTCATTCCAATTCATAAGAACAATCTCATGTTGTGGTTGTGCCCCTATCAATTTACACTTGATCATTTAATACATGAAATTAAGATGATTTTTTAGTCTTAAAGAACTAATATATTATAATATCCATATATAGAATGATAATTTATTCCTTCTATATTTAGTTATCATAAAAAAATAGTTAGCACAAGTTATCCAACATGCATAAATCTTTATATAGTGAAATAATACATTAATATATAAAACCTCATTAAATGTTCAATATAAATAATTTCAAAAATAGTTAACCTTATGAATCATACAAATTATTAAAATAAAAAACATTATAAATAAGGTTACATAAGTTTCAAAATTAACTTATCATTAATTTCCTTGTACTATAAAGTGGATCTTGATTTTCACATAACAAACATGTGAATAACTTCATCATGTATTCTCTTGAAACATGTTAATAACATAAATTACCCTAAAAAATCATTTAAAACATTAATTATTTATTATTCATTAACTAAAACATATATTATTAGATATATTCCTTAAATCCAAAAATGTTGTAAACTCCATCCATGATAGCATAAACCACCTTTTCAAAAAATCATTAATATGTTCTAATTTAATGAGTATTATCCAATTTAATTTATTCTTATCCAACATATCTTTATCCAAACTAAAACCATCTTCTCAACATTAAGAATATATTAAGGGTTACCTTACCTTAACAATGTGTTTTACATAAAATATAAACATTACATCAAATCAATTTTCTTGGTCATCTGCATCATTCAACATATTATTTTAAATCCTTAATGAAAAACTTATACTGAAAAATACTTATATACTACATTATTAGTATGAAATAATATTTGAATCCTAATGAATATAAACTTTGATGATTCCACCTTATCATTAAGACATTAACTAGGATTCCTCATCTTATATCCTAACACCTCTTTGCTTTCACATGTCATTCATAGTCTATTCATCGTTAGTAGTATAACCATTACTCATACTACCTTGATAATTCTCTTCTTGAGATTTTCCCATAGGAAATAAATTTGAATAATTCCCATACATTACATATTTAAATCATTCATTCATTGATAGTACCTTATGAATACCAATATTCCCATCTATTTTCTTAACTGAAGTTTTCATTTTACCTAAGAAATTGCTCAATATATATCCATCTTATACACAAATAAAATATCTTCATATTCATTTGAGAAATTACCTAGAGTGATTATTCCCACATTCTCAACATATAGGAAACTGAATCTTCTTTCCTATGTGGTCTAAACAACCTAAACTCTCAGTGAAATCTATCATTCTCTTCTTTGGGGAGTCCTATGGTTGGTTAATATGCATGTTTCCAATAACATTCCATGAAAACTAATTAAGCATAATCATAATTTAAATCATTATAATCATCATCCCATTTAGCTTCTCATCATCAAATTTTCCATCACATTCGATGTTAACCCAGTCCCTTCTCATTCATACCATTAACTGAAAGCAAAATTAATAATGTGAACTACACTTATCATATCTAAAAACCACATAATAATGAAAAATAACTTATAGGATGTCTAAATTATGACACCTTATTTTAAATATATTACACCTTAGTCTTACACTAGGTCATCCATTATCATTATCTACTTAAATCCTTCATAATGGTTTTTAAAGAGTTTGTGAATTTCCAAAGAATATCCTCAGGGAGCATCAAACCAGGTGTGTATTAAGTCCTGTTGTCCCGTACTAGGTCCCAATTGAGTCTATCTCAATATTGTTTTTCTGGGTTGTTACCCATAGGTAGATTTTTTCTATATCCACATCTACTATAGTATCTAGACGGGGATCTAATTAGTTGGAAATCACTCGCACCATCCTTTACCAAAATTTAAGGTAATTTTCCTATACTTTGAATCATCCTTAGGATTATCCTTAGGGATACACCAATAAATATTATTATAAATATTACTAGGGATATCACTAAAATTTTCTCATCCTAGTTTCCATAGGTTAACTTAACTTTTTTATTAATACCAACTATAGTGACCTAGGATTCTCATACATGGATATAACATTATTATTTGTAAATATTCATTAAATTACACAAAAAAATTCTTGAGGACCATAATAGTTTATTTCATTTAGAAACATGGAAAAAAATCATCTTAATTCATAGAAGGTCTTCAATTTATCCCATAAAGACCTTTCCTTATGTACTCATACTTAAAAACCTTTCTTCCTAACCTGTGGAATGGAATCATAAGAAAGGGTGATATCAAATTCTTAGTAAGGATAAAAAATGGAGATACATAAGAATAACCTGTACATAATGGTATAGGAACATGATCATAATATTTGAAAACCCTAATTTGTATATCAAGGATCATAAACTTGAGTCATTGAATAAATATTAGTAGTTCATAATACATGAATAATAAGTGAATCAAATAACATAATCCATGAGTGAATAACATTTTCATAAGATAGGGAATTTGTGTCATACAGATAAGCAAAGAAAATCATTTCAATATTAGTCAAGGGTTACTACAAATACCATCATAGCGGAAGAAGACCTTTTTTAAATTGGGTTCACTCCTTGTTCCAGCATTGTCTTACTGAACTGGGTTCACTCCTCATTCCAGCCATGTCTTACTAAACTAGATTCTCTCCCCATTCTATCCCTATCTTACTGAACAAGGTTCACTCCATGTTCTATCCCTATCTTACTAGATTTTTTTTACTCCAAATTCCATTCATATTTATCTCATGAGATATAAATATTTACACAACACATTGGAGGGAGATATAGGTCCCACACGTCTTTGGTTATAATGTAACCACCATCATTGGTTATCATGTAACCACATTCCTTGGTCATAAATTAACTACCATTACATAATGAAAATCATACAGATGTTTTCCACAAGTTCATAAAATATTCATCATATTATAACCAATGAAATGAAATGTTTTTCATAAAAATTTCATTATAATATAACCTATGGAAAATAAATAGGTTTCATAATCATTTCATCATTTCATCAAAGCATAACCCATGGAAAAAGAATTGGTTTTCATAATAATTATATCATGGTATATCCCATGGAATATAAAAATATTTTATAAATATATTATCATCAAAATATACACCATTCATAGAAAGAATATAATTGGTATCCTTGGTTCATATCCCCAGTAAAGAATATATTATATCAAAGGATGTCATCTTAGATGGAGAAGGATTTTGAAAGATTTTTTGGAAAATTTCTCAAGGAAAATAAAAATTCATTTAAATCAATTTATAAAACATTAGACATTTTCAAAATCATTTTCTTTGAAAAATACATTGAAAATTTATAATAAAATATTTGAAAAATAATTTAAAACATTTCTTGAGGAAAGTATCCTTTCTAAATTGAAAAATGATTTTTTAAAGAATAAATAATATCTAACATAATTTTATTTGAAATAACCTTGAAATTTTTTAATGTAATATTCAAATTAAAAAATGGTCTTGATGATGGGAAGTTCCTTTCATGTCGTACACATTAAAACGATGATTACTTTCACATTTTTGGTAAAATCCAAATGAGAATTGTTTGGAAAATAACATGAAGATTAATTTTAAGAAAATTTCAAAAAAAATTAAAACATGGGTAAAAATGTATTTCAAAAAGTTATAGGATAATAGTAGAACTTTTTTGGAATTTTTTTTTAAAACATGGATTTGGAAGAAAACATATTTCCCACCAAAGAGATAAATATAGTTGGATTTCCTATACAAATAATTCTCAATTATTTTAAGTACCAAAGAGTGTAAAAATGGAACATTGACTTGAAAATATCATGAATAAATATATTAAAAGAAAATTGATGATAATTATTGAAAGGTAGATCATGATATTTCATCATTGGAATAATAACCATAAACAATCCCAATAAATGATGAGATTGCAATATAAAACTCTTACCACTTTTGTAAATTTGAATTGTAAGAAACGTGAAAGAATAACAGTAAATGAAACATAAAATATAATTAAAATAAGGATATTAATTTTATAACATTACAAAGGTAAGTATATACAGATCATATATGAGGATTGGTGAATAACATAACTTATGTCCTAGAGAAGGAAAATTGAGACAAAAAAACCCTTATCGATTTGTTAACTTTTGAACCGTAAACCCCATGAAATAGAGATATTAAATGGATATGTAAATATACATAATTTTAGGTATAATAACATTAAAATAAATTCATGTTTATTATATATACCACATAAAATAAATAGGTGGTGAATATGTAATATGTCTCATAGAAGTAAAAATTGAGATAGAAATCCCTTAACTTAAGTCTTCAATTCCGACATACTCATTTAAAACTCTTATATAATTAATATAAGTTTATTATACATATATTATAGAACCCTATTAATATATATAATACCATATATTATTTTATTATGACCTTTTATTACCCACTTATTAACAATTTCATGTTAAATTTACGTTTCGGGCAATAACAACATTGTTTTTCTTATATGTTTTGATTTGTTATATTTTTGGTCCACTTACTTTGATCATGGTTCCATAACATATAAAACGATAAGAATGATATAAATATCATATATATTCAGTATATATGTATTTATAGTAATCCATAAAATTTAGTGATAGAAAATGAGATACACTATTCATAGAGATGATAGGTCATACATATAAAAAACGATATTTTCATTTACTTATAGGATTGAAATAAAGAAAAGTAAGTGATATATATTATAATTAAAGAATAATTTTTATGTCATATGTATCAAATATTTCCATTAAATCCATCCTTAATACCATTCATGTAAGGCATGAATGAATCACATTGCTTAGTGGGGTGGTAGTCCTCCGTACACACGAATGACGTTATCATATTCCCAAAAAATGAAAAATATGAAGTGATGTGTGATATAATAATTAAGGAATCATAATAAAATTAAAAATATCATATATATTATAAATAAACAATATATCCATCATTATCTCTAGCCTAGAGAGGTGGTAATGGAGAAATTAATAACATCAATTCGCAAGGTGGTAGTTTGTCATACACACAAACGATGATTTAATAACCAATTTGATGGAAGTGGAGAAGGTTGTAGGTCAAAACCTTAAAATAAAAACATCTTAGTATATGTAATATTATGAGTTTATTATATCATAATGGTATAATAATAATTTAATTAGGTGGAGAAATAAATAAAATTAAAATGATCATTGAATAACATCGCCTCTTCGTCGGGTATCCTCCTTAGGTTTGCACCAAATATTTCCTAGTTTGTATTTATACCCAAAATAAGGATAATAGGATAATAGGAGGTAATTTGGAAAGTTATTTTTTTATGTTTTTTTCAAGTCAATATTCTTGATATGAGTGAATATGTGAGGGTAGGGAGTTCCCTTTTGTTGTTAAGGAGGAGTGGCCTTTTTGTAAATACCCAAAAGTATTCACTATTAGGAGGAAAATATTACCTAAAGTGGCTAATTTTTTTATTATTAATGTGTTGGATTGATTATAAATTTTATAAAAACCTCCAAAAAAACGTTTTAAACATGTTAATCCTTATCTTCAATGTTTCCTTATTTTTTCCATTTTGGGTTTTCACTATGGTAAATGTTATTTTTAACCTAGGTAATTTTTCCTTTATGACTAAATTAAAAAGATCGTTATTAGATAATTTTTACCCAATTATTATAGATATTAAATAAAATTTATCAAATAAAAATCCATTGTGTTTTGAATATTAATTTTGAACACAAGTTCCTGTAATGTGCAAAAATATCCTTTTAACCTTAACTACATTACCAAAGTTTTTTACTTTTCAGGAGTCAATATAGTCATTATAAAAGAAAAATTGGTCCATGAATGGAACATATTTTATATTTAATATCATTTAAAAATATCATGTCATAATATAGTATTTTTCATAAATTTTAAATCATTTAATAAAATAAAATTTATTATAATATAAGATTAATGTTAATTTCGACATTATTCATTTAATTCGAATTCAAAAAAAATCAAGAAAAAGATATAATTAAAATAAATCATTTTCAATCCTCTATAAAATTATATACTCATATAAAAAATAAATGGAACATAATAATTCATTAAATTTACTTCACTTTTAATTTTTTTAGTATCATTTATTTTATTTTATTATTAACTAAATAATTTATATGTTGGAATTTCTTAATCATTTAAAGTAATTATTTCATCTCCAAAAAAATAAAATAAATTATCATGAAAAAAAAATCATTTATATTTAAAATATTTTTTATAACTGAACATATTTTTTTCCCTATTCCAAATCTTTATAGATTCTAAAAAAAGAAGGTTCTTTTTTATCTTCTTCTTTACTTAACTTATTATATAGGTCACATTCATGGAAAATTATCCCAAAAACTAATAAAAATAGAGAATATGGTCATAATTGTCTAAATATGTCCATAAAATGGGTGTTAGAAAAATTGGTAGGTCATTTTAGCCCTTATATTCTTAATTTAACCCCTAGTAAACCCATTTTACCTTAACTATGGAAATTAGTTTTTACTGCATTCACTATTCATTTTGGTCCAAAATTAAGTTGAAATTACTAGATAATATAAATTATTCTGATCCCAAATGTGGAATATATTTTTTAAAATTACATTCATATAAGTGGACAAAACTATTTTAATATTAATCCCATAAATGTGATGAGAAAGCATGTTTTTAAAGAGAAAATAATCAAACAGTTACAAAGTTTTTATATCCAATTTAAATATGAAATTGATTACAATGACCTACATTGGATTAATATATGTATAATTTAAATAATTATACTTAAAAAATTGGAAATATAATTTAACTTTATAAATAATTTAGGTGAAAATATAGTTTTCAATTAAAATTTAGTATTTTGAGTATTCATAAAAAAATGATACTTTTCAGAAAAATACCAAAAATTCACCCTAAGAAAATTTTAACATTATGAATCAAAAAATAATTTGATTTTATAAATTTAATTGTATAAAAGTGTTAAAAAGTAATTTTATTAACATTCAAAAAAATAAATAAAAAGAACTATTTTTGAGAAAATAGTATTTTAAAAACATATAGACTTTATTGAAAAAACTTTTATACATAATATTTAAAACATAGTTATTAGTATTCACAAGGTTTAATGGATAGTTTATAAAGGTCACGGTTAAATAATATTAATAATATATTATTTTTTATTTAAAACTCAACATCATCTATAACATAAGCTATCCTAGTGTTGCCTGCAGCACAAACATAACTTGGTGTTGTGTGTAACATAAGCTAAAATCGATATTGCAGGTAATATAAAATATCAAATTGATTCAATTCGTTTGAGAAAAAATATTTCCTAAAATCTCAGGGTGTTACATGATATCATAAGTCCAAAGGTATAATTCTATTAAAAATATCATATATATTCATTTATTCTATCCTTATTACCATCCAAGTAAAATGAAAATTGGAAAAACACATCATACCAGTTCATGAGGTGGTATCCTACCGTACACATGAGCAAAGTTATTGTTTTCCAAAAGGATGTAAGGTAAGATGGTAAAAGTGATATTATAATTCCAAATTTATATTAATTTCATAAATAAGATATATATATATATATATATATATATATGTTAAATACAACATTATATCCAACCATGAGAGGTGGTGATGAAAAACGAATGACATCTGTTCACAAGGATGTAGTCTGACATACACATGATCAACGGTTTCATTTACCATTTGATGGAAGAGGATATGGATATATGTTATTCCATTAATATAATAACATCACAATATATGTGAGTTATTGGTGTTATTATATTAGTATATTTGAAGAATATTTAAAGGAGATTGAGGATGAAATAAAATAAAAACACATGGTTAATGACTATAACTCTTCCTCTGAGAGAATCTTTAGGTTTATAACTGAATCCTTATTATAATAAAGAATGAATTAATATTTTCTTAGGAGGTTATGGTGATTGAAATAATCATTCAAAATGGTTCTCAATATTCAATTCAATTTGTTGATCAAGACCTATCACACGTCACCTTTATTTTGAAATATCATCACCCCATACTGTGACCTCTTCATATGAAGAAATTCCCTTTTGAACATTCGATATGAGACCTCTTTAATAACCATCACTATTTATACCATGATACACCATATTAATAACACAAATGGGTAAGTTAAGTATAATTGATAAACAAGAAGAAGAACTATGAAGTAAAGAAGATAGGGTGACCTCTCACTGTAAGCAATTTAATCACCAATAAAATTCATAGAATTGATTAAAGAAAAGAAATTCAAGCACATGAAACTCAATAAAACCACCATTCCCTCCATCAAATAAACACTGAGGTTAGTTCTCCATTGTTAGTGGAATTTATAAGGGAAATATGATGGGAGAACACCTAAAAATAAAAATGAAATAAAGAAGGTATGAAGAAGAAGAATAATGCATTAAAAGTAAACTAATATTACAGAAGTTTAAATTCTAAAAATATACTAATAATATTAAAAAAAGGATACCAACATGTTTCCAACCCTTTGAAATGATGTGGAAACACATTTTTATTAGGATAGGGGAGATGAATTTTCATGCCAGAAAGATACTTTAAAAGTTTGTGTTCGTTATCCCCATTAAATGGAAAAATTGGGAAAAAGTGTCATAGTTGAATTTTTTATGTAATTCATATACATTAGATGAAAATATTTGAGTTTTATTATCCATTATATGTAGGGTTCATGACAATTTTACTCTAGAAAATTATTTCAGACTGACAGACTCTTTGTATTCGCTAAATATGGTTTCCGATTCGTTTATATCCTTGAAATATGTAGAATCATGTATGACCACCTTTATGGAAAATGTTTAGTAATATAATCACCATATTAATGTATAATTTCCACTCCTTTGGGATTATAGTTATGGAGATATGGTCCCATTATTAATAATATCCAGATATGTGAACATTTTTCAAGGCCTGAATTGTGAGCTGATTTTGGGCCTCAAAATGATGGATTGAGCTTTGTTTCAAAAATAATGAAATGAAAAAAAAACATGCATTGCAGCATAAAACAAATAATTTCACAATTTAAATTAGTTCAGTAAAAGTGGTGATTTAAATACATTATAAAATTAAAACTGTTAAAATCCAAATTCATGCCATTTTTGAAATTAAGCTCAAATTACTTATAAAACATAAAGATGTGACAATTTCCCATAAAATAAAACTATGGTGGGATTTAAAATATTTAATTACATTCTTAAAATTTATGAAACTATTAGCTTCATCACACCCCCAAAATTAAGAATTTCACTCCTAGAAAATAATTTTATATTCCAATCAAAATCCACACGACATTAAAAAAATGGGAAAACATTAATGATCAATTCCAAAATATAATTTCATCATATATATTCTATGAAAAAACTACCTATTAATATTTATTCCTCACATTTAAATTCATTCAACCTTGAAAATACATCCATGAACAAATCACAACAAACCTCACATTGAATTTTATATCACTCTTCACTCAAGATAAATTTAATATGGAGTTAAGCTCATACTTGGATAATGCATGTATCACCATAGGATTGTGACAATTATATTTTATCCATATCATCAAACATGAAAATATTTTCAATTATGATGTATTTTTCCAGGTGAATTCTTTGGATTAGGGTTGGTGTGTAAAAACATTTAAAAACATTAATGTCTAAAAGAGGAGGTTAGACTCTTAAGTACAATGCATGAATATTTAAGTAAAGAAATTTTAAATTTATCACTCAATTCCCCTTGAAAATGTGAAACACAACACCCCCCATTTTTTTTATGAAATGTGAGATGATTAAATCAGTTTCTAAAATTAATTATATCATCTATGTTCTCCACTTATTTTTTTCTTTTTTTAAATCTATAGAAATGAAAAACTTTATTTTTCCTTTTTTTATGTAGGATGAGATGAAAATTGAATATAATGAATGAATTAAAATTCATAAATTTTATTTTAGAGGGGGTCATGATTCAAAAAATAAATTACAATGGGAAATTCAATATCATCTCCATTTTTTTCTTTTTATAATTTTTTCTTTTATTGTTTTTCATTTTTTTGAAGGAAAAACTGATGAAACAAATAAATCAAAATGTAATGATAATTCATGCAAAATTATATCATTATACACTACCCAAAATGTTTAAAAACGCCAAAAACCACCCAAAAATAAAACACATCCCAAATAATGCACACTCAAACTTGAAATATCCATGAAAAAACACCAAGAGTGTAAGTAGCTAAGGAAAAATCAACTTGTAATTTGGATGAAGCCTATAAGGAAATTCATGGAATATAATGGATAGTGAAGTATATATATAAAGTTAGTTATCAAGTAAAAATTTTTCAATCCAAATGAGCATCTCAATCATGTAAAAAACATTCTATAATATTCAAATAATTGAAAGACAAAAATCACAAGTTCGGGTTCTCACAAAAAATCCATGATTATCTCAAAAAAGTGAGGGTATTAAGGAGAATATATAAAAATGGTTCATAATACCTCAAATAGTTGGAAAAATATTTTAATTAAGTGTTTCATGGTAATTTATTTAAAAAATTAGAGAAACTAATAAAAATTATCGAAAATCCAATTTAAGGAAAAAGTTTCCACGTCAATAATCAATTAAATCCATTTTTTTCAAAAATCATTTCAACTTTATCAAAATCAATTCATGTGTGAACAATTAATTTAATATTCTTTTAAGATAAATTTTCCTTAAAATTAAATATAAAAATAAAATCATTCAAAAACAATTAAGCGGGCTGACACTCCCCCCACACTTAAATTTAACTAACCCTCATTTCAGCTCATGAAAATAAAATTAAGGTCAAAAACAAAAAGGAAAGATATATCCTAAATATATTTTATAGTGCCATCCATGAGTAAATATACTAGAAACACCACTAAACCTAGAAATCATGAAATAAATAAAATCAGAAGAAAAATAGAGAAAAATAAAGTAGAATGGAAAATATGATAGAACATGGTTTAGAACCCAATGTGGGTGCAAGGTGTTTCTTACACCTAGTCAAGAAGTTCTAGTGGTTTAACCCCAATATAAAGGTAGATAGGTTTTCTTTCCCATAAAACCCTACATTTTATTTATCTTAATATCTATCAGTAGATTTATGGAGTGAGAAACCCCAAATAAAATAAAAAAATACCCAACCCACAAAAGAGATGGAATTGAAAATTTAAGGTGTATAGGGGGAGGGAAAATAATAAAGGGGTGATCGCTCTTATGATCAACTAGAGGATTGGTGTCCACTGGTGATGAAGGTGGTATAATGCAATGTGTCTTATGTTTTGGTTTGGGTTCAAAAAATTATTCTACAATTATTTATTGATTTGTGCCATCATTCTCATTTTCATTAGTGTACAACATGGCTGGATCCTCTATTTTCTCCTCAACACAAGTAACTTTTTCATATTCTTCATACAAAGCCTAAAATAGTGGTTATGAATCTACCAAATAATAATAAGGTATATCAGTTTAAAATTCATAATTGATAATATTTTAACAAAAATAATGCTCAGAAATTAAATCTTTCTCAATACATTCAACTTCAGACTCTTTTTCCTTTATTAGTGTATCTGGGAATTCCTTAGATAGAGATGAAATTGGATATTCAAGAATTGATTCAAAATCACCAATATTTTCTTGAAATATATCTAGAATAGGTATTTCACTCTAATAATATTGTATTTTTTTTCCATTCCATCCATTTAACATTAAATACTTCAACTTCGACGGCTGACAATACAACTAACATGCTTTCTTTTTCATGATCTTTGAAATTTTCTTAAATTATCATGGAATTTTGTTCCATTTATAACTTCAATGTCTCTTACCTTCAAGGATCACCAAAATAGTTACCAATAGGAAAATAATATGAAACAACATCATAAAAGTCAATCTCAACCTATGAAATTATTGATATGCAATGAAGCTATTTTTTAAATTTTTTTTAATTTTTTGTTCTTTTATGAAAAATAGTGACTAAAAGTACTCATGCTCCCTGAAAATGGCACAAAAATTCTGCATGGGGTCTTTTCATGGATCCCTATTTAATTAAATTTTTATTATCCTAATAACAAAAAATAGTGGCACACCCTAGGGTCAATCACAAGGATTCTGCATAGAACCACATATTTTTCTATTTTCACTATTATATTCTATTTAATAAAAACCACTAAACAAATATAAATATGAAGTTTTGAAATTAATGTCATATAATATGATATATAAATACAAATACAATTCAAAATAGAATATTTTTAGAAGAATTAATGAAGGAAAATGTTCTTTGGAGGTTACGGTGATTGAAATAATTATTCAAAATTGGTCTCAATATTCAATTCAATGAGGTGATCAAGACTGGTCACACCTCACCTTCTTGTTTGAAATGTCATCAAACCATACTAATACCTATAAATACTGGTAAATTATCTACTAAACTTAATCTAGGATAACTCTTTTCTAACCATCACTATTTATGCCATGTTGCACCATATGCATGACACAAAGAGTGATGGGAAGGGTGATTGATAAAAAAGAAGAAGAACATGGTGGTGGAAAAAACAAGGAAACCACTCATCATAATAGATTTAAACACCACCAAAATTCCCATAATTAAATAAAGAAAATTAATTCAAAAACATGAAACTCAATCAAATCACTATTCCCTCCATCAAACAAACTATGAGGTTAGTTCTATATTTTTAGTGGAGTTGAGAAGGTAAATATGGTGGGGGAATATATAAAAAATAAAAATGAAAGAAATGTGGAATGAAGAATAATAATAACATAATAAAATTAAAATTGTATTAAATAATTTAAAATACAACAAATATTTTAACGGAATCAAATAAAGGATATCCCCATGTTGTAATCCCTTTGAAATGAAAAGGAAACACATTTTTGTAGGGACAGAAGAGATGAAATTTCACTCCCAAAAGATCCTTTTAAAGTTGGTGCATTTTAGTCCAAATAAATGGATTAATTGAAAAAATCCGTTATAATTTAAGTTTATACTATAATTTATCCTCTTTAAAACACAAAATTTTAGCATGATTGTGTTAGAGTTAGTGTCCTAGAACCAACTATTTGTACTTTTATTATATGGGTCTTTACTGTATTAAAATATCAAACATCTTATTACATATTTTTTCATTATTCTGCATGACTATTATGTAATAATGTCCTAGAGTATTTTTTGCATTGATAAGGTCATGGTAGTTCCCTGCCAAGATGAGTAACATGAAATTATATAACAATATTCATAAATATAGTTCTATGGTTGTACAAAATACAATAATCAGACACATAGTATACATACTATCAGGTGAGAGTACTTGTAAGCAGATTAGACTTCCTCTCATGAAGCTCATACTTGGTAATCTCCAAGATGGGAGATTTCGAGAACATACACTCCAATACAAATTCTGCATGTTTTTTTATCATCATATATTCCTATCTGTAAGTGTGTGTAATGATCCTTAGTCTTTAAGATTATCATTCATATGTGTCATGACTTGCGCAGTTTGATTTACTGACGAAAACCATCACACAGACAGTTGGTGGGAAGTAGGGTACGTTTGGTGTGTCACAAGTGGCATGTTATTAATGTATAAGTCAAGGAAGGATTTCTCCCTTCCATTTATGGAAGTTTATATCTCGGCCCATTGATTGAAATAGAACCGTTGCATGAAATTTCATGTCCATGGTGTAACGACAAGCTTATTTCAGGTAGTAAAAGAATGACGTATCAAGCATAAAGGTTGATGACACTATCATGAAACCTTCTTGATTAGATATTGAGACAAGGGGATTATATTACACAGTGAGCATTCGTATGTGGATGTGGTTGCTGCAACTTTAAGTTCTTTCTATTGGGTGCCTTGACCCGTTGGTAGATAGTACTCTTGGACTTTAGGCAAGCCTGCCAAATGCTAAGGAGAAATAATCCTAGGGGGTCACACCCTAAGTTTTTTTGGTAATCTCATTTAAATTATATTATAATTTAATTGATGAAATAAATATTAATATCAAGATTATGGAATAATTTTCTTCAAGTTAAATTGATTGAAAAAATTAAATAAATATTTATTCACTCGATTTTGGGTAATATATATATATATATATATTTTAGTGAACATGTAATAAATATTTATTTACTAGTTTGTAAATAAAATATTAATTTAAGAGAATAAATTATTTATTTATTTTTTCAGTAATTCAATAAATAGAAGTAGAGTTTGAGCGGACCACGGCCGGTGCGGTAGTAAAATAATTATTTGAAAGATGGTAAATAATTATTTAACTACTTGGAACAAATTATAATAATAATAACACAATCATTATTTTGTAATGAAAAATTTTATTTATAATTCCATTTTCCATAAGCTGGTGCACCATAAATAATGACGCGATATGATTATTAAAATAATTATTTTTCTCTAAGGTTATGAATGTATTTAATTACTTTTATGAAATTAAATATTTTTACTGAATCTCCATGTCAATAAATAGACACGTACATCTACTGTTCCATTTACCGAACTGTACGCTTGGTGAATTGAGAATTGTTGAGCTAAATAATTTCTCTCTCAAATCCTCTTCTCTCCCCTATTAAGAATGATAAACATTCTTCAAGACTAAAGAATAAGAAATCAGGAATGATCGACACAAGACACTCACTTGTCCATGCTAGCAACTGAAGAAAGAGTGGTGTCGATTGGAGGCCATCGGAGCATGTGTGGATCACCGGTAGAGGGAATCTCATTTGGATCCTCGTAAGTCACTACTGGAAATTAGATCTTTCCCAACACTTCTATACCAACGGTTTGCAAAAACCGTTGGTATAGGTCCCCTTTCCCAACGGTTTGGCCAAACCGTTGGGAAATGCCCCCAAATTGGCCACTTTTCCCAAGGGTTTGGACAAACCATTGGGAAAGGTGGACCTATCCCAACGGTTTGGCCAAACCGTCGGGAAAGGTGGACCTATCCCAACGGTTTGGACAAACCGTTGCGAAAGGTCCCCAAATATGCCACTTTTCCCAACGGTTTGGCCAAACCATTGGGAAAAGTGGTCCAAAATTCAACCTCCTTCACAGAATGAAAATCACAACCAAAGACCTATACCAACGGTTGTTAAAACTGTTGGTATAGGTCTATACCAACGGTTTTAACAACCGTTGGTATAGGTAATTTCATTTTTATTCAGACCTTCGTACCGAGAACATTATATAAATCAAAATTTAAAATATTTATGAGAATACATATATATATTTATGTAATTATGATCACAAAAGTCATGTTAGGTTAGTGGTTGAGTCGTTCAATTATAAACGAGGGGTCCTGGGATCAAATCCTAGAAGATGTTTTATTTTTGGAATTTATATACCAATGGTTCCATTACCGTTGGTATAGATTTCATATTACCTATACCAACGGTTTTTGGAAAACCGTTGGTATAAACCTATCCCAACGGCTTACTTGGCTACGGTTCTCCAAACCGTTGGTATAGGCTATACCAACGGTTTGGAGGCCTATACCAACGGTTCCAAACCGTTGGTAAAGGATAGTTTTCCAGTAGTGAGTGCAACAAGACAATCCAGAAGGGTCATTCTGGACGATCAACCTCACCAATAAGGAAAATACCGAAGATCCATGTATTCCTTTCTTTATGAAATTAATTAAATTAATTATTAACATGATGTGAAAGATCCTCTCTAAAGGTTTTATGCCTATTCCTTATTTATATAAATCTTTGATTATATTCCATGGAGACTGTATTTTATCGTTGTATTGATACCGAAATAGTACTTGATCATGGTAGAAATTAATGTTTGGAACTAGCTAAACTGTGCTTCTTCTACACTCAAAACCAAAAAGTGGTATCAGAGGGGTCACATCATAGTTTATAATTATTTAAATATTTCGTTTATGATTTACGCATTTAATAATTTAGTTGTTTCAGTTCAAGTTAATATTTCTGCAAATCTGAATCCTGAGATCTGTTCCTATTTCATTTCTCATTCACCTTACAAAAATGATCTTTCCTATTAATTTTGAAAAAAATAAAACAGAGGATCTTATACACAGGTTCCAAAGGTTCCTGGACATACAAAACCAGAACACACGGCATGTGTTCTATAGTAGATGAGGTGTAGTAAAGGTTCAATTCACCGGGTCTAGTACACCAAACCAAGCTGGTTCATTGGAGTTTGACTGAGTCTTAATGACTTAGTGTGTTAACCAGGAACAAGTGGCAAGTGGTTTCCGGATTACACACCATGTAGACCACTAGACATGATGTGTAGTCCCTTTGGGTTAAGGTTAGACTATGTACCGCGTACACAGCTTGCCTGGCTGGAGACTGTGTAACGCTAATACTACATGGCGTGTGGCCCACTGGACACACAGTGTACTCCGAAGATTTTCAATGTACACTCACACGCCGTATCCCTAGGCGTGTACTTTGGATTGATGGCGAACAATAGTACATGTCCTGTAATTGGAACTATATGCCATGTACTCATTCAAATTACGTAAATTTATTATTATATTATACAAACCCTTGAGACGTGTACCATGGTGTTGTTGTAATGTTGAGGCACAACACGTAATATGTGTTTTATATTTATTTGTTTAATTTAACATATACGTAATGTTCATTTCTACTCATGAGGTAGTTACAAACATGAATTCAATAGGTTCCCTCCAAGGTACAAGTTATGTACAAAGATAATTTTAAATGAATTTATTTGTTTAAAATTATGCTGGATGAGAATCCCATGGAAATTTAGAGAAGTGTTTAAGATAAAATGATTTATTAATTAAATATGATAATTAATTTATTCGAGTGTGATTTATATTAATCCAAAACGATTAAAGAGTTTAATGATAGTTTTATTTATGTGTAAATATCATTTCATGCATGGATGATGATGATCTAGATCAAGACCTTTTTATGTGGAAGATTTATTTTAATTAATTTATTTAAATTAAATTTGTTGGCCTGTGAGGCTTCTCCTCATTAATATATAGGGCCTGTGTGCCCAAGGTTTCTTTTATATAGACCCACTTTTTACCCCTCACTTGTGTGTGATTTAAAAATGGCATATGTAATGGATGTAACTCCCTTGATAATAGAGGAGGTTCAAGATGGAGCCAATATGAAACCAATCCTAGGAGATACAGTGGTGGATAGGTGGAAAGCTATAAACACATTCCCTAAAGGTTCAAGGTATTTATCCCTTAGTTAGGGTTAGTTTATAAATTACTAGATAAACTAACCATTAGAAAAGATCATAATAATTCCCTTTGATTTATTTTATTTCTATTAATTGGATTGTTTATCATTATGTATTTTTTATCACGATCACATAATTAATGAATTAAACAACCATACAAGATGGATCTAAAATAAACCAGGCCTATGCGTAAATATTTTCAACACATGGTTAATGAATTACATTACTTCCACTTAATATTAATAAGCATTTTATAATGATAATAATGAATTCATTCATAAGAGATAAAAATCCCTCCAATAAAATATTATGTCAGACCAAGCCTGTTTTTTCTTAATTAAAGGAAAAACTCAATTAAACTATGTGTTTGACCAACCATTTTTGGGAAACTTACTTTTATACTTGAATCCATTATGAAAGGTTTCAGTTTGACTTAACCATATTACATCAATAGGAGTAGACCTTGCTAGACTTGGTGTAATATTGGAGGTTAGAGTTGGGGAAATCCAAAGGCTGGATTTCAGGATTGGGAAGTCCACACAACAGATCAAGGAGCTGCAAGCCCACAGTTGGCAAAGACCTGCCTACCTAAATAGCTTCAAATTGCTTGACCAACCCTTGTTGGGGTTCTGTGAAGGGGAATATGGATCCATGCCACTATAATTTCAACGCAACTAGAAATTCTGAGTTCAATGGTGATGGCCATTGGGACTTGATAAAATAGTGGGAGACTTAATAAAATTAATTTAGTAGTTATCATAAAATGTAATCAAGAAATTACTAATGATCTGATCTTTTAATTATAGAATAAAATCAACAATCTCTTCAACTACACTATCCTTGCGATCAATTCATAACGATGTTTGTAGACCATTTCTAGTTGAAGCAAGGGGAGGGAACTCATACTTTATAACTTTTACTGATGATTTTAGTAGATATGGATATATCTACTTAATGAGGAATAAGTCAGATTCTTTTGATAAGTTCAAAGAATAGAAGAATGAATTTGAGATCCATCATAGTTAGAAGATTAAGAAACTACACTCAAACCGAGGTGAAGAATATATTAATCAATACTTCATTGATTACTTATGGAAGTTTGGGATCCTATCACAACTCACTCCTCCTTACATGCCCTAGTTGAATGGTGTTAGCGAAAGGAGGAACCGCACCTTGTGGGACATGGTGAGATCAATGATGAGTCCTGAGAGTCTCACATTATCCTTTTGGGGATATGCGTTACAAACAGTGGCACACATACTAATCTAAGTACCAAATAAATCAATAAATGTTATTCCATGTGAGTTTTGGAGTGGAAATAAAGCCATGATATCGAATTTACATGTGTGGGGAAGCGATGCATTTGTTAAGGCCCCTTTAGGTAACAAAATTGCACCCCGATACAAAAAGTGTACCTTTATACAATAGTGGAAAATGGGTTTATACCAATGCATGCATGACCACAGTTTATAAGAACCGTTGGGAAATTGGGGTTTATTCCTACAGTTTTTCTAAAACTGTTGGTATAAATTACCGATTTCTGATTTTTATCGCGATCCCTTCGATTTTTCACCCCCTCACGAACCCTCCCCAACCTCAGCCTCCTGGACCTCTCCTCCCATTCCCGACCTCGACCTCCTCGACCTCTCGACCTCCGCCTCCGCCTCCCGACCCCCAACCCCTCTCGGATCCCTCTCCTCTAGTAACATTCAACCCTCCCCTCTTGGATCCCTCTCCAATGATGACGTCCCCCTCACCTCTCGGCTTCTGGATCCCTCTCCTCCAGCGACGTTCCCCTCTCCAATGACATCCCTCGTCCCCCTCTCCAGTTGCGCGCAAGACCCCCCATGGCCGAACACCCCGCACGACGCCCCCTCTCTCGGCTCCCTCTCCTCCACCATTTATCCCAAATTTCATGAGGGTTCTTTATCGATACATCTAGGTAAGAATTCATCTTCTTTAATTCTTCAATTTCTTAGAGTTTTCCAATCTTCAGTTTCCCAGTTTCACTCGGTTGAACCCAAGGTGTTTTGAGGTTTCCTGATTCTAACTTTGATCCTTGTTTCTAGGGGGTATCATGGTTCTCTCAAGTCACCTAGGGCATGTTTTGGCATCCAATGCCAAAGGCAAAGTGGTTTGGATAGTCTTGGTTCATCTGCCACCATTTGAGATTGGTTTACTCTTCTCTCTTTGATTTTCCCAATTTAATTTGGTGCTTGTAGTGATTTATGTGTCTATGAAATCTCTATATTAGGTATGAATTGCATGAATAAGACTACTTTACATCCTGAATATCTATTTGTGTGTGTTTTTAGCTCATATCTTGTTATATGTTCAAGATTCATCCTTTGGTATAATCATCTCATGTTTGTTTATTGATGGGTGAGTGGAGATATGCTGAGAAACATGACATTGTACAATGTATATATGGGTATAATTGATTTTTTTATTCTGTTTTGGTATGTGCTATTATATTTGTCTAACACGGACTAGTGTATGTTTGATTCTACTTTCATTGAATCTTATTTTTATGATTCATTTTTTAATTTTGAATTGATGTTAATTATATTAATCTCAATTGTGTTATTTATCATTTTTTACTTCTGTTTATTTGATGTTTCATGGATGTCTAATGTATGGGTGGCCCATTCTAGATTCTCAATAACTGATTCAATGCCACACATTCTTGAGGATGAAACAAAACAATTTAATTGAAACCCACATGAATTCATTCAAACTGAATTGAATGATATAAGACATAATATAAGTAGGATAAATCAAAATAATCTGAATTGTATTAACCTATAAAGAGTAAAATTGAATATTCCCAAATGAATCTACAATAAATTAAATTAGCTTATACCGAAAAAATAAATTGAAACTAAATAGATCTAAAACAAATAATATCATGTTGTATCAAAATGAATCATACATAATCAGGGACCTACCTCAATTAGGATGAAATCAAACATAACAAACCAAGATGAACCATAGGAAACCAAACCAAATTAGATTATGAAGTGTAAACCCAAAATGAGTTAAATTAAATAAAGTGGCACCATACAAACCCACAAATGATGTATCAAATTTGACCAAATATAATGAATTAAAACCTATATAACGGCAATCGACGTGAACAAAATTGAACTAAACCGAACTGATAAAAACCAAATGTAAGGAAACTGAATTGATTAGAACCCCATCTTTAAGTGATAACTTGCATGCCCTTTCAATAAGAGAGTAATCTCCATTTTCAATAATTGGACTAGTCAGTGAAAGATAATGTGTGAAATTGAAACGGTCAGATCATCTCACCAGATCAACAACCTCATCAGGGCCTAATGGTGTATACTCAAATCAAGAGATGTATAGTAGCCTGGGGTGAAACAAGGCACCAGGGATTACGATGGTGTTGTGATAACTGTATCAATGGATGTGATCCCCTATCTATCCAAATAAAAACTGTAAAGGACCACTGATTCTATAAGGGATATTTACCTATTGAATATGGATCAAGAGATGCCAGAGGCCTATAAGGGTAAATACGACTATATTAAGAGGCCAAATCACTACCACTCAAGTTGCCATTACCAAAGTGCCAACTTGGATTCCTGAACACGCATCCCCTACTAGAAAAAATCACCAATTCAAAAATATTTCCATGAAACCATCAATCCTAAGGATTATATATATTTACAGCCTCACCCAATAACCCTATGTGGTGTATTCTCCTTCTTCTATGAGTTATGAATATGAACTGACACTATTATGGACCTTCTGGGAAGGGAACCAGTGAGGACGTATAGCGGTCGGCCAATCTCTACTACGATAGAGTAAAATATTGATCCAATATTTAAAAGAGATGAGTGATCATATAGAAATATCATTTATTAACATTTCTTTCATGATATTGAGCATATCCCTCACCAAAACTAGAGTCTATGAGGGGTTATCCCAGACATCCATGACATGAAGAAATTTGTTTCACATTTCCCCAAGGGGGGGTATCCAACCTATTCAATAGAAATCCTAGAGGCTAATTCCAACCTTGTTGTGCGGCAAATGGAATGAGTTGGTTCCAAGGAACCAATGGATAATCAGTTCTATTAGAATATTAGACTGGTGGTATCTGATATACTAGGAAACCCATACTGGTTCATAAATATGGATAACGTGTAGCTGGTCGGAAAAATCTAAGCAGCTTTACCTAACCAAGAATATCCATGTTCATTAATCAGAGATGTGCCCATGTGGTTCTCAAGACACCATGGAAGCCCTGGCGATAGGTCTACCTTATCAAAAAACATCTGGTTGGCATGTCACATTCATCATAAAAAAGGTTTTAAACATGACCATTTGACTCTGTGTCACAATGAACGACTCCGTTGAAAGACTAAAGGGTTTTACATGATAATGATCATTCATCACCACAAGACCCTTCATTGGTGATGCAACATAGTACCAACAGGTAGAGAGATTATCTTCGATAACACTCTTATGAAGTTGCAAGACCCCTTGACTTTATCAAATAAAGAATTAAATAAAAGAGGAAATTGTGGATGATTCTTATGGAGTGTGATACGTTGTAAATTACCCACATGGTTAGTCAATACCCCATTGTTTGGACAAAGTATAATAATTGGGGTGTAGGTGGAAGGTTATTGTGGTCAATGATCATTATGTGACACCCCATGAATAAACCATTACTGGATCATATGAAACGCATAAAAACAATTCCCTACATCGAATCCATCCCGAATCTATGAGATACCCACCCCAAAAGCCAATGTATAAATATGGTTTTGAGGCCTCTATATCCCTCCCCCTTAGCACAAGAAAGGAATCTATGCACTTGAAAATTTAGGCATCCACAACTGATCACATACGTTGCAGATTTCACATACCGACCAATCTCGTGATCACAATTATTACCCACTAGGTAAAATACAGGGAACAACCTAAGGGTTCATGAGGCATGCATAAACAATTCATGTGATAACATGATTTATTGCGAAGGACTTCTGGCGTGACATCCAGGTCATGTGAAGGAGGTCCTGAATATCTGATGAATCATTTGAATCCTCAACAAGCTAATACTAGAAAAATATAAGGAACATATGTAATAAAATATGGAATAAAGTTTAAAAGACATGATACTTATGTAAAGAAAATATACAATGATCCTCATAAACATCACACGACTCACCCAGATCATATGAAAGCATCAGGACATGTCACACAAATCATGTGACACTCCCTAGATAATCCATTTGGATCATGAGATGTCCTCCAGACATTTCTATAAAGTCTTATGATACCCCTCAGACATGCCACCTAATTCTTTTGAATCCCTAGGGGCTCTCCATATAGATCTTAAAATTTCCACATACAGGTCACCAAAATTATGCAACAACCCCATTGTCGATTAGTTAGGTATCGCGAAGTCCTCCACACTTACCGGCCAGATCATTTGACATCCCGTAAGAATATCATGAAAGTTTCATGATGAAAAAAGGTCAAGTCACCTGTATTTCAATGGATCAATGTATTTAACATGGTCTTTAGGATTAATTTTGAAGTTCTATCCACATGAATTAGGAATGAAATTTCATCACATGGTATATGATAATCCAATGATAGATGATGTAGGTCCAACAATAGTGAGAGGTACAATTAATATTGATTCATCATTATATAGTGTTTTATTTGAAAATATTTCCACAAATTATATTATTTAGACCTATATTTTGTACATGATAAATCATTTTATTAATTTCATGAAATTTGTGATTTAAATTGCAATGCCTTTAGATAAAAGGAGAGAGAAATGTCTCAAATTCCACTCTTATGATTTTCCTTATATGATATCATTCATTTCTAGGTATTTTTTACTCTAGATATGGAACCAATGGATATAATTTTTAATATGTATAGATTGATTATTATTAATTCCATGATCAACTAAAACCCAAATGAATGAAATTTTCCAAGATAATATAAAAAAACAAGACAAACTAAATCTAATGAAAATTTACCAAACAAACTTGTACTGAACAAAACCAAACTAAGCTGAAACTCGAGCCAAACTAATTATATACCTTTTATAGGAATATTAATTGTTAATTAATAGGAATGTACTTTTTGATAGTATCATTTTGAAACATGGATTTGTTTCCCCCTTGCTTGTAGGAACATGATTTGACCCATGTGGGCTTGTGGTTATTATATGTTGGGCGGTGACATGTATAGTCACAGGAGATAGGTATGTTTTAGTTTAGTTTTTATTTTATTTTATTTATCGCATTGGCCACTTAGGTATTTTACTGGTTTCTATGGATAGGGAGTAGTTATATTCTATGAAGGTGGCCAGAAGGGTTTCAGATTGTTTCAGTCCACCGGCTTTGATCCGAGGTAAGATTCTATGATTACTACTTGTCTCTGACCTCATATATTTTGAGGGTTTCAATGTTTTTGACTCCATATTATGTTTTTAGTAGGGCGTTGCATCGTTTTGTGTTGGTTCGGGTGTATTTGGTTCTCCGCTACCAATCAAGGTAAGGTTTTAATGCTGTTGGTTTGTTTTTCACTGGTTATGTAGGGTCCTTTATGTGTTTTATGGTTTTTAATATCCTTTTTGTAGTGCATTGATCCCTGCTCGTGGGTTTTGAGTCACCAAGTCAAGGGTGACTCGCCTGCGTGTGCATAGGTAAGTAAGTATATGTATGTGGGTTCCCCCGTTACGTGTATAGTCAACCATGACAATGATTATACACGTATGGGGATAGGTGTGCCCATGTATATATATAAAAATGCATACGTAGGTGATTGGATACTGGTATATGCATATAAGAATATGTGTAAGGATCCCCTTGCACATGTTCATGGCCATGCAGGTGTGTGCATAGGGGATAGGTGTCCTTGCATGTGTGTGAAAGTGTGTATACCTAGTGAGGGAGAATCATATTTTAGTTAGAAAGCTCCAAGAGCCGAAGTGGATGGCTTTGTTCCACCTTGAGGTAGAGTCCCTCTCGTAGCCTCTTTGATTTAAGAATGATTTAAATTGAATTTAGCTTCTTTCTTAATTCTTCTTAATTATATTGAATTGCATATCTTGAATAAGTTTTCTTTATTATAATTTTTTCATTTGTTAAATAAACTCATTGTTTTATAATAAAACCACTTTTAAAAACAACTAATATAAAATATATATCTTTATCATACCATAATCATGAATCAAGAGTCTGTTTTTTATAACATAAGATTGGTTTCTATAATGTGAAGGAAAACTACATAGGATTTATTTGGAATCCTGGCCGAAAGATGCTGCCCCAAGGATGTTGTTGGACCGGGCCCACACGCCGCGGTCATGTCGCAGTCACACAACGGTCATGCCGCGGTTACACCATGATTTGGCTCTACTCCAGGACGATACCCCGTGGCGGTTCACAGTCTTGTCGGAGTTTGATGTATGATACCCAGATAAAGTTTTAGATACATTACCAACCCATAGTTATTGGGGAGGGAGGTGACAGCCAGAATGTTTCCCCGCTTCCTCCCGCTCCCTTCGCTCCTGGATAGAATATGTTGCCCCACAGATGTCTCTGGACCAGGACAACATGCTACGGTCACGCTGCGGTCACGCCGCGGTCATGCCGCGGTCATGCCGTGGTCATGCCGCGGTCATGTCGCAGTCACGCCGTGGTCACCGTGTGGTCACGCCGTGGTCACGCCATGGTCACGCTGTGATTTGGCCCTGTTCCAGGACGACACCTCGCAGCGGTTCAGAGTCCGATCGGAATTCGATTTATGAAACCTAGATAGATTTTTATATACATTACTCACCCATAGTTAATGGGGAGGGAGGTGCCAACTGGAATGTATCCCTGCCTCCTCCCGCTCCCTTCACTCCTGGTCGGAAGATGCTTCCCTACGGATGTCTCTGGACCGGGCCAACATGCCGCGGTCATGCCGCGGTCATGACGCGGTCATGCCGCGGTCATGCCGTGATTTGGCCCTACATCAGGACGACACCCCGCGACGGTTCGCAGACCTGTCCGAATTCGATTTATGATACCAAGATAGAGTTTTAGATACATTACCCACCCATAGTTAATGGGGAGGGAGGCGAAGGTCGGAATGTTGCCCCTCCTCCTCCCACTCCCTTCGCTCCTGGCCGGAAGATGCTGCCCCACAGATGTCGCTGGACTGGGCCAACATAACGCGGTCACGCCATGGTAATGCTGTGATTTGGATCTGCTCTAGGATGAAATTCCTCGGCGGTTCATAGTCCTATCGAAATTCGATGTATGATACCTAGATAGATTTTTAGATACATTACGCACCCCCCTTCCTGGACCCCGGACAACCCCCCACCCTCCTCCCTGGACCCCGGACAACCCCCCAGACAACCCCCACCCTCCTCCCTGGACCTCGGACAACCCCCAACCCTCCTCCCTGGACCTCGGATCCCAATCTAAGCTCTCTTCAAGATTCACCCTAAATCCCAATGGAAAAGAGGGTTTTAGAGCTTCGGAAGAAGATGAGAGAAGAGTGCAAACCCAAATCAAAAATAGGATGCAAGAAGAGGATTAGAATCACCCGGATCTTCAATCCGCACTTGACGGCACACAAAACACCCAAGTGATGTGTACGAGTCAACCCTGCCTCAAACCGAGGCACGGTGTAGCCGATACCACTCAAAGTGTCTTAGTTTTATTTGAAATGGACAACATTTTAAATGAAAAAAACAACTAACATATAGAAAACCAACCAAACGGATTCAGATTGTGTTGACACCCCCACCCCCGTGGATAGCCCCTCACCCATGGACATGCCCACCCCCATGGACAACACCTCACCCCTAGACACCCCCACCCCCAAGGACACCCCCGACCCCTTGTATGTCATATTATATATGTGTTATATATAATTCAGAATTATATATGCAACATAATTCATTTTGTATGTGTTATTGATTCCTAATTCAGAATTCATTACATAATTCATTCTGCATATATTCAATTGGGAATTCAATTATGAATTCTACATTGCATTGGGTAATTGGGTTCATATACATGATTATAAAAACAGTTTACAAGTTCTTGATTTTTTAAACCGATTTTAGATTTCCTACAACCATGCTCTAAAAACATTTAGACCAGGTCGCAGGTTACAAAAACAGTTCACAAATTCCTGATTTTCTAAACATATTTCAGATTTTCATTTTTCTATAAACAAGTTCTAGATTTTGACAACCCAACACATTGCTGAATTCACAGCTTATCCCTTTTAGCAGCTCTTTCTAAATACATGGTTCCCTTTTAGAGATCATTATCCTAAAAGGTTAGACACATATCAAACTCTAAACACACATATCATTTCCAAAACCACACAGTAGATGTATAGTGAAACCTTAATAACCCACACTATGCGCTAACCTCTGTTAGTCTATCCTCATTTAATTCATTCCCTGAGCACCCATCTCCATTCGTCGGCACGTTTCCACCTCAATTCATTTCAATGCCTTCACTACCAAAACAATTACACAACCACCCAAACTAACTAATTGGAATCTGTACCTGAACCTAGTGTAGTTCAATAGTCAAATCCTCTACTAACTCAAAACCACATTTGTTTCCTACAGCACGCAACAACTCACCTCAGATACCCACACCTTATATTTATTTTCAAAAACACCCCAATCTCATGCCCACAATCGGCTCAATCATATACCCTAAATTATTTTCTATTTAAATACCCTATTAAAACTAATTGCACACATCAAGGATTCCTCACAAGAATCACAATGCCCACCCCAACCAATCCAATCACAATGCCACCCCAACCAATCCAAAGCCAGTTCCAAAAACCTATGAGCCTTCTAGAACAAGGATTATATCTTTGCAACAAATACATCACTCCCCACCATAGAAGTTTCATCATCATCAATTCACCCAAAAAACCTCAACTACTTTGTCAAACTCTGTGAGTGACTCAACACATTACGATGTTAAAGCCACTCTATCCTAATTGCTCATTAAACAAGAGGGGTGTTTCACTCATTCAGATCTCCCATTAGATCACTAATCAAATCTAAATATAGTCAAAAAATTGTGATAAATAGATCAAAACATAGTTCCAATGCCTGATATATGATATCATATGTGTCTCATCCTTCGACTAGAGCCCTAACCAGAAACATCCTCAAACCTCACGACCAAATTCCAACCAAACATGGGATGATATAGCCTTTAAACCACTACCCAAATATCTGATCTAAAAGCATCGATCAACTCACATAAAACAAATAACATACCCTCTCCATGGTCCGTAGGATATTATCCTCTAAAAACAACCACTATTGGCTCTTTTTGACCCACCTGAGTGCCAAAAAAAACACGGGGCTCCCATGGTCCTTAATGTGATAATATAAAGTGATTTCCAACTATAGAGTCCTCAGGTTCACCCAAAATCTTGGCCTAATCCATTCAAAAAAACCTCAAATGGGACAAATACCACACTAAGAACATACACTCTATGAGGGGTACCTCTAGTACATCCAAAGTACAAGACACACCCAGTGCAGAAATATACCAAATGCCCCTAAATGGCCTCCAACTGATCATCGATAAACAACATCTCCAACTGATCATCTATCAACAACTCACCCAATGGGGTATATAAAATAAATGAATAACCAATGAATTATCAATGGTCCTCATGAAAATCATAAAAGTTTTACCTTAAAAGGGCTCTATAGTACAATATTGACCACTACACATGGGAATTATTAATTAACAGCTATAGAAAACACTGGTCACTCAATCAGTAACAAGCCCACTATGGTATCCTCAAGAGTCCCTTTGATGCATATAATATCATAAGGAAATCCGACCATAAATTCTATCCAACAACATCATCCCATCCCAATGGTTCCAATAGTTCCAATCCTAAAAATGGAGTTAATCATCAACTATTCTAACCTTGAGAAATAGGTACCAACATGTCAGGATAAAACAAGATCTCTTCATATATACTATTTGATTATAATTTTCAGGATCTATATGAAAGAACATTGAACAAAACTAGCTTAGATTTCACAATCCATTCTAACTGATGATCTCATAACCCTCACACATGATTCTCATCTCACAACCCAACCTGCTGGAGGATTCTGAATCCAATCGTTGATGAAATCCTGATAAAGAATTCTCTTAGTCCAAAAAACCATAAAGACCACATTCAAACATAGAAAGTATTCCACCATGGTAATTTATATGGAAAACTGATCAAAATTGAATACTCATAAGTCGAATTCTGACTCCAGGGTTAAAATAGGGTAAACACAACAAGGAGAAAAAAGTACCCAACCTGTACTTTATGTACATGATATGTAACCCAAAATGTCCCCTCTTTCCATGTGACATAGACCGCTCAGTGTGTACTTTTCCAAAGTACACATCATGTGTTCCGGTATATGATGTTTACCCCCACCTTGGTACATTCACATACAAGGCCCCACTTAGCATAAAAAATTACCTACTACGTGGAATGTATCACCCCATACACAATCTTTACAACACATATGGTTCCGATGTATGTACCTATCCATATATCCCCCCCACATAAGGTCTACCCATGCACAATGCCTATCCATGTACCTCACAATAGATATAGCTTTATACCCTACATGGTCATCTGCCACTAGCACACCCCGAGTCACCACTACATGGCGTGTAACCAACCCTTGTTTAAATCTTTTAGTTCCCAAAACCCATCTTTCCCAAGTACAAAGAACACATGATGTGTGTTCTCAAAACTACACATCAAGTACATGAGTTCTCCCAAACTAAAACCCCCAAAAATATCCCAAAACACCTAATTTCTCCAAAGTATCCATAGATTGAATCCTGAATGGGTCACCAAAAACCCAAAAAATACAATTAAAACTTAAAATAAACTACCCTATGGGAATTTGTGGGGGAGGTGGGGGTGCTTGGCGGGGGTGAGGTGGGGAGGAGTGGGGCTATGTAGTGGGGTTGGTGGGGCGGGGGTGGGCTGGGCAGGGGGTGTGGGTGGGGCGTAGGCTGGGCAGGGGGGAGAGGGGTTGTACATGTGTGGGGGGTGGCTGTGTAGGTGGTGGGGCTGGGCAGATGTGGGAGGGGGGATGGGCAGGGGGGTTGTGTAGGTGGGGGGTGGTGGTTGTGCTGGTGGGGGAGGGGGGCGGTTGTATTTAATGATAAATGTTATCAATATTTGGAAATATTACATTGACTATGATTTTTGGTTTAATATCATTACAATGTTGACACATTCTCATATGTGATATGATGAGGACAATATAGAACCTTCCACATAGATACTACAGCTCTGTGTCCAATGTAAGAAATTTCTATAAGTCCAATTCATGCTCAGGTACCATTACAATATCCCCCTCTCTATTTGATCAACAAGACAACATTTTGATGGTTCTTGATCTCTCTACCTCATCAATATGTGAACCATACAAGGGGAAGTGATGTGAGTAATCCTTCAAAAATGAGATGATTATTTATATGTGTTTCTGGTGTGTTTTTTGTGTGATTGCAGGTGATTGAAGTGAGTTTTTGTGAGTTTTCTATGTGTGTAGTGCGTTTTCTGTGTTTGAAGGTTGTAGTGTTTCTAAACACATAAAATGATTGTTTTTTTGTGATTGCAGTGTATTTTGGTGAGATGGAACGTTTTTCACATAGATTGCAACCTTCTGTTGATTGCAGGATGTTTCATTTTAAATTAATGGGGGTCTAAGCCAACAGTTTTAAAACCGTTGGGTTATACCCTGTGTGCTGCTGCATTTCCCAATGGTTCAAAACCGTTGGGTTATACCCTGTGTGCTGCTGCATTTCCCAATGGTTCAAAACCGTTGGGTTATACCCCCTTCCCAATGGTTCAGTTGAACCGTTGCTAAGTTGAAATCTAAACAGCCTTTTCCCAACGGTTCAACGTGAACCGTTGGTATAAGGATTTCCCGACGCCTCACACACCAATGGTTTCTAAAACCGTTGGGATAAGATTTACCAACGGTTTGAGGGACTTTCCAAACAGTTTAAAACCATTGGGAAAACATGGATTCCCAGTAGTGATAGGATACCCCAAGGAAACTAGGGGATATTACCTGTACAACCCCTCAGAAAAAATGTTATAGTGGAAAGACACACCATATTCTTTTAGAGGGAGAACATCCCCAAAAGAGATAGTGGGAGCGAGATAAACTTCGATGAAGTCAAGGATCAAGGTACACAAGAGTTGGAACATGAACATATTCCACAAAGGCCCATGGAAGAAAGAACTATTCCAGAGAAAGAAAAAATACATAGGAGTACAAGAGAGGTTATAGAACTGGAATGGTACAGTTTTCTAGTTACTGAAGATGGTGAAACATTATTAGTTGATAATGATGATCCTCTATCCTACAAAGAAGCAGTATGTGGAAGTGATGTTTCCAAGTGGAATGAATCCATGAATTATGAAATGGATTCCATGTACCAAAACCAATTTTGGATTTTGGTAGATCCTCCAATTTATGTAAATCCTGTTGGATAAAAATGGGTATTCAAGAAGAAACTATACATCGAAGGACAAGTCAGTATCTATAAGGAATGACTGGTTGCAAAAGGGTTCAAGAAGCGTTAAGGAATTGACTACGACACAACCTTTTTACCAGTTACAATGATGAAATCTAACATAATTCTATTTTCCATTGCCACTTACCATGAATATGATATTTGGAAAATGGATGTGAAAACAACCTTCCATAATGTGAACCTTTAGGAATATGTCTACATGACACAACCTAAAGGGTTTATGACTCCAAAGGATTCCAATAAGGTATGAAAGTTTCAGAAATCCATTTATGGATTAATGAATTCATCAAAGTTATGGAAAATTCATTTTGATGAATCCATAATGGAATTTGGTTTTATCATGAATGAATGTGAGCATTTTGTCTACAAACGACTTAGTGGGAGTGCAATTGTTTTCCTAATAGTAGATGTTGATGACATATTACTTATTAGAAACTAGATACTAGTATTATCGTCTGTTAAGGCATGTCTAAATAAATGATTCTTCATGAAGGACTTGGGAGAGGAAAAATATATTATTGGGATCAAGATCCATCATGAAATATCCAATAGATTTCTGAGCCTAAGTCAAAGTACATACATTGATAAGATACTGAAGAGATTCAGTATGGAAAAATCCAATAGGGGATTATTTCCAGCATCACATGGAATTTAAATTTCCAATAAAATGCATCCTCAGACACATGAGAAAAGAAATATAATGGAAATGACCTTATAAACATCAGTGATTGGGTCAGTCATGTATGCCATGCTATGTACTAGGCAGGATATTGCCTACGCATTGAGTGAGGTAGGCATATATCAAGCGACCCAGGTGACTGCCATTAGATGACAATCAAGACTATCATGAAGGATCTGAGGCATACTAACAATATATTCCTAGTTTATGGAGGAGATTAGGAACTATTCATCTGAGGGTATGTAGATGCTAGTTTCCAGACTAATCAAGATGACATGAAGTCACAAACAAGATACATCTTCACTTTGAATGGAGGTGCAGTGAGCTAGAAGAGCTCAAAGTAAAGTGTGGTAATAGATTATACAGCATATTCCGAGTATATTGTAGCTTATGAGGTAGATAAAAAAGCTTTTTGGATGTGAAACTTAGTCTAGGAGCTGGATTTGATACATAGCATTAAAGATCTCATCACACGGTACTGTGATAATACGTCCGCGATGGCTCTCGAAAAAGATCCCAGGTCACATCAGTAGATGAAGCACATACCTCAGAAGTATCATCTCTTGAGGGGTTTTTCTCAGAGAGGTAATGTTTCAGTGAGTAGTATTTCAATAAAATATAATGTGATGAACCCCTTGACAAAAGCCTCGACTCAACAGGAACATGATCATCATGTGAGGTCAAGTGGACTGAAAGTCATAGGTAGTTGGCTCTAGTCCATGTGAGAGTTTTTTAGAGTTGGTTTCCTAGAACCAGCTATTTTTACTTTGATTTTAGGGATACTTAATGTATATAAATATCAAACATCTTATTACATATTTTTCATTGTTCTGCATGAGTATGATGTAATAATGTTCTTGAGTATTTGCTGCATTGATAAGGTCATGGTATCCCCCCACTATGATGAGAACCTTGAAATGATATAACAATACTGTTAAACATAGTTCTACGGTTGGACGACATACTATAATGGAACACATAATATACATACCAAAAGGTGTGAGTACTTGTAAGTAGATGAGACTTCTTCTCATGATGTTTGTTCTCAGTAATATCCAAGATGAGAGTTTATGAGAATAGAACCGCCCATAGTAATTACTCATGTTTTGGTGTCATTGGATATTCCTATATGCGAGTGTGTGTAATGATCCTTATAATTTAATATTATCATTTATACGTATCACGACTCACGCACTTTGATCTACTGACAAAAAACATCATGGAAATTGTTGGTGGGAAGTAGGATACATTGGGTGCATCATGAGTGGCATGTTGTTATTGGATAAGTCTAGGAAGGATTTTCCCCTTCTGTTTATGGAAGTTGATATCTCATACCTATGATTGAAATAGAATCGTTGTGTGAAATTCCATGTACATGGTGTACGACGAGTTTATTTCAGGTAGTCAAGGAATGACATATCAAGCACAAAGGTTGATGACACTATCATGAAACCTTATTGATGAGATATTGAGACAAAGGGATTATATTACACAGTGAGTGTTCATATGTGAATTTCTTTGTTGTGATTTAAAGTTCTTTCTATTGGGCTCCTTGAACCATTGTTATACAATACTCTTGGAATTTAAGCAAGACCACTTAATTCCAACAAGATAGTATCCTAAAGGATCACACACTAAGTGTTTCTGGTGGTCTCGGTTAAATTCTATTTTAATTTAATTGATGAAATAAATATTATTCTCAAGACTGTGGAATAATTTTATTCATGTTAAATTGATTTCATAAATTAAATAAATATTTATTCACTGTATTGTGGGTAAAATATATTTATTTATTTTATTTATATTTAAAAAATATTTATTTATTAGTTTGTAAATAAAATTTTTATTTAAGATAATAATTTATTTATTTATTTATTTGGGTGTTCAATAAATTGAAGTGGAGTTCGAGCAGACCAAGGCCAGTTCAATAGTGAAATAATTATTTTCAAGATTTTAAATAATTATTTAACTAGTTGGCACAAATTAAAATAATAATACCGCAGCCTTTATTTCATGACACATAAGATTATTTATAATTCTGTTTTGCACAAGTTGGCACACCATAAATAATTATGTGGTATTATTATTAAAATCATGGGTCTTCTCTGAGGTTATGAATGTATTTAATTGCTGTTATGAAATTAAATATTGTAACTGAAGCCCCATGTCAATAAATAGACATGTATGTCTATTGTGTCATGTACCAAACTACACACTCGGTGAATTGAGAATTTTTAAGATAAAAAATTTCTCTCTCAAATACTCTTCCCGCCCCTCTCAAGAATGAAAGATGTTCTTGAAGACAGAAGAACAAGTGATCACGATCTACTAACACAAGACACTTGCTTCTCTGTTCTAGAACTTAGAGAATGAGTGGTGTTGGTCATAGGCCCTCAGAGCATGTATGGATCACCGCTATTGTGAGTCTCATTTGGATCATCGAAAGTGCCATAAAGACAATCTAGAAGGGTCATTCTAGACAATCAACATCATCAATGAAGAAAATACCAAATATCCAGGTATTATTTTAATTATGAAATTAATTAAATTAATTTTAATCATGATGTGAAAGATCCTATATAAAGGTTTCTGGCCTCTTCCTAATTTATCTAAATTTTATCTTGATTGACCAACAAATGTTAGAGTTATCACTATTTTACTCTAGAAAAGTATTCTGGATAGGTAGACTGTTTGTATTCCTTAAATCCAATTTTCCATGAATTTATGGACTTGAAAGAGGTATAATAGATTGTGGAAAACTTCATAAAAAATGTTCAGTATTTTTATCTACATATCAATGTTGAATTTCATATCCTTTGGGATTGTATTTCTGGAGATATGGGCCCATCATTAAAAGTATCAAGATTAATGCACATTCTTCAAGGCCTAGATTGTGAGCTGGATTTGGGCCTCAAAATGATGGATTGAGATTTAGGTATAGAATAATGAAATGAATACAAATATGTATTGAATCATAAAAAAATTAATTTCACAATTTTAAATATTTTAGAAAATGTTATGAATTTAATAAAATAAATTAAAATAGTTAAAATCCAAAACCAGGCCATTTTTGAAATTAAGCCCAAATTACTTCTAAAATATAGAGATGTGACAATTTACCATAAAATAACACTATGGTGGGATTTAAAAAATTTAATTACAGTAGAAAATTTATTAAAATATTTTCTTAATCCATATTTTCAAAATAAATTCTATTTGGATGTGTGAAGATAGGAGAAGATTAAGTCGCCATTTATAAGTGGGTGAAAGAACATACTAAGAATATTTGAAAAGAATAAATTGTACCCATGTTTCATACATGAAAAAAATACTCTAAAATGGATTGTTATCAAATAGTAGAGGTAAAAGGTCTAAATATGTCTATAAAATGGGGTTTTTAGATGTTTCTAGTTCATTTTACCCATTATCTTTTTAGTTTAACCCCCTGTAAACCCATTTTAACCCTAACTATGGTAAATAATTTTTACTATTACAATCAAATATGAACAAAAAATTACGTTGAAATTATTATATAATATAAATAATTTTGATTTCAAAAATTGAATATAATTTTCTAAATTCAACTCATGAAATTGGCAGAATCCAATTTAAAATTAACCCTACTAACGCCTAAAAAAATGGGTTTTCCAATGAAATTATTTTAATACTTTAAAATGTTTTTATATCATAATTCAATAAGAAATCAAATACAATGACATAAATTAGTTGAATTTTAAAATAATTGAATTAATTTTTCTTAAAACTAATTTAATATATAATTTAACTTTGTAAATAATTAAATTTGAAAGACAATTTTCTATATAATCAGTATTTTTCAATATTAATAAAAAATTAAGATTTTTAAAAAATTATCAAAAATTAATTCCAAGTTAATTTTGACGTTCTAATTTCAAAAATTAAGTTAAAATTTTAAAATAAATTTTCTAAAAGTGGTAAAAATAAATTTTAAAGTATGTGTACAAAGTGCATTGAAACACGCTTTAAGAAAAATACAGTTTTTTGGAAAACATTTCATTTTATTTTAAATGGTTATTACATTATTTATAATCAATATAAATCCATTTAATTTATTTTATATATTTTTAAACCATATAATATTTATTATTTAGTTATTCCTATTCATACCCACCAAATTAATAGATTGGTTATAATGGTTATATTTAAATAATTTTATTCTAATAGAGTATCTTGTTTTGTTTAAAACCGATATTGCGTGTATCACAAGATATCTAAGAGGTTGAATTAATTTAAAAGTAAATATATCAAAAAGTATTTGGGTTTTACATTCTTTTGTAAGCTAGGTGTTGTGTGTCGTATACGCTATCAAATATGATGTTCTTCTTTTAAAATATCTGGGTGATACATTCTACCCATGATAAATAAATTACATCATCACAATTTAATCCCGATATCGGTAATCAGGTGTCTGAAATTTGAAAATACCTTTTTTGAAAACCCACATCATAATTTTTTAAATAAAACATCCTCTTGACAATATAGAAAATGAAGTACAAAGGTTATTTGGAATAACACATACTAGGTTTCCAATTAAGAAGACATTAGTGGTAAGTGAAAATATAGACATAGAAGAGAAGAGTAAATAATTTTGGATAGTTATAGAGATCATTGATCACAATAAAGTGAATTATATACAAAATTTAATGACTATAAGTACATAAATATACTATGAGTGAAAGGACCATCAGTTCATCAAAAATGAATGTGCTCTGGTAACATTTTTGTTCAAATATCCTTTTCCTAGAGTTAAGGAATTACATCATCATCTTGACTATGAAAAAAAGGAAATATAATTAATTTAAAAGTATAATTTCTTCCTTTTTTTTGAAATTTGATCATTTTTCACTTCATCTCTTACACCAGGAAATGAATATCCAAAATTAATTTTTTTTCTAAAGTATTAAATTACCTTTAACATATCATAAGATCCCTAAAATAATGAAAATTCATTCCACATATCTCTAAATATAATCCAATACTAAAGTATTTATCATGAGTTATCCAATAATACTTTAATTTATAATACCTCATTAGTAACTCCAAAAGTTCAACATAATCCATTTCATAAATTTTTAACCTTAAGACTCATCCAAAATCTATCTCACCAAATTCAATGTCAAAAAATTTAAAAGTAATGTCACTAAATCAACATTATTTTCCCTAGAAAATATAATGTGTCTCTTAATGTCATGTTCCTATTATGTGAAAAAATTTATCACCATAAAAACATGATCAAAAAAATAAATGCTTTAAAAAAATGAGGTTGTCAAAAAAATATTCCATAAATCCAAACATACAATAATATCCAACAATGATGATATAAACCATCAAATTACTAACAAAATTTCAATGTCACCCATACTATCCCATAAATATATCTTTATCATTATTATCTCAACATTGAGAACTTATTAAGGTCTATCTTCCCTCAATAATTTGTTTTTAAAAAATATCAACTTGCCGTTGAATCACTTTTCTTAGTAAGATTCAACATGTGTATTCAAATCCTTATAGAAAAACCATTGTTGTAAAATCCTATATGTTTAGAGAATATCAATGATAAAATAAGTCTATGACATAATTCTTGATTGCAAATACACAATATCTTTAATCATTCTACTTTGTCGATTTTAATAGCATAGGCTTAATGTTGACCTCTTAGTTTATTCTAAGGTATATTACCCAAATGCTTGGGTAAGTTGTTTAAATGGAAACACATATCCTTACAATTGAAGTATTTAAGATTATAAACTTACCTATATTCCTTTCATTCATGAACGTGGTGGCCCTTGTACCCATACTTGTAGCAAACTCCCATTACCTTCAACAAAGTACCTGGGTGTTTGTTTCCACAATTATCAAATGGGGGAAAATACTTCATTCCATTATTCCCTTTATCTATATTTTTCTATCACATATTCTTCTTCTCTATCTTCCCTTAAAATCCACAATACTTAGAGAATTATTTCTTTGTCTTTATAGTACATGGTACTATGTCCATGTATAATGAGAATGTTTGGGAGACTAGTTCCCTTTAAAGTATTAGATTAAACCCATAAAAGAAATTGTCAATCATACTCTTTGGATTATGTAAATAGTATATATCTTTCCTTTTTTAAATTGTAAAGTTGGATTCATACAGAGAAACATTTTTATCTTTTCTTTTTCCCTTAAACTCATTAATCATCTCTCCATATCCACTCAATGTTTGTAAGGAAAATACTTTTCTAATAAAGGTACCTTAAAAATCATTCTATTCCATGTTTTATATTTATTCTCAATACATAGTGTTTTTAATAAATGAACACCACTTATCCACATATCCTAAGAGAGGATAAAATTCCATAAAAACTTTCTACCTTTCATTTCTTCCCATAGCGAGAAATATCTTCTATAAGGAACTTATTCATTACTTTAATATAAATGCATCTTTAGTCCATTTAAATGATGGATGTAGTTGAGACATAAATTAGTCTAACACTATGACACCACATGGTGGATTAGTATGCGACTCTATATTGGAAAGGTTATTCCTCGTAACCTAATCCAACTTCCCCAATATGGTTATAATTTGATTAGTTCTAGCAGTATCTCCAACTCGATCTTCATTATCTAGCCAAAGAGGGAAATCCATATATGGGGTGCATGAGTTGATATAGATTCCATTAAATCTTCTAGGAACAATTTATAAATAATTTAATACACTAGATTATATAATAAAATTCTAAAGAATAATGTATATTATGAAAACTAGTGAAACACTTAACATAAATTAAAAAAATTAATGCATGGATAATCTCATGATCATAAATATCGATTCATTGGGAATGTTTTCAATTTGTAAAAATATTTTCAAATCGTTATTAATGGTTTTAAAATAAAATAAGAATTGACCCAAGCATATCCCCCAAGAGTGTCAAACTAGGTACCCAATATGGATCGTTTTAATGTACTAGGTAACATTCCAGTCAAGCCCAACACACATTTTTCAGCATTATTACCCCTAGATAAATCTATTCTAGAACCACTTACACTTTTCACATCCAAAAATGGATATATTTCTAATTAAATGAAATAATATCTACTTTACCAAAACATTAGGATGTTATATTATACTTATACTTATCCTCAAATTCAGTCATAGGGCTATATTACCTAATCTATAATTTCCTTAATCTAGTTTCCAATGTTTCTACTAAACTTGATCTGATATCAACTATAAATACCCGGAAAATAGTAGCCCAGAGATGGTGGTTACTTTATTACTTTGTCACTAAATACAAGAAATGTAATCCCAAAGGACTGAATAGTTTATCAGTCATGGTAAACTGGATAGATACTCAAAATTCACATTTCAATTTAAAACATAAATTACATAATGTTTTTTCTTTGAGAGAAACATTATTACCCAAAGAATGTCCCTGTATATCAATCATAAAACATTTCTTGGTATCTGGGGTAAAATATAACATAATAAAAGGGTTTCCTTAGATACTTAATAAGGGTAAGCGTAAAATGCAAGATATCATTGATAAATAAGGCATAATAAATATGTAATGGTAAATAACTGATAAAATTCTAGTTAGTCAATAACTTGATCATTAAGAATAATATGGCAGGATTAAATGATGATCAAATTCAAATATATAAATAATAACATGAGTTTGAAACAAATCCATGGATATTATGAATAATCAAATAATTACATGGAAATAAATAACTAATATCATAATGAGGGAATACATAATTTCAGACCTCATAAATATTCTAGCAAGTCATTTCACAAGAAATTTTAAAATAATGGGTAAAACCCATTTAATTTGGCCAACTGATATGTCTCATGGAACCTATTGAGGAATTGAGAGGCTATGTAATTTTGGGACCCACCCTTATCATAATAAGTCCAATTAATTCCTCATATGAAAGGGGTGAAACATAATCAATATAAACATTTTTGTTGAAAAAATAACATATGAAATGTTAATTCTTACCTTAATCAACAAGCATAATCATAAACCATCTAGAGTAATATGGTGAATGGTAATAAATTGTACATAACCTGTCAAAATGATGATAAAAAGTATAGAAAAATAATAAGTATGGTTTAATTACAACATATTATTAGTGGATAATATGTAGAATAAGGGGTTTTTTCATTGATGAATAGAAATTCCATGAAAATATCCTTTAAAATATTCTTACGGAAAATAACCTTTGCACTTAAAAAATCACCTTTTAAATGAAAAATTTCACAAAAGGTTTTGAAAATAATTTTCCTTTAAAATAACATTTTAAACTTATATAGTAATATTTAAAACATTTATTGGTCATGATGGTGGGAAATTTCATTCATTCCATACATGTTAAAACAAATATTTCTTTAACATTTTCAGTAAAACCAAAACGAGCCTTGTTTGGAAAAAAATATAAAGATTCCTTTCAAAACATTTTGTAAAATATCAAACATGGGTAAAAAAGTATTTATTAAATCATTTTTATAATTTAAAAAAAATATTTTTTAAAATATTTTTTAAAAACATGGTTTTGGAAGAAAAATCATTTTTGACAGGATAGAGAAACAATGTTACCTTTTCTTAAAAAATATTTTCTCAATTATTTTAAGTAAAAAATAGAGAAAAATTGTACTTTTACTTGAAGAGTTCATGTATAACCATTGCATGTGAAAATATATTGGTTTTATTATATAAATACCCAATAATTTTCTCCAAGGGAGGCTTAAACCTAACCAATCCTGAATAATGATGAGATTGTGAAATAAACCCTTACCACTTTGGTAACATTTGAATCACAATACCCATAAAAGAAATAATATAAAATGAAACATTAATAACTATGAATATAATGGTAATCATGATATAAAATATCAAAGCAGCATTATATGCACCACAGAAAAGGAATAAGTGGTTAATAAGTCATATGTATCACGAAAGAAAAAGTGAGGCGAGAAACCCTTGCCTTAGGTCAATTTCCTTCGTACATGTCAGTAACTCCTATACAATAAATATATATTTATTAAAAATAAATTAAAAAACCATAATAATATATTTCATATCATATAGTAGTTAGTTATAGTCTTTTATAACTCGTTTATTAACAATTCATTATTAAAATCATGTTTAGGGTAATAACAAAGTCATTTTTCATGTATGTTTTGATTTTTTATTTTTGGTAATTTTATTTTGATCATGGTTACATAATATCCAGAATATAAAACATGATATAAATATCATATATATTAATTACATATTTATTTAGAGTAATCCATAAAATTTAACTATAGAAAATGAATTACACCGTTCATGGAGATGGTAGGCCCTACGTACGCCTGAATGTTGTTTCCATTTTTCTTAACAGATGAAATTAAAAGAATATAAATAATATATAACCTTTTCCAGAGTCATTATTTGCTCTTATATATCATATATAATAAATAAATTTATCCTTCCAACTTCCATGTAAATCATTAGTGAAAAACACATCACATCACTTCGCGAGGTGGTAGTCCACCCTACACAGGAGTAACATTATTGTATCCCCACAGAATATAAAATAAGAAGGTATCTATGATATAATAAATATATAGGTTTAATTATGTTAAAAATATAACATATTTTTTTAATATATCCTTATTACTATCCAAGTAAAATGGAAATGGTAAAAACATGACATCTGTTTGTGAGGCGGTAGTCCGCTGTACACAAAAGCGACTTTATTGTTTTCCAATGGGTTGGAAGGTAAGAGGGTAGATGTGATATTATAATTAAAAAAGTATATTAATTTCATAAATATCATATACATATGTTAAATATAGACTTATTTCTAATCGTGAGAGATAATTATGGAAAATGAATTACATCTATTTGTGAGGCGATAATCATCCATACACATGATCGATTGTTTTATTTCCTATTTGATGTAAGAGGAGATGGATATAGTTATTTTGTAAAGACCTGAAAATTTCATGGAAATTTTTTTCTTAAATTATTTGGAATTTTTCGAGACAAAAGTTTCTGACGACACCTGATTCTGAGGCCCGGTGTGCTCAGAATAATTTTCTAATGTTTTGTTCAGGTACGTTTAGTAGACCTATGAGCATGATTTTCTAACATTTGAAGCGGTGCTCAGAATCAAAATCTGAGGGAACCAATGAACTCGCAGTGCCGACATTTTCCTAAGGGGACCCTTACCGTAGTTTCGTTTTATTCAGAGGAGAAGTTAATTTTTGGGGTTTGTTGTTAAAATAAATAAAAATATGAATTAGATATTTTTTTATTCGGTGGGTGGTTATAATCTCCAAAGGGAGGTTGGTAGTGGGGCCCACCCCCACATAACCTCTCATGAGAGGATAATGTGTGGTGGGGCCCACATGAACCCAAACCCTTTCACATCCCCTCAACTCCCTTAAACTCCCCCTTAACACCCCTTAATTAATTTGACAACTTCCCTCATTAAATGTTAACTCTCCACCTCCCTCCATTGATTGTACCAACCCAACCAATTGAAATAAATAAGATCTCATAATTAATTAATTTGTGTGTCAAAAATTCATTTTGAATTGTTTCCAAATGGATGGAAAGTTTATAATATTGGGAGCCTATTATTTCATTTGTGTTGGAAAATATACTATTGGGGAGGCTCTGGAGAATTAGAAGAAAGGTGATTCTTTTTCGATGAAGAACACCGTTCATCAACGAAGAACATCCCCGATGAAGAACACAAAGAACTTCTTCCAATGACGCTTCTTCCTTGGACGAACCCCGACGTCAAGGAATATACATCGTCTTTCGATTCTCTTCCCGCATCCCGACAACGACTCTTCCACCAATGTTGACGGGATGAAACCATTATCCGCGATGCCATCTTCCGCGATGCCCGACTACCGCGACGCTCGTCTTTCGCAGCACATCGACATGCGACGTCAATTACGAGGTAGGGGTTTGTATAATTTAATTGAATAAATTATACCTTAGTTCTTGTTGAATGCAAGTGATCGTCTATGGACATTTTTTACTGCATAACGCGGAGGACGTGGGCCGAACGATCACGACCCGATGACCCTCTGTTGTTTCTTGTTTTTATTCATGATGGAGATGGTGTTGGAAAAGGTGGTGACAACCAGAGTTGGCGACGATCGGGGGTGGCGATGACCGAAGGCGGTGGCAACAATGGAGGCCGCACGCTGGCCAGAAGAGGACCGCGACCACGGGTGCCGTGTGGAAGGGAGACCACCGCCCGCACCCAAAGGCTGCTCAGCCAAAGAAAAACTGGCCGGCTAAAGACAACCAGGCTGGGAGAACTGCGGCGACTCTCGATGTCGTGCTGCGGAGAACCGCGGCCCGCTTCCGCGGGCAACTTCGGCAAGCGAACCGTCTGGCAGGTGGCCGACCAGGTTGATGAAGGTCTCAACACTCGAAGGTTCCATGTGGGAGAACAACGGACTGCCTATGCGGGCTGCTCATGCTGGGGAACACCGGTCAGCTTTGGCCGGTCGGACAGGAGGGGCGGTGCCGCTGTTTCGGAAAACCGGGGGCCCCGCCCCCTGATCCGCTCAGCCAGCAGGACGAGCTGCGGCCAGCCGCAAACCAGGCTGCGCCGATCGGCCCGGCCCGGGCCCCGCCGGGCCGGACCGACCCCTGAATTGCGTCAGACCCACCGACCCAGGATGGGCCGACCCACCAACCCACCGAGCTTGACGGTCCGGGCCCGTTTCGCTTAAATGTGAATAACTTTTTGACCATGCGTTCGATCGATGCGCCGTCTGAGGCATTGGGACCCTTACAACGAGGCGGTTCTTTTGAGATACTCTAAGTGAGTTTTGGACAAATTTGGAAAATGGACAGGTTTGGAACGAGCATAATTCCAACCAGGCCCCTGGAACGGAAAAGCCAACAACTCTCATACCGGTCATCCGATTGACGCGCCGTCTGTTGCGTAGGGTTCCTTTTGATAAGACGGAACATTGGGATACATCAACTCTGGAATTCATAATAGTTGATTTATTGAAACCCTTTCTCAAGGAGAGGACCCTCCTAGAATCAAGTGTGTTGTGTGCGGGAACCCTAGAGCTGGCTGCGACTGCGTCGACTAGTATACTGGAATCCTCCATGGGTTTGACAGCGATGACTAATGTACTGGAATCCTCCGTGGGTTCAACAGCGACGACTACCATACTCGGATCCTCCATGGGTTCGACGGCAATGACTACTCTTCTTGTATCCTGTGTGGGTCCGACCGTATTGACCTCTGTACTTGTATCATGTGTGGGTCCGACAGAGTAGCTGGTGTTGTATCCTATGTGGGTCTGATAGCTTAGCTGGTCTTGTATCCTGTATGGGTCTGATATATTAGATGAATTAGTGACTACATCCGATCATCTCTATCGCTATACGAAAGATGTATACCTGTGTGAGCTGAGTCTTGACTTTCAATCATTATCATCGATGTGATTAACTTCTTTCCTGTGTGGACTGGGTTTTGCTTGAGCTCGAGAGTAGGAGCCGAACTGAGATTGATAACATAGGTATATGTATGAGCATATACCTAAGTAGGGTTCGTTGATACTTTGTGGTTGTATCTTTTTTATGTGGTTTATCATTCGTGGATTCTGGGAGACCTTCAGGGTCTCAGGGTCCCTACTGAGTATCGTATACTCACCCCTGCACGGGCTATGCCTGCACTCGTTGTGTTGGATGCCAACTATGGACATCACTGATCAAGGTTGAGACTTGTAGAGCTGGATGGTACCCAGAGGTGGACCACTTGGCGAGATGTACACGGAGCAGAAGGACGGACTAGAGGTGAAGAGGAGGCCATTTGTACCCACCCTTCAGGTGGGGTTCCCAGAGGACGACTCAGTAGTTGCTGTTATTACTTTACTACAATTGTACTATCTTTTCAGTTTTACTAGTTTTTCAGTTGTACTGTACTTACTGTTGGGCTTGTATTTTCGAACCCTTTATCCTTTCATCACATACTTTTGTATACAGTATTACTTAGTGCTTACTTCAGTTGCATACTCTATTATGTTTTTTTACTTTATTAAAGGTAATTCCTTCCCAGCTTAGGGATTTACATCTTTGGTGCTAGTCTCCAGCCCCTGGCCTATGGAAGGCGGGATTGGGGTAGTCACAACATGGACCCCGAGTATGGGTCGTGACAAATTGGTATCAGTGGAGTCGGTTCTACCACAGAACTGAGGACTATGATCATTATTTTCTGTGAAGAAATAGTGTTAAGAGTAATGAGTGTGGTTTTTAGTTCAGGGAGTCCAGTGTTGGTGCGGTGACTGACGTATCCATACACCAGGACCCAGACCTCTGATTTCCGACTCATTACACGAAAACACTGATTGCATGTGTCTTTCAAAAGTTTTCTTTGTGATTACTTTTAGTCAGCTCACTAGGTATACTGTTTTGACCATGGCGTGCCTGGTTTTTTTAGGATGACCCCATGAAGGCAGCCCGCAAGGGTTTTGAGTTATGTACGAGATGTTAGCCCACCAAGCGATGAGGTCATGGTGCCTGGCCCATCACAGCGGAGGTACCAGCATCACCTCTACCCGCTAGACCACTAATACCACCAGATCTAGCAGTAGAGAGTGCGCGCTGCCTGAGTGCGTTGCACGAGTTCCAACAATGGAGGCCACCCTGATTTCACAGAGAGATAGACCCACAGGTAGCTGAGGATTGGATGGAGGCTGTTGTCAGAGTTTTCAGATTGGTAGGGACACCAACTGACCTCATGGTGATCCTTTCCGTGATCCTCCTGCATATGGCAGTAGGTAGATGGTGGAGCCTGATGCTCCAGGTGCATGATGAGGAATATTTACTCTATACGTACTTCGAGAGTCTCTTCCACTCAGAGTTTGTTCTAGCCACCCTTCGTGCAGTGCAAATTTAGGAGTTACTTCATCTGCAATAGGGTAGCATGACAGTAGCTTAGTACTTAGCGAGGTTCATCGACCTCTCATGCTACTCCACGGATACGGTACAAGACCCATTCTTCAGGGCCCGGACCTTTGAGCAGGGACTCATGAATGAGATTAGGGCTTCAACAATTCCCCTCAGCATCCCGACGCAGGTGGGGGTGCTGGAGCTAGCCCTTCTAGTGGAGAGTTTTCTCACTGAGTAGTCACCAGCAGCGAGACCTACCACAGGGCGACACGTAGCTGAGTCTTCTGCAGCCGGTAGTAGATAGTTGACGTAGAGGTCCAAGCAGACTAGGCCATCAGGTGGGCGACCTCAGGATACATGTTCGGTTGTGCAGGGAACATGAAACAGATCCAGTCTTACAAGGAGCAGGTAGTTCTATGCATGCGGTGGGCAGGGCCACATGGCTCATGACTACCCGACCCGCCATGCGGACGAGCAGTAGACTGTAGAGGGACCTCCCAGGTAGAGGTATAGGTTCGACCGTGGTGGTATACCTGGAGTAGGATGACGTGGCAGAGGAGCTGGCCGAGCAGTGGGTGGTTGACGACGTTTCAAGGCTCTACCTCCACCACCACCAGGAGGTCCACCCCGACCACAGGGAGCTGGAGGACAGAGACATGCTCAGCTCCAGGCAGTCGAGTCCTACAAACACTGTGCACCTGAGATGATTCAAGGTACTATCTGTGTCTACTCCACCCTTGCTGCAGTACTTATAGACATAGGTGCGAGTCATTCTTTGATTGCCACTGCCCTTGTTCAGTGCTCAGAGATTCCAACGGAGCATTTGGATCGATCCTTATGGCTAGAGACTTCTATGGGAGTAGACTCGATGATTACGCACTAGTTCCAGTAGTGTGAGATTACCCTAGGAGGCGATAGCTTCGGCTGGGATCTTCTTGTAGTGGCATCAAGGCCTTACGACGACATCTTGGGTATGGACTGGTTATCTACAATTCTTGCTCAGATTGAATGTATTAGGCACAAGGTGTGATGTGTCTGCACGGATGGGACCAGGTTCACCTTCACTGGAGAGAAGGGAGCCTTTTCAGTGTAGGATGGACTTACACAGAGGAGAGGGTAGCCGATCACACATCAGTTGGCTAGTCTCATCCTTGGAGAAGTTTATGTGCAGAGTCTATGTTTTCCTATTGTGGTAAATCAGTATGCAGATGTTTTTCCTAACGATGTTCCAGGATTACCTCCTCGCAGAGAGGTAGACTTCTACATAGACCTGTACCCCGGGACATCCCCAATATCTACACCAGCATATCGGATGGCCCCCGTCGAGCTTCGTGAGCTTCAGGTACAACTGGAGGACTTGCAGGGGAAGGGATTTATCCAACCCAATGTTTCACCCTGGGGATCTCTGATTTTGTTCGCCAAGAAGGAGAATGGGAGCTTGCGACTATGTGTCGAATACCATCACCTGAATCAGGTGACCGTGAAGAAAAAGTACCCACTTCCGAGGATTGACGACCTCTTTAATCAGATCAATGGAGCACGATGGTTCTCAAAGATATACCTCAGGTCAGGCTATCAACAGCTCAGAGTTTGAGATGAGGATGTGTAGAAGATGACCTTTAGTTGTCGGTATGGCCACTATGAGTTCTTGGTTATGCCCTTTGGCATAACATACACACCAGCAGTGTTAATGAGTCTCTTGAATAGGATCTTCTAGCCTTACCTCGATCGATTTCTCGTAGTCTTCATTGATGACATACTGATTTACTCGACTACTGAGGAGGAGCACACCTACCATTTACAGGTAGTACTAGACACACTCTGAGAGCACCAGACTTATGGTAAGCTCTCGAAGTTCCAGTTCTAGATTCGAGAGGTTCACTTCTTGGGACATGTCATTTCGGAGGCTGGGGTAGCAGTGGATCCAGTGAAGATCGAGGCAGTTCTTGCATGGGAGCCACCTAGGAGTGTGACAGAGGTTTGGAGTTTCCTAGGTCTGTCTGGGTACTATTAGATATTTTTACCAGACTTATCTAGAGTTTTAGTACCACTTTCAACTTTGATGAAGAAGGGGAAACCTTTCGTGTGGTCAGATAGATTCCAACAAAGATTTCAAGAGCTGAGGCATAGGTTGAAAAGTTTTCCCATATTGAGGCTACCAGAGGAGTTCATAGGGTACATGGTTTACTGCGACGCGTTAGGGACCAGTCTCGGGTGTGTCCTAATGCAGGAGCATGCAGTGGTTGTGTACTGTTCACTACAGTTGAGGCATCACAAGAAGAACTATGCTACCCATGACCTGAAGTTAGCAGTAGTGGTATTTTCTTTGAAGATGTGGTGGCACTATCTGATGGGTGAGCGGTTTACAATCTACTCTGACCACCAGAGTGTCAGTTACATATTCTTGCAGAAGGACCTGACCCTAAGACTGCGATGTTGACTCGAGTTCCTCTAGGACTATGACTTTGAGATAGTCTATACTCCTGGTAAGGGGAACGTTGTAGTAGATTATCTCAGTAGGAGATCGTATGGATTCATGGTGTGCCATCGATGATCGTCTCCGATCAAGACACATGCTTTACTTCCCGGCTTTGGAAGGGGTTCTAGGAGGCTTTTGGGATGCAGCTATGTCTGAGCACTGCCTTCTATCCTCGGATGGATGTCCAGACTGATAGAACCATCCAGACTCTCGAGGATATGCTCCGTGCATGTGTCCTTGACATTGGTCGCAGCAGGGAGGATCACTTACCCTTTGTGGAGTTTGCATACAAAAACAGCTACCACTCCACCATCGAGATGGAACCTTATGAGGCACTGTATGGGCGACCTTACAGATCACCTCTATGCTGGACAGACCCCAGGGAGTCAGCACTTTTAGGACCAGAGATGGTGCAGACTATGACGGAGAAGGTGCAGATTATCTAGGAGCGGATGAAGACTGCACAGAGTAGACAGAAGTCCTATACTGATAGGAGACAGAGACTACAGGAGTTCGAGGATGGCGACCACATCTTCTTACGGGTCTCACCTCGATGAGGTATATGGATATTTGGCCGGGGCGGCAAGTTATCTCCATGATTAATCAGACTGTTCCAGGTTCTTAGTAGGGTAGGCGATGTGGCTTACTGCCTAGCCCTTCCACCTCAGTTGGACCGGGTGCATGACGTCTTTCACGTATCTCAGCTGAGGAGATACGTGCACGACCTGTCACACCTCATCAACCATAGGGATCTGGACATTGATGACGTAGCTACATTCATGGAGGTCCCAATGGAGATCGAGGATTGACAGGATTGGGTCCTATGTGGACAGTCGATTCCTCTAGTGCGCGTTCACTGGCAGCACATAAACCTCCAGGATAGCACATGGGAGCGGGAGGCTCAGATGCATGCTCAGTACCCTCATTTATTTCCCTAGTTTGTGTTGTAACTTTATGCGTACGTAAAGCCCTAAGGTGGGGGTAATGTAAAGACCCGAAAATTTCAAGGAAATTTTTTTCTTAAATTCTTTGGAATTTTACGAGACCGCAGTTTCTGACGGCACCTGATTCAGAGGCCCGATGTGCCTGGAATAATTTTATGAAGTTTTGTTCGGGTACGTTCAGTAGACATACAAGCGAGATTTTCTAACTTTTGAACCGGTGCTCAGAATCAAAATCTGAGGGCACCGATGAACTCGCATCACCAATATTCGCCTCAGGGGAGCTTTACCGTAGTTGCCTTTTATTGGGAGGAGAAGTTAATTTTTGGGGTTTGTTGTTAATATAAATAAAAATATGAATTAGATATTTTTTTATTTGGTGGGTGGTTATAATCTCCAAAGGGAGGTTGGTAGTGGGACCCACCCCCACATAACCTCTCATGAGAGGATAATGTGTGGTGGGGCCCACACGAACCCAAACCCTTTCACCTCCCCTCAACTCCCTTAAACTCCCCATTAACACCCATTAATTAATTTGACAACTTACCTCATTAAATGTAAACTCTCCACCTCCCTCCATTGATTGTGCCCACCCCACCAATTGAAATAAATAAGCTCTCATAATTAATTAATTTGTGTGTCAACAATTCATTTTGAATTGTTTTGAAATGGATGGAAATTTTATAGTATTGGGAGCCTATTATTTCATTTGCGTTGGAAAATATACTATTGGGGAGGCTCTAGAGAATTAGAAGAAAGGTGATTCTTTTTCGACGAAGAACAACGTTCTTCAATGAAGAACATCCCCGATGAAGAACGCGAAGAACTTCTTCCAACGATGCTTCTTCCTCGGACACACCCCGACGTCAAGGAATCTACGTCGTCTTTGCATTCTCTTCCCACATCACGACAATGAATCTTCCTCAAATGTTGACGGGATGACACCATTCTCCATGAAACTGTCTTCTGCGACGCCCGACTACCATGACGCTCATCTTCCGTGGATCATCAACGTGCGATGTCAATTACGAGGTAGGGGGTTTGTATAATTTAATTGAATAAATTATACCTTCATTCTTGTTGAATTCAAGTGATTGTCTATAACCATTTGTTACCCCCTAAAGAGGAGGGCGCGAGCCAAACGAACACGGCCTGACGACCCTCCGTTGTTTCTTGTTTTAATTTGTGATGGAGTCGGTGTTGGAAGAGGTGGCGACAACTGGAGTTTGCGATGATTAGGGGCAACGACGACCGAAGGCAGGGGCGGAAACAACGACCGCATGCTGGCCCGAAGAGGACTGTGGTACCAGGTGCCGCGCGGAAGGGAGACCACGACCCGTAACCGCAGGCTGCTCGTCTGAAGAAGAACTGGCCGGCTAAAGCTAGCCGGACTGGGAGAACCGCGACACCTCTCAAGGCCGCGTTGAGGAGAACCACGGTCCGCTTCCGCGGGCTTCTTCGGCAGGCGAACCGGCAGGCAGGCAGCCAACTGGGTTGATGAATGCCGCGACACCCGAAGCTGCCATGTGGGAGAACAACGGCCTGACTGTGCGGGTTGCTCGCGCCGAGGAAGACCGGTCGACCGGATAGGAGGGGCGACGCCACCGTTTCGGAAAACCAGGGGTCGCGCCCCCGGATCTGCTCGGCCAGCTGGCTGAGCCGCGTCTAGACGCATGCCAATCCGGGCTAACCCCTTAGTCAAGTTGGACCCACCGAGCCAGGACATGCCGACTCGCCAGCCCACCGGGCTTGACGGGACGTGCCCGTTTCTCTTAAATACGAATAACTTCTCGACCGTGCGTTCGATCGACGCGCCGTCTGCGGCATTGGGTCCCTTACGACGAGGTGGTCATTTTGAGATACTCTAAGTGAGTTTATGACGACTTTGGAAAATGGTCAGGCTTGGAATGAGCACAATTCCAACCGGGCCCCTAGAACGGAAAATCTAATAACTCTCAGACTGGGCGTCCGATTGACGCGCCGTCTGTTGCGTAGGGTTCCTTTTGATGAGACGGAACTTCAGGATAAATCAAATCTGGACTTCATGATCGTTTATGTATCGACCACTTTGCTCGAGCAGCGGACCCTCCCGAAATCGAGCATGCTGTGTGTGGGACCCTAGAGCTGGCTGTGATTGCGTCGACTACTGTTCTGGAATCCTCCATGGGTTCGACAATAAAAACTACCATACTGGAATCCTCTGTGGGTTCGACAGTGATGACTACCATACTGGGAGCCTCCGTGGGTTCGACGACGATGACTACTATTCTTGTATCTTGCGTGGGTCCGATAGTATTTACCTCTGTACTTGTATCCTGTGTGGGTCTGACAGAGTAGCTGGTCTTGTATCCTGTTTGGGTCCGACAGCTTAGCTGGTCTTTTATCCTGTGTGAGTCTGACAGCTTAGATGAATCAGTGACTACACATGATCATCTCTATCGCTATATGAAAGATGTATACCTGTGTGAGCTATGTCTTGACTTTCAATCATTATCGTCGATGTGATTGACTTCTTTCCTGTGTGGACTGGGTTGTTCTTAGGCTCAAGAGTTGGAGCCTAATTGAGATTGATAACTTGGTATATGTATGGGCATATACCTAAGTAGGGTTCTTTGATACTTCGTGGTTGTATCATTCTTCTGTGGGTTATCCTTAATGGATTCTGGGAGACCTTCGGGGTCTCGGGGTCCCTACTGAGTATTGTATACTCATCCCTGCATGGGCTATACCTGCACTACGTTGTGTTGGATGCAGACGATGGACAACACTGATCGAGGTAGAGACTTGTAGAGTTTGACGGTACCCGGAGGTGGACCACTTGGCGAGACGTACAGAGAGGAGACAGATGAACTAAAGGTGAATAGTAGGTCATATGTACCCACCCATCAGGTGGGGTTCCCAGAGGAGGACTCAGTAGTTGCTGTTTTACTTTACTACAGTTGTACTGTACTTATTGTAGGGCTTGTATTTCCAACCCCTTTTCCCTTTCAACACTTACTTTTTTATAAATTATTATTTAGTGCTTATTTCAGTTGTGTACTTTATTGTGTTTGTTTACTTTCTTAAAGGCAATGTCTTCCCTACTTAGGGATTTACGCCTTTGGTGCTAGTTGCCAGCCCCTGACCTATAGAAGGCGGGCTTGGGGTAGTCACGACACGGGCCCTGAGGACAGGTCATGACATTTTTTATTAACATAATAAAATCTTAGTACATGAGAGGTAAAAGTGTTTTTATATTAAGAATATTTTTAATTCTATACTGACTACCTAGCTAGCATGGAAAGAATTGGTCTACTAAAGTCTCATCACATAGGGAAATTTGTGGGAGAAGGAATTTATGGCATAGATTTTGTCACAGTCACTATTATAGATTTAGAGTAGGCCCACTTTTATGTTTTTATTAATAGTTTAGTGGTTTCCCTATATTTTGAAACTCACAAATAAATTATTAGGAATTTGAATTCATAAAGGATAGAAATTTGGATATCAAATACACATAATCAATATTTTATATGATGGTTTTGAGACCATATTTTTAAAGAGTAAACTAAAAATACAGATTAAATTTCCAAATGACTTTGATGGATAACTAGAGGATCAATTTTTCATGTATTATCTTCTAATGGTTATTCAATTAATGAGTATAAATTTTATAAAAATGAATACAATGAATGAAGTACCATAAAAAACAGTGGAGTTACACTTGTGGCTGAAGTGAAGCACATATCTGGTACGAAGGATAGAAATCCAATTTATGAGAATATTTCATACTTTGGAATCATAAAAAATATGGGTTTTTTATTATAGATCATTCTAAGTGACAATTTTTCAATGCAATTCAGTTGATAACATGAATTCTATTAAAATAGATTAATTAGAATTCATGAAAGTGGATTTTAGTAAGGAAGGGTGAAATGAAAAACCATTTATAATGGAATCATAGGCAGTAAAAGTATTTTATATTTCATATCCCACAAATCAAAAGTGGTCAATTGTTCAAATATCAACAAAAAACATTGAAGAGTCAGATGAAAATTCAACCGAGGATTACCCTTTCATTGGGATGCCTCAATTATTTCACAATGGTCCCAATGTAGATAGGGTCTTGTATGTTAGAGGAGACTATAATTAAGGTATTTGGATACTCAATATAGGGGTAAAATATCTTGAACCTTTTATAAAATATAGTTAAATAATCAGGTTAATTTTTTTGATACATTGTTTTAACTCATATTATTATCTGTTCACGAATTCATTTACGTAATATAAATTAAATACTTAACCACTTGTACAGATAATTAATTCTTAATGTGCCAATTCTCCCAATCCTAAGGAATAATAGGATTATCAACCTTATGGTACTACCAATGTATATGATCAACAGACTTCTGAAATTTTTGATGCTACCAATCCAAAGGAACAAAATATTAATGATTTTTAACACGAGAAAATGGTAGACAACGAACAACCAGTGTCCCAAAAAAATTAGTAGTGTCGTAACATGAATTTTATATAAATATTTTGTAAGGGGAGAAGAAAAGGAATCAAATTCACGGTTGGATGGAATGTATGTGGCCAGAATGTTAACCCCGACAAGGTCATGTTGAGTAGTTACATTGTGATCACTAGTCAGTAGCACATGTAGATTGATATAGATTCATGGAACAATTTTGTTCCCATGATTAAGACACTGATTTGGGAAGATATTAGGATAATATTAGGATATAATTTTTTAATTTTACTAAAAAAATGAAACATTGAATTATGGTTCATTATCCCTTGTAGAGTGAATTTATATTAGATGGATCCCAAATGAAATTTCTATTAATTCTTTCATGGAAGGATCACATAGGCTTTCTCACAATTCATACAAAGTTTCATCTCAAATATGTTTAAGGGAAAATAAAATTACACACACCATAGCTTCATGCACACCTGATAAGCCAAGAAGCATGGGATGAATTTATTGTTCATCATGAGGAGACATCTCTTTAGGTACATTATGAATGGTAATACATTGTTTGAAAATAATTGTATTAATAAATATGATTAAGAATTTTTAATTTGTGAAATAGAAACTGATTTCTAAAAATAGGAAACATGAAGCGAAACTAATGTACCGCTACTGTAAATAATGTATGGGGTATTCTTCCATTGAAAAAATATTATGAATTTTAAATCTACTATAATAATTTTATTTTACATGAAAAAAACACAATTATGCTCCTCTATTTATATTCATATTGATGAATCAAAATCAAAATCCACTTCTATCCCACTTCATGTGATATAGAAGTAGGAACATGTAATTAAATAATAGATATTATCAATAGACTTAAAATATCCTGAAAAGTATGGCCACATCAGAGGTGTAAGTTTTGGAGTGTCACCCTAAACATATTTTTATAAAATAAATGAATAGGGAGATAATGATAATAAAATGGAAGACTTACTGGCATGATTACCTGCTATATAAGAAAAACTTAATTGGTATTCAAAGTTTTTAGAAAATATTATGGGATAAAATCAAAGAGAAGAGAAACAAAAGAATAACCACTACATGAAGATACCTACCCACCCCCACAAGCTTTAAGGTGGGTCATCCCCCTTAAAGGGTCTTCTTAGAAGAAGTAATCAATATTTTCATAATTTTTTCATTGAAAATTGAATTAGGTAGACATCAATACCTTTTATATATATATATTTTATAGGATGAAAATGTTTGAGATTTATATGTATCAACACCCACCCATCACCTTTTTGTGAGGGGTAACATGTAAAATATACAAGGATATGTTATATGAAACAAAAAAAATACAATAGGTTATGCGATATTAGTGATTAAAATAGCTCAAGAGTAGAGTGTCAAGATACATGTTCCAATTGATTATGTAGATATTCATATGTTCGAGAAATATGTTAGAACTTTCATAACATGACCATTAGATCTTATAAAAAACATGTCGACAAGGTGGTATTCACTTTCAATTTATTTTTCACCAAAAATATTTAATAACTAATGGAAAAATGTTTGAACCATTGAATATTATTATAGATGGAAAAAGGGAAGGAGGTGAAATGGAATGTAGAATAAAAAAGATCTAAAGGATAAACCAACCAATTGAAAATATATTCATAGGGTACCTTTACCCCACTCATTAAACTTCCATATTTACTAAAGTTAAAGGTTTATATGGATACAAGGATAAAAATTGGTAGTAATTTAATATTTTATTTTGAAGAAGAAATGTATGGAGAAGGAATTACATACTATATTTCTCTTGAGAATTTAAATTAAATCCTCAAGTATGAATGGTTAGGAGTATCATATGTAAATGTAAACATGAGGTGTGTTTTCATGATTTGTTTTTCCAATAGTTAATCTACTATGTTAATTACAAAAAAATACAATTCATATTTTTTTAGGAATATATATATATATATATATTAATAATATTTGAATGGAAAACACTATGAATAGAAATATGAACTCGGTAGTCCTCACATCACTTCTACATAATAAATATCATTGGAATCAAATAAAATTGACATGATAGTGGAAAAATAGGTGCTGGTGTTTGAAAAAAAAATGAACATAATTTATAAACATATTATTACCAATAATTTAGGGGTAAAAATATTCAATTTAATCATATAAATTATATTTTAATTCATTTAATTACTTAATAATTATTTATGCACTAATAGATACTCATTGTAGTCAATTTTGATACTCTAAATATTTTTTTCTTGATTGAATGCATGGATACCCGACAAACCAGCCATAAATAATGACATTTTTGAATTTGTAATACACTACATGCATAGTTTTAGAACTATAATTCATGTTATATATTTTTTATTATATTTTAATGAGAATTATATTGTGATATTATAGTGTTTTAATATCATCAAAATCCTAGAGTGAGGATAGTCTATGAGCATAAGAAGCAAATCTAACTATACTAGTGGATACTAATTAGGGTATATATAATAATATTTCACTATAAAAACAAATTACTTAAAATTTTCTATTTTTTTCAGTGTTCAAAGAAAACAAATGATAAATACTGCTATTATTAAATTTAATTTTTTTGAATGATATCATATACAATCAATAAAGTAGCCTCCTCGAAGAGGAATTTTTGAAGATAATTACAATTTCATTTAAAATATTTATTAATCCTTTGTGTATTTATATTTTTTCAGTACTACCAATAATTTATAAATTCCTCATATTCACAAGAGGAAATATATTTTTTAGAAATTAATGGGAATCATACCTGGTGTCAGAATGTACACACATATCTTGAATATGTGACTTCTCACTACTTAGTTGATTTTATCATCATTTTATCTACATTTTTTATTTAATTTCCTTATCATTTTTATCTAATACTTATTTTGATAATTTTCATACATATTATGAAAAAATTACTTCATAAACAAGGATGATTCACTCAAGTACTATGATCATGAACTCAACAAGGACGATGCACTCATGATGATGAAATTTTCTTTTTATTCTCCAATGTATTCAACATTCCTGGTTGAACACTACTGCATTTTATTTTATTAAAAAGTTACGAGTATTAAAATCACTTTGGTCAAGACAAAAAATTAGATAACTAATAATAAGTAATTTAATGATAATTTTATCATATCAAATATACAAGTTGTCTCTCCCTCTTATAGTGCATCCCAAGAAATCAACAAGTAGTACAAACTTCTGATATTCTTGGAAGTCCCTCAATTCATCCCAAAAACCTCTCAATAAATTTTATTGATTTCTAGTATGTTTCTTTTCTTTTTTACTAAAATTTCATTTCAAACTAAAAACACTCACTTTGAGTTATACCAGTCACATTATGTGTCTTTTTGATGTGAGATTGATCCTTACACATCAAAAATAACTTATGAATCATTTTCCTAAAGGATAAATACAATATAATCTCATTATCTATGTTTTTAGTGAGTTACACATGTTTTGAAGTAAAATGTAAATTTTAGACTAATAATGGACACTTTGAGTCATATCTAGCACACCATGAATCAGATTGAGTGGAAGATGATTCCTACACGTCACAAATGACTTATGGATCATTTTTATAAAATATAAAAACAATATGAATATTTTTTTTATCATTTTTGATCATGTGATATGTTTTTAAAACGAAAATGTAAATTATACACTAAAAAAATACAATTCGAGTCATATCGAGAACATTGTGTATCAGATTTAGGTGTGATTGATTGAGTATGTTATGTTTATTTTTCTTTAAAATATCTATAATAATCAAGAAAAGAGATCACATGTTCCTTTTAGATAGAAGATGAAATTCCATGCTTCCTAAAATGAAAAGTGTTTCCAGTAGCCTGGGGATTCCTCTTACATACTAATTATGCATGTTATTTCTTTTATGTCTTGTTACAGATCATTGAAAGAAAAACACACATCACATACTCAATCACCTACACCTCAATCTGGTACACAGTGTGCGTAGTATGACTCAAACTATATATTATAATATTATAATTTACATTTTTGTTCAAAACACACATCAAATAATCAAAACCAAGAAAAAAACATTCATATTGTATTGATACTTTAGTAAAATGATCCATAAGTCATTTGTGACATGTATAAATCAACCAAATTTCAATATGACACACGATGTGGCTCGCATGACTCCAAGTGTGTCATTTTATTTAATATTGACTTTAATTTTTGTATAAAAGACATGTGACATACTCAAAACTAAGAAAACATATTTTTGTTATTTTTATACATTGTAAAAATATTCCTAAGTCATTTTTGATATGTAGGAATCATACATAGATTAATCTGATATACAATGTGCTCGATATGACTCAAAGTGGTCATTATCAGTTTAAAATTGACATTTTTGTTCAAAACGTTTTTCACTCACTAAAAACTAAGAAACAACACTTGTCTTGTCTTGATAATTTAGTAACATAAGTCATTTTTGACATTTAGGAATTAGTCTCATGTCAAACTGGCAAACGATATGACCGGTATGACTCAAAGTGTGTGTTTCTAGTTTAAAATGACATTTTTGTAAAAAAAGATGAAATAATTAAAAATGAGAAAACACATTCATATTTTTTAAAAACATTAGGAAGATTATTCACAAATAATTTGTGATGTGTAATAATTTGGAAAACCTCAATATGACATATGGTTTGACTTGTATAACTCCAAGTGTGTCTTTTTTTTGAATTTTACATTTTAATAAAAAAGAAAAGTGCCATACTCAAAACTAATAAAACATTGTTGGATTAGTTTTATACTTTAAAATAATGATATATAAGTCATTTTTACATGTAGGAATCAGTTGAACCACAATATGATACACAACATACCCAGTATGACTCAAAGTGTCTATACTTTTTTTAAAATAGATATTTTAGTTCAAAACATGCGTCACTCACTAAAAACAAAAACAAACAGACATGTATATTGTTGATAATTTAGGAAAATGATTCATAAGTAAATTTGGATGTGTAGGAATCATATGTACCTCAATTTTATGCACGGTGTGGCCAATTTGACTCCAAGTGTGTCTTTTTATTTAAAATTTAAATTTTAGTAAGAAAGGAAAGTGACATACTAAAAACCATGAAAACACATTTTTATTGTTTTAATACTTTATAAAAATTATCCATAAGTCATTTTTGATGTGTATTAATTATCTTTACCACAATCTGATACACAGTGTGCCCAGTATGACTTAATGTTTCTCTTATCTGATTAAAATTGACATTTTAGTTAAAAATGTGTGTCACTCATTGAAAACTGATAAAATACAATCTGATTATGTAGATAAATTAGTATAATGATTTATAACTCGTTTTTTACATTTATGAATTATTCTCACGTCAAATTTACACACATTGTGATTGGTATGACTCAAAGTGCCAGTAATTTGTTTAAAATTGACTTTTTAGTTCAAAACATATGTATCTCATTGAAAACTAAGAAAACACACTATGATTGTGTTGATAATCTAGTAAAATGATTCATAAGTCATTTTTGACAGATAATAGTTAGTGTTATATCAAATAAACACACAATTTTATTAGTATGGCTCAAAGTGCATGTTTTTAGTTTAAAATGACATTTTAGTAAAAAACACAAGTGACATACTCAAAACCGAGAAAACATATATATATATATTTTTTATAGTTTTTCAAATTGATCCATAATTCATTTGTGATGTGTAGGAATCAGATACACTTAAATCAGATACACGATGTGCCTAATATGTCTTTAAGTGTCCGTTATCAACTTAAAATTGGCATTTTTGTTCAAAACATGTGACACTCAATAAAAACTAAGAAAGACACTCTGATTGTCTTTATAATTTATGAAAATAATTTGTAAGTAATTTTTGATATGTAGGAATCAACCACATGTGACACAAACACATGATGTGACTGCTATGAATCAATGCGCATGTTTTCTGTTTAAAATGACTTTTTTGTAAAAAACACAAGTGACATACTCAAAATAAAGAAATCACACTTTGATTATTTTTATACTTTAGGATAATGCTTCATAAGTCATTTTTCATATATATTAATAATCTTAACCTCAATATGATGCATGGTGTGACTGATATGACTCTAAGTGTGTCATTTTATTTAAAATTGAAATTTATTGAAAAAGGAAAGTTACATACTCAAAACCGATAAAATTCATTTGGATTATTTTGATACTTTAGGAAAATGATCCATAAGTAATTTTTGACATGTAGTAATCATCATCAACTAAATCTAATACACAGTTTGGCTGGTATAACTCAATGTATTTGTAATCAATTTAGAATTTACATTTTAGTTCAAAATATGTTTCACTCACTGAAAATAAAGAAAAAACTCATAATTTATTGACAGTTTTGGAAAACATTTCACAAGTCAGTTTTCACTTGTAGGAATTATTGTCAAATAAAACCACCAAACGATATGACCGGTATGTCTCAAAGTGCTTTTTTATAGTTTAAAATGAAATTTTAGTAAAAAACACAAGTGATATACTAAAAACCCAGAAAATTCATTCATATTTTTTTGATACATTAGGATAATGATCCATAATTCATTTTTTATGTATAGAAATAATCCACAACTAAATCCTACACATGATGTGATGGGTATGACTCCAAGTGTGTAATTTTATTTAAAATTGAAATTTTATTAAGAACGATAAGTGACATACTCAAAACAAATAAAACAAATTTGTATTGTTTTGATACTTTAGGAAAATGGTCCAAATGTCATTTTTGACATGTAGGAATCAGCCACACAAAAATATGATACATGGTGTTCCTACTATGACCCAAAGTATCTATTATCAGTCTAAAATTGAAATTTTATTTTAAAACACATGTCACTCACTAAAATCCCAGAAAAAACACTTAAATTTTGTTGATAATTTATGAAAAATATTCTTATGTCCATTATGATGTATTAGAATTAGTCTTATATCAAACTGATACACTATGTGATTGGTAGGAATCAAAGTGTGTGTTTCCAGTTTAAAATGTCATTTTAGTAAAAAAGACAAGTGGTATAATGAAAACTTATAAAATTTATTAATATTTTTTCCATTCTTTATGACAATTATCCATAAGTCATTTTTGACTTGTAGAAATCCGTACCACCTCAATCCAACACATAGTGTGACCAATATGACTCTAAGTGTGTCATTTTATTTAAAAATGAAATTTTATTCATGTATTATTTCATATTATGTCTAATTGATTTATTTATATTATTTTTATCATAAGATTTTTTTTATACAGGTGGATTATTTTTCTCGAGTTGGGGTGGTTTTTTCGGCAACTGATGCCATGATCAAACTTTTTTAAGATAGGGTCGGGTGCCAAATACAATGAAACATTGATGTTAATGAATTTTTGTGAGAGTACTTTCTAATTTTATTATAAAAAACATTATTTTAAATGTCTATATTATTTTGTTTTTTATGTATTTGTGACTTAATTTTTATTTCAATTAAATTATGAATTTTCCATATAATGGCTGTTGTTTTAATGTAGTGTAATTAAAATAGTACAATGTATCCTTTGGGCCTTTATCAATGCTATTTATAGAATTTATAAAGTCCCCCTTATCAGCACTAGAAATATCACTAATAAAGGGGTCCCCCTTTTAATGGTGCTTAGGACAACAACAATTTTTAGCACTGTTAAAGCCCATTTTTTGCGTTGTTAAATGGCTGATCTATGGTAGTGATATATTTACCTATAAAATCATTGTTTATATATAAATATGTGTGTATCAATAAAAATATATATATTTATGTTTATATTCTCTTATATGTAATTAAATACATATATGTTAATATATGTGTACGTACATGTGAAATATAAATGTATAAGTGTGTAAATATGTGTGTATGCGTGTTCGTGTGTGTGTTAATATTTTGTGATTACATCATATATAAATATATTTTTTAAATATATCATTATCATTAAATATATTATACAATCGTATTTATAATAAATATTTATAAATACATTATAACAAATTTATATCTAAATATACAATTATATGTATATATGTATAAATATATATGTAAATATATAGACATATCAATATACATGTAATGTATAAATTTTATATCTAAATATACAATATATATATTTATAAAATTGAACTTAAAAATAATTATATAAATCATATTGAATTAATTATCGTCCATTTTATTTAAAACAATATCTAACCTTTTATTACATTATAAAAATATATGAATATATATATATATATACATATACAAATGTATATATAATATTTATATATACATGTGTGTGTGCATTAATAAATAAATATATATATATATATTATTATATGTATATAAATATTAATATATAATATATTTAAATAAATATAAGTATATATATCACCCACACACAAACATATATTTTATATATGTATTTAAAAATATTTATATAGATATATGAATAAAAAATATGTATGCAAATAAATATATATAAATAAATAAAAATATCATAAAATATAGAATAAAACAACTTGGGTTAGTGGTAAAGGTATTTAAATTTCAAAAGGCATGTCCAAGGTTCGAGTCCAGGCATGTGTGGGGGTGAATAGGTTGCTGGGAAGTCTAAAAGTGCTGAAAAGGGGCATTCTGAGCAATGAAAAAGGGTGGGGTGGGGAGGTTTGGGTTCTAGGTGGGGTGGGTGGCTACAAAGTGCTGAAACAAGTTGGGGAGAAGCATTGAAAAAGGGGGTAGGGTGAGCACTATATAAAAAACAAATTTTATCAGCGCTATAAAAAAAACAGTCATAAAGGTACACCCTATCAGCACTTTCATTTTGCAATGATAATGTCCAACTTTTTATTTTATTTTTTTAGCACTAATAAAGGCCACCTTTTAATGATTCTTAGAACAATAATGTTTTTTAGCACAAATAAAACCAATTTGTAGCACTGTTAAAATAGTGATATGTAGTAGTGTTTGTATCATAAAAATAACTTATTGAACATTTTTAGTCACATTTTGGCCATATTTTATCTAAGGTATATACTTACTCAAGTTTATAATAATATTACATACAACTAATTAATCATGATACATGATTCTATATATTTATTACTAGATTTAAATAATATCCAGAATTTATTCGTTGGTAATTGAATCACCCAAGAACATATAATACTTATCTTTTGATCTCAAAAAAATTACTAGAGCAATAATTTTATTGAGATACATATATATTTCCTAAAATTCATCACTTAATGATTGATATTTTTTATTGTAATTCATGATACTAGAGAGATAGTCCCTATTATTATTTAATGATATCTACCTTATTTAACCAAACACTAAAAAATTGTTAGGATTTGTAATCCATGAATTATTCTTTAAATACTATTTCCATTACCATATCATCCAATTTTTAATTAACATCATTTGTTTTATGTTTAGATATAATATCTTGAACATTTTTTCCATATCCATATTTTTTTATTTTTATTTTTATTCTATTTATGGATAATTTTTCAATTAGAATGAAATTGCTTGATTCATTATCATGAAATGTTTTATTTTACAAGAAACATTAGTTCAATAATGATTTATTATAGAGTTAGATCATAATTATACTATCTTAAGGAATCTTACATTTTATATAATTATGTATTAAAAATTAAATTTGAAGATTTTCTTTTTCTTTAACATTTTGATACCCATTTAAGTCATTGATGTAACATTCCCCGACCCAACAGTCTCTCATGTGGCCAAACCGAGTTGGTTTTGTGTCCTCAAGTGTGCATCCTCATATGCTAGAGGTTGCCGAATAACTGCATGGGTGTAAAGAAAATATTGGGGAAACTATACCCTTGGTACAGAGTTGTTAAAACAACAGAAATAATATCATAGTAATGGAAAAGTGTAAATAATACAACATACAACCAGAAAAACCAAGAAATAAATGTCCACTAGACAATCCAATAATAAGAGAATAATGAAATGACCAGATGAAATATAACTAAATGACATGCTAAAATTCATATAGATAAAAGACCATGCTAACATAGATAAACTAAAAATTCCCTAGTCCTAAACCCCATGTCAGTCTTATCTTCAAGCTCCAACACATCCAGCAAGCAATTGTCAACAACAAGGCATTTTTCCCTTATCCAAACATATATCAATGTAATCTGCTCAGGTACCCACAGAGGTCCAAATAGGGTGTGAGTAAAACTAAGTTGGTCGACACCACCATGTATAAACAAAATTATTTTGATATAAAGTTCATGAAATATGGTGATAAACATGGTTATTAATTTAACAAAAAAATAAAATATAACCATTAACCTGCTTCAACACCATGCCATAATACCTCTAACCATGGAGCATGACCATGTCAAATGTAAAAAAAATTCTATGACATGATCACATAACTGATCATAATACTATATATAATCATTTCAGCAAAACAACAGGTCAAACCCTCTATATAGGAATTACATCAGGAAACTAGGCTATACCTGCTATATAAGAATTATAGCATTAAACTAGGCCAATCCCTTTATATAATAATTACAAAATGAAACTAGCCCAACCCCACTATATAAGAATTACAACATGAAACTGGGCCATTCCCACTATATAAAAATTACAATATGAATCACAATTGAATTCATAATGGAAATAATAACAATACATAACATCGTAAGACATAGTAGTCAATTCATCTAATTACCATATATATTTCAATTAATCTTTCTTACACCAAATTATATATTTATTCATTATCATTCCATTGTAAATAATCATATCATATCAATGTATCTCCAGTCATTCCATTTAATAAGTAATAAATTTTACAAGGTGAATCTATTATACGCAATCATCCTAGGTCTCATGTCATGCTAATTCATATTTTAAGACAAAAATTAGTTCATTATCATTCGAGGGTAGGCTCACCCTATGGGTGGATGCAAGAAAGCTATTAACAATAATGGATCCAGATGAATCCAAGGAGTTCTCAAAACACACGTTTATCATCACCCATTATTATTTTTAGTTACTGCACACGGTGTGTTGGTGTGATCACATGGCATTGCAGACACTTTGGGAAATAAAGATACACCATAGGACATTGTCTAGACCACTTAACTTTATTTTATAATCAAAGTACCACCCACAACAGGGAACTCCAACAAAGGAATACAGTGAAGGATATCAATAGGGTAAACCTAGATCACATAATCATCAAGACCAAATATCGATTCAAATGCATTTAGGATATCACATTGCTATAACTGAAGATAGTGGAAGAATAGAAAAAACCAAATATAAGGAACTCATTAGAGATAAAATACTATACAGTGATGTCTAGAAGGAAAGAAGTCACTCAAAATTCACCTGGATTCTCCCTAGGTTCAGAGGGAATAGGTTTCACAATGAATGTAATATTTTTTAGGATTCACTATAAAGAACCAGTAAACCCAAGGAATTCATGATATGAATCATAGATTCATTATGTGAACATCCCAGGTGGAATATACACCAAACAAGAAAAAATATTGGATTAAAATAACACTAATAAACATTTTAATCGTGTGAAAAAATTCACATCTTTTATAACATTCATGTCATGACACAATTTCATGGATTCTCTAGAGAAAAAGATTCATGTCATGAATTATTTAAACGGAATGAATATGTCTTACAGGAATTACTCAAAGAAAAATACTATAGAAAATTCCAACAATAATTTTACACATACCAAGCCCAAAAAGCATCATTTTTTTGTGAATTTTACATATCTATACCTAGACCCCACTAATTAAAAGAAACATACATCGACAAACTTTAGGTCATTTTCCACAAAAAAATATATTCATTACCAAATAAGAGAATCATCCAGAAATATTTGAAATAAGAAAAACACAACTAAAAGGGGTTCAAACAAAACATAAAGAGTGACATACCTAAAAAAATATGTGATCTTACAACCTCACCACCATATAATATTTCATCCCTGAGTAGTTCCAAGAATCACTATAGGGTCTCAAAGAAAAATTATAACCACTATGCTTTCATATCTGATTCCATATCCCATGTCTCCTCTTGAACACACCTATGACGCCACTGCACTCGCACCATAGGTATAGTCTTTACATGGAGATACTTCTCACTATGGTTCACAATCCATATTAGATACTCCTAAAAAGATGCATCCACACAAAGATCAATATCATATTTGTCTATCACTTGATAAGGTTCAAGAGGATATATTTAATGTTGCGATGCTTGACATATTTCATTCATGGAACTGTAGCACTGTGAAAGGCACAATTAGTACACCACTGGACCGACCCTTCCCACAATCTCAAACGGGCTGAGAAACTTGGGTGCCAGCTTTCCTTGTTTCATAATACGAGATTGTCCCAAACTATGAGATACACAAAGAAAAACATGATGACCAACCTCAAAATATACTGGTCATCTATTTTTGTTAGCATAAGATTGATACCTACTCTATGTGGTCACTAACCACTTCCTGATATACTAAACCTACTTAGATGTCTCCTACATGAGACTAGTTCCAACAATAACTGACTCGCCTGCTTCTAACCAACAAAGAGGCGATCAAAACGACCTTCCATACAAATACTTGAATTTTTACATATATATTGATTCCATGAAGATATTATTATATGAAAACTATTTGAGTTCTATATGATTCTCCCAAAAACAACTGAATTCCAATACACAAGCTCATAACATATCCTCTAGAATCTGAATCTTCTGTTCAGATTGGTCATCAGTATGGGGTTGATAAGATTTACTCTGAAGAAACTATGATCCAAGATCCTTTTTAAGACCCTAAAATAACCAATATGTGATACTAGGATCTCTATTACAAATTATATTCCACAAAACACCATGAAATCAAACTATTTCCTGCATGTAAAGACCACCCATATTATCAATGGTGAAGGTCTTCCTGATTGAAAAAATGTCAGCTACCTTAATCAATCAATACATGACCACCCATTATTTAACATTCATACATGGTTTCTTAGGTATCCTTGTAAAAAAATCCAATGTGAAATCATCCCATTTCCATTCCAGAATGGACAGAGGCTGCAACAACCCGATAGGCCTATGGTACTCAAATTTCACCAACTGATAAGTGAAAAATATCTCTATAAATCCCACTACCTACATAATTCTTGGAACAATTACTTTTAATGGAGACCACGATACATATTTTCAACCCGAGATGTATTTATCATCTTGAAGAATGAAACTATCTCATAATATCCTCACACAAGCTCGTAGGAACCCGTACACAACCCTGGATAAGAATAACAATTACACTAATAAGAGACCATCCTAGTAGTGGATCCCCACCATATATGTTTTACCTTAGAGCTAATACCTCTAGATCTAATTACTACTTGTTCTTGATCTGATTAAAAATAAAGGGTATAACATATGTTGAAGTCATAGCTACTCATCCGAAGACTCATGAACATCTGGATTAATGAATAAAAAGAGTTACATCATTCTCCACTAATCACAAGACACCTACACTACCTCTGTCTATTCCCTATACCTCAAGTAATTGGAAATTAAATTTCCCTTTATTGGTGTATAATTTATGTTGAAGTCAAAAGACAGCAGATACTCAACCAACCTCCTCTACCAAAGTTTCAGGTCCCACTGAGAAAAGATTTACCTGAGGAACTAGTGCTCTGTTCCCACCACAAACCTCTCACCCAAAAGATAGTGTCTTCATAATCTGAAGGAATATAACATCATAGGAAACAATAGATAATTAAATGAACAATTACTATCATGCAATCTCAGTTGTTTAGATCCACAAGAAACCACTCGGACCTCTGGTATCAGAACTACTTCGAGTCTAACTCCGTATGTGTCACATTGTATGGAATATTCCACACTCAGAATAGGTAAGGTGAGGATTGGTGGTGAGGTTATCCAACATTTTATCTCTTGAAACTCTCTTCCACAATCATTTGAGTAAACAAAATTCACCCTTTTATTTGTCATCTTGGACATCGGTGCTTCCATATGGGAGAAGTCTTGGATTAAATATCAATAATACCCTACTAGACCGAGGAAACACTGAGTCTTGAAGATATTCTTGAGACAATATCAAGATACAACAACTGAAACCTTCTTTGGGTCCACTGAAACTCCATACTATGATATGATAAGGCCTAATAAGTTCACTTTACCAATCAAAAAACAGAATTTCAAATAGATTTTCATAAAGATGATGCTCTATCAATGTTTTTAAGATGTTGTCTTGATGATGGGAATGATCATATACTGATTGTGAGTACACTAATATTTCATAAAAAAACAACAAAAACTAATATTGGAAAGGAGGGAAAATCAGATTTATTAAGGCCATGAATATCACATGTGTGTTCATCATGCCAAACGACATCACCACGAACTTGTACAAACTAAACCTACTATTAAAAGAAGTCTGAGGTATTTCTGATGCCATCACTCTCAATTTATGACACCCTAATCTCAATTCAATCTTAGAGAAAATATAGGTACCTCTTAGTGAATCAAATAGATCATTGATAAGAGAAAGGGGAAATAAGTTCTTAACCCTTATTTGGTTCAATCTATGATAGTCCACACAGAAGCGTAAAGTTCCATCAGCCTTATTAGAGAAAAGAATAGAATAACACCAAGGTGACATACTAGGATGTATAAAACCCTTATATTATATATCTTCCAACTAAAATTTCAATTCTTAGAGCTCTCCTGGTGTCATACTATAAGGCAGAATAGAAATTGGCTCATCTCCTAACACCAACTTGATCGTGAAATTGATCTCTTTCTCAGGTGGTAATTAATAAAAATATTCATGAAAGACATCTTGAAAACAATATACCATAGGAGGAAAAGTATCTTTTTTCATTCCACTATCATATGGATAAATACATAATATTTTATCCGTGAGGTAATCCAGTCTGCACTAAATTAGTCCTGTATAACTAACCTAAAGATCCCACTCACCCTTGTGAAAATTTCTATATCTTTCCAGAGATATAAATGTAACTATCCCCGGTTAACAATCAATTTTATATTGGTATAGAACTAACCAATCCATAACTATATTCAAATTGAATCATATCCTTTTTAGTATAAAAAATTTACAAAAGAAATGGAAACCACCAATTTCTAATAAATATGCCTTGTAACGTTTGATATTTTATGACCACACTCCCAATGGTGTGTTTATAGTCAAAACACCATCCGAGATTTCCAAAACTAGTAGAAACCCATTTTAAAAAAGAGACGATATAAAATAATTTGATGTTCCTAGTTCAAAAAAATACATGTAAGGGTAGATGATACACGAATGATACCTCTGATGGTAAAAGGTCATGCATCCTAGCCAATCGAAGTAGACTGCATAACAAGTAGTTGACTTTCCCTTATAACCTAGGATCTAGTCTGAATCCCCTACACTATTCTCTATGCCTATTATTTAAGCTCCTGTATTGAGGTATGACATACCCCACCTCGGCCTGAATTTATATTAGAACTCTAACTACCAATATAGTGAGGGGTAGCTGAGTAACCCCCAAAATAAAGTTATTGTCCTGATCCCCTACCAATATTCTACTACCATATTCCCCTAAAAAATTTCTATTGATTCCCCAACCTACTACAAAAAATATACTCCAAAGTAGGGTATGAACACTAAGGTTTTTTGTGTCTAAAATTTTTCATACTGATAACACTACAACGAAACATGGTCCCAAGATAGATACCTGCTTCCTAGATAATCCTTGGAAATAAACATCATAAAGAAGCTTATTTACACTAGAAGAAGAGATCCCAATTTTCCCTATTTAAATAGCCTGGATACTACTTAGTGCATCTCTCAAATTCACTTCCATGATGAGATCATCATTCATGAAATTCACAGTGTTACTGAAGTGAAATATGTTCACCAGTGATATGATCTCATAGTGAATCCCATCCTAAAAAACATCACCCTAGTGATCTCATCAGATGCGAAAAATGATGAAAATAATTACAAGTCTACGAAAAATCTGTCATAGTTCATCACTAACAGGACCTCCTATATTTGGTGCATGAACTCATGCGTCTCATCATCCCTCAAAATTTTTGGGTAAAAGTAGACTAGGAACTTTTTCTCAGATTCCTTTCATGATAGCTTCCCTTAAAATCCATTTTTCCCCAAATTTTCCCACCAATGATTTTCTAGTCTATGAATACTGTATATAGAAAGCTTCACCCTCTTATGTGTGGGTGTATCAAGGTGCTTAAAGAAAAACTACACTGACTCAATCCAAAACTCAGATACCTTGGGGCCTCTCCCTAGTGAATGTAGGTGGAATTTTTAGTTTAAACACTCTTCTTAGTTCAGAAATAAAAGTTACAATGCTAATATTATCCCTCTCCATAGACCACATAACCCTAAGGAAGCTATCATTGAACTGATTATCTATCTAATTATCTAGAGTTATTGTAAGCTTTATATAACACCCCAAATATTTTATGGTATGTTCCTCTTAAATACTTTATATTAATTAGATATCCTATATTTCATGAATCAATATGTATTTTTTAAATCAAAACATTATAGGAGAAAGTTGTAATCTATCCATTATACATAAATTTTCCACTTCTATGCTTTGAATTTCGAAAAACGGTCATCTAGAGTTGTGACCAGTAAGTCATTTGGAGTCAGATAGAACCAACTTGATTTTTTGATGAATAGTAACATACCCTTATGAATAGTAATATGAATAGTAATATGACCCTCATAAATAGTAAATAGTTATTATATTTTATTTTTAAGGGAATAAGATAATGAGATCTTATTTGATTTTTTAATGTGATATAGAACTAATTATACCATTAAAAATTGTTTTTTTGAATTAACTATGATTTTATTTAAAAATTAAATTAAAAAAACCTAGAAATTTCTTTTATAAAAATGAAGTTCATTTTTTAATTCTACACATTGAAAAGTGGTTAGGGTGAATTTTTGGGAATTTTCTAAAATACTTGAATTTTTCGTGAATAGTAAAAATACAATTTTGAGTTTTCGATAGTTTAATGACATTATAATGATGTAATGATTAAATATAAAAGTATGGTAGACTTTTGTATAGTATCTTATGAAATGAGGTGTCCCAAGTGGCTTAAACCATGGTCAAATAACATGGAAAAGCCCATGGTTTTTCAAAAACCACTAACGAGGTGTCCCTTTTAATTAATAAAAAACTCTCTCTTAATTACTATAAATACCCACTCATCCCCATCGTTTTATTTCATTAAAAACTCAATATCCTCTAAGATATGATGGTATTACCTCCCTAGTAGTCCTCCCAAGGTGTCCTAAAACCCCCAAGGTCCCAAACCTCACGTATTTGGAGTTACACTACAAGGTAAGAGAATCAACCACCCCTCTCTTTTCTTAAAGCGTTCATTTATGTATTCTTTTTTATTTTCAATTAGAATATGTTGGGATATTTTATTCCATATTAACCTTAATGCCAATATTATTTAATAGTTATGAGATACCCCATTTCTCTCATAAAACTATTTTATTAAATTTTAGGTGACGCCGTTAGGCAGCCGAATTTTCGTAAGAGATTTCTCAATTTTTCTCTTATTTTGAGTTCCTTTATTTTATACTTATTTCATCATATCCAACCATAAAAATGATATGATAGTTCAATTACCTTACATGAACTGGAATTATATTATTCTAGTGGATTATTTTATCATCATCTCTCTTTACCCCTCCTCTTATACTAAAAACAGAAACAATGTCCAAGATGTGTTAATTTATCACACTCAAGGATGACGGGTTATCAATTTTTGTTACCATTTTTAATTATGGCCATGAAACCATTTTTATGGTTGAACCATATAATAATATATGTATTTCATCTCATTAATTTTTTGGAATCCCTACACACTCATAATATGGAATAATACTACAAAACAAGTTCATTGTATACAAAACTGCCAAGCTAAATCCAAGCGTTTTCAAAAACTTTTAACTAATGATTGATCCTCAAGTGTATAACCCAGAATCATTATAAGATCATTTATATATATTTAATGTAAAATATAATATATATTAACAATTATGTATGTTTAACAACATTTCAAATGAACTTCCATTCATGAATGCAAGTAAACGAATCATGAAAACCAAGGAAGAAAATGCTTCCAAAACAATAAAATTGAGCCTCTCAAACCCATAAAAAGGGCCATGAATGAACCTAATAAGGTTATAATACACCAATTAAATATATTGGAGGTTCTGGAATTATTAATTAATGAAGATAAATTTTATTATTCAGGTCATTAAAACAAATGAAGAACACACTCAAGCAAAAGGTATGGGGTTTCTAATATCACCTTCATCTCTGTGAGATTTTCATTGTTCGCCACTTATTTATTGTATGTGTTATATGTGTACTGATATTTGATATATAATAACATTATTCTCTTTATATTCATGTTATTCAATGATTCATTTTAGGGTTATTAAGTTCTGGTCATATGATTTGACTGATTACATTGTGGTAAGAGACTTTGTCTCAACTACTATTTTGTTGTGACTAACTTTGTGTGGTTCACCTAATAATACTTATGTGGTGTACCTACTACCCATATGAGATGAATTTTCATTTTAAAATTAAATTTATATTAAATATCCATAATATCATATCATGGATATGTTTTTTTTCTAAACTATATACCATTTTACATACGACATTTATTTGGAAAGTTATTTTAACTATGGAAATATTGATGAATTCGTATACCCTACTCTATAAGGATATTGAATAGGAATACTGCTCTTGTATTAAATAAATGTATAAAGAATTATTTGGACATGCAGTATCGGGTGGGGCCCACTATATCTCTTTGATGCATCAGTAGGTCTCATGAGACAAATCAGTTGGTGACAAACCCTTCGAGTTTGTTTCCAAAAATTAGAAGGGTTTCTACCCACATAACTAAACCATTTTCATGGTACTATGGTATCATGTGCCAGATACATGACGTCCAGTTAATAAATATTCTCTTAATTCATTATCAGTTATTAATATCCATGAGGTTTTCACTATGACAAAATCTATCGATGTATTTTCGTTCTCTGTTTATTAATGGCATGAGTTTTTCATTTATTCACCATGAAAAATTAATTATGTCAAATTGTTTACTATTAAATTATTATTGATTCATGATTCCGCCATTTGTAACCCTTACTTATCATTTTAGCTCACCCATTTCATTATTTACCTTCAACAGGTGATGAAGCGGAGATCATTTATTGAGTTCCTGTGGATTTAATTTTTAGTTTTTGTTTTGTATTGTATTTTGTACACATTTCCAATGTAATTTGTGTTACATGTATGTATATAGTTTTTTCAAGACTACTAAACTGATAATTCCATCTGTATTTTCATTCCTTCTAACCATGAAAATATAATAATTAATGCACTAGCTCTGGTCAAGAGGGGTGAGGGTGTTAGAATTTAGCTAAAATGTGTTATGATCATGATAATTTTTTTCTACTAATTATCAATTCAAAGATGAGGAGGATACATTTTATATACAATAAAAACACACTCCTTAGAACACGGGATAAAAATAAAGGTTAAACCCAAGAGGTGAAAATAATAGAGAACCACTAACTCATGAGCTCTATAAACGTGTCTCATGAAGTGATTGATCTTTATATAACCATTCATTTATTACATTTTTCATCAGATATATCCACGATCTCATTACAAAATTCATAGGGGAAAACATATCACATTAAATAAATATATCCCTATCATGAAAATTTCATGTATATATATATATATCCATACATGCTTATCATGAAGCATTTATACTTATCTCATTCCATACCAGGACATGAATATAAATATTGATAAATAATAACATCACACAACATGTGAATCACCAAAGGTGAAATAACATAAAATATAACAAGTGAAAATTATGAAAAACAATCCCATACCTTGGTACTCTAATTTTCCCCCAATCACGGGTCAGAAACTCCCTTGAAAAAGCTCATTACCAAGTCTTGGTATATTCCAAGTCTCATTTATACCTTTCCCAAGGATTAAAACAACATAAAAGAAAACTTGATCTCCTCTGAAACCACTTTGTAACATTCCCTAGCCTGACACTCTCTCACATTTCCAAATCATGTTAGTTACATGACCTTTAACATGACTCCATGTACGAAGAGGTTGTCGACTAGTAATGGGGTTGTAAAGAACACAATGGGGAGACTATACCCCTTGTTATAGAGTTTTAAAATTAGATAAAATATTATCAGAGTAACAAAAAATCAGAAATAGTATAACATACATCAGAAAAAACCAAGAAATAAACACTAACTAAACAATCCAATAACAAGAGAATAATACAATGAAAGGGTGGAATGTAACTGTATTTCATGAAAAAATTCATAGAGACAAAATAACCCACTATCATAGATAAACTAAAAAATCCCCAACCCCAAACCCACATCAATTTAATCTCCAAGATCCAAGCCATTTGGAAAGCAACAATAAAAAACAAGGTCCCTTTTACCTTGTACAAACCTACATCCATGCAATTCAATTATGTACCCAATAAATGGCCTAACTAGAGTGTGATTAAAACACAGTTGGTCAGAGCCACCATGTCCAAACAAAACAAATCTGATAGAATTTTCCTGTAATATGGTGATACACTGAGTTATTAATTTAACAAAAAATACAAAATAACCATTAACCTACTTTGACATCAAGAAAGAATACCTATGATTGTCTATCATCACCAGAAATATAATAACCAAAACTCTATGACATAATCACATAATAATGAATAACCCTTTATATAATAATATCAACATAACACTGGGCTAAGCCCTCTATATAAGCATTATAAAAGGAAACTGGGCCATGCTCGCTATATAAGCATTATAGAATGAAAATAGGAGAAGCCTACTATGTAAGAATTAAATCATGAAACTGGGATCAAATATCTATATAATAATTACAACATGAAACTGGGCCAATACCAATATATAATCATTACATCATGAATCAAAACACAATTCATAATGGAAATAATAAAACCATATAACATCATAATCCATAATGATCAAATTAATCAATTACAATTTAACTTTTAATTACCCTTAATTTTATAAAATTATATCTTAATCCATTATCATGATGGTGTACAAAATCGTATCATATCAAAGTATCACCACCCATTTCATTAAACAAGTAATCCATTTTCAAAGGTAAATCTATCACATGAAGTCACCCGATGTCTCATGTCATGTTAATTCATATTTTAATCCAAAATATAGTTCATTATCATTCAATGGTAGACTCACCTGATGGGTGGGCACAAGCTAGGATTTAACAATAATGGTTCCAAAGTAATATATGGAGTGCTAAAAAAACATGTTTATCACCACCAATTATCTCATTTGTTATCACACAAGGTGTTTCAGCATGAATTCGTGGTATTTCACACACTTTAAGAAATAGAAACAGACAATAATAATTTTTCTAGACCACATACCTTTATACGATGATCAACGAAACACCATCAATAAGGAATTATAATTAATGTTGAAGGTAAATGAGATCATAAAAGGAAACCTAGATCACATAACCATGAAGATCAAACCCCAATTCAATGGTGGTCAAGATATCACACTGCTATAATAGAGGATAATAGAAGAAAGGAGAAAACCAAAGTGAAGGAACTCACTAGAGATCAAACACTATACCGAGATGTATAAAAGGGAAGGAATCACCCAAAAATACCATGGAGTCACTCTAGGGTTAGAGAGAAGAGGCTTTATACCGAATAAAATATTTTTCAGGCTTCACCATAAAAAACTATTGAACCTAAGGAACTCACAATGTGAATCTTAGATTTAGGATGGGAGTATCCTAAGTGGAATATAAATTAACAAATAAGCCACCTTGGGTTAAAATAAAATCAATAAATATTTCCATGCAGTGAAAAAAATTCATCGATTGTTTAACATTCACATCATAAAATTGTTTATGGATTCTTCAAAGAACCAAATTCATGTCGTGAATTACTTACAAAATGTGAATATGTCCTACTGGCTGTACTCACTATAGAATCCTTCTAAAAATCCCGAAAATACTTCAACCCAACCTGAACCCAAGAATAATCTTTTTATGACTCAGAAAAATTTATACTAATTATCCACAAATTCAAACTAACATACATCCTAAAACTTTAGGTCATTTTACCCAGTAAATTCTCTCCTTCCCCAAAGAAAAGGCTCAACCACCAAGGTTTAAAATAAGAAAAATATAACTAAAACTGGTTCAAGAAAAACTCAAAGAGGGACATACCTTGGAAAACATGGGATCTTAAATTTTTTTGGGTTTTGGGATCTCTTTAAATCAAATGTCATATAAATTTTGTGGGATTACAAGGATATGTTTCCTCTACTATTTTTTCAACTAGTTTGACTAGAGATTCCAATTTTTGTGATTTATAAGGAGTTAATTCCAGATATAACACCCCATAAATGTGACCTATAACATCATTAAATTAATCATAATTTTTGTATTCAAATAACACCATTCAATTTAGATAAATTTCAAAATCATGAGTTCAAACATACATAAATATTCTAGAACACTTACCTTAAAATGATTATGTTTTTGAGGAATTTTATCAATGGTAAAAAATTGAACATCAATATCCATTGTATCATTGAATATTTTTTCCAAAATAATATATCCTCTATCATATTAATTAATTTTTTATTTTGGATCCTAAATAATGGTATAGAACATCTCTGTCATCACATATTATTCTATAACGTCTTCAACATACGAAAAAAACACAGTCAACACTAGGGATTATTTTATAAATTTCGTCCACAAAATATTGTAAATTGGACTTATTGGATAATATCTTTTGATATATCTTTCAATAAAACAATTTAAATTTCTAATAACATTGATAAAAATCATTCAAAAGGAATAAATTTTTTTCTCTATTTATCTTATAAAAATAATATCAAATCACACCAATAATCTATATAAGATAAAAATTTGAACTTGGATCGATAAAAAAAGAATCCATATATAATGGTATCAATGTTGGTTATAGTAACCACTACTTATGAAAAAAATATTATGAATAAATGTGATTTAAAATGTTAAATGTTCATTTATCTCTAAGGTTTTGGGACATTTAATATCAGTTAGATATTCTAGAAGGTTGATTTCTACTATGTTCTTATAAACCTTAACTATTTTTTGAATTTAATTGGACTAAATGGTATAAAGTTATTAATATGTAAGTCATAAAATAATTTCAATATACAGAATATTAAAATTATTCTTTACTAAATTTAATTATGATCAAATAGTAGTAAATTTCTTAATATATTTCACTTTAAGTGTTGCATAATTTTTTCAACTATACTTGAGAAGTTGAATTTTAAAATTTAATATAAACTAACATATTCCACTCATGATTTTATATAAAATTAATATTAATTGACTTATTATTCATTAGTAATTTCATGATATTTTTTCCTATTTGTAATCATCTTAATTATAAAAAACTCAATAAAAATTACTGTTGAAAATTTATATAGTTTAAAATAGTTTTTAAAAGTAGATCCTTAATATTTTGTTTGTTATATTTTCCCTTATATTTTATACATTAGAAAGGAAGTTCTAATTGGTAAAGGTTTTTTTCTCATGTTTGTTATTAATTAGAAGAGTTCTCAGAGGAATATATGTCAAATATTTTGAATGTTTTAGTAAATAATTGTTTGATCATGAATCTATCAATCATATTTATTTTTTAATCCATTATTTTTTTTAAAATATGTATAAAAATATAACTTAAAAATGTAAACATATATTTATTTTTTTTGAAGAACATCAGATCTTGTGAGTGATGTATTATGATCCCACAATGGTTTTATAAAAAAATAGAATATTCAAAGGAATCTAAAACAGATAGTTAAAGTTTGAATTTAATCTTTGAAAATGGTTGAAAAATATGTAACTATTTTTATAAATTAATATAAAATATTTTGAGAAACTATATATAATTATTTAAATACTTTAGGTAATGTAGTATATAGATTAAATACGTAATATTATTTTTTTTTAAAATGTAAAAAATATATAAGGAAAAATAGATATTTTCTATTTCATGTTTCATATAGTGAAAAATTTCAAGACATAATGGTTGGGTAAAAATATCATGAAACTAAAAATCAACACTAATAAATTCAATAGTGGTTTCCCCATTTTTATAGTGATCTCTTAAAATGTGATATCTAATATCAATATTTTTAGTTATAGAATGAGTTAATGAATACTTTGAAATAATATTGTTTCTTGAATTATCATATTTAATGGGATCATGGGTATACAGAAATCCAATTTCTCATGGTGAGTTTCATCCACAAAACTTCAGTATACAAAATACAAACTAAAATTTATTCAACATCAATTATTGATAGATAATATAATTCTTTTATTCTTCCATGTCAATAGATAAAATATTTAGATAATAATAGTAAAATACCACTATTGAAATTTCTATTTAGTATGTCTCTACCAAAATATACATTTTGAATTATAAAATATATATAAAATAAAATTTCTACATAAATAAGGTATATTATTTATTGTTTTTTCAAAAGACACATTAGAGTTTTTTTAACAAATTTTAAATATGATTCCTTAGGATTAGATTTCAATATAGTAGACACTAAAATTGAAAATATTATATTATGTTTATAATTAGTGAGATTGAGATTTGTAGGTGGATCAAGTATTCACCCTACGAGGGGGTGGGTGAATTCAGGGTGACTAACTTTTTACCAATTATAATCCAATTTAACTTTTTATTTATTTAGTTGATAGAACCAAAGTTATTTTTTAGGATGTATAGATATTTACAAAATATTCCTCATAATTTTTATTTTCTATTGTGTAGATGATATAAAGAAAATAGATCATAGATATTTGTACAAGGTTCTCCCTCACAATGAGAACATACATCCATGCCATGGTGGCTCCGATTGGTCCATAGAAACACACTATTAATAAATAAGTTAAGAAAACTTTGATCCAACTCCCATTAGACTCTTTTTATATCCCGATGGGTATGATTATACTAACTCCCATCAATTTACAACGTTTTTCTTACAAAACTGAACCAACAAAAATGATGTAACTTTGTAAAAATCATCTCCATAAAAGTTCATCTAGATATTCCGTCTAGTTTTATATATTCTGTAGATGTCAGTATGGTGTAACCTTTCTCCATATAGTGAATTTTCATCTTTTGAAACTCAATAAAATTGAGCCTCATTCTAACAGGTAATCTATTAGATTAACAAAACTACTGCACCTCAAATCTAATCCTAGAAACACTGTCTGATTTCTCTGTATGGTTTCCCTGAACTGAAACATTGTTTAATTTTTCTATATAGTTTATATGAATTTAAACTTTGTATGATTTCTCTACTTGGTTTCTCTAAACTATAATTTTTTTGATCCTCTAATCAAAACTCTATTTCGTTCTCTTCTTCAACATGAAATTAAACATTGTTTGGAAAATCAAAATAACATAAATTGTATATCATTTTAGATTTTTCACCAATGAAAAAGTTCTATGTAAAATATACTTTAAACCCTTTATACAAATGATCCCAAGAATTAAAATTAAGGAAAAAAACTCATTTTCCTGTTCAATAAAATTCTAGAATTAGTAATTCATGATTTAATATTAAAATAGCTAGAATCTTCGAAAATCTTCTAAAACACCCATGAAGATTCATGAATACTATAGTAATTCAAATATTTATAAAACATTCTTAAACTTAACTAAATAAAAAACCAATTTAAATAACTTATTCATAATCATCAAATTTGTGGTTTTTATAAATTTATGTAAAAAACATCAAAAAAATATCTTCCTGGAAAATGTTTTTTCCAAAAAAAATTTAAGAAAATTTCATATGATAGAAAAAATCAACTTCTCAAATTTTATTTACTCAGATGAATTTTTTTCCTAATGACTTAATAATAAAATTTTAATCTTGAAATTATTTATCTTATTTCTCTAAAATTATTTTTCTTCATCTTGTTTTTCTTTTTCCGATGGACATAACAAATTTTTGTCTGATTGATCAACATTTCTCCATACTATCAATTATCCTCAACTCAAATTTTTTTCTCCACTTTGTTCATTCTTCTCATAAAACCTCATATGATGACATTGAAAATTTTAACCCAATGTAATTATTCAAAAAATGTTTTCCAATGGATTATCATTTTTATATTCGATAAATATGGCTCATCTCAAACATTGTACATCAATTGGTTCAAGTTAGTAATTTCTAGATCATTCCCCAAAGTATTTCTAGAATCATTTTTTATATACATAGGGGGATCATACATGTATACATAGTATTATCACACACAAAATCTCTTATGAAAATTTGAAAAAGAGCATATTATGTCACCCTTGTGCAAACAACCAGACCAGTAACACCTGAACAAGATAACTAACCAATCCCATATTGACCAAGGCACACTCACCTAATAACTCATCTATGTATAATACCATAATAAGAATAATTTCAATAAAAAGGGTACCCCAAATAAGCTTTTCCATTGGTTTTTCTCTCTCACACCCTAATGTCGTACATCCTATTTCTCCCATCTATTCTATATTGTAACCCTACCTAAACTTACCTGGTCCATCACATCATACCAAGAACCCCATATGAAACTAGTCATCCAATCACATCTAGTCTGAAGATACTTGATTTATCACATCACATCTCATTTACTGTTGTAACCAGAGTAGTAGTGTGTCATGAACATGAATAAAATAAACCTCATACCATCCTCCTACCACGAACAAACCCCACTATAGTAACCTAATAATCTCACCAAACAATCAACACTAGTTCACTTTTTTACTTTTTACCATCACATCCTATAAATATCAAGCTCACCTAGAAGAGAGAGAGAGATAAAGAATGGGTAGCTATCCATCCCTCCTCACCATCACGAGATTGGAAAAAACACTCCCAAAACATTTGGTTGTTGGAACATGATGCTCGACTCTAGTGGGGTTCTATTGAATTCAAAAGGTATATAAAAATTATATATATATATATATATATTTATATCCACACACAAGCCCAACCTATGGGTTCACAACAGGATCTCTATCTCAAATCACAACATCACCACCAAGTCTCATAGCCTCCACCACCTTTACTACCACTACTAATGTATAACACCACAAAAACAGTCCACAATACAAAAGTCACATTCCTATATTCTTTAATGTTAATAAAATTTCAAGATTTCCCATTAATAATGAATTTCATTTATTAATCCCATTCTTATCCAGATCAATCATTTTACATTCAATCAAAATCCGCTTTAACCACACTTCAAATTTTAATTAAAATATAGAATTACTATTTCAACCCAATAAACTTTAGTTCATCATTATAATTTAATTCCATTACTACTCTAGAAACTAGCACAACACAACAGAAGACAATAACCCATCATATTCAAACTAATAAGACCCCACATTACCACAATTTCACAGCCACAACCACCTCCTCATCACAATATCCACACACCACTCCCAAATCTCATCATATTTTCCCCACACACAACTTCTATAAAACCCAAACACACATCACAACCACACACCCAATATTTCATATTATTTAAGGGTATTTCACCACATTAAAATTTATTTTTAAGGGAATTCTCTCACAAACCATAGTTTCCTCGTGCAACCAAATTATTAGTCAGATATTGTAACAAACATAAATTTTATAAATGAAATTCCATTTATGAATTCATAAATTACTTTTTATGTAATGTGGTTATAGAAAACACATGGAATTATTTAGTTATTTTGGACCATCATAAGTTATATCCTACCAGATTTAAAATACCATTAAGTATTATAACCATTGATAATATAGTCTTTGAATAATGATCATATGATTAATATATATATATATATATATACGGGGATATGATAAAATCTAATTGATATAGATGAAGGAAGTGATGGCCTTGACCAGTAGAATCATACCCAATGAAGCCCATTTATCAGAGCTTCAAAGAGAGATGGAATCACTGGGCTTACCCATGATCAAGTACAAGCTGAGGTTCAATAACTAAAGAATGAGTGAAATTATTTATGGGATAATTTCACGATCATCGTGATCATGACCCAAACTATGCTCACCAAACCACCCCATGAAAATATCATGACCGCACAAATTACCCTTAGGAAATTTTCCTGTGTAATAAAGGGTTATGTATCAAAACACTAATACTATGGTCTTTTATATATTTTTAAAAAATAATGATTATATTTATCTTTTATGATGATTATTAATTTTTTTAATGATTAAAGATGGAGTTGATAAAAATTAGGAGAAACTGAAATTTTATTTTATTTGGGAAATGTATAGTCTCAATAACGATGCTCAATTTTAATGAATTCAATAATTTCTAAAATATATTATATTTTATTAAATTTTTTTTATTAAAATTTTTTTATTAAATATAATTGATAATATAATTTTAAAAATTCAATAATAATTTTTATCCACGCCAGAAAACAATTTTTTGTAAAAATAATAGCATTTTTAAATAAAAGTGGATTTTTGATTTTAAATTTTAAATTTTAATACATGGATATTTTCTTGGATAAAATAAATATTATTTTTTAAATTATAATGCGAAAATTATCCAATGGTTATTTTTTCATAATTTTCTGAGACATTCGATTTTTTTGGGTAAAATTAAATATTGTATAAATATATGGTGTATATTATGACATCATAATGACACAAAAGTGATGTAATATATGACCTAAAGTATATACAATAAAATATTTATAGTTATACTTTAAAATAATATTTTTTAGGTTTATTTATTTATTTTATAAACCATTTATGAATCCCACAACACCTATATTATATATTAAGCTTTTAAAATCAATTATTTATGAGCCTGACTCACTTACACATCAAAAAGGGAAATATTTTAATGAGATAAGTTATTTAAATTTTAAAATAATGAAAAAAATTCATTTTTGGTATAAAATATGGGGAAAACCCTTGGAAGGTTTGTGTATTTGAATACTTTATTTTATAGAGTCCAAAACTTATGTTTGAGAAATAATGAAGAACTCCCTTATCTTTTCCAATATAAATCTACCCAAGCTCCCATTAATCTTCACTAAAAACCCTTGGATCATAAATATAATATTCCTCATATCTCTAGATCTCTCCCAAGTTTTCCCCCAAGATCTCAAGAAGGCCCTCCAAATCTTTTGGAAACACTCTCTTAAGGTAAGGAACATATCTATCTTCTTTTCCATTCAAGCACCTTATTTGTATTTAGAATGTTGATTCTTAATTTATTATGATGTATTGAATTTATAAATGTCCCTTTACTATCTAATTTATTTTATTATAATGATATATCATTTATCCCCTCTCGCTATAACCTTTATCTATGCCATTATTATTTTGAAGAAAGGGATCTCTCTCCCTCTCTCTCTTCTTTTCCATTCAAGCACCTTCTTTTTATTTAGCCTTTTGAATTTAAATTTAATTTGTTTTAATGACTTTATAAGTATCATTTTACTGTCCATTTTATTTTATAATAATGAAATATAATTTATCCCATCTTGTTATAACCTTTACATAAGTTGTTACTATTCCAAAGTAAGGGATCCTATCCTTTTTCTCTTTATTAAAACACCTTCTTTTCCTTATACATTTTAATTCAAAATTTATAATCTTTAATTATGTTGTTAAACACCCCTATTATAATAATTATTATTTCAAAGTGATTATCTACCCATTTCACTCCCATTAATCCCTTCTATCAACCATTATATTCCATCGTTATGCTACGAAAATCCTCGTGTGATTTTTCATGTGAAACAATTGTATAGTGAATACCCATCCCCATTTCCACTCATGGTTATTTAACTAGATATACATATTAATAATTGATTGGGGACTTACATGTATATATCCCACACTCATTATTCATGGAATTAAATATTTTGAAATATGATCCTATGTTGAATTATCCTATGTTGAATGATCTATGTGGCACACTTATGCATGAACCTGATATGGAAGTAATGGGTGGGCCCAAAATTATATATCCCTCCAATGCATTGGGAAATTTCTTAATCTAATGATATTACATTTATATTTAAAAAGAGGTTATCATAATCACATTATGTTAATTTTTCTTGGAAGTTACCCTTTCCTTATGTTTATGATGCCATGTTTTTATATTTTTTCAACATTCCCAAGTTGCCTTTATGTTATCATTATATGTCATTATTTGATGTAAATGTTATGATTCACACCCCTTTTATGTCCCATTTAAATTTTTATTGACTAAAATGTAATATTTTCTTCATTTTATGATTTTTGATTCCCTTATTGGTCTTTATAGATCACCCATTTCTTATATATGTCCCCAGGTTATCTCGTTTAGTTTTATAAATAGAAATGGAATTGTAGAGAAGGTTATGTTTTTAATAATTTTTTTGTGTCCATGTATAAATTTGGTATGCTATGTACCTATTATAGAAAATTCACTAGGTTCCATGATCTTTTATTATTGTTTTATGTGTACCTATATGTAATAAATGAAGAAATAAAGTTAATTCAAATTTGGTTCGTCATAGTTGGTATCAATGAAAAGTGTAGTTATTTTTTGGGTTATGAATAAAAAACACTAGAGAAATCCTTATGGATAATAATAAACATAGAAAAACATCCATAAATTTTTTTAAATTATAGAGTAACTTCTTTCCAAGAAAATACATACTTAAATGGATAATACAAGTGGATGTAGCTCTAGCACAAATATTACTAAGGGTAAAATCCCAAAAATCATTATATTGAGTTAGGCTTAATCATGAAATGATGCATGAAAATAGTCTTTATAATACACCCAATTTGAAACTACTAGGGGATTTGCTTTGGTAAATTCAAAATCCCATTAAAAACCATTATTAAATGAATAAAAATTCCATTAAGATTTTATATTATGAAATATATCATAGATAACTTAGATTGAAACCATTAAATTCATAGTTTAAAGGATATATGTCATTTTTGAGTTATCAATTTAATGTGCTTTGTTTACCTTTTAGGTGTTTTATAGTTTAAAAATACTCATCCCTAATTTCTACTTTATTATAATAAATGGATATAAATTGGAGGAACTAGTCAACAACTAATATGATGGGTAATATGATGACTACCCAAATTAGATGCCTAACATGATGGGAGATCAAGGGAGATATCTTTTTAATATACCAAACTAACTATCAAAAACTATGATTAACAATTGGAACATAGTTGAATGTCTAAACACATCAAAGAAGAAGAGGATGAAGTATCATGGAAGTTCATTAGATAAACTTGATAATGTAAATAAGTCTTAATTTACTTTGCACAAAGAATGTGGAAAGAGGAACCAAGTGAAATATCACAAAGGAATTGGGAGATGTTTTAAGTTTAGAAATATGGGGCATAAAATATCCAATTACTATGAAAAAAATGAATAACATGATGGGGGGAAATAAAGTTCAATCTAAGGTTCCATTAATAGTTATATGTCGTAAATGTAGAGAAGCTAAGAATTATCCAATCCAATTATCATTTAAAAGGGATGAAAAGAATGATGAGAACCATCAATATCTGAGACCACAGGAAAAAGGGAATTCCTATGATAATATAGATCTTGAAGACTGAAGTACAAGTAATCTCTACTCCAAACATATGTAGGTATTTTTTTATTTCAATCCATGACACATTAAAATATTTTTTAACTTTTCTAAGAACATCGTGTCAACACCCAAAAGGATTGTATAAAATCAAGAAAAAATATGTGATTATTGTATCACATATTAAAGTTTGTGGGAATTTTATTATTGAAAATCTTATTAGTCTCCATTTATTTAAATTTAATGTTATCCTAGGTATAGATTTTATTTCTTTGTATATGGCCAACATAAATTACTGAGAGAAGGAATTCACCCTTTATATCATGAATCACTAATAAGTTATATTAAAGTGTAAGGAGGATGATGAATCTCCTTCAGTATCATCATCCCAAGCATGGATATTATTTCTTTATGATCAAGTGTATCTAGATCAAGTGGTTGAGATAAAAGAAAAGACCATCCTTGATGATATTACAATTCTAAGGGGAGTTTCTCAGGTGTTTTCGAAATAATTGTTTGGTCTTAATCCTAGTTGAGAGGTTGATCTCTCAATAAAACTTATACTAGGACCAAGTAAGATTCTTGTTTAATGTTATCTACAACAATGGTATATCTATAGACCTTTCAAAATTATAGGCAATTGAAGAATGGGAAATACCAACTATGTGATGGAAATATATTGATTCTTTGGTTTAGTTGGGTACTATCCCTGATTTGTGAGAAACTTATCATGATTATGAATCCCACTAACTAAGATTACTTAGAAGGGAGTTATGTTCTTCTGGAATGATAAATGAGAAGAGAGATATAAAGATTAGGATAAGAGTCTAATCACCACATCTGTGCTCACATTACGATATTATGGGGAATGATTCGTGACCTATAGTGACACATCCAAAAAGGTATTGGGTTGTGTTCAAATGAAAGATGAAAAAGTGATTGCGTATGAATCCTAGAAACTAAATATACATATAAATAACTACCCAACTAATGATCTAGAATTGGATTTAGTGATCTTAGAGTTAAATATTTGGAAACACTATCTCTATAGTGAGAAGTGTGACATATATAAAGATAATAAAATCCTCAAGAATATATTTACACAAAAGAAGCTTAATATGAAACAATGGATGTGGTTATATATGATTAAGGATTATGACTATACAATCCATTACCATCCTAAGAAATCAAACAAAGTGGAAAATTCTATGAATGGAAAGGATCTTGCCACTCAATCCATGATGAAAATTAAAAGGGATACAATATTATTGGATATGAAAATGATATATATGAGAATAATAAATGGATATTCATACTAAATTTATAAAAAAACTGGTCAACCATCGATTCTTAAAAGGATCAAGGATCATAAAAAATATGACGAGGTGCTACAAAAGAAGGTAGTGAATAGTCTAGTGTTGAAATTTGATAAAGATGATGTTTTAAGGTTTGGAACCCAAAAATGTTTCTTATCAACACAGAAACTAAAGATGAAACTTCTGGATGATGCACAATCTCTTCATCCTCTATTCATCCAAGAAACACTAAGATGTATAGAGGTTTTTGAGAAAAAAAATTATGGGATAACATAAAGAGAGAGATTGAGTAATTTTTATCTTGGTTCTTTTTTTCCAACAATTAAAGGATTAACTACATTTGTATAATGGTACGATGAAATCATTGACCATAACAGTATGGAAATTGGAAAAAATAACCCTGTATTTTATCATAGGAATCCCTAGGACATCTAAAGGCAATAACTTCATCTGGGTGGTAGTTGATCACCATACAAAGATATTTCATTTAATTTCTATAATGGAGTGTTTATCTCTTGAAAAAATTAATATGATATAAATAAGGTAATTTTTAAGAGTATATGGAGTTCAGCTCTCCATTGTATATGATCAAGATATGAGTTTTACCTCAATGTTTTGAAAAATCCTTCAGTAAGTGCTGGATACAAAATTGAGCTTCAACACTATTTATCACCCTAAAATGGATGTTAACTATGAAAGGACCATTAAAACTATGGAATATATGTTTATATCATGTTACCTATATTTCCACATATATTGTTACCATCTCCTTCCCCTAAGAGAGTTCTCATATAACAAAAATTTCCATTATAGTATTCAAATTGCACCTTATAATGCTCTATATGCAAAGAGGTGTCAGACTCAAACATAATATGATGAAGTTGGGTAGTGGAACCTATTGGGATATAATCTTATTAAATAGATGACATAGAAGATTCAAACCATTCAGCATTATATGAAATTTTCACAAAGTCAACAGAAAATCTATTCAGATAATCATTGTTGAGACCAAGAGTTTGAGGGTGGTGATAAAGACTTCCTTCATATATCACCATGGAATAAAGTCATGAGCTTTGGAAGAATAGAAATATTAGTCCTAGATACATCAGAACCTTTGAGATCCTTGATTTCATTGTAGTGGTGGACTATGTCTAACACTCCCACCTAACCTATCTCAAGTACATGATGTGCTCCATGTATCCCTCTTAAAGAAGTACATATCAGACCTTTCACATGTAATGAATCCAGAGGTGGTACCATTGGAGAATTAAATTTCATAAATGGAGAATATAGTTATGATCTTTGATCATAGAGGTAAAGTTCTATAAATCATGAAAACCCACCAGGTAAAAGTGTAGTGGTAAAAAATAAAGTTTGAGGAAGAGACATGGGATGAAAAAGAGGTGACAAAACAAAAGTACACCAATGTATTTTTGTGATTGAAATGAAAATACGTGGTAACAAATTATTAAGGGGTAGATGAAATGATCTGAACTTTTATAAATTAAATTACCTTTATAGATGAATAAATGTATTTTATATAATGTGGTTATAGAATACACATGTACACCTTTGGTTATTTTGGACCATTATAAGTTATATCATGTTAGATTTAAAAAAAATTAAGCAACAAAACCAATGAAAATTTATCTATTTAATATTGATCATTTTATTAGTATATATATAGGGTTATGATAAAGTCCAATTGATACATACGAAATACGTGATGGTCTCATCTAGTAGAATTTTACCCTATGAAGCCCATTTATCGAAGCTTTCGGGGGAGATAGAATAACTGGTATTTTCCCTTGATCAAGAACATGTTGATACTCAAAAAATAAAGCATGAGTAAAACCATATATGTGAGACGTTCAAGATCACCGGTATCATGATCCAAACCATGTTCGTTGAACCAAATGATGAAAATATCATGATCTTAGGGCATTTTCTGGTGTAAAAAAGAGCGATGTATCATGACTCTAATAGTATGGATTTTTATATTTTTCTTAAATAATTATTATATTTATCTTTTATGATTATTATTACTTTTTTAATGATTAGATAATGAGTTGATAAAAATTAGATGAAACAAAAATTTTATTTTATTTAGGAAATGTATAGTCTCAATCAAGATGCTCTATTTTAATGAATTCAATAAATTTTTAAATAAATTTTATTTTAATAAAATATTTTCATTAAATATTTTTTATTAAAAATAAATGATAATATAATTTAATAAAGTAAAGTATTAATTTTTATAAGGGTTAGAAAATTATTATTGTTAAAAAACCAGTATTTCTCAATAAATCTAGATTTTTTTAATTAAAATTGTGAATTAACATCCTTATATATTTTTTAGATAAGATAAATATTATTTTTGAAATTAGCATGTCAAAATTAGCCAATAATGTTTTCATTCATAATTTTCAAAGAAAACTGATTTTTTTGACAAAATTAAATATAGTTTAAATATACAGGGAATATTATGACATCATAATTACCCAAAAGTGATGTAATATATTCTATAAAAGGTATACATGGACAAATGTATGTTTTCCCTTTAAAATAATGTTTTTGAGGTTGTTAGATTAATTTTATAATAAAACCCACTTTTATTTTGTAGAAACCATGAGAAAAACATGTGAATATTTGTGGTTTTGAATACTTTATTGTATAGGGTTCAAGACCTATGTTTGTGAAATGATAAATAACTTCCATTTATTTTCAGATATAAAACCTCCCATTATCCCATTCATATTCAATAAAATCCATTAGATCATGACTATACTCTAAAATTACCTCTCTATATCCCTCCCAAGGTACCCCCAAGCTCTCAAAAATCTCCTCCTAGTCTTTTGGAAATACCCTCTAAAGGCAAGGGACCTCTCTCTCTTCATTTCCATTCAAGAACTTTATTTTTGTTTAGAAATTTTTATATCAATTTATTATGTTAACTTGAATTTAAAAATTTACATTTAATATAAAATTATTTTTCTTAATATGATATATCATGTATCCCCTCTCATTATAACTTTTACCTGATTCGTTACTATTCCAAAGTAAGGGATCTTTCTATGTTATTTTCCATTCAATCACCATTATTGTATTTAGCCTTTTTAATCTCAATTGACCATTTTTTTAATGAATTTAAAAATATACTATTAATTTCCATTTTATTTTCTAATAATTAGATATCATTTATCCGCTCTTGTTATAACATTTATCGAAGATTTTACTATTTCAAAGCATGAGAATTTCTCCATATCCTCTTTATTCATGCACCTTATTTGAATTGTGCCTTTTAATTTAAAAATTTTCATGTTGGATTATTTTCATACATACTATAATTACTATAATTATAATTTCTAAGTTTTTTGTTACCCATTTAACTCTAATAAATACCTTTTATGAACCTTTATGTGCCTCTATTATGATGTCAAAATCATCATACGATTTTTCATGATAAACAATTGTGTAGTGAATACCCATACTCATACCCACTTAAGGGTATTCACCCAAATGTACCTATAAATTATTGATTTGGTACTTTCATTTATATATCCCACACAACTTAATCATGGGATTAAATATGAAGAAAGATGAACTTATGTTGAATAACCTATGTGTCACTCTTTTTCATGTACAAGATATAAATGTGACAGGTGGTCCTGGAATTATATGGCCCTCAAATGAAATGGGTAATATTTTAATATCAATATATGACATGTATGATGTGTTTAAGGTTATCCTAAGAGGATTATGTTAACTCATCTTAGTGGATTTCATTGAATTATGTTTATGATTCCATGTTTTTAAGTTGTAACCACATTCCCATACTGCTCTTATGTTATCATAGTATGTCATTATTCAATGTTAATGTTTATTATTCTCACCCATTTTATGTCCCATTAAAATGTATATTTACTAACATGTGATAATTTCTTCATTCAATACTTTTTTTATTCCCTTACTGAGCTTAATCTCTTACCCCTTTCTTATGTATATTTCTAGGTTATCTCATGCAATTTTAAAAGGAGCGATGGAATTTTAGATCATGTTAATGATTTTCTAAATGATGTTGTTATATTCATGCATCAAGGTTATAAGATATGTACCTAATCTACAAAAGACACTAGGATTCCAGAGATTATGGATTTTTTTTTATCTTTTTGTAATGAAACATGAAATAATGTGTATTAGAATATTGGTCATCATTGATATAAGTGGTTATAAATTTATACAAGGTTATGTAAAAAAACATAAAATAAAGTTCTCTACAAATACATAAAATTTAGAACAAAATAAAGCCTCCCAATAGTTGTGATTTTTAGTTGTACATCAATCATGTATAATCTCAATAAAAATAAGATGAAAAGTTGTTAAACACGCGATTCATTACCATTACACTTCAATTTAAATTAATCCAATTTAATTATATTAATTAGTCTAGTGTATAATATTTTACAAGAGATAAACATGATCCTAATCCCTCCCTCATGTAAAAATATAAGAGAGATGAAGGATCCCCTACCACAAACAAATATTTCTGAACCACTTCTGAAAATTGGAATAAGAGGGTGGTAAACTCCATACATCATAATGAAGGAAAATACCAGGATAAACCTAGTATGAGACAAACCATTGAATTATCTAAAAAAACAACACTAACACAAAAGGTTTTCTTGAGAACAACCCATCCTAAAAAAAGAATAGGGAGAAAATAGGGAACAATGAAGAATGAAACTCATGTAGAACCTCCATGGATTGATCCCCCATGGTTGATGTTAAAATCCAATTAAAAGGGGATGAAAGAACCCACAAAGTATACAATTGGGACATCTAATAAATGAGGGATAAGCTAGTGTAATGAGGGGGTTTGAGTTTTTTTTTTCAATTTATTGGTGGTCTTCAAAACACAAGACCATGACGCAACCCCCATCACCACGTCGTAGAACTGTTGACAAGATAAGGGAATACGGGGAAATGGGGAGGACCACCCTACATTGAGGCTAGTCAAAGTAGACTATGAGAATCAATGGTTTATTCATAGTGTAGATATAATAAAATAGGTGAATAGACCATAAAATAAGGGGAAGGACCCTGTCAAAGAACCCATTATCCAAGAAGAGTCTTCACCACAACCCTGATCCATGGGAAAATTGTGCCTAAAAAGGAAGAACCACTAAAAAACCCACCCGGAGACTCCATTCCATAGCCAGGGATTCCATTCCATAGCTATGCCAAAATGGAAGTATCACTAAAACTCATCCTCTGATCCCCCACACAATAACGAACTTCTCTATATCACTACAACCCCCTTATGGAATAAACCCATGCTCTTCGGCGCAAAACTCATATGGGTCTAGTTTCTTATATAAATTATCCCATTTTCTACAAAAATCCTTAGAAAATCCCCCAAAAACCTCCATAAAAAAATCCTACATTGTAATGGATCATAAGTATGAGAATGTTATATATTCAATATTGATTTTTGATATGACATAGTCAATCTTAATAATAAAAGTAGAGAGTAGTTATGAAAACTAAGTCATGTCATTGATGTATATGATAATAGTTTCCATTTTATATTACATTATTTTCCCTTTATATCTATTCTTTAATATCATAATGAATACACATTGTAGGAATGCGTATTAGAAAAATTGGAATGTCTTCCAAGATGTTTCAAATCTATTCAACTTTTTCAAAAACCTTGTCTAAGGAAATATAAATTTTCTCTATAGTGGATCATGTAATGCATTTTTTATATGTTTTATAAAATATTGTCCCAGAACCATGTTTAAACACATAACAACTTGTGTATTTAGTGACTTTTAAGCTATTTATCCAATTACCATCACTATAACCTTTATGTGTCATGAAATAACATTTATAGTTCAATGTAAAGTTCTTGGTATATGCTAAATATTTGAAAACTCATTTCATATCCATCCAATAGAGATTATTTGGATTGATAGTATATTTACGAAGCTCTGTTGGGGAAAAATCAATGTCTTGTTTAGTGAAATTCATGACATACATCAAATTTCCTTGATTTCAAGCATATTGTAGCTGAGCATTTATTTCACCAATATTCATTGAAAGATATAGATTTATATCCATCAGAGTATTTACAAGATATATTTCAAAATTATGTTGTTTATATAGAATCATATCTGTATAGTTAGACTAATATAATTCCAACCCATTTGATGTTCTATGAATTTAAATTCCCAAAATTACATCTTCCTCTCTCAGGTCTTTCATTTCAAATTGAAAAGTGATACATGTTAGGTGGATTTTATAATATCTATATTTTTTTAAAATATGAGAATATCAATGACATGCATCCAAACAATGATATATCCATCTTTATTATTTATAAAATATACACATTTATCAAACAGATTGATCTTGAACCTGTTTGATAACATTACATGATCAAACTTCTTCTAACATTTCTTATGAGCTAGTTTTAACCCATAAAGATATTTCAATAATAAAAAAACTATATTTTTTTATATAGGAACAATAAAACATTTAGGCTGTTCAATATAATTCTCTTCTTCTAAATCACCATTTAAGAAGGCAGTCTAAATATAAATTTGATGAATTTCTATCCCAATCAAATATTTTAACGAAATTAACTCACTTATAGATATAATCCTTGTAACAAGTTAATTAACATCAAATAAATTAAGTTCTATGTTTTTTATATCCCTTTACCAAAAGTATATCCTTGTATATGTTAAATATTAAATAAATGTTCAATTAATTTCTAAAGATCCAATTGTATTCATGTGATTTATCTCTAATAGGAAGAATAAAAAATTCCCATATATAGTTGGACAAGATGTAATAAATTTCACTATTGAAAAATTCTTCCCAAAATGATGCTTCTAGGCTGGTCATATATTGTCTTAATGTTTGAGGCTCATTTTATAAGAAATATGTTAGAAATTATATTAAAAAAAACTTTGAGATCAATTTTATTATGGTTATTCCAAGTTCTACCTCAACTAATTATTTCCATCAACATTATTTAGAGGTATTTTATTGTTCTCATTCAACTCATTTGTTAAATTATATATAAATATATTTTCAAATAATGGTGTATCCCTAAATTTAAAGACCATTTTTTTATTTTCATGATCTATAACATATGAATAAGAAATTGATATTAAATAATGTTAATTGCATAACCAACAAATATAAAACTAATAGTTTTTGGCTTAATCTTAACCCTTTTAAGTTTACCAACTATAAAATTGGTCAAAAACCCACCCAACCACACTTTAAGATGTTTAAATATAGGATTTCTTCCCTTCCCTAACTAATTGGGAATGCATTGTGTCTTCTTATGGGGTACTGTATTTATTAATTTATTTGTAGTTAAAAGATATCCCCCACATATAATGTGGTAAAATAGCACTATTTTTCACTTAATTAATCATTTATTTTAATTTTTAGTTTTCCATTCACCAACTCCATTTGATTATGGAGTTAAATGAGTTGTATTTTGGTAAATTATTCCAAATTTTATATGTTCATTTTGGAGTGGGGACTCATATTCAGCACCCTGATCACTCTTTATGACCTTAATTCTCTTATTAAGTTGACTCTCACAAAATTTTGGTAATGTCAAAAAACATCAGTTTATTCAACTTTATTATTAAGTAGATAAACATAAAAAAACATAGTATAGTCATCTAAAAATGTGATAAATTATTTTTTTACCATCACTTTAAAGAACTAATTTTATATCACATATGTCGGTGTGTATTAAATCCAAAGTCTTATAACTCATTTCAATACAATGAAAGTACAGTTTACAAAAATATTATCCACTACAAACTTGAAATTTCGTTCCCCAATAATAAAATGTTTACAAGAAATTCATATAAATTAATTTCATTAATGATTTATAATTAACATGGGAAAATAATTCATGCCACAAATTAACACAGTCAACCACATAGAACAAAGGAAAATTTATCTAATTCATGTCAAAATCATTGGTTACAACTATTATTACATTAAATTTGAAGAGACCATCACTCAGATATCACTTATCAACATACATATCTCACTTGGAGTATATATATTTGTCAATAAAACATTAACTTGAAGAAATTATTACCTTGAAGTGAACCCAACACCAAAAGCATGAAAATATTGACTACATGATGAAAATTTTTTATTGTCACAATCTTACCTGATATTATTTTCCAAAATAAATTCCATATTCCTTCTAGTTTGGATGTCGATGAGTTCCCTATAAAGAGTTTCATATCAATTCCCACTAATGTGAATGCTGAGAACATCCAAAATTTGGTATAAATATGGTGAATAGATCCATTTTCAACCCACTACTCCTTTGAGTTTCTGATGATATTTGACTGAAAATCCATAACAAAAAATAAATATCTTTAACTTTAGTGGTGATCCTGTCAAGATCCAATACATTGGCTTCAGATTTCATCTTCCTCTTTAGATTTGTACAATCCTTTGATTGATGTATTGGCCCACCAAATTTATATCATTTTCCTTTGAACTTATTTTAACCATGGCTTTGATACCCTCTAGTACACTTCTTCTTCTTGATCATTGAGCCTCCTTCAATAATGTTGGATTTTGGGATCATATTTTTACTAATATCTTTCTTTTCCGAAATTTGGCTGCCTTCTTCTATGCTCAATCGCATGATTAATTCTTTAAGTGACATGTCTTTATCCTATGTTTAAGATAAGTTTCATTATCTTTCCAAGGAGGTAATTTCTCTTTAAAATACCCATCTTGAATGATTTCACTCAAGGAAATACTTTGAGTATGAATATCATTCATAATTACCTATAACTTCTTGGACATGAATCATTACTATTTTGATTCAACCATCTCAAAGTCCATACTACAACAAATTGGAGCAAGGGATGCACCTACTTTTACGAGAACTAAACAGAAAGCAATAATAAAAGTATCACCTTTATTAATGTTAGCTAAAATCACTAATAATGGTCATGTTTATTAGTGCTAATAAAGGCATTGATAAAGGTGTATCCTTTATTAGTGTTTTTTTATCACAGATAAAGGACATCTTTATCAGCTCTATTCTTTTCAGTGATAAATTTTTTAATATGAAATATTATTAATATATATAAAATTATTATATTTATATTAAAAAATAATGTTTATTTATATAAATTAATTAAAAAAATACAAGTCTAAAATTAATATAAATATGATATATTAATATATATGTGTCCATAAATTATATATATATATATATATAATATTTTTAAAAAATTATCTTTATGATTATAAATAAATAAACAAATGTATATATATTTAAATAATGAAAAAATTATAATAAAAATGTTAAAATAATAAATATGTTTATTATATTTATAATTGTATATATATATATATATTTAAATAAATATATGTCTCCAATGAATTTGGTTAACGAATAAATAAATAAATATATATATATCATGAGATAATGATGATATTCATGGATATGATTACTGTTATTTATGATAATATATTGATGTGTGAGTGACGTTATATGATCATAAGTTTATTTATGGACATGATTGTGGGGTTCTATGTTCCAAATGCTTTCCTATATTATGATAACACATGCATATGTTATGCATTCATAGTGAATGTTCATTTATACATTGATACCCTTATTATTATTCTTTACATATATTTGATGACCCATTTTTTATGATCCATACTTTACTAGGTATGATTCATTCATGTTATACCCACAAAATTATTATGTTCTCACAAATACTTATAAAATTATAATAAATATAATTAAATAATAAATATAATTATTATATTTATAATCATAAAATTTTAATTATATATAAATACTTTGATTATATTTATTTATAATTATAGTTATATATATATATTTTAATAATTATAAAAATTTACTAAATATATATAAATAATAAATACATGTATTATATTTATAATTATATATATTTATATATTTACATAAATATATACAATTATATAAATATGCCCAATGTAGTGTGGACCATGAGGTATAATTATATAATTATCTTAATAATTATGTAGAATTATTTATAAATATATTTATTTATAATTATATAAATATATTTATAATTATATAAATATATTTTAATTTATATATATATATATTTAAATATATATATTTATGTATCATTTTAATTATAAATAAATTAATATATATTGAAATAATTATAATATTCTATAAAATAAATTTATTATAATTATATATATATATATATATATTTATATATTTATATATAATTATATATAAAAAATTATTAATATAATATTATTTATAATTATAACTGTACATATATATAAATTTATAAATTTATATCCACAGTTCACACAGTTTTGTGTATATATATATAATTATAATTATAACTAAATACATATATATTTAAATAATTATAAAATTAAAATAAATGCATTTATTATAATTTTATAAATAAATATATATATATATATATTAGGTGTTTGGGGGTATAATTACATTAAACACACACATACCACACACATAGGCTGAAAAGGCAGGCCATAACCCCCCCAAGGGATAGTCCACCCATCAAGACTTATTTATTCAGTACATGGGTCAAAGGCCCAATGGGTATAAAGCCCATTACATCGCCTAATGGCCCAAAAATGAGCCTGAAGGCCCAGTGCAACATCATGCCTACATCATATTGCTTGCGTCATTAAGCATGTGTTATGCCTGCATCACTGTCTGCGTATAGAATTTTTCTCCCACCCATATTTGAACCCTGGTCTGATAAAAGATTTTGGGGAGAATTTATCACATGGGAAAGCCCCCAAATGCTATATATATAATTATATTCAAATATTTATGAATGTATTTATTTATAATTTAATTATATATATTTATTTATAATTATAATATTCTAAAAAATATATTTATAAATATATTCACATATTTATAAATATTTACAAATATTGATGGTTTCTCTCTCTTATCGAGTGATTATCTCTTTATCCATCTATGGAAATCATTCTGATTATTGCTTGGATTTGATCATCTCTGAGGATGATCGATCTCGGTCCAATTTTGTTGGGCATTGAGAGCTGTCTTCCTTATATTTTCCTCTCAAAAAGATCAACCTACTCAAGGTTGTTTCTGAAATGGGTGTAAAGCATGAATGTGTTAGGGATCTCTTTAGATACTGTCTGAGCCCTGATCAAAGGTAGGGATAGAGATTTGATGAAGATGCGGGGAAGCCATCGACCTTGGTCGAATGCTGTTGGAAACAACGACCTCCATGTGTGATGGTCTCGAGTAATCCCTCGAGATGAAGAGTGGTGACTTCAGGTGGCACAATTGTTGGAAAAGGATGCAATTGGGATGCTTTAGGTCATCATTTTTTTCGGGGCTTACAGGACATGAAGGGTGGAGGTTAGGCTAATTCCTTCAGGTGCTTGGCGACGATGGCGGTCCCAACTGGCGGTGGAGATGATTTTTGGGTTTGGGATCCCAGTGGATCCGATGTTTTTTTTCACCCCAATGGTGGAAAAGAGCCTCACCATGAGCAAGAGCAGGCTGGTGGTGTGATGGCTTTAGAAAGGCGAAGACTATGCCTCTCTCAGAGGTGGGAATAGTGATGGAAGTTGTGTTGAGGCAGGGTGACGACAATGACCTTGCTGTGGATGATGGAGGTTGATTTCCCCAAGATCATCAGGATGTATGGTGTCCCCAAGATCATTTTGTCATCTTGGTGGATGAGTTGATAAATGGCAATAGCAGTATGGGCGTCGTTGGCAGCGGGTATGCTGAAAACGATCTCGGATGATATTTTTTGAGGATGCGTGATGAGGAGTTCGTGATATAGACATGGATGACTTTGGCGGATGGAGATGAAATTGAGAAAAGTCTATGTTGGCATGATCCTGTTATCATCTCAATGGAATTTTTTGCATGCAGGTTGGATTGGACTTTAGTCATTTGCATTTTTGAGTCAAATTTTGTTTATGATAATGTTTTAGGCCAGGGAATGAGTGCCACCCTATCGGTAGGATTTTTATAGTGGGATGGGATGGTGTGATGATGGTGATCTTGGATGGGTGGGTCTTCAGGTCATTTTCGTGTGTTTTATGACATTTTTATGCCACATGTCTTGTTTGGGTGTGGGCTTTCTATGCCACATGTGTGCTGATTGTTTTTACTTTTTATTTTCCTTAATAATTTTTAGGTCTGAGTTCGCTCAGTACCTGAACATTATTGATATATAAAAATAAAAATAAAAATAAAAATAATTATATATATATAAATATATTTAAATAATTATAAAATTATAATAAATATATTTATAAATATTTGTAAATATTTATATAATTATAAAATTATAAATAAATTAAATACATTTATTATAATTTTATAATTATTTAAATATAAAAAATATTTTTATTTATAATTATAATTATAAATTAATATATATTTATTTTAATAATTATTAAATTAAAATAAATATATTTATTCTATTTATAATTTTAAAATTATATAAATATATAAAATATTTATAAATATATTTAATATATATAAAATTATAAATAATTATATTTATTTATAGTTATAACTATAAACAAATAAATTTATAATTATTACATTTATAATTTTGTAAATATATATAATAATATAAATAATTTATTAATATTAGATCAATATAAGTTCTTTTTTAGCACTCATAAAGATAACCCTTTATCAACACTAAAAAACAAATGATAAAACTTGTATTTATCAATACTATAATTTTAGCAATGATAAAGACACGTTTTATCATCACTTTTTTAGCTCTGAAAAGGTGAATCTTTAATAGTGTTAAAAAAATACTGATAAATAGGTTTTTTATCAGTGGTTTCTATTTTAGTGTTAATAAAACTACTCTTTATCAACACTTTTTTGAATGTTTTGATAAATGTCTTCGCTGATGTTATAAAAATAACCCCAATAGAGTTTCCTTCTCTAACACCTTTAAGATTTCATGGAACATTACCTCTTCAGTCGTCGAACCATACCTCCACCACCAAAACCTACCGCCAATGCCACCAAACCCTACCAATATTGCCTCTGCCACCACTTCCGCCACTACCTTCACAACCACCAAACCCTACAGCCACCTCTAAACCCTCTCCAAATCTAAGGTATGTTTCACCTCTCCCTTACATATTCTTCATGTCCAGAGTGTCTTTGATCTAGTTTGTGTTTTGGGTGATTTTATATGGTTTCTTTGGAGGTTTTGGGCATTACGTGGTGCATATAACTCAGTGAATACAATATTTCTTAAGTGTTTTATTTTTAGAGCCTACAAATTGAGATTTTGGTTTTTATGGGCAGATTATGGTAGCTTTGGGTTGGTTCTTGGAGGTCTATAATTGTTATGGTTTGATTTCACTCTAGTTATAACTATTTATATTTAATTGTATTAACTATGGGTGTCTTCTCTAGTTATATTGATGTGTGTGTATAAATCCATAGTTGATTCCCTTTATTTATTTCATTTGTTTCATGCATGATGTGGTTCCTTTCAATTCCCCTTTTATTCATGTACCGTATGCTGCTATTAATTTTTTTAAATGGTCTTCAATGAATGTTTGAAATGAAAAAGGTGTTATTTTATGTATTGTGTGTGACTTATGAAGAATAATTTTCAAGGGATTTTTTTTTCATTCAAAAAAAGTGTAATAAATGTTTTTTAGGGAATCCAAAAATGTGATGTTGATTTCTTCTAATGTATAAATGTATGAAAATCCAATTTTTCTATTTTATTTAAAACTAGCTTAAATGAAATTTATTTTTAATGGAATTGCACAAAATATTTGGTGACATCATATTGGGAATTTTTTTCTCACACCCAACATATACCATTTAGTGTACATAGACTTTTCTTATTTCTATATTTAGTCTTGGAACTAGTGTTCCTTCATTTTCATTGATACGGTTTTATAATATTTCATTTATGTTTTATTTATTATTATAGTCATGTTGTTACTTTATTGTTGATGCTTAATCTAGATGGATGATTGTTTTTAGTTCGATTTATTGGAAAAACCTTTCCTAAGAGTGTTCTATGATTCCTGGTTACAAGTTTCTATCGTATATAGATCGACAACAACTTTTTGTCATAGTGCTGTGTTGGGTTAGGTTTCATTTCTGGTGGAAGCCCGAGCTGATTTTTTTACAAATGGTAACATATCCAGGTTTCTTTCCTCAATAGGAGCCTAGGTGCTTGAAATACCATTTTTTATTTGGGGTTTTGTGATAAAAAATAGAATATTATGGTCATTAGGACTAAGGAGGTTTGGAGAGAATGGGTGCATGATCACCACCTATCACGTCAAGTATGGTTCTGCATTCGACTTGGTTTTTTATTTATAACCCTTGATTCATGGACCCCAATAGTAGAGAAATGGGTCATATTGGACCTTATGATATGTTGAGGATGTCAATGGACTAAAATAAAATAATTATATACTTTTATACTTTCATAAATTTTACTTTTATATATTATAATTATATAGTTTTACAGATGTGTAAAAATATAAACTTCAATAAATTATGTATACTTTTATAACATATATGTGCTTTTACATAGTATTATAAATTTATATACATTTATAAATTAGGTATATTTCTTTAAATTATATTTTCTTTTATAAATTATAAATAATTTTACACTTCTATACACATCTATAATTTTACATACTAATATAAATATATATATTTTTAAATTATACTTTTATATCCGTATTTTTTTTCCAATTTAACTAAAATTTAATACTTTTATAATTTCATAAAATCAATGTTAGTGTTGAAAATATTTAAAAAAATATAATAATTCCTTTCTTTTGTTTTTGAATCCATTATTATATTTAATATCCATATATTCTATTATGTAAAGGGTTTTCAAATAATATAGCTTTTTTTTTAATTTATACATTCAATTGTCACATTTCATAGGTTTTTTTAAAATGTTAATGCGATTTTATACTTCATTTATACTTGTAAAAAATGTTTTTATCATTAAAAATATTAAGTTAAAATAATTTTTAAAAGTGAAATATTCTCAATTATATTTAAAAAATTACTTCAATAAGTTTTTTTATCATATGGGATAATAAATTATTTCTCAATCATTCCATTTTATATCTTGAAATTCATGGGATCCATCTTCAATTGAACACCATTATTTTATTTATTTTGTTAAAAATTAATATTACCCAATCAAATATAATGGACTATTTGAAATTATTGTGGGATTCTGGAAATGATATTATTGTTTATTTGGATCCATTGATCGATGATTTGAAATTAGTGTGAGATTCAGGTGTTAATTTTTATGATTCTTACAGAAATGATTATTTCATGTTGAGAGACATGTTGTATGGGAGGATAAATGACTTTTTGGCTTATGGAAAATTTTCAAGATATAGAATTAAAAAAACTCAGGGGTGTTCTGTTTGGGAACAAGGTACACAATAAATTAGGTTAAAACATTCATTGAAGACTATGTTTCTTGGAAATCATTTATTTATACCCAGATAACTTAATTACTGATCTTGGTCACATAATTTGATGGAAGTTTAGAATAATGTACAACAACATATCTATGAACAGGTGATAAACTATTTGAGAAATTAAAATATGTGGAAAATTATTTTGGTAAAACTTTTTTAAAATCCTTATGAAAACCTGTGGGAAAAAGAGATCTGTTTTTTTAATTAGTATACTGTAATTGTCTATATGTCTATTTTTTTTTGATGTTATGTATGTTGAAAAAAATTTATTTGATACTGTAATTGGAACATTATTAAATGAACCCGAAAAAACAAAGGAAATAATTAAGGCTAGGTAGGACATTATTGACCTGGGAATATTGGAAGAGTTAGTGCCAATGAATATTGAATAATGAACTTTTATTACTCTATCTTCTTACACTCTTTCTAAGAAGAAGATATATCATTTTTGAAACTTCTTGAATGATGTAAATGTTCCAGAGGGGTATTCATTGAATATCAAGAATATTATGTAAGTGGCTGATTTAATGTTAATGGGTCTAAAATTGCATAACTGTCATGTTTTGATGAAAGATATACTTTCTTTATCATTACATTGCATTTTACCAATAATTTCAGTAATATAATAACCAAGATATCTTTTTTTTTCAAAGCTATATGCTGCAAATTTATATACCCGAAAAAATTTCCAACTATGAAAAGGAACTTTCCATCATATTATGTAAATTGGAAATGTTCATCCTGCCAACATTCTTTGATATGACGGTTCACATGATGGTTTACTTGGTGAGAGTGATTCGACTATGTGGTCCTGTACATTATAAATGGACATACCCCATTGAACGGTATATGAATATTTTGAAAGGGTATGTCAAAAATTAAAGTCGACCATATGATTTTATTATAGAGAGATATATTGTTGAGGAAGCCATTGAATTCTATACCGACAACCGATATGATGTGGAAATCATTGGTCTACCAAAATCACATCACATTGAGAAACTTGTCGGTGACAGATTTTTTTGAAGAGATATTGTCACAATCAATATTACAGATTTGGTGCAAGCCCACCTTTATTTTTTTCATAAAATATTGGAGGATTCTTCATATATTGAAATATAGGAATAAATTCTTAGGCATATGAATACCTCAAGGGCTGAAATATTGATATCAAATACACATAATCAATAGTTTATAAGATGGTTTTGAGACCATGTTTTAAGGAGTTAGATGAAAATATTGATTCAATTTCAGAATGAATTTTATGGCTAGCTAGAGGATCAAGTGTGTATGTATTATCTTAAAATGGTAATGTAATTAATATATATATGTTCTCTACAAATGAACATGCTGAATAAAGTACCATGAAAAATAGTAGAGTTACACTTGTGGATGAAGCGATACATGTTTCTGGTACTAAGGAAAAAATATAATTTATGCAAATATGTCATACTTTGGAATCATCAAAAAAATATTGGACTTTGATTATACAACTTTCCAAGTGACAATTCTTCAATGCAATTGGGTTTATAAAAAGAGTGCTATTAAAATTGATGGATTGGGATATGTGAAAGTGGATTTAAATAAGGAAAGGTACAAATTTAAACCATTTATAATGGTCTCATAGGAAGTACAAGTATTTTATTTTCTAGATCCCACAAACTGAAAGTGGTCAATTGTTCTGTTATCGACCAGAACCACTAAAAGTTCAGATGAAAGTTCAATTGATGATGACCCCTTCATTGGGATGTCTTAATCATTTCATAACATTCCCATTATAGATGAGGTTTTTATGTTATAGGAGAGAAAAATGAATGGATTTGGATACTCGATAGAGGGGTAAAATCTCTTCAACCTTTGAAAAAAGAGTTCAATAATCTTGTTATATATATTTAATATAAATTATGTTACCTCATTTTATTATATATTCATTTATGAATTTATTTAATATAAATTAAATGTTAAACCATTTCTGTAAATAATTACTTTTTCATGTATTGGTTCCCCCAATCTCGAGGAACAATAGGTTTCTCAAACTACAGATGCTCTTAGTTCCAAGGAATAATGACGTTCTGCACATGATGGTGATCCCAATCCATAGGAACAATAAGTTTCTAAACCTGCTTATATTCCCAGTACAGAGGAACAATGACCTTCTACTTGTGATGGTGCTCCCAATACCAAGGAACAACAGGTTTCTAAACCTCTTGCTACTCCCAATGCAGTGGTACAATGACCTTATGCACGATCTGATGCTTCCAATCCAGAGAAAAACATGTTGATAATGTTGAATCCGAAGAAATGGTAAGCATCGAAGAACCCATGATGCGGAAAAAAAGGAGTTCCATAGTATGACATTGTTAGTAAAAATTATTAAGGAGAAAGGAAAAAGGCATAAAATTCAATGTCAGATGGAATGTGCGTGGCAAGCCTATTAACCCCAATAAGTCAATGTTTAGTTGTTACATTTATCTCGTCACTCAGTAGAATATGTCGATTGATTTAGATATGTGGCACCATATTGTACCCATGCTCAAGACACTCATTTGGGAAGATATTATGGTAAAATTATTTTATCCTTTCTTTATTTCACTAAAAAATAAAATATAAAACATTGAATTACTCTCCATCATCCCTTACATAGTACAATTATAGTAGATGTCTCCCAAAAGAAATTTATATTAATGGTTCTTGGAATGATTCATAGATCCTTTCACATAATTCTAATGAGATTTCATCATAAAGATAGTGAAGGGAAAATAAACTCACACCCACATCTTATGTATGCACACCTAAAAATCCAAGTAGTGGGGGATGGGTTTACTGGCCATTGTGGAAAGATATATTTTCAGGTTTATTGTGGCTAGTAATAAACTGTTTGACAATACATGTATTCATCACTTTTATTGATAATTTTTTATTTATGAAACAAAAAATGAGTTCTGAAAATAAGGAATGGGTATCAAAACCAATGTACCCCTACTGTAAAGAAAGGATGGGGTATGCTTCAACTGAAAAAAATTGGTATGTATTTTAAATCTACCATAATAATTTTAAGTGACATGAAACAAGAAAATAATTATATTTCTCTATTTATATGTAGATTGATGAATCCAAACCCAAAGACACTTCCATATCACATCATGTGATATGGAAGGAGGCACATGTAAATAAATATGGGATACTAATAGATGAAATAACACAAAAGTTTGCGAAACTTGTGTAAGTATGACACAATAATGTTTTTAGTAAATCTCTATTACATAACAATGATTACTTATTTTACTCTATTTTCTATCCAAATTAGACACAAGAATCATCAACACCTATACCAGATAAAAATGTACTACTATTGGCATTGAAGTGGCTAGAACAGTATGGTCATGTTAGAGGTGTGGGTTTTGGGGTGACACCCTAAACATATTTTGAGAAAATACAAAAGGAGGATAATGATAAAGAAATGGAAGAGATGGAAGAAATATTATCTTCCCTTAAAGAACAATTTCATTAGAATACTATGTTTCAAGAAAATGTTATGGGTGGAATAAAAGAGAAGAAACAACTCAAGAACTACTATTGCTTGAGGATCCCACCCCACCCCCTACAGCTTTGTGGAGAGCCATTTCCCTCAATGAGCTATCTTAGTTGAGGTAATCAATATTCTAATAAATATTATAATAATTATTTATACGAAGCATGAATTAGATAATCACTGATACCCTTTCTGTACTGATATTCTACAGGGTGAAAATGACTACGTTTTATATCTATAAACACTCACCCATCACCTTATTGCGAGGGCTACCATGTTCAGTATCCAAGATAACAGTCTAAACAATAGAACACTTTCCAAAGGTCATGTGAGAGTAGGGATTATTGTATCTCATGAGCTGATCATTGAGATAAATGTTCCACTTAATGATTTAGATATTCATATGGTCAGACAAGAAATTGGAACATTCATAGTATTCCCGTTATATCTTGTAAAAAACATGTCAGTAAGGAGGTATTCATTTCTAGTTTATTTTTCATGCTAAACCTTTAACAATTAATGAAAAAAATTATGAAATGATGAATTTTATTACCAGAAGAGAAAGGGAAGGGTGTGAAATGAAAGGTCAACTCAAACCATCTAAAGGATCAACCAACCAATTGAAAGGATCTTCCAAAACAACCTTTACCCCTCTTGTTCAACATCCACATTTACTATCATTGATGGTTCATGAATATAAAAATTTAAAAAGTGGTAGTAATAAAATAATTTATTTTTAAGAACAAATATACAGAGAGGATGTTATAGACTACATTTTTCAAGATAATGTAAATGATATCCTCATCTATGAATGGCTAGGAGGATCAGTTGTAAATTTATACACGAGGAATGTTTTCATGATTTTGTTTCCAAAATCTAATATAATATGTTACTTATGACTAAATACATTTAATATTTTTTGTAGGAGTATATATATGTAAGGAACCAGACCCAGTTTCCCAGTGCCGATGCCTTATTTGATTAAGTTAGCGTACATACAAGGAATACGAATCCCAAAGGACCGTGTAGTTTAGTATTATTGAAAAAATATACATACATATGTTCATCATTACAACTTGAAATGAAAAACAACATAGAAAATCCTTAGGCAACTTCCATAACTCCTAGGATATTTTAGCATGTCATTCATAATAGAATTCTTCTTGCCCTGAGAAAATGAAACATAATAAAGGGGTGAGCTCAAATACTTAGTAAGGTTATGCAATATAGAAGAAGATAATATAAACATTAGACATGGTGAATAATTGAAAACACATGCCTTTAATAATAAACTTGAACACATTATGGCAGGAATATGAGCTGAGTAAATAATTCCATAATAAAACATAATCATAGGTATTCTACTAATATAATAACCATATGAACTTTCAATTACTAGATTCATAATGAGGTAAGTGCATATGCCGGACATTCTGAAACATTTTTTCAAGGCCTCAACCAATATGTCTATTGATTAAGGCCTTAGCCAAAATTCATATCACATTGGGAAAGGCCTCGGTCAAATCCACGTCTAGTTGTCTCATGGGACCTACCGATGCATCTAAGGTCTATAGAGGCCCCCACCCATCACATAATAAGTCCAATGCATTCCTCATATGAGTTGGAATAAACATAAAAAAACATATACATTCATATTGAAACTATAATATGAAATTTAACTATCATTCCCCAATCAGTAAACATAAAACACTAACCATTCGGAATAATATGGTGAATGGTTTTTGGATAGATCATCCCCAATAGATTTAGTCATAAACCATTAAATCAAATATGGTAGATGAATTCATAAATTATTAAACACAATAATGTCATGGAATCAACAAGAGTGTTGAATTAGATGAAAATACTCTTATAAAATCATTAAGAAATTTTGGAGATAAATAATCTTTTATGTTGAAAAGAAGTGTTCTTTTGGAAAAACATTTATATAAAACCATAAGTGAATTAATATATTATTTTCATAATAAAATGAGAAATTTTATAAATATAATGGTTTCCAAAAACAGATTATAGAGTGCCCTTGAAAGTAGGTAATAATTTGAGAAATTCGCTTGAATCGGGCTTGTATTTTGGAGACAATTTTGAAAGTTCCTTTTAAAACATGTAACTATCCATAAAATAAGGAACGGTTCTGGTTGGTAAAAATATAAAAAATACTCAAACAGAATATATGAGGAGTACATAACAATACATAAGAATTTCATTGAGGTAATTAGACAATGAAAGTAACCCGAATGAAAATGGAAGTTCAGGTGGAAAAACCCTTACCTTAACTCCAAACATGTTCCGCTCTTATACTTAAGCTCATAGAATATAAAATTATTCTATTTAATAACTTATTTAAGAACCTATTATAAATTTATTTAGTTTACCATAATTATGGTTAGTTCATTTGTGTCTTTATTGATAAGTTACTGTATTGAATTTCGTCATTCTGGAGTGTTCATTTCCTTTATTTTCATATTCAGTTCAATTGTTTTTAAGTAATGAAGTTCATATGGAATGGTTATAAATATACTGGATTGGAATTAAATATTATAAATGAACATAAATAATTTATAATAGTAATTTATATCATTTGGTTACATGGAATGAGGATGAATTATTAGATGACAACCACTTCGATTATTCGGCGGTATTTGGAATATTATGATCTAGTTTTTTCATATAACTTAATTATATGTACATATTCTGGTTACTAAATATTAATTAGGTTATAACAAATATATTAATGTCTGGTTAAACCATTAATATAGTTTCATGACCAGTAATGAAGATGAAATTTAATAATGAAACTTTGTCGTCCACGAAGGTTATAAATTGGAACCTCATGGACGTCGATTTCGTTTATAAAAATAAAAGAGAGGGAGTACAAATATTTATGATCATTCTCCCATTAACATGATATAAATCCAGTATATAGATGTTACTGGAGTTATCATGGTCATTTGGACAAAGGAGGTTAGGAGAGGATAGTAAAAGAAGATAAATTGAAATGAAACCAAATAAAAAAGAAGGGTGCTTTACCTCTTGAAATAACCTCCTTGAAAAACTCCTTAAGGGAAGGGGTTTTGGACTTTTAGAAAGAATTGAATCTTCTTGGACATCGGGAGAGACTAGGGAAGGGTAATTGGGTAGAACATTGAGGAGATTCAAGGCTTATAGGAGTGAAGAGAAGAGGGAGTGGTGAGGGGGTTTTATAGTGGAGGAGAGGAGTAAAGTTTGAATATTTAATTCATTATTTTATTATTTCGCTCAATAAAACCAATAGTGTGGTTTCATGTGACACATAATATTAATAAGTGCATGTGAGTTTGAAACAAGTGGCCTTGCATCACTTGTGATGTCATAAATATTGTATTTAACTGATAATTTTTATATACGGTATTTTATCGTATTTCACTATTCATAAAAAATTCATGAATTTTAGAAAAATCCCAAAAATTCACCCCTACCATTTTTCGACATGTAGAACTCAAAAGTGAAATACATTTTTCAAAAATAATTTTCTAAATATGATTAATTTAATTTTTAAATAAATTCATAGTTAATTCAAAAAATAACAATCTTAGAGGTATAATTAGTTTTATGTGACATTGAAAAATTAATTAAGATCCCATTATCATATTACCTTAAGAAAATAAAATAATATCATTATTTACTATTCATAAGGGTCATATTACTATTCATATTACAATTCATAAGGGTATATTACTATTCACCAAAAATCATGTTGTTCTATCAGACTCCAAATGACTTACTGAGCGCAACTCTAGATGACCATTTTTCGAAATTCAAAAGCATAGAAGAGGAAAACTTGTGTTTAATGGATAGATTATAAAATTGAATTCTATATTTATTTTCAAAACCTTTGGGTGTTACATTATTTCCTACATACAAAAATTTCATCCTCGAAATTCACAAAAATTACCTAAAAATATTCAGGTATGTCTTTAACATAAGCTCCTCAGGCTCCCATGTTGCTTCCTCCATCTTATGGTTCCTCCATAGAACCTTCACCAGATTAGTTGTCTGATTTCTCAATACTTGTTCTCTAGTATCAAGAATCTTGATAGGCTATTCACAGTAAGATAGATCGGGCTCAAGTTCCACTTCTTCACAAGTGAGTACATGTGTTGGGTCTGGAATGTACTTTCATAACATTGACACGTGGAACACATTGTGAACCTTGGAGAGAATTGGAGGCATTTCCAAACGGTAAGCTATGGCTCCAATTCGATCCAGAATTTCAAAAGGTCCGATGTACCTGGGACTTGATTTTCCCTTCTTACCGAATCTTATAATATCCTTCTATGGAGATACCATTAAGAAAACTTGATCACCATATTTAAATTCCAAATCTTTCCTCTGGTTATTAGCATAGCTCTTTTTCCTACTTTGAGATATTTTGATATGGTTCTGGATAATCTTCACCTTTTCTATTAATTCTTCAATAAGTTCTAGTCCCACGAGATTTCTTTCACCAACATCATCCCGACAAGTTGGTGTAGGCCATCTCCTCCCATATAATGCTTTATAAGGTGCCATCTTAATACTTTAATGGAAGCTATTGTTGTAGTAAAATTCCACGAGAGGTAAATAATGATCCCACATTCCTTGAAAATCAAGTGAACAAGACCTCAACATGTCTTCCAATGTTTTAATAGTCCGTTCGGATTGTCCATCAGTGTATGGGTGGTAGGCAGTGCTCAAACGAAGTTCAGTATCTATGGCCTTTTAAAGACTCTTCTAGAATCATGATGTAAAATGGGGATCATGATCAGAAACAATTGATGAGGGTACACCATAAATTCTTACAACTTCATTAATATATATTCTTTCTAAACGTTCAAGTGGTAAATCTTCTCTTATAGCAAGAAAATGTTCAGATTTTGTAAGACGATAAACAATGACCCATGTCGTATCATTCTATCTTGGAGTCCTTACTAGCCCCATGAAAAATCCCATCGTAATATCATCCCATTTCCACATAGGTATAGGAAGGGGTTGCATGACTCCACTAGGATGTTGTCTTCCCACCTTCACCAGTTGACAAAACAAACATCTTGACACGTAATCAGCAATCTCTCTCATCATGTTTTCCCACAAAAAATGTTCGTTTAGATCTCTGAACATCTTTGTGCTACAAGGGTGTATAGAGAAATTTAAGCTATGAGCATCATCTAATAGTTTCCTTTTTTAGCTCAGGTACTGATGGAATGCATAACCTCTTCCAAAACATTAGAATGCCTTCTTCATACACGAAGTCAGCCAGTCTCCCTTCCTTAACTGCATTAATTTTCTTGTGCAGATTCTCATCATCAAATTGATAAATTTTTATCTTCTATAGTAAATATGGTTTAAAAATCATTTGAAATAGGAGTGATGTTTCCCCTTCCTTAATAATTCCCATATTCATCATCAGTAGATCCATGAACATAGGATCTCTTTCAATCCTCATTTGAGTAAGATGTCCATGATCTTTCCTGCTTAATGCACATACCACCTTATTCGCCTTTCCTAGGTGGTAGTGTATTGAAAAATCGCAATATTTGAGTAACTAGATACATCTTCTTTGTCCCATGTTGATTTCTTTTTTTGTGAAAATATATTTCAAACTATTGTGGTCCTTATAAATATCACATCTCTCTCCATATAGATAATGCCTCCATATTTTCAGAGAAAAGATTACAGTTGCTAACTCAAGATCATGAGTTGGATACTTTTTCCCATGAGTCTTCAATTTTCTTGATGCATAAGCAATAACTTTAGCGTTTTTCATAAGGATGCAACCCAGTACATTCTTTGATGCATCGCTATATATTAAAAATCCATCACTTCTAGATGGAAGAGTCAAAATTGGAGTATTGACCAATATTATTTTCAATTCACTGAAGCATTCTGTACATTCTTTTGTCTACACAAACATAACTCCTTTACATGTGAGGTTAGTAAGCGGGTTAGCCAGTCAGGCAAAATTCTGAACAAAACACCAATAATATCCTGTTAAGACAATAAAACTACGTACCTCAGTTATGTTTGTTGGCATGGGCCAATCTTGGATTGCCTTTTTCTTCGCAGGATCAACTAAGATTCCATCCTCAGAGACAATATGGCCTAGAAAAGAAACTAATTGAAGCTAGAATTCGCAGTTTCTAAACTTCCCATATAATTTATTTATTCTAAGTGTTCTCAGAATAACCCGTAAGTGATTCTCATGGTCCTCATATATTTTTGAGTATATTAGGATATCATCGATGAATACCACAAAAAAGTTATCAAGATATTCCTTGAAAACTCTATTCATTAAATCCATGAAAATAGAGGGTGCTTTTGTCGGTCCAAAAGGCATCACTGTAAACTCGTAATGCCCATAACTGGTCTGAAATGCTGTCTTTGGAATATCTTTCTTCCTCACACGTAGCTGATGATATCTAGATCGAAGATCAATCTTCGAAAACTATTGAGCTCCATGAATTTAGTCAACTAAATCATCAATCCGGGGTAGAGGATACATATTATTTATTCTAATAGCATTGATTTCCATGTAATCAATTCAAATCCTCATGGATCTATATTTCTTCTTAACAAAGAGGACAGGGGATCCCCATAGAGAAACACTAGGTTGAATAAATCCTTTTTTCACTCAAATACTTTAGTTGTTTCTTTAGTTATACTAATTCTATAGTGTCCATTCTATAGGGAGTCTTTGATATAGGTCTTGAATAAGGAATTAAATCAATAGAGAACTCAACTTCCCGCTCTGGAGGATGTCCAGGTAAATCCTCTGGAAATACAGCAGCGTGTGTTGTACGCAACTTCGAGTTCTAACACACACCACAACCAATCGAACTAGCCGTTATGAATAGTAATACCCAATTTTTGAAATTTTATAAATTTTATCTTTCAAAATGGACTTCATTTTTTGGATTTGGAATATCGAACTTATCTTAGGGTGAATTTTTGGTATTTTTCTGAAAACATTCAATTTTTGATGAATAGGGAAAACACTGAGTTATAGTTTAAAACCAAATGTTTATTTAAATAATTATTTATTTTATTTAAATTTAATTGAGGTCAAAATAGATACATAATACATATATAAGTTCAATGTAATTCATTGGAGTTAGTTTAGAATAATTTTAGATATATAAAAATTTTAGGGAACTTTTCACCGTCTTTTACCCACCTTCTAGGAGAATTTGGAAATTCACATAAAACATAATTTTACCACTTCTGTGAATGAAATTTAAAAAATAAGAGAGAAACAGTTAATATCAAGGAGTAAAATGTTGTTCAATAACATAAAAATAATTTTTTGTGAATAGTAACTTTTTACTTTTATTTACCACTGTTAAAAGTAAATAGGGTAATTAAGGGTAGAAATGATATTAATATTACCGAAACACATGTTCTAATTCTATTGGAAAAGTTTATATCGATTAAAAACAACCTTAGGAATAAAATATTATCATTTAGGTCCACATGGATTAGATTAGGACATTTATTATTACTTAATTAAAAGTAGTGTTAAAAGAGATAAAATACAAGTTTAATAACTAAAAATTTTTAATATAGGGTTATAAATAAGATAAATTCGATTATAAATATTAATTAGAAATCTAAAAATATTTCCAACATAATGTTATTTTATTTATAATTTTTAGACATTAAATAATTTAATTTATTTATGACACAATGGTGATGCAGTAATTACATAATTAATGAAATATTAAAATAATTGATATTATAAATATCAAAATAAATGTAATTTGAGACTTTTTATGAATTTAAATAATTATATAGGTTAATTGGACATATTAGGATTGGTTATATAAATTTTATTCGACGTAATAATGCTGTTATGAAATTATCAAAAACAAAATACCCAATAGTGTCAAAATTGACATAAAAGAGTTTTTAAAACAAATATTATATTATTAATTGATATTATATTCATAAAACTCTAAGGTTCGGCCAAAGGACTTATGTAATGATATTTGTATCATTAATGGACCACTTGGGGGTCTCTTGGAGGTATATAGTAAGTTTATTAACTATATAATATAAAAATATAAAGAGATATGGTAAATGTCAAACTATTTAACTAAGAGTTAAATTTAAATTATAAGGTTAATATAGTGACACAAACCTATCTAAAATCTAATGGTTGAAAGGATTTTGACCCATACACACCTTAAAATTTAAATAATCCACTTTGGAGCCATTATAAACCGAATATGAATTTATTATAAAATAATATTTCTATATTTTCCATAGGTGCCCCTCACCACTCTTATAAAAGGGCACTCCCCCTTCTCTCTAATTTACACCTTCAAAGCCTTTTTCCTCGGCCAAAACCTACCCAAATATCCTCACAACTTCCCCCAATTCATCCTAGAGGCTTTAGTTTGATCAGAAAGCCAACCTAAAGAGCCATTTTGATCAAATAAAAAGGAAGAACCTGAAGATGAGGTAATGATTTCACCACCCTCTTTCAAGTTCCTTTCTTCTTCAACTTTTTCTTTCCTTGTTATATACATTCTAAAATAATAACTCCAGTATATTCTATATACTGTGATATTATTATAAATATGGTACAACCATATTCATTATTCTATCCATCCCTTGAATGACATGTCCCCATACGTGCGTGCGTATGGCCTACCGTCTCCATGTCGTGGTGTAATTGTTATTCAAAACATTATTATTTGGATGGGTATAATAATGATGTATAATTCATGTAAATAATAAATATAACATGATAATGATTATTTATATTTGATATACCATCCAATTATATATTATTTCAATATCAAAAGAATGATATTTTCGCTCATGCGTACGTATGGACTACCGTCTCCCCGAACGTAATGAAATTCATTCCCCATCATATCCCTTCAAGACTAAATTTCATTTGATGACTAAAATTAATTTTTAGAGGGATGATTTCATTATAGATATTAATAATATACATCCTATCCATAACAAATATGGCTCACATAACAAAGAATATAATGGAAAACGAATCTGTTAACACCTGAAACGATGATAATACTAAGATATTATTAACAAATCAATGATAAAAGATCATATATGATATCATATTAATGTATATGATTCTAGTATAATTTAACAAAAATTATTTCACCATTATATATGTGGTTAACCTAGCCTCAACCAAGTAAAAGTACAAGGTAAGGGTTTATTTCACAATCTCTTCATTATCCGAGGTTGTTTATATGTAATTATCTACTGGGAAATTTTTATCATCCACATCCATGTTTCTTAAAAATGTATTTCAAGACATTCTTAGTATTTTAAAGAATATGGGTTAAATTCATTTATACCCTTGTTTGAATTTTTATAATATGTTTATAAATGAATCTTTTTGTCGTTTTCCAAACAAGGTCCTTTTAACCTTTTTGACAAAATCAAGGTAAGAATGTTCTTTTTAACTTGTACGGAGGGTTTGGCTATTTTCGGCCATAATAAAATCCTCGAAGCATCCCTTAAAACATTATAAGGATATTTTCAAAGTAAATGTTTTATTTTTATGTGACTTTTAAATGATTTAAAAAAAAGAGATATTTCTCTCAAACAGTTTTGATTTCATCTATGTCAACATCCTTTGATGGATTTTAAGTTTATTTGAAGTTGATTTATTATGATACAAAACTTCCATATTGTATTGACGGTTTTGTGATATGTTTGACTGTGGATGTGTTATTTTTACACCATTCAGGGTTTATGGAGAAAGTATTGACATTTCGTATGCTAGTTTTAATACGAATGTTTATGTTATTTTTAAACCTATTAATATGAGGAATGAATTGGACTTAATAAGTGACAGGTGGAGCCTGATATAGCTCCTCGATGCATCGGTAGGTATCATGAGACAAACTAGTGTCTTGGCACAAGGTCTTGACAAAATCTTATTTGTAGTCTTGGCACAAGGCCTTGACTATATGGTTATGATAGTCTGGCATTATGCATTCCAACATTATGAAAGTGGTTATTGATATTGCATGTGATTATTAGACTAGTAGAATATCCATGTGAATAAGTAAATGGAATTATTGCATTTTATCTTTGCCATATTATGCTGAATTTCAAGTTTAAAAGGCATTTGTTTTAGTTATACATTGCCTTAAATGTTTATGCTTATTTATGAAATTTTCTGCTATATTGTTATACTTACTGGGCATTTGATCTCACCCCTTTCAATGTTTTATTTTTCCCAGGATGTGAATAAGTATTTTATGAATGACCAACAAGGATAGTATAAGGGTATATGAGTGTGGAGACAAGATTTTGTTTTAGTTTTCACTTTATGATGTAATGTAAACTTTATGAATGTATGTAGTTATTCCAAGGATAATAAACTAATCGGTCTTTCGAGGCATGATATTTTGTGATCATGACAATGTTATGTAATAATGCACCAACTTTGGGTAACTAGGGTTGGGGTGTTATAGTTGGTATCAGAGGATATTTTGTAAAAACCTTGGAAACTAGATTTAGATAAACTCTGATTAGAGCACATAGACCTAAGATGGACTTTGATGATTAGTATAGAAGAGCTTCTTCGAATTTTGGTATTGTAGAGATTTTGTGAGTTTTTCGAGCAATACATCCCTGTCTGGATACGAGAAGGTAGAGGTGGATCTGGAACAGATGTACCTAGTGGTAAAACCCGAAAACACCGCTTTGATCTAGACTTGAACGGGAACTGGTGCACGACAATGGGCTTTGTGGCACTCTTGGTTACGACACTCCTGGGGGATATGCTTAGGATAATTCTCATTTTATTTACAAATAATTATGAAGGGTTTATGAGTATATACTTCCTCAAAGAAAACATTTTTTTATGATTATAGATTATATCCATAAATAGTTCAATTTATGTTAAGTGTTTTACAAGTATGGAATTATGTATTTTGATTCATAAACTGATCTAGTTTATGCCGTTGTTTAGAAATGGTGCCTAGTGGAAGGAATAGAAACTGTATCAATGCATGCACTCCATGTAGGTATTTCACTCCTGCTCAAGATAATTATAGTCGAGCTAGTGATACAATTGGTGCTGATCAGCTAATCACCATACTGGGACAACTCACTCAGGTTATGAATAATAACATTACCCTTATGGAGCACACAGATCTGCAACATGGAGGGTCAATGTTAGATCTCTTCATGAGGAAAAAACCACCAACATTTAATGGGAGTACAAATCCATTGGTAGTTGAGCAATGGATAAGTTCCCAAGAGAAAATATTTCAGGCATTGGGGAGTAGTGAAAGGGAAAAAATTATCATGGCAGTTTATCGCCTCACTGAAGATGATGATCAATGGTGGTCATTGATACAAAACAAAAAGGAGGATGATGAAGTATCAAATATGGAATGTAGGGAGTTCAAAGATATTTTCTTAGAAAAATATTTTCCTCATGACCATCGAGCAGATATAAAAAGACAATTTCTGAGTCTTAGACAAAAGGAGGATGAGAATGTCGCAAAGTATGAGGCTAACATTACAAGGTTACCAAGGTATGTTGTAGATTATATACTTAATCCAAGAAGTAAGATTTATCATTTCTTTTATGGGTTAAAACCATTTCTTCATCGATCATTAGTGTCACAATCCTTCTCGTCGTACGAAGATATTATCTAATGTGCTATCAAGATAGAAAAAGAATTCTCTAAGTCTTATGACTTTAAAGAAAATCAAGAGAAGAAGAGATCTTATGATCACTATGGGAATGGAAATAAGGGGAATAAGGGAAAAGTTGAATATCCAACCTGCATTAAATGTGGGAAGAAACACCCCGGTACTTGCTTAAAGGGAATGGGAGTCTGTAAAAAGTGTGGTGAAAAAGGCCACCAACCTTGTGATTGCAAGGGGAAGAAAGAAGCTAACGATGTTCAATGATACAACTGCAGGGAGATGGGACATTATGAAAATGAATGTCCTAAGAGTCAGGGGAACTTACCTCTGAAAAGTCCAAGGGATCAAGGCCAAGCTTATTCTATCACTACTGCTGAGGTAGAATCTCTGAAAGACGTGGTGGCAGGTAACGTAATGGTTTCCTCAAGTTTAGAAAATGCATTATTTGATTATGAATCATCACATTGTTTCATATCTTCCTAGTTTTCTAAGAAAATTAAATATTTCCATTTTGATTTAACAAGGGAGTTGTCAGTTAAAACTCCTAACATAAGTATCATTTCTAAAAAGTTCTATGGATCCGTCCCCATTAGGGAATATAAATGTTCTTTATCTGCTGATCTCATCATCATACCCATGATTTAATTTGATATAATCCTTGGTATGGATTGGATTTCAGACCATGATGTGAAGATTTATTGTAAGAAGAAGGAGGTTACGATTTTTGATGATGATGATAAAGAACACCTTATCTTTAGACCAGAATCATCACCACCTGATTCTTATCTAGATCCACCCCCAGTAGCTCAACTAAATTCAATTATTGGAGAGGAAGAGAATGAAATAACTATGGGTAAGGAAAGGAATGTTCAAATAGGGGATGTAGCTATTTTTAAAGAATATGTAGATATGTTTCCGGAAGATTTACCTGGACATCCTCCAGAACGGGAAATTGAGTTTTCCATTGATTTAATTCCTTGATCAAGGCCCGTATCAAAGACCCCTTATAGAATGGCCACTGTGGAATTAGTTGAACTAAAGAAACAACTGGAGGAATTGAGTAAGAAGGGATTTATTCGACCTAGTGATTCTCCATGGGGCGCCCCTGTCCTTTTTGTTAAGAAGAAAAATGGATCTATGAGGCTATGTATCGACTACATGGAAATCAATTCTCTAACAATAATGAACAAGTATTCCCTACCTCGCATTGATGATTTATTTGAACAACTACATGGATCTCAATACTTTTCAAAGATTGAACCTCGATCTGGATACCATCAGTTGTGTATGAAGAAAGAAGACATTCTGAAGATAGAATTTCGAACCAGGTATGGGCATTACGAGTTTACAGTAATGTCATGACCCCCTGCCACCAAAGATGCCCCTCCTGAGCTGTCAATGGTGAAAGGGAGATAATGACCCCCGAGTCCCGCCTCTAGTAGGCCCCGGGGTGGCGACTAGCACCAAGGGTATGAGTTTTCACAAATATGGGAGGCATTACCCTTTTTATTATTTAGGATCGGGAAATAGGACAAGTCAACCACCAAAAAGGAAAATAACAAGTGTATATAAATAAACCCAAACCAATCCCACATGCATGATTAAACAATTTTATAACAAGGTACAAGTAAAAGAAATCTCAAAAGTACAATACCAAAAGAAAACAAGAGTACAACAACTGCAACAACTCCAACTGTCCGACTAGTAGGGTCCCGCACGACCCTGCTAGTCCTCCTGGAAACCTAAAAGTAAACGTAGGGTGAGAATACAAGTATACTCAGTAGGGAAGCCTAAAGCTCTCGTACACAAGTGGGTAGACATCCTAATGTCCCGTGAGAACAACAGAACAAACCTAGCAAAGAAATAAATCCACCCAACCTCACCAGCCACACTCACAAAAAACAAAATCACAACTGGTAGTAGAATATAAGAAACAAGAGTATTGGGCACCCCACACCATTCCCCTTTAGTCAGCTGCTCTTCCTAACAGCGAATGTCTTGACGCTGCCACACTCTCCCCACCTGCACACACCTGGTACTCAGAAAACCACACATCCCACCCGCACACACATGGGCCTCACAACCACATATCCCGCCCGCACACACCTGGGCCTCACAACCATGTATCCCGCCCACACACAACTGGGCCTCACAACCACGTATCCTGCCCACACACACCTGGGCCTCATCCCGAAGATTCTTGGGAAATAGTAAAACCTGCCCGAAGAGTCTTGGGCTAAAACCACCCCAATCGAAACCTACCCGAAGAGTCTTAGGTGTAAGGTCTCCTCAAGCCATCATAGCCTAGGGAAGTAGGAGGAGGAAGGAGCTAGTATCTAAGGGGGAAACTCCCTCTCCCATGAAATGGGAGTGTTCGACACTAAGTGCTCAACATGGGTGGGGTGCGATAAAACACAAAGAGATATATATATATATATACCAAACACTCATCCCAACCATTGTCTCATAATCAAAGAACTGAGCACGTGCCTCCAAACTACTACCACGAAGCATGCATACAACAAACAACCCCAACCCCATTTAGGTTTTCATGTTTCAGCAGAATTAGTTTATTTAGTTCCTTAACTACTGGGAAACTATCCACAACCAACCACATCGATCGTTCATAAAACATGTCCCTTCCATCCACAAATCAAGTTAGGAAAACACAAGCCACACAACCAAGTCCTTCTTATCAGCCAAACATCCCCATGATTATTATTCCCGTTTCATTACCACGCCCCACCATTCATTAACTTTTCCACTTTTATTTATTATTCTCAACCCATAGTTCATTCACATTCAAGCCCATCCCTACATCCCCGCTACCAACCACCATAACCACAATCACACTGATACCCGTACATCAATATCCCTTTAATACCATTTATCGTAGCCCCACATCCCATATCCAACATAGCATTCACACCAACCCAGAATAGAGCCAACCGCAGCCCCGATGCTCACCTGATCCACAACAACCCAAAAAACACCCCCTTCACATAAACAAACCCTAACCAACACCCACATGTTTATTATTTCATTTTGTTCAACCGGGGTGATCACACAAGGGTTTTAGATTATAATTAGACAACATTATGTGATTAACCAAATTCCACATTCCACAAGGTTCCATTCACAAAACGGTCTAGAAGATAGGGTAACATTTAATTGCGCAAGAAAAGGCCCCCAACGACCGTGATTTTCAGTATGCATAAGCCTATTCAATTCACAACATAATATCACATGATATAAATAAAGTAACAGCAATCACAGACTTCACATCCCCATTAAAATAAGCCAGTTATTATCTTTATTAAACTGGTTCTACCGTTTCTCATGGAAATAAGAGGATACCCACCCTGCATGATGCACAAATTTGAGAGACAAAGGTAAGAATCCCTACTTCAACAGGTTCTAATCACAACGCTCCCCCGAATCAACTTTAGAAGACGTCCATCAGTGTCCATAACTTCCATAGAGTCCCAAAAAAACCTCCTCAGGTGGAATTTGGAAAGGAAGGGCCAAAGGAAGGACACCAGATCCAAGCTCAAAAGTTCCGCCTTGTCGTTACGATCTCGTGGCCGCTGATGGATCGTAAATTGGAGCTCGGATGAAGAAGTTATGGAAGAAAAGGAGCCTTAGAGTCTCTTGGGAGAGCTCTGCTCAGAGGAAAGGGGAGGAGAGGGGTGATTTGAAAATGAAGAGGGGACCCCTCCTTTTAGAGTTGAGAAAATAAAAATTACACGGCATGTACTTTATGGTACACGGCGTGTACTCGGTTATTTCACACGGTCTCCACGCGGCTTCCAACACGGCTCTGCGACCGTTGACTGGTCAACACATGGTTTGAGGGTAACACATACATGGGGAGGGACTACACGACATGTAGTTTGAACACACAGAGTGTACCCATTTATTTCACACGGCAAGGACATGACTCCAACACAGCACACTACCGTCGACTGGTAACACGTACGCGGGGAGGGACTACACGGCATGTAGTTTAGGGTATACGGAGTGTACCCATTTCTTTGACACGGTAAGGACACATTCTTCAAACCGGGGTATACCCAGAATGGTGGTATACGATGTGTACTTACACTACACGACATCTACTTACAAAATTCTGGAAAGTGTGGGAAAAGTCCATTTTACACTCTAGAACACTTCGTGACCTTCTTTTTGACAAAGGAATGGGCCGAAGAGGTCCAAGACATTACATCAAATACCTCTTAAAACATTCTCGTCCCCGAGAATTCAAAACCCAACCTAGAGGAAACCCAACAAGATACCTCTTAGGGTTCTCGTTATAACAGGAACCCAAACAACAATACTAATCACAGGTGTTAGGAATCCCCTCTCCTATGTCAAGATATTATCCTCTTTAGGCGGCACTGACTCTCCTGCACAGGTTTAATCGCATCCGCATTAATGAATCTTGATTAAGGATTGGGCCTTTCCACTTCCATATATTAGGATTTTCCAACTTACACTGCCCCCAACAGCACACAACCAACATACTACCCGAACATGTGGTTTGGGGAAAAATTTATTCTTCTATGTCGAGATATTATCCGCTTTAGGAGGAACTGACTCGCCCACACGGGTTCAATCACATCCTCATTAATGCATCTCGATTAAGATTCTGTTTTTTCCCTTTCCCCACACATCCGGACATGAAACACACTTCCAGAGAACAAGAAAACAAAAGGTCTCATAACCGATAATCCAAGAATTCAATATATCGAAGGTAAAAAGTAAAACATAAAAAAAAAGCTCAGAAGAGCAAGGAAAAACATAAGTCAAAACAACTCTAGGTAATGAGCGTGCATATGGGCCTCCCACTCCCAAGTGCTCTCCCCGAGGCCGCCATGCCTCCACAACACACGAACCAAGGGAATGGTTCTCCCATAGAGCTCCTTCTCTTAACGATCCTCAATTCTGACTGGTCATTCCTCGAAGGTCGCATCATCTCCAATATCTAACTCTCCCCAGTGGATAATGTGACAGTCGTCATGTAAGTATCGACGTAGCTGGGAGATGTGGAAGATGTCATGAACCTTCTCCAACTGAGGTGGCAAGGCTAGCTGATATGCCACCTCGCCGACTCACCTCAGCACCTAGAAAGGTACGATGAACCTAGGTGAGAGCTTGCTCCCTTTCCCAAACCTCAACTGCCTCCGTCGAGGGGAAACCTTCAAGAACACATGATCTCCCACCTCTAACTCCAAGGGTCTCCTTCGATGATCAGCATAAGATTTCTGTCGTTCCTAAGCTGCTTTCATCCTCTCACATACAAGTTGTACTTTCTCTGTGGTTCTCTGCACTACCTATGGCCCAAGAGCACCTGTATCACCATCCTCCGCCCAACAAATGGGTGAACGACATGGCCTTCCATACAAATCCTCAAATGGTGTCATGCCAATAGTAGAGTGTAAGCTATTGTTGTAGGAAAACTCTACTAAAGGCAAGTGTCATACCCATGATCCTCCAAAATCTAGAACGCATGCTTGTATCATGTCCTCCAATGTCTGGATAGTCCGCTATGTCTTCCCATCGGTCTCGAGGTGGAAAGCAGTGATAAGGAGTATCTGGGTGCCAAAATTATGCTGTAACCCCCTCCAGACTTGTGAGGTAAACCGAGTATCCTGATCTGAGACGATAGTCTTCGGAACCCCATGGAAACGCACCACCTCGTCCACGTACCTCTGTGCTAAGGTACTCACCGGGCCTGACTCCTTAATTGATAAGAAGTGAGATGATTTCGTCAGTTGATCCACCACTACCCAGATAGAATCATAACCACCCTAAGTTTTGGGTAGTCCTGTGATGAAGTCCATTGAGATTTCATCCCACTTCCACTCGGGGACATCTAAAGGATGCAACAAACCACTGGGAACACGGTGTTCAACCTTCACTTGCTGAAACACTAGGCATTTAGCCACAAACTCCACCACTGATCGTTTCACCATGGGCCACCAAAACTATTCCCTCAGGCCTCGACACATTTTTGAAACTCCTGGATGTACCTCCAAGGATGAGCTATGGATCTCACGGAGAACTCCCTCACGCATCGCCTCCGGAACAAACAACCTTCCATGGAAACGCATATAATGTCATCTGTCCTCTGACCATCCTTCTGGAGCAATCCCCTGATTGATACAATCCCGCATCACTTCCTCCTCGGATTCCCCCCACTGAGACTCTTCCACCAGTTGCAACATGGAGGACTGCACCGTCATATGAAACAAACAGCCTCTAACACCTTCTACCCTTGCATCCAAGTGCAAGGTAACCAACTCTCCCATCACTTTACAAGCATCAGCGGATTCCCGAACCACTTCCTTATGTGACTTCCGGATCAGGGCATCAGCCACAAAATTTCCCTTACCTTCAGTGTAAGATATCTCAAAGTCATAGTCTTGGAGAAACTCGACCCATCTCCGCTGCCGTAAGTTCAGGTCACATTAGGAGAAAATATAACGCAGGCTCTTGTGATATGAGAAGACCACAAAGGTCTCCCCAAAGAGGTAATGTCACCACAACTTCAGTGCAAACACTACTACTGCAAGCTCTAGGTCATGGGTGGCATAGTTACGCTCGTGAGGGCATAACTGCCTAGACCCATAACAGATCACTCCCTTCTTCTACATCATCACACACCCCAGACGAAGGCCAGAAGAATCATAAAACACCTCGTACAACAACCCTTCATCTAGAAACCTGAGTACGGGAGCACTGAAAAACTTCTCCTTCAGGTAGTCGAAAGATTTCTGGCACTAACTGCTCTATAAGATGACCTGGTTCTTCCTAGTCAAAGCTGTCAATGGAGAAGCGACACGAGAGAAGTCTGAAATGAACCTCTGATAGTAACCTGCTAACCCTAGGAAACTACGAAATTCTGCCACGCTCTTGGGTGCTTCCAAAGAAACAACTGCCTCCACCTTCAATGGGTCTACTGACACTCCATGCTGAGACACCACGTCCCCAAGGAAGTTTAATTCTTGCATCAAGAACTTACACTTCGACAATTTCCTGTAAAGCTGGCGGTGTCGAAGGACTTCTAAGACTACCCTGAGATGCTCAACATGCTCCTCCTATGATCTTGAGTAGATCATGATGTCATCGATAAACACAATGACAAACTTGTCCAGAAACTCTCGGAAGAAAAAGTTCATAATTCCCATGAACACAGCCGGTGAATTCGTAACTCCAAACAACATCACTACAAACTAGAATTGCTCATACCTGCACATGAAATACGCCTTTGAGATTTCACTGTCCTTTACCCTCAGCTGATGATATCCAGGTCGTAGATCAATCTTGGAAAACCAACCTGCTCCCCTCAGTTGGTCGAAGAGATCATCTATACTTAGAAGGGGGTAGCGGTTCTTGACCATTACCTGGTTCAACCTTCGGTAGTCTATGCATAGCCTGAGACCACCATCTGCCTTCTTCACGAACAAAACTGGAGCACCCCATGGCGATACACTGGGTCGAACAAAACCCTTCTCCTTCAAATCATCAATCTAAATCTGCAACTATCGCAACTCCGAAGGTGGGATCTGATAAGGGGCCATCGAAATCAGACAGGCACCATGCTGTAAGTTTATCCCAAACTCAACGTCACGTCAGGGGGTAGAGTCACAACCTCCTCAGGAAAAACATCGAGGAACTCCCCAAAAAACTCCGGAACATCCATCATCTCTATATCAGCTGGAACCACTGATAACCCACCTAACAAGGAAAGGAGAGGCTCCAAACGACGACTTCCCACCTGATAGCTCCTCTCATTAACAAAAGCTACATGTTTCCCATACACGTTGGAGAACACGACCCTTCTTTGGAAGAAGTCGATAAAAACACTAATAGAAAACAACCAATCGATTCCTAGGATGACATCGTAGGGCTGCATTTGTAACAGAAGAAGGTCCCCACTAGATCGATGTGGTCCCAGCATCAGCCCACATCCCCAGCAAACACAATATATGATGGTTTGGCCTTCAACAGGTGTACTCAACACCTGTGATACAGAAAGTATCTCTACATCTAGTCCCAAAGCATGGTCTAGACCAGTTGCAACAAAGGAGTGCGAAGCTCCCGAATCGAAGAAAGCAGAAACAAGAGTGCGAAACAAACAAATCGTACCTCACACCACCTCTGGTCCTGCCGGAGCTGTCAACCCTGCTACGTGCAACTATCCATGCCCAGATCCTCTGCCTCTCTGATGTCTTCCACCTCCCCAACCAAAAAGGAAAAGAACAAGTGTATATAAATAAACCCAAACCAATCTCACATGCATGTTTAAATAATTTTATAACAAGGTACAAGTAAAAGAAAGCTCAAAAGTACAATACCAAAAGAAAACAAGAGTAACACAACTGCAACAACTGCAACTATCTAACTAGTAGGGTCCCGCACGACCCTGGTAGTCCTCCTAGAAACCTAAAAGTAAACATAAGGTTAACATACAAGTATACTCAGTAGGGAAGTCTAAATCTCTCGTGCACAAGTGGGGAGACATCCAAATGTCCCATGTGAACAACAGAAGAAACCTAACAAGGAAATCTATCCACCAAACCTCACTAGCCACAATCACTAAAAACACAATCAAAAAAGGTAGTATTATATAAGAAACAAGAGTATTGGGTACCCCACACCGTTCCCATTTAGTTATCTCCTCTTCCTAACGGCGAACGTCCTGACGCTGGCACACTCTCCCCACCCGCACACACCTGGGCCTCACAAACCACACATCCCTCCCGTACACACCTGGGCCTCACAACCATGTATCCCGCCCGCACACACCTGGGCATCACAACCACGTATCCCGCCCACACACACCTGGGCCTCACAACCACGTATCCCGCCCGCACACACCTGGGCCTCATCCTGAAGATTCTTGGGAAATAGTAAAAACTGCCCGAAGAAGCTTGGGATAAAACCACCCCAATCGAAACCTAACCGAAGAGTCATAGGTGTAAGGTTGCCTCAAGCCATCACAGCCTAGGGAAGAAGAATAAGGAAGGAGCTAGTAACTAAGGGGAAAACACCCTCTCCCATGAAATGGGAGTGTTCGACACTAAGTGCTCAACATGGGTGGGGTGCGATAAAACACAAAGATACAGATATATACATATACCAAACACTCATCCCATCCTATGGCTCCTAATCAGAGAACTAAGCACGTGCCTCGGCACTGCTACCACGAATCATGCATATAACAAACAACCCCAACCCCATTTAGGTTTTCATGTTTTATAAGAATTAGTTTATTTAGTTCCTTAACTACTGGGAAACTATCCACAACCAAACACATCGATCGTTCATAAAACATATCCCTGTCATCCACAAATCAAGTTAGGAAAACACAAGCAACACAACCAAGTCCTTCTTATTATCCAAACAACCCCGTGATTATTATTCCCGTTTCATTACCATGCCCCACCATTCATTAACTCTTCCACTTTTATTTATTATTCACAACCCATAGTTCATTCACATTCAAGCCCATCCCTATAGCCCCGCTGCCAACCACCAGAACCACAATCACACCGAAACTCGTACATCAATAACCCTTTAATACCATTTATCACAACCCCACTACCAATATCCAACATAGCGTTCACACCTACCCACAGCCAAGCCAACCGCAGCCCCGCTGCTCACTCGATCCACAACAACCCACAAAACACCCCCTTCACATAAAAAAACCCTAACCAGCACCCACATGTTCATTATTTCATTTTGTTCAACTGGGGTGATCACACAAGGGTTTCATATTTTAATTAGCCAACTTTACGTGATTAACCAAATTCCACATTCCAAAAGGTTCCATTCACAAAAACAGCCTAGAAGATAGGGAAACATTTAATTGCGCCAAAAAAGGCCCCCAATGACCGTGATTTTTAGTAGGCATAAGCCTATTCAATTCAAAAAATAATATCACATGATATAAATAAAGTAACAGCAATCAAAAACTTCCCATCCCCGTTAAAATAATCTAGTTATTATCTTTATTAAAATGGTTCAACCGTTTCTCATGGAAATAAGAGGATACACACCTCGCATGATGCACAAATTAGAGAGACAAAGGTAAGAATCCCTACTTCAACAGGTTCTGTTCACAACGCTCCCCCAGATCAACTTTTGAAGACGTCCATCGGTGTTCGTCACTTTCTTCGAGTCCCGGTAAAACCTCCTCGTATGGAAGTTGTAATGGAAGGGTCTAAGGAAGGACAACTTATCCAAGCCCAGAAGTTCCACCTCGTTGTTATGATCCCATGGCCGCTGACGGATCATAAATCGGAGCTCAGACGAAGAAGTTATGAAAGAAAAGGAGCTTTCGAGTCTCTTGGGAGAGCTCTACTCAGAGGAAAGGGGAGGAGAGGGGTGAGTTAAAATGGAGGAGGGGACCCCTCCTTTTTTAGGCGGGAAAAGAAAAAGTACATAGTGTGTACTTTATGGTACATGGCCTGTACTCAGTTATTTCACACGGTCTCCATGAGACTTTCAACAAGGCTCCGCAACCGTTGACTGGTCAACACACGGTTTGAGGGTAACACATACACGGGGAGGGACTACACAACATTTAGTTTGGACACACGACATGTACCCATTTATTTCACATGGCAAGGACATGGTTCCAACACGGCACACTATCGTTGAATGGTAACGCGTATGCGGGGAGGGGCTACACGACGTGTAGTTTAGGGTACACAGCGTGTACCCATTTCTTTCACACGGTAAGGACACGGTCTTCAACCAGGGGTATACCCGGTGGGGTGGTACATGACGTGTACTTACACTACACGGAGTGTACTAAAAAAATTCTGGAAAGTGTGGGAAACGTCCATTTTACCCTCCAGAACACTTCGTGACCATGTTTTTGACAAAGGAATGGGCCGAAGAGGTCCAGGCCATTACAAGTAATGCCTTTTGGGATGACTAATGCACCCTCTGTATTCATGGATATAATGAATAGAGTTTTCAAGGAACATCTCGATGATTTTGTGTTGGTATTTATTGATGATATCTTGGTATATTCCAAAATTTATAAAGATCATGAAAATCACTTGCGCATTATCTTGAAGACTCTTAGAAGACATGAATTATATGGGAAGTTTAGCAAGTGTGAATTCCGGCTTCAGGAGAACTCTTTTCTTGGCCATATTATCTCTAAGGATGAAATCTCTGTTGATCCTTCTAAGACCAAGGAAATCCAAGATTGGCCAGCCCTGATGAGTATCACTGAGGTACGCAGTTTTATTGGTTTAGCAGGTTATTATCGGCGTTTTGTCCGGAATTTTTCCCGATTGGCTAACCCATTAACGAAGATCACATGTAAAGGGGTTAAATTTTTTTGGACAAAAGAGTGCGAAAAATGTTTTGGAGAACTGAAGAGAATATTAGTCAATGCTCCTATATTTACTCTACCATCAAGGAATGATGGGTTTTTTATTTATAGTGATGCATCAAAGAAAGGACTTGGTTGTGTCCTTATGCATAATGATAGATTTATTGCCTATGCATCCCGACAACTGAAAATTCATGAGAAAAACTATCCTACACATGATCTTGAGTTAGCAGTTGTGATATTTTCCTTGAAGATTTGGAGACACTACCTCTATGGTGAAAAATATGAGATATATACCGGTCACGAGAGTTTGAAGTGCATTTTCTCACAGAAAGAACTCAACATGAGGAAAAGGCAATGGCTTGAACTACTCAAGGAATATGATTGCATGATACACTACCACCCGGGGAAGGAAAATAAGGTTTAAGATTCTTTGAGTAGAAAAGATCACAGAGTTTTGAACTTGATGAGAATTGAAAGGGATCCTATTTTCATGGATCTAGTGAAGATGGATATGGGAATTACCATTGAAGGTGAAACATCAATTCCTTTTCAAATGGTTGACAAACCATATTTACTAGAAAGGATTAAGAGTTCTCAAACCGATGATGAAGAATTTCAAAAGAAGATTAAAGCTATGAATGATGGGAGATTGAGAGACTTTGTGTATGAAGAAGGAATTTTGAAATTTGCTAAGAGACTTTGTGTTCCCAATATACCTAATCTAAAAGGGGAATTTTTGGATGATTCTCATAGTTCCAATTTCTCTATAAACCCTGGGAGCACCACAATGTATAGATATTTAAAGTAACATTTTTGGTGGTACAACATGAAGAGGGAGATTGCTGATTTTGTGTCAAGATGTATGGTTTTTAAACAAGTGAAAGCTGGAAGGAAACAACCTAGAGGAGTCATGTAACCTATTCCCATACCTGAGTGGAAATGGGATAATATCACGATGGAATTTGTCATTGGACTACCAAATACTCAAAGAAGGAACGATGCAATATGGATAATTGTTGATCGTCTTACCAAGTCAACACATTTTCTTTCTATAAGAGAATATCTACCACTTGAACGTCTATCAAGACTATATATTAATGAAGTTGGGAGACTTCATGGAGTACCACTATCGATTGTTTCTGATCGTGATCCCCATTTTACTTCAAGAGTCTGGAAAATTCTTTAGAAATCCTTGGATAATGAACTTCGTTTGAGCACTTCCTACCACCCTCAAACAGATGGACAATCAGAACGGACTTTTAAAACCTTAGAAGACATGTTGAGATCATGGTCACTTTACTTTTAGGGTATGTGTGATCAATATTTACCTCTGGTAGAATTTTCCTATAACAATAGCTTCCATTCAAGTATTAAGATGGCACCATATGAAGCGTTATATGGAAAGAGATGTCGCACACCAACCTGTTGGGATGACGTTGGTGAAAGAAAACTTGTAGGCCCAGAACTAGTGGAGGAAACGATGGAAAAGGTGAAGGTAATCCAAAACCACATCAAAGAAGCTCAAAGTAGGCAGAAGAGCTATGCTGACAACCGAAGGAAGGATTTGGAATTTCAGGTGGGAGATCTTGTTTTTTGAAGGTATCTCTATAGAAGGGAGTTATAAGTTTTGGTAAGAAAGGTAAATTGAGTCCCAGGTACGTTGGACCATTCGAAATTCTAGAACAAATTGGTGCTATAACTTACCGTCTGGCAATGCAGCCAAATCTCTCCAATGTTCATGATGTGTTCCACATATCACTATTTAGAAAATACATGCCTGACCCAACGCATGTACTCACCTATGAGGAATTAGAACTGGAACCTGATTAGTCTTATTGTGAAGATCCTATCAAGATTCTTGATACGAGAGAACAAGTGTTGAGAAACCGGACGACTCGTCTGGTAAAAGTTCTATGGAGAAACCATAAGATGGAAGATGCAACGTGGGAACCCGATGAACTTATGATGAAGAACCACCAGGGACTTTTTATGCTGTAATATTCTAGGAATTTCGAGGAAGAAATTATTTAAAGTAGGGTAGAATGTAACACCCCAATCTTCCACGATACGCTTCTCTGTGAATAATATAGTAGCGTGTGTTGTACGCAACTTCGAGTTCTAACACACACCACAACCAATCAAACTACCCGTTATGAATAGTAATACCCACTTTTTGAAATTTTATAAATTATATCTTTAAAAATGGACTTCATTTTTGGATTCAGAATATCGAAATTATCTTAGGGTGTATTTTTGGTATTTTTCCGGAAACATTCAATTTTTGATGAATAGTGAAAAACACTGAGTTATAGTTTAAAACTGAATTTTTATTTAAATAATTATTTATTTTATTGAAATTTAATTATGGTCAAAATAGATACATAATACCTATATAAGTTCAATTTAATTCATTGGAGTTAGTTTGGAATAATTTTAGATATATAAAAATTTTATTGAACTTTTCACTGTCTTTTACGCACCTCCTAAGAGAATTTGGAAATTCACATAAAACATAATTTTACTGCTACTGTGAGTGGAATTCTGAAAATCTGAGAGAAACGATTAATATCAAAGAGTAAAATGTGGTTCAATAAGATAAAAATAATTTTTGGTGAATAGTAACTTTTTATTTTTATTTACCACGATTAAAAGTAAATAGGGTAATGAAGGGTAAAAATGATATTAATATTACCCTAACACATGTCCTAATTACATTGGATAAGTGTATCTAGACCAAAAACAACCTTAGAAATAAAATATTATCATTTAGGTCCACTTGGATCAGATTAGGACATTTATTATTATTTAATTCAAAGAAGTGTTAAAAGAGATAAAATCAAAGTTTAATAAATAAAACCTTTTTAATATTGGTTTATAAATAATATAAATTATATTATAAATATTTATTAGAAATATATAAAGATTTAATACATAATGGTATTTTATTTATATTTTTTAGACATTAAATAATATAATTTATTTATGACACAATGGTGATGCAATAATTAACTAATTAATGAAATATTAAAATAATTGATATTTAAAATATCAAAATAAATGAAATTTGAGACTTTTTATGAATTCCACTAATTTTATAGGTCAATTTGACATATTAGGATTGGTTATATAAGTTTTATTCTAAGTAATAATGTTGTTATTAAATTATCAAAAACAAAATACCCAATAGTGTCAAAATTGACATAAAAGAGTTTTTAAAACAAATATTATATTATTAATTGATATTCTATTCCTAAAAATCTAAGGTTCGGAAAAAGGACTTATATAATGATAAGTGTATCATTAATGGACCACTTTGGGGTCTCTTGGAAGTATATAGTATGTTTATTAACTATATAGTATAAAAATAAAAAGAGACATGGTAAATGTCAAACTATTTAACTAAGAGTTAAATATAAAGGATAAGGTCAATATAGTGACACAAACCTATCTAAAATATATTGGTTGAAAGGATTTCGACCCATCCAAATCTTAATCTTTAAATAATCCACTTTTGAGACATTAAGAACCGAATATGAATTTATTATAAAATAATATTTCTAGCTTTTCCAAAGGTGCCCCTCACCCCTCTTATAAAAGGGAACTCACCCTTCTCTCTAATTTACACATTGAAAGCCTTTTGGCTCGGCCAAACCCTGAATAAATATCCACCCAACCTCCCTCAATTCCACCTAGAGGCCTTAGTTTGATCAGAAATCTATCCTGAGGAGCCCTTTTGATCAAATCAAAAGGAAGAACCCGAAGAAGAGGTAATGATTTCACCACTCGCTTTGAAGTTCCTTTCTTATTCAACTTCTTCTTTCCTTGTTATTTACATTATAAAATAATAACTCTATTATCTTCTATATGTTGTGATGTTATTATAAATATGGTACAACCAAATTCATTATTCTATCCATCCCTTGAATGACATGTCACCATACGTGCGTACGTATGACCTACCGTCTCCACGTCGTGGTGTAATTGTTATTCAAAACATTATTATTTGGATGGGTATAATAATGAAGTATAATTCATGTAAATAATAAATATAACATTACAATTATTCTTTATATATGATATACCATCCAATTATATATTATTTTAATATCAAAAGAATGATATTGTCGCTCGTGCGTACGTACGGACTACCGTCTCCACGAACGCGATGAGATTCATTCCCCATCGTATCCATTCAAGACTAAATTTAATTTGATGATTAAAAGTTATTTTTGGAGACATGATGTCATTCTGGATATGAATAATATAAATCCCATCCATAACAAATATGGCTCACATAACAAATAATATAAAGGAAATCAAATCCGTTAACACCTGAAATGATGATAATACTTAGATATTATTAACAAATCAATATTAAAAGATAATATATGATATCATATTAGTTTATATGATTCTTGTATAATTTAATAACAATTATTTCACCATTATACAGGAGGTTAACCTACCCTCAAACAAGGAAAAGTACAAGGTAAGAGTTTATTTCACAATCTCTTCATTATCCAAGGTTGTTTATACGTAATTATCTACTGGGACCTCTTTATCATCCACATCCATGTTTCTTAAAATTCTATTCAAAAAATTCTTACTATTTTACAGAATACGGGTTAAAATAATTTATACCCTTGTTTTACTTTTTATAAGATGTTTATAAAGGAATATATCTGTCATTTTCCAAACAAGGTCCTTTTTAACCTTTTCGACAAAATTATTGTAAGAATGTATTTTTTAACTTAAGGGCGGGTGCAACTATTTTCCGCTATTATAAAATCATCGAAGTTTCACTTAAAAGATTATAAAGATATTTTCAAAGTAAATTCTTTATTTTTATGTGACTTTTAAATGATTTCAAAAAAATATATATTTCTCTCAAATAATTTTGATTTCATCTATGTCAACATCCTTTGATAGATTTTAAGCTTATTTGAAGTTGATTTATTATGATACAAAACATTCATATTTTATTGAAGGTTTTGTGGTATGTTTGAATGTGGATGTGTTATTTTTAAACCATTCATGGTTTATATAGAAAGTATTGATATTTTGTATTCTAGTTTTAATACGAATGTTTATGTTAGGTTTAAACCTATTCATATGAGGAATGCATTTCACTTAATAAGTGACGGGTGGAGCCCGCTATAGCTCCTCGATGCATCGGTAGGTCTAATGAGACAAACTAGTGTCTTGGCACAAGGCCTTGACAAAATCTTATTTGTAGTCTTGACATAAGTCCTTGACTATGTGGTTATGATAGTCTGGAATTATGCATTCAATCATTATGAAAGTGGTTATTGATATTGCATGTGATTATTCAGCTAGTAGAATATCCATGTGAATAAGTAAATGGAGTTATTTCATTTTATCTTTTCCATATTATGCTAAAGTTCAAGTTTGAAAGGCTTTTTTTTAGTTGTACATCACCTTAAATGTTTATTCTTATTTATGAAAGTTTCCGCGATATTGTTATCCTTACTGGGCATTTGAGCTCACCTATTTCAACGTTTTATTTTCCCAGGATGAGAAGAAGTATTTTATGAATGACCTACAGGGATAGTATAAGGGGATATGAGTGTGGAGACAAGATGTTGTTGTAGTTTTCACTTTATGATATAATGTAAACTTTATGAATGTATCTATTTATTCCAAGGCTACTAAACTAATTGGTCTTTCGAGACATGATCTTTTGTGATCATTCCGATGTTATGTAATTGTAACGACCTGAAATTTTTAAATAAATTTTGTTTCCTAATTTTATGTGTTATTGTTATACTCAACAAAAATGTTTTATTTGATAAACATGATTATAATTAAAATGAGATCAGTGGGTTTTGACTATTATATAACCATCGGTCAACATGACCGCTGTGAAAAAAATGTTTTGATTATTGTCTCTAAATATAAGTAATCTTGGTTAATTATTATAGAAAGAAGATTCGATGGCCTCACCTAGTAGTCTTGGACCGATCGAAGCCCATCTAACAGATATTGGGAAGGAGGTAGCACCACTTGGCTTTGCTCTGGATCAAATCCAAGCCGAACTTCATCATGTGAAGCTGGAACGAAATCGCCTTCGTGAGAAGTTCAAACTGATAGAAATTACTACTCGGGCAATGTTGACTGAGCCGCCCCAAGCTTCTATCACCCTAGCACACCTTACTCTTAGGTCCTATGCTGGTATTATAAGGGGTTATGTAACGAGACCATAACTACCTTGTGTAATCCTTGTTTTAAATAAAAATTGGGATTTCTTCTTTTGATGAAGTTTATGAATTTTGAAATGACCGGATAAATATAGTATGCATATTTTTGATGAATTTTAGAAAAAGGATATTTTAAATATGTTTATGTAAACCCTAAATAATTAAAAATGTGTAATGATTTTCAAAAACTGGTCTTCTGCAATTATGTTCAGTACTAAATTTAGAGTCTAATAAGATCTACTTGATTTTTGATGAATAGTAAATTATGAATAGTGATTTTATGATTAGGATTAGTAATATGACCAAATGGATTAGTAATCTCACTTAAAGAAAGTTTTAAAATAATCTAGGCACCTTGATTAAGTAATGTGATTCAATAAAATAGTTAAATAACGGTTTCATTAATTATTATTCAAGTATTAGTTTTTTTCGGGTGAATAGTGTTTTTTAATTAAAAATTTAATTAAAAATAATTAGAAAATTATTTTTATAAAAATGACTTTATTTTTGAACTCAGAGCATCGATATTATGTTATGGTAATTTTTGGGGTTTTTTCTGAAAAAAATGAATTTTCAATGAATAGTGTTTTTATTTAAAAATTAAATTAAAAATATTTAGAAAATTATTTTTATAAAATGGATTTCATTTTTGAAATCAGAGCATTGATATTTGGTTAATGTGAAATTTTGGTATTTTTCTGAGAAAGTTGAATTTTCAGTGAATAGTAAAAATACAGTTTTAGGGTTTTGGTATATTTAATGACATCATAACGGTGTCATGACGATGTCATGAGATCTTTTGAGGGTTGGCCGGACAAGGGTGATGAATTATTGTTTTGGGGGCCCCATGTGGCCTAACTCCATGATAAATGACAAGGGAGAGCACATGGGTTTGAGAAAAGCACATGTGAGGTGTCCCTTGGCCATTAATGCCTTGTCCCCTCACTTTCCCTATAAATACCAAGCCCTCCTCTCATAAATTCGACTCCCCACTCATTCCCAACGGATTTCTGGTCTCATTACCTCCCAAGGAGTCCTCCCAAGGTGCCCCAAGCCCTCAAGGTCCCACCCTTTGAGGTTTATGAGTTACATTTTAAGGTAAGGGATCCGACCTCTCTCTTTCTTTTCAAGTAATCTCTTTTATGTCTTTTCTTTTATACTCCATCTTCTTATGTTGGAGGATGTTATTTTATATTCATCCTACTGCCTATTTCATGTTCATATGATGAGAGACCCCCCTTTCTCTCATCAATTCGTTTTATGAAAGTTTAAGTGGCGCCGTTAGGCTGCCGAATTTTTAAGGGATTCTTTCACCTTCCTCGTTTTCAAGTTCTATTTTCATTCAAGTCTTTCATGTTCTTTTTTATCATGTTGTGGTATGATCTCTATATTTATCATACTGATATTTTATGATCATATGATGAGAGACCCCATTTGATCGCTTCAATTCAGTATTTTGAAGTTTTACGTGGCACCGTTAGGCTGCCGAATTTTTTAAGTGGTTCTTCACCCTTCTCGTTTTGAAGTTCTACATTCATGTCAATTATATCAAGTTCCTTTTTGTTATATTGGGGTATGATCTATATATATATTATAGTGGACTCTTATGTTCATATGATGAGAGACCCCATTTTATCTCTTCAATTCCGTATTTTTAAGTTTTAAGCGGCGCCGTTAGGCTGCCGAATTTTTAAGTGGTTCTTCACCCTTCTCGTTTTGAAGTTCTAATTTCATGTCAATTCCTTAAAGTTCCTTTTTGTTATGTTGGGGTATGATCTCTATACCTATCATACTGGACTCTTATGTTCATATTATGAGAGACCCCGTTTTATCTCTTCAATTCCGTATTTTGATGTTTTAAGCGGCGCCGTTAGGCTGCCGAATTTTTAAGTGGTTCTTCACCCTTCTCGTTTTGAAGTTCTACATTCATGTCAATTCCTTCAAGTTCCTTTTTTTATGTTGGGGAATGATCTCTATACCTATCATACTGGACTCTTATGTTCATATGATGAGAGACCCCATTTGATCTCTTCAATTCAGTATTTTGAAGTTTAAGTAACGCCGTTAGGCTGCTGAACTTTCATAAGAGAAATCAAACTTTTGTCTCCCTTCCATGTTTTTCATTTCAAATGGTATGTCCTTGAAATTGAACCACCATGCCCATATATACTTCTTATTCTGTCCCTATACTATTTTATGGGTCAATTATGATTGCTCGACCCATGTTCCCTCTCTTTTCAAAGTTTTCTAAAACCTTGTAACATAGCTGTTATGCTGCAGAATTTTCGTCTCAAAATGCCTCTCTTTTCTCAAAATTATTTTATGTTATAAAGTGAATACTCAAAGCTCCTATTTCTACAGGGGTATTCACACATATATAAAAATGTTCTATTTTTAATTCTGGGATTTACATACATGATACCCGCTTTCCCATTCCGTGGGTTTAATGTAACGTAAAGATCATGTCTTTAAAGCAGTTTTTTAAAACGTTATGATTATGAAATGAAACCCATTTATTTTATGCTATATGGGTTATTTATGAAATTTTTGATGATGATATATGTGGCTCACATGATAATAAAGGCAAATTTAAGGGTGCGCCCTGATAGCGCTCCAATGCATTGGGTAATGATGTAACCACTAGAGATTACAATTTTCACGATACCTTGGTGAATAACCTTGGTAATTTTAAAATTACACCTTGGGGATGGACCTTGGTGATATGTTCATGATTGTCTATGTTAAATGATGTAGCCACATCTTCAAGTTATGAAAAAGTTTTATTTTTATTATGATATGCCTCATGATTTCATTTTCATGCATTAAAGTTCTTTTCATGACTTTATTGATGTATCTCATGTTCATATGTAAAATGTTTCACTTGTTTCCCTTGCTGGGCCTTCTGCTCACCCTTCCTTTTGATATATGTCCCCAGGTTATGAGATGCAGTAATGAGCCTAGGGTGAACATGAGGAGAAGCCTTTCAAGTGTTTAAGAAGAATGTTTCTTTTTGTTTCATGTTTTATGTTCCTTGTTTCCAAGACACTAAACCTTAAAGATCCTCAGTTCCGTGTAATGGAATGAAAAGTTATGTTATAAAAAGACGGGATGCTATAGTTGGTATCAAAGGATGGTTTAGTTATTTGTGGAAATTAGGATATGAAAACTCTAGGAGGAACCCTATAGAAAAGTTTAATATAGGAAATCTTCCTGGTATTTTTGTGAGTATTGAGTAAGGGGTTGCCAAGCAAATACATCCCTGTCTGGATACGAGCAGGTAGAGGTGGCTCTGGCACAGATGTACGTAGGGGTAAAACCCGAAAACACCGCTTTGAGCTAGACTCGAACGGGAATTGGTACACGACAACGGGCCTTGATGCACTCTTGGTTACGACACTCCCGGGGGATATGCTTTGGTAAATTCATAAGCTTGGTATGAACCATTGTTAAAGGAACAAAGATAAAATAAAATAATGGTTCACATAATAATATATAATCATTCATAACCTAGAGGGGAACCTAGGAGATCACAACTTAGGGTATACCTTTCATATACAAGTTATCCTTATATGCTTTCAGTTACTTTTCATGATTATTAGCTAAGTACTTAAGCCCCTAATTATGCTTTCTCTTCTTAGTTAATGGTGGGAAATGGAAGAACATGTTCCGACAACCAATGTGATAGGAAATGCGACGATTTTCGTATTAATATGTCAGGGATGATTAGGGGATTAAAATATGACTATTATTTTGGAAGACGTTCATTATTTTGGGAACCATATTTGATCGAGGTAAATAGATTACTACGGTATTTTCATTGAGGAGTAAGGTTGACTTATATTTTGAAGAATCGATGAATTTAAGGTGAACTTATAGTAATTTAAGTTACTTATGGGAATGAATAACCTATCTTGGGTAAAATATGTTTAGGTTAGCTATTTTTTATAAGATGTTAGGAGTGGTTGATGTTGTCTGGAGATGAACAATGAAGTTGTTTTGGAAGACTATGTTATCAAATCCTTATTGTATTTGGGTTTCAATCTTAGTTTGGTTTGTTTTGAGGAATTTTAAGGACCGTTATTTATGGAATGGTCTATAGTGAACTTTGGGTAGTACCATGGAGCTTTGATGATTTAAAAGTAGTTTCCATTCCTATGGGATTCTTTCTTTTTGAAGAGTTGTTTTACCTTAACCTTTGTGTTTTTGGGATAATGTTTAAAGATAGAAGAAATAGATAGTTAATCTTCTGTAGATTATGTGATTCTATAGAAGATGATTCTTGTGCTTTTATGAGACCAAGTGTTTTCGAATTCTCATCATTTGGAGAAAAGATTAGTGTTGGTAGGGACTTGTTAAAGGATGAAAATCTACTTGAAGGTAGGTATATTTTATTATGTTTTTGTTCTATGTAGTAAATGAAATCCTCAAAATTATGAAAAGAAACGTAAAACAAAAATGTTGTTGGTTTAAGTTTCCAACTAGGTAATCAAAGACCGTTTACACACATCATAAGTTTGGGATTTTCTCATGGTTAACTTTCTCCTAATCATGTTCTCTATCACTCTCCCTCAGAACTTGACCCTTTGTTTTTTCCTCCATGTCCATGTTTTCCTACATGGAACCCTAGTGTGGGTTAACTCGGGTGACCATTATACTTCCCTTTCTTTATTTTAAAGTAATAGTTTTACTGACTCCTTTTCCGATGTGGGACTTTCAATGAAATTTCAAAACCCAGTTTTAAAATTGCGAGGACGCAATTTCTTAAGGGGGGAAGATTGTAACGACCCGAAATTTTTAAATAAATTGTGTTTCCTAATTTTATGTGTTATTGTTATACTCAACAAAAATGTTTTATTTGATAAACATGATTATAAATAAAATGATATCAGTGGGTTTTGACTATTATATAACCATCGGTCAACATGACCGCTGTGAACAAAATGTTTTGATTATTGTCTCTAAATATAAGTAATCTTGGTTAATTATTATAGAATGAAGATTCGATGGCCTCACCTAGTAGTCTTGGACCGATCGAATCCCATCTAACAGAGCTTGGGAAGGAGGTAGCACCACTTGGCTTTGCTCTGGATCAAATCCAAGCCGAACTTCATCATGTGAAGCTGGAACGAAATCGTCTTCGTGAGAAGTTCAAACTGATAGAAATTACTACTCGGGCAATGTTGACTGAGCTGCCCCAAGCTTCTATCACCCTAGAACACCTTACTCTTAGGTCCTATGCTGGTATTATAAGGGGTTATGTAACGAGACCATAACTACCTTGTGTAATCCTTGTTTTAAATAAAAATTGGGATTTCTTCTTATGATGATGTTTATGAATTTTGAAATGACCGGATAAATATAGTAAGCATATTTTTGATGAATTTTAGAAAAAGGATATTTTAAATATGTTTATGTAAACCCTAAATAATTAAAAATGTGTAATGATTTTCAAAAAATGGTCTTCTGCAATTATGTTCAGTACTAAATTTAGAGTCTAATAAGATCAACTTGATTTTTGATGAATAGTAAATTATGAATAGTGATTTTATGATTAGGATTAGTAATATGACCAAATGGATTAGTAATCTCACTTAAAGAAAGTTTTAAAATAATCTAGGCACCTTGATTAAGTAATGTGATTCAATAAAATAGTTAAATAACGGTTTCATTAATTATTATTCAAGTATTAGTTTTTTTCAGGTGAATAGTGTTTTTAATTAAAAATTTAATTAAAAATAATTAGAAAATTATTTTTATAAAAATGACTTTATTTTTGAAGTCAGAGCATCGATATTATGTTATGGTAATTTTTGGGGTTTTTTCTGAAAAAAAATGAATTTTCGATGAATAGTGTTTTTATTTAATAATTAAATTAAACATATTTAGAAAATTATTTTTATAAAATGGATTTCATTTTTGAAATCAGAGCATTGATATTTGGTTAATGTGAAATTTTGGTATTTTTCTGAGAAAGTTGAATTTTCAGTGAATAGTAAAAATACAGTTTTAGGGTTTTGGTATGTTTAATGACATCATAACGGTGTCATGATGATGTCATGAGATCTTTTGAGGGTTGGCCGGCCAAGGGTGATGAATTATTGTTTTGGGGGCCCCATGTGTCCTAACTCCATGATAAATGACAAGGGAGAGCACATGGGTTTGAGAAAAGCACATGTGAGGTGTCCCTTGGCCATTAATGCCTTGTCCCCTCACTTTCCCTATAAATACCAAGCCCTCCTCTCATACATTCGACTCCCCACTCATTCCCAACGAATTTCTGGTCTCATTACCTCCCAAGGAGTCCTCCCAAGGTGCCCCCAAGCCCTCAAGGTCCCACCCTTTGAGGTTTAAGAGTTACATTTTAAGGTAAGGGATCCGACCTCTCTCTTTCTTTTCAAGTAATCTCTTTTATGTATTTTCTTTTATACTCCATGTTCTTATGTTGGAGGATGTTATTTTATATTCATCCTACTGCCTATTTCATGTTCATATGATGAGAGACCCCCCCTTGCTCTCATCAATTCATTTTATGAATGTTTAAGTGGCGCCGTTAGGCTGCCGAATTTTTAAGGGATTCTTTCACCTTCCTCGTTTTCAAGTTCTATTTTCATTCAAGTCTTTCATGTTCTTTCTTATCATGTTTGGGTATGATCTCTAAATTTATCATACTGATCTTTTATGATCATATGATGAGAGACCCCATTTGATCGCTTCAATTCAGTATTTTGAAGTTTTACGTGGCGCCGTTAGGCTGCCGAATTTTTTAAGTGGTTCTTCACCCTTCTCGTTTTGAAGTTCTACTTTCATGTCAATTATTTCAAGTTCCTTTTTGTTATATTGGGGTATGATCTCTATATATATCATACTGGACTCTTATGTTCATATGATGAGAGACCCCATTTTATCTCTTCAATTCCGTATTTTTAAGTTTTAAGCGGTGCCGTTAGGCTGCCGAATTTTTAAGTGGTTCTTCACCCTTCTCGTTTTGAAGTTCTACTTTCATGTCAATTCCTTAAAGTTCCTTTTTGTTATGTTGGGGTATGATCTCTATACCTATCATACTGGACTCTTATGTTCATATGATGAGAGACCCCGTTTGATCTCTTCAATTCCGTATTTTGAAGTTTTAAGCGGCGCCATTAGGCTGCCGAATTTTTAAGTGGTTCTTCACCCTTCTCGTTTTGAAGTTCTACTTTCATGTAAATTCCTTCAAGTTCCTTTTTGTTATGTTGGGGTATGATCTCTATACCTATCATACTGGACTATTATGTTCATATGATGAGAGACCCCATTTGATCTCTTCAATTCAGTATTTTGAAGTTTATGTAACGCCGTTAGGCTGCCGAACTTTCATAAGAGAAATCAAACTTTTGTCTTCCTTCCATGTTTTTCATTTCAAATGGTATGTCCTTTAAATTGCACCTCCATGCCCATATATACTTCTTATTCTGTCCCTATACTATTTTATGGGTCAATTATGATTGCTCGACCCATGTTCCCTCTCTTTTCAAAGTTTTATAAAACCTTGTAACATAGCTGTTATGCTGCAGAATTTTCGTCTCAAAATGCCTCTCTTTTCTCAAAATTATTTTATGTTATAAAGTGAATACTCAAAGCTCCTATTTCTACAGGGGTATTCACATATATATAAAAATGTTCTATTTTTAATTCTGGGATTTACATACATGATACCCGCTTTCCCTTTCCGTGGGATTAAAGTAACGTAAAGATCATGTCTTTAAAGCAGTTTTTTAAAACGTTATGATTATGAAATGAAACCCATTTATTTTATGCTATATGGGTTATTTATGAAATGTTTGATGATGATATTTGTGGGTCACATGATAATAAAGGCAAATTTAAGGGTGCGCCCTGATAGCGCTCCAATGCATTGGGTAATGATGTAAACACTAGAGATTAACATTTTCACGATACCTTGGTGAATAACCTTGGTAATTTTAAAATGACACCTTGGGGATGGACCTTGGTGATATGTTCATGATTGTCTATGTTAAATGATGTAGCCACATCTTCAAGTTATGAAAAAGTTTTATTTTTATTATGATATGCCTCATGATTTCATTTTCATGCATTAAAGTTCTTTTCATGACTTTATTGATATATCTCAAGTTCATATGTAAAATGTTTCACTTGTTTCCCTTGTTGGGCCTTCTGCTCACCCTTCCTTTTGATGTATGTCCCCAGGTTATGAGATGCAGTAATGAGCCTAGGGTGAACATGAGGAGAATCCTTTCAAGTGTTTAAGAAGAATGTTTCTTTTTGTTTCATGTTTTATGTTCCTTGTTTCCAAGACACTAAACCTTAAAGATCCTCAGTTCCGTGTAATGGAATGAAAAGTTATGTTATAAAAATATGGGATGCTATAGTAATAATGCACCGACTCTGGGTAATTAGGGTTGGGGCGTTACAGTGAACATCTTCAATTTGAAGATTTCTTTCCTTGCCCATAGATATTTGTTTATCCTCCTCTCCAAGTATTGTATTCCGTAGAGCTACTGGGGGTGGTTCTATATAAGAATCAGGTGGCGAAGTTTCCACCCTAAAGACAAGGGATTCTATACCATTTTCATAAATTGTAACTTCCTTCTTCTTACAATAAATCTTCGCATCATAATTTTACAGCCATTCCATACCGAGAATTATATCAAATTCAGTCATTGGTATGATGATAAGGTTAGCAACTAGAGCACATTTTGGTGTCTAGAGGGGGACTAATCGACATGCCTTTGTTGCAATGATACATCCACTAGGAGTTTTGACTGATAACTCCTTTATTAAATTAAATAGGACATATCAAATTTTCTTTGAAAACTAGGAAGATATAAACGAATGCGATGATCTAGAATCAAATAATGTTTTGGCTAAATTTGATTAAATGATTAAAGTACCAGCCACAATATAATTAGTAACTTCAACCTCTGCAGTTGTGACTGCATAAGCTTGTCCCTGATCCCTTGGCCTTTTCTGTTTCATATTTCCTTAACGCTTTGAAAAATCCTTAGCATAGTGTCCAATATCTTGACAATTATTTCACTGAACATCATTGGATTCCTTCTTCCCTTTGTAATCACCAACAAGCTGGCCTTTCTGACCATATTTATAGCATACTCCTTTTTATTTTAAGCATGCACCAGGGTGTTTCCTTCCACAATTGTCACATGGTGAAAATTCAACTCTTCCCTTCTTCCCCATTTATTTATTTACTTTCCCAGGGTTTTCAGAATCCCTCTTCTTTTCTGGTTGTCCTGTAAAGTCATAAGACTTAGAGAATTCCTTTTCTGTCTTAATAGCACATGAAACTATATCATCATATGATGAAAAACTTTGGGAGACCAGTGCCTGCCGAAGAAATGGCTTTAGGCCATCAAATAATTGATCAATTTTTCTACTTGGATTTCATATGTAGTCCACAACATGCCTTTCTAATCTTATGAAGTTAGCTTCGTACCTTGCAACATTATCATCTTCCTTCTGCCTCAGATTCAAGAATCGTATCTCCATATCTGCTCGCTGCTCATGAGGGAAATATTTTTCAAATAAGATTTCATTAAAATCCCTCTATTCCATCTCTTCTATCTCTTACTCATCCTTTGTGTTTTGGATTAAGGACCAAAACTGGTCCACATCTCCCGATAGACGATAGAATTCCATGAAAACCTTCTCTCTTTCATTACATTCCAAGGTGATAAATATCTTCTCAAGGGAACATACCCACTGCTCTGCTACAAAAGGGTTTGTAGTCCCATTGAATGATGGAGGCTATTTTCGCATAAAGAGATCTAGCATGGATCCTCCACGTGGTAGATCCGGATTCTCTATATGGGTAAGGTTGTTATTCATAACCTGGGTAAGTTGTCCCAGTACATTTATGAGTTGCTCAACACCAGTTATAGCACCATAGCCAACATCATTATCTTGCGTCAGAGGAAAATCCCTATAGGGTACACGTGCATTCGTGTGGTTTCCATTCCTTCCACTTGGCACCATCTCTATATAATGGCATACACTAGATTAGGTTATGAATCATAATGTATAATTTTAACTTAACAATATACTTAGAAAAATTTGAGATCCTACGAATGGATAATCCCATATTCACAAATATGGTTTCTTTGAGGAATATTTTATATTTAAATCCATCATAATGGATTGTAAAGAAAACGTGAATTATCCTAAGAATATCCCTCGAGAGTGTCGTAACTAAGAGTACAGAAAGGCCCGTTGTCGTGCACCATTTCCCGTTCGAGTCTAGCTCAAATCAGTGTTTTCGAGTTTTAACCCTAGATACATTTGTGCGAGAGCTGCATCTACCTGCTCGTATCTAGACAGAGATGTATTGCTTGAAATATCCACATAATCTATTACTTACCTAAATACCAGGACATTATTGTATATATATCCTCAATGACTAACTTAGGGACTCTTCCCTAATTCTATGTTTTCTAAATCTAGTTTCCAAGTATTCTACTAAACTTCCTTTGATACCGACTATAAGGACCCGACCCAGGTTGCCCAGAGCCGGTGCCTTATTTGATTAAGTTGGCATACATACAAGGAATACGAATCCTGAACGACCGAGTAGTTTAGTATTATTGGAAACAAGATACATACATAGGTTCATAATTATAACTCGAAATGAAAAACGACATAGAAACTCCTTAGACAACTTCCATAACTCCTAGGTTATTTCAGCATGTCATTCATAATAGAATTATTCTTTTCCTAAGAAAATGAAACATAATAAAGGGGTGAGATCAAATGCTCAGTAAGGTTATGTAATACAACAGAAGATAATATAAAAATTAGAAATGGTGAATAATTGAAATAACATGCCTTTAATAATAAACGTGAACACATTATGACAGGAATATGAGCTGAGTAAATAATGCCATAATAAAACATAATCATTGGTATTCTACTATTCTAATAACCACATGAAATTTCCATTACTAGATTCATAATGAGTGAAGTGAATATACTGGACATTCTGAAACATTTTTTCAAGGCCTCGGCCAAGAAATCTACTGATTAAGGCCTCAACCAAAATCCATGTCACATTGGGAAAGGCCTCAACCAATTCCACATATAGTTGTCTCATGAGACCTACAGATGCATCGAGGGGCTATATCAGTCCCCAACCATCAGATAATAAGTCCAATGCATTCCTCATATGAGAGGGGATAAACATAAACAACAAATACATTCATATTGAAACTAACATATGAAATTTAACTATCTTTCCCCAATCATTAAACATAAAACACTAACCATCCAGAATAATATGGAGAATGGTTTTAGGATAGATCATCCATAATAGAGTTGGTCATAAACCATGAAATAAAATATTGTAGATGAATTCATAAATGATAAAACCCAATAATACCATGTAATCAACAATAGTGTTGAATTAGATGAAAACACTCTTATAAAATCATTAAGCAATTTTGGAGATAAATACTCTTTTATTTTGAAAAGAAGAGTTCTTTTGGAAAAATCTTTATATAAAACCATAAGTGAAGAAAGATACTATTTTAAAAATAAAATGAGTGATTTTATAAAGATAATGGTTTCCAAAAACATATTATAGAGTGCCCTTGAAAATAGGTACGAATTTGAGAAATTCCCTTGAATTGGGCCTGTATTTTGGAGACAATTTTGAAAGTTCCTTTTAAAACATATAACTATCCATAAAAAAAAGAATGTTTCTGGTTGGTAAACATATAGAAAATACTCACACAGAATATATGATTATTAAATAACAATACATAAGAATTTCATTTAGGTAATTAGACAATGAAAGTAACCCGAATGAAAATGGAAGTTCGGGTGAAAAAACCCCTACCAAAACTCCAAACATGTTCCGCTCTTGTACTTAAGCTACTGGAATATGAAATTATACTTGTTAATAAATTATTTGAGAACATATTAGACTTGTATTTAGTTTACCATAATTCTGGTTAGTTCATTTATGTCTTTATTGACAAGTTATTGAATTAAATTTCGTCGTTCTGGAGTGTTCGTTTCCTTTATTTTCATATTCGGTTCACTTGTTTTTAAGTAATGAAGTTCATGTGGAATGGTTATGAATCTACAGGATTTGAATTATATATTATAGATGAACATAAATAATTTATAATGTTCATTTCTATCATTTGGTTACATGGAATGATTATGAATCATTATATGACAACCACTTCGATTTTTCGGCGGTATTTGGAATATTATGAACTAGTTTTGTCATATAACTTAATTATATGTACATATTCTGGTTCCTGAATATTAATTAGGTAATAAAAAATATATTATAGCCTGGTTCAACCATTAATATGCTTTCATGACAATTAATGAAGAATAATTTGAAGAACAAAACTTCGTTGTCCATGAAGGTTATAAATCGGAACCTCATGGATGTCGATTTCGTTTATAAAAATAAAAGGGAGGGAGTTAGAGTATTTATGATGGTTCTTACATTAACATGATATAAATACAATAGATATATGTTACTGGAGTTATCATGGTCATTTGGATAGAGAAGTTGAGGAGAGGATATCAAAAGAAGATAAATTGAAATGAAACCAAATGAAAAAGAAGGGTGCCTTACCTCTTGAAATAACCTCCTTGAAAAACTCCTTAAGGGAAGGGGTTTTGGTCTTTTGGAAAGAACAGAAGAATCTTGGACGTGGGGAGAGACTAGGGAAGGGTAATTGGGAAGAAATTTGAGGAGCTTCAAGGCTTATAGGAGTGAAGAGTAGAGGGAGTGGTGAGGGGTTTTTATAGTGGAGGGGAGTAAATTTTGAATATTTAATTCATTATATTATTATTTCCCTCAAGACAACCAATAGTGTGGTTTCATGTGACCCCTAATAGTAATAAGTGAATTTGAGATCGAACCAAGTGGACTTGCATCACTTGTGATGTCATAAATAGTGTATTTAACTGATAATTTGTATATACCGTATTTTATCATATTTCACTATTCATAAAAAATTCAAGAATTTCAGAAAAATACAAACTTTCACCCCTACCATTTTTTGACATGTATAATTCAAAAGTGAAATCCATTTTTCAAAAATAATTTTCTAAATATTATTAATTTAATTTTTAAATAAAGTCATAGTTAATTTAAAAAATAACAATCTTAGAGGTATAATTAGTTTTATGTGACATTGAAAAATTAATTAAGATCCCATTATCTTATTAGATTAAGAAAATAAAATAATATCATTATTTACTATTCATAAGGGTCATATTAATATTCATATTACTATTTATAAGGGTATGTTACTATTCACCAAAAATCATGTTTGTTCTATCAGACTCCAAATTACTTACTAAACGCAACTCTAGATGACCATTTTTCGAAATTGAAAGCATAAAAGAGGCAAACTTGTGTTTAATGGATGGATTATAAAATTGAATTCTATATTTATTTTTGAAACCTTGGGGTGTTACAATATAAATACCAATTGAAGTGATTAATCCATAAACATAAATTTATACTTATTAGTCCTCATGTCACTTCTATATAACAAAAAGAAATAGATTAAAAAAAAAATGAAATAGTTGTAAAACAGGCCAAATCATTTGAAAGAAATCTTACAGATGATAGATTCTTCTTAATACCAACATTTTAAGGGTAAAAATCTACAATTTAATCATATAAAATATATTTTCATTTATTTCATTAAATATTCATTTTTGTGTTTTTAGGGAACATTGGATGCTCGTTGCAATAAATTTAGATACTCCAAAAATTTATTTCCTGGATTCACTGCATTGATACCCAACAAACTGACCTTATATGATGATTTTTGTTAATTTTCAATACACTAATACCAAAATTTTATAACTAAACTTCATGTTATATATTTTATATTATATTTTAAAGAGAATTATATTATGATAGGGAGGTGTCTAAATGTCGTGAAAATCATGGAATGAGGACAACCATGTGCATAATGAGCCTAGAAAATTATACAAGTGGATAAGTATTAGGGTATATATAATAATATTTCACTATCAAAACACATTAAGAAAAATTTACTTATTTTTATCAATGTTTTTTTAGTTCCTGAAACAAAAAAAATGGAAAAGATTATGGTTATTATGTTTGTAATTTCAGGAGAGAGATCATATGGCATCAATAAACTAGCATCCCGGAAGAGATATTTTCAAATATAATTAAAATTTAATTTAAAATATTTATTAATACTTCATATATTTATATTTTTCTAGTACTAATATGACTGTAAAAAATTATCATATTTAGAAGATGACATATATTTGTTTATAAATTAATGGGAATCATACCTGTTGGAAGAATGTAGACATATATTAGGAAAATGTCACTTCCATATAAGTAATGGATTTTTTCCATATTTAGGTTTTATTTATTTATTTTTAGTATTAATCACATAATAGTTGTTTTATTATAGAAGTGTATTACATTGTTCATGTTGGGGTGGTTTTTTTGAAGTTGCAATTGATAGTTCAATGAGAAATTAAAGTTATTTTTTAATATACTTTGTTTTTCATCATAATATTATATGTTCTTTACTAAATTAACATAATCTAAATTAAATTCTTGACTATTCATGAAAAAAATGTATTATGCACATGATGATGTTTCCAATCCCATGGAAGAACAAACTATAATGAAGGAAACCCCTTAGGGGAGATGTAAGGGTATTGTTATGACATAAATTCTCCATTTTATTGAAAAAATATATAATGAAATTTTGATTTAATTTTCATTATTTCTTATAGAGTTTATTTATTTTAGATGATTTTTATCTATATTTCATTCCTTTCAACACTAAAACTTCCACATAGTTCTTCTCAATCACATAGGTAATCTTAATGTTTTCATAGTAAAATAATTTCCACATAAATAATGTATTGTTTCATATTTATTTTTAATTTGTTAATTTTTATAATTACTCATATAAAAATTGTTTTTTGTACAGGTGAATTCTTTTGTTCGAGTTGGGGTGCTTTGTTCAAATCTTTTCATTCGTGTTTGATACTATGACTAAGATAATTAAAAAAAAGAAATGGGTCCAGAATTCATACAACCATCATCAGAAGGTTAGTTCCTACCACCCATTTAATTAACTTTGTTATCATTATATCTACTATTTTTATGTTAATTTCCTTATCATTTTATCAAATACATATTTATATTTTTTTCACAGATCATTTGGGAAGTCATATTTTTATTTTAACTATCTATAACAATACATTAAATAGAAAACATGTTCTTTTCATCCAATTTTACCATGATTTTTATTGGATTTATTTATTGAACTGCAACACAGCATATTGAGTCGATGTTATTAGTCAAAAAATGTTTCTTGGCTAAAAACATTGACTCAATATGCAATGTTTGAAAATTAAAAAATAAATCCAAAGGAAATCATGGTAACATTGGAAGTTTAGAGTTTTTGAGACATTGGGATGTGTGGGAATCAATCACACCTCTATCTGACACACAGTGTGACCGGTATACCTCCAGGTTCTTTTTTTAAATTGACATTAATTTTAGTAAAAAAGATAAATGTCATAATCAAATCCAATAAAACACATTAATATTGTTTTGATACTTTATAAAAACGATCTATAAGTCATTTTTGACATATTGGAATTAACCTCACGTAAATTAGATCCATTATGTTCCCAGTATGACTCAAAGTGTTCATTATTAGTTTAAAATTTACATTATATTTTAAAAGGTTTCACTCACTAAAAACAAAGAAAACGCCCTCAAATTGTCTTGATAATTTAAGAAAATTATTTATAATTTATTTTGGATATATAAAATCAGTATCACATCAAACCAACACACGTTGTGACTAGTATGAAACAAAGTGTGCGTTTCAAGTTTAAAATGAATTTTTTTAAAAAAATAAAGGTATGCACTCAAAACCAAGAAAATAAATTCATATTATTTTAATAACTTAGAAAAATGATCCATATGTCATTTGAGACATGTAGTAATCAGCCTCACCTCAATCTGATGCACGGTGTGGCCGGTATGACTCTAAGTGCATATTTTTATTTAATGTTCACATTGTTTTTAGTAAAAAATAAAACTAACGTACTCAAAACAGATAAAACATATTCATATAGTTTTTATACTTTAGGTTAATGATCCATAAGTTACTTTTAATGTGTAATAATCATCCACACATCCATCTGATACACGATATGCTCGGTATGACTCAAAGTGTCCGTTATCAGTTTAAAATTGACATTTAGTTTAAAAAGTGTCACTCACTAAAAACTAAGAAAACATGATTGAATTGTATTGATTATTTAGGAAAATAATTCATAAGTTATTTTTTATGTGTATTATTTTTCTCATGTCAAACTGATACATGATGTGACCGGAATAACTCAAAGTTCCTGTTTCCAGTTTAAAATGACATTTTTGTAAAAGAGACATGTGACGTACTCAAAATTGAGAAAATAAATTTGGATTGTTTTGATACTATATTAATATGATCCATAATTCATTTTGGATTTTTAGGAATCATACTCACCTCAATCTGACGCATGATGTGACTGGTATGACTCCTAGTGCATCTTTTTATTTAATGTTGACAATAATTTTAGTAAAAAAGAAAACTCACACACTCAAAACTTATAAAATGTATTCAGATTGTATTTAATCTTTATGAAAATTTTCCATAATACATTTCTTATGTATAGAAATTAGTCACACCTCAATCTGATACATGACGTTCCTGGTATGAATCAAAGTGTCCGTTATTTGTTTAAAATTGACTTTTTAGTTCAAAAAGTGTTACTCACTAAAAATAGAGAAAACACGCTTGGATTGTATTAATAATGTAGTAAAATTAATCATAAGACATTTTGGATTTGTTGGAATTTTCCTCACATAAAAATGACACTTGATGTGACCAGTTTGACTCAAAGTGCATGTTTCCAATTTCAAATTACATTTTAATAAAAAACATTGATGACCTGCTCAAAACCAAAAAAATTCACTGGGAATGTTTTGATAAAATAATAAAATTATCCATAATTCATTTTTTATGTGTAAGAATGCACTACACCACAATCCGACACATAGTGTAACCTGTATAATTTCATGTGTGTCTATTTATTTAAACTTGTCATTAATTTTAGTAGAAAACAAAAGTGGCATACTGAAAACCCAGAAAACACATTAGGATTTTTTTGATACTTTAGGAATATTATACATAAGTCATTTATAAAATGTTAGAATCAACCCCACATCAATCTAATATACGTTTTAATCGGTATAACTCTATGTGTGTCTTTTTATTTAAAATTGACATTAATACAAGTAAAAAAGAAAAAGTGGCAGACTGAAATCCAAGAAAACTCATTAAGATTGTTTTGATACTTTAGGAAAATGATCCATATTTAATTGTTGATGTGTATGATTAAACTAAACCTCAATATGAAGTATGTTGTGACCCATATAACTCAAAGTGCCTCTTTTTATTTAAAATTTATATTAATTTTAGTAAAAATAAAAAATGATATACTAAACACTAAGAAATCATATTTGGATTATTTTGATAATTTAGGAAAATGATCCATAAGAAATTTGTGATGTATAAGAATAAACTTAAACTCAATCCACCGCACGGTTTGACCGATATGACTCAAAGTGCGTTTTTTATTAAAAATTGACATTAATTTTTGTAAAACAAACAAGTGACATACAAAAAACCAAGAAAACACATTTAGATTGTTTTGATACTCTAGAAAAAATATCCATGAGTCATTTTTTAAGTGTATTAATCAACTGAAGCTCAATATGATTCATATTGTGACCATTATGACTTAAAGTATACATTATTATTATAAAAATTGACATTTCAGTTCAAAACATGTGTCACTCATTGAAAACCAAGAAAACCTGCTTTCATTGACTTGATAATTTAGGATAGTAATTCTCAAGTAATTTTTGATTTGTAGGAAGTAGTATCATGTCAAATTGACACATTATGTCACCAGTATGACTCAAAGTGCACGTTTCCATTTTGAAATGACATTTTAGTAAAAAACAGAAGTGACATACTAAAAACTGATCAGAAACATTTAGATTGTTTTGTTACTTTAGGAAAATGATCCATATGTAATTTGTGATTTGTAGAATTAGTTGTACCTTTATTTTATGCACACTGTGACTGGTATAACTCCAAGTGTGTCTTTACTTAAAATTGAAATTAATTTTAGTAAAAAGAACATGTGACTTACTGAAAACCAATCGAACTCATTCAGATTGTTTTGAAACTTTAAGAAAATGATCCATAACTCATTTGTAACACATAAAAATCAACCCCACCTCAATAAGACACATTTTGTGACTGGTATAACTCCACATGTGTCTTTTTTATTTAAAATTGACATTTTATTAATTTATTCTTTCATATTAATGTTTAATTTATTTCTTTATAGTATTACTAGCATAATATTTTTTTCTTATGTAGGTGGATTATTTATCTTGGGTTGAGAGGATTTGTTTGGTAACTGATAAAATGGGTAGACTTTTTTATGGGGGATTTCAAGCACCAAAAGATGAAACATTATTGTTTTTAAATGTTTGTGGATAATTGTAAATGGAATTATACAAAACATTGTTTGAGTTGTATATAATAGTGTTTTTTATTAATGATGTCAAATTTATTTCAATTAAATTATATATTTTTCATACACAAGTTAGAGGTTTTTGTTGGATGAGCTCTTATACAAACAACTCACTACAAATAAAGACTCTCCTTTATCAGTGCTATTGAAAGCTCTAAAAAGGGGTGTCCTTTTACAGTGTTTTTAGTCATGATAAAAGTGACCCCTTTAATGGTGATGATGACATCAATAGTTTTTTAATAGTGTTAATTGTCTTTTTGGGTACTGTTAAAGGGATATGTATAGTATTGTCAGAAATTTATTGCCACTGAATTTCATTATACAAGAATTTGTGGTCATGTACTTTTGATCCAGGCTCTCCCATAACTCCTTAGTCATTTTAAAATAGATATAAAAATTATAAATGGAGTTTTCTAGACCATTGAGGATAGATTTTTGAAATTGGAAGCCAAAATATTTCCAAGAATCAATAAAAATAAAATTATTTGTGCTCATTTTTTCTTTACTATGCTTCAGTTCTAATTCTATAAGAAACATTTCTTGATAAAATATTGTGAAGTAAAAAAAATCATGTTTTAAACATTTTGAACTCTATTCCATTAATTTTTTTGGTTTCCCTCCATGAGAATATCTTGGATTCATTGTGGTGAGAGAAATTACCATATTTGATGTTGAAATTTCTTTTATAAAAAAAAATCAGAAGTAATACAGGATTATACAAAATACAAATTTGTCTTAAGATTGCTGGAGATGTAATCTCTATATAAAAAATATAGTTACAATTTGAATGTCTGACCTACAAAAATTGTGTAATCAGGTATCTTCCTAGTTTGTGAAAATAGTAGAAGAACTATTGACTAATCTATATACTTAATATAGCAGTATCCATCTTCATAGTCTATAAAAATAACAAAGGAAGGTTAGAGATGTTTTTATAAGTAATATGGTGACTTAATCAAGTAATTTGTATATGAAATATAGTATAATTTGATCAATTAATATTAGTTAGTCTTCACATAGAGTGCATAAGATAAGACATGGATAGATAAGAAAAGAAAATTACAAAAAAATTATATTTTAACTCATTGAAGTCACGTTGTTTCCTTAATATAAATTTTATCCCTCTACAATGCACAATGTTGTGATAAATTTTTTCTTAAGATAGAATGTATCACCTTTCTTGGATATCAGTACTTAAAATCTATGAACTTATTCGAACAAAACATGTGCATAAAAATCATAGTTTGAACTACATGAAATTATGATGAAATTTCAATAGAGTTTCAGTATCTTGATGATGGAGAAAATGATCATTGAATAAGAGGCGGAAACCTTCTATTTATAACCAAAAGAAAGAAAATGTATTTTAAAATAATAATAATAATAGCTATGATAATTTTAAAACCATTTCCAATAAAAAATGGGGAAAATAAATGTTAGATAATTGGGTAGTTTTTTCACATGAAGTTGGTGTTGTTGACCTATGTAGAGTTAGTTCATTTGTAGCCATGGAATAGATGTATTCGGTTGGGTGTTTTTTTTCTCCCTACACATACATTCTCAAGATGTTTGGTGTGAGTTCCCTTTTGGTGTCCCTTATTGGGGTTGTCCATGTGTGGCGGCGCAACCTTGATGGCGTTCATGTCGTGAGGGATGGGGTTTCTTGGATGTCGTGCTGGTCTTGGTCAACACACATGGGTAGGGTCCCGAGGTGAGATGCCTATGGAAGTGGGTTGCGGGATTCCATGCTCGTGCTGGTCCCTTTACCATCATACATGCCAACACCATTAGTTATTTTACTATATAAAAATAAATATTACTTACAGTTTACTATGCTGGTTTTGGAAATAAATGAGGTGAAAACTATTTTTATTGATGCTTTTTAGAATTGATATTGGAAATATATTTTTCAAATTTCTGACAATAAATTTAAATTATATCTAATCTGAAAATTAAAATAAACATCATTTAAAATATAAAAATGAACTACGAAATACATTTAGAAGTAAAATATGAATTTTTATCAAATATTCAAGGAGTTATTATATAAACTAGCTAATAGTGAAAACATGTCTTATTATTGCATAAAAATATCAATTTTCCAAAAAATCATATAAGGTATAAATATGTTCTTTTTACAATACGTGAATGTGAGAGATAAGTATATTATTATAGTTTAATAATATTAGTTAAAAATAAATTTTAATATTATATTGGAGATAAAATTTGGATTAGATGTAAATAATTTTGTATACCACCATTTATTATATTATAATAAGATAATAAGATAATAGAAATTCAAAATATGACCACATACAAAAAGTGAAAAATGAATAAATGAGATAGGATAAGATTTAATTTTAATGACAACATCACATGTATATTACAAGAAAAAAATTAAAAAATATAAACTTAAAATTCAATTAATGCACATTTTTTAGAGAAATAAGAATTAATCTTGGATTTAGATAGTCACTAAAAAATATAGTTAATAAACTGTATATTTGTGTTGAATGTGGACTCTATTAATCCAATTCCTACTATAGACTTTTTTTTGAATGAAATAAAATTATAAAAACAATGAATGTAAATTACAAGCCTCCTTTTTTATTCGGATATGAAAATTGTCTTACAAGTAATGAAAACATTTTATGAAAAAAAATCATTTAAATTATATTTGCTAATGATGTTATTTATTTTTCAAAGGGACATTGTAAACTCTTTTGAGAAAAATGTATCATAGCTTAATAATTATGTTGACGAAGTGAATATTTATTGGCCATCCAAATTCATTAAAAGGGTTGAAAATAACGTAATTGATAATGGATAAAAAATACATTATCAACCAACACAATTATCTTATTACAATATTGGTTATTAACAAATTCAAATAAGGGGACTAATAAATCCTTTAAAAACTCAATAAACAACTAAAAATTTATATTCATGGAAAATTTAATATATAATGAATTTAACATATTACGTAAATGAGTTGAAATATTTTTTTGATTGATTGATTTATTATCTCATGGTGGATTATTAGATTATCCTACGAATGAATATGTGTAATATAATTCATTTTTATTTTTATTATTAAAATGTGTATTCATAGATTAAAAGGTCAAAGATTAGGTAAAACATGAGCAATCAATGAACATAGAAAATTATCCAACCAAACCTAAATTTTTTTTAGAGTCCTTGGGTATCCAAATAATGTGCCACAATATTTACCTAAATTTTGATAAAACTGAAAGAGAAAGTAAATAAATAGAGGTGAAGAAACCAAATCTCAATAAATAACAGCCTAAAAGGCCAGAGTCCAACCACCAATGTAGATAGAGTATTAAGAATGGTGTAGTAGCATGACTCCAAAATGATAGAGTTCCAGCCTCTCTCAATAGCGAATTCCAAACCAAAAATAATTATTTGGGATTACACAACCGATGTCAAGATTATTTCCTTAAATGAATTTAGAATTATCACAACAATTGGATAAGAATAATTTCGCACCACCACTCTAATATCAGTGATTCCTTTATCTGATGGGGATGCATCCACATTAATCTTCAAAGCTCCTGGGCTAAGAGGCCTCAAAACACCCGAATTAAGCCTCACACCTGAGCCAACATGCTCACTTTGGTTCCAAGTGGATAACCAAATAGTGGAATACTAAACCCCTGATGTGGTTATCTTGGAAACCTGGTTAAAAATAATTTCATTTCTTCTAACTCAAATTATCCATGTAATAATAAATAGGGCACTCACATCCCCCACAGTGACTGATGATGACCATTTCATGAGTAGCTCATAAAAGATGAAGGTCATATAAAAGAGGTTATCAACATTTTGATTTGGAGAATTCTAAACAACCCTATCCCCAAGAAAATAGAGGATGGAATTCATAGAAGATTTGGCCGTAGAAATGAAAATTTGACAAGTAAGATCCTCAATCACAAAGAGAAAAGAAATGAGATCCATGTTACAGAGGATTCAACAATAGGCTTTCCACCAGAAATACCATGCCTCGTGTGGGATCAAGAGGCAAAAAATGGTTTTACAAAGAACACTAGTCTCTGTGCTCAACGTATTTATCGTCATCTTATAACCATATTTCATAGAATAGGAACTATAACACTTCTTTCTCCAACAAAGGTGATATGTACCCATGTCTATTATATACGAGATACTACTAATGAATCTTTTATGTCTCTCATTGAACTAGTAGTTATGTTTATCATTGCACCAACTGTAATCGACCTCATTTTGTAAGGAGAGTAATTGTATCTTTTAATCCATCTGGTGTAGGGGGTGTTTCCTTAAATCCATTTATATTGACCGTCCACAGATCATTATAGATAGTTACTGTGAACCTCACCAATTCTTCAGTAAAGACCATACAAAATAATCTCATGTTACCCCCATAGGTGTCTCTATAAAAAACTGGGGTGGGGGCCTAAGGAAGCATCATAGAATTCTGAATAAAGAAAATATTTTTCACGAATGACCTTCAACTTATTCATGTTTATCAAAAATAGCTTGAACATTTTTTCCCATAGTCATATCTTATTACTTTATTTTTTATTCTTTTTACAAATAATTTTTCATCTAGAAAGAAAATACTTAATTCATTATCCTGAAATATTTTATTTAAAATAGCATTAATTCCATATTTATGTATTATAGAGTAAGATAAAACATGTTTTATGTTAATGAATATTTCATTTAAAAATAGAAGGATTACAAGTTAAATATATATATTTGATTCTTCTTCTTCTTCAACATTTTGAATACACATTTAATGAATTTTTAGGGGTTTTAGGTTCTCTATAAGTAAAATATCATAAAATTTTTTGTTATTATAAGGTCAAGTTTCCTCTACTACATTTTCAACTAGTTTGACAAGAGATTCCAATTTTTCTTATTTATAAGGAGATCATTACTTATTAAACATCCCATCAACAATACCTATAACATCATAAATTTCTTCATCATATATTGAAGTAAATGAGACCATTTCATTTTGATAAACTATATCCCCATGAGTTTAAACATATATAAAAGATTCTAGAATACTCACCCAAAAAAGATTATGTTTTGGAGGAATTTACTCAATAGTATAAAATTGAATATTAATAACCATTGTATCAATGAATATTTATTCCAAATTAATATATCCTCTATCCTATTAATTAATTTGTACTTTTAGCTCCACAATAATTATATAAAACTTCTATTTATTCACATATTATGCTATAACTTCCTCAATATAAGAAAAAAATTCATCAGCACCAGGAATTATTATATAAATTTATTCATTTTATTTTTATAAATTGAACATATTTCAAAATATATTTTGATAATTTTTATTCACTAATGCAATTAAACTTTTTAATAACATTGATAAAAATCTTACATAAGGGATAAAATTTGTTCCTTTAATTATCTTATGAAATTAATATCAAATTACACTAATAATCTATAGAAGTTAAGAATTTTAACATTGATCGATACAAAGAGAATTAAAATATCGTGGTATATAAGTTGATTACTATCACCACTACTTATTAAAAACATATTTTGAATAAATGTGGTTTAAAATATGAACTCTTCATTTACCTCTATGGTTTTTGGTCATTTAATATTAGTTATACTTTCTAGAAGGTTTATTTATACTACATACTTATGAAAATCTACCGATTACAAAATTTAATTGAACACAATTCTATAGTATCATTATTAAAGAATACATAACCTAATTTTAATATACGTTGTATTAAAAATATTCTTTACTCAACTTACTTATGATTAAATAATAGTAAATTTCTTAATATATTTTACTCTAACAGTTACACAATTTTTCAAAAATACACTTAAAAAGATGAATTCTAAATATTTAATATAATATAGAATATTCCACTCTTGTTTTTATATAACTTTAATATTAACATAAATCTTATTCATTAGTCATTCCATGTTCATTTTATCCAATTTTCAATCATTTTAATTATCAATAACTCATTGACATTTACTATTGAAAAGATATATGATTTAAAAGACTTTTTAAAAGAATATCACTGAGATTTTTATATATTATATTTTCCATTTATATTTTATACTTCATAGAGGAAGTTATAATCATTAAAATCTTTACATCCTCCTTTTATATTAACTGGAAGAGTTTTTGAAGGAATATACGTTTAATTATTGGAATGTTTTAGTATATATTTGATTGATCATGTTTTTTTAATCATATTTTTTAAATCTATTTTACAATTTTAAAATATTTATAAAAAACATAATATAAAAATTTAAGAAAGTAGAAATGTATTTAATATCTTATAAAATATTTAGATATTGTTCATGAACTATTATGATCATTTAACAGTTTCATAAAAAAATAAAGAAGCTTCAAATGTTGTAATGTTCCCGATCCGAATGACACTAAACTGGTGCCCTGTACCCGGTTGGCCACATGGCCTCAAGTGAATTTCCCCAAATTCCAAAAGCTACCTACTATCAGTTAGGGCCTAAGGTGTGATAGTGGGAAAACTATGCCTTCATTGGCAGAGTGTAACATGATGGAATAAATAATTATACAATTTCAGAAGCAGTAAAAACATACAACTGAAATAAATAGTGGAATACTGATAAGATAATTAACTAAGAATCATTCTATACAAAAGATGATACATCATGTCACATTTTCTAGGAAATCAACCAAACAATGTACTTTATATTAATACAAAATATATGTCTCAAAAGTACAAAAGAAAAAAAAGAGACTAGGAAGCATCGTGAGCCTTAGCTTGGTCCCATACTCTCAGAATCCTATGCAGCACATCAAGAACCTATATCAGGGCAATTTCCCTGAAGAATACCTACATTAATATAATATTTTTGGGCCCAAACCATGACCCCAATAGGGTGTGAGACTAAATCCCAGTAGGCAACCACCAGAGGTCTATTCCAATCTATCAGTGAATATATATAATAGGTAGTGTACAATAGTGAAAATAGTAAACAATAGGTTCTCAAAAGTAATCACAATAGATATCTCAGAAGACAATGGTAAACATGTATAAGTGAAGAACAAATCCAAGATTTTTATTTGTCTTGGTAGACATGTCATAAGTCTTACATTTCATTATTCAATTTCTGTGAATTATATGAAGTCTCAAGGTCCGGCCTAGGCCTAATTATCCCCCATATAAAAGTAATTGTCCATCATGACATAACAATCATTTAATCATTTTCCAATCAATCTTGGCCTAGGTATCTCTCAATGGAACCTAGGTTCACTCGAAATTTTAAAACAAGTCTCAATGATCCCGACAACCCTATCTATGGCTCGCTCATGAACTTTACATAATTAACATCTTAATCCCACCCATTAACTTTTAATCGAGATAATGGTTCACCTAGGGTATATAATATTCAATTAGTCACATGAGACCAACCTTATCTTTTTACCAAGAAAATATATCTCCCACAACTAATTAATTCTTTTTTATCATTTAAATAAATTTCAATTTCCATCTCAGAAGCAACACATGTGAATTAAACTATCACATGGCTTTAACATAAACAAATCACATGGAAAAAATGCATAACAAGCCTATTATGCAATTTAAACAATTAAAAATGCTTAAAACAACAAGACTCTCAGGTGGGAAATTTATATAATGAGTAATACATTTTTAACAACCCAATAATGTAAATTTTTGTGAAGAATCATAGAAATTCTTGGACCCATGGCCATCATAGGGAAACACACCCATGGGTTGGCCCTAACTCAAGGTTAACAACCCTAAAAATGATTTCAAATCATCTAAATAATTACCAAATCATCAATTGGAAATAAGGATGTTCATTATTCAATAAAAAAACACCCTAAATGTGGTCGTGTGGAACTACGACATATATAAACATCAAGAAAATTTTCAAAAGGCATAAAACAACCCACCTCGTTGTAGTACGACTCTCCTCATCTAGCGTCAGGATTCGATTTTCCCTAGAATGGAGTAGATATAAAAAATGAATATTAATGTCTGACCTTAAATAACTTCCTTAGAAGAATAAATAGAGAAGAAAGGCTCAAGATGAATTGAGAGATATCTGATTGGTTTCAAATGCAACCGATAGTGAAGGAATTAGAGTTCAGATGATCAATCTAGGAGGAAAACGGCTCTCGACACTATTGTTTGTGAACCTGAACAAGAGTTCTGTCCATATGATGAAAAATGGAAATACTAACTGATTCAATTAATTAAAAAAAATTACATGTCATGTAATTGAGACTACAATTCATGTTTGTATAGTTTTCTGGCCCGACCTTTACATGGACCTGTACTGGGATTACATGGTTTTTTGCCTTACATACATGACATGTACCTATAAGTACACAATGTGTAGTTCCCAGACACATCATGTAACAGGCCTACAACTAGTTCCATGACCTATTTACCCCAATATTCATAATTATAAATTGAAATGGAATGATCATACTTCAAATGAAGAATCATGTTCTTACAAAACATCCTCTTAAAGCAATTCATCCCCAAATTTCACTTCTAGGGGTGGTGAATAAATATCCGAGAACAACTCTGACCACTATGATCGTACATTGTCCTCCCTCTCCCAAGTCTCATCATACACTCATCTATGCTACTGTGATACCCATATCAAAGGAATAGACCAACCATGGAGAACATTCATGCTACGATCCATAATACAAATGCGATTCTTTTCAAAGGACACATCTTCCAACAACTACACTTCCTCAGGCTGAAAGGTGAGAGATGGGTCTGAAAAATAATTTCATAACTGAGAAATGTGGAAGAATTCAGGCATAGCCTCATACCTCTGAGTTAAGTACAATTGATAGGAAACCAGCCTAACCCTCTCCAGAATCTCAAACATAATTACATATCTCGGTGATAGCTTACCCTGTGTCTTGATTCTCTTGTGTCCCAACTTCGGTGAAACATGAAAGAAAACTCGATCCCTAGCCTAGAACTCTAGAGGTCGTCTACAATGATTGGAATAATATTTCTAGGGACACTTCATAGTATTCTTCCACTTCTAAATTAACTAGACCTGATCAAAATTCTCCTGCATGAGACGTGGTTATAGTAAAGCTGCCTCACCCACCTCTAGGATGCATGCTCACAACATGTCCTCCAGCACCTGTATCCTATGCTATGACTGACCATTAGTATGAGGGTGGTATGTTATGCTCAGAAGCACTTATGTACGTAGAACCCTCTAAAAATTATACCAGAAAAATTATGTAAAATGAGTTTCCCTATATGAATTGATAGAATTATGAACCCCATGAAGTAATACCACCTCACGAATATACAACTTCCCAAGCTCCTCAATATCGAAGGTCTCCTTGATTTTCATGAAGTGAGTGACCTTCATATGTCTGTTAACCACCACCCACACTGTGTCATTATCTTAGGGAAACCTCAGAAAACACATCATGAAATCAATTGTTAAATCATCCCATTTCCTCTCCACAATAGGTAACTACTATAAAATACTGGATGGCTACTGATGTTCTACCTTCACTTACTAACAGGTGGAACATCTAGTAACAAAACTAGATACATCTCTCTTCATGCATGACCCCCAGTACTAATGGTACAAGTCACATTACATCCTGGTAACTTCAGGATGCACAACCCAAGCTGAAGCATGAAACTCCTGTATCAACTCCTCACATATGTGCACTAGAACCCAAACACTTCCATGGATCCACAAGATTTCATCATCACCAACTGTTCAAACAGGAGGTGGATCCTCACCTGCTACACTCTCTCACAGGACTAGGACATCTAAATATGATAACTGCCTCATCCTAACTCTGTCCAGGAGGGTAGAAATCACATCAAAAGAAGAAAGGAAAGTATTTCCCTCACTATTGTACACCTCCTAGTGATTCTCAGAGAACAACATCATAATATTCCACTCACTACTGGCCTCCTACATTGCCTGCATATGATTCCTCCTAGTTAGTGAATCAGCCACTACATTTTCTTTCCCAAGCACATATGCATGCTCGAATTTGAAAGACTGAAGGTATTCCACCCATCGTTTCTTCCTCAAATTTAGATCACATTGAGTAAATATGTACTTGAGGCTTTTGTGTTCTGGGTACACCAAAAAATGATCTCCCAATAAGTAATGTCTCCAACAATGTAAGGCATGAACAACCATGTCTAACTTGATATCGTGCATTGGTTAGTTCTTCTTATGTGGCCTCAACTTTCGAGACTTGTATGCAATGACGTTTCCCCCCTTCATAAGCATTGATCCCAGCCCGATACCTAATACGTTGCATTACATACTTTAAATCCTGCTTGGCTCTGGAAAAATCTGTATTTGTGCTGACATTAATATCCTTTTTTTCTCTTTAAAGGCTGTCTCAAAAGAATATTTCCATACGTACTTCACACCCTTATTTTTCAGGCTCGTCATCGGCACTGCTAACTGTGAGAAGTATTATATGAAATTATTGTAGCAACCATCCATCCCTAGAAAACTCTTCACCTCAAAGACGTTACTGGGATGATCCAAGGAAACTACTTCTCTCACCTTCTCTGGGTCCATTGATACTGCTATCTATGAGATGACGTGACCCAATAAATGAATCCGATCTATCCAGAAGTGGAACTTTGAGAGCTTAACATATAAATAATTCTCTCTCAGTGTACTCAAAATGATCTCAAGATGTGTGAAATGTTCGTGTCGATTATGATAATATAAAAATATATCATCCACGAAAACCCCAAGAAAATAATCAAGATAGAGATGGAACAATCAGTTCATCAGTTCCATTAAGACCGTTGGAGCATCTGTGAGACCAAATGACATAAACACATACCTCTACAGACCATATCTACATCAGAAAGATATGAGAGGTATGTATGATGATAGAACACACACTTGCTGATAAACAGATCTCATATCGATTTTAGAGAATACTTGAGCTCCTCGGATCTAAACTAATAGATCATCTTTTCGTGGAAAAGGATTCCAGTTCTTAACTATCAACTAGTTCAATTTATGATAATCCACACATAGCCTGAGGGTACCATTTACCTTTTTCGCAAAAAGGACTGATGAACCCCAAGGATTCGTACTGCGTCAGATGAAATGATTAGCCTCCAAATCCTCTAGCTACTTATTGAGTTCTTTCAAATCTGTCAAAGCCACTCTATAAAGAGGAATTGATAGTAGTGTAGATCATGGAACTAGCTCGATCATGAACTCGACCTCTCTCTTTGGAGGTAACCTTGAAATGTCATATAGGAAAACATCCCTAAAATGATCAACCACTGGAGGGAAAACTATCTAACATGTTCTGTGGTCATACAGATATAAAATGGAAATCTGTTCTATCATCCCACTCAACCCACAATGCTCGATTCTAGCTCAGCTTTCTTGGACATCCCACTTTCCCTTATATAGAAACGATCTACCATCTAGTGATGTAAAACTCACCCTACACTGATAACAATCAAAAAAGGCTTGAAAGGAGACTAAACATTCTATTCCATGTATTAAATCAAAGCCGGAAATCTTTAAGACATGGAGATCCCAAATTAAGTGACACACACCAATTTCAAGGGGGCACTCCTTGCACTGTCACACACCCTCCATTCTAATCCCAAACAGAGTGTCTAGTTTTATAATGCCATTAGAAGTAAAAAATAGGATCCCTAGGCTCTCCAAAATGGGAATATATATGAAACTATGTGAATCCCATATATTAAAGAGCACAAAAGATAAAATAGAGGCGACTAGAATAGTACCTCTAACAGTAGAAGGCCCTGGATCCTGCTTCTTTCGGGTCTTTTGAAATACGTAAGTCAGGCATGTACCGTAGCCGTGAGACACTTACTGAATACCCTAAGCTGACCCATCCTACTTTTGCTGAGATCCTTGGATCAGGTTACCACGACCATGACCCCTACCTTGACCAGAAAGACCTGACGCATTCTAGTTCCTTGACTATTGAGAAGCTGTTGACCCTGCTCCAGAATGTGGAGTTGGTCCAGACTCTCTCTCACTAGATGCTAGTGGAAACATCCGGTATAAATACTGTAAGTGGGATATATTTCTCTCAAGCTCAACATTCTATTGGGTCCATTGAGAACTAAGTTCTAGTGTAACCAATTCCTACACACAAGAAGCACCTCACCTAGTTAACAAAAGATACATTATGAGTACTATATTCACTGCATGTAAGCTCAAGACGACGCTTCCTGCCACCAGTCAAAACAGTACCAGATCTCAGTTCCGAACCACCCTAGACCCTGCCTCCAGATTCACTCTAATTCCTCTCAGTAATCAGATCTTGGTTCACTATAGAAGATACGGTAGTTAGCCAGAAGATATTCACCTATGAGCGGATGTCAAACCTGATACCATCCTTGAAATTCCTTGGATTTGACATATTTTCACCCATCAGAATAGGTGCAATGTTCTGGAGCTCATTAAAGCAGGTTGAGTAATCCATAACTAATAGAGAACCATGCTCAAGATTCATAAAATCACGTGATTTGTCTGCCCTCAACATCTCAGGACATAAGTAGTCATAGAAGACTGTCTAAAAATCTCCCCATTCCATGTCCCACTGAGGCTCTATCTGTGTGGTAACATCCCACCACCTCTTGGAAGAATCGGGAAACATATATGTTGAAATCATGACCCTCATCTCAGGAAGCATTTCAAGATGCTGGAAGATCGATAAAATGGCCTCTAGCCATGACTTTGAAGCATGTGGACCACCTTCCCCAGAAAATGTGGGTGGATGATGCTACTAGAACACTCAGGTCAGTTCTTCCATAGACAAGGCATGCTATGGTGTTCCCTAAAAGGTTTGAATAAACCTTATAAATCCTTCACAAAAAAGTGCATTAGCACCTAGGTTTGGTATAACAACTGGTTTCAAAACTCGAATGCACAAAGGGTCCACTAGTATCTCATGGCCTACCACTTCTAGGGCATGATCATCACCACCCTCCTGGTGTACTACTGGAGATCGTCGTGGTGGCACTTCTTTGTAAAGTCCCGTACATTCATCTCAGTATAATCTTATCTATCAAGGTACACAGTTCAAGAGTGAAATAACGAAACATGAGATGAAAAGAATTAAAAGTTAGTAAGAGATGAGTACACAACATGTAGGAAACATACATGACATATACATTTAATCCCTTTCATGGATGTGTAATCCTAATGTCTTGGGCTTGTAAACACCCTTGGTACACGACATGTCATTCTGACAAACACCGTGTGCCTTTAAGCTATTACTTGGGCGTGTAAATATCTATTTTTGATCATGTAAAGGTCCTAGGTAAATGATGTGTTAGGCTTACACACAGTGTGTACTTAGGTCTTCCCTCCTGGACAGTACTTTTACATGGCTAGAGCCACACATTTTTTCCTATGTTTGACTACATGGGGTGTACATAGGGTACACGACATGTTCTGATCAAAACTCAACAACCCGTGCTCCCTCCCACACAGCTGGATACACAGACAAAAACCACATGATGTGTACTTAGAGTGCACAACATGTACTTAATTTTTTTATTTTCATACCTAACAGAAGAACACATGATGTGTGTTCATAGAATCACATTCCATGTTGTCTGGGTTTCCAGATAGTAAGCCTCTGAAACTTCCCTGAAACCCTTTTTTTCGCAAAATAATGCAACAATGTTCCAAATTAAGATATGTAGGGGCCCATACTCCCTGCAAATAACATATTATCATCCATATATATCATATAACAACAACATCTACATACCATATCCAAAATGTGATCCACCAAATTCGATCCAAGAGGGACCATACTCCCAAGGGACCAAATTTTGCCATCTATCCAATTCAACCATAAAACATACCAATATACATATCACAATAGAAGGAATACCCATCATGGTATCTATCACAAAAACATGCATGTCTAGAATGACATCTATCACAATAATATACAATCAGTAATGCTCTCTAAATGGAACTTCAAGAATTCATGACATGATTTCTAACAAGTTCCTACACGATGCATGAGATGGAATACCCTTATCTCATCGTGTTGTAACAAAATAGAACAACAATGATATCAATAATAAAAGAAAAAATAATTGTGTCACCTAATGGTGAAATGAAATCAACTATAATAACACAAAATCCAAAAAATCCCAATTCAATTCGAGGTAATTTGGATTTTCCCTATACACAGGGCAACTACTCCTGAGCACAACTAATTACCAAATTCAATTTCCTTTATATCATCTCGAAACAGTAAATAAAACTAGGAAAGAAATCCTATGATAACACTTTGTAATGTCTTGGATCTGGATGCCACTCAACTGGTGCCCCATACCCAGTTGGCCACATGGCCTCAAGAGCATTTACCCAAATTCCAAAGGCTTCCGACTAGAAGCAAGGTCCTAATATGTGATAGTGTGGAAACTATTCCATAATTGGAAGAGTGTAACACATAATAATAAATAATTATAAAATAGTGGAAGTAATAAACAACATACAACTGAAATAAACAACAGAAGACTAATAATATAATTAACCAAGCATCGTTCCATACAAAAGATGATGCAGCATGACACATGTTCTTGGGAAACAACCAAACAAAGTACACTGAAATAATACACAATATATGTCTCAAAAGCACTAAGGAAAAAAGATACTAGAAAGCATCGCAAGCCTCATCTCAGTCACATGCTCTCTGAATCCTAAGAAGAACATAATGTACATGTAGCAGGGTGTTTACCCTGATGAATACCTACAATCATATAATTTGTTTGGGCCCAGAGCATGTCCCAAACATGGTGTGAGACTAAATCCCAGTATGAAAAAACCAAAGGTATGTGCCAATATGTCATGGAATATATATAATTGGAAGCGTACAGTAGTGAGAGCAGTAAATAGTAGGTACTCAAAATTAAGCACAACAGATGTCTCAGAAGACAATGGTAAATAGGTGTAAGTGAAGACTGAATCCATGATTGTGCTCTGGCTTGATAGACACATCATAAGTCATCCATTTAATTATTCATGTTCTATGAATTATATAATGTCTCATGGTATGGATTAGTCCTCCTACCCTCCATATAAAAGTAACCATAAAATCATGACACAATAATCATTTAATCATTTTACAGTAGATCCTGGCCTGTGAATCCCTCAATGGATCCTAGTTTCGCTCGAAATTTAAAAAAAAAATACTCAATGATTCCGACCACCCTATAAGTGGCTCACTAATAGCCTTTCCATAATTAACCTCTAAAGCCTGTGCATTATATTTTAACCGAGATAATGGTTCACCCAAGTTATATAAGATGAAATTAGTCACATGAGCCTGACCTTGTCTTTTTACCGAGACCATGGCTAGCCCATTGCTAATTACCTCTTTTTTATCATTTAATTCAATTTCATATTCCATCTAAGAAGAAATAGATGTGAATTAAACTATCACATGACTTTAACATAAACAACTCACGTGGAAAAAATACGTAACAATCATATTATGAAATTTAAACAATTAAAACAGCTTAACACAACAAGTATATCATGTGGGAAATTCCAATAATGACAAATACATTTTTAACACACCAAGAATGGGAATTTAAGTCAAGCATCATAGGCATTGTTGGTCACACATACATCTAAGGGAAATACACCTATGGGATGGACCTAACTCAAGGTCAATAACCCTAAACATGATTTGAAATCATTCTAAACAATTATCTAATCATTAATATGCAATAAAAAGGTTCATTATTCAATCAAGAGAAACCTTTAATGTGGGAACATGGAACTCTGGAATATATAAACATCAATACGATTTGCGAAAGTAAAAAAATCACCTACCTCATTGTAGAATGACTCTCCTCATCTAGCATCATGATTTTATTCTCCCTAGAATGGAGTAGAACTAAAAAAGGGTATAAACATTCATCTTTTAATAATTCTTTTGAGAGAAGAAATCAGGAATAAAGTCTCAAGATGAATCAAGAGCACACTGATTGGGTTCAAATGCAACCGACGGTGAAGGAATCAGGGAGGAAAATGACTCTCAATGATACTGTTTTCAAACCCGAATGATCCTTCTATCCATATAATAAAAAATGATGCTAATTCCCAATTTAATCAATTAAAAAAATGTATGCAGCATGTACTTGAGACTACACACCATGTCCAAATATTTTTTCTGGCCTGAACTTTTTGTGGACATGTACTTGGATTACATGGCATGTAAGCTTACAAACAAGGTGTGTACCTATAATTACACAACATGTAGTTTCTAGACACATCATGTAATAGTCCTACAACAAGCTCCTCAACATATTTTCCGCCATTTTCTTATGTAAAAAATGAAAAGGAAAGATCCATAACTCAAAGGAAGAACCAATTTATTACAAAGGTAGATAACAAATAGTAAATATTTAAACTAAAACTTCTAATGATGATTGAAAAATATGTAACTATTTTTATGCACTAATATAAAATATTTTGATAAAACATAATTAAATATTTAAATAATTGAGGTAGATTTGTATATTGATTGAATTCTGAATATAATTTTTCTAAATATTGAAAATATATATAAAGAATTTATATTTTCTGTTTCATGTTTTATATAGCCAAAAATTTCAAGAATTAATGGTGTAGTAAAAATATCATGTAAATAAAAATAAATACTAACAAATTCAACAATTATTTCACCATTTTTATTATGATAACACAAAATGTGATATCTAGTATTAATATTTTTTTTACAGAATGAGTTAAGAAATTCTTTGAAATATTTGTTTTTCTTGAATTATTACATTTCATGGGTTCATGGGATCATGGGTATACTAAATCTAATTTACAATGTGCTGACTTTAAACCACAATACGTGAGCATGGAAAACACTTAATAAAATTTATTCGACATAAATTATTGATAGATCAACCAATTATATTATTTTATCACATCAAGAGATAAAATATTTACATAAGAAATGAAAAATAACACAAGTACCTTTTCTATTTAGTACAGGTACACTTGAATTGACATTTGAACTACTAAATATGAAAAAAATAAACTTTGACATAAATAAATTACATGATTTATAGTTTTTTATAAAATATACATTATAAATTTTTTAACCACTTTTAGATATGATTTCATAGGATTGGATTTAAATATAAACCACAATAAAAATGAAAATATTATATTATATCTATTATTAGTGAGATATATTATCTTTCTAATTCTATCACTATAAATATTATTATCATTAGTATACTAATTTAATTTAAGACTAATTTATATTTATCACTCAAGGGCGTGTCATTCTAAAAGTGTATGTTCCAAAAAATTTATCAGTATTCTTAATTTAATTTTATTAGTTTAAAATATATCCATCATCATTTTAAAATATTTTGAAACCTAAAAAGAATTTTAACTCACCCATCACAATCATTTAAAATTTATTTTTTATTATAAATGAAGAATAATTACACAATCTAGTCTTTGGATAATCAAAATAATATATCATAAAGATATATTTCAAATTGTAAAATTTAATTTCAATATATATTTGTAATTTTTTTAGGATCAACATTAAATTTATTTATTTTTGAATATTATAATTTTATTTTTCAAAACAATATCTCGGAACCATTTTTTAAATATAAAATATTTTTTTTATATTTGAAAGAAGGATTTAGAAAATTTTAATTTTCAAAACATATGAGGAATTATAAATAAAAATATTCTAAAATATATTCATTTATAAAAAGACATTTATCATTCATATGAAAAAGTCTAAAATTTATATGGGTTTCTTATGTTAGAATAATTATGAGTAGATTATTTTTTTTACATTTAGTGAAAATCGTTCAATAGGATTAATTCAATAATCCTTATTATAAACATGTGAATCATAAACTATTTTATTAATTACACCATTTTATTATAATTTGTTTTTAGAAACCTCTTTTGTATCAATTATAGGACACATATGTGGCCATTCAAGCCATTGTCAAAATTAAATGCTTTTAACCTAACGTAACACATCATATAGGAACATGAAAGAAATCTAATATTATTAATGGGTTTTGGTTCATGATATGAATAAAAATATAATTTTTTTGTTTTGAGGATACCCAAATTTTACATGTGTAGATATTACATTATTTTATATTAATATTCATTACATAACATTAAAATCCATGCTAGAACAATAAAGGCTTAATATATTTGGATAATAGATAGAGAATAATATTATTTCATGAAGATATTAAACATCTACCAAAATATTTTCTCACATAGTAAACTTCTTAGACATACCCTACATAAAAAATTTCTTTATAACTTGGGAAAGGAAACATAAGAAAGGGTGAACTCAGATTCCTAGTATGGTTGAGCTTAAGAGATATGAATCAATAATTATAAGTGAGAATAATATAATAATTAGATTATGAGAACATGAACATAAATTACAATAAACATATCTAATATGTCAAAGTTCATTAATAATAAATCATGGAATAATACTTTTTCATAACAAAATACATAATTCATAAGTGTACATTATCATCAATAATCAATCATGATCCATGATAATATATCATAATCATAAGATATATTCTTGTGGAATACATGGAAGAAAATAAAATAATTTCCTTAATCAAGTATCACTACCTAAACTATCGTTCTAGGTTGATTTCACTCCCTATTCCATTATATCCTTATTCAAGGTTCATGCTCAAGACTATCATAGTTGATATAGTCTCTTACTGAATTGGGTTCACCATTTATTCCAATTATAATTATCTCATGAGATATCCATGATTACGCAATGATTTGGATGGATATATAATTATAGGACCTCCATTCACATAATTAAAATCATTCATATGTGTACTCCAAGGCAATAATACATTCATCATATCAACTTATCAAAACTCATGGAAAGGAAACTGGTTTCTTAAACATTTCATCATTTCATCATAGCATAACCCATGGAAAATAAGTGGGTTTTATAAAACTCTCATCATCATAATCATAAAACATCCTAATAAAAAAATAAGGATGGTATCATTATATGATATACCTATCAATTCAAAACTAATATTAAAGGATGAAGTCATAGATGAAAATTTTCTTTAAAAGATCATTGGTATATTTCACGAGGAACACAATATATTCAATTTTAAATCACTTATTTAAAAACAAAATGTTTCCAAAATATTAAGGAAAAATTATTATATGAAAGTAACCATGAGAAACTATAAATAGCCATTCAAAGCACTGAATAGTCACAATGATGGGAAATTTTTTTATCCTATAACTATTAAGACAAATATTTTGATCACACCTTCTCTAAAAAGTACCTTGTTTAGAAATTGACAAGAAAATAATTTTTAAAACTTATTTTAAAAAGTCAAAAATGGATAAAATTTATTTTAAAAAAGAATTGAATAATAGTTGAAAAAATTCTTGAAAACATTTTAAAAAGCATGGATATGGAAGAAAATGGATTTTTGGCCAAAATAAAATATATAATGTCAGCATTTATTTAAAAAATTTATGAACCATTCTGAGTACCAAAGAGAGAAAAATTGTACTAAAACATCAAATTTATATAAATAACCTGAGTTGAAGAAAAATTGAAGGTATTTATTAAATAATAATTATATAATTTCCTTAATGGAAATTCAATCATAATAAATCCAATTAATATGGGATTGAAACATAAACCCCATACCTCAAGTACTTCCTTGATTTGTATGAATTAAAACATCATATATAAGAAATATAGATTTATTATACATATATTCTATGGCCACATTCTTATATATATTACCATATATAATTTACTTATAGCATATTATCACCAATTTATAGAACATTATTTTTCAAAATAACCATTATTGGTGATAATTACTACATTTTTCCTATATGTTTTGGTTAGATGGTTTCAGTATATGCACCCTGGTTGTTGTTTCATTGTTATGATCCAAACCAACCTAGGCCATGAACCTGGTCAGTTGATCCCAGGATTCTCCAGTAATACATTTTTTGTATTCCCGATACACCACAATCTATTACCTACTAGATTAACTTATCAAACTAATGACTATCCCTGAAGACCAACACATGTTCTTCCAGTGTGATTTGACCTCACTCACACACACATTAAGAAACATCCTAGAAGGACACCCATCCTAATCAGTACTATAGGAAAATCATTCATAATCATGGAGTTCAAAATATGTAGGCTCCCAAAAAAATATTCTCCTTATTTACATGGGTAGTAACATTTAACCATTTAAGTATCACTTTTCTAGGGGTGTTATATTCTCCCCCTATAAATAACAACACCATTATTGTAGACTCCACACCTCAAACCTAGGTAGAGCCTCTAAAATTATGGTTCAATATTGGACCTGATAACATTTTTTAGTAGCTAACCTAACCTAGGCCATGAACCTAGTAATATGACCCCATGGGTCTCCTTTAATACCTTTGTTGCCTTCCCGACACACCACAAGATATTCCCTAATAGTTTAATTTATCAGACTAATGATTATCGCCATATGAAAACACATATTCTTCCAGTGTGATTTTTCCTCACTCACACATACCGTAGGAAACTTTCCAGGAGTTAACCCATCCTAATGACTACTCCAGACAAAGTAGTCTTAACCGTGAAGTTCTAATCAGGTAGGATCTAGAAAAGAAAAGTGCACATTTTTGACATGGGTATTAGCATCTATCAATTTAAGTATCCCTTTTCATGGTTTTTTACATTAATAATATCAAAAATATTATTCATAAAATAAGTTTCATATTTATTCATCATATACACTTTTATAATTATTCATATAATGTGGTGATAAAAAATGAATTACATCACTTCACAGACATGGTAGTTTGTACGTACACCTGAGTGATGTTTCCACTTTTTTATGGTTGGAATCAATGAAAGCTAAATGATAATTCACCTTTCCAAAATAATTATTATATTATATATATCATATATATTATTTAAATATATCCTTATTACTTTCCATGTAAATAGAAAATGAAAAACGAATCACATTGCTGTGTGAAGGTGGTAGTCTATACATACACACAAGTGACATTATCATTTTTTAACAAAAGAAATGGTTAAAAGGTAGATAATATATTATAATTATATAATTATAATTTTTTCATAAATATAATATATAAATATTAAATACATTATAATAACCAACCATGAAATATAGTGATGGAGAATAAATCATATCCCTATGTGGAGGCGGTAGTCTACACATACGTATAATCGATATTTTTCAATTTTCATTTGATGAAAACATTGTGGAAAATGGTTGATCCATAATCATAATAAAAATTAAGTACATTTAAGATACTTATTTCATTAATTTATAATGTATTTAATATATTTTTTGTAGCTAGAATAAGAAAGAAATTGATTGAGGCCGGGTAATACGATTACTTCTTCTTTAATGGTCGTCCTTTATATTGCTTCTTAAGGACCCTTGAAATAGTTTTTTAAGAAGAATTAAATATCTAATTCTTGTATATGGAAGATGAGAAGAGAATTTTTAAGTTTTTTATGATATGTGGCTCAACATGTTGTCAAGAAGAGAGAGGAGGGATGTCCTTTTATAAGTGGGGGGAGGGACACAAGTTGATGTTTTTAAAGAATTAAAATATTATTAAGTCATATTCCTAGAAATAAATCCCATAAATAATTAAATTTTAACCATAATATTACAAGGGTTTAAATAAATTCATAAAATAATAATTAAGATAAAAATTTGGGGTCTTATTGCCCAATTTAACCTTAATTTACTCATTTTACCCTTTTTCTAAGGTAGTAGTATTCTTACCATAATGACTATTCATAATGAAAAAAATTAAATTGGACTCATTAAAAAACAAGGAATTGATAATTCTAAATATAGAATCCCTTTTTCATTATTTAATCACAATAAATGGTAGACATTAATTTAATATAAAAAATAAAAATGCAATGAAAAATGGTTTTATGAAAAATGAAATTTTAAGTTTGAAAGTATTTTTATAACAATATCATTAATAATATTTATAAAAAAGGTATGAATTGAAGTATTTTTAACAAAATTAAATCAATTAAATTTTAAAAATAATAAAAATCAAGATTTATCTTTGAAAATATTAGAAAATTAAATACAGTTTTCTTTAAAAAATTCGTTATTTTCACTATTCACCCAAAAAATCAACTTTTTTTAGAAATATCCAAAAATTTACCCTAAGATAATTTTGAAATGCTGATTTGAAAAATGTAGGTCATTTTTTCAAATAAAATTTATAAAAATGGTATAAATTAATTATAATGTTTATGTAAAATGCAATAAAAACCATTTTTTATGGAGACATATATTTGAAGCAAAAAATATATTTGCTAAAAATTGAGTACTTATTTATAAATATATTTTAATTATATAAAAACATTATACATATTTTCATACTTTTTTATTTCTATTCATACCACCATTTTAATTTCTAGGTTATTATAATATACTATATTATGGTTCATTCAGATTTATGGTTGCATGTATCAAAAGATATTGAAGACATTAAATTTATTGGAAGTGAAATATAACATAAAAGGTTGTGGTGTTAAATTCTACCCGCTTGTAAGATTTTTTACCTGAAAATTGCGTCACATATATATAAACAACTGAGGATACTTTTACCTCATCACATATTATGGGTCACACAATGATTCTTCAAATTTATGGTTCTTCCATAAATAATTGTAAAGGTTAGAGGTCTTGTTTCATAACACTTTCTATTTTTGATCCAGAATCACCACTGGTTGTTCTTTATAAGAAGGATATTTATATTGTGGTATTAACATTGAGTTTAATATATATAAAGGATTATTTATTTACTTTACCAGTAGAGATACATGAAACACATCAGGAACTTAAGAGTGATTTGGTTAAGTGTCAAACGATAAGAAACTGTCATGATACAATCAATAATTTCAAAGAAATGATATATCTAGGGATTAAATTTCCCTTATTTCGAAATCACATAACCTTATTACATGGAGATATTCATAGTAATACCTTTTAATCGTCTTTAAAATCTAGATCTTACTAATGATTATTATCATAACATTTATATTGACTCTGAGATGTCTTGATGGGCTGCTGAATATATCTAACCTTATATATCATTTCCTCATATAGATTAGATCCCAAAAAAATTATTTTCTCATCTTCATCCCAGTACATTGGAGTTCATTACTTCCTTCTATAGATAGATTCATAAGGATCCATCTATATGTTCATGTGAAATATATTGATAAAATAAAATTCTACTAAAGGAAGGTGTTGATCCCAGCCACCTTTGAAATCCATCGAGTAACATATCAACATTTATTATAGAGTTTTAACGGTCCTCTATGACTGAATATCTTTATAAGGATGATATGCAGTACTGAAACTCAATTTTTTATCCAAATCTTGATAGACACTTCTCCAAAAATTCAAGGTAAAACTTGAATCCTGATTAGATACAATATAATTTGGTTCTACATTAATTATTACCACTTATTTAATGTACATCCTAGAATTCTAAAAAATGGGGAAATATTATCTCAGGGTAATGAAATGTGATGCTTTCATAAAGTGATCGACTAAAACCCAAATAGCATTGTCCCCTTTAAATGTTTTTGGGAGTCTGATGATTAAATCTGTGGTAATGTTTTCTTATTTAGATTAGGGTATGGGTGATGTTTGTGTCATTCCACTAGACTTATATCTATCATCCTTAACTTATTGACGTACTAGGCATCAAAATACATACTCTTCTATATCACTTTTCATTTCATCTTACCATATTTTCTCTTCTAAATATCTATACGTCTTCTTACTTCCAAGATGAAAAGATAATGACAAACTATGAGATTCATACAATAGCTAATTCTTTAGATATGGTATTAATGATAGACATACTTAGTTCCTAAACCTTATCATTCAATCATAATCATAGTTGGGAACATTAACATTTCTCACATTATTCTACAGTTCCAAAACATATTTATATTCCTCTTTAATCCTCACATGGATGGATAGTTGAACATTCATCTGACGAAGATATGATCTATCCCATTTCCTCATGATTTCAAGATCCATATTCTATATACCCATAAATATTATTATATTTCAATCACCATCACAGACAAAATTGCATGGTCTTTTTTAATCAGTGCATCAACCACATTGTTCGCTTTCCCATGGTGGTAATGTATTGGGTAGTGATAATAATTAATCAAATAAAACCATTAAATTTTGAATATATTTAATATTTTTACATAAATATATAATTGAATGTTTTTTATCAATATATATATCACACTGTTCACCACAATGTTAATTCCTCCATATTTTCAATTCAAATAATATTGTTTCCAAGTCCAAATCATTAGTTGGGTAATTTTTCTCAGGAATTTTCTATTGGTGTAAGTCATAAGCTATTAACATATAACTATTCATGATGAAGAATCCTAGTTCCTTCTTCGATGCATCACTAATAATACAAAACACTTCTCTGCTATAGGGTAGTGTAAGAACATGTGTACTAACCAAGTTTCTATTCAGTTACTTGAAATTTTATTCACATTCATTTTTCCAATGGAACTTTACTCCCTTCTTGGTTAACATGGTGAACAGATTAGATTTTTGTGATAAATTCTCCAAAATGTTCCAATAATATCCAACCAAACACAGAAAAATTAAAATCTCAATCATCGTGGTTTGTCTGGACCAACATTCAATAACTTCTATATTTTATGAATCCACCGATATACCCTGAGTTGAGATTATAAGAACCAAAAATAAAAGTTTATATGGATAAAATTCACACTTGGAAATTTTTTCATATATATTCTCTTCCCATAGGGTCTTCAATACAATCCTCAAGTGATATTTATGCTTTCCCTTACTCTTGGTGTATATATGAATATCATTTATAAAGACTACCACAAACTAATAAGGGTAATATATAAAGACCCTTTTCACTAAATCCATAAATATTATTGGGAAATTAGTAGGAAAAAATGAAATCACTAAAAATTCATCATTTCCATACCTTGTAAAAAATATTTTATTGGTTATGTCTTCAATTTTGAACCTCCATTGATAATATCCAAATTGAAGATCAATGTTGAAAAAATATTAAATTCATCATAAATGATCAAACAAATCATCAATATGATGAAAATGATACTTATTATTAATTGTGATCTTGTTTCATTCCCAATAATTAATGCAGAGTTGCATTGATCCATATTTATTATTAACCAAAAGAATTGGTGGGCCCGATGGTGATTTACTTGGCCAAATGAGTCCCATATAAAGATTCTTATTGATTTTCTTCTTCAATTTCAAAAAACTCAATTAGGTACATTCTATAAGGAGTATTTTAAATAGGTTTAGCATTGAGTATGAAATCAATTGAAAACTTGACTTCATGATTCATAATAGGACTAGGTAGCTCTTCCAGAACAATAAAAAAATTCCCATAAAATAGGAATATCTTTGATGTTGAGTTTCTCTCTAACCATTTGTGATAAATACCCCCTTTGAATTTGAACCAAGACCCATGAAACAGATGTGATTTACAATTTAATTTTATATTTATCATCACACTAATAAACAATCATAAGTTGGTTCAAAATATCAAATGTTACTTCGCTTCATTATCAATTGATATGGTATTTATATAAATAAATCCAATCCAATCACAAAATAACATCAAATTCCACTAGAGGGAGAATAAAAATATTTTCAGGAATTATATTCCCACAACCTTTGATTGGAGAAAATTCATAGACTTGACATGTGATCATCACACCATTTGGAGTTTTCACTACTAATTCAATATCTAATATTTGATGTGGTAAAGTGATACCCAAATAAAATTATTAAGACATAAAATAAAGGGTAAAAAAATCAAATAAGTCATCAGTATTTGATGATTGAAAGATAAGTTTCTATTTCACAACTTCATTATCATACCCAACATCAATAACAACGATAACATGTGATTTACAATTATCTTTGTTCGTAATATGTTGTTGATGTCGATATTTATCCTTAACCATTTTCATAAACCAACCTAAATTGGGCCATGAATCAAGTAAACTAACCCCATGGATCTCTTATAATTCCTTGGATATCTTCCTTGTACAGTACAAGATATTACCCACTACATTCACTTATCAGACTAATGACTGTCCCCACTGGCCAACACATATTTATCCTATGTGATTTGTCACAGACCTGACATGTGATCATCATACCATTAGATGTTTTCACTACAAATTCAACATCTAATCATTGAGGTGTTATTGAGATACCCATATAAAATTATTTAAAAATAAAATAATGGGTTAATCTAAAATAAAATAAGTCATTAATAGATCTAGAGTGGATGATAAATTCACCTTTCACCAATTTTTTATTGTAACCCACATTGAAAATAATGATCAATTGAGATTTCCATTTGTCTATAGGCTTAAGAGGTTGTTGATTTTGATCTTCAACCTAACCCTTGTCCTGACCCATCCTACCTCAGACCATTAATCTGGTCAACTAACCCCATGGGTCTTTTATAAAACCTTGGTTTCCTTAACAACACACAATAATCTATTACCCAACGAGGTTAATTATTAAACTAATGACTATCCCTATAGGATATAACATGTTCTTCCAATGTAATTTTTATTTAATCATACACACCATAGGAAACATCCTAATAGGTCACCCATCCCGATCACTGCTTCAGGCCGATAATTATTAACTCTGGAACTATAATTAGGTAGGATCATGAAAAGAAAGGTTCACCTTGTTGGAATGGATAGTAACATTTATTCTTTTATTTATCACTTTTTAAGGAGTGTTAAAATCCCCCCCTCAAAGAACAACTCCCTACCTGTCGTCCGCACACGCCAGACCCAGAAAGTTACTCTACACTTCTAGCTATGTATTGGCTCTGATACCATTTTTAAAAACCCGACCTACCTTAGGTTATGATCTAGGTCAATTGAACCCATGGGTCTCCTATATTACCTTGGTTTCCTTCCCAACACACCATAAGATATAAACCATTTAGTTCACATATCAGACTGTCGTCTTTCCCTTTAGGACAACACTTGTTCTTCTAGTGTGCTTTTTCAACACTCACAACACCTTAGGAAACTTCCTAGGAGGTCACCCTTTTGGATAACTACTCCCAGAAAAACATGAATAACTATGGATTTCTGATCATGTAGTCTTCTAAAAATAATGGTGCATGTTTTTGACATGGATTGTAACATTTATTCTTTTAAGTATCACTTTTCCAAGGGTGTCACAATTTCTACCGAACTTACCCAGGTCAATTTAAAAAATCACCCAAGGTGGTTTTCCATATGATGAAGTATAATAAAATGAAACAACATGTCTCATTAAAAATATAAATAAGGAAAACCAATAAGGTACATAATATAATAAAGTAAAAATATTTATAAGATATGAAAAACCAATCCAAACCAGCTAAACCTAATAGATAAAACATGCCAAGGAAAAAAATATCTATTTTAACTATCCATCACCACCAAACCATCATTCTAATATGACGATTACTAACAAGAAGAACCAATACGCTACACAATGTCCTTCCCTTTAATTGAGTCCTACAAACAAACATCTACAACTACCCAAAGGAAAAAGTAAGGTGTAAGAACAAATCCTAGAAGGATACTCCCAAAGAATCTATATAAGTTCTAATATAAATAATGCATTAACACTATCTTTAAAACAAATACAATTTACAAAACATTTTCATAAAAAAACCATTTTTTAATACATAAATTTTTTCATAAAATTATATTATATTCACCAAATCTAGGAATATGTCATGTATAGATGACGTAATACAAAAGCATAATAAATGGAAACCATTGAAACACTATACGATAAGCACATGATAAAATAACCATGAAAATATCATCATGTGATAAAACAATCATAAATGAAAAACCACACCATCCTGGATCTAACCTAGGGGTAGACCTACTATAAATTAATGAAAACCACTAATCTAGGCCTAAGGTGGATCCAACCATTATAACCTCTAGTGTAATTACACACATGAAAATGACATAAAACCTCTTGAGTTTTTTTACACACATACAAAGTGTCGAGTCTATTTGCAACACACTCAAGTTTACCCAATGTACTATGTTTGTAAACATTCATTTCAAAACCATTATCACATTTAATAAAAACATTTTAACATAAAATCATATTTTTTCTTCCAGGATTAGAAGACCATTTTAAAAACAAAACCACCATTCAAATCATTTAATCAAACATTTGGGGCACATAAATCCTTTTTTAAATAAAATACCTTTAAAATTATGATTCTCATCAAATAAAACCTTCCAATATAAAATAATTAATTCTCATTGAATAAACCAAATGAATTGAAAAGAAAATAAATGAATTAATGAATTAGAAACCTTTTATAGATACACCTAGATCATGAATAGAGTAAACATAGTTTCCTTCGAAAATAAATATTGTAAAAAAGTAGATATGCCTTTTAAAGAAATTGAATGAAGGATAACTACAAAGAATCAATCAAGATAGCATCTTGATTATTAGACCTTATAAAATGAAAAATATGTAGTTTCTAAACTAAAATCAATAAAAAAAATTAGGGAGTGGTATATCACATGTTCCTAATGGAAGACAACCCACCACACTTGTAATAAAGCACACCAAGAGAAGAAATCCGGAGGAATAAGGGACACCCAAACATGCATAGAGAGAGATCTAGGGATTGAGAGAAACCACTACACTATAAATGAATTCTATTTACCTGATAAGCATCACTGGGCATGACAAATTTTCATATTAAACCATATATTTATGGTCTAAAAATCTCCTAATACAAGTATGTTGAAAAACATGTCACCTAGGTTTAATTTATCAAATGTGATGTTTTTATGGTGTAAAAAACTTTTACAGTGAAAAATAGTCTTACCCATTAAAACATTTTACAAATTCTTCCAACTGATGAACTTACACCTTAAATTTATCATTTATGACATAAAATTCTCCCACTGCCAGTGCCTATATCAAATTCCTATAGAAAACCCCTAGAAACATCCCGACTCTATTAAAACCCAAGGACAATACCTTATACACTAAAAGTGAGTGTACCATTCCAAACTAGTGTGTTACAATTATCCCCACAATAAAATATTTATGTGTCCAAAAATCCTTGAAGATCCAAGAATCATAAAAATTGGAATTCCATTGCTTACTCATCAAAAATTCCCACTCCCACATCTTGTGGATACCTTTTTCGAACTTCTATAGTACATGGAATAAGGTAATTTTTTAGCTCACAATACCTTTTCCTAGTGATCCATTATATGAAATAGTTTCTCAACTATAGTGGTGTCGGATCAAGATCATTATCCTCCCAATCAATCACATGGAAAGGATTCGGTTGATACATCATCAGATTGGAAACATGAAACACATTGTGAATTGAGGTAAAATGAGATGGTAAGCCCAATTGATATACCAATTGATTAAGTCATCCAATGATCTTAAAGGGTCTAAAAAACCATGTGGTTAACTTACCCAGCTCCCCAACTAATGATATCCTAATAAAAGTAAAAATTTATGAAAAATCCAATCGCTAACCTCAAACTCTAGTGACCAAAAAAAATATGTCTCATTGAATTTATGATAACTTAGTTTTACAACCAACTAGTTATAGATTAACTACACCTTTTACAACATTTCATGAATAAGAATCGGTCCAATCATAGACTATTTTTCCAAACATTCCTAGCATAAGTGGGATCTATAAGGCAGTGCCATAAATTCATAAAAGGTTTCCATATTAATTGAAGCTTACAACCTATTATTATAGGAAAAATAGTCCAGAGGAAGATGATTTTACCATGAACCACCAAAATAAACCACAAATGATCGAATAATATCCTCAAGAACTAAGATATCCTTCTCTGTCTTTCCATACATATACTAATGATATTTTGTGCTTAATTTAAACTGGAAACCCATCACCTGTACCAATCCCTTCAAAAACATGGATATGAACTATTGGTCCCTGTCAAAAAAATTGCAAAGGGAACCCTATAAAGTATCAAAATCTATTAGACATATAAGTCTCCAAACTATTCCAATTTACTCATCTCCTTGTTTGTATGAAATGAGATGATTTTAGGATTCGACCAATAATCACACAAATCAAATCCTTCCCAATATGAGTCCAGGGGAAACCAATGATGACATCCATGGAAATATCATCCAACATCCATTTTTCAGTGGGTAAGGGATACAACAAAACTATATGTCTCTGGTGCTCCACCTTAATTCTATAATACATAAGACACTATGAAACAAAATCTACAACTGGCCAAATAATCCTCAACCACCAATACCAATGTATCATGTCATGATACATCTTGGTAGTCCCAGGGTGGATGGACCAACAAGATCAGTACTCACCATTGATCAACTGCCACCTCAAAGAAAAATGAACTACTAATTTGTTTCAAAAAAATAAATCACTACTGGGATACTGAGACCACTCACCCAAGGTATCCTTTCTATTTTGGATTTTACTAAATTATTGGTACTCAGTGTCATGAAAATTCTTGATCAAAACCCACTTATCCAATGACGATTCAACTCCCATAAACATCTTCCATTCCCAAGCTCATCTCAGTAAACATACTCATTAGAGACATCCCTTATATTGATTACTTAAAGGATTGTGTTGGTAATTTTCTTCTCAATGCATCATCGACTACATTTTCTTTCCTAGGTGTATAATAAATATCAAAATCAAAAGTATAAATATAATCAACCCAGTATCTATATCTAAAGTTCATATCTCTCTGATTGAAAATATACTTTATTATTTTGGGATCATAATATACTATAAACCACTCCTCAAAGAGATAATGATTCCACATATGAGTGTATGCATAATCTCTACTATCTCAATATCTTGGGTAGGGTAGTTCTTCTAATTAGGGAATAACTGGAGAGAGACACATGACACCACATGTTTCCCTAACTTCAATATGCACCCCAATATCATACAAAAAGCATCATATAAAACATCATGACCCGAACCTAGTTCTTGAAGAATTAAAATTGGATATGAAGTCAACCTCACTTTCAATTCCTAAAAATATCTCTAATATTTTTCATCCCACTCAAAATTTATACCATTATAAGTTAAATTGATCATTAGAAATGAAAGATTGGATAAATACTGAACAAACATCCTGTAGTAACCATCCAACCCCAATAAACTTCATATTTCAACCAAATTTCGTGGCCGATCCCTGGACATCAATGCATGTATCATTTAAGGATCCACTAAGATTCCCCTTTCAGATATAACATGCACCATAAAATTCACTTCATGAATGATACATTCACACTTAGAAAACATACCATACAAAAAATTTTCCATCAATTTTATAATAAAGATATCCAAATGGTCCATGCTCTCCTCCTATAACGTGAAGAACACTAACATGTCATGCAAAAACCTAACTAAAAAATAGTACAAGAACCGATGAAATATATTATTCATAAATTCCATAAATATTAAAAGAGAATTAGTGAGACCTAATGTTTTAAATAGAAACTTGAAATACCCATACTAGTTATAAAACACTATCTCATAAAAATATTCCTCTAAAACTCTCAAATGGTGGTACCCTAACTGAAGTTCAAAATTTGAAAACTAATGATCCCCCAGAGCTGATCAAATAGATAATTAATCCTAGGAAAAAAGGATATCTGTTCTTAATTGTCACATAGTATAAATTTATATAATCCATGCAAATTCAGAAGCTCCCATATTCCTTAATATAATATAGGACATGATAATCCCATGGTGACATGATAGGATAAATAAATCCCTTAGAATCAAGGTCCAAAAGATAAATATGAAGTTCCAATAACTCAGAAGGTTCTATAAAATATGATGGAATAGAAATGGGCATCTTACAAGGTAGTAGGTCAATGGTAACATTAACCTCTCTTTGTGATGGTTAACCAGAAAAAATCATCCAGAAAGACCTTGGGTTACACACATGCCACTGTAGGAACTGGACATCTCAAAAAATGAGTATCTCTAACAACTGACATTTGATATCTCTAGTATATAGAATTGTTGGCCCCACACACCTAGACCTAAAGTCTCACTCCCTCTGGAAGACATGAGTAACTCCACTAGGAGATATAAAATGAACATGAATGTGGTAATAGTTGATTTAATCCTTAAAACTAATTATCCAATCCATGCGAATAATTCGGTTGAATATATCAAGATCAAGAATGAAGAAATACCACATCTCTTTGAAGTTGGTGATCTTCACCTAACACACAGGATATTTTAAACCTTGTATAGAACTATTTCCCAAAGGTGTGAAAATATCCAATAATAATATAATATGATTTGAACATAATCCCAAAATGTTAACTAATTTTGATAATATAAAAGAATAATTATCACATGTATCAAACAAATCCAGCACCATATAATCCAAAATAAACACTTCACCTCTAATAAATGTTGTCTATGCTTTAGATTACTCTGGTGAAAACTCTAATTCACAAATAGTTATAGTCTTAGCTTCTCCATCTGATTTCATTACCACATGAACATCCCCCTTGTCCCGAGGATAAGATCCATCACCCTTGTAAGCATTATAATGAAACAACAAACCCTTTTCGAAAGTTGATCCATCCTTACTAATGTATGAAATCCTCCCACAAAATCTCTTTAAAAGGAAATATTTTCCATAATGATGGAAAGTCTTAGAAGCCTCCATAAAATTAGGATTGGTATGACCATTACTTACACACTAATAATAATCAACCTATTACTGTCCTACCAAATCCCCTAAAACTTGTCCTAGAGAAAATTGGCTACCCTTGTGCTTCCTTTTCTAGATATAAAAAAACACCATAAAAAACACCAACCAAAGCTCTACCTATGAATTTTCTCCCAACCAGGTATGTCCCTACCATATTCAATTTATCAGACACCTCCATAAATGTGGAAAGACACAAAAGAACTAGCATAGAATGAATATCGAACCTCAACCCCATCTCAAACCAATGATATTTTAGATTAATATTTTTAAAAAGATTAAATCCCAAGTGAACCAACTCAGAAAGGAAAGTGGAATACTCCATAATATAGTGCTCTAATTTCTCGATGTTTAGAAACTCTTGAGTATTTTCCACACACAATATCTTAGGGTAAAACCACTGGTTGAGGATTTTCTTAAATGAATCCTTGGTAAGATACTCTTGCAAATTAACTTGAATAATACTATCCCAAAACCTCCTTCTTTCTACCTCAAGAATATAAATGAAAAAAACCACCTTAGATTATTGAGTAGAATTCAAAATTTTAAAATCCTCTTAATCCTATAATTCCACCCTTCTGAATCATGGGGGCCTTTATCACTTTAGAATATGGGTGGATTCTGCTCAGTAAATTCCAAGCCATGATCCACCACTCATTCTAGGTTCTTGATGCCTACTTGAACCATAGTATGAATAGTGCACATTTTATATTCCACCAAAGATGGGTCCATTATAGGATTCTCATATAGAAGCTCTCTCACAGCTTCCTCAATCATATTCATAAGATCTACTCTTAGAATCATTTTCTAATAACCACAAGATAAAAACCCAATTAGCTTAAAATAAAATTCCAAAAACATAAGACCAACTTCAGGTATCCATATCAATTGTTTTAAATGAAAATGATTTAAAGTAATTATAAATTTTATGAATAAACGAAAAATCAAAAGGAAGGAAAATGTCCATTTAAATAAACACCAAATTCAGTTTATTTAATCAACCTCAAGTCCAAGGTATAAGCTTTCCATAAATCCCTAGACACTCATGGTAAATCATATTTATACATTGAAGTAAGCTGGCTAAGAAATCTCCCATACTTACAATCCAAATTTCGATGGTCCAAACTTTGGTCTACCAAATACACCAAACCAAAACCAAGTAGTGTCATGACACTTCATGATGGATAATGGCTATGATACCATTTTTTATCAAACCAAACTTGGTGAATTAAACAATTCACCCAAGGAGGTTTGACATATGGTGAAGTACAACAGAATAAAAGAAAATTTATTATATAAAATATGATCCAATAAAACTAATAAGGTACATATCTGAAAAAAGTGAAAATATCTATGAGACATATAAAACCGATACATAATGGCTAAACATAATATATAGAATAAGAAATTTCTAAAAAAATCTCTTTATAAATATCCATCACCATAAAACCATCCAACTAAGATGGGGATGACCAACAAGAGGAATTGATATGGTGGACAACAGTTTTCCCATTACCTGAGTCCTGTAAAAAAAGTCAACTAAAACCCAAAGGTGAAATTTGGGTGCTAGAAACAAATCTCAGTAGGATACCACCAATAAATAGATACAAGTGACAATATCAAGAATGAATTATCTTTCATTTTAAAACATATATAGTTTACAAATAATTATTTATAAAACAAAACCATTTTCTAAAATATCTTGTGGTTTTCATAAAGACATACCACATTCACCAAATCCTAAAATATGTCTAATATATTAAATATAAAAAATATATATTCAAAATAGAGCATGGATACACCATAAGATAGTAATTTGTGAAAATAACCATGAAAATAAAATCATGTGAGAAACTAATCATAAATGAAAAAGCAAACCATTTGGGATCCAAACTATGTGTATATATGCTAAACATGAAATAAAATAATCAATACAGGTCTAAGTTGAGTCAAACCAATATAACCTTTACTTTCATTACACACACTAAGGTGACATAAAATATCTTGTGGAATCACACATAGACACAGACATAGGCACGCAATGTGATAATTCTATTACTAAATCACCCAAGGTTATCGAATGTCCTATGTTTTTCAAAATCCATTTGAAAACCACAATCACATTTAATAAACAAATTTCACATAAAATCATTTTCTATTCTTGAGCTTGAAAACCCATTTTGTAACCAAAACCACCATTCAAACCATATAATCAATAACTTGGTGTGGAAAAATTTGTTTTTAAGGAAAACCCATTAAAAAAATAAATTCATACAATTAAACCATTCCAATAACATGCCATACATTTTTGTTGAATAACCCAATGGAATTGAAAAAAACATAAAGCAATTCACAAATTAAAACCCCAGTATTGTGACACCTACCTCAAGAAATGAGGAAACCCAATCACCTTAGAAATTAAAGATTGAAAATAAGTAGATCAGCCTACTAAATACAAGGAATTAAGAAAAACTACAAATAATAGATCAAGATAAAAAACCAATTATTATACCTTAGAAAAGATAGTATACGAGTCTGCCAAACTAATATAAAAAATGGAAATAGGGGGAGTGAGATCACACATACTTGAAGGAATATAACCTACCACATTGTTGATCAACCATATGAAGAAAAGTTATCTAGGGGAAGAAGTGAAACCCAAGAAATATTGGGGAGAGATATAGGGATAAAGGGTTACCACTATGTAATGAATAAAGAGAGTTACTTAAGTGGGGAATGAAACTCCCTAGGTGTGGGGGATTTATGTCACGAACTATATTTTTATAGTGTACACCTATCATAAAACATGTACACCAAAAAACATGTTTTATTTAGTTAATTTATCATGATAGAAACTTTTATAGAATAAAATCAATTCACATTGTAAATAGGTTTATTTATTGAACCATTTTATATATTTAATTGTGCGACAAACTTATGCTATTAATTTATTATTTATGATTTAGAAGTTTCCTATAGCCAGTGCCAAGCCTAGAATCCAGTAAAAAACCCCCATAAACATCCTGAAACTATATGAACCCATGGAAAATACATTATACATTAAAGATAGTGTAAAATTTAAAACTAGGGTGTTACGACACTTGGATTACAATACTGGTTAACATAATTCCCATATTCCTTGTAATTGAAACATTGGAGTGTGGGTGGTGCATTTTTTTTTGATTTTTCATTATTCCTTTCATTTACAGGCCTCTTGACATCTCTTTGATATTTTTTTCTCGATGACCATATTTTCCATAATTAAAACATTTACCAATCCCATTAAGAAAATTTCCTCTATGCTTCCTTCCATACATTGATCATAAAGTAATTCTCATCTTATTCTCTTTATGATTTTAATTATTAGAATTTCTTTGTAATTTTATCATATTTTCTTAGGAAAACCATGTGATTGATGGGCATCACTAAATTAATTTCTACCTTCCTAGCACATTGAATGAATTATTCATAGATACTAAGTTCACTTACAGATAACTCCCTTTAGAGACATGGTTTTTGGATATTGAAGAAACAATTTATCTTACTTTTTGGTTGGATGAAAGTATAAAAAATGTACCTCCAAAATATTGTAAAATTTTATATATAAATACTAATAGATTTATAATTATTCTATTTTAGATCAAGGAATTACTTATCTATTTTCATATGAAGAATATGAGGAATATAATTGTTGAAAAATATAATTATAAACTCATCCCACTCCATAGATTCAATTTCATATGTTGCCTCATGTTCTCGATAAGATTCCAACTTTAATCCACTTCACCTTACAAAGAAAAAAAGCCGATATAATTTTTTAATGTTCTAAAAAATATATAATGAATAATATATTTCCATGGGAATTAATCCACTACAAATAAAGTAGTGGATAAGGGGACCCAATAAAAAATGGAATATTTTTCCTCATGAAGGAATCAATAAAATCATGTTTTATCCTTTTCTCACTTGGATGATTGACAAGATTCAAAGATTGGGAATGTTGTGAAAGCATCATAAAAAGATTTTACAATCTAGAACCCATAAAATTTGGGTACTCAGGAAGAAAATCATTTTATTGTATGTAACATTCAACATTAACAGAGTTACATGATGTTTGATCCATTGACTAAATTCAAAAATAAGAGTGTGAGAAACAATAATCATAGTGAGAAACCAAATAATTTTCAGAAATATTTTATAGGATGTGTTATTAAAGTAACCTTATTATAAATATTTGAAACCTTAGAGTTAACATATGCCATCCTTTTTTACCATCTATTGAAATCCTTCATAATGGTTTAAAATGAAAATGTGTGTTAACCCAATAATATTCCCCAGGAGTGTAAAATTAGGTTCACAACAATGGAATATTCATCATGAACTAAAATGATGGATGATATATACTCAAAAAATATTTTAAGGGTTTATCACCCCTAGATGAGTCTATACCAAAACCAAATCCACTTCTAGTATCCAATTAGAGATAACTTTCTATGAAAAGAACACCATACCTACAAACCAAAACTTTATGATTTATGTCATATAAGGTCAATTACATCCACCTCCATGAAACACAATTCAAGGAAAGAAACTATAGAAAACACACATGCCTAGGGACTTTACCCCATGAACTTCCCCTTAACCCCCTAAACCCAAACCATCCCACCATCAACAGTGGGGAATGTTATTCTACACATAGTTGTATCCATATGGGTTTAACCATGGTTCTATAATCCTAATATCAAAAAATAACTAAATCTTACCCTAATACCAACTGAGGTGACCCAAAATTTACATACATATATATTAAATAATTTTTGATTAATATTCATCAGATAAAATTATGATCCATGCCAAGGTCATAAAGTTTTTTTTTCTTTTATGACTAGATAAATAAGTGTCTTATTTTATGAAATATATTCAACATATTCCACACAGATCTTCTCACATAAAACACTTCGTAGAAATACCCTACCTAAAACTATTATTCATAACCTTGGGAAAGAAACCATAAGAAATGGTGAGCTCATATGCCCATTAAGGGTAAATATAAGAGATATAAATTAAGGACAATAAGTGATAACAAGGTATGAATAAGGGTATGAGAACATGATCATAATTTATAATAATCATAACCAATTAGTCAAATATCATTAATCATAAATCATAGAATCAGTCTTTATCATGTCAAAAGACAAAAATCATAAGTGTGAGGAATCATCAATAATCAATCTTGAGCCATGATAACATATCTTAAGCATAATACATAAGTGTTTGGAATAAACATAATCATAGAAAATAATTTCCTTTGTCAGGTCTCACATCCAGGACTATCATAGTGTAGTGGGTCACTACACATTCTATCCTTATTCAAGGATCCCTCCCAAGACCATCATAGTAGACAATATCCCTTGAAAAACTGGGTTCACTCCCCATTACTAATCATATTATCTCATGAGATATCCATATTTACTGAATGCATTGAAGGGATATATAATTTTGGTTCAACCCATTACATAATGAAAACCATTAATATATATTCCAAAAGATCATAAATGTTTCATAATTTCTTCAGATCTAACCCGTTGAAATATATTAGGTTTCATAAGCATTTCATCATTTCATCATAGCATAACCCATGTGAAATAAATAGGACTAATTAAAATATCATCATAATATTAAAAACCCATCCAGATAAATAATAAAAAATGTATCATTATATCATATGCCCAATAAAGCATAATTATTATTAAAATATGTTATCAAAGATGAAAATTTTCTTTAAAATATCATTGGAATATTTAGTAAGGAAAATAATTTTTTCATTTTGAAATCACTTATTTAAAATAAAAACATTTAAAAAATATTAAGGAAACCATTTTATTTGAAGATAACCATAGAAACATTTAAATAAATCTTTAAATTATTTAGTGGTCATAATATTTAGAAATTTTTTTCATACTATAATAGTCGAAACAAAAATTCTGTTCACACCTTTAACAAAAAGTTCCTTATTCAAAAAATGACGAGAAGATGTTTGTTAATTTTTTTTGTAAAAATTATAATTGGGAAACAATTTAAAATAAAAAAATTTAAGAATAATTAAAAACATTATTGAAAATATTTTATAGAATATGTATATGGAAGATTTTGTTTTCAACCAAAAGAAGAGAAATTTGGTCGACTTTTATGCGAAACATTTTCTTAACCATTTTGAGTACCAAAGAGGGATAAATTATACTAAAACTTTAAAATTACATGAATAAACTAGGGATAATGAATGTTAATGGTATTTATCATATAAGGATCATATAATTTCCTCAATGTAAATTCAAACAAAAATAATCCTGATTGAAATTGTATTAAACTTGAACCCCTTACCTCAAGTCTTGTCTTACTTTGTACAGGTTAAAATATCATGTTTAATAAATATATATTTATTATTAATATCTTAATGAACCATATTCATAAATATATTACCGTATATAATTTTCTTACAACATCTTATCACTTGTTTATTAATTATTATTTGTTAAATTTACTCTTCTTGGTGATAACTACAATGTTTTTGGTGTATGTTTTTGTTTGATGGTTCTATTACATGAAAACCAGTCATGGTTTCATCATATATAAAATTTTAATCATGAAATAAATATCAAATTTATTAATCATATACACTTTTATAATTATCTATATAAAGTGGTGATGAAAAATGAATTACATCACTTCGTGGAGAGGGTTGTCTGTACGTATGAACTAGTTATGTCTCTACTTTTTGATGGATGGAATGGAAAGAGTTAAATAATATTTAAAATTTACATAATCATTATTATAAAATATATATTATAAATATTAATTAAATCTATCCTTATTAATATCCTTGTAAAGTGAATATGAAAATGAATCACATCGCTTCGTAGAGGTGGTAGTCCAGAAGTATGCACGAGCGACGATATTATTTTTCAATGGACAAAAAGGTAAGAAGGTAGATAATATATTATAATTATAGAAGAATAATTATTTAATAAATATAATTTATAATCTTTAAATCCATAATAAAACCCAACCATGAATTTTGGTGATGAATAATGAATCATATCACTATGTAGAGGCGGTAGTCCACACATAGGCACACTTGGTAGTTTTAATTTCCCATTTGCATGAAAGGATGTGGAAAATGGTTGATACATAATAACTATAACAATTAAATATTTTCAATATAATGAATTAATTATTTTATAATAGATACAATATATTTAGGAGAGGTAGAAGAATAAATAGATTGAAAGAGGTCATGTAATATGATTACCTATTATTTGGTAGAACTATTTATGATCCATTATTAAGGACCCTTGGAATATTATTTTTAGAATATATAAACCGATAATTAATGTATAGGAAAGTTAACAAGAGAATTTGTTTGGATATGGTTGATATAGGTGGCTCAAAGTGGTGTAGATAAGGGAGAGGTGGGGTGTCTATTTATAAGTGTGGGGAGGGACATACGTAGAATTTTTAAAAGGATTAAAATATTATTAAGCCATATTCATGTAAATATGTCCCATAAACAATTCTATTTTGACCCTTAGGTGATAAGGGTATAAATAACTTTATCAAATAAGTATTAAGATGAAAAATTGTGTCATTATCACTTATTATAAGCGGAATGTACCTGTTCAACCCTTTTTTACAATGGTAGTAATATTTTTACCATAGTTACTATTCATAATGATAAAAAATGAAACTGGCCTCATTAATAAATTTGTAATTTTTTATTAAAAATTTTTACTCATTTTTTAAAATTAAATTTATAGAAATGTTATAAATTAATTTAATATAAAAATGAAAAATGCAACAAAAATGGTTTTCTAAAAAATGCCTTTTTAAGTTAAGAAGTAATTTTTTACCAAGATCAAGTAAAATGTTGACCCAAAAGGTTTTAATTGAATTATTATTAAAAAATGAAACTAATGAAATGTTTAAACCAATCCAATCTAAAATTTATCTTCAAAAATACTAGAAAAGAGAATATAATTTTCATTAAAAAATAGATATTTCACTATTCACCCAAAAAAATTATTTTTGGAAAATTCCAAAAAATTCACCCTATGATGATTTTAACATATTGATTTCAAAAATTAAGTTAATTTGTTAAAATAAAAATTCTAAAAATGGATTTAAATTAATTATAATATCCAGACACAAAATACAATAAAGACCACTTTTGAAGAAAACATATTATTGAAGCATAAAATGTCTTTATAGAAAATTGACTGCTTATTTATTAATAGATTTTAATTATATGAAACCTTTATATATATTTTTTCAAAATGAGGTTATTCCTTTTCATACCGCCAATTTAATGGCTTGGTTATAAAGGTATATTGTATTATGTTTCATTTAGACCCGAGTTTTCAGGTATCACAAGATATCAATGAAATTAATTTTACTTGAAAAGAAATGTATCATAAAATATTGGGGTGTTTTACGTTTTATTTTTTAAATAAAATATTATTTGAATTTAGTTTCTAGTATATACAATACATTATATAAATGATAATTTCAAAATTACTAACAAATATAAGAAGTATATCTATTGAGAATTTTTTCTTACGGATATTTTTAAAATATTATTCTATTTTTATACATATAGGTTTGAAGTTAATTTTTTTCCAAATTGAATTTTCTAAAATATTATGATAAATAAACTTCCATATTTTTATATTTAAAATAAAACTTGTTTAATCAAAATTCACTTTATATTTTTTTAAACACCTCTTCATTCATATTTAAAACTATAAATGTCTTGATAGATGTAGAATACCAAATAAATATTTATTCATAAAAATACTAATAAACTTTTCCAAGGTTGATTTTGGTATTTAAGGTATTTTTTCTTCATCAGAATACATTTATTTTACATAAATTTTGTTTCCTATAATTCCAAAACTAATAATATTTTTTATCATTTATTGGTCTCAATATAAAAATGTTTAAAATATATTATGTTTTATTCAAAATAAATTCCCTGAAATAAGTTGAGAAAATACTTTCATTAAGAATAAAATTTGAAATTTTATGATGAGTTCTATTTCATATATAGAATATTAGTTTCACATGGTTTACCAAGATATTAAAATTTATAATTATGACTATAGTATCCAAAAAAATAATTCAAGATTGTTATTAAAAAAATATAAACAATGAAAAACCCTCATGAGTATAATTTTGAAAAACATTAGATTTTCAAGAAGTAAAAAAAATGATAAAGACCATTAAAATGTTAGTATTAAGAGTTAAGAAGTATACACATACGTGTATATAGTATTCATTAAAAAACACTAATAATGTTTAGAAAATAATATTTTTACTTAAAAAATAATCAAATTAAACTATATAGATATCTTATAATGTGTTATTTTTAGAATTTTATTTCATTAATTTTAGAAAAATTATGTTTTCATCGATATAAAAAGGATAAAATAATTTATCATTCCGAAAATGAGATTTGGATTTTTTTTATAAAAATATTTTTCAAATAATATTACTATAAAATTTGTAATATAATGATCAAGACTTGTATTCCAAATCTATAAATAATTCTTAATTACACACCGACAATTTTTTTACATATTATGAATTCAAATCAATTTTATAGAAAATTTAATTTATTTGAATGATCAATTTATTCAAGGAATCACATATATTTCATCCATTATATTGAAATATTTCATGATAAGCTTCATCAAATAATAAAATAATTCTAAAAATCCAAGGTATAAGACATTAGAAATTATTATTGAGTTTTTTCTCTACAAATCGCCATGTTTAAATATTTTTCCCATGTAAATTGGCTCCAATCATGAAATATTCACCATAAAAATTTATAAAACCATTGAATTTTCTATAATATATATTTATATAAATAGATATCCCACAATTAAGATACAACATGCATTATTAGCTGTTCTTAAAAATATGGCACCGAAAATAGATTAATAAAGAATAAAATTTGGTACCCAAATTTTTTTGGGCCAAACTAGGTTAGCTAATATATTTTTTATATCCCATATTTCCTTATTTAGGTCATTGTGGAAATTATTATATTTTTCAAATAATGAATAATAAATATAATTTTTTAATTAGTCTAAAATGATAACTATTTAAATATAATTAAAATTGAATATTAATAATATTACATAAATTAATTAAGGAGGGAATAATATATGATAATGAATAAAATAAATTCTGGCTATAGTGGTGGAAATTGATATTATAATAAGGTTGAAAATGAAAACAATGATAAAAATGATGATGATGACAATGATAAATCAGTAGTGCATGGATATCTAAGAAAAACAAAACTAGAATAAGATATTATAAAATGATATAAGATGAAATTATGTTTGAATATAAATGAGTGAAATTTTATCTCAAAATTTTTTGTAAATTTTATTCTCTTAATTTTCATATAAGCAATGTGGAAACATGAATGATTGAAAAAGGGGATACTGTAGGGTTCTATGGGACATATATAACCCTTATTGTTGGGTTTTAGTGTGTGGAATATTTTTTGGATAAGTGTTCAAATTTACAAAACTAGTTTTCCTAGAATTATACTTAAATGAACCCGATATAGACATGTTCACCATTTATAGGGATTTCTAGGTTCATGTTTTCATAAGCACCGGTTTAATTGTGGTATGTAGAGGGATTAACTTATGGATGCATGAACTTGGGGAGAATTCAAGTTTTAATGGATGGAGTGACATAAATGGAAGTGTAGTTATGTATGTGTCATGGATGTCAAGAAATATGTGGAGATATTGAGAGAAATTGTTCTCATTTGATGAGAGTGAGGAAGAAAACCTCATATAGTAATCGTTTAAGAGGACTTGTGTAAGTGTTCCTTATGGTTTGAAAAGGATATATAAGATTCATTATCTGGATGTGTAAAGAGATATTACATTTCTCACTTGAAGGGATAATTGAATCACTGATACTCATATAGTCCCCTTGAATGAACTGATGTTCTTCTATGATGTTCATAATGCTGCCTAACCAGGAAGAATGGATTATTATTGTAAAGAACATTTATAAAGGATGAGATATGTTTTGGAACCAAGGACATTGGTTGCTATTACTGGAGTTTTGTTTGTGTTTGTTTTCAATCTGCACATGGATGACTAGGGATTTTGCAAGGAATGAGGTCATACATTTGGTTTTGAAAGAAGTATTGAAGGTGGCACAATTTTCTAGTGTTTTCCAAATTTTTGGACCTCAAAATTAGAAGTTTGGTGTTGGAAAACAAAGGTTCTTCATATAGGATTGAATGTTATGCGAAACGACAAAGAAAATCGAAAAAATAAGGGAACCACATACCTCAAAACATGGACCACATACCATGTTCAGAGAATGGTTCGTAACTACATTCCAGGTAGTAGGAATGGTACGCAGAGTGGTACAGGGAGCAGTGCATGGAACTGAAAACAGTTCACAGAAATGATACACGGTGACGGTATGCGGTGCGTCCAATGATGAAGGTTGAAATGAAAAATGGATCACAGTGATGGTATGCAGTGAAGGCATATGGTACATGGAGTGATGATGGTTAGTGTGATTATAATAGTATGTGAAACAGGAGTGGGATGCGGTGGTGGATAACCATACACAGATGGAGTTCAACATACTGTGCAGATTGTCCCACATTGAAAATTTGGGTAAATCGGATTAGGAAAATTTATGGAGTTATGTGCCTATTTAAGGAACATTAATCCCCTTTGTAAAGTGACAAGATTGGAGATCCAAAATTTGGGAAGAAATTTTGTGAAGGCCGAAGAGGTATGTGAAGGAGAAGATGGTACACGGAGAGAATCATCTATGTAAGCAAAACAATTTTCGGAAGAGAGTGCAGTTCATGTAGGAAGCTCTCATAGTACGCGGATGAGCAAGGAAGTACGCGGAGCAGGATGGTACATGGAGGAGTAGAGTGGTATGTGGAGTTGGGTAGTATGCAGAGAAGGACAGTTCGTGGAGAAGTTGGATGGTACGCAGAAACAACAACGATACTCGAAAACAACAGTGGTACGCAAAAGGAGCAGCAATACAAAAAACTCCGAAGGAAGCCTGAAAATTGACCAAATCAGTATGAAAAATTAATTTCCATAAAATATTAGTGTACAGTAAAATAAATTACATATGTAGGTGATTATGGGACTTCAATAGAGCATCCATTTATAGTTGATGATGTATGATCTAATGCTAAACCATTGAATTTACTTTAAAGTCATTAAACTCAGTGAAGATTCTTCCAATGTAGTGAGCAAGGAGGAGTTAGAAAAAGTGATCCAAGAGAAGTAGTGTGCTATACCTAAAACCCTGTAAAGGTAGTGTGCATAGCCTAAAGTGGCTGTGATAAACTCTTGTAATGAAAAACTTGTGAAGATTAGTGGTTTTTGGTACGACCAAAACACTGTCGGCATATGATCCTTGGACGTAGACCTTAGCGGTGAACCAGGTGAAATTGTTGTGTCAATTCTTTGTATGTCATTTTTTTTTCTGAAATTTATCTTCAGATAGGTTTAATAGGTTTCTACCAATGTGGTAATAAGATCCATCAGTTTAAAAGAAACATTTGACACCCTGATTCACCCCTCCCCTCTCAGGGTGTTCTCGGGTCCTATAATAAGGGAACTTTTTTGGTGTAATGGGATCAAGTGAAATTCAATCTAGAATGAAAAAATGGGATATCATCTATCTCCATGGTGGTATTTCCCATGGAGATCTTATAGATGAAAGTAGTGTTAAAGAGATGTTTCTATGGTTCTTGGAGTAAGTTCTTTTTAAATAATTCAACTATAAATCAGGTCGGGAAGGGTTAATAGAAGGAGGGATCCCATGTAACCCAGTTTATCCATTAATGAAATACGTTGTTCTTCCCCCGATGGAGTAGGAATAAATTCCAACCCATGTAATTTTTGTGTGTTTTTATTATTTCATTTATATCCCATTTTTATTATTGCTTGTTCACTATTTTTGTAAGATCATGAAGAATAACACAATGTTACTAAAATTTAGGTGATGTGTAGTTCAATATGTTAGAAAGGGTTATTAGACTTCCTAGTTCAAGACATTGAATTCATAGGGGTGTTTCATGAAACATTGAACCCATTTGCGTTACTTGTTCTACATGTTGAAGCCCAAAAGTAACTTCTAGTAATAGTAAGTTTACGGTTATGATTTTTTAGTTTCTAAAACTTGAAACTATGTGGGATACTTGGGTTCTAGAATCATGTGTTGTGGAAAATTAATTAATTAGTGGTTGCAATATACTGAATTATTTTTTATGGTTCCCCAATTCTCAACAAGTGGTATTAGAACCATGGTTGCTGAGTTATGGTGTCAGAGCTCAGTTGTAGAGCATCTAAGGAGTGTTTCATTGAGTTTTGGAAGATATATGGTCAGGTCTATTGGAATACTGCTAGTTATATCTAGTTGAGTGGTATTTCAATTATAGAATATTTTCATTTGTAAGATAATGATGATTATAGTGTTTCTAGGTATATCAATATTTCTATCAATAATATATGTCTTGAGGAACGTTCCATCATTTTGGTGATTTTCTAAACATGGTTGGAATATTATTAATGGCTTATGTAGATATTTTTAATCCATGAATAGTTTTAGATTCGGTGTGAGTTTATTATTTACAAAGTATACCTTCGCGACAAGTAATTTCTCTATTGACACATGAATATAAAGCTAGATGTTAATTACTGTAATATTATTAAGGAATTCCATGAAAACTTCCATGACACACATATGGTACCTTCACTATCAATATAGTATTATAAATGACAATAGATATTATAGTATAATTTCTAAGACTAAAAGGTATGTTCCTAAACGTAAATGATCATATATTCTGAAAATCCCACAGTTTAGATGGGGTGACTATTTGATCTATTAATATTCCCCCAAGAAAAGTCGAAAAGAATGAAGGTGGTGAATTAGTGTGATCTACATTTTAGAAAATAAAAATTTCCCGTATTTCACAAGTACACCTATTTTGTCAATAGATCTCAATCTCCTTCTGTATTACTTTGTTTTCATGGATGTAATGACATACCATAAAATAAATAATAAGGAACCTAAGGATTTTGTAACTATGTTATCATATAATGTGGATGAATACATCCTTGATGTATGGTGGTTTTTACCTAATATCTTGTTGGGCATTGTTAAATTCCTACGGGGATACACAAATTTAATAAATGATAAATCCCAGACAACTTACTAAAAATGATTTACTTAGAAATCCCAAGTGTCAAACCCACAGGGAAGATCCATATACCATAAATTAATTAAAGGAATTTAAATTTAAATTGGGTGATTTATTGTAGAGATATAAAAAGTGAAATAAAGATAGGTTTTTTAAATCAAGAGATGAGGAAAGATAGGTTCACTGATTTTTAGGTTAGTGAACTAAGGATTCAATTGATTTTGGGTTCATTCATGTTTTGTGTTGAAATTCGATCAACATGGATCCTTGGTCTAGGTACCCTACACTAATAATGTGATAGAACATTTGGAATGGTCATCTACTAGGTGAAGTCACAAAACTTGGTGAACCAAAACCTATTTAAAAATATCCGACCTAGATTTCAAAAACGGTCAAACAAAAACTAAGGAAATTAATTGATTAAATAAAATAGAAATCCTAAAATAACATTATAATGGTCATGAAATTGAAAATAAAGATACTGGAATTTAAAAACATAGTTACAGTAATCCAAAACATGAATAAAATAAAGAAATAATTCCTATCACCACATACCCCTACAATCACCTCATCATAAGGAAATAAAAATACTTTCTCATTCTAGGACTAAGAAGAATATGTATCATAAATACCCATAGAAGAATGGCAGTGAAGGGAGACAACAAATTAAGGATCTAGGGTGGCGTTCCGTGCATTGGTTGTCTTCCTTGCGGGTATCTCAATCTTCTTGGTCCATATGGTAGTCATTCATAGTCATGTATAAGTAGGGTTTTCTGTAAAAAAAACCTCATATAATGCATTAAATATTCAGTATTCAATAAAATTCATGATGTGTGAAGTTTACATTGCGTGCAAGTGTCAGCGGTGGTGGCTTCTTTCAGTTTTCTCCTATCTCTAAACTATACCATCATGTAATGTGTACATAGACTATAATGGATTTTAAATGTTTAAATTACTTCAATACTTACATTGGTTGTGGTTTTTTATTCTCTCTCTTGATGAATTCACATTGTGTAGTATTTATATGGTATGAAAAAAATATTTTTTTCTAGTTCTACAGACTACTCCACCATTATGTAATGTTGAAATTTGGATTAAAAAATCTGATTTTTCTCCAATTTTTTCTCATTTCTCAAACACCTATTGTTTCCAACCATAAAACATAAAACAAATAAAATAGTATAATAAATCAGATGGATTTTTAATTAAATTATAGAAATCAATGTATTAAAACACCCTAAAATACATGAATGAAATACAAAAATCAAATACCCCCATAGTTGAATTCATACTTGTCCTCAGGTATGAAATATAAACATACTACAAAGGACATTCACTCTACCATGATTTAAATTAAATTTTAATAAAAAATTGATCAAATGGGAAATTAAATATTCAAGCATCACATAGGAAAATTCATTAATGATTTAATTTTCAATGAAAAAACCAATCATGAATTTTACTTTCCTCTATTGAAATCACCAAGCCTTTTCATTCAACCATTTTTATTTTTCATTTTATTACTAATATGCAGACCAGTTTCATTTTACCTCACGTTTAATTTTTCCACTCATCATCAGGGTAAAATTATAAAAAAAAATTCCACATATTACTCAAGAACATATCACTTACCATAATTTTGTAAGGAATATATAATCTCCACTACATAAATAAAAAATCAAAATTAATAATGTAGACTTAACCATTAGGATCAATTGACTCTATGGATTAGGGTAGGTAGGTAAATGATGTAAAACATAAAGCTCAAAAAATATATTTAACTATAAAGCATAATGCATGATATCAAAATATAGGCCCCATAAAGATCTCCCTCTACATATGAAATCTCTCTCTTCCACCCAAAATCTCAAAGTGGGATCATGATACATGTAAGCAAGATGAATGAAACAAACTATCTTTCAATTTTTTTCTTTATTTTTTTAAAAATATTTTTATTAAAGAAAATATCACATCCTCTGCCTATCCATATTTGATCAAAAGATTGTCAATTTGGAAAAAGGCGATTTTTGATATTCCTAAGACACAACCCCATTTTTTCATTTTTTATCATTTATTGTTATATATATTTGTCAGAATGTGTGGTGAATAATAATAATTTATAATGGAAAATATCATGGAATTTCCCAAAAATCATAGAAATCTAAGTAACTTTTACTCAATAAAAAATATCCCTGTACATGGTGGATAGTCTCTCGACCGCACTTACTCTTTTAAATATAAAAAAACAATTAATAGAAGGAATGAATGGATAAAATATTCTTGTAAAATGGATCATTTCATAACAAGGATATTCATTGATTCTACAAGATAAAAAATTATTAATGATTGGTGGGTCTATAGTTAAAGGTCTAAAAAATAAGAATGTCTCAATCATATTAAAATTGATTTAATTCAATCATAACTTTGCTAATATGCGAAGAGAGTTCTAGAAGAGAACATTCCCAAGTTTCTTGAGAAATATATGTATGAATAATAGGTAAAATTACGATCAAAAGAGGTATAGAAAGTGATATGAATGGAAGGGATAATCACTCATGGAAATGCATAATAATAATAGAATAAATTAATGAAAATATTATAAATTTAAGGAATGTACAAATCTCATAGGAATTTAATTTACCAAAATTTACATGCTTTCCTAAATCATGATTTTCTTAATCCAAAACCACATTATTATCTCTACAAATTCATTTAACCTTTTTTAAATTCAAACATATTTAAAATTAATAGAATTTAAAGTATCCTAGGTAGTTTATGTCTCCTAGTTTAATTGATTATAGAAAGAATCAAGTGTTGGGTATGAAATTATAAATAAAATCTCTAAAAAATTTAAATTTGGTAACACAGTTGAAAAAAATAGCATTGTAATGCTTAATCCCATTTCTATGAATCTTCAATCATGGTTAAACATATTCTACCTGCTTCTGATTCACAATATGAATAACTCTCATGATATGTATTTTTTGTAATTCCTGGTTTGAGTGGAGTTCAATGCATGTAGTTGTCCATCAATTTTTTTTCATGTCTGTTACTTTTTACTTCCTGGTCATGATGGCACTGGATAAATAATGACACACAAGTGAAATTACATTCCATAATTAATGAAATTTAAAATAATTTAGGGAGATATCATGATTCTAAAAATATAAAATAAATAAATAAATATTTTAAAAACATGGGTTGCCTCTTGGAATTGATATTTTTTATTTTTTTCTCTAAAATTCCTTATTCAACTCAACTCAGGTGATAGATTATTGAAAATATATCACCCAGTCAAGGTCCATGAATGGTATCAGTTGTTTACTCTCTACATTGGTCAGTCCCTACCATTTTTATCTAAACAACCTCACTCTTATTGATGAGATCACATGTTTAGTTTCCATCAAACTGATCCACAATATATTCCATAATCTTGATGAAAAAATGGAAGGTCATGTACCATTTTTACTTGTTTTCCATTTTCCAACTAGGTGGAGTTGGTATATCTTCTATTGTTTGTGGTCTGACCTGTATGATTTTATTTCTTTTTTATCAGTACCTATAATTTGAATATTCTCTTCCAATACTTAAAAATACCTCTTATACTTCCTCTACTTTAGTGATGACCTCATCTTTCGGTATTTTTTATTCTCCAAACTAATTATCCTCTCTCTCATCAATGTTCTTCATTTCTATATGGATTCTAAAGTATACTTGTTCACTTCCTACCCTAAAACATTACTCACAACTTTTCAAATCGATGAGTTATGTTTTAGTTTCTAAAAATGGTTTCCAAAGAATAAGATGTGTCCTATATTGTTCCATTTCAAGAAAAAAAATTCAATAGGAAAGATAATCTTTTCAAATTTTATTAGAATGTATTCAATCAGCCTTCTTGGGGATTTCCATATTGGGTATACTAACTGAATAAGTTCTCTCATGGGATTTAGTTTCTTTATTCCTAGGATCGTTTGGGTGCTTTATGGTATTATTTTAATGATATATCATAAATGACATAAATATTTTTTACATTTACTATCTCCAATAAGGATAGGGATTGAAAAACTACCCGGATACCACTCCTTTATTGGTAAAATCATTGATACCATAATAGAGAATTCTCTTGAGAGTGTTGTTGTTCTAATATCTTCCTGATTTATTTAGTCCGTCTCTAGATAATTAGTGAAAATTGAGTATTTATGAATTTTGGAATGTGATTCTACAAAAGGAATATTAATTTTCAATTATTAAATTATTCAATAAATTTATCTGTTTTCCTATCCATATTTCCCTACTTCTTTCTCTTAGAAAATGGAAAACATGGTTTGCAGAGTGGTGGTTCCTATAATACTTATTCTTGTTCAGTTTTATCCTTATTATTATTTTCCATATCATCCATTTTTTATCATATTGTTTTCTTCTTCTTGTATAAGGATTTTCTTTAGTGACGTTTTTTCTTCTCAGAAAAATGAATTTTAATTCTACATGTGGGTTTGGTTCAGTTTCTTTTGGGAGAACCCCTATAAGACTTTCTCTAAGCTGTTCAATAATTTGTAGAACTTTAGGATTTGGATTCCACAATCCATAATTTGGATAATTTATTATTCCCTGATGTATTTGAGTAAAATTCCAATAGTGTTCATGTATTTAGCTAGTTTTTCCTCCAAATAATGAATTTGGCATGATAGTGAGGGACCTTGTGGTGCCTATTATGGAAATTCATGTGGCCTTTATTGATACCCTTGGACTTGAGTCTATTGCTGACTATGCCCCTAAAATTGATTTTTAATATAATAAATGTAATTTTTACCTCCTATATATGTACCTTGGGGATTATGAAAATACATAATCACATCTATTTTCTTACTCATAGACTCCATTTGACCGGCCATCCAGTTATTTTCCACCGTGTTCCCCCTATCCCTTGGGTGGTTTTTGACTGCCACTAGAAACTATTTCAATCCATCACATCGAATAGATTGTAGCTCTCCTTAGGTGTATTTCTCATTAGCGATCCTCTAGATATTGGATCTATAATGGATCTATTAAAATGTGATATATCTTTATAAAACATTTGATTAAGCAACTATATTTCCATACCATTATAAGAAGATTTGTGAGTTAAAATTTTGAATCTTTACTAAAAAATATAAAGTGAATCACCACCAAACTAATTAAAATTTTATATTTCTATACTAATTTTCAATGATTTTGATTTTGGGAAATATTATATCAGATTTTTTTCACCAACTCATCCTATATAGTGATGAAATGAAAATGGAGGATTTGAACCCATTACCTTGTGTTTTATTTCAGTGGAAATCTAAACAACCAAAGAGGAACCACATCAATTGTGTAAGATCCTAATCTTATAATGAGGTATATTCTTGTTTATGTTTTTATTGAAATCACTTAAAATGGTTAATGAAATATATTATGATTGTATAAAGTATCCCAAGGGTGTTTGGGGGGTTCAAGATGTGAAATAAGGGGAAAAGAGGCTATCCAATGAAAGTTGCATGATTCCCATATAGTTAGTGCAAACAATGTGCTAGAACTATTCACCCTAGATATGGGTGTTTCATGGTTGATCAATCCATGCATGTTGGGGGATCAAACCATGCGAGCTTGTATAGAGCCTTCCCACATTACTACCACATGATTTTTTAATCCACATGACTCGCCAGGACACTATATGACCTAGGCCCCTTCATAGATAGAGGGAGGTGCATGGTTGGCATATGAATTGACCATATATATAGAAAAGCCATACACCTCATTAAATGTGGGTAATTTAATATTTATCCCCCTTGGGATTTATGTTATCTTACCAAATTTTCCTCCCCATTCCTCCTACAGTAGTGAAGGGTGACAAACTCTTCCTCCTAGACTTCCCAAGGGTCAATCTCCCATATTTATAATCCATTTAGAGTGTTTTTGGGTGCGTATTGAAGCTCCAAGAAAGTATAACACTCCACTTTCCATTTTTTTGTATTAGGGTTTTTGGAACAGTTCTTATTTTTATGATCCCTTAAAACCCTATTTTTCCTGTGGATCCTAGGTTGTGGTGTCGAAGGATGTTTATATTTAGATCAATGGACAAGGTTGAGCAAGAATTAATCTACGAATTTTAGGTATGTGGTAAATAGTTTATATCATAAAGTCTTTATTTGAGGGTTATGTGTATGTTTTTGTATTATGGTACCTTATTATTGTGCATTTGATGTCCTCAGTTAGAATTGAAAAATTGGTTGGTTAAATGATGAATTGAACCCCTCATGATCCCCATGGGATGGATTGTAGTATATTAGACCGATAAAGTGCCTACCTTGGGGGTGTTCCACATTACTGAACATGGGATTGAATTATTAAATAAGAAATTGGATGGTTTATGAGATTGAAACTATGATAGTTATGTTTATAATGTAACTCGGGTTATTAAATGGAAATCAATTGGAATTGTGTTTAGTTGGTTAACATGGATTGTGAAATGAAATTAATGTTAATTCTGGTTAGTTGATAATATAGAATAAGGGTGTGTTTGGTATAGTTTAAATGATTTAAATGAGTTATGAATTATGAAATGGTATATGTGATAATGGGTTAAGATATGAAGATGGTATATGTGGTGAATGAACTATGGGTTGTCAATGGTAAGTATGCTAAAGGAGTTATGGTTTTTGAATGGTAGATGTGTTAAATGATGAAATAAGCATGATTATATGGATCAGTGGTATTATTTTGGTATTGTACTTGAGGATCCACACCCACAGGTTAGGTTAGACCAATGATCTAAGGCCCACCCCTATAATTCATGGGTTAGGGAGTCGAGTTGAGGCTCTATGACCCTAATGAATGAAAGTGATGTGAATACCTAGACTGAGGCTCCATGGTACGTGTTATGTATTGTTTTTTGTAATATTTTACCTTGTTATGTGTGGATATTGGCTCCTACCCCATATTCATAGTATATATGAATGAAATATTCCGAATTGTATTTCATGAAAATGTCTAACCCATGGAGAAAATACTAAAAGCAACTAAAGTGAATCTTGTTAACTTAATGGAACGTAGTTCCAATTTCTTATTATCTTATTATTAATTTTTTACCTACACAAACTATCTGTTTATAATGGATATTTTTATGATTCCATTAGTGATGGCCTACCGAGTTTCATTCACACCCTACTTGGGCGGGCATTAATAGTCTTCATGGTTGCAGGTCTGGACAAGGGAAAGGACCCTATGCTAGATGGTTTATTTGGGTATGGGATGTGTATGGATGAAGGATATGGATGTGAAGTCAAGAATAATTTAGGTTATTCTTATATTTTCCATTATTTTGGGTTTCCTTACCCATGTAACTTTATGAAATGACATAGTAGATTTACTGTTTAGTTGTGCGCTTGTACCTAGTATTAGGGAATAGAATCATGATGAAAGCTTATGATTTGTTTGTTTCCCTTAGTTCATATTTAATATAATGTAACTTACAATGATAAAGAGGGTATAATCTCCCCATATGTTCTATTAGACCCTCACTACTAGACAGATGCCTCTGGTGTATGGGGAGGAACACCAGAGGTCATGTGTAGAACTGGCTCAGGACAGTAGATTAGTGGTACATTGGTCAGAATGTTAAAAAGTGGAATCATAGGGAGTTTTTATTTTTGATTGTATTATTATTATGGAATGGTAGGTGGAAGACTAAGATGTGTTGAGCCCAGTAAATGGGCTCATGCATTAGAGTAGCTAACCCATGTATGATGGAAAACCCAAGTACCCAAGGTGGGATTGTTGTTCTTGATGTGTGTTGTTACTGTTGGATGATATTTCACCATGGGTGATGTTATTTTTGTGTGATGTGACTATTTTAAGGTATTTTTCTCATAGCCAAAATGACCCAAGGTTGTCCATACATGAAAATTTTTAGGAACCTATGGATATATGTGACATATGTAGTGGTAGGAAAACATGGGAAAGACATGTGGTATGTGAGAGATAAAATGGTTTTCATTTTTCTTGAAATTTTATGGAAATAGATTTTAATAAAGATGATACAATCAGGTAAAAGGGAAAAAATTTAATAGAATGATTAAAGAATAGTTCCTAATGAAGATTCATAAATGTTTTAAAATTTGGTTGGATGATTTGTAAATATATAAATGTTTCTAAATGAGAAAGATTTATGTTGTGAATGAAAAAAGATTAAAAATGGTTTCTAATGAAAGACTTTTGACTATATAAGTTTGTTTAGCCCATATTGACCATGACCTATGTTGGGGATGGATAAGGGTAGTGATATATATGTGGCAATTTCCATTGGTATATTGTATATAGAATGGGTTCTTTATGGATCTTAGAGAGCCTTATTTTGCGCAAACTATAGAAGCATTATGTTATGTGTTTTAGATGTGTGTTTGGAATTATAAAGAGATTCCCCCATGATAATGGGTGTGGGTTGGGAGACATAAGGTTGTATATGAGAATGATCCCCTATTAGTGGAGTAGGAAACCCCATTGATATAGAGTAAAAGAGGGGATGAGTAATTCGACGGGAACATTTCTCATTTCTTGGAGATGATGGAATGGGGCCTAGGGTGGGTTGTGCTGAGTATGTATGAATGTCCTAAAGATTTTTAGTTATACAACCCTTTGATGATTATTGGAGAGGGTGGACCTGAGGAAGATGAGTTTTGGATAAATTCCATCTAGATGATTCTGGATCACTTAGATAATCCTCTTGTTATGCGAGTCAAGTTAGTGTTTTATATGTTACATGGACTAGTAAAGAACTGAAGAGATATTCTGGTACATACTGACCATTAAGAAGGTATTTTTTTGAAATATTTCTAGTAAATGTTTTTGGAATATTTATTTCTGAATACCATGAGGTAAGATAAGGTTGAAGAGTTAATGAGGTTTAACCAGGGGGACTAGGACAGTATGACCCCTTCATCTACATACAATGATTTTTTCTAATGTTGTTAGGGGAAAAGGCCACTACATTGAGACATTTTTAGGATGGACATAGACATGAGATGAAGTCCCATGTTAAAATCTTCCATTTAAAGTGGTTTTCTAAAGTGGTGGACCATTCCCTTATTTTCGAAGGGAACGTCAAGGAGGCTTCTGGTTGGGGAAAGGTTGTTCTAGTTGGGCGATCTAGTTGTACTACATATAATGGTAGGAATGGATGTTTTGAGTGTTTTATGAGAGAAATGGTCTACCGAGTTCCCAGGGAAGAGGTTTGGCCTCCCAGGGACGTGACCGGGTGTTTTGTAATCAGTGCAGCAGGATGGGGCACATGCATATCCAGTTCCCTGAAGACCATTTGAGTGTTGAGTAGGGGACATGATGGGTCATCTACAGAGGATCTATAGTAACCCTCATATGTTGGGAAATTATAGATGATGAAAGCCGATGTAGAGTGTATTCGGGGGTTGGTTACCCCATACCAGGTAGACAGTTGGTGCTCTACTGTCTGTACCGGTTGGGGTAGTATACATGGTGATGTTGGACAAGGGTGTATTTATCATTAGGGTGTTGAAACACCAGGGATTCAGAATAGAGCCTAAGGTAGAGGGAAATTTCAACCCCTTGCACTTCATCCTACACCTTGAGGTGATGAGGATGGAACCTCTACATTTAGAGGTGACATTCTTGGAGCTTCCATGACTTCCAGTGATTTATTTGATACAGGTTCCTCACAGTCTTTTATATTTTCCTAGTTTTTTAATGTACTGGGTCTAGAGGTGGAAAATATGAGTGAGGTTATACCAATTGGTACACCATTAGGAGTACCATTATAAAATAACCATCAATGTAATGAGTATACCCATGATATTGGTGGGTACCATTTCTTATGGTACTTTTTTGTGCACAAGTTGTTAGGTTTTGATATGATATTAGGGATAGATTGCATGGTTTTGTATTAGGACCATATTTTCTTTTACTGACATAGGTTAATGTTAAAATACCTAGAGTGGGATACTTATGTTCACCATGGGGAACATGACACCTAGGTGGTCCGTGCATGGACCGTTAATCAGCGGTTGGGTGAGAAAACAACCCAAGTGGCATGTCTTATGCTGGATGATGGGGGAGTAGAGTGGGGTTTGTTTCCTTATATGGGGGATTAGTTCAAGGATGTTTTTTATGATGACTTCACTGGGATAAATTCCAAGATATAGGTTGAGTTCATTATTGTGTTTCTTCATATAGGAGAATCTATTTAAATACCACCACCAATAGAGAATTTGGAACTTAAAACATAGTTTATGGAATTCGAAAATGAAGGGTTTATTTTTCCAAGTATGTTTCCTTGGGGATATATAGTTTTCTTCTAGGAAGAATGTTGGTATGTTACATTTATGTGTCGATTATCAGATATTGAACTAAATGATAGTTACGTACTGATACCCTCTTCGGAGAATCGATGTTCTTTTTGACCAGCTGAGAGGTGATTCGGTGTTCTCCAAAATTGACATGGGATTAGGGTATCATCAAATTAGGGTGATAACTTCTGATACACCATAGAATAATTTTTTGGGGTAGGTATTATTTATATGAGTATTTTGTGATACCATTCGGGTTGACCAATGCACCATAAATGATTATATCCCCAATGAACCAAATATCTTACCCGTACCTAGATTAGTTTGTATTTGTCTTTGTGGATGACATCTTGGTGTACTCCAAGACTCATGATGATCATGTCAAACATCTTGACATCATCCTTGGTTCACTAAGATAGAATATGATATACTCCATGCAATATAAGTGTCATTTCTGGTTGGAAATGGTACATTTCTTAGGTCACATCATTTCTGAGGAAGGTGTGTTAATGGACCTATTGAAAGAAAAATCAATTTTAGCTTGCGAGTATCCTAGGAATGTTTCCGATATCCAAATATTTTTGGGTTTGATGGGATATTATCAATGGTTAATCAAAGACTTTTCCCATTTGGAAGAACACATTTTGGGATTGACCACCAAGGGAATAATGTTTTAATGGTTAGGGCATGTTAGGATGATTTCCACAAGTTAAGGAAGTGGTTTACTACTACACCAATTTTGATCCTACTTGAATTTGGAAATGAGTATACATTGTTTTGTGGTGGGTCCTTTTTTAGGATTGGGGAAGTGTCGATGTAGGATAAATGGGTTGTAGAGTATGGGTCAGGGTAGTTGATTCCTCATAACTGAAGCTAACCTATGTTGGATCATGATTTTTCCATATTGGTTTATGATTTAAATTTTTGGAAGCATTAATTTTCAAGAGAATGGTTTACCATGTATAATGATAATAAAATAATTAAGTACATCTTATACCATCATGATTTGATTATTTAGAAGATAATATGGGTCGAGTATGTTAAGTCATTTGATTTTGAGATGGTTTACACACTGATAAAGGGAAACACTGTTGGAAATTCTATGAGTCAAAAAACTCAAACTCAGGTAGTTCAGGAATCCAAATCTGAGAGGAGGATGATGGAGTTGTTTACTTAGATGCATATAGAAGTCCTGGAAAGAGAAGGATAGATGACCCTTGCATCTTTTCCAGTTGAGTACAATCTTTGGAGACGGATCAAGGGAAGACAATATGATGATCCAGAGTATCTGGACTCGAGGGAAAGTATTGAAGTTGGGGATTCACCTTCACAGTAGATTATTGATGATGATGAGATCATTTATGTTCATATAAGTGTTTTCGTGTTGACATATAGGAAGGAATAGTTTATGTGTGAGTTTCATGCCTAAAAGTGGGAGGTGCAAACTCGTTTGAAAAATATGTACCATGACGTGTGTATATAGTATTGGTGGATAGGGATGAATAAATAATTTCTAGGTTTCATGATGTTATGATATACCTATCAGTAGGTGAAGGCCGAGCATCAATGTCTTGGTGGTTTGTTACAACCATTTCCCATTCTGGAATGCAAGTTGGATGATGCTACAATTTATTTTTTGGTAAGTATCCTATAGAATCTTTAGAATAATGATGTGTTATGGGTTTTTTTGGATTAGTTGAAAAATGTGGAATGTTTCTTAATAATTCAATAGGCCTTCACCATTGACTAGTTGGGTGATTTATATGTTTGAGAGATAGTGTGGTCACATGGGATTCAGCAGACTATTGTTTCAGATCATGATCCATATTTTACTTCATGATTATGGAAGGTGTTATAGAATTCATTTGTTACATAGGTGTTTTTGAGTATATATTTACACACGTAGATAGATAGGCAGTCAAAATATACTATTCAAGTACTATAAGACATGTTGAGTTAATGTGTCTTAGAATTTGGTGATTCTTGGGAGATGAACGTGGTTCTTGTTGAGTTCACTTATAACAACAATTACCAGGTAACTATTTAGATGAAACCATATAAATATATCTATGTTAGTCCATGAAGATCACTGTTATGTTGGATTGAGGAAGGGTAATTAGAGGTTTTGGGACCGAACCTCGTACAAGAGACATTAAAGCAGAATTAGATGATTTGGAGACATATGGATTTGGACCATAGTAGGTAGAATTCAAATTATTATCGATGTCACTGACCAATTGAGTTTATAGTGGCTGATCATGTGTTCCTATGGGCGTCTCCATGGTTGGTGCATCATCAGATTCAAAAATAGTGTATGTTGGTGCCCAACTACATGGGGCTGTTTGAGATTGTAGAGAGGATCAGACCGGTGGGGTACTAGTTTGTTATCACACAATAGTAAAGTGTAATGCACAATGTTTTTCATGTGTCAAAGTTTAAGTATTATCACTTCGAACCTTCCATTGTGATAGATGTTGAGCTTGAGGTTGATGCGTCCTCTGAGGACAATCTGTTTCTTATTATGGATCACATTGAGAAATTCTTGTTGGGAAAGGCTGTGGAATTGGTTCTAGTGTTATGGAATCATGTTAATGTTTATGAGGAAACCTGGGAAATGGAAGAGGACGTTTGGGACTAGTGGCCCGATCCTTTTACCTTTGATTCTCAGTGATGTTTGGGAGTGAGGCTTGAGGATGATCCATTATAAGGTTGGATGGTTGTATGATTCCCGACTTCTAATGAGGTACATTATTGTTTATGTTTTATTTTAACTCCCTTAAAATTTTCATTGATTTTTTGTTAGTATAGAGGGACTAAAGGGGTGTCCTAGGGGTTTGGGATGTGATGGAAGGGGAAAATAGGACATCCAGTTTAGGTTGAATGGTTGGATCATGGTTAGTGATATCTGTACACACGATCTGTGCGACTTGGAGAGGGGTGGTGAACGGTTGATAAAAACATGAATGGTGGGGGAATAAACAACGCAGGATTGGATAGATCCATCATTTATTTTTACCACATGGTTTTTCAAGTAATTCTTCTCCCAAAGAGACCATGTGACCGAGGAGCCCTCTTGAACAGAGTGTGGTTCATAGTTGGCACACGGTTTGGCCAACTGTGCAACCTAACTGCATGACTAATTAAAGATGGGGAATTTACCTTTTTCCTCTATGGTTTTAGTTTTTATTACCTAATTTCCCTCCCCATTCGTCCAACATCATCCATGATTGATGATCACTTCCTCTCAAACATCCCAATGATAGATCTCGCTCGTTTTTGTAAGTCATTTGGAGCACTGTTGGTTAAGGATCAAAGCTCGGGTGAGTCTAACACTCCTCATTGCATCTTTTTCTAGATTAGGTTTTATGAAATTTTTCTTATTATTCAGAATCAATAAAACCCTATTTTCTAGTAGATCCTATGTTAGGTATTTAATGGGTGATTATGTTTGGATCAAAGGACAAGGTTGAGTGAGAATTCATCTACATATTTGAGGTAGCTGGTGTAAAAGTTTTTTCCAATAGTCTTGATGTGTGGGTTAGGTGTATGTGGTTGTTATATGTTACCATATTGTTGTGAATTTGATTTCATTAGTAATAATTGATAAATTGGTTTTTTAAATAATTAATGGATCCCCTCATTATCTCATTGCGATGTATTGAGTTTTTTTAGATCAGGAAAGAGGCTACCCATGGGGTGTTCTATATTCATGAACTGGGATTTGGTTATTAAACATGAAATTGAATTCTTTATGTGATAAAACCTATGATTTCTATGTTTATAATGTTAACATAGGTTATTAAAAGGAAATAAATGAGAACTGTTTTTATTTCATTAACATGGATTTTGAAATGAAATTTATTTTAATTGTGTTTAGTTGATAATATGTCATAAGGGGGAATTTGGTATAATGTAAATAAGTTAAATGAGTTTTGAATTTTAAAAGGATAAAAATGTTAATGGGATAAGACATGAATATGTTATATGTTTTTAATGAACTATGGGTTTTAAATGGTAATTGTGTTCAATGTGTTATGTTTTGTGAATGGTATATGTGTTAAATTATTAAATAAAAATTATCACATGGCTTAGTGGTATAAGTGGGGTATTGGACTTGATGCTCTACACCCATGGGTTGGGTTAGATAGTGGATCTAATACCCACCCATATAATCCATGTGTTATAGAGTCAGGTAGAGGCTCTATTCCTCTAATTAATGAATGTGATGTGAATACTTGGGCTGAGGCTTCAAGGCAAGTGTTATGTGTTGTTTTGTGTAATGTTTTCCCTTATGATACAGGGATCTTGATTACTTCCCATTATATATAGTCTATATGATCAGAATAGTTCAAAGTGTATTTGATGGAAATGGATAACCCATTGAACAAATAATGAATGTGGATAAAGTGAATCTTGTTAACTAATGGAACCAAGTTTTACTTTATGAAAATATTTTTATTCATTTTTTACTTGAATACATAATTTATTTAAATTGGATATTTTATAGAAACCATTTGTGGTGGCGTACTGAGTGGTACTCACACCCTGCTCGTTCTTCCATTCGATACCCAAGCAGACTTTATGATTGTAGGTAAGGACAAGAGAATGAGACATATTCTAGATGATTTATTCAGGCGTGGGATGTGCATGGATGAGGGGTCAAGATGTTGTGTTAGGACTCCTTTAGGGGATTCTTCAGTTTTTACTTATTTTTGATTTCCTTACACTTGACACTATATGACATGATATAACATATTTTGTATTTGGTTGTGGTCTTGTACCCTATTTTGGGGATTGGAGTCATGATTCATGTATATTGTTAATTTTTTTTTCTTATTTCATCTACTATGGATTACTATGATAAAGAGGGTATAGTCTCTCCATGTGTTCTATTAGACCACCAATACTAGATGATAGCCATTGGCATATAGGGAGGCACTCCTGAGGTCATGTGGAAAACTAGATTAGGGCACCAGATTAGTGGTAACTGGGTTGATACATTACAAGTTTAAACATTATTGAACTGAAAAGAATCATAGAGTTTAAGAAAAACATCATATATGCAAGTTTGGATCATCATGATTTATTAAATAAAATTGGATTACATTTTATATCAACTGGATGATTGCTGGATTTATCTGTGACTATTGTGTGATGACTAAGGGCACCAGAATACTGGGTTGATGACCCATCCATAAATGACTTCTATAATTCATAATCATGCGCATGTCTATTAGTGTTCTTGGAACTTCTTCATCCATGATGTACTATTCTTTCTTATTCTCTTCTTTCTATATTATTTTCTTGCATAATGTCTTCTTCAAATATGTGTCGAATGCAAGATAATCCATTGTTTAGTTCCCAAGAGTGTATTTTCTAGTAAATGGATTATTAATTCAAACCACAACATGAACACACCAAGTGCAAAAAATGAATTAAAATAAAAACAATTATCAGAATTCTTAATTAATTTTAACATAACGACAACTGTCATTAGAAATAGTTCTACGATTTGATATCCTATAGGGCGTCATAAAATTAATATGGGGATACACATATTTAATAAATAATAAAACATAGAAAACATACTAAAAATTTATTACTTGGAAATCCAAATTGTTGAAGCCACATGGATTATTTTTATGCCCTAAATTAATTACTAGAATTGAAATTAAAATTGGTTGATTGATTGGAGAGAGATTAAAAGTGCAGAAAAGATAAGGTTTTGAAAACAAGAGATGAGGCATGCCATGTTTAATGATTTTCATGTTTTTAAACTAGGGATTCTATTTATTTTATGTTTATTAATGTTAGGTGGAAAAATTTGGTCAGTATGGATCCTTGGTATGGGTACCCCACACTAATTATGTAATTGTACCTTTGGAATGGTCATATACTAAGTTAAATCACTAAACAAGGTGACCCAAAACCCTATTTAAACATAACTGACCTAGATTGTGTAATGTACATACCCAAATTGTGGAAATTAATTGATTTAATAAAATAAAACTCTTCAAATAACATTATAATGGTCAATAAATTGAAAATGAAAGAGAAAAAAATTGATAAAAAGAGTTGTAACAATCCAAAACATGAATAAAATAAGGAAATAATCCCTAACAACACTTCCCTCTACAATCACATCACTAGGAAAAATGAAAATTTATTGCTCATTCTAGAAATGATGAGAACAAGTATCATGGATACCTAAAGAAGAATGGTGGTGAAGAATGGTGGAGAAGAAAAGTTTCATAGTGGTGCTCTATGCATTGGTAGTAGTTCATGTAGGTATCTCCATCTCTGAGGTCAATATAGCAGTCTTCACTAAGTGTTAATAAGTATTATTTTCCATAAAAAACCCACATCCAACTCATTAAATATCCTATATTCTGAAAAATTCACGATGTGTAATGTTTACACAAAATTCATGTTTTGGTGGTAGGTATTTCTTCTAGTCTCCTCATATTTTTAAACTCTCATGTTGTGTAACATATATGAAAAATATAATGGAAATTAAAAGTGAAAATTACTTCATGACTTGAAATGGTGGCAGTGATGGATTATATCTGTCGATTACTTCATTTCATGTAATGTTTACATGAAATTAAAAATATCTTTTTCTAGTTCTCTAGCATACTCCACCTTTATGTAATACTGACATTTGGCATAAAAAATACAGTGTTTTACCAATTTTATCTCAATTCCAAAATACTTGTTTTTCCCACCATAAAATATAAAACAAGTCAAAAAGTCCAAGAATAGACAGGATTATCCATTAAAATATAATAATTATTGTACTAAAACACCCTAAAATAGATGCATGAAATAAAAATATCATTAACCCCCACATAGATTATATTTTTATCAAGATGAAGATCAATAAAATGTATTTCTTTTAACCTATTATCCTCCCTAAACTAGCTAAATTCCCGAAACAAATTTTAATTTTTGGAGTCAAGTACTAATGATATTTTTCTCCATAAATACAAGATTCAGCTGGCTCATCTGGAAGTATGATAAATGGTGTGTGGCTGTGTATCTCTTAAATAATGTTAATATGATATCCTTAAGAAATATACCAAAATCACATAGTTTTATCCTAGAATAAATATCTTGAAGGGTGGTCTTAGTACTATAGTATTTACAATATATAGATGTTATAGGCTGGTCCTATCATTGTTCCTAGATTCTTGAAATATTCTATCGTAGCAACATTATCCTCTTCTTCTTCTTATTTTCTTCTTCTTATTTAATTGAAAATATGTTCTTATCACATAAGGTGTTTGATCTAAATTCTCCTCCACACAAAGAATATTTTTTCTGATAATTTTTAGTTATCTCTCAACTATCACTTCTATCCTTCATATATTTTATACATTCTTTCACAAGACATAATAAAATATCATAATTAAATTATGGAAAATATAACTAAAGTAAAAAAATAATGATTTTGGTATTTTCAATACCTCAAGAAAACCACATGATTTCTTTACTATGATTTAGAATCCAAAATATTCAAACAATTGATTTCATGGGCATGAATTAAATGATCCTAAACTAATATTCCACATGTACAGATGATCATCAATTTAAACAAGTCAAATGATATATCTCCATAAGTTATCCATATTGGATACTCATAAATAATTTCAGATATTCATACTTGAATTCCAAAATATTATTAGGCTATGATAACCTTAATTCCTTCTCTTCCATTCCCTTATAACTTAACCTGAATTAGGGATCAATCATTAAATATCACAATATTTAATACTTGAAGATCAACACAATGTCATTTGATTTCATCATATTATATTTTCCTTTACATTTCACCCATGTGTATTTATTGAACTCTTATGTAAACCTTACATATGAGTAGTTGAATATTACGTATTGTATGTTGACCATTAAGCAAGGTCTTTAAACTCTTATGTATTCTACCATACTATGGAGGGACCCATATATAATCAATGGTTAACCAAATAAACCCTAACATATCATAGTTAAACGTAATACTTTCCTAAATTCTCTATATATAACATAGAAATATTCTTATTCTTTATTAAATAACTCTTATTCATCCTTTAGTATTTCAGGGTGACTATTACATATAGAGTGAAAATTAAAAGTGACCCTCACATATCCATTTAAAAATATAGATCAAGTCTTATATATATACTAAAAATTTTGAGTCACTATTTTGTATCATAGTGTGGATATATTACCTTTCAAATTTTTAGTCTTTAGGATTTAGAAAATATATATATATGTCCTTTTACACATATAACTATCCATCAAATCTTATATATTCTTTATAAAATATAGATGAATCTTATATACATAGGAATTTTTCAATTTTTGGTAGGAAAATAGTTTCTATTTAATATTATAATAAACTACCAAATATGATCTAAGGTGTTTCTTAAATCCTTATGAATTGTATTGTTTAAGGTTTTATGGTAAATAAGATACCAGAGTGGGGGTGCATTTTGGTTTCAAAACAAAATCATAATTATCATCCTCTTCATGTATTAAATCGATCTGCATTTCTCATTACTAATAAAATATATGATTATAGTAATAGAATTATAAATTGTATGAAATATAGTTAGCACAATATAAATAAAATGGTTCATAGTTTATGTTACGAATGAAAGATTTAACATAATATAAATTCAAATATAAAATATGGATTATTTTTGAAATAATAAGGTTTTTTATTTGTATTTGGATGTGGTGAGAGTAAAACTACATCAAGTATGTCATATTAGGTGTAATTAGTATCTTTTGGGTTTTAGATTGGTATTTTTTGTGGAAAAATTTTCATTCTCCTCTTGTGTTGGACGAAGGTGGAACATCCATTTTGGATTGGAAAGACAATTTTATGTAGTATCTATTATTACCGATTTTTTTCATATGTGGACAGGTGTGGAATGTTGGCAACTACTTTGAGTGCATCATGAGAACACCTAAAATATGTTTAGATCAGTGATTTTGATGGTAGGAATAATCATGTTTTAGAATAACCCGATCATGATTCCTTTAGCCCTAGAGGCTACCCATGATCATTTCAAAGAACTCACCAAGGTCTGAACCCAAATATTGGTGCAATTAAGTGGTTAATTTCTTAGACAACCAAACACATCATCATACTATATCACAAGGCCAATGCATTCTCGATCCGAATCACCCTTTTAACATCTTAACTTATTCTAAGACTAATAATAAAACTGAGATCCATTAGATTTCACATCTGAATTTATGTATGGAATTCATCAAGGATTCAATTGGAAATTAGGTTCATTCATCCACTAACATAGAAATACCACAAACACTCTCAAAGGACAGGTTCCATACCTCTTATACCCTTTTAATATATGACTCATTTCCCTACAACTAACATCAGACTCCCCTATATATTAGAATCCTTATCATCACACTACCAAACCAAAAAACATGATCATTACTACCTTCACCCCACCCATCGTAGAACAAAATGATTTCCAAAACCAAGATCACTCATAATAGAGCCCCATCAAGAAAAACTAATTCCCACTCATTTCTAACTCATAGAAATGTCAACCATGGAAAACGACAAAATAAACATCTTGACGAGAGTCACACCCTCAAACGACCAATGGATCAGTTACCATCATTCAACTTCCCCTATGGATTTTCAATCACACATCCAATGGACCCCATTTCATATGTGTGGCTATCCTGCTAATCCATGAACCCTCATCATATCAATACCAAAATTTTAATGACATAAATCAGTCATGAGACCACAACAGGCCCACTTTCGATGTCTCCTCTACCACATAGGGACATTTCTCGTTTCATCAAAACCCTTTAAAAACATTCCCATGATATTACATAAAAACCATTAGTCCCCAAATCACAGATGACCACTCAACAATTCTAGTTTAAACAATATCGCATGTATCAAACACATGAACTACCTCAATATCATATGAAAATAAATGACATATTCTCTAATACTAACCTAACTATAGAAAACCTGAATCATGACCCCATGAGTCAAAAATCACTAAAACTATGCTCAAGTTCTTATCCACTGGTAATGCCCCACATGCATGCTAGTATTATCAAGACAAGAGTTCCCTTTGTACTCCCATTCAAAACAATACATATCACATGGGGAAATCTTAACCATACAACTAGATATCGTGTAATGATATTACAAAACAAAAGCATTTACCTGAGATCTCACAAAACAATTATTTTTCATTGAGGTTCAATAGGGTCAGGTACTCAACAAGCCCTTCCCCTGAAAAATAATTTCCATACAAAAAATGCTATCACTCAAGGTGCCTTATCTGATGGAAACCAAATTAATCTGTCATTACTTTTTTCTAAAACACCCCTCAAGGGTATTAAAATATATGATCCACCCCTATACCCAATCCATAACTCATCACCTAGGCCTACCCCTCCTGTAATGTCTTCCCCAAGGAATAAAAATTCACAGACCACATCTGGAAGCACCTCAGATGCACCTCTTGTAACATGAATCACCCACCCATTCTTCTTATATATTATGAATCCCAATTTTTATCTAACCCATCTCATGGGTTTCCCACAAAAATAATCGGTCACTGAATCACTTAAAATCCGAAGTCGTGTCTCAAGGGTCCTAGGTCTCCCACCTCGACACAGGTTTAAGTCCTAATAAAGTTCATAGATAATGAGATGTTATCCATTATCCCATATGAAAAAGTCACAATATTCAATGTATAAAAAAACCCACATATGAGGTCTCAGAATGAACATAACAAGCGTCACATTCAAACTCATCAGTCCACCAGACACCAATTTTCATCGAGCATTGACCAATGAGAAAACTACTTTGGGAATAAGAGTATCTTCAATTAGGGTATATACATATAACCATTATATCCTTGAAAGTACATATCAAGGGAGTAAAATCCATTGGATTTGTTAAGTTAAATATTATTCCATGTTATATAGGAAGATTCTATATAGGTTGTTACTAAAACATTAAGTAATCGAACAAGAATATCAATGACTTAGAAATGGTTTCAAAAAAATGAATCCTTCACCTTACTAAAATACTAGGTTCATTACATGGCCACACATATATGAGATTTTGTTACCATTTTCAATTACTATCCACATATAGATCCATATGACTTTACATTTTAAGGAAATTCATATACTGGTCAACCCAAATGAGTCGAATTCAACCAAGTAGTTATATGAAAAAACATTGTTTGAGCAATTGAAGAGACATTATACAATAGATCCTCTCATGAGTGATAAAACCACATGGGAAGGATTACATATCTTGGGGATCCTACATGACTAATCATGATTTATGTTATTACTCTTTCCAATATTGTCCAAGAGACAAATCCAACATAATTATATTCTTTCTAAAGGTCAAAGAATAATAAATCTTTTCGAAATAATAAATATTGAAAATAATATATGTCACATGAAGTGAAAATCATATATAATAATAAAATCATGCATCAATAACAAAAATCACATTACTAGAAACTGGGACCTCCTACTAGAATAGGTGTGAAGGATGAATTATCCCAATATCAATCACAAGATCTAACGGATTCTAATATCTACTAGCTACCAAGATTAAAATATTAAAACAAAATAAAATTCTCTAATACCACTATATAATATACCAATACAGGGGAGACTTTCCCAGTACCCTGACCATGTTCCCCACATGAACTCATGTGCAAAACCTCATATTCCAGAGGTTGCTAATTAACAGTGGGGACTTAAGAAGGTACCATGGGAACAACATACCCCCAACATTAGAGTGAAAAATCATATAAAAAATAATTAAGGATCATAAATACTTGGTAATGAGGAAGGAATAAATAAACTAAACATGATAAATCAAAATTAAGTACTGATATAAGGTATACAATAATGATCACCCACTTAGCCACCCACATATACATGATAAGTATAAAAATAAAAATAAAAGAAATGAATCTACTAAAACATTGAGCCATACCTCATCCTAGGATCTATTTACTCATTGATCTATCCCAATAGATCTAAACTAGGACTTTTCCAAACGTTTTCCTATAGTTACATGGGTACAGAAGTGTCGTGGCCTCCTAAACAGCATGTGAGTACAAAACTCAATAGGGAACCCACCAAAAGGTCATGTATATAACATTTATTGTAGTGATATGGGAATATAACATTCATAGAATACATAAACTTCTTAAAAAACAATACGATATTCAAATAAATGTTGGAATGTCTCTGAACATGTTATTTGGACCATTCTATCCCATGTACCCAATATATATTGGGTCGATCCAAAGTTCTATGACCCCGATTGACAATGAATTCTTCAGTCTCATCCTTTTTCTCCCATTATAATAATTCATTTACTTTACATTGAACATTTCAATTTTAGTTAACGATTCAAATAATTCATTAGGTGGGTTATGGCTCTTAGAGTCATGGAGACACATCAGATTCAATATAAATAACACGTATTAAGCCATAGGGAACGTAATTAAGACCACCTAACTCAAAATAACCTTTTTCCTTTTTTATCTCCACCCTAATATCTATCATCCAGAATTTCCCAGACCAATTTAAGCTCATCCTTGATCCACTAACCATTAACAAATCACCCGAGGCCCTAAATCAAACCAACCTACACACATTAAATAATTATAATTTTTTTAATTTATGAATCAATTTAATTATAAAGAGGAATAATCACCTAAAAGTGAAATGATTACCTCACCACAAAAAATAACTGCAACAAAACACATGCCATTGACCCATAATCTTCTCCAAACTCGTTGTAGTCAAAATTCACAACATGCGTTGTCGATTAAAATATAATTCAACTTTAATTTAAATAAAAACTCTATAAAATTCCATGGTGTTATACACCTTCATAGAATCAATGAGTGGAAGTACTCGAATGTAATATCAGGACATATCCTCACTAGGAAGAACCAAATCCCCATTTCAATTGTCTGAATGTACCAAGATTCAATGAAATTAGAATGGATCCATAATTGGAAGGAAAAAACCCAGAGTTAATGGAGGAGGAAATAGATGGAGATCATTAGAGTCTAAGACATACCTAAAATTTGAAAAAACCCTTTAGAGAACCCCAACAATAAGGGGAATAAGGTTCAAGGATATGGGCTTAGTCATAAGGCCATGTGAGAAAAAATGGGAAGGAGTGGAAATGCTAGCCCCCTTAAAAATCCAAGGGGAAATTTTTCAATTTAGACACTTTAAGGACCACCATCTAGATGATGAGCGAAGACAACAAGTCAGTCCCTTGGCTTTCCCACCATCATACTGGTGGCAAGCAGATATCTAGTCGGTGGTTGCTGGCTATAACCACACTGCAACCTTTCCACCTTAGTTGACCTCCTACACTTCCCTAAAACCTCTGACTCCCAGATGATCCACCAACCCTATGTAAAAACATCTATTAGAGGTACTAAAACTATCGAAATTAAGTTATAAATAATTATTCAAAATCCATCACATACAATGGTTTGACTACATCTGATGATTTTACTACTTTTTTAAGGAAAACATTAAGCTTCAAAATGGTATTATTATCGTATTATGATAAAATATTAGAAATATACTTTTGATGTGAAACATTTTAGCATAGAAAATTGAAAATAGAAAAACTGAATGCATAAAATGCTGGAGATCCATGTCTATATATTGGTATTTAAAATTTCTATTATCAATGATTTTTTCATTTGATGTACAATTGGTTCTCAATGAATCACATAGAAAATGAAAGTCCCAAAAAAATGTTAAAAAAAATTCTTTTAAGAATTAAATTAAAAACATATTTGAAAGGAAAAGAAAAAGTTACCTTTTAGGGGAAAAAAACTCCACATATAAAAATTAATTAATTGATTTTTTTAAAAGTTAATGACTACACAATTTTAAATAATAATAGAATGAAAACATTAAAATACATGGCTAAAAATATTAATATTTCTTGAAGTTATCTTCTAAAAATAATGGATGATCTTCAGCTTTTATGGATAATCCAGGATGATGTTTTGAAAAAAAAAACTATAAAATTTTTACCAATAAAAATCATAAACTGCATTGATTGAAAACCCAATAATTTTGAAAAATAGTAAAATTTGAAAAAAATAATTCTTAAAAATAGATACGTTTTTAAAATATAGGAGTTTGAAAAATATATAAGTTTGAAAAAAAGATAAGTTTTAAAAATTTCCCCCCTACTTTTTTAACTAGAGTATTTCTTAAATTAAGTATATATATAAAACATGAATTAGATTGAAGATCACTTATGGTTGATTATTCTCAAATTTTGTTTAATAAATTTGAATCTTTCGAAAGTAAAGGTTTTTGTTAAAATATTTACAATCTGGTTTTCTATTTCAATAAAATCGATAAAAATATCTCCTTTTCATGTGTGATTATTAAGAAATAGGTGTCTAATATATATATATATATATATTTACTTTTCTAATGATTAAGGGTTTGGGTTTCTAGATAAGGAAATAAAACTAGTATTGCCACAAAGAAATGGAGTTCGAGTAAAACTCAAATCAAAATCTATGACCGTGTGCTGCATCCACAACACTTGAGCACAATAAATTATGATATATTATTCTTCAGTTGAGGAAAGTTATACAAAATGTTTTTTCCTATTAGGCCATGATACCAAATCATCTACTGATAAAGGAAATGTTTTAGAAGTAGATTATCTATTAAACAAACTTCCTTTAAAATAATCATCTGATTAAATTTGTAGAACAAATTTATTTTAAGAAGAATAAAATAATCCATGTTATGGAATACCCTTAAGATATCTGAAAATGAATTTTACTACTTTTAAATAATATTATTTTGTGTTAGATTAATATATAACACAAAAAAAAATTTAGACAAAAAATGTCTTATATACCATGAGGGGGGGGTCAGTGTGTTGATTTTTTTAAAACTTCTTCCTACCCCATTAGATATTGACCTTTTTATTTTGAGGGTTACTTCTTTTTCTCTTTCATGTTTATATTGATATTTTTCTATCCAATTTTTTTTTCAAATTATGATGCATATAAAGTGAAGAGAGAAAGAAAATGCAAGGGCACAATGATTTATACTTGTTTGACCCTCACTAGTTAACATCTAAGGTTCATGCAAAGAAAATGGGACAGTGTACCAAATCAACTAAAGTAAACTGTTGTTGATTTAGGTGAGGTCACTCCTGATTGGTCTCAAAGCCATTTTAAAGTATAAAATTGAATCACTATCTCCCCAAGATCACTTCTGTAACACCCATAGGTTTTTATGGAATATTTTCATTAAATAATTTTAATTTTTCAATATCTTGCATTACACACAATCGTGAGATTAAATGAACCATGAGATACCCTTATAATAAAATGAAAATTTTAACCTATCCATTATGTTATCAAGAATAAATATAACTAACATATGAAAATATATGGTGAGTTCATTGGCTTCCATTTATTTATAAAAAAATATAATCAATTATATATTTGTATTAATAAATTGAGTGTGTTATAATTAGTAATTAAAATTAAGGAAATATATATGTTATATACTTAATAATTTTTTTGATATTCATCGAATATTTTTTTTCATAGGGTATGAATACACCCAATTTGATGTATAAAAACCTATATTTTTCAAAAGTTTAATTTTCTGTCTTTTAATAGAGAATATATTTTAAATTAATATTTTCACATATTAATAATTTCTATATAACAAAATAAACAAGTTATTTAGAAGCGAGATGTAAAAATTTACTTTGAACAAAATTTTTATATTTTTATAATAACATTAATGTTTTGATAAATAGTAAAAATACACTTAATTTTATTGAAAACAGTTTTTTTCATCAAAATAATTTATATGGTTAAATTATAATATTTTAAGGTTCTATTGTATAAATATAATATATTTTTATCTTTTAATATAATTTATGTCATTATCCTTAATTTTACATTGAATTTAGATGTAAAAACATTTCAATCTTTTCCAATGTATTACCTTTTAAAATTCATTCTCTCTTATCGATAATGAGATTAATATTATATTAATTACTAAAAATTATGAATTTTTAATTTTGAAAAATGGATTTCATATTTGGAATAAGTTGTTCCAAATTATATATATATATATTTATATATATTTATTTTCGGGCATTATGAAGAGTATCTTCAGTAATTTTTATTAATACAGTATATGGGTAAATCGGGTAATTAAGGGTAAGAATAATATTATAAAATTACACTAACAGCTGTCTTAATAAAATTTGATGAGTGTGTTCAAAACTGAATCATCCTTGGGTCGACATTTTGTCATTTGGAAGTCACATGGAAGAGATTAGGACATTTAATTTAATTTATTTAATGAAAAATTAAATATGTCTTACTCAAATTTTAATAATTATATCATTTTTAAAATATGGTCATATAGAAGAGAAATTATATTATAAATATGCAATTTGAATCCAAAATTCTTATATTTATCATTAAAATTTATCTTTAATTTTTAGGAAATAACTAATTACCAAAAGGCTTATACTTTGACAATGTAGAAGATAATTAGTTGATGAGAAATCTATAAAACTATTTTTATTAAAATTATAATACCCACCAAAATACCAAAAAACATGACCAAATATTATTGGTCTAGAATATGTAGACTATATCCATTCAAGGGTCAAGGTTGTGACCATTTTGAGTCTTATAGAAGAGATTGTGACAATTGCGTTATTTTATAAAAAGTGATGTTAAAGTTGTCTCATTCATAATTTAATAAGTATAAAAATTTAAATGTTGTATTTCTAGAAGATAAATTTGAATACAACTATTCTTATGAAATATATTAGATTTATATTCATTATAGTATTTTATTTTTAATTTTTATTCAAAAAATGTCCCTATTAAATAATTACACAAAACTTTTGTATTAGTTATTTTATTAAGGGAAATATCAAATAAATGTTATTAAAAATATTAAAATAAATATACATTTGGAAAATTTATGTGTCCAATTAATTTTATAGATGATCTTGACCTGTCAATAAAATAATAAAATAATTTTTAGACGTTAAAATTTTATCCTAATATTTTTAAAAATCAACGAGTTCAGTAGTGTCAAAATGGACACTATTGGTTGTTTATCAAAATAATGTTTTAATAAATTATTTAAAAATAATAAATCATTTTTAAAAAATTAATAATAATTATTATATGGTCTAAAAATTTCTAAGGTATTTATTTATGGTCAAATTGACATCAAATAAGTAATTATTCCACCCTCTTAATTTTGAATTTTTAGTTACCGTTGTTAAAAATTAAATAGAATAACTAAATGTTAATTAAAATGATAATGTTTAAATTGACATAAAAACTTGTCTAAAATATGTTGGTTGATGATATTACAACACTATATATTCCTATCTTCTAAAATGGGGGATTTTGGAGGTTTTTAGATAGGGTTTTATTTTATTATAAATTAATACTCTTCAAGATCCCAAAAGTTCCCCTCACCTCAATTTTAAAAGGGCACCTCATCCCTCACATATTTACCCCAATTTGAGCATTAAATATCGTCCATACCCTATAAATTTCCCTTATATGCTTTCATAGTTAACTTATATAGGTTATGGTCTTCTTTAAAGACCAAATCTAGTCCTCTATGTGGAGATTTATTGGAATCACGTCGAAGAAGAGGTAATATCCTATACCGATTATTTCAAACTTCATTATTCATATATTCCCTATTCATGAGTTTTTTAATTATAATGTAATAACACAAGAATCATTTATATATTTATATTTTGTTATGATTTTGTAAAAACAATATTCTACTTTCTATCCATCCTACGAAAAATGAAATCACCACGCGTGCGTGCATGAAACTTGTCGTCTCCATGTTGTGGTGTAATATTTTTTTACAAGAATATTAGTAGGATGAATATAATGAGGGAAATAATAACTATATATTAATATTATAATATTATAATTACTCTTAAATATTATACACCATCCACTTCAATACCATTCAACAATTATGGGAATGATATCATCACTTATGCGCATGTACGACCTACCGTCTCCAAGATGTGATTCAATTCACTCTACATAAACATAATTAAATCAAGATTATGTGAATTAATTGAATGAATAAATATGATATATATTATACCAATATAATTCGATAAATTATATAACTATAACCTAATAAGAAATAAGAACTTATTCGGCAAAACATGCGCAAGAAAACAAAGAAGTTAACACCTGATGGATGAGTAATAATGTTACTAACAAACGAATGATAATATGATCATATATGATGTCATAAAAAATAAAATGATTCTGAAATTATTAACTGACATTATTTAAATAATTATACAGGAGGTTCAAATACATAAAATGTTAATTGGACCTAAGGTAAGGGATAATTTCGCAATCAAATTATTATCCATGAATGTTTACATATAAGTATTTACTAGGGTATATTTATCATCCATGTCCATGTATCCTAATTATTTACTATAAACTATTATTTATATTATTATATAATCATTTATATTCAATTTTAACCATTGGTAAATTTTTATTAAATGGTATGAAAGGAATATTTTGTCTTTTTCGATACGAGGTACTTTTTGACATTTCTGGAAAAATTACGAGGTAAATGTTTTTTAAATTATATGTAATGAATGTATTTATATGTTTTCATAACTAATTATTTCCTTGATACTTCATATACATTATTTCATGTTTATTTTTAAATAATTAATTTTATTTTAAAATTTCACAGTATTTTGGGTAAAAATGTTATTGAAGAAGACAAGATATTTTATCAATAACTAATTTCAAGTGTTGTATAAAAATTATTTTCCTGTCTAAGATGGAATTATTTAATAATATTATATTTCAATTATACTAACCCTATTATAATTTTAGGTTATATTAATTTTTTATGTAATTCGATTTATGAAATCCATTTGTTAACTTGGATTATGTTAGGATGAAATGATGTTTAAGAAACCCATTTTATTCCTTAGGTTATGCTATGATGAATAATTTATGTTTCTATGTAACACTAAAGAATTATTTCATTATGAGATGGGTGGGAATTATATATCCCTTAAATTCCTTTTTTAAGGATTTATATCTCATGATATAGACAGGACTAGAACGGGAAATGATCTCAGTTCAATAGTATAGGGCTATAACGAGGAGTGAACTCGATTTAGTAATGGAATTTGTCCGCTATAATGGTATTTGAAATCAGACATGACTATTATGAAATGAATTTAGATTCTTATATGTATTCCAAAAAAAATCATGTCTTATGTTATGACTTTTGGGATTGCGTTAAATGATTCTTATGAAGTTTTATGATTTATCCCGTGGCATGATATCACAATCTTTCATATGTAGCATAACATTTTCCAATGTGATGTTCTTCTATCTTATAATTATGATATGATTGATATCTTCCTTTTTAACCTTAATGAGAATTTTAGATCACCCTTTTATATGTTTTTTTACCTCATTCATGAATAAGGGTATTAAGTAAGATATGTCAAAAGTGGTCTAGTTATGATGAAATAAGTGGGAGACAATGAAGATGTCTTTGCAACCAGTTATTTTTGTTTCCTAGTTTCTAAAGTCACTTAAATATACAGTCCTATCATAGATTTTTTATATTTTTAATGAATATACTTTAATTTTGATGTAATATCCATGTCTGTAAAGTATTGGTCACTAAAGTTGGTATGAGAGGAAAGGTATAGTTAACCTTTGGAAACTAGGATGAGAAAACCATAGGAAAAACCCTAAGGATATGTTGAAGTATATGTTACTATCATAGTGTTCTAGAAATGATCATAATAACCTAGAATAAAACCTAATGATTCCTAAATTAAAATTTTATTTTTGATTATGTAGATTTACCATTATGATCAGTGTTACTAACATTATGATTCTTGGTTTTAGTCAAAGGATGAAACCTTGAGGAACTGCGTTAATATTTAATACAATGGGAAATGTAATTATTTTCCTATAAAGAAACTAAATATTACAGTATATGGAATGAAAAATCTTATAGCTATTCTCATACAACTCTATCAAGCTATGAATCATATAGGACTTCCAAACAATCTATGGAGGGAAAAAAATTATTTTGAGTCCATCACGAGGAAGCATCCACCTTCTTCCAATGGGTATTCTGACCCATTAGTGGCTGAAAAATGGATAGATATCTCTGAAAAGATCTTTTTAGTTTTCAGATGTTCGAAACATGATAAATTCAGCTTATTAGTCTATATTTTAGATGATGAAGTTGATCAAAGATGGAACCTTATCAAGAATACTTGGCAAAGAGATGAAATTGAATTCATGAAATGGGACGAGTTCAAGAACTTATTTTTCAATAATTTATTTCCTTGTATTCTTAGAAAAAATATGGAGAAAGAGTTTCTTGTACATAAGAAAATTGAATACGAATCCATTTGTACCATAAAAAAATGTTATAATACTTTCAAGGTACGATTGTATAATTATTATCCAATATGAGATTAAAATTGATTGATTCTATAGTGGATTAAAAACAAGTCTTTGAGGGGAATTATCCACAAGGGACTTAAATATCTATTAGGAAATCATTCGATGTTCTCTCAATTTTGAGATGGATATTGGTGTAACCAATCGGTCCTATGGATTTAATAAGAAGGAAAAAATGGAATTAAAGGGAAAATATAAGTACCACATTAAAAAGAAGATGATTTTTCCCTTATTCTAAATGTGTGGAAATAAACATAGAGGAAATTGTATTAAAGTGACTATTAAATGTTTTTAGTGTGGAAAAGATGGACATAAGGCAGTTGAATGCTAAAGTGATGGAAAAAATGTGTCTAATGATTCGAATAAAAAAAGGATGCATAAAATACCCCTCCAACACTTTAATGTTACAAGTGAAAGGAAACAAGTAATTATGACAAAAAATTCCCTAATAAAATGGTTATTGATGATGAAAAATGTCATCAAACTCTTAAAGTAAAAGATAAAGGCAAGTCACATGCTATCACAATCGGTGATGTGAAGTACGATAATAAAGTGGTGAAAGGTACACTTACCATCCACCCTAAAGTAGTAAATGTTTTATATGATTTTGGATCCACCCACTCTTTTATTTTGAATAAATTTTCTAAGTGTATTGCCTTATTATCTAAAAAATTAGATTTTTAGTTAGCTTTGACAAATTCTAACGGAACAACAGTCACATCAAAAGTTTATAATTATTATTCAGTGAAATTTTATGGAAAAGTGATTCCTACTAATCTTGTGATCCTTCTAATAATTTAATTTTATGTGATAATTGGCATGGATTGGATTCCCCTATATGAATCTCTTATCAGTTTTCAAGGATTGGAGGTCACATTTCATATTCCAGATCAATCTTCGATCATCTGTCCTATCGTTGAAAGTATTAATATAACCTTATCGTAGAAATATATTCCATATTATGGGTCCTGATACATATAAATAAAGGTTATCTATCTAAAATGGTTGGTGATAAAATCACAATAAAGAATAAACCCATTGTTCTAAAGTTTAATGATGCCTTTTAAGAAGAATTTCTAGGTCTTCCACCAAATTTTGAATTTGATTTTTCAATAAAACTCACAAGAGGTTCTATTCCTATTTCGAAGAAACATTATAGAATAGATCCAATTGAGTTAAAGGAATTGTAGAAGAAACTCCTAGGGAATCATGATAAGGGATTCATATTCCCTAGTGCATCACCTTAAGGATCACTTGTTCTGTTTGTTAAGAAGAAAGATGGATCAATGAGACTCTACATTTATTATCGAGAACATAAAAAGATCACTATAAAAACAAATATCATCTTCCCTGTATTTATAACTTATCTGACAAACTATATCGATATTAGTACTTTTCCAAGATTGAACTTCATTTACGATATCATCAATTAAGGGTCAAGAAGGAGGATATAAAAAAGACGACATTCCATACAAGGTATGGACACAATGAATTTATAGTGATTCCTTTTGGTCTTACTAATTCCCCCGCTATATTGATGGATCTAATGAATAGATTATTTATAGACTGTATTGATTAGTATGTGGTGTTATTTATTGATTATATTCTTGTCTATTTTAAGAGAATATAAAATCATGATGATCACTTTAGAATTATACTAAAGACCTTAAGAAAATATAAGATTTATGGAAAATTTACCAAGATTGAATTTTGGCTTCAGAAAGATTCATTTAGGGTCAATTAATCTCATGATAGGGGAAATATGTGGATCCAAAAAAATAAAAGTTATTAAATGTTGGATGAGACTAACATTGGAAATTGAGATCCAAATTTTTCCTGGTTTGGATGGATATTATCGATTTTTTGTGAAAGTTTTTTTAGGATCATCTAATCCACTCACCAAGCTGACTCAGAAAATATTTATGTTCATGTGGATGGAGGAATGTGGAGATAATTTCAAATAGCTAAAATTATGGTTAGCTAGTGAACCTATGAACACACTTCCTTATAGTGGAGAAAGTTTTGTGATCAATATTGATGCATCCAAGAAGGGGATGGGATGTGTTCTAATGAAAATGAGATGGTTATAGCTTATGTATCAGAAAAATTGAAAATCCATGGGAAAAATTTCCCAACTCCTAATTCGGAGTTAGATGTGGTAATTTTTTCACCAAAGATATAATGATATTATATTTATGGTGAAAGGTGTGATTTTATAATGATCATAATATTTTAACATTTATTTTCACACAAAAGGAGATGAATATGTGTCGAAGAATATGGTTGGAGTTGATTAAATATTATGAATTCTCAATACATCACCACCCTGGGAAAGAATACAAGGTGGCCAATGCTTTGAGTAAAATAGACCATGCTAGCCTATCAATGATGAGGATGAAAAAAGATCTAATATTTATGGATTTCAAGGGCTGGATCTTGAAATTTTAGGGGAAGGGGATAATTATTATATTTCTCAAATGAATGTTCAACCATATATACAAGTGTAGATTATAGAGGCATAGAAGGAAGATGTAGAGCTACAAAAGAAGGTGAGAAAGGTTCCTAAATTAAACTTTAATTGTGATGGAATAATAAGGTTTAGGAACCATGTTTGTATTCTCCCCATACCAGAATTAAAGAAGGAGCTATTAGATAAGGATCTTAGTTATTCATTATCTATTCATCCTAGAAGAAAAAAGATATATTGGGACCTAAAAGAGAATTTATAGTGCGATGGAATGAAAAGAGATGTTTCCAAATATGTATTTTGGTGCTTGGTTTGTCATCACGTTAAGGTAAAGAGACAAAAGTCTAAGGGGATGTTACAGCCATTACCCATACCAAAATAGAAATGGTAAAAAATCACTATAGACTTCATATCAGGACTTCCAAAAATATCTAAAGGACATAATGCTATAAGGGTTATAGTTTATCTCCTTACAAAGTCATCACACTTCAATGATATTAGGGGGGATTTCTCTCTTGATCATCTTTCTAAGATATATGTAAAGGAAGTGGTATGATTGAATGGAGTACCACTTTCCATTATATCTGATTGGGATCTGAGGTTTAACTGAATGTTATAAAGAATTCTTCAGTAGGCTCTAGATATTGAGTTATGTTTTAGCACTAATAATCATCCTTAGATAGAAAACTAGTCTAAGAGGAAAATTTAAACTCTAGAATACATGTTGAGAGCTTTCTCTATGAATTTTAAAGGTTGTTGGGTTTAACAACTACCTTTGGTGGAATTTTATTTCAACAATAGATTTCAATCTAGTATTCAGATGGATTATTATAAAGCCCTCTATGGATAGAAGAACATAACTCCAACTCTTTGGGATGATGTTGCGGAATGAAAGCTATTAGGACATGATCTTGTCGACGAAATGGCAGAAAAGGTCAGGTCTATTCAACAAAACATAAGAGCATCTCAGAGTCCACAAAAATGATAAGATGACAAAAAATGAAAAGACCTATAGTTTGAAGTAGGTGACATGTTTTTTCTACAAATACCTCCATGGAAGAGAGTATTGAGAATTGGAAATAAGGGTAAGCTGAGCCCTAGGTCTATCAGTCCTCTAGAAAATCTGGATCATGTTGGGAATGTAGCTTACTGATTGGAACTTCCACCGAATCTCACTCAAGTTCATGATGTTCTCCATGTATATTTCCTAATAAATTACATTCCTAATCCTTCACATGTACTAAACTCAGAATTCCTACCACTCAAGCAATATATTTCTTATGAATATCAACCAATAGAGATTCTAGATTATAGAAAAAAAGATCACCGAAAAATGACCACTCTTTTGGTTAATGTTTTTTTGTGGAACCAAAAATTTAAGGAAGCTATGTGGGAACATGGGGATATGATGAGGGAGAGATATCCTCATCTATTTTCTTCCAAGAAATGAATTTGGATAGTGAAATTCAGTTTTAGTGGGGTAGAATGTAACACACATATGTTTTTATGAAATATTTTCTTCAAATAATTTTAATTTTTTAATAGCTTTCATTGCACAAAATCGTGAGTTTAAATGAGCCACGAGGTGCCCATAGAAAAATGACCATTTTAACCTTACTGTTAGGTTAGAGGGAATAAATATAAATAATTTATTAATATATATGCTCAATTCATTGGCTACCATTTATTTTCAATAAAATAAAAATCAATTATATATTTATATTTTTTTTATTAATTAACTGAGTGAATTACTATTAGAAAATGAAATTAATTAAATATATGTTTTATATACGTCATAAAATATTTTTTTATATTCATCTAAAATATATTATTGACATAGAGTAAGAATAAACCCTATTTGATGTATACAATCCTATTTTTTTAAATGGGGAATTTTTGAACCTTTTATTAGGGAACCTCTATTAAATTAATATTTTGACACATTAATAATTTTTATACGAAGAAATAAACATGTTATTTTGAATTAGATTATAAAAAATTACATTGAATAAATTTTTTATATTTTTCTAATAACATTCTAATTTTGATGAATAGTAAAAATACAGTAAATTTCAATTGAAAACAACCTTTTTCACTAAAATATTTGGTATGGTTAAATTATAAATTTGAATGGTATTAAAGTATAAATAGAATATTTTTTATTATTCAATATAATGTATGTCATTATCATTAGTTTTACTTTGAATTCAAATGTAAAAACCTTACGATCTTTTCCAATGTTTAATCTTTTAAAACTCATTCTCTCTTTCTGACAATGACATTAATTTTAAATTAATCACTGAAACTTTGGTGTTTTGAATTTTGAAAATTGTATTTGGAATATGTAGTTCAAAATTATTTAAATCTGTTTATTTTATTTTTGGTCATTAGGATGAGTAACTTCAACAATTTTTATTAATACAGTAAAAGGTAAAATCAGGTAATTAAGGGTAAGAGCAGTGTTATAAAATCACCCTCAACCATTTATTAATATCATTAGATGTTTTTTTTCATCTTAAGTCATCCTTGGGTCGAAATGGTGTCCATTGGATGCCAGTTGGACGTGATTATGACATTTATTGTATTTTATTTAAAGAAAAAGTAAATATGTCTTAGTCAAATTTTAATAAATGCATCATTTTTAAAATAAGGTTATACAAAATATAAATTCTATTATAAATAATAAATTAAAATATATTCTTTTTTCTTTATCATGATAATTTATTTATAATTTTTAGGAAATAAATAATTACCTTAAAGACTTATACTTTGATGATGTAAAAAATAATTAATTTATGTGAAATCAATAAAACAATTTTTATTAAAATCGTAATAACCACTAAAATACCCATGAAATTAAAAAGTTATTTTTTTATTATTTTATATCTCGACCATATACATCCAAGTACCTAGTTAGTTACCTTTTTCAGCCTTATATAATATATTTTTGATACTTATGTTTTTTTAATTTAAAGTGATGTTAAAGTAGTCACATTCATAATTTAATAAGTATAACATTTTAAATGTTGGATTTTCCAAAATATAAATTTGAATAAAAATATTAATATGAAATATAGTAGATATATATTCATCATATTATATTATTTTTAATATTTATTCCAAAATAAGTGTATTAAATAATTACCCCAAACTGTTGTAGTAGTTATTTTTTAAGGGAAATATCAAATAAATGTTATTAAAAATATTAAAATAAATATAATTTAGGATAATGAATATGTCCCATGAATATTATAGACTACCTTGAACTAATATGAATATAATAAAATAATTTTTTCTAATCTAACTTGTTATATTAGTTTTTTTACAAATCAATGAATTGAATAGTGTCAAAATTGACACTTTTGATTGTTTATCAAAATAATATTTCATTAAATTATTTAAAAATAATAAAACATTTTTTAAAAATATATAATAATTATTATATATTATAAAATATAATTAGGTATTTATTTATGGTCTAATTGACATCAAAAAAGTATATATTTAACCCTTTTCATATTAAAATATTTGTTACCATAATTAAAAATTAAATTGAATAAATATGTGTTAATTAAAATGATAAGGTTTAAATTGATAGAAAAATGTGTCTAAAATATTATGGTTGCTAAGATTACAATACTATGTAATCTTATCTTTGAAATTGGGAATTTTTTGTGGTTAAAGGATGGGTTTTGTTTTTATTATAAATTAATAATGTTGGTGATCCCAAAAGTCTCCCTCGCCTCAATTATAAAAGGGCACCTCCTCCCTCACATATTTACTTCAATTTGATCCTTCAATCTCGTCCATAACCTATATATTTCCCTTATAAAATTCCCTAGTTACATTTTATAGGTTTTTTATTCTTTAAAGAACAAATCCAGTGCTCTAAGTGGATATTTAGAGGAAGCACGTCGAAGAAGAGGTAACCTCCTCTACTGATTCTTTCAAACTTCTTTCTTATTATACTTCCTCTTAATGAGTTGTTTCATTATAAAGTAATAACTCTAGTATCAATTATATACTAGGATTTTATTATTCTTATGTAACAACAATATTACACTTTCAAACCATCCTATGAAAAATGTAATCACAATGTGTGCGTACATACGGCTAACCATCTCCACGCCGTGGTGTAATACGCCTTTTCACCACCACATTACTTGGATGGGTATAATGATGGAAAAAATAAATAAATATGATTATTATAAAATGTTTTTAATTCTAAAATATTTTACTCATTCCACTTCAATACCATTCAACAATTATTGGAATGATATTGTCGCTCATACGTACGTACTGCCTACCATTTCCACGATGTGATGCGATTCATTCTACATGATTGTTATTAAAGAATTATTATAAAAATGAATGTAATGAATAAATATGATATATATTATACTAATATAACTTTTAAATGATATAATTATAACCTAATAATAGGAACAAGAACTTATTCAACAAAACATTCATAAGAAAATAAAGAAGTTAACACCCGATGGATGAGTAGAAATGTTTCTAACAAACAGATGATAATAAAATATTATATGATATCATAAAAAAACGAAAATTATTCTGAAATATTTCAATGAAATTATTTAAATCATTATACATGAGGATCATATATATACAAAGGAAATTTGACCTAAGGTAAGGGATAATTTTTCAATCTCATTATTATCTGAGATTGTTTATAAGTAAGTATTTACTGGGGTATATTTATCATCCATATCCGTGATTCATAGTTATATATTCCAAAATATTCATTCTATTCTTATATAATTTTTTACAGTCGATTATACCCATTGGAAATTTTTTATTAATGGTTATTAAAGGAATCTTTTTGTCTTTTTCGATATGAGGCGCTTTTTGACTTTTTCAGAAAAATTATGAGGAGAATGTTTTTTTGACTTATATAGCATGAATGGATTTTTACATTTTCCTAACAATTTATTTACATAAATCTTACTATTCATTATTTCAATTCTATTTTCAAATAAATTCCTTTCTTTTAAAATTGTGTTCCATTTTGAGAAAAGAAAACATTTTTGAAGAGAAAATGATGTTTTCCTCGAGAATTAATTTCTAGTGTTATATAAAAACTATTTTCCATATAATATAGAATTATTTAATAGGGTTATGTTTTAGGTATATTATCCCTATTATTATTATGGTTTTATTATGTTTTTATGGAATTATATTTATTAAATCCATTTGTCTTACATGGATTATGTTATGATAAAATGATGTTTAAGAAACCCATTTTATTCCTTGGGTTGGGCTATGATAAATGATTTATGTTTTTATTGAACACTTATGAATGATATCATTATGAGTTGTTTGGGACCGATGACTCCCTCCCATTAATTGGGTAAATATTTATATCTCATGAGATAGACATGGATGGAATGAGAAAAGATCTCGGTTCAGTAGTACACGGCTGAAATGTGGAGTGAACTTGGTTCAATAATGGACTTTTTCTGTTTTGATTGTCTTGGAAATGATCCATGATTAATATGAAATGATTCTCTATGCTTATGTGTATGACAAAAAGTTTCAGGTCTTATGTTATCATTTTTTGGATTAGGTTCATTGATTCTTATAAACTTTTAGGATTTATCCCATGACATGATATCACAATCTTTCATATGAAGAATAAGATTTTAAAATGTTATGTACTTCAGTATTATTATTATGATATGATTTATATCTCCCTTTTTTACTATTACTAATAATTTGAGCTAACCCTTTAATATGTTTCTTTTCCTCAGGTCATGAAGTAGGTTATTAATTAATATATGTCAAAAAGTGGTCTAATTATGAAGAAATAAGATGGAGACAATGAAGATATATTATGAACGTGTTGTTTATGTTTCCCAGTTTCTAAAGACACTATACCTATACAGTCCTTTCAAGGATTTTTTATATTTTTAATGAAAATTAATTAATTTTTAAGAAATATCAATGCAAGTAAAGTATGGGCATCTATAACTTCCATCAAAATTCCTTCTTATGAACAATAATTTAGAAGGAAAAAAATTAGAACCCCGGTTGAATAACAATATCTTATAGTTTTGAGAGTTGCACAAAAATTATTATAGGTTCCTTTGAACATAACATGATCTTTCATATCCTTGATGTGAAAATAACCTCAAGTATCAGTTTTCCATAAGAGATCATAAAAACTCCTCCACACTTTTGAAAGACCTTCAAGATATGACATGTATTCCATTCACTACCTTGGATATAGTAGTGAATGAAATCATTATACACGTATTTTTTAATGGTGTAGATCCTATGTATTGTTCTTATTATTCTTTTGAGTTTATATATAAAAAAAATTTATCATAGGCTAATGTTAGTAGGTATCTCATAGCATAATACCTTGTCATGTTACCCATGAGGGAGACCCAGAAACATAACCCCTTGCACGAGATCCTGACACATAACCCTATGTGTGAGATCTTGGTATGATACATTTGTGTGGGAATATGGTGCAAGACCCCTTGCAGAAGATCCTGGTGTGTAACCCCTTATGAGAGATCTTTTCATGTCACCCATTCATGAGACCCCTTGCATGATGTCCTAGAGTGTAACCCCTTACATGAGATCCTGGAATATAAAACTTGCATGGGATACTAGTGAGAGAACCCTTGCAGGATATCCTGACATGTAACCCTAACACAAGATTCTGGAACAACACCCCTTGCGGGAGACCCAAGCATATAACTAAATACTTGATATCCTGGCATGTAACACTTGTGTGAGATTCTAGCATGAGACCCATTGTACGTGATCCTGGTGTGTAACCAACTGCATGAGATCATAGCACATAACCCTTGTGCGAGATCCTAGAATGAGACCCCTTTGCAAATATTGTTTAGATCTTGAAAATCAGAAGACTCTATTCTATTCTCACGGATTGTATGACTTTGTTTTATTCATACAGATCCTGAGAATTTGTTCTGTTCTCATGGATCTTGTGATTACAATAGGTCTTCATATGCACACAAACATCCTGTGAATACTTCTCTTCTCAAGATACCATTGCAATAACCCTTCAAAAAACTAATTTTATAATTACATGGATCAGATGATTTGGGATTAAGACATTATTCTAATCTTGAAAAATAATGATGTGATTTTAATTGTGTATACTCATTTTCTTCACACAAAATAACTTCTTTGGAATTTTATTCAGATGATTCTTTTAAAAAAACTTCATGAACTATTAAGGAAGGTTTAGTGGATATATATATGAAAAATTACACTACCTTAATTCTAGAAATATTATACAATCTCCCATTATACTACCTTAGATATTAGAATCACACACTTCACATGATCACCTACCACATGTCACAAGCACATTGAATGATCAGCTACCACATGTTGCGAGTGATTCATGTGATCATCATCATTTTCTTTGAGAGTAGTTCATGATCCAAGATTTGAAATTGGGTTGGTTCAACCATTATCTTCCTAGGATGTCCTATAACTATGATATCTTTTAGGAAGGCCAATATGTATCCAATATCATCAACAATATCCTAGATAAGTACCATCATGAGTTTTTTGATCTCATTGACTAATATTTGGACCCTAATAAAAGTGTATTAACTGCTTCTAGTTCTGATAATTTTTCTACAAAGTACATTCATTGGATTTCTTCTCCTTAGGGACAACAGGATGCCTGGAATAACTTGATATGGTGTGATATAATTCCAAAAAAGTTAAACTTCCTCTTATGGAGGATAATAAATCATGCTGTACCCAATGATGACAGTGTGAGGAAAATGGGTATCATCCTTGTATCCAGATGCCATTGTTGTAGGGCGTATAAGGAGGAAAGTTTAAATCACGTGTTCTTCAAAGGTGAATGGGATATGGATGTTTGTAGATTATTTAGTGAGTACAGTGGTCTTTTATCATTGGAACTTCTTGTTTCATATTTTCTTGAAAAATTGTTTCAGGATTTAATTTTCACGGGCTCAGAAAAAAGTTGCAAGATCAGTGATTTTAAATGCTAGGTGTTGGTGTATCTGGAAGGATAGAAATAAGTACATATTTGATGAGATTTATTCCACATGGAGATCTAACATCATTATAAAAAAAATATCTCTTAATTGATAATGTTAGCAATATTTAAAATTGGTGTAATTCTCCCACTTTGATAACCATGCAGGTGAATTCTGTTGGTGTGAAACAGTCACATACTAGGACGAGGGGAAAATGGGTACGCTGGTTACTGCCTATTACGAGTTTCAAACTTAACAGTGATGGGTCAGTCATTTTGGGTATAATGTGTGGTGGTGGATTGGTTAGGGACTATAGGGGAAGTGTTCTACTAATATTTTATGCCTATTATGGGAGGGGAGGCTCCATCCAAGAAGAGGAAAAGGCTATGTATTCAGGACTTAGCCTATGTGCTAAGAATGATATTTCTATGAATCATATTGAAATAGATTCTATGATAATAAATGATTACATGAAGGAAAAAATATCTCCTCCTTAGATGATATCCTATATCAAAAGGAGGTGTCATTCTAGCATCAACAGGAACAACATCCAGGTGGTGCAAACATGGCCTGAAGGTAATAAGGTAGCCAACTATTTTGCATCCTTGGAGATGGAAGATCATGGTACTTACCTTAAATGTTTCCAAAATACCCATTATATGGAACTATAGGGAGTGAATCTGATTAGGGGAGACCATATTGGTCTTCACTATTTTATACCTCTATAATCTTGTATCTTTGGCATTTCCCACAACATTTTTTTATTTCCAGTGTTATATCTTATTTTTAATAAAAATTAAATCCATGATGATGATGGTTCATGATCCCATCATAATATCCATTGACAATCATACACTCAATGACATTTTCTTCTGGCTCTTCATGAATATCCAATCACAAAATCCACTAAAAATCATACACTTTTCATGATCCCATCTTGAGATCCAAATTCTATCATGTTCCCAGTGCCATTATCTTCCAATGCTTCACACGAACCCATCATGAGATCTAATGAAAATTAAGAAATCATGTGATTTCAAAAGATCAGGAGATACCTCTATCATTTCCAAATACCTTGTCGTTGATAAGTTTACATGATCTCTCTGTGAGATACTTTGACAATCATGCAGTGTCTCAAAGTGATTCACATGATATCTCCATGAGATATTCTAATAATAATGTCTTCTATACAGGTGATTTTCCTGATATGAATGTGATATACTTCTGAAAACCAAGTGTGATTCTATTGAACTCACCAAAAGATCTTCTAAAAATCAAATGGTTCTTTGTGAGATCTGTTCAGAAATTTAGCCGTCGTGAGATCAGACATATCATGATCCTCGAGACCATACAAGCCATTATACATGAGATCATACATCTCACAGTCCATGATATTATACATGTCACACTTCTTAAGATCAAACATCTCATGATCCACAAGATCATTCATCTCACTCTCCGCGAGATCAGACATCGCGTACTCCATGATACCAGGCATTCACACTCACTCTTAATTCCACTTCATAGAACTAGATGTAGTCCAAAACCTTAAATAGTTTCCAAAAATACAACCTACCAAAATGAACTATCAAGAGGGATAATTTCAACAATCACACCCTTTGGTTTTGTTGACAACACTTATCATATTTAAGAACCAAATTGTTGAAAAGTTAGATGCATGGGAAACCATTTTTCTTTTTCAACCCTAGATATTGATCAATTGAATTCATTAACACATACTCTAATACCACATGAATCAAGATCAGTCTGAGAAAAAAGAGAATAATGTAAATTTCATCATTGAATCACTTTATTCTCATACCTTCCACTGGAATCCTTCTTGATACCAAAATATGGAACAATCCCATCCTTCAAGACAAATTATCAACTAGAATATGTTTTTTAACTGTATTATGAACCCAAAGAAAACACCTTTATATGGTTCTTCTTCAATGATAGGCTAGTTTTAGCATCATTATATTTGAGACTCCCCCTATCTCACTACTCCCTCTATCAGCTTCTCCCCTCGTCTTGATTAATATATTTTCTCCGACTTTGTCAACAAACCCAAAATTCACTCTTTCTTGTTATGTAATAAGATAAATAACACATATCAGTATATAGGGGAAGCACACCAGTCCTCAGGGATAAGGGGTCTACAACTATGTTATTCAAGTTTGGGAAGTCAACCAAAATCCATGATCTAGTCTATGTCATTCAAATACTTATTCGAGTAAGGCCTTCGTTAGAATTTCTTTAACTTATAGTTTAGCAAGTGAATTCTCCATATTCTCAATCCAAAGATCATCATTATTCTTGATTAAGTTTCATTTTATTTCAATGGGGTTTTTCCTTGAAATATGATCTTGATTTTGTCTATTATTTATAACACTTGAATTATCACAATTGATACCGATCAAAGACTTCACTTAAATTTCCACCTTTCTCATAGAATTCAATATGAGATTCATTCATTTATGAATTTACTCCCTCTTAGCCAATGATATCTTTTACATCTAATTTTTGATAATCTAAAAAATCATGAGGGGACACACATTACTATTTTATCACCTGAAATCTATATAAAGAGAAATTACTCTCTCCCTTTGGACATGCACTTTTGTTTAGCCCATGAGACACCATAAGTTAAAATATTAACACCACCAAAATATATTAACTATATTAAATTTCACATGTGACTATATTTATAAACTTTTTTTTGAAAAATGGATTCTTTTAGTAATTTTCATGATCAGAGTCATATTATTCTTTATAGATACGCACTACTAAAATATTTTCATAAATTGAAATTACAACATGTAATTAAGTCATTGAAAAATCCTATAAGTCTATCACGTTATAAATATTTGTAGGAAATAATTGTTAAAACAATAAACTCCAATGTTGTTCATGTTACTCACTTGCTTACATAGATTCTAACAATATGGATTTTCTAAATTCATCATTGAAATCTCTTTTCAAATGAATATATATCTCGTAGAGTGATTTTCAACACATTTCCCTAAAAACCTCTAGCATTGGACTGATATAAATAATTTATAATGATTATTGAGATGAATAAAGATGTTATATTACTATTTAGAGTGGGGAGACACTTATAGGAAATGTTGTGGATTTTCTCTTATATCTTCTAGGTATCCCAAAAATAGTTAGCTAATACCACATTATTAGAACAGAATAGATAATCATAAAATTCGTGAATTTTTATGCTTCTCCTCCAATTGGTCTTCTATTGGTGGAAAATACCACTTGAAATATGACCCGATACCAATGGTTGAATATTTAATGTTACTTAAAACCAATGGATCATTCCAGTAATGCTTTAATATATATTTTATTTTAGATCATAATCTTTATCATTTGATCTTACTTTCCCATTGTATGCATCTTCAAGATATAGATTTGTAAAATAGTGTTTTTTTATAACACCAATTTTTGAATCTGATACCATATGTGAATTTAAAGTTGTTAGACTCTTCTTGTCACATGTATCTCTATTCAAATTCTGTAGTTATTCACTTTAAACACACACACACACACCAGGGATTGTATCTCCCCCTTATTCCTACAAAAATTCCAAAAGATATTTGAAAATTTTAACACATATTGAGAGGGGTACCTATGAAATCCTCAGTAAGAGGATTGTGGTCGATCTTAATGGACCTACACATTAATATTTTCCTGCAAAACACTATACTATTTTTCTTCTTCTTTCAACTGCCCAGTCAAATTTAACTATTCTATAAATATAACTAGAAATTATTTACCTAAATGATCAGTCTTCTTCTGATATGTAGATTTTGTAGGCCTATTATTTTTTCACAATTTGGGGTTTAAACCCACTAGTAAAATTTTACTTCTTTGATGCCCCATCAATATGATATTTTTTATGATTCTTTCTATGAGTAGGAATCTTTTCGCCAATCATATACTCTTTTCCCATCCTCCATTGGTGATCTATTTCTATTTCCCTCACTTCTCATTTTGTGTCATGAAACATGAATTTATCAAGGCATTTTTTATAAATATTTATTTTATTAGTTATCCAAACCACCTTCCCCTTTCTTCTTGGGTGTGATCCTTCCACTGAATTTAAATTCTTTTTACTTATAAATAGAGAAGATCCACCTTTTTTGTTCTTCTTTTTTTCACATTATTTACAATAGAGGTTTTTTTATTTTAAGAGTGGATGTGTATGATACATTATTCACTGATCTCCCTATTTACTCAGATAATTCAAACATATTCTTTAACTTATAATGTTATATTTGAATATTGGATTTTTTTTATATTACACTAAAATTTAAAATATCTTTTTAGGATTATTTTCCTTTCCTAATTTCTTAGAGCTAAAATACCTTGCAAAATTCCCATGATTAGAACATATAAAAAATATCCCATTAAAAACATACCTTTCATCATCATTTTCTAGTTGAGATATTTATGCAACAAGAAATATTCTTCTAACATTGACCCCATAGGAATCTTGACACATACTCATGGTGTGTCCCAGACATACTGAATGTTTTAATTTCATAGATACTTTCTTCTAAGAGGCTATTCTTTTAGATTTATTAATTAGATTATTCTTATTACCTAATTTATAAATATTTTGGTCTTAAAATCATGAGATATATTCCAAATATTCAAAATATAAACTTAAAATATGACCATGCATACCACAAAAACATCACTTGTTGTAGTCACTTTCTGTATTAGTCTTTTTTTGTTTCTAGAACCTATAAGATTTCCCTAATTTCTAGAACTATTCACGACTCTCTTTCTCCCATGCCTGGGATTGGCTTCATTGTATCTAATACCAGAATTTCCCAAACTGAATGACCCTTAGGATGAGACAATAATTTCATGTTTCCCCTCTAAAATAGAATATTTTCATTTAAAACATTATTACCATCCAAAGTATAGTCAAATAATAAATGAAAATAATCCTTCAATTTGGGATTTCCTTTGGCATTAGATTACTCCTATTCTTTCTAAAATGAATTTAGATCTTTTCCCAATTATTGAATCTCCTTATACCTAGATTGAATTTATGTATTAAGTTATCTATTGAGAGCCGTACCACTAGTCATCCAATCTTCCAATGGTTATTATATTTTCTCCACCATGTCACATTAATCATTTAGTTTAAAATTAAATTGAGAAAAAAATATTTAAATAACCCATTATATTATTATAGCCTTTGATTATCATGTATTCATTCAGACATGTTCGTAGTAAGATCATCATTTTTGGCATCTGAATTCTGAAATTCTTCTTGTTTCATATATTTTCCCTTGTCATCTACATTGAGTATTTTCAGTTCTTCCACTTGGGAATCATTCTTCTCCCATATATCTATGGAAAATTAATTATGTTTTTTATTTAATAATTTTATCTTTTTGGATTAAATTTCATATACTTGGATACTAATATATTTAGACTTATTTTATTTATCCAATTTCTATTCCAATTATTTTATTTAATGGAAAAAATTATAATTTTGTACTTCTTGAATTGGTTTAATCATCATTCATTCCATCATTACATGGAATATCAGTTTTTTCACTCATTCCTATAACATCACTGATTGAGTAAGTACGTTCACTATGTGGATCATCCAATCCATTATTTAGTACATTATTAGTCTCCATCAACTGAATCACACTCTTTCCATATACAATTCCACATTGAGGAATACTACCAAATTTATGCTTTCTCTTTAAATTTATTCCATTTTCTAAGGTACAATGAGATAAAAGAAGAGTAAAACATAAACTTCCACAAATTCTTAAACCAGTATAAGTGAACAAATACATAAAAACAAAGCTACCCTATTATTCTAATTATTAGGTAAAAATGGGTCTTCTATACCATGAGATGGGGGGGTGAATCATGGTTTGTATTTTCTTTTGAAACTTCTTCCTGTCCTACTATATCATGGCCTCTTTATTATGAGGTTCAATTGTTTCTTTTTAGTGATCATATTGACCTTATACATTCCAAATTTATTTGATGATGATGACTATAAAGTAAATAAAGAATGAAAACACTAAGAAACATAAATTCAAACTTTGGTAACCCTAATTAGGCTATGTATAAAAAGCATACAAAGCCAATGTTCCAATGTACCAAATCTACTAAAGTGCACTACTGTTGATTTTTTCCAGGTCACTCATTCATGGGATCACTTACCTTATAATATTTGGGGTAGATTCTCTATTTCATTGGGATCACTTGCCTCACACTTCCCTATTATTTTCACAACTTTATAAGGAGAATTTTTTTTTCATGAAAACCAATGAATAATATATTCTATTTTTGAGACTTGCACCAAATGTATGATAGGTGGCTTTGAACTTCAAATTTTCTTTCATAGACACTACGTGAACATCACTTAGAGCATCACTGTTCCATGATAGATCATGGAAACTCCTCCTCACTATTGAAATACCTTGAAGTGATTCCAAGTATTTCTTTCACTACCTTGGATGAAGTAGTGAATATACTCCTTATAGAAGTATTATTGAATGATGTAGATCCACTTTCTTTTTCTTTTTTATTATGAATTCAAATATGATAATGATATTTCTCATAGGGAAATGTTTTTGTGTATATCCTTACACAAGACCCTAGAATGTTACCCCTGTTTGATTCCCTATCTTGCAACCCATTGCATAGGATCCTGGTGCATAACCCATTGCATGAGATTTTAGTGTGAGACTCTTGAATGATATCCTAACATGGGGCCCCTTACATGAGATACTAAACTGTAACCCCTTGCATGAGATCTTGGATTGTAACCCTTTCATGATATCCTAGAGTGATACCCCTTGGGTGAGATCATGGCGTGTAACCACTTATTTGAGATCCTAATTCATAAGCCTTGTGCGTGATCCCAGTATGTGACCCTTTTGTATAAGATCCTAAAGAATAACCCCTTTCATGAGATCCTAGTATCTAACCCCTACATGATATCCTAGAATGAGACAACCTTCATGATATCCTGGTATGTAATCCCTTGTGTTTGATCTGGGCATGTATCCATTTCATGAGATTATAGGGAGAGACCCCTTTCACGACATCCTGGTGCTTAACCCCTTGAACAAGATATTAGCGCATAACCCTTTCAGGAGATCCTAGTGTGAGATCCATATACGAGATCCTATTACACTATTTCAAATCACAAGACTCTATTATTTTCTCTCTTATTGTAAGATTCTATTCAGTTCACACCAATTGTGAGACTTTGTTCTATTCTCACAAATCATATAATATCAAAGGGTCTACCTATGCTTTTAGAAACCCTACACATAATTCTATTCGCAAGATACCATCATGATACCCTTTAACATGAATTTATTCTAATTATATAGATCATGTGATTTTGACATAAGACATCATTCTAATCATGAGAAATAGTCACATGACATAAATAACATAAAATAATTTTCTTGAAGTGAAACCCCTTCGGAAGAAATTTCATAGATGAATATTTTATCAAAAACACCATTAGCTCTTATGGATAGGCCAGTTGGTATTTATAGGAAAAAGTCGACTGCCTTAAATCCAAAAATCAAGGACATCCATATGTTCCACTACCTTAGTAGTCAACATAATGTTCTTCATGTGATCACTTCACATGATCACCAACTACAAGTCACAAGTGCTACACATGATCATAATCATTTTATTTGAGAATGTAACATGATCTCATCATGATGTAAAATGAAAGTCATGTGGTTAGTGGAATTATATTCCATCACTTCACTATATCCCATCGTATGATCCAATAATAATCACATGCTTCACAAGATCCCATCATGGGATCAATAGTCAATCATGTGGTCAATACCACTATCTTTCTATACTTCACATGACCTCATAATGAGATCCAAAGAAAATTTTGAGATCACATGAATTTTAAGGACCAAAATATACGTCCTTCATATCCACCTTACTTGTCATCATGCACTACACATGATCTCTCTATGAGACCCTCTAACAATCATGCTTTGTCTTAAAGTGATTCACATGATCTATCCATGATATCCTCTAAGAATAATGTGATGTCTTAAGGTTATTAATATGATATTAATGATGGATCTTTTAAAAATTATGTGTGCTTTACATGAACTCACCATGAGATCTTCTGACAATCATGTGGTGCTTTCAGAGATCAGTTTAGACATTCATGCTTCATGAGATCAGACATTAAAACTCCATTAGATCATACAAATCATGCTCCATGAGATCATATATATCACACTCCATGATATTAGTAATTCTATATCCACTAGATCATATATATCGTGTTCTGTGAGATGAAACATCTCACACTTGGGGATATCAGACATTTCACACTCCGTAGGATTAGATATTCACACTCACTATTCATGATTACTTTGACAAAGATCCTTTTTCAAAAACCTTAATCCTTGTTAACAAACAAAATAAACCCAAAAAATCATCAATATGGATTTTTTCACATCAAATATACTAAGAATATTATGTCTAATCAACTGACATTAATATATAGAAAACATAAGATCATACTTTATAATAATTTTATAATGTTTTTCAATAACAAATTTCCAATTACATCAAGAACAAGTTTGATGGATGTTTCTATAGTAGTAATTATGTTCGATGCATTTTAAAAACTAAAAATATTGAGTAAATACTTAATAAATTTATGTATAATTAAAATATTTCCCTCTAGTTTATGAAAAATCTAAATATAAAGGAAAAATTTAGTTCTCTAATCATTCTCATTTGACAATAATTTTAAAAACGTTAAAAAAATCTATTAAAAATAGACTTTATGTTTGAAAAAAAATTATTTCATTAGCATTAATTTTAACAATGATGGTGTTTTTTGAAAATTTTATTTTTGAAAATGGTTGGATCAACACTTCCTTTAGAAAATTGTTTTTTAAAAATATCTCTTAAGTATATCAAAGAAATATTATTAGGTTTTTTAAGTACATAGTATCATTTTTTATGTTTAGAAACCTCTTATGGAAATTTAAAATCTTTAAAAACGAGAGTTTGTACAACATAATATTCCTCTTCAACAAAACCATTAAGAAAATAACTCTTCCCATCAATTTAAAATAAATTAAAATTCAGATTAGATGTAAATGAACAATAAGATATTGATATATTATAATATAGATATTGGAAAAAATTCTTCACCATATCTATGCCTTCTTTTTGAAAATATAATTATAAATAATTCTTTATTTATTTTTAATAAATATTCCCTTTTCCTCATATTAGTTTCCAAAAACTGATTTTAATCTAATTTTCTGTAGATATTTTGGACATACAACTTGGTTATAAACTTGTTTACATTCAAATTGATTAAAATATTATCTGTTAAAACATATTTTTCTTTTATCACCTAAAGAACCATCTATTCCCTTAGGCTCAAATTGTGACAGGAAGACCTGATGATCATAATGATTTCATAGGGAACTTCTAGTTTTAACCGGTTGACTTACATTTCCAATGACATAATCAGAAGGATGTTTACTTAATGTGGACTGATTTTTTGGTAATGTGGAGATATGATCTTTAACTATTGAATGAAAATATTCTGTTAAATTAGCTTACAGATATGTAAAATCTCGTAGTTTTACATCTAGAAAAGTTACAATCAATAGTTATAAATTATCTTATGTTAAAATTATAGAAGTATTTTTGAGAACATCATTAGTAATATGAATTTATAATGGTGAAAATAAGGATAAAATTCACCAGAATTTACAAGAATTGTTTCCTCAATAACATTGGATCCTTTTTTATAAGCTATATAATCTATACTAGTAGTAGAATAAAACATAAAAATTCCTTCATTGCATTTTAGATCAAATTTAGGTTACTAGTATTTTGTATTAAATATGATTAGTTTAAACCCAAAAACTATGAATTAAGAAAGTTTGGGATTTATTTCGATCCAGAACTCATAAGTATATTTATTATAAAAAGTTACTAGTAAAACTCCATTTATAGTATAGTAGTATGAACTCATATCCCCAGTCCAAAAATGTATACCAACTGAATACTAACTTAGAAATGATTGTGTAATTTCTTAAATAATTATATTTCTTCATGAAAATAAACCATTTTCTTTTTTTCTTGGTTCCAAAAAATTATGAGTAATACATTTTTATTTAAAATAGTTTCAAAATAAAATTAAAATAATTACCATCACAAACAATTTGGATAGTAACCGAAGGTATATTTTTCAAATTTTTAACACAAGCATGAAATAACTTAAAATGGTTAATATACTCAAGTTTTTGAGTGAGAAATAAAAAACAATTAAATCTCATATAGTTATTAACCATGTCATATAAATTTTATTTTCCTCCAATAATTCTAGTTGTGTATGTCCAAATCAATCCAGGTTCAGTAAATTTAAATAATAGATAGTTGGGAGTTCCATTTTAGATTTAAAACATGACTTATATTTCTTACAAAAATTTTCATGGATCATAGAATCTGGTTGAATTTAACTTATGTTATGATAGATCTTTAACATGTTCATTTCTATATGTTTTAGTTAAAATTTTGATGTTACATTATACTATTATCTTATTCCATAACCATGATAAGTCTAAAATTTCACTTAAACAAGGAAATTTATGATTCCTTAATTCTTCAAAGCTGGGTTTGAAAACATTTTCATTCCCATTAGATGATAATATTAATTTAACTTCTAAACTTTTAATAGTATATTTTTTATTCATGATGTTCACAAGATATCCCTTATCTCATAACCTACTTATGTTGACCAAGTTGTTCTTCATTCCTAATGCATATAAAATGTTTGAAGTTAATGTCTTCCAAATAAAATAAGGATTAACAATTATGATAATTTAACATTATTCATTTTATCCAAATGTGTTTCTTCATCTAAATTTATTTAAAATTTTAATGCTTGACTTATCTCTAGTCATATTTCTTAAACAACCACTGTCAATGTACCATTTGTTTATACTGATGGTACTAAACTTCGATTTCAAAAAAAGATAAAATTATGTTCTTGGTGCCCACATATTTTTGGGTTTAGTTTTATTAGAAAATAAAATTTTAGGAACCTTTATCTACCAATATTTTTAAAATTATATAATAGAAAATTATCCCGAAATAAAAGATTTAAGGAAACTGAAAACTTGAACTTTTTTAGTGAAAAATACATACTACAATGACCTCATATTTAAAGTTTAGTTAAAAAGGTAATTTTTCTAGTAAATAATAGTTTTATTGAAAATAATATTTATCATAAGTATAACTAGTACCATTTTATGTTCTATTATGTCTTATTTGTTTATATATTTTATCCTAATTTTATTTTCTAGATGTAGAGTTAGAGAAAAGTTCCTTTAAATAATAAAATTTGGATTTAGGTTGGACAATCAAATTTAAATTATATAAATTTTGATAAATTTATTTCTAGTCAAATAAATTTCTGTCCATAGAATTCAAGGAAGAATTACTTTTTAAACTAACTCAATTTAATGTTTTTTAAATTTATGAAGTTAATTTAAAAATAATTTTATTATATTTAATAAGTTTTTCTATATTAAAATCATAAGAAATTTTCTATGAATTATTTTCTTTACTCATAAGAGTTTTATATTTTTCCATTTCATTTATATTAGTTAAATATTCTTTATCTTCAAACGGATTAAAATTTTCAACGTCTATTGGTTTTTATTTTTTAATTTTATATATTTTGAATAATCATTTTAGTATTATAAACATATTTAAAATATATATTTAAATTTATAAGAGATTCCACAGTTATATTTTTAATTTGTTGTAATATTTTAATAAAAAACAACTATTTTTTGGCTTTCTATTCCAATGTCTTTTGGTGAACTATCTAAATAATTTTCACTTTAACTAGTAATCCAAGTATCTAATGGTTTAAAAATTTTCTTTCTTTTTATTTTATAATACCTTATTTGATTTATATTTTTAATATTAATATATCTATCTACTGATATTCTTGGACATAAAACACAATAATTTATTTTGAAATTTATGGTTTACCTAATATTATTATTTTTCATCATGAGATAATTGAATGATTTCCTTCTTTGGAACTTTATATTTTCTGGTATGAATGATATAATTATCATCTCATGTATTAATGTTATAGGATTTTATAGGATCATAATAATAGTCATAATAATCACCATAATAAATATGTGGTATAAGTGAATTTAAATTCTAAAGTGTTCCGAATAGTACTCCCACCATCACAAAATATCATTCCTTTACCAATATAGTTATTATATGGAAACTAAGTTGAAAATTTGATAAACTAATACTAATACATGTCATAATCACAGTTTTATAGTTTTTATCTAATTCCAGTTTAATTCCTCCTATGATACCAATTTTTTTAGGAGTGATGGTAAATAAGATACAACAGGGGAGGGGTGAATTCTAGTTTCAAATAAAACATACAATATTCTATCTCTTAAAGTGTTAAGTTGAAATGTTATTTGTATCACCAAAAAATCAATAACAACAGTAATATAATTATAAATTTTATAAAATATGATTTTCATAGAAAGAATGAAATGATCAGGATATTATATTACTAGTGAAAGAGTTAACTCAATGGGAATTCAAAAACAAAATACAGAGTATCGGTAAGTAAACCAAATACTCCTTTAAAAGGATATTAATAGAACTACACTTATAAAAAAAATTAAAAGGTATATACTTAAACCATATCAAATTTATCCATGAATTTCAGACTTTTTTAACATATCCTTGATTTTACACATATTAAAAGGTCTATCTTCCAATCTTTAGAATCCCTTGACTAAACCTGTTTGTAGATATTCACTTCCGTAAACTAGAAGCACTTGAGATCTATCTTCCTATACACAAAATCACTTGATCATATTATTGAAGATTTCTTTGTGTTCTTATTCATGTAATCCCTTGATCATTTAAAATGTATGGAAGAAAAAACTAAAAAAAATTTACAGATATATTTATAATGAAAATCTTACAATGGTAGATCGTAAATGGAGAACTCTGAAAGAAGAAACATTACACTGACCATATGTTCTCTAGGAAATAAGAAATTTCAATGACTAAAAATGAACAATAACTTTTAGAATGCTTGATCCATATGATCATTTATATATCATTTTATGGTTGAGGAGAATATACATTTATAGGCATCATTGTAACAAAATCCAAAGGTTAAATTTCATAAAAATCAGATTCAATTATAACTATATTGATAGTAATAAAATCATCTATTAATGAAATCAGTATGTTTATGAATCTGTTGATGAGTTAGATTGTGACCACTATGGTGCTTCAAAATTTTATGGAAGTAACATAGCATGAAACTTTAGATCATTGGATTTGTGTAAAATTGGTTTATTTCTTGAGTATTTAAATTACTGAAATTTCATTCTACATACGCTTAAACTTTATAAAACACTTCAAGTTAGATTATTTTTATATAAAGTGTATTGTGATTCTATAAATAAGGAAAGTGAATCATTGACTCAAATTAGTGTTTATAACTCAACACAGAATGACTCATTTCTTAAGTACTTCACTCAATGTTAAAATTAACATTCTTGGGTACTCCAAACTCCTTCAAAGATTTTCATATCACCACATAATTATTTTTCAATTGAATTCATTCTTATTAAAAAAAAATCAACACCAAGTGGGTTCAATAATACCCCACTTTGGATTTTCTGTCAATATTCGTATAGATAATTTATGTCAATAAATATTTTGTATTTTCTTCTATACCTCTTATTCAAATTAATTACAATGATATTAGAAATAGGGTGGTATCATATCACTAAAATATATGTGTCATAAATTATTCCAATCTAATTCAATCAGGAAAATGATTAGTGGATGAAAATAGAGTGATTAATATAGAGTATAATGCTTTCTATAAAACTGTAGAATGTGATCCCAACTAAAAAATTATTTTCTCAAGGATTGTTATGATAGTTTTTTTGGATAAAATAAAATTTTGAATACAATATCAAGATATTTTCAACTAAAATTCCTATACTAATACTAATAAATTATTAAAAAATCAGCACAACTAGTAGGCTTAGCTTAAAAAATCATCACTTTAATTTCTCATAATATCTTCATTTTCATATCATTGATCAAACTATTCCCCCCCCCCCATAACTTTAGAATTGGTACCTAAAAAATGGATGACATAATATGTAAACCTAGCTCATTAATGACACTTTCAAATCACTTTTTATATAATTCTAGATTTCCAGTAAATATTGACTTCTGCTGGATTACTCAATGTTCTCCACCTCAAGGGATACATTTTAGCATAACTTCATCACAAATTATCTATTTATCAAAAAAGATTTTTGATATCAATTTTTAGATGACTTATAATATGTTGTCTTCTGATCATCCATATATATTTGAAATTATATTTATCTCCATAGTTCTTCCCCTATAAATAGGAATCACCTCCAATTATATATAAATAATGAACAAAAAAATTATAGGGAATAATATGTATCTCTACTAATATTTAGTGAGAGAAAAAAATATGTGTGTTTCTTATCAACCAATATATGCTTCCATTTTTAACTATATATTTTATAGAACTCTTCATGCTTAAACTTTTTATTTCATTGGTAAGACACTTCTTGGGAAACATGGTTTCTTTTCATCTTTCATCAATATATTTATGAGGAATCATTTTCTTCATATCATCCATCAAGGAACATGTATCTCCTATTGTTAGCTTTATCTCCTTTAGAATCTTCATTTATACTGATAATTTAATAAAAAAATTCATTAAAATATATCTATCGTAATTCCACATTCCACTTAGTTCCTAAAGATCTCTTAGATCATCCTTTTTAGATAACCTCCGATGAAATTCGACTTCTTATACATGTGGAATTTCTTGTTTCAATTAATCATTTACATTCACTTATACTTATTCAATTTTTCTTTCTATTTTTATTTGATCTAGAAAAACAATCCTACACAATTTAAGAACATATTTATCTTTATTGAATATTTCACATAGTCTATCAATTGTAACATCCCGGTCCAAGGGAAACTCAACTGGTTCCCTAGACTAGTTCTCCCCCAAACCTCAGGTTCACCTCATCGTATACTAGAGGCTACCGACTAGCAATACATGCCTAAGGAGGTACCATGGGGAGATTATACACCCTATATCATAATTTCAAATCATATAATAAATCTAACAGTATCATACATATCAGATTATGAAGAAGAAATTAATAAACTAAACATTCAAGATCAAAATGAAATACCGATATAAGGCATACTAGACTGATCTACCACCAATCCAATCACTTTTACAATATTTTTAAGGAAATAAAAATAAAATCAATGGATCTACTCTAAATCCATTCCATTCCTCATCCTAGGATCCTATAAATATTGAGATTTCACAGTTGATTAAGCCTAGTCCTTTTCCCAACCTATTCCTGCAATCCATTTGTAGATTTGACTAGGTACCCAAGTACCATGGCTGCTTGAGAAGGGTGTGAGTATAATACTCAGTAGGAAACCCCCAACATGATCCCATACACTACAAATAATTCAATGACATATTCATGTGACATGCTCAAAAGACACAAACTATTAAAAAAAATATACAACCAAAAGTACCTACTTTGGCATGATGTAAGAATGTATATGAAAATGTTATATGGACCATCCCATCCCATGTACCCAATAAAAACTATGCCAAACCTTTGGTTCATGAAACTGATAAACCATACCTACTTCATCCATTACTAAGGTTCCTATGACTAAGCCTCAATGACCATGACTCCGTATAAATATTGGATATGAGGGTTTAATATAGGAATCCTAAATAATCAGGCCCAAATGACGAACAAATCATCATGAAAGGATAAAAAACAAGATCATAGGAGTTATATTCATCTCTTAAAATTTTAGGTTTAATGAATGGAATGAATCCAATTCCCGAGAAATCACTTGATCATATAAATTACCATGTCCCAATTCTAACAAGTTATATTTTAGGAAACCTTGGAATCTACATCAAGTGCCATTCATCAAGCTCAACTTGATCAATCTTAGGGGAACCTAGTAATATCATAAAAATCATGATAACAATCATGATAACAATAATCTCCAAATCCTGCACACCAAGATCCCGTACATGTTACGTGTCCTCAGGATCCATGGAATATAGGGTGTCTCATATAGACCTGTGGACGGATCATGGAATCCCTTACATTATCAACATGGATCAAAAGTCAGATCTAATGACAGATACAAAGAATCTTTGATGATGTCAAAGCATTCAAGACATATCATATCAGTATCACATGAGGCCCAAATCTGGAACCTAGGAAGCACCTATAAGAAACCATAACACTGTATTCATATCATATAAGGCTCTTAAGATGTATCCAAGGAAGCATCACTGGGAATCAACACTAAGTCATCGTCATCACATCAATCCCAAATGCAGAGTCCCAAGAAGATGTTTTTGGTATATACCACAACAACAAAAATAAATACGTGTAATCATAATCATAAGACAATGTTTATCCAAATGCCTACTCCCATCCCCATCATCTACATCATTATTGGTTCACTTATTTGGTGTGGTTTGTAAGGTGAAACCCTAACTATCTCTACTCAAACCCATAATGTAGCCTCCAAATATCGGTTAGTCATTGGGGTACCTATCATCATACCTCAGGTCACATCAATGGAAAGGTACCCATCTTGAACTCCATGGTCAGTCTAGGTCGATCATTCAACCAATCTATTTTAATTATCCAAATGTCTCCCATGTGTCACTAGGACCTCACTTGATCTACTTGGGCGACTCCACTTATGTCAGGACACACCTCCAAATGGAGTGGGAGAAGGGTTACTACATAGGTCCACATGATCACTCTTCACTTGGTAAAACCCAGAAAGGGTTATATTGTCATGCGGTGTACCAAAAATAACTCATTCCATTGGAAAATTGTTGTAACATACCTAACATTGATGCCACTCTACTGTGCCCTGAGCCTTGTAGGCTACATGGCCTCAAGTGCATCTCCCCAAATTCCAGAGGCTACTGACTAGTAGGGAGGGCCTAGGGTGTGTCTATGGAGAGACTATTCCCTCATTACCATGGTGTAACATAGTGGAATATTAATAAAATTCAATAGTGAAACAAATAAAAAATGTAGACAACTAGTAAATAAACAAGACATGAATGCATAACAAATCCAAAAGTGTCTCATATACAATGTTGAAGATACATGTATCTAGAAAGAAACCAAAATTGGTACATATTAGAATAGTAAAACAAAAGTGTCCAAAATACCAAAAAGACCAAAATTGATATCTCTGAATAACATCACTAGCCTCATCTCGATCCCATGCTCCCCCTCTCCTAATAATGGAAAAAATCAACTCTAAAATTGTGGGAACTTTCCCCTGTCCCCACCTACATCTAAACACCCTATTCAGGTATTATACAAGTGTCCATAACACCAAAAAAATCCAAAATTTCTGTCTCTGAATAGCATCCTAAGACACAACTCAGTCCTATGCTCCCCTGATCCTATGCATGGAACAAAATAAATTCTAGAACTATGGGTGATATCCCCTATCCCCACCTGCATCCAAATTGTTTCTTCAGGTACCCAACAACAGTCGGAACATGGTATGAGATACAATCCCAATAGGCAACCACCCAAAGATATATAAAAGTCATTATTGTTCAATATAAAAAGATAATTTTTTTTAATATAATTAGTTAAGTCCTAAATAAATGTTCAAATTCCTAGGGCATGCCAACTACTAAAGAAGAAATAATGAATAACATCTTATGTCTCCCTTAAAAATAGTCGTCAAGCTCCTAACAAGGACAATACAACAAAAACATAAATAAACAACATGGACTTTACATATATTCATATATATCTAGTACCCATTTCCTTGCTATACAATCCTAAAAAACAACCACAACCAATCTGTATAATCATTCATTTCATATTACCACTACCACATTGTATAATAAAAGTGTTAGAAAAATCCATGATCGATCCATTTAATCCATTTTAAGATATTTCTCATTTTAGTTCGATATATACAAAGTGTTAGAACATGATGGGATGAATAAAACATATAAAATACCAAGTCATCCTCATTCAGTTGTAGGATCATCTCGTTGGAAACATAGTTAGGTACTGGTTGGAGTACTCAGATAATGTCATACCGAACATGTCGTATGCAAGTCCAAACAAGCCATATCCAAGGGGTAGGAAGGCCCAAGGAATACCATAGAATCAAGACACAATGAGAATATTAATCCATGGTTCCCACTGCCGCATTCAATATCTGTAGAATCTAAATGGAATCAAGATCCTTGGTGTATCAACCGTGGTGTCCACTACCATTTCAATCCATTTATCAACACATATGATATGAGTCTGCCCACTAGTACAACCATTCAAAGGAAATTCCATCTCGTGATTATACTCACTCATATATCACAGTTGGAATTCAAGGTTAACCAATTATTTTACACACTCATTTTCCACAATTCACATTTAAACACTTCACAAGATTTTTCCCACTCATTTGACCATGTACATTTAAAGGAAATCAAAAAATGAGTATACCTACTAATTTACTGAAAACCAAATATAACCATTCGATCAATTCAAAAATTAAATAGTTTAATATCTCAACAACATGTTCAACCTAGAAAGGAGGAATTACATCTCCTAAAAAAGCATTCCAATTCCTTTTAATCACAAATAAGCTTCCTCTAACTAGAAAGTCACAATAACACATATCACGGATGGTTTAATAAGGCATAAAAAAGGAAAATTCATATGGAACACCCCATGGGTGGCCATGGGTTGGGAAAAAACGACCAATATATCTTAAAGGAACCTAAGAGCATCCCTACCATGTCCTATTACATTTAATTCAATTATCCAATTCAAATTTGGGGTTGCAACGGAAAGTCTAGTAGGTGTCATAGTGGAAACTAGCCCTATAAAGCAAAAAAACATAAGAAAAATTTATATACCATCTACCTTAGATTAGTACTGGAGTGATAATCCAATATAAACTCCTTTTTTAACATATATTGGGAGGAATTTGAAGAATGGATGAATAACCTAAAAAAGAAGGAAAATAATATTGCACCCAAATAACACAACTAATATCATAAGAACAATCAATATATTTTCTAATTTCTAATTGAACTTTTAAGGGGAATGTTTGAACCCTAAAAAAATCCCACCAGATTCATCCATTCAGGAAATAAAACATCACCACCCACAACCGCCTTCAATAATTGCACTTCGAAGATTTTCAAAATTCAAATTTACAAAAAAAATATCATCCAACGGAATAGACCACATGCCACTGTGCTTCCTGAGAAACCAAACATCACACACCACACCACTATGCTACTTAAGAAACCAACCCTCGAACATATCACCTCCATAATCACATCACCTGTATAGATGTATCAATGCCACCCACCATCAGCATGTCACCAAAATCAATCACAACCATTTCTTCGATAGTCGAGCCATTATATCCTTCCAGATCTTCGCCCCGCCCGTTAAAATTCATATCCCAAATACCATTGAAGGACACCATGTAGCTCCTCCATAGAGAGAAATGTGAAATATGGATCCAAATAAGAGAACCGAGCGGGATAATGATGAACAAGAAGATATTTGGAACCAATGGAAACCGTCAAAGACCATCAACCCATCATAAATCATCATTACTTTTCCATCGTCATCCATTCTTCACCGTACTAGAAAAAAAATTCCCAAACCAAATACACACACTTCATTGAATGAGAATCAAACACCGAAGAAGCAAAAAAACTGTAGAATCTAGAATAAAAAATAAGATGATTCCAATTGTGGGGAGAAACTCATTGACTACTAATCCCCATAACCCAAATCCTCATCATTACCATTTCTCTTACTCTGAATAGGAGAGAATCAGAGGAAATTGAGTCCACAGCGAGGATTGAGTCATCAAGGGCTTTCATAGGAGGCAACCTTTTATGGGAAGATTGAAATAAATGAATTAGAAAAATCCACAACATCAAGATCCAATGAAGAGATTGAGAAATCTTGGAGAAGAGGGAATCCCCATGGGTAAGGAGAAAAAGAAAGTTAATGGAACCATCAAAAAGGAGTAAATCCATAGGGGGTGTCAATCACTATATAGGGGGCTTCAAAAACCCTAGGTGGAGCTCTCAAATGTGTGAGTTGTTGTGTGGGAGAAGAAAACCAAATTTAGGTTTAAAATTGAATTGAAATTAATTTAAAATTATAAAGAAACCTAAAATTTTGCAGGTCACACAGTTTATGTGCACGTTCTACTATATAAGGTGGTCACCACGCAAGGTTTCCTTGCACGGTTTGACTAAATGTGAGGAAACAATGTAAAAAGACTCTATAAAAGTTATATACAAGGCCACATGACCATGAAAACCATTCCTTATGGTTTAGCATAACCATACCACTATTCCTTGCACTCTATCCATCCTCATATAGTTTTCTCAAACCATGCGGCCTACCCTACATGGTTTTCACTAACTATATACTAGGCTTAAATCACCATAAATTGTGGGTTCTGGGCTCCGAACAAGCCCCAAACTCCCCCGATACCACAGAGACCTCAATTAGAATTTACATTATTCCATATTAAAACATTAAAACTAAAAATTAATGGATCCTTACATCATAAAAAAGCCTTGTTTCTTACCATGACGATTGGGGAAATAAAAAAATTCCTCAGGACAACATTCCCTTAACTTATCGCTCCAATTATTGGAAGACATTTCCTTTAAACTGAACAATTGAATTTAATTTAACAATTAAAATAATTCATTAAGTGGGTTAGTTCCCTCATAAGAATGAAAAATAATCACATGTAACATAAATAAATTGAATTAAGAAATAAGAAAAGTACTGAGGCCAACCTACCTCAAAAGAATCTTTTCATCTTTTTTATATCCTACACGGAAACTCTCTCCTGAGCAGACTAAGACCCATACGAGATAATACATCTTTCAAAAACTATTTTCAACTCACCTATTGTCACGGACCGCCTTCACCAAAAGGAGGGAAGGGTCAGCAGATTGCCAGGCCCTTCCTTCTTTAAGTTGAAGGAGAGATAATGACCCCCGAAACCCGCCTTCAATAGGTCCCGGAGTGGTGACTAGCACCAAGGGTATAGAAAATTCTCGCAAATGGAAGGCATTACCCTTTTTATTTTATAGGATTGAAAGATAAGGAGAAGAAAACCCAACAACACCAAGGTAGAAAGAAAAGTAAAGCCAAAAGTAAACCATTCCCACATGCATGTTTCAAAAGTGAAAGCCACAAAGTGCAAAAAGGTGACTACAAGGTAAGTACCAAAAAGAAAAAAAAACAACTGCAAATGCTCCAAAAGATCGAGCTAGTAAGGTCCTGCGTGATCCCTGAAGTCCTCCTGGAAACCTGAAAGCAGTTTTATATACGTAGGGTGAGTATACAAGTACACTCAGTAGGGAAAACCAAGACTCTCTTGCACAAGTAGGGGAATGTACTAAAGTCCCGTGAGAAAAAGAGTAAACCAAACACCTAACAAGGCAAACTATCCATCCCAGGCCTCACCAAGGCTCACTCCCCAAATAACGCAAGCCAAATAATATATATAATAAGAGCACATCGATGTTTGGGTACCCCGCGCCACTTTCCCACTGGTTATTGAGATATCCTACGCATCGGACCAATCCCGCCATTCTCAACGCAGTCCAACTGCCACACCCACCCGCACACACCTGGGCCACAACCACATGCAGTCCCACTGCCGAAATCCCGCCCGCACACACCTTGGCATCAACCGCATGCAGTCCCACTGCTGAATCCCGCCCGCACACACCTGGGCCACAACTGTCACATGTAATTATGCCTGCAAACACCTAGGCCAGAACAACCACTGCCACGCCTGAAGACACCTGGGCTAAAGGATCCACTGCCACGCCCGAAGACACCTAGGCCTCATCCCGAAGACACTTGGGAAACCACCTGCCGCACACACCTGGCCAACCGCCACAACACCCCGCCCGATGGTTCTTGGGCTAATAATGGACTTCAGGCCATCACAGCCTGCCCGAAGGTACTTGGGCTATCCGGGAAAGGGATCAGAAAAGGAGCTAATAACCAGCCACTGAGGATAGTGTTGGGAAAAACACCCTTCCCCCATAAATGGGGGTGTTTGGCACTGAGTGCTCAACTTGGGTGGGGTGCGAATAAGAAACACAAAGCTACAAGTATAGATATAGGTAACAAACACTCACCCAAAGCTTAGGTTTTCCTAGCCAACCTACAGAACACAACACCACTGCGTCCGAGTCACAGTTCACGACCCTTGCCCACAAAAAAAACCATTTGTCCCATTCTTCTTTCACGTTCAGTTAAAATGCTCAATTAATTTTAAGCACTACTGGGCAACTACCATAAGCATAACCAAGGAAAGTGTCAAAAGCACGGATCAACCAAAACACACACACCCGGTTCTGTCAACAGGGGATCTCTCCCCAATTTGTGATATGAACGAGTAACCACTCGGATTTAAACTCACAACCACCGAAACCATACCAACAGGAGATCCCATCCCCCAAATTCACACAACCACCGAGAGTATAAAAGAACAGGGGATCCCATCCCCACCCACATTTCCAGCAATCGGCCCGAAAGGAAAACAACCAACTACCACTACCAACACAAGTCAGGGATTTTCAGATTTAAACAACTTAACACACTCCATGATTTCAAATTCCGTGTGTTCTAACCGGGAGTTATCACAGAAGGGTTGATCCTGGTGCTTTCAACTTATTCAGCCGGGCATACGTGATTAACCAATTTCATAGCAGGAGATCACAATTTCAGCAACCCATTTAAAACATCACGAGGGGATTCATCAGTGCACATACAACGACCACCAACGGCCTCAATTTTCAGAAAACATAAACCAGCACAACTAAAAAGGATGATCACAAGATAAAGCATAAACAACGATCACAACCCCTTCCCCTTCTTTCTTTATAACTTCGTTTATTATCTTCATTATGGTTCGGTTCAACCAATTCCATAGGAACAAAATAACGCCCACCCCGCATGATACACAAAAGTGAGAGACGAGAGAAATTCCCTACTTGTTGATAGATGATCGATGTTTAGGCCGGGGTGCGGAACTTTACGGATAACGATGCGGCGTGCCCGATGCACCAGAAGAGCCACGATCGAGGAAGGGGGAAACCACGGCCTAACCCTTAATTTATAAGAGCCGGGGAGGGTTGAGGTGAAAACATGAAAACGCGTAAGACGTGGAAGTCGTGGGTTGACCACGCGGCTTGACTCATCATTAAAGGTGTTGGGTGGTTTAAACCGACTCATGAGTCGATTCAATATCTAATTAAAACTTTTGTGCGCGTTTCGGGTCTTTAAAACATTTTCTTTTTTTTAAACGAGGCAGAATAGGGTTTAAAACCCTATTTGCGAAAAAGGAGCGTTACTGGAACAACTTGGAAAGGCCGGGTGACGTCGGCCGGTTCCGCCGATCGGTCACACCGATCGGTCTCACCAATCGGTCGCACCGATCGGGAGTACCGATCGGCACCCCTTAAGGATCCGGATTTTGGAAAAGGAAGGGACCAAGGGGGGTCTGGGTCATCACATCAGATACCTCTTAAACGATTCTCGTCCTCGAGAATCACAACAAACCAGAAGGAAAGAGAGGTTCCGAACAACCATCTTCCAATGATACCTCTTAGGAGTGGACCTCTGCTAACTAAAAACACTCCCCTGTCAAGAACCAAGCAACATACCACGCCAAACCGCCCGGTCATGTGGGTTTGGGGAGTTTCCCTCCCCCATGTCAAGATATTATCCGCTTTGGGCGGCACTGACTCGCCCGCACGGGTTTAATCGCATCCACCTTAATGCGTCTTGATTAGGGGTCCGGTTCCCTCTTCCCTTTAGCCGGGGCTTTTCACACACAACAGAGGAAATAAACCAGTACATTTCATAGCCAAAAGTCAAACGTTCTACCACAACAGGTACAAAAGGGAACAAAGCTCAAAACAACCCGGGGTATTGGGCACGCATCTGTGCTTCCCTCTCCCACGTACTCTCTTCGAGCCCGCCATGTCTCCACAACACACGAACCAAGGGAATGGCTCGTCCACGAAGCACCTTCTCCTTGTGATCCTCGATCATCACTGGTTTTTCCACAAAGGTTACGTCGTCCTCGATGTCCAGTTCACCCCAATCAAGGACGTGTGAATCATCGTGCAGATAATGACGGAGCTGGGATACATGAAAGACATCATGTATCCTTAGCAGCGGCGGAGGTAACGCTAGCTGATAAGCCACTTCTCCGACCTGCCGCAACACTTCGAAGGGTCCGACGAATCTGGGGGAAAGCTTACCCCCCTTGTCGAACCTCCGTTGCCCACGCCGCGGGGAGACCTTCAAGAACACATGGTCCCCATCCTCAAACACCAAGGGCCTTCTCCTGGTATCAGCATACGACTTCTGTCGGTCCTGGGCCGCCTTCATCCTTTCCCGTATGAGCTAAATCTTCTCTGTCATGTTCTTCACCACCTCCGGGCCAAGGATGCCTGCCTCTCCTACTTCGGTCCAACACACTGGTGAATGGCATGGCCTCCCGTACAAAGCCTCAAATGGGGCCATACCGATGGTAGAGTGGTAGCTATTATTGTAGGAAAACTCTACTAGAGGAAAGTATCTCACCCATGACTCTCCTGAGTCCAGAACACATGCCTGTAGAATATCCTCCAAGGTCTGGATGGTTCGCTCCGTTTGTCCATCTGTCTGGGGATGGAAAGCAGTGATAAGGCGTAACTGGGTGCCAAACGCATGCTGCAATCCTCTCCAGATTCGCGAGGTAAACCGTGTATCCCTATCCGAGACTATAGACCTCGGAACTCCATGCAACCGCACCACCTCATTCACGTACTTTCGTGCCAAAGCATCCACAATACTTGACTCCCTGATTTCCAGAAAGTGAGCCGATTTCGTCAACCTGTCCACCACCACCCAGATGGCGTCGCACCCTCCTTGGACCTTGGGTAGTCCCGTGACGAAATCCATTGAGATGTCATCCCACTTCCACTCGGTAACAGCTAAAGGCTGCAATAGGCCGCCTGGAACCCGGTGTTCAGCCTTCACTTGCTGACATACTAAGCATTTAGCCACAAATTATGCCACTGCTCGCTTAACTCCGGGCCACCAGAACTGCCTTTTCAGCCCCTGGTACATCTTTGTAACTCCTGGGTGCACCGCTAGGGGTGAGTTGTGGAACTCACTGAGAACCTTGCCACGCATCACTCTTGGAACAAACAACCTTTTCTAGAAAATCAACCGGTGCTGACCGTCCTCTATCCATTCTCTTGGAGCATCGCCCTGGTCAACCCGATCACGCATCACTTCGCACTCAGGGTCTCCCCACTGAGACTCCTCCACTTGTCGAAACAGAGATGACTACACTTTCATCTGATATAGGCAGCCTCTGCCACTATCCATCTTTGCATCCATGTGTAAGGCAGCCAACTCCTCCATTGCCTTCTAGAATTTGCCGACTCTCGGACCGCATCCATCTGTGTCCTCCTACTCAAGGCATCGGCCACCACATTGCCCTTGCCCTTAGTATAAGAGATTTCAAAGTCGTAGTCCTGGAGGAACTCCACCCATCTCCGTTGTCGCAAGTTCAAGTCCCGCTGGGAGAAGATATACTTTAAGCTTTTGTGATCTGTGAAGACCACAAAGCATTCCCCGATGAGGTAATGCCGCCATAACTTTAGTGCAAAAACGACCGCTGCAAGCTCCAGGTCATGGGTGGCGTAGTTACGCTCATGGGGGAGTAGCTGCCTGGACCCGTAAGAGATCACCCCTTGTTGCTGCATCAACACGCATCCCAGGCCCTGTCCTGAAGCATCACAAAATACCTCATAGGCCATCCCTTCTTCTCGTAATCTCAACACTGGGGCACTAACCATCTTTTCTTTTAGGTAGTTGAAGGACGACTTGCATTGCTCGATCCACACAAAAACCTGGTCCTTCTTGGCTAAAGCCGTCAAAGGGGCTGCTACTCGGGAGAAGTTGGGTACGAATCTCCGGTAGTAACCTGCCAGTCCGAGGAAACTCCGGACTTCGGCCACATTCTTGGGTTCTTCCCAAGAAACAACTGCCTCAACCTTTGATGGGTCGACTGCTACCCCCTGCTCAGACACTACGTGCCCAAGGAAGTGCACTTCTCGTGTCCAGAACTTTCACTTTGAAAACTTCCTATAGATCTGGTGCTGTTGGAGGACTTCCAAAACTGTCCTCAGGTGCTCTGCATGGTCCTCTTCTGACCTTGAATAGATCAGGATATCGTCGATTAATACCACCACAAACCGATCCATGTACTCCCGAAAGATGGAGTTCATAAGCCCCATGAACACGGTCGGGGCGTTCGTAACACCAAAGGGCATGACCACGAACTCGAAGTGCCCATACCTGCACCTGAACGCTGTCTTCAGGATGTCTCTCTCTTTCACCCTCATATGGTGGTACCCATACCATAGGTCTATCTTCGAGAACCATCCTACCCCTTTCAGCTGGTCAAAAAGATCATATATCCTTGGGAGAGGGTAACGATTCATGATCGTCGCCTGATTCAACCTCCTGTAGTCAATGCACAACCTGAGGCCACCATCCGCCTTCCTTGAGAACAAGACTGGAGCGCCCCACGGTGACACACTTGGACGAACATAACCCCTCTTCATCAGATCGTCAATCTGTATCCGCAACTCCCGTAGCTCCGAAGGTGCCATCCGGTAAGGAGCCATCGAGATTGGTCGAGAGCTGGGCTGCAGGTCTATCCCGAACTCGATATCACATCGAGGGGGTAGAGTCTTCACCTCCTCAGGAAAGATGTCCATAAACTCACGGACGATCTCTAGTACTTCCGCCATTTCCATATCTACTGATTCTACCGTCAGTTCGGTCAAAAATGAGAGGAGAGGTTCCTCCCTCCTGTTTCCCTTCGGACAGCTCCGCTCGCCGATGAAGGTAACACGCTGGCCGTCCACACCTGAGAACACCACCCTCCTTTGGAAACAGTCGTTGACGGCGCACACAGTAAATAGCCAGTCGATGCCTAGGATGACATCATACGGCTGAATCTGTAGCAGAAGGAGATCCCTAACCAACTGATGTGGCCCTAACATCAGTCTACATCCCTGACAAACGAACAGCAAGTCGGTATGACCTCCAACTGGTGTGCTCAACACCAGGGGCACTGGAAGTCTCTCGGCATCTAGACCCAAGGCACGGGCTAGACTGGGTTCAACAAAGGAGTGCGAAGCTCCGATATCGAACAAAGCATAAGCAAGAGTGCTAAACACATTGATCGTACCTCAAACAACCTCTGGCCCTGTTGGAACTGTTGCCTCTGCAGCGTGTAACTGTCCACGCCCAGCTCCCCTGCCCCTCGGATGTCGGCCACCTCCCCGACCATGCCCTGGTCGAGGTCCCTGGGGAGCGCCCTGAGGTCGGCCTCCTCCTACTATGTCTTCCTGCGGAGGAGCGGGAGCTCGCTGTCCCTGCTGCTGCTGCCGGAAGGGTCTACCTGGAAACTGCTGCGGCGGCGGATGCTGGGGATGACTGCCACTGCTGTACTCCACCCGATCGGGGCACTGAATCCGGAGATGTCCAGGGCTCCCACAGACGAAGCACCGTGGTCCCGAGCCTGAAGGGAAAGAACGTGGGCCGGGGGATCGAAACTGAAACTGCTGCGGTCTGCTCCCTGTGGGTCGGAACCTGGAGGGTCCCAATGCTGGAGGCCTGGTGCTGACGGCCTTCCCCTTCGATGGTCCCAGCTGGATCCCTTCTCGTGACACTCCGCCCAGAGCATGCATCCTTTCCACCACTTCGGCCTTCTTCTGGACCTCTAAGTATGTCGGAAGGGTAAAGGGGGTAACAGCATACTGGAGGGAGGGTCGAAGCGCCTCCTCCAAACGTCTTGCCTGAGACTCCTCATCGGGAAAGCGGTCCGGAGCAAAACTTATGAGGTCCTTGAACTTGATTCCAAGTTCCTTCACAGACATGCTCCCCTGCTAGAGGGAGAGTAGCTCCTGCCTCTTCTCTGCCTTCATTGTCGAGGAGAGGAACTCCGCCCGGAACTCCTTCTCGAAATCCGCCCAAGAAACCTCAGACTCTTTCCTATTCCCCAGGTGAAGCATCCACCACTGACGTGCCACTCCTCGCATCTGGCTAACAGCCAGAGGAACCCAGTACTCGGTCGGGGCCCGAATCAGGCTGAAGGCTATAACTAGCTCCTCTAGCCAGCCTTCCGTCTTCATATCGGAGGTGATGCCCTCATACTTCTCGAGGGCCTCTCGCTGGAAGGCTCGAAGAGTCTTCTTCCACTGGTCGTCCTCTTCCTCTCGATCAGATCTCTGCCGATTGGTCAAAGTAGTCTCAGGGGCCTCGATCGCCTATACCACACGTGGTTGCCTTCCAGGTGCCATAGCTGCAAGGTAAACAAGGAATGCCTAATCCCAAGTAGTGCAGAATATCGTTCTTAAAACTTCTTAAGATTTAATTTATTCTTAATTCCAAGACATCCCAGAAAAACAAGAACACAATTCATTATGATGCATGTACCTTTCCTAGGGTCTCTACCCTGCAATCAGTGTGGCCTCACTTGGTCGTTCGGTAGGTCCAGAGTCCTTGCATCGGATCACGGGGGGCCCTAAAATCCCGTGTCCTAGCCGGTCTTCCCTGGCCTAATTCACGCTCCAAGGTCACCCAACACCATTGCCTTACCATCCCATGTAATCCTCACTGTGCCTAACTCCAGACTCCGTCTTATCTCTCAACCATCACCTCTGATACCATTCTGTCATGACCCGCCTTCACCAAAAGGAGGGAAGGGTCAGCAGATTGCCAGGCCCTTCCTTCTTTAAGTTGAAGGAGAGATAATGACCCCCGAAACCCACCTTCAATAGGTCCCGGAGTGGCGACTAGCACCAAGGGTATAGAAAATTCTCACAAATGGAAGGCATTACCCTTTTTATTTTATAGGATAGAAAGATAAGGAGAAGAAAACCCAACAACACCGAGGTAGAAAGAAAAGTAAAGCCAAAAGTAAACCATTCCCACATGCATGTTTCAAAAGTGAAAGCCACAAAGTGCAAAAAGGTGACTACAAGGTAAGTACCAAAAAGAAAAAAAAACAACTACAACTGCACCAAAAGTCCGAGCTAGTAAGGTCCTGCATGATCCCCGAAGTCCTCCTGGAAACCTGAAAGCAGTTTTATATACGTAGGGTGAGTATACAAGTACACTCAGTAGGGAAAACCAAGACTCTCATGCACAAGTAGGGGAATGTACTAAAGTCCCGTGAGAAAAAGAGTAAACCAAACACCTAACAAGGAAAACTATCCATCACAGGCCTCACCAAGGCTCACTCCCCAAATAACGCAAGCCAAGTAATATATATAATAAGAGCACATCGATGTTTGGGTACCCTGCGCCACTTTCCCACTGGTTATTGATACATCCTACGCATCGGACTAATCCCGCCATTCTCAACACTGTCCCACTGCCACACCCACCCGCACACACCTGGGGCACAACCACACACAGTCCCACTGCCGAAATCCTGCCTGCACACACCTGGGCCTCAACCGCACGCAGTCCCACTGCTGAATCCCGCCCGCACACACCTGGGCCACAACTGTCACATGTAACCATGCCCGCAAACACCTAGGCCAGAACAACCACCGCCACGCCCGAAGACACCTGGGCTAAAGGATCCACTTCCACGCCCGAAGACACCTGGGCCTCATCCCGAAGACACTTGGGAAACCACCTGCCGCACACACCTGACCAACCACCAAAACGCCCCGCCCGATGGTTCTTGGGCTAATAATGGACTTCAGTCCATCACAACCTGCCCGAAGGTACTTGGGCTATCCGGGAAAGGGAGCAGAAAAGGAGCTAATAACCAGCCACTAAGGATAGTGTTGGGAAAAACACCCTTCCCCCATAAATGGGGGTGTTCGGCACTGAGTGATCAACTTGGGTGGGTTGAGAATAAGAAATACAAAGCTACAAGTATAGATATAGGTAACAAACACTCACCCAAAGCTTAGGTTTTCCTAGCCAACCTACAGAACACAACACCACTGCATCCGAGTCACAGTTCACGACCCTTGCCCACAAAAAAACCAATTGTCCCATTCTTGTTTCACGTTCAGATAAAATGTTCAATTAATTTTAAGCACTACTGGGAAACTACCAGAAGCCTAACCAAGGAAAGCGTCAAAAGCATGGATCAACCAAAACAGTCACACCCAGTTCTGTCAACAGAGGATCTCTCCCCAATTTGTGATATGAATGAGTAACCACTCAGATTTAAACTCACAACCACCGAAACCATACCAACAGGAGATCCCATCCCCCAAATTCACACAACCAATGAGAGTATAAAAGAATAGGGGATCCCATCCCCTCCCACATTTCCAGCAATCGGCCCGAAATGAAAACAACCAACTGCCACTACCAACACAAGTCAGGGATTTTCAGATTTAAACGACTTAACACACTCCATGATTTCAAATTCCGTGTGTTCTAACCGGGAGTTATCAAAGAAGGGTTGATCATGGTGCTTTCAACTTATTCAGTCGGGCATACGTGATTAACCAATTTCACAGCATGAGTTCACAATTTCAGCAACCCATTTAAAACATCACGATGGGATTCATCAGTGCACATAAAACGACCACCAACGGCCTCAATTTTCAGAAAACATAAACCAGCACAACTAAAAAGGATGATCACAAGATAAAGCATAAACAACGATCACAACCCCTTCCCCTTCTTTCTTTAGAACTTCGTTTATTATCTTCATTAAGGTTCGGTTCAACCAATTCCATAGGAACAAAATAACGACCACCCCGCATGATACACAAAAGTGAGAGACGAGAGAAATTCCCTACTTGTTGATATATGATCGATGTTTAGGCCGGGGGCGCGGAACTTTACGGATAACGATGCGGCGGGCCCGATGCACCAGAAGAGCCATGATCGAGGAAGGGGGAAACCGCGACCTAACCCTTAATTTATAAGATCCGGGGACGGTTGAGGTGAAAACGCGAAACCGCGTAAGACGTGGAAGTCGTGGGTTGACCACGTGGCTTGAATCATCATTAAAGGTGCTGGGTGGTTTAAACTGACTCATGAGTCGATTCAGTATCTAATTAAAACTTTTGTGTGCGTTTCGGGTCTTTAAAACATTTTCTTTTTTTTAACGAGGCAGAATAGGGTGTAAAACCCTATTTGCGAAAAAGGAGCGTTACTGGAACAACTTCGCAAGGCCGGGTGACGCCGGCCGGTTCCGCCGATCCGTCGCACCAATCGGTCTCACCGATCGGCACCCCTTAAGGATCCGGATTGTGGCAAAGGGACCAAGGGGGTCTGGGTCATCACACCTATGGCCCTAAATCATTCCAAAAAACTACAATTCATTAATTATATCATTTATAATTAATTAATCAATTTAATTATAAATAGTAATAATCATCAAAAATATCAATAACAACTTCATCACATTAGAACTACAACCAAATTCACACCAAGACTACGGTGTTCCCTCGACCCCATTTAAAAAACACAAACATATTATATTTATTAAAAAATAATTATACTATAATTTAAATAAAAATATTATAAAATTATATGGAGAAGTGAAATTTTTCCAATAAATGAGCGGAGGCACTCAGAAGCTATCTAGGGAAGTCTCCTCATAAGGAAAATCTAGAGATGCATTCCATTTGGTCGATTCACCCATAATTTGATGGAATAGAAATAAGATACGTAATGGTAAGAATATGTAATTTTTAGAAAAATCAGTTGGAAATTGATGGAGATTATTAGAATCAAATAAATATCTAAAAATGATGGGAAAATCCCATTAGAACACACCAACATCAAGGGGAATAAGTGGGAATGAGAGGGGATCAGTCCCCTGATTGTGTGAGAAAAACAAGAGGGTGGGAAGAGGCTCGACGACATTGAAATTTCAAGTTGATTTTTTTTATTTCCCCCATTTAAGGGACATCGAATAGCTGATGAGCCTAGAAATGTAGTTAGGCCCTATGACTATCCTGACTACTTGCCGAAGGAAAATTGGTGATCTTATGGCTCGCCTAAATCCATCCGGTGGCTGCCGGCTGAAGCCACCATACTACCCAACGACCCTAGGTTGTAATGCCCCAACCCCAGTTACACAGAGTTAGTGCATTATTACATAACATTATCATGATCACATGGGATAAAATCCCAAAATACTGACCAGTTTAGTATCCTTGGAAGTACTAGATACATTCATAAGTTTTACATTAATTGTAAAATGAAAAACAACAACAACATTGTCTCCATTGACCACATTCATATCCCTTAGACTATCCCTGTAGGTCATTCATAATATACGTCTTCCCATAATGGAAAAAATAAAACATAGAATGGGGTGATCTCAGATGCTCTGTGTGGATAACAATATAGCGGAAACATTCATAAATAAGCATAATCATTTAAGGAAATGTATAAGAATAAAATGCAAGCCTTTTAAAAATAAACGTTTTCATAATATGGAAAAGATAAATCAAATAATTCCATTTAATTATTCACATGGATGTTCTACTAGTCGAATAATCACATGTAATATCAATATCTAATTTCAAAACGATGGAATGCATAATGCCAAACTTCATAACCACAGAGTCAAGGCCTTATGCCAAGACTACAAATAAGATTTTTTCAAGTCCTTGTTCCAAGACACTAGTTTGTCTCATGAGACCTATCGATGAATCTAGGAGCTATATAAGGCTCCACCCATCACTTACTAAGTCTAATGCACTCCTCATATGAAAATATTTAAACATAACATAAACATTCATATTAAAACTAGCATATGAAATATCAATACTTTACTGATAAATCATGAATGGTATAAAAATAACACATCCACAGTCATGCATATCACAAAGAGTTCAATACAATATGGAAGATTTGTATCATAATAAATCAATTACAAACAATTTTAAAAATACATCAAAGGATGAAATGAAAGCCATTTGAAAGAAATATGCCTTTACATTTTGAAATTATTAAAATGACACATAATTATAAAAGAAAAAACTTATTTTGAAAATATTTATATAATCTTGTAAGGAATGTTTCAAAGTTTTTATAACGGTGGAAAATATCCGCACCCGTCATATAAGTTAAAAAAAATATTCTTACCTTAATATTGTTGAAAAGGTCGTAAAATACCTTGTTTGGAAAATGATGGAAAGATTACTTTATAAAAATGTTATAAAAAGTCAAAAAATGGTATAAATGTGTTTAACACATAGTCTAGGAAATAGTAAAAATGTTTTGAAATACATATTTGTATGAAATTGGGATGTGGATGATAAATAGGTCCTAGTAGATACCCAAATATAAACAACCTTGGATAATGTAAAGAGATTATAGAATTAAACCTTACCATGCACATTTACTGGGTCAAGGGTAAATTAAAATCCTGTATAATAGTTAAATAATTGTTATTAAATTATACTATAACCCCAAACTTAAATATTATATCATATATGATCTTGTAATATTTCTTTGTTAATAATATTTCAGTATATCATCGTTTTAGGTGTTTAACTGATATGTTTTCCTTTATATGTTTTATTAAATAAGTCATTTTTGTTATGGATAAGATGTATTTGATTCATATAAAAAATTATATTAAGTTCTCAAACATTATTTTTAATCATAAAATAAAAATTATTCTTGAATGATTACGATGGGGAATTAATCTCACCGTGTTCGTGGAGACGGTAATCCATACGTACGCACGAGCGATAATATAATTATATTGAAGGTGAAATATTATGTAATTGGATTTTATATCATATATAAACAATAATTAACATGTTATATTTATTATTTACATCAGTTATACTCATTATTATACCATTCCAAATAATGAAGTGTTTGAATAACAAACTACACCATGACGTGGAGATGGAAAGCCGCATGTACCCACGTTTTGTGACATGTCATTCATAGGATGGATAGAAAAATTAATATGGTTGTAACATATTTATAATAACATCATAGTATGTATAATGGACTGGAGTTATTATTTTGGTATGGAAACAACAATGAGAGAGGAAGTGGAATGAGAAATGAACCTTGAAAAAGTGGTGAAAATGTTACCTCTTCTTTGGGTGATTCATTTTGAGTTGATCAAAAGGGATCCTTAGGTTGGCGTTATGATCAATGTAAGGCTAGTAGGTAGAAGTGAGGGTAGTTGGAAGGATATTTGGGTAGGTTTTGGCCAAGCCAAATTTCTTTGGAGTTGTGATTTTGAGAGAAGGGGATGTACCCTTTTATAAGAGAGGTGAGGGTCACTTTAGGAAAAGGTTGAAATATTATTTAATTATACAATCATATTCGGTTTCTAATGGATCCAAAATTATTTTTATCTAGGATAAGGTGGGTATGGGTCTAAAACCTCTCAATAAATAGGTTTTAGACAAGTTAGGTCACCATATTAACCATATCATTTATATTTAAATCTTAGTTAAATAGTTTAACTTTTATCATGTATTCTTGTATTATTATAATAAATGGTTAATAAAATTACTATAAAAATAAAAGGGAACCCCAAGTGGTTAATTATTAATATATATAACCTTATCTATGTCCTTTGGATGATACTTATATTTTTAGGAATATTTTATCAATTAATAATATAGTATTTGTTTTAAAAACTCATTTATGTCAATTTTGACACTATTTGGTATTTTGTTTTTGGGAAAGTCATAAAAACAAGATTAATTCGAAAAAAATAATTTAATCAACCATAAAATGTCATATTAATCTATAAAATTCATGTAATTCATCAAAAGTATCAATTTACATTTATTTTGATATTTATAATATAAATTATTTTAATCATTTATTATTAATGTAACTGCGACATTATCATTGTGTCATAAATAGATTTTAATATTTAATTTATAAAAATTATAAATAAAATACCATTATGTAGGAAATTATTTTATAATTATAAATAATATTTATAGTCTAATTGATCTTATTTATAACCCTATATTAAAAACGGTTTAGTTATTAAAATTTGAATTTAACACTTTTAACTCTTCTTTAAATAAAATAATAATAAATGTCCTAATCTAATACAGGTATACCTAATGGATAATATTTTATTCCAAATGATGGTTTTGGTCGAAAAACACTTATCAAATAGAATTAGGACATGTTTTAGGGTAATTATAATATCATTTTTTACCTTTAATTACCTTATTTTCTTTTAACCGTGGTAAATAATTGTCAAAAGTTTTTATTCACCAATATTTATTTTCATCTTATTGAACCAAATTTTACATACTTATGTCAACCGTGTCCATTATATTTTTGAAATTAAATTCACAGAAGCAACCAAATTACATTTTATGGAAATTTTCAAATGCGCCTAGAAGGTGGGTAAAGAGGGTAAAATGTTCAATAAAATTCTATATATCAAATATTATTATAAAATGAATCCAATGAATTACATTGAAAATAAATAGGTATTATGTATATATTTTTACCTAATATAAATTTAAATAAATTAACTAATTATTTAAATAAATATTTGGTTTTAAACAACAACGTAGTATTTTTCACTATTAATCAAAAATTGAATGTTTTTAGAAAAATTCCAAAAAATCACCATAAGCTAATTTCAATATTGCAATTCAAAAATGAACTTCATTTTGAAAAATAAAATTTCTAAAATTTCAAAAAGTGGGTATTACTATTCGTAATGGCTAGTTTGATTAGTCATGGTGTGTTAATAATCCATGTTGTGTACCACACAAGTTATTGTATTATAAAAAGGAAACATACCATGAGAGCTTAGGGTGTTACATTCTCACCTCCTACAAATAATTTCACCCTCAAAATTTCTAGAATATTACTGCATAAAATTATTTGGATGGTTCTTCATCATATGTTCCTTGGGTTCCCACGTTGCCTCTTCCATCTTATGATTTGTCTATATAACTTTTACCAAATCAGTTTTCCAGTTTCTCAACACTTGTTCTATTATATCAAGAATCATGACAGGATCTTCCCAATAAGACAGATCAAGTTGCAGTTTAATTTCCTCATAGGTGATCACATGCGTTGGTTCAGGGATGTATTTTCTTTACAATGATACATTGAACACATCATGAAATTTGGAGAGACTTGGTGTCATTGCCAAACGATAATCTACAAATCCAATTCGTTCAATAATTTTGAAAGGTCCGATGTAACTGAGACGTAATTTACCATTCTTAATGAATCTTATAACTCCCTTTCATAGAGATACATTTAAGAAAACATGATCTCCTACTTGAAATTCAGAATCCTTCCTTCAGTTATTGGCATAACTCTTTTTCCTACTTTGAGCTACTTCAATGTGGGTTGGGATAATATTCACCTTTCCATTGTTTCCTCAACAGTATCTGGGCCTACGAGTTTTTTTTCTCCTACATCATCCCAAAAAGTTGGTGTGCGACTTATCTTTCCATATAATGCTTCATATGGTGCCATATGAGTACTTGAATGGAAGTTATTGTTATAGGAAAATTATAACAAAGGTAAATATTTATCCCACATACCCTGAAAGTCAAGTGAGAAAGATCTCAACATGTCTTCTAAGGTTTGAATAGTTCATTCTGATTCACCATCAGTTTGAGTGTGGTAGGAAGTGCTCAAACGAAGTTCGATATCCAAGGCCTTCTGAAGACTTTTCTAGAATCTTTATGTATAATGGGGATCACGATCAGAAAAAATTGATAGGGGTACTCCATGATGTCTTACAACTTCATTAATACATAGTCTTGCTATAAATTCAAGTGGAAAATATTATATTATAGTACGAGTATGTGCTGACTTGGTAAAATGACCAATAATGACCCATATTGCATCATTCCTTCAAGGATTCTTTTGTAGCCCCATGACAAAGTCCATTGTAATATCATCCCATTTTTACACAGGTATGTGAAGAGGTTGCATGACTCCCCTAGGATGTTGTCTTCTAGCTTTCACATGTTGACAAACCATACATCGTGACACATAATCAACAATATCTTTCTTCATGTTGTCTGACAAAAATGTTCCATCAAATATCAATACATATTATTGATACCAGGGTGTATAGAATAATTTGAGCTATGAGCATCATCTAATAATTCCTTTTTTAGATCAGGTATATTAGGAACACAAAGTCTCTTCCCAAATTTTAAAATTCCATCTTCATATACGAATTCCCTCAATCTACCATAATTCATAGCTTTAATCTTATTTGGAAACTCCTCATTAACAGTATGAGAACTCTTTATCCTTTCTAGTAAATATGTTTTGACAACCATTTGAAAAAGTATTGATATTTCAGCTTCCATGGTTATTCCCATATCTATATTTACTAGATCCTTTAGAATAGGATCCTTTTCAACTCTAATCTTGTTCAGAACTCCATGATCCTTTTTTCTCAAAGCATCTTCCACCTTATTTTCCTTCACCGGGTGTTAGTGTATAGTGAAATCATAATTCGTGTGTAGTTAAATCCATCGCCTTTGCCTCATGTTGAGTTCTTTCTGTGAGAAAATATACTTCAAACTCTTGTGATCGGTATATATCTCTCATTTTTAACCATATAGATAGCGTCTCCATATCTTCAAAGAAATTATTATAGCTGCTAAATCAAGATAATTAGTGGTAGAGTTTTGTTCACGAATTTTTATCTATCGTGATGCATAGGTAATAACTCTATCATTATGCATAAGGAAACAACCAAGTCCTTTCTTTGAAGCATCACTATAAATAAAAAACCCATCATTCCCTAATGGTAGAGTCAATATAGGATAATTGAACAATATTCCCTTCATTTCATAAAAACATTCTTCACAATCTTTTGTCCAAACAAATTTAACCCCTTTACATGTGTGCTTGGTTAATGGGTTTTCCAATCAGGAAAAATTCTAGAAAAAACTCTGATAATAACCTGCTAAAGAAATAAAACATTGTTCCTCAGTTATACTTGTTGGTGCTGGCTATTCTTGTATTGCCTTTGTCTTTGAAGGATCAATAGAGATTCCATCCTTAGAGACAATATAGCCAAGAAAAGAAATATCCTAAAACTATAATGAACACTTTCTAAACATCCCATATAATTAATTTTTTCTGAGAGTTTTCAGAATAGTACGCAAGTGATTTTCATGATCTTCATAGATTTTTGATTATACCAAGATATCATCATTAAAGACCACTATAAAGTCTTCAAGATATTCCTTAAAGACTATATTCATTAGATCCATGAAAACAAAGGTTGCATTAGTTAGTCCAAAAGGCATTACTGTAAACATATAATGCCCGTACCAGGTTCAAAATGCGGTTTTCAGAATGTCTTCCTTCTTCACACACAACTGATGATATCCAGATCGAAGTTAAATCATTGAAAAATATTTAGCTCCATGAAGTTGATCCAATAAATCATCAATGCGAGGTAGGGGATACTTGTTCTTTATTGTTATAGCATTGATCTCCTGGTAGTCAATGCATAACCTCATATTTCCATATTTCTTCTTAATAAAAAGAACAGGGGCTCCCCATAGAGAAACACTAGGATGAATAAGTCCCTCATTGCTCAATTACAATAGTTGTTTCATTAGTTCCACTAATTCCACAGTCAAAATTCTATAAGGGTTCTACGATATGGGCCTTGAACCAGGAATTAAATCAATGGAAAACTCAATTTATTGTTCTAGTGGATGTCCAAGTAAATCCTCTTGAAACACATCTACATATTCTTGCACAATAGGTACATCCTCTATTTGAACAATCCTTTCCTCACCCATAGTTATTTCATTCTCTTCTTCCCCAACAGTTGAATTGAGTTGAGCTACTAGGGGTGGATCTAGATAAGAATTAGGTGGTGACATTTTGTCTCTACAGATAAGGTATGACTTATCATCATCTAAAATTGTAACCTCATTTTATTACAATAAATTTTCATATCATAGTCCAAAATCCAATCTATTACAAGGATTATATCAAATTCAATCATGGGTATGATGATGATATCCACAGGTAAAGAACATTTATATGCCCTAATGGAAACTGGCTCACAAAACTTTGTTTCAATGACACTTACCATAGGATTTTTGACTGAAAAATCCCTTGTTAAATCAAATTGGAAATATCTAATTTTCTTAACAAACAGGGAAGATATTAAACAATGCGATGATCCAAAATCAAATAAAGCATTGGCTAAATTTGTGGAAACCATTAAATTACTTGCCACCACATCATTAAAAGATTCAACCTCAGTAGTAGTGATTGAATATCCTTAGCATTGATCCCTTGTACTTTTTCTAAGGTACATTCTCTTGGTTCTTAGGACGTTAATTTTCATAATGCATCATTTATATACAATTGTAGCTCTAAACATTGACATTCACTTTCATTCCCTTAAAATAAAGAGCTTGGTGGACTTTTCCACTACATTTGCAATAGACTCCCATTCCCTTCAGGCATGTTCTAGGGTGTTTCTTCCCACATTTTCTGAAATATGGATATTCAACTTTTCCCTTCTTCCCCTTATTTCCATTTCCAGAGTGTTCATCAGATCTCTTCTTCTCTTTCTTTTTTCTAAAGTTTTAATACTTAGAGAATTATTTTTCTGTCTTGATAGCACATGAGACTATATCTTTGTAGGAAGAAAAGGATTATGAGACTAATGCTTGATGGAGAAATGGTTTTAACCCATCAAAGAATCAATCAATATTACTCCTTGGGCTATGTATATAATCTACTGCATGCCTTGATGACCTTGTAAATTAAGACTCATACTTTGCAACATTCTCATCCTCCTTTTCACTTAGACTCAGAAATTATCTTTCCATATCTGATTGATAGTCACGATGGAAGTATTTTTCTAATAAAATCTACTTAAACTCCCTCCATTTCATATTTGATTATTCCTAATCTTCCACTGAGTATTGAGTTAATGACCACCATTGATCTGCATCTCCTATGAGTTGATAAACTACCATGAAATCTTTTTCCATTTCATTACTCCCCAAAGCATGAAATATTTTCTCTATGGAACTTATCCTTTGCTCATCTACCAATGGATTTGAATTCCAATTGGATGTTGGTGGTTGTTGCCTCATGAAGTGGTCCAATATTGATCCTCCATGTTGTGGATCAAAGTGCTCTATATGGGTAAGGTTACTATCCACAACCTGAGTGAGTTGTCCTAGTATGGTGATAAGATGATCAACACCAGTTGCATCACCAGCTCCACTATAATTATCTTGATTGGGAGGGAAATCCCTACATGGATTACGTGCATTGATATAGTTTCCATTCCTTCCACTAGGTGCCATTTCTAAACAATTTCATACACTAGATTAGTTTATGAATCTCAATACATAATTCAAAACTTGTAAAATAGTTATCATAAATTGAACAGTTTATGGATATAATCCATAATCATAAAAATGTTTTCTTTGAGGAGGTATATAATCATAAATACTTCATAATGGGTTATAATGAAAATGTGAATTATCCTAAGCATATCCCCGGAGAGTCTCGTAACCATGAGTGCAACAAGGCCCATTATCATGTACCAGGATACCCCAGGTCAAGACAAAAACTCCTTTTCAGAGTATTCACTCCTAGGTATATTTGTGCCAGAGCCACCTCAACCTGATCATATCTAGATAGGTATGTATTTCTTGGAAAACTTAAAAAAATCTCTACATTACCAAAATTCTAGGAAGTTCTTTTATACTAATCTTCAATGTCTATCTTACGGTAATGTTCTATAATCAGAGTTTTTATAAATCTAGCTTCCATGGTTTGTACTAAAGTTCCTCTGACACCAACTGTAATGCCCTGACCCTTGTTACCGAGAGTCTGTGCATTATTATATAACATTGGAATGATCACAAGGGAGAAAATTATAAACGACCGATCATTTTAGTAGCCTTGGAATTACTAAATACATTCCTATGTTTTACATTACATTGTAAAATAAAAAATAATAACAACATTGTCTGCATTGTCCACATTCATATCCCTTAGACTATCCTTATAGGTCATTCATTATATACTTCTTTGCATCCTGGAATAAAAAAAATATCAAAAGGGGTGAGCTCAGATGATCAGTAAGGATACAAATATAGAGGAAACTTTCATAAATAAGCAGAACCATTTAAGGAAATGTATAAGACTAAAACACAAGACTTTTAAACATAAACTTAATTATAATACGACAAAGATAAATTAAATAATTCAATTTACTTATTCACATGGATATTCTACTAGTCGAAGAATCACATGTAATATCAATAACTAATTTCATAATGAAGAAATTAATAATGTTGGACTTAATAACAACATAGTCATGGAATCATGCCAAGACTACAAATAATATTTTTTCAAGGCCTTGTACCAAGAAACTATTTTGTCTTATGATACCTACTGATGCATCAAGGAGCTATATCAGGATCCACCGATCACTTACTAAGTCCAATTCTTTCCTTATATGAAAAGGATTAAACATAACATAAATATTCGTATTAAAATTAGCATACGAAATGTCAATAATTTATCCATAAACCATGAATGGTATAAAAACAACACATCCATAGTAAAATAAATCATAAAACCTTTAATACAATATGGAATATTTGTATCATAATAAATCCACATCAAACAAGTTTAAAAATCCATCAAAGGATGAAATGAAAACTATTTGAAAGAAATACCTCTTTCTATTTTGAAATAATTTAAAAGTCACATAATTATAAAAGATTTTTTTTTGAAAATATTATTATAATATTTTAAGGAAAGCATCAAAGTTGTTATAATGGCGGACAATAGCCACACTTGTTGTATAAGTTAAAAAAACATTCCTTCCTTAATTTTGTCGAAAAGGTCGTAAAGGACCTTGTTTGGAGAACGACGAAAAGAATCCTTTATAAACATATTATAAAAAGTCAAAAAAGGGTATAAATGAATACAACTCTAGTATAGGGAATAGTAAAAATGTTTTGAAATACATTTTTTAAGAAACATATACGTGGATGATAAATAGGTCCTAGTAGATACTCATGTATAAACAACCTCGGATAATGTAAAGAGATTGTAGAATTATCCCTTACCTTGTACTTTTCCTTGGATGAGGGTATGTTAAATTCTTTCATAATAGTAATATAATTATTATTAAACTATACAAGAAACACATACATAAATATTATATCATATATTATCTTCTAATATTGCTTTGTTAATAATATTTCAGTAGTATCATCATTTCGGGTGTTTAACTAATTAATTTTCCTTTATATGTTTTGTTACATAAGTATTATTTTTTGTGGATAATATTTATTTGATTCATATAAATAATGATTTTATGTTCTTAAAAACTATTTTTAATCATAAAATGAAAATTATTCTTGAATGTTTACGATGTGGAATAAATCTCATCACGTTCGTGGAGATAGTACTCTGTACGTACGTACCAGCAAAAATATAATTATATTGATGCTGAAATAATATTTAATATGATGTTATATAATATATAAATAATAATTAACATGTTATATTTATTATGTACATCAGTTATACTCATTTTTATACCCATCCAAATAATGAAGTGTTGAACAACAAACTACACCACGATGTGGAGACGGTAAGTCGTACGTACTCAAGTATGATGACATGTCATTCATAGGATGGATAGAATTATTAATATGGTAATAAGATATTTATAATAAAATCAATGTATGTAAAATGTACTAGAGTTATTACTTTGGTATGGAAAAAACAAAGAAAGAGGAAGTGGAAGAAGAAAAGAACGTTGAAAAAGGGTAGTGAAATTATTACCTCTTCTTCAGGTATTTCCTTTTGAGTTGATTAAAATGGGTCCATAGGATGGATTTATGATAAAATAAATGCCAATAGGTCATTTTAAGGGTATTTGGGAGGATATTTGGGTAGAGGATGTCCAAGACACATGGCTTTGGAGGTGTGATTTTGAGAGAAGGGGAAGTACTCTTTTATAAGAGAGGCGAGGTTCACATCAAGGAAAATATTGAAATATTATTTTATTATAAAATCATATTCGGTTTCTAATGGATAAAACATGTTTTATTTAGAGTCTAAGGTGGGTATGGGTTGAAAAAATTTCAAAAAATAGGTTATAGATAGGTTTAAGTCCCCATAATAAACTTATCTTTTAGATTTAAATCTTAGTTAAACAGTTTAACTTTTACCATGCATTCATGAATTATTATAATAAATGGTTGATAAAAATACTATAAATAGAAAATAGTACCCAAGGTGGTTCATTATTAATATGTATAACCTTTTCTATGTCCTTTTTCCAAACCATAGATTTTTAAGAATATTATATCAATTAATAATTCAATATTTGTTTTGAAAATTCATTTATGTCAATTTTGACACTATTTGGTTTTTTGTTTTTGTGAAAGTCATAACAACTTGATTACATCGAGAAAAATTAATTTAATCAACCCTAACATGCCTTATTAATCTAGAAAATTCTTGTAATGCATCAGAAGTGTCAATTTCCATTTAATTTAATATTTATAATAACAATTATTTTAATATTTCATTAATAAGGTAATTACTACATCATCATTGTGTCATAAATAAATTTAATTATTTAATTTATAAAAATTATAAATAAAATAAAATTATGAAGGAAATTATATTATCTTTCTAATGAATATTTACAGTCTAATTTATCTTTTGTATTACCCGATATTAAAAATGGTTTATATATTAAACTTTGAATTTAACACATTTATCTCTTCTTTAAATAAAATAATAATAAATATCCTAATCCAATCCAAGTGTCCCTAAAGGATCATATTTAATTCCAATGTTTGGTTTCAGTCGAAATAAACTTATATAATAGAATTAGGACATGTGTTAGGGTAATTCTAATATCATTTTTACCATTAAATACCCTATTTACTTTCAACTGTGGTAAATAAAATTCAAAAGTTAATATTCACCAAAAAAATATTTTCATCTTATTGAACCAAATTTTACTTACTGATGTCAACTGTGTCTCCCAGATTTTTTAAATTAAATTTACGGAAGTTGTAAAATTACGTTCTATGCAAATTTTCAAATGTGCCTAGAACGTGGGTAAGAGACGGTAAAAAGTTCAGTAAAATTTTATATATCTAATATTATTATAAAATCACTGAAATTAATTCCATTCAACATAAATAGGTATTATGTATCTATTTTTACCTAATCTAAATTTAAATAGAATAAATAATTATTTAAATAAAAAGTCTGTTTTAAATTTTAACATAGTGTTTTTAATTATTCATCAAAAAATTATTTTTTTTAAAAAAATACCAAAAACTCACCCTAAGCTAATTTTGACATTCTGAATTAAAAAATTAAGTCCATTTTGAAAAATAAAATTTATAAAATTTCAAAAAGTGGGTATTAATATTCATAATGGCAAGTTTGGTTGGTCGTGGTTTGTTAAAACTCCAAGTTGTGTACTACACAAGCTATTATATTATTCAAAGGGAAACGTACCGTGGAAGCTTGGGGTGTTACATTGTTTGCCTCCTATACTTCCTTGAGCCCTACATCTCCTATATAACCCTGAAAAATTGTAAAAAATGCTTATTAGAGGTGATCAAACTCTCCTAATTAAATTTCTAGTCCCAGTTGAAAAGACGACCCATCCACAAATTAAAAATTAAAAATTACTCTAAATTTGAAATATGTTTATAAACATGAGGTTTTATAATATTCCCACCATAAAACATATGTTCTTTGAGAAATATCATCAATCATTCTATCACTAGTCCTGACCTACCTGAATCATCAATTCCCACTTAAAAGGTCAAATTTTATCCTTGAACACCAAATGCATCTCTAGAGTGTGAATTTAAACATAAGTCACTAAACCATAGAAATATAATCCATCTCTCTAACTAATCATTAAACATTAGGATGTCACTCACCTGACCCTATCCATCTTGTGAGACTATTATGCTTTCATCCAACTGATCCTCCATCCTTTGGTGATCCACACCATAGAACATAACATAAAATTATCAATTCAAAACCATGATTCAAATATTCATCAGAATCACCTATCCAAACATATTTTAGTTATTATAGTAATTCACTCAAAGTGATTACTGACTTACCACACCCAACCAAATTAGAAAAAATTATGCAAGAGCTGATACTAAAAAATCTCATTCCAAGACAAAATGGACATGACACCATCATCCAACACAACAAGAGTATGTCATGGTTTCCATAAAAATCTCTAGCTACAACCCAAAATATACTCGTCACATTTGATATGACATACTCAATGTGGTTTACCATTCATCATATCCAATTGGATACAAAAATACCTAGTAAGACTTCCTCTAGCTGACCTGCCCCCAAAATGCTCAATCAAAGGAGATTTGAAAAACTATTTTTATTTGTAATTGGCTATGGGGAGTGAGAAACCAAATAATGTATGTCATATTGGGTGGATATGTATATTTTAGGTTTTGGTAGTGGATTTTTTTAGGAAAACTCACTGTGAAACACCCTGATCCAAATGCATTCTCAATTGGAAGAGACCTCATATCATCTCAAATAATCCTGATCCCAATACCCAAACTTAACTCTCTTATATTACAAATATGAATTTATATCTATAATTCACCAATGAATCTAGATGAAATTGAATTTATTCATCCACCGACATAAAAATTATATAAATTCAATCCAATAATTAATTACATACCACTAAGACCCTTCTAGCACATGATTTATATCCATATTACTGGCGTTACACTCCGCACTATACGAGAATCCTTAGCATCAAACCACTGAACCACAAATCTGATCATTATGGACCACACCTCATCTATCACAAAACATGATGACTGGCATAAACATGTTATCTCATAACCGAGACCTAAAATGAATCCCCAATTTCCACCTGTTTCCAAATCATGAAAATGGAATCCGTGAGAACTACAAAAATTAACTTTTTTGATGAGGATCACAGCCTCAAATTTATAGTGGTACACTCCCCATCATAAATCCTCCCTTATTGATCCAATATCACATTTTATATGGATCCAATATCATATGGATGTTAATCCTCCCGATCTATAGTCTCCATTTTATCAATACCTAACTAGGAATGACCCAAATTTGTTTTTTCAACACACTAGATTTTATTCTTATGTCTCTTCTGCTTCTAAGGGACATTTATCACTTTAGTATAACTCCTGGAAACCATGCTCATGAAGTTACACCAAAAGTATTAGTCCTTGAATTGCACATGGACACTCACTGATTCTAGTTGTAGCAACATCATGAGTATCTTACATATTCACTTCCATGATATCATATGAAAATGAATAGTGTATTCTATAGTACCAAAATAATCATAAAAAACCCAACTCATGCTCCCATGAGTCACAAATCACTGAAACTATGGTCAAGAACCCATCTATTGATTGTTCCCTTAAATCATGAAAGTATTATCAAACATGGAGTTCTCATTGAACACCTCTTCAAAACTGGGAAACTCAAAAGTGCCAATATTAACCATAATCTTAGTTATAATACGACATTATTCCTGATTTTTTTACCCAATAACTCACTACACTTTTATGGTGAACTGATGGAAAACAGTGTCAGGTACACTATTGGACATTCCCCAAAAAACTTGCTTCAATACAAAAAACAGAAGAACTCAACGTACCTAATATAATGGAAACTAAAGGAATCCATCATGTATTTTTCTCAAACCCCTCTCTAGGGTATTCTAATATACTAGGATTCCATGTGCTTGATCCATGACTCATCACCCAGGCCTACCCACATATTATGTCATCCTCAAGGCACTTAAATTCCTATAACACATCTGGGATCACCTCATAGGTTCCACTCATAACCTTGATAACTCACCTATAATTATCATATCTAACAAAAAACACTATTATAATCTCTCTCATGGTTTCCCTTTCACATAACAAGTAAATGAATCAATCAGATTTTCGTGCCGCATCTCATGGGTCACTGGGTATCCCCTTAGCACAAATGTCAAGTCTGGAAAAAGTTCACAACTCGTGGGATATCATCCAAGATCCCATCTCAAAAAATAATTTCATCCAATGTTCCAGAAAATCCACTATTTTTCAAAAAAAGCCACTAAAGTGTTCTCCCAATAAATAGTAATGGAATCACATTCCATCCCATCATCCCAGAAGGCACCAATTTTCATTGAGAATCGACCAAAGGGACTGATCGCCCATGGATCACAATATCATGGGTATATACATATAATGGTTCTATCCTGAAAGGTCATTATCAGGAGTCAAAAGTACTAGATCCGTTAAGTATACTTCTACTCCAATATATATAATAAAATTCCATATATGTAGTTACTAACATTTCATGTAACTGAATAGTATTACAAAAAACCCACAAGGGGTTTGCAAGTAAGGAATCACGTGCCTTACTAACCTACTAGGGTCACTTCATTAAAACACCTATAGGGATCGTGTCATCATCATAAATTATTGTCTTACCATAAATCCATATGACCTTCCATCTGACAAAATTCATATAAATGTGGGACCAACTGAGTAGAATTCTAGCAAGTACTTATATGGGAAAAGGTTGTATGAGATGATTTTGACAATTTATACAATTGAGCCTATCATTAGGGATAAAACTATATGTGCATAAATACTTTAAATTTGGATCCTACATACCTAATCATGATGTATTTGATTCATCTTTCCTTTATAGGCCAAGAGAAAAATCCAATATAATTGGATTCTTACCAATGGTTCTAGAGCCAAAAATCCCATAGAAATCAGAAATCTAGAAAATTAGTTTCATTATAAGAAGAGAAATTCATATAAAATTGTAACATCACATATCAAGAAAATAAATATCATCCTTGGAAACCTAGATTTCCTACCGAAATAGGTATGCATGATGCACCAGTCTGATATCCACCGTAGGCTCTGACACATTCCTATATCTGCTGAATACCATGTCCTAAGTAGTAAAGAGAATAAAACACTCAGATAACAGTATCTAAGGACATATTGTGAGGTCCACTCGACTGTTTCCCCAGCTTAATTTACCACATGAACTCTGGTACACCTCCTTGTATTCCAGAGGTTGCCGACTAGTAGTGAGATCTTAAGAAGCTAAAATGGAGAGACTATACCCCCATATCAGAGTTCACAATCTTATAATAAATCACTGAGTATCATACATATTATATTACAAAGAAGGAATAAATAATATGTACATGCAAGATACAAATGATATAATGACATTAGGTATACAAGAATGATCACCCACTAGGCCAATCACATATAAAAAGTAATTAGGGAAATAAAAATAATATTAATTGATCTACTACAACTCTGATCCATTCCATATCCTATATCCACGTACTTTCTGAGATATCTTCATTGATCCAACCTAGGTCTCTACCATAAATTTTCCTTTATCCAAGAATAGAGCAACTCAGGTTCCCAAGTGATATGGCTGATTGAGCAGGGTGTGAGTATAAAACTCGACAGGGAACTAGAAACATGGTCTGATACAGAACATGTAATGTAGTGATATGTGCATGTGACATGCTTAAAATAAATAAACATTCGAAAATAAATAAATAAATTTCCAACAATTCCTTCTTCAACTCAATGTTGGAATGTCCATGAGAATGTTATATGGATAATTTCATGCCATGTACCCCAATATTAATTGGTCGATCCTTAGTTCTATGGCCTTGAATGAACTAAACTAATTTATCCTTGAAATCTCATTCCCATTTCAAAAATTAATTTCATTTAAATACAAAATTTCAAATATATTTAACAATTAAAATAATTCATTAGGTGGGTCAGTAGCCTCAGGGGTGTGACAACACATCACATGCAATATAAATAACTCACAATAAGAAATAACGAATTTACTGGTGACCACTACCTCAAATGAATATTTTCTCATTTTTATCATCACACTTTAATCTCTTTCCTAGGATCTCCAATACCATTTTAAGCTCATCCATGCTCCACTAGCCATATAAAACTCACCCGAGGTCGTAACTGAAACTAACCAACCCAAAATAATTAATTATAATTTTTATAATTTATTTATAAATTTAATTATAAATAGGATTAATCCTCAAAAAGACCCCCAATGATCTCATCATACATAAAACACAAGAAAATGAATTCCAATTACCTACGATTTCCCCCGAACTCATTATAGGAAAAAATCCTCACAAATGACATCAATTCAAAAATAATTTATCTTTAATTTAAATAAAACTCATATAAAATTATATTGTGGAGTGCACCTTTGATGAATAAATGATTAGTGTCACTAAAATGTCATCTGAGGATATCTACATTCTAGGAATAACTAAATACCCATTCCATTTGGCCAATTATAAAAAAATATGTTGGAATTGGAATCATAACCCTAATAAGAAAGAGAATACATTTAGAGTAAAGGGAGTAGGAAATTGATAGACATTTACACAGTCAAAGACATACCTAAAAATTCTAAAAAATCCCTATAGAATACCCTAATATCATGGTGATGAAGGGGGAATGAGAGGGGATCGAGACCCTAGCCGTGTGAAAATAATGGATGGAGGGAAGAGGTTGGCCCTTAAAAATTAAAGGGATTTTTTTTTCATTTTAACACTTTAAGAGCCACTAGCTAGGCGGTACTAGGCCACTGACTAGATATTGAGCCTAGAAATATATCCAAGACCCTATCTAGACCACCATCAAGATAGTGGATAGTTAGTGACAATCCAGTGGTTTTAGGCTATAGCCTCCCTACAACCCAACCTCCCAAATTGGCCGCCTATGCTTCCCTGAGACCTCAGACTCACTAACGAGACTCCAACCCAATGTAAAAACATATATTTGAGCTTCTCAAACTCTCATTATTAAATTATTAGGCCTAGTTAAAAATGCATCCCATCTAATAATTAAAAATTAAAAGGCCCTTTGTATTCTGAATCCCATCCTTACATTTGGTTTATTACTTCATGAAATTTTATGTTACAAACATTGGAAAAAAAATTCTTGAAACATAAATTCTTGTTCAGGGATTTCTTCCACCAAACCAATCATATTATTTCAATTTAGGATTGATTCACTTATTTGTAGATATTTTTTCCTTCATTGACACTATTCCCATTGATTATTTTAAAAATTCTAAGGTGTATATTTTTATTCCATAAAAGAAGAAGTTTTTTCTCTTTTGTGTATCACCCATATTAACAATTTTGGAATATACTTTTCAAAAAATTTATTTTGATCCATTCACAATGTTAACTCATCATCCTCCTTAACAATCCTTTCCTTCATAAAATTTTGGCAATATTTGTTTAGAATAATTTAACACATTATTTGTTTTTTATACCACCACACCTCCTCAATCTAAATAATTTTTATAGCATGAGTACCTTTCTACTTTTATATATAAACTCCACTATTTTTAATTTCATTTTGGGAACCAATTCTATTTCTCTTGATCATATAAACAATAAATTTAAATTTGGATTTATCTTTAATTTTATTTTTCCATTATTGTATATATCTTTATTTAAACCCTTTACTATACATGAAAATAGAATTAGAACATTTATCATTTTATAAAGTGGATGATAACTAATTCTTTATTCCAATATTGGGATTATTAGAGAATTATTTCAGGATCTTATTACTAGTGGTTAGACATATTTTAACACAAATATATTCCTTATAACTTATGATTATGGAAAGTCTTTTCTCAGTAGCTTGTGAAAGATTAGATAGTTTCACTTTCATATTTTATAATTTGACATCAAAATTTAGACAATTTAAAGTTAGAAGATTTTTCTTATCCTTAGCTGAACTCACCATTTCTTTAAACAACTTTATCATATTTTAAACATTATATTTTATCTTATTTTTCTCTTAAAACGAAATATCAATATCCTTAATCTTATTAGAATTTATTCAAAATTTATTATACTTTAAATGAATCAATTATTATAATGAAGTGTACTTTTCACTAAGATTTAGTAGGGATTTTAATTTCTATGGAGTTGTTTTGTGAAACTTGTCATCAGTTCTGGAAGACAACTCTATATGTAATATAACTTTAGAACTTCTGGTCTTGACTTGTCTTGTGATTCTTAAACACGTCAACACCATTTATTCTAGTGCTTCCATCATTTTTTAAAAAATTTATTTAGTTTGGGGGATATCCTAATGAACGACTTTAAAAGGGAAATAAATAAAGGCTTATATTTCCTTGATACAATTATGATGGATTTATTTTGAGTCAATAATTGAATCATCTTGTGAATAATCCAACATGTGATCCTCAACAGTTGTTCTTGGCTCATCTAAAGGATAGTTTTGATATGATATTTTAGTTTCCTCTTGAGAAAATTAATTTTTTGATTCTTATAAGGTAGAAACAGTTTCCCATTATTTAGTGGTTTATTTAACCACCATTTTTCCTTCTTCCAATACATAATATTTTCAATGAAATTACAACATGTTGAAATTAGTTTATCTTACTATTTATATAAGAGGAACTATTTCTTAATCATTTTCATATCTTTACTCTTTTTAATTTTTAGAGACATTAAATAGATAAAATTATGATCAATAACATATACAATTTTTCTTATTCTACAGTACCTCATGAATATATAAAGTGAAAATAAAAAATAAAAAACCACTAAATATTCTATTTATTGAGAATAAAATCAAAGGTGGAACCATTAATATATTAACAATTGTTTTTCTACCAGGATAAATGCACCACATAAGTGGGGGGGGGGGGGGGCTGAATTAGTGTGTTATACTTTTCACTAATTAAAAATTTTCTACTCATTTATATCTTCAACTATTACTTTAGTGGATCTCACTATCCATTTCACTAACATATTTTATATGAATGTAATGATAATCATGGAACAAAACAATACGTCATAGAATTATTTGACAATAATGTTCACCTATAATGTGGATAACTATGTCCTTGGTGAAACAAACAATAAGGCATTGAAGGATTTAATAATAGGGTTCATCTCAAATGTTGATGACTATGTCCCTAGTGTATTATGGTTTTTATCTCTATAAAAATTCTAATTTATTATAAATATGAATACCATGAAATTTTATATCCTTGAACCTATTATCCTAAAACCAACCAAGTTACACAAAAACATAAACTTTCTAATTCTTGACCCTGGGACAAATTAGGTCTTCCTATTCAAATACCAAATTCAAATGGATCCACTTAATGTTTGATCAACACTGTACACTCGTTTCTCTACCTTTATCAATATTAAGAAATCACATGACTACCCCCTAACATGAAATACTAAATGATATTCATTATATTCTTTATTCCTCGTGATATAAAGAAATCATAGACTGGTCCTATCACTATTATTTGGTGCTATAGATATTTTTTAGTAGTAGTATTGAACTTTTCTTCTTCTAATTTTATTATTCTTCAATTCAAAAGTTTTTCTTCTCATATACAACATCATATTTCACTTTTATTCAACACAAAGGATTTTTTATAATAATGTCGATTCTCCCTCACTTATAATTTTTCTTTTCTTGATTTTATTTTATATATTATCAGCATAAAGATATAATAAATTCCATTAATTGAAATATATAATTTCTAATTAAAGAAAGAAAATCATGATTCGGTAATTTTCAATACCTCAGTATAACCACATGATTTTTTTCACATCATCCTTAATCGATAATAAACTCAAAACCGATTTCATGGGCCTACCTCCCCTGATCCTCAACTAAATTTATGCATATAATAACGATTTTAAAATTAAATAAGTTAAAGGATATATATAAATAAATTTTATAGATTAGATCAAAAAAATGATTTCAAATATTAATACTTTAAATCCAATAAATTATCATTAGTAGATCCCTAAAATTAATTCTCATTCCTTTCTATCTAACTCAGATTGAATCATGGCTCAATAATTTTTCATGGTGATGTTTAATAATTGAAGATCATCACAACATGATTTTATTTAGTCTTCATGTAATTTCTATTATGTTTCACCCTTACATACTCTTTGAAATCTAGTTTCACCCTTTATATGATATTATGATGCTTACATATTGCATTTGGACTCTTACCAATTCTCTAGAAACTCTTTGATATTATTCAAAACTTATGAGGGGCTCTTAAATACCTAGTAGAGAACTAAATAAACACTTATGTATCATATTATTTCTCAATAAATTTACTGATTAGCAATATGAAACACATATATATTCTTACATATAAGTAAATTAATCTAATTATTATTTTATAATTTTAGAGTGAATATTACATATAGAGTGAATATTTAGTATAGTAACCTGAATTTTTTAATACACACTTAGACATGATTTATTACATAAAACCTTCACTTGATACAACATAGAATATCAATAGGTCTAGTGTATTTGGGGCTTAGGAACATTACATAAAAACTTATAACATGAAATTGAATTTCTTATTGAAAACATCCTTTACATCACCACTACATTCCCTCGTACATAGCATTGCATTAGATAACATGAGGACATACATAAGAAAGGGGTGAGCTATAAAGACCAATAAGGGAATAAACATAGAATAACATGAGGAATAAAATACATGTTAGTAAATAGGAATATCAATAGAGATCAAGAGGAAAATTAACATAAAGGCATGATAAACCAGGATAATCATAACATGGAGATGTGGCAACAACACATAAAATGGAATTAGCATCAACCATGACTCATTGCACATGGAGCATGAGAAAACCCTTATTTCACATGAAGTGTAAGTAAACGCTAGTTTTAATTGAATTAGCATGAGTAAACACCCATTTCACATGACCTATCATGATAGTATACTTTACAAAATGCATTGGATCGCTATTTGGGTGCACCCTTCATAATCATTTCATTTCATGCATAGGTTTGCCACATAGATCATACAACATGGATTCATTAACATAACAATTCATTATATGAATAAGATATGTTGAATACATAAATTTAAGTCCCTAATAAACAAATACATGTGCATAAAGGTGAATACCCTTTATAGAGGAGTGTGTATTGCATTCACTACACAATGATTTTGGTAGAGAAATTTTGCTGTAATTTCAAAAATATAACGACGTCAAATAGTAATTTGTAAAATTGGTTGATGATAGTGAAAGGGGTATCTCAAAATTTATAAATTAAATGGACAGTAAGGGGATTATGGGACATAATATTCAAAAATATTTAATGGAATTTAGAGACATAATATAAAATAATTTCTTGAATGTAAATGAGAAGAGAGAAATTCCTTACAGAATTTCCGAATGGTAACAGGTGTACATGGGAGGCATTAATGAGAGAGAAAATGGGTCTATAATCATTAAAAAATTAATAGGGAAGTATGGGGGAGGTGAGAAATCATACCCCAACATTTTTAATTGAAAATAAAAGGGCATTACAACATAATGAAATTAGGAAAAAAATGAGAAAGGAAGAAATCTGTTACTTTGATGTGCAATCCCAATGGCTTAGGAGGGGATTGAGAGAGTCTTATTAGGAGATTGGGGATCCTTAGAAGGATTATAGAGATAGGAGGGAAAAATCTAGATGAACTCCAATGGATTTTAGTGAAGAGGAAGTTGGATCTTGGGTTGGTTTATATAGGAAATGAGGGAGAATTCTTTATTATTTATGTTTGGGACACCACACATTAAACTAATCAAAACCACAAACAATACCATGGTTTTTCCCATGTTTTTCCCAAATGGGAGTGGAAAAAAATATTATATAATTTCAGTGTCCGAACTTCTTAAAATAATGGGGTTTCTTATGTGGGGGTGAGACACACTCTCAAGGAAATCAATTTAAGAAGCTAAAATGTTTTATAAGTCTTGGAGGGTCCACCAAAAATTATAAAATAAATAAAATAAACCTAAAATCACATTATTTTAATGGTAAGACAAAAATTTTCCGAAAATAATGTTTATAGTATTTTATTACACCACTATTGGGTGTTTATGATGTCATAGAACACGTTATATATTTAAACGATATTTAATTTTTACAAAAAAATTCAACTGTCTCTGAAAATTATGAAAAATTCACCATTGAATAATTTTGACATCTTAAATCCAAAAATAATATTCATTTTATCTAAAACATTTTTTAAATATGTGAATTTTTACTTTTAAAATAAAATTTACATTTATTGAAAACTCATGGGTTTTGACAAAAACAACTTTCAAACCTTAATAAATATTACAATTTTATTCCTTAAAATTATACGATGATTTATAATTAATAAAAAGTAATGTAATAATATTTTATTAAAATATTATTTACTTCAAAAATCCATGAATGTATCAAAATATATTCCTTAGTTGAATTTTAAATAAAAATACTATTTATTCTTTAAATACTATTTACAACATAACAATAATAAAACAAATGCATATTATTTATTATATAAACAACTAATTCACATAAAAACAATGATAAGGTCTTGTTACATAACCCCTTATAACACTATCATAAGAACTTAGGGTATGGTGTGCGACGGTGAGAAACTCTTGGGGTGGATCAGATAGCATCGCTCAGGTGGTAATCTCTATCAACTTCCACTTCTCCCATAGGTGGTCTGTTTGAGAATAACATGTTGAAGCTAGACATGGGTTTGGTCAAGAGCGAGTCCCAATGATGCCAACTCCTTTTCAAGCTCCAACAAATGGGCTTCATATGGGGCTTGTCTACTGGATGTGGCCATAACTTCCTTTTTCTAAGTAAATTGGATTTGTTAAAGCCCTATATTTATACTAATAATGTGATAACTATTCAATGGTTATATTAGAAACTGTAAAAATTCATAACGACATTTTAAAAATCCAAAAAACATAAAACCAAAGAAGTACATATTTTATATAACTATTTTAAATAATAAGACGTTTAATCAGATCAAGAGGAATTTCAATTAATGAATGTTTGGGTCGTTACAATCTTCCCCCCTTAAGAAATTTCTCCCTTGAATGTTCCTTTACCCACACTAAAATAGATATGGGTAACTTTCCTTCATCATTTCCATTGATTATCATGTCACTTTTCAAACATGTGGTTTCACCACAACACATTGACGAGGTTCATTTCCTTATTTCAAAGATCATTTTCTCTACGATCTAAGATCATCACTAGTTTCTCCTTGTAAACAAGATCATCCTCTAACTATACTACCAGTGAAGAGATTAAATGTGAAGGGTTTGGTATGTACTTATTTTATAGGGATACATGAATGAAATCATGTACTTCTTCTATAGTAGGTGTACGTTCTAGTTGATTTTCCACAACCCTGACACGATCCTGAATATCGGTGGGGATGATGTACGTAATACTACACTTCACTTTTTTCTAAACCTCATGACATTATTCCACAAATATATGTGTAGAAATACCATGTCTCCAACATTGTAGTCAAGGTCTCATCGACAGTTTTCTGCATAACTCTTATATCGACTTCTGCCTTGATATGCTGCTGAATTATTTTCACCTTATCCACCACTTCTTCGACCATTTCAGGTCCTAGTAGCTTATGCTCATAGACTTCATTCCAACATGTCGGTGTTCTGCACCTTTTCCCATAAAGGTCATCATATGGTGCCATTCGGTTGCTCGAGTGGAAACTTTTATTGTAGGAGAATTAAACTACGGGATGATGTTGGTCCCATCTTCGTTTGAGGTTCATAGAAAATGATTTTAACATTTTCTCCAGTGTATGAATAGTTCTCTCAGTTTGTCCATTAGTATGAGAATGACAGGTCTTATTGAAGTTTAGTTCAGTGCTTAGAGCATGTTGGTTACTTTTCTAAAACATCGATGTGAATCTCAGATCATGATCGTATATCATAGATAGTGGTACTCTATGAATCCTTACCATTTTTTGATGTAAATCCATGCAAGTTTATCTAATGAAAAGTCCTCTCAAATTGTGATAAAGTAAGTTGTCTTCATAAGACAATCCACAATGACCCATATAGCACTGTTTCCTCTAGATGTCCTTGGAAATCCATTTTCAAAGTCCATGGTAATGTTTTCCCGCTTCCATGTTGGTATGGGTAGTGGTTTCATCATCCACTTATACTTTTTCCTCTCAGCCTTCATTGGTTGACATACCAGGAATATTCATGTATACTCAACAATCTCCCTTTTCATATTGTCCCACTAAAAGTTTCTCAGAGATCTCGATACATCTTTTTACTCCCCAGGTGAATAGAGAAGGTTGAGCTATGTGTGTCATTCATAAGCACCTTATTTATATCTGGATCAGATGGTCTACATAAACATGACCCAAATCTCACAATTCCATCCTTTTCAACCACAAACTCTAAGGATTTCCCATTTCTGATAGCTTTCACCCTTTCCAGAATAACCACATCCTTTATTTTAGAATCCTTTATTTTCTCCAAGTGGGATGGTTCAACATTCATTTGTTAAAGGATTTATGATGTTCCCTTCTTTATGATTCCCATGTCCAACTTCATAAAATCTAAGAATATTGGATCCTTCCTAATTCTCTTCATTGACAGAATTGTTGGATCCTTTCTACTTAGAGAATCTTCCACCTTGTTTTGTTTCCCATGGTGGCAATGGATTGAGCAGTCATAATCTTTGATCAGCTCTTAACATCTTCATTGGTGCATATTCAACTCTTTCTGTGTGAATATATACTTCAGGATTTTGTGACCCGTGTATATTTCACACTTCTTTCCAAAAAGGTAATGCCATAAAATTTTTAATGCGAACATCACCACAACAAACTCTAGATCATGTGTTGGATAATTCTGCTAATGAACATTCAATTTTCTTGAAGTATAAGCAATGAATTTGTCATTCTGCATTAACAAAAAACCGAATTCCTTCTTTGAAGCATCACTGTATACCAAAAAAATTTCTCCACATATGGTAAATGTGAGCACAGGTGCAGTGATAAGCCTCCTTTTCAACTACTGGATGTTTTCTTTGCATTCATCACTCTATGAAAAAATGACACCCTTTCGAGTTATCTTGGTAAGAGGGTTGGAATATCGTGAGAAATTTATCACAAATTATCGATAATATCCAGTGAACCCCAAGAAGCTATGGATATCTGTGACCGATGTTGGCCTCGTCAGTCCATCTATTGCAGATTTCATCAAGGGATCCACAAATATCCCATTCTTGTGATGATATGGACCAAGAATGAGACCTCCTTCAACTAGAACCCACAATTGCTGTAATTTGCATAGATCTTCTCCTTTCGCAAGATCTCGTGTATAGTTCTTAGATGCTTCTCATGATCCTCTTGGTTTTGGAGTATATTATAATATAATCTATAAATACTACCACAAATTTGTTGAGGTAATCTCCAAATAACCTATTAGTCAAGTCCGTAAAAATTTCTGGAGAATTAGTGAGTCTGAAAGGAATTATTATTAATTCATAGTGCCCATATCTTGTATGAAAAGCAGTCTTGGGGATATCTTCCTTCTTCTCCTTTACTTGATAATATCCTGGCCACAAGTCCACCTTGAAGAAGTATTATGCTCTACACCGCTTATTGAACAAGTTATCAATTTGTGGAAGAGGATAATTGTTATTTATCGTGAATATTTTTAGCTCACTGTAATCAATGCAAAGGCTCATTGTCCCATCCTTCTTCTTTGCGAAGAGGACTGGTGAACCCCATGGTGAAGTACTTGGGCGTATAAACCCTTTATCCAGATTCTTCTGTAGTTTTTTCCTCATTCCCTCAAGCTCCAAAATACCCATTCTATAAGTAGTCTTGGATATTGTCAATGCCCCAGGTATAAGGTCAATTTAGAATTCAACATCTCTTATAAGAGGAAGACTAGACAATTCCTCAGGAAACACTTTAGCGAATTCCCTCACAATAGGAATGTCTTCAAGGGAGGTTGCTTCCTTAGACTCAAGCATCTAAGCTAGATATGTGTTCTCATAGGGTAGTAATATGCATTCTTAAGATGATGGTTCTAAATAAGATTCATATTCCTCCTTGCCCTTGTATAGAATCGGGGGTCGATTTTCCATATGGACAGTGATTTTCCTCTCAGAGAAATTTATGTTGGATCTATATAGGGAAAGCCAATACATGAAAAGAATTGCATAAAATGCTTCCCGAGGGAGCATGGTGAGGTTCTCCGGGAAGTTAAATCCACAAATTATGATAGGGGATGAGTTATATTCATGGTATTAAATGATTGCCCCATTTTTCGTACTCACCGACAGCATCACTTCCATGATTTCTGGTGGTGTTGGGATTGTTTTACTGAACATTATGGACATAAAAAAATGTGTAGAACCAGAATAAGAAAGTATGTTCTCTATTACTGAATGAATAACTAACGTACCTTTCACCACATAATTTTTGGGGTTCACTTCAGCGGTACTGATGGGAAAAAGCTCCCCCTTGCTTCCATGGAAGTTGTTGGTTGCCTATGAAAACCATTGGCACAGGGAACGGATTTTCAAGGTTCCCTGGTTCATTTTAATTGAAGTAATGAACAACGTGTTGAGAGTTGAATGGAGCATTCCTCTCTTATGTTGGAGCTGTAAGAACCCTGATCTTCTTTTCAGTTATGTTTTCATTTTCTGGTCATTTTTTTAGAAAAAGATGAGTTTCTGGAAATTTTTTAATTACAAACCATTTACTTTATGAGTACATGTCGTGTACTCAGTTACCATGGGTAGCCATGTGCTGGCCATGTAGCGACTCTGCACATGACCATGTGGTGACCTAGAGACCGCCTAAAGCAGAGTACATAAAAGGAAATTACATGCCTTGTACTTCTAAAGTACATGCCATGTATTTTCTTTTTTTTCATTAAACGTACTGGGGTCACGTCTAATCTCCAGAAAGCCCTACTTCTAGGTCTAGTTCATCTGAGAGAACCCGTACGGCTCAGAATCTTCTCCGAGCCCCCGAGCGAGTATATGTTCTCCGAATCGGTCATCACCAACTGCGTTGGGATCATCTCGGTATACTCTTCCTTCTTCTTGAGATTCATTTCCTAAATCCTCTTCTTTCTCAAGTTATATTCGGTTGAGAATTATAGATGTTTTTTTAGATCTATGGTGTTCTTATGCGATTCAAGGATTTAGGTTCACATATAGTGATCTCCCAATACCGAGGTAGGTGGTTTGTGCCTTTTCGTTGAAATTCTTTGTGCTATATGTTCAAATTTACCAATACCCTTGAACGGTGCATTGTCTGTTTACTGTTTTAGCGCTATTAATTTCTTTCTATGCTTGTATGATTCATTAGAAATTAATTTAATGTGAATGGGGTTAATTTCTACACTGTGGAGGTTTTTCCCTCATTGCTCATTTTGACCGTTTGGTCTAGTTCTTACTTTTAGGCTGCTGTTTGTTTTCCATGACTAGTATTATAGGATGGAGTGTTTTATCTTATCTGACATGCCGATATGCTGTAGATTGTTAGCCAAGTAGTCTTAGGGGTTCACTTTGGCTGTTGTTCACCAGTTGTACATGTTTTCTTTAAACGGGGCTGTGAGAACCTATTGAAGTGGGAACATATGAGAAATTGAGGTAGAGGGATTTCCCAGAGTTTCCATTATAATTATCATAGTATAAGACCATAGGGGGGGATTGACGTTGAGTGATACCTCATAGGGTCTGTAGATAAGCTATGAGGCCATAAGAGGAATTGACGTTGAGTGCTTCCTTAGAGCACCTACAGTTACCACTGAAAGACTATAAGAGCAATTTACGGTGAGTACTTCCTCAGATAGTCTTTGAATCACACATGACTATAGGGGGAATTGATGGTGAGTGCTTCCTCAGAGAGTTTGGCAATATCTATCATTGTTTTGGTTGAACTAGATGGGTTAGGCTGAGATTACTACCCATAGGTTTTCCTGATTTGATTAGCTATTGTTTGATATGTGAAACCGAATGCATTGAAACTGTGGATTGTTTACTAATAAGTACATCCTTGTTACTGCTTAATTTTTCTTATTACCTTCCATATATTAACTGACTATTAGGCAGATATCTAATGGTGGTTTCCTACTGAGATTTAGTCTCACACCCTGTTTGGGCCATGCCTTTGGGCCCAAACTGATTATATTGTTGCATGTATAGATAAGTGCAAGCACCCTTCTACTTTTGGTACTTGACTATTTGGAGATGGAGAGAATGGAACCAAGTTTTTGCTTGCGATGTTCTGGAGATGTTTATTTTTTCTTTTACTTTGGGTTAGTACTATATTTTCAGCATTGTGACATGTTTGGCTACTTTCCTAGACATATGTATCATGCATAATTTTAATATATGTGCTCAAGATGTTTATTTATTCAGTCTTTTGCTATTTATTATTGTTTGATATTATTAATTCTTCCTCTACTGTTATCTATTTATCTTTTGTTGTGTTACTCTTCCAATGAGGGAATAGTTTCCCCAATATCACACCCAAGACCTTTCTGCAAGTCGGTAGCCTCTAGCGTTAGGGGAAATGCACTTGAGGCTATGTGACCAACCATGTTTGGGGCACCTCTAGGAGGCTTCCAGAACGTAGATGTTACAAAGTGGTATCAAAGGGGTTCTTTTCTTCTTGACTTAATGTTTGTAGATTATAGCTAGGGATAGGATAAAATTGGTACTTGGTAATAAGCTGTGCTCGGGAGTAGCTAACCCATGTACAGGGAAAAGTCAATATACCTTGATTATTGCAAATTTTCTAGTTTTTCAATTTTACAATTGATTTGATTTTCACCTTGATTGATTCACATGTTTTGTGCTGTTATTGTTGATGTTATTGAGGTTCTATTTCTATTGCAACCTGATGAGATGAGGGTATTCCATCTCATGTATCATATTGGCACTTTCTAGAAATCACGTGTCATGAATTCTTACCATGCCATTTAGGTTACATTAGAATTTTCATATTGTTGTGATAGATGTTGTTCTAGATATGCATGTTGTTGTGATAGATGCCTTGAAAAAAACATCTACTGTTTGATAGGGTTGGTTGTGTAAGGTTTTGTTTGAATGAATTCCAAACATTGGTTTTTGAGGTGTTACGGGCCCTCATGGATCAGAATTTGGTGGATCATTTATCTGTTATTCTTGTTTATAACATGTATAGGATACCAATCTTTGATTCACGGGGAGTATGGGCCCTCACAGATGTAAATTTGGAAGCTTAATGTTCATTTCAACGTTTTTTTTGGGTTCTGGAGTATTTTATAAGGATTACTGTCTGGAAAAACCTAGAATACATGCCGTGTAATGTTGAATACACACCGTGTGTTATTATTTTTGAGAAATATCTATTTTTCTTAAGTAAAATCCATGTATCGTATGTACACACCATGTAGTCTCTAACTGTGTCTTAGACTATGTGGGAAGGGACACGTGGTTTGGAATCCTTGGTAGGACACATCACGTACCGGATGTACATGTTGTGTTGTAGAACCGTGAAACTGGCTATGTCACTAACAACATGGGTCAGTGGAAATTCTTTAGTGCACTCCATGTCCATATGGAACATGCCGTGTAGTGTGAGCCATCTATCCGGCTGTGTCACTAACAACACGGGTCAGTGAATCTCCTCTAGTACATGCCATGTATGGTACAAACATGTTGTGTAGTCTTGTTCTAGGAGAACCGTGTGGCCTAGTCGTGTGAGGTAACTAGAGAAGTGGAAGAGGATTCAAGTAGACGTCATGTGTTAGGACAACACGCTGTGTGTGGGGTGTTACACGACTAGTTTTTCTAGAAGTACATGTTCATGTGAAAGGATTAAGGGAACACACCTTGTAGGCATTATACACGCTGTGTAGTCTTGTTTTAAAAAACTTGAATGATTTCTTTCTCCTATTCCCTCCCTACTCTTATAGTTTTTAGTACTTCACAATATTGATCTAAGGTGTTCGATTGACCTTGCAGAGTCATGCCACTGAGACATCCTCTAGTTTTACGCCAGTTACATGGCAATGATCAGACACCAAATAGGACTGATCAGGGACTACCTACAGATCCTCTAGTTGTGCCAGTCTTGGCACCAGACATCATATTGGTCATAGGTGCTGATTCACAGTTTTGAGAGGGCTTTATAAGGTTCATGAAAACTTTCCGAGGAGTACCGCATCCTTCCCCTTCTGTGGAAGATTGGACACGGGTATTTTAGTAGTATTATCCTCCCACTTTCTTAGGTGATGGATGACCCCAGGCTGTAGAGTTACGGCTAGAATCCATGCTAATGATTTTCAAGCATCTAGAGATGCCTACATAGAGGAGGGTCAAGCTCGCTACGTATATGCTTTGGTATTTTGCAAAGAGGTGGTGGGATGTGATCTCACAGACGAGATGCCAATAGGATATGTCTTGCGAGGATTTTCAGCATACCTTCTACTATTACATCTATCCAATGACTTTGAGGGTCGATTGAGCTAGATATTTCATGAGTTTGGAGTAGTGTACGCTTTTTTTATGGAGTACTCTTCCCGCTTCACCGAGATACAACGCTTTACACCCTTTCTAGGGGGTGATGTGTTGTTCTTGGCATGAAAGTTTGAGGACGGTCTCAGGTGGGAGATTTGAGCACATGTGAGCATCTTCAGGTTGACTTCCATCACTTCTATCGTCAACCATGTACTAATCACACAGTGCAATCTGAGAGATTCTGAATCTATGGGCTCAGGTGGTTCAACATCCAAAGTTAGTGTTTCTCCAGCTGATAGCAGGAAGTGCCGTAGGGAGACTACATGTGGAGATCCTATTAGGCGATATATACCTTCAGGTAGCCATGTTGTATGCTACCAGTGTGGTATGGTCGGGCATATGAGGCCACATTTCCTGAGAGACCTAGTGGAGTGCCGATCATGTGGAAATATCGGTCACCTTCAGTGGTTCTTTCAGATATTTTCACTAGTAGCTGGTGATAGGTGTTCTAATATGACCCCTCATTATAGAACAGTGTCACCAGTGTTTCACCTCTCTGGGAACTGGAGTTCTTCCATCCATTCAGGCTGAGGTAGAGGTCATGGTTGTGGTAGCCGGTCAAAAAGATTTCAGCGACAGTAGGGTGGATCAGCTCAAAGTGGTCAGGCAGGGTCAAAGGGCCACGATACAAGTCAAACTTTTGTAGTAGAGCATACCCAGTAGGAACAGGATCCCAAACCCTCTACAGTTCGAGGTACAATCTTAGTTGCCTCAGTTTTAGATTCTTCTCTATTTGTTGCTGGTGCTTCCCATATATTTATATCTAATGCTGTTGTACAGAGTCTTGGGATCTACATATTTTCTTCTGATGATATCTTGATGGTAGACACTCCGTTGGGGAATAGAATGTCTAGTGTGTATAGTTCAAGGAGTTCCCTCTAGAAGTGGGTGTCACTACTTATTAGACCTTTATGTCTTAGAGATGACAGACTATGATGTCAATCTCAGAATGGACTAGTTAGTTCCCTTCTAGGTATTCGTTGACTGTTATCACTGTAGGGTGAGTTTCACATCACCAGAAGGAAGATCATTTCTTCATAAGGGAGAATGGGATGTACAGGTGAGCAGAGTGGGACCCGAGCATCATGGGTTGGGAGGGGTTACAACCCAGATTGCTAGTCTATATCTGGATGAATAGGGGACTTCCCAGAAGGAATTTCCTCCAGTGGTGGATCATTTCAGGGATTTATTTCTAGAGGAATTTTCATGTTATCCTCCAGAGCGATAGGTAGACTTTTATATTGAGTTCACGCTAGGAGTGGAACCAGTGTTCATTCCTCCTTATAGGATGGCTACACCAGATTTGCTGGAGCTCAAGAATCAATTGGAGAAGTTGTAGGAAAAGGTTTTCATCCAACCCAGTACATCTCCTTGGGGTTCAGATGTCCTGTTTGCAAAGAAGTGGGATGGTACCCTCAGACATTTTGTGGATTATCGGAAGTTGAACCAGTTGACGTTCAAGAACTGATATCCTTTGTTGAGTATTTATGATCTCTTTGATTAGCTTCAAGGATCCCAAGTGTTCTCGAAGATTGACTTGAGATCCGGTTTCCATCAGTTTCAAGTTAGACCATATGATATACCTATTATAGCCTTCCAGAGTTGGTATGATCTATATGAGTATGTGGTTATGCCTTTCAGCCTTTTGAATGAACCATTATTTTTCATGGCACTGATGAACTGAGTGTTCCATCCATACTTGGATTCCATCGTGGTGGTCTTCATGGAAAATATCTTGGTGTACTCTCTCACTAAACACAACCATGATACCCATATTGATATCATTCTGAGTACACTAAGAGAGAATCAGTTATATGATAAGCTCTCAAAATGCCACTTTTGGATGGCCCAGACTCACTTCTTGGGTCATGTTATCTCAGAGACAGGAGTATCAGTCGACCCAGAGAAAGTGAGAGCAGTAGTTTCTTGGGATCAGATGAAGAATGTCTTTGAGGTATGGAGTTTTCTAGGGATGGATGGATACTAAAGATGCTTCATACATGACTTTTCATGCTTAGTAGCACCACTGACGGGTCTAACTAAGAAGAGTGTGAAGTTATCGTGGTCATATTTTTATAAGTCAGCCTTTCTGGAGCTGAAAGGGAGGTTAACATCACCACCGATACTAGTATTTCCAGAGCTGGGTAAGAGCTATAATGTTTACATTGATGCTTCAGGTATTGATTTGGGATCTCTACTTATACAGGGAGAAGGAGTCATTGAGTATGGGTCTTGGCAGTTACGGCCACATGAGGGGAATTACCGGATGCACGATCTTTATTTGGCAGCAGTTGTTCATTCCTTATGCTATTGAAAAAATTATCTATTGGCGGTGCATTTTGTGATTTTAACCAACCACAAAAGTTTCAAGTACACCTTCACTTAGAATGATCTGAATTTGTGATAGTGAAGGTGGGTTGGGTACATTCAATCTTTTGACTTTGACCTTGCCTACAAGACGGGGAAAGGCAAGGCAGTGGCTGATGCGTTGAGCAAGAGGAATCAGATACAAGCAGTTCAGGAGGCCAGTATTGAGTGGCACCTTATGGATATGTCCTCTGAGATGCATTTGGAGGTGCACGGAAGACATGGGTAGACATTTCTTTCTTATGTATTTGTTACCTCAACTCTTCTTGATCGAGTTCGAATGAGGCAACTATCAGATTCAGAAGGCCTAGTCCTACGTGATAGCATGTCAGAAGTGGACCCTATTCGTAGATGGACCACATGCGAGGATGAGATCTTGCATTTCTAGCGGTGTGTTTTGGTGCCATTATATATATGCGAGGAGACGATGGAGAACTTTCATTCCTCAGTTTGGGCAGTTCATCCTGGTGTCACCAAGATGTATCATGATCTTCACCATCAGTATTGGTATCCTCTTATAAAGAGAGATATTTCTAGTTTCTTCATGAGGTGTTCCACCAGTTATCAGGTGAATGTCGATCATCAGTGACCAGTAGGGATTTTGCAGTAGTTACCCATTCCCGAGTGGAAGTGGAATGATGTCACGAGGGATTTCGCAACAATTTTACCGAGGTCGCCTCGGGGGAATGATGTAGTATGGGTTGTCATTGATAGTCCCACAAAGGTTTCTCACTTCTTGCTGATCAAGGATACCTTCAGTGTTGATGAGATGAGATGGTTGTACATCCGAGAGATTGTACATCTACCTCGGGTTCCTGACCCTATTGTCTCCGATAGAGATGCATTTTTTACTTCTCGGGTCTAGCAGGGGAATCAAAAGGCTTTGGGTACATAGGTACTTTTGAGTACAACTTACTATCTTCAGACCGATGGTCATTCTAAGCATATGATTCAAGTGCTTGAGGACATGATTCAAGCATGTATCCTGGATTTTGGAGGTTCTTTGGAGAAGCACATACCTCTTGTGATGTTTTCTTACAATAATAGTCTTCAAGAAACTATTCATATGGAAACTTATGAGGCTTTGTACGACAGGCCATGCCGATCAACCTTATACAGGCTGGTGGTAGGAGAGGAAGCTATGTTGGGACCTCGTTCTATCTAGGAGACCACAGAGCAGATATAGTTTATTCATAAGAGAAATATTGGAAGAAAACCCTATACCAACGGTTTGGAACCCTTGGTATAGGCCTCTAAACCATTGGTATATGATATAACAACGGTTTGGAGAACTGTTTCCAAGTAAGCTACGATGATAGGTCTATACCAACGGTTTTGAAAACCATTGGTATAAGTAATATGAAAATATATACCAATGGTTCCATAAACCGTTGGTATATGTAATTCAAAAAATAATCACCCTGTTGGTTTTGATCCCAGCACCTCCCATTTGTGATTGGACGATCGGACCACTAACCTAACTTACTTTTGTGAACATAATTTCATCAATATATATATGTATTATCATAATTATTTTAAATTTTGATTTATTTAATGTCCTCTATAAGAAGATTCCATTAAAAATACATGTACTTATACCAACGGTTTTCAAAACCATTGGTATAGACATATACAAACAGTTTTGAGAATCATTGGTATATGTTCATTAATTTTGGGACCTATACTAATGGTTTTGGACAAACCGTTGGTATAGGGGGGACCTATACCAACAGTTTTTCCAAACTGTTCGTATAGGATCTCTATAATGGACCTATACCAACAGTTTTGGCCAAATCATTGGTATAAGTCAAAATTAGTGAACCTATACCAACGGTTTGAACAAACCGTTGGTATCGGTCCCCCCCATTCCAACGGTTTGTCCAAAACCATTGGTATAGGTTAATATAATGACCTATAGAAAAGGTTTTGGCCAAACCATTGGTATATGTCCAAATTACTGAACTATACCAATGGTTTTCCCAAAACCATTGGTATAGATCATATTTCCTATAGTAGAGGATGGCTACTGCATAGTCTTGACAAAAGTCTTATGATGATCCGCAGAGACGACCTCTGTAGTTTGAGGTTAGGGATCAAGTTTTCCTATGTGTCACACCGAGGTTGGGACATAGAAGGATTAGGAAACATGGTAAGCTTTCACTGAGGTATGTCGGGATGTTTTAGGTATTGGAGAGAGTTGGACCGTTTTCCTATCAGTTGCTATTACCTCAGAGGTACCGAGCTATGCATGGGATCTTCCACATTTCTTAGCTTCGACATTACTTCTCAGACCTGTATCATGTTCTTCAACCTAAAGAGGTGGATTTGGAAGTGGATTCCTCATTTGAGGATCATCCTATCAGGATTGTAGATCGAAGTGTGAAGGTTCTACGTGGATGGTATGTTCCTCTGGTACGAGTGCTATGGTCGCACGACGAGTACAAGACGAGACTTGGGAGAGGGAGACCAATGTACGATCGCAGTGGATGGAGTTGTTTGGGGTTTCTTCTACTACACTTCCTTGGTAGGGAAATTCGGGGATTAATTTCATTAAGGGGGAAGTTTTTAAGAACCCGGATCTTCTTTTCAGGTATGTTTTCCTTTTCTGTTTTTTTTTTGAGAAAAAGAGGAGTTTCTAGAAACTTTTGAAGTACACGATGTGTACTTTATGAGTACATGTCGTGTACTCGGTTACCATGGGTAGCCAGGTACTAGCCATGTAGCAGCTATGCACATAGCCATGTGGTGACCTAGAGATCGCCTAAAGTGGATTGTAGAAAAGGAAAGTACACGCCATATACTTCTAAAGTACACACCGTGTATTTTCTTTTTTTCATTAAACATACTGGGGTCATGTCTAATCACCAGAAATTCATACTTCTAGGTCTCGTTTGTCCAAGAGAACCCGTATGGTCATGAATCTTCTCTGAGTCCCTGAGAAAGCATCTATTCTCGGAATTGATCATCTCCGAATGCGTTGGGATCGTCTCGGTATGCTCTTCCTTATGCTTGAGCTTCATTTCCTAATTCCTCTTCATTCTTGTGTTATCTTTGGTTTATTATTTTAGATGTTTTTTAATATCTACTGTGTTCTTGGGTGATTAAAGGCTTGAGGTTCATGTATAATGATATCCCAACACCGAGGTAGGTGGTTTGTGCCTTTCTGTTGAAAGTCTTGGAGTTATATGTGGAAATTTCCCAATACCCTTGAATGGGGTATTGCGTGTTTAATATTTTAGCCCTATTAATTTCCATCTTTGCTTGCATGCTTAATTAGAGGTTAGTTTAAGGTGAATGGGGTTAATTTCAATGCCTTGGAGGTTTTTCCCTCAATGCTCATTTTGACTGTTTGGTATAGTTCTAACTTTTAGGCTGCTGTTTGTTTTCTATGCCTAGTATTATAGGATGGAGTGTTTTATCTTATTTGAAATGCCGATATGTTGTAGATTTTTAGCCAAGTATTCCTAGGGGTTCACTTTGGACACTGTTCACTGATTATACATGTTTTCTTTACACGGGGCTGCGAGAACCTGTTGTAGACCATAGGGGAAATTGAGGTTGAGGGAATTCCCAGAGTGTCCGTTATAATTATCACACTACGAGACCATAGGGGGGATTTACGTTGAGTGCTCTCTCATAGGGTCTATAGATTCGTTATGAGGCCACAAGGGGAATTGACATTGAGTGCTTCCTCAGAGAACCTATAGTTACCACATAAGGACTATTGGGGGAATTGACAGTGAGTGCTTCCTCAGAGAGTCTTTGAATCACACATGACAATAGGGGGAATTGATGGTGAGTGCTTTCTTATAGAGTTTGGGAATATAAATCCTTGTTTTGGTTAAACTAGATGGGTTAGGCTGAGAGTACTACCTATAGGGTTACCTAATTTGATTAGCTGTTGTTTGATATATGAAACAAAATGCATTGAAAATGTGGCTTGTTTACTACTGAGCACTTCCTTGTTACTGATTCATTTTACTTGTTACCTGCCATATATTCACTGACTATTAGAAACAGATCTCATAGTGTTTTCCTACTGGGATTTAGTCTCACACCCTATTTGGTACATGCCTTTGGGTCTAAACAGACTATATTGTTTCAGGTATATATAAGGGAAAACACCCTTCTACTTCTAGTAATTTACTGCTTGGAGCTGGAGAGCATGGGACCAAGTTTTCGCTTGCTGTGCTATGGATCTGTTTACTATTTTTCTTGTACATTGGATTAGTACTATATTTTCAGCATTGTTACATGTTTGGATGCTTTCCTAGACATATGTATCATGCATCATTTTTATATATGTGCTCCAACTGTTTATTTGTTCAGTATTCCACTTTTTTTGTTGTTTGATATTATTACTACTTCCTCTATTGTTATATATTTGTCTTCTGTTGTGTTACTCTGCCAATGAGGGGATATTTTCCCCACTATTATACCCAAGGCCCTCGCTGCTAGTCGGCAGCCTCTAGTGTTAGGGGAAATGCGATTGAGGCCATGTGACCAACCGGGTATGGAGCACCTTTGGGTGGCTTCCGGAACTGGGATGTTACAACATATGTGGGTTTTTCTTGTCGAAAGTTAACAAATAGGTTCACTTATCATCCACACCTAAAGCATTTCCTCACCCCCTTTAGTCAATTTCCGGGATGCTTTTTCCCACACCTTTGGCAAGTGGGATGCTGGATTTTGTTAGCACCGTTGGATTTATCCATCAGATTTCCAGAATTGAAGTCCACATTATGCTTTTTATCCCATGATACCCATGAGATTCACCAATCCCCATTTGGACCTGGAGGGCACATCGAACAATTTCCTCCTAGCTATCGAAGTCACGGATCACCAGGGATTTCCGTAGGCAAGGTTTCAACCCACCAAAGAAGCGATCAACCTTGCATTTGGGGGTAATGAAAAATCCAGAGGCGTATTGTGAAATCCCTAGGAAGTTTTCCTCATACGATCTGATAGATTCATCTTCATTTGTTCTTGAGGGCAAGGAATCCCCTTTCCATCTTAAGCCAGATATTATGATGAAGATATTTAACAAAAAACATTTTCCAAAAATCCTTCTACTCCAACGCCTCAATCACATCCTCAAGCTTCGTATTTTTGATCAATTTACACCATTAACCGGCTTCACCCTTCATACGATAAGCATATAGAATAAAATTCTCTTATTCGGAACATTGAATATGGAGATGATCTTTTCAATGGAGTTGACCCACTATTCAAAAATTGAGGGATTAGATGATCCATTAAAAGTTGAAGGCCTTTGTCTCATGATCGTATTGATATCAACATGTTCTTTCTTGGGGGGGTGAACGTTCCTCTTGACCCATGTTTCTATTAAAATATTGAGTTAACTGAGAGAGTATCATGACAAAGTATGTGATTCCGGCTCCCATTAGATTGGGCATCTCATTAGAACAGGCATCACATTGATCTTCACATCGGTTGTTAGCCCGAGTCCTCCTATTACCGGCCATTGGCTGGAATAAAAGGAATGTTGGGGTAACACATAAAGGGTAATCCAATGAAAAATAAAATGACATTAAGTATTTTTTTCCATTACTTATGAATCTATAGGCTTTATTTTATGTTATCCATGATCTACTTTCTAACATATATTGTTAGGGGTATTTTTTTATACCCTTAATAATAGTTCACACTAAGCTTGTGAATTTACCAAAGAATATCCCCATGGAGTTTCATAACCAAGAGTATAGAAAGGCATGTTTTCATGTACTAGGATACCCTAGGTCAATCCTGAAACTCTTTGTTAGATTTTTCACTCCTAGGTACAATTGTTCCAGAGCTGTCTCTACCTACTTTTATTTAGAAAGGGATATATTTTCTTGATAAACCACTTACTCAATAATCACCAAAATTTAGGGATGTTTTTATCATACTTAGTCTTATACCTAAGGATTTTACTAGGGTTTTCTAATATTAATCCCAAAAATAACTAAACCTATCATTTAATACCAATTATAAGAACCCAACTTTTCATTACACACTTAGACATGATTTATTACATAAAAACATAACTTGATAAAAAATAGACGATTGAGAGGTCTAGTGAATTTGGGGATAAGTAACATTATATAATGACTTAAAACATGAAACAAAATATCTTATTGAAAACTTACTTTACTTGAACACCAAATTCCCTCGTACTTAGAAATGCATGAGATAACCTGAGGACATACCTAAGAAAGCAGTGAGCTATAAAGCCTAGTAAGGGATTAAACATGGAATAACATGAGGAATACAATACATGTTATTCAATAGGCATATCAATGGATCACAAGAGAAACATGAACTTAAAGGCACGATAAAGCATGATAATCATAACCTGGATATGTGGCAACAACACTTAACTTGGAATTAGCATGTGCCAAGGCTCATTGAACATGGAGCATGGGTAAACCGTCATTTCACATGAAGCACGAGTAAACACTATTTTCACTTGAATTGGAAAGATTAAACACCCATTTCACATGATGTATCATGATACTATACTTTACCCAATGCATTGGAGTCCTATTTTGGAGTACCCTTCATAATCATTTCATTTCATGCACAAGTGTGCCACATAGATCCTACAACATGGATTCATTAACATCATAATTCATTCCATGAATAGGAGATATAGAAAACATAAATGTAATTCCATAATCAACATGTATATTTTCATAAAGGTGAATACCCATTATAGAGGAGTAAGTATGGTATCATTACACAATTATTTTGGTATGTAAATTTTGGTGTAATTTTGGTAGCATAACAACGTCAAATAGAAATTCATAAAATGGGTTGATGAGAGTGAAAGGGGTATCTCATCATTTATACATTAAATTGAAAGTAATGGGATCATGGGAAGTAATATACCAACGTATAGAAAGGAATTTAGATGCATAATATAAAATAATTTCTTAAATATAAAAGATGAGAGAGAAATTCGTTATGGAATTTTGGTATGGTAATGGGTGTACATGGAAGGCACTAATGAGAGATAAAAGGGGTCTCTCATCATTAAAACATTAATAGGGAAGTATTGAGGAGTTGATAAATCATACCCAAAAATTTGTAATTGAAAATAAAAGGGCATAATAACATAATGAAATTTTTACAAAAATGAGAAAGGAAGAAATCCCTTACATGGAAGTGTGATCCCAAAAGTTTGGGAGGGGATTGAGAGAGGATTATTGGGATATTGGGGATCCTTGTGGGGGGATTATAGAGAGATTAGGGTAGAATATGGATGAAATAAAAAGGATTTGAGTGTAGAGGAAGTGGGAGATTTGGTGGGTTTTTATAGGAAATGAGGGGGAATTTTTTATTATTTAGGTTTGGGACACCACACATTAAACTAATAAAAACCACAAACCAGAACATGGTTTTTTCCAAAGGGGACTGTAAAAAAATATTATAAAAGACCAATGTCAAAAATTCTTAAAATAGTAGGGTTTCTAATGTGGAGGTGAGTCACACTCTCAAGGAAATCAATTTGAAATTCTAAAATGTTTTATAAGTCTTTGAGGGTCCACTGAAGCTTTTTAAAATAAATCAAACAAACATAAAATAACATTATTTTAATGGTAAAACATATATTATAAGAAAATAATGTTTATGGTATTTTATTAAATCCCTATTGGGTCATTATAATGCCAAAAAACGCATTATATATTTAAATAGTATTTAATTTTTACCAAAAAATTCAACTCTCACAGAAATTTATGGAAAATTCACAATTAGATAATTTTGAAATCATGATTCCAAAATTATAATTCATTTAATCTAAATAGTTTTCTAAATATTTTATTTTTTACTTTAAAAATAAACCCAACATTTATAAAAAATTCATGGGTTTTGACAAAAATGGATTTCAAACCTTAATAAATATTACAATTGTATTCCTAAAAATTATATGACCATTTATAATTAATGAAAATTAATTTAATAATATTTTTTTAAACTATTATTTAATTCAAAAAACCATTAATTTATGAAAATGAATTCCTTAGTAGAATATTAAATAAAAATACAATTTGTGCTTTAAAAACTATTTACAACGCAATAATAATAAAATGAAGGTATATTATTTATTATATACAAAAAATAATGCACATAATCATAGTGCTAAGATATTATTACATAAACCCTTATAACACCTACATAAGACCTTATGGTAATGTTTGTGATGGTGACCGACTCTTGGGGTGTCTTGGATGACATCGCTCAGGTGGTAATCTCTATCAACTTCCACTTCTCCCGTAGGCGGTTCCGTTTGAGCTTAACATGTTGAAAATTGGCTTGGGCTTGGTCAAGAGAGAATCCCAATGATGCCAAATCCATTATGAGCTTTGAAAAATGGGCTTCATATGGTGAAAGTCTACTGGATGAGGCCATCACTTCCTTTTTCTGAGTAAATTAGATTTGTTAAAGCCTTATATTTATACTAATCATGTGATCACTGTTCAACGACTATATTAGCAATGGTCACAATTTTAACGCTATTTTAAAAGTCCAAAAACATAAAACCAAGAAGTGCATATTTCATATAACCATTTTACATAATAAGAAATTTAATCAGAACAATAGGGATTTTCATTAATGAATGTTTGGGTCATTACATTTAGTGTCACTCTTAAATATACCTTTTTTAAGATAGATGAATTCATAAATATATACTGAGAAATATGAGTCACTATTACATTTAAAATTATGGCTATGGTAATCTTTCTAAATATAGTTTTCATGATCTAAACAAACATTACCTATTTCTTTTTTCATAGATACATCTCCATCAAAACTTGTGTTTTACATAGAAAATATAAGTTATTCTTTTGAATATTGGAGTTTGAATTTTTTTGGTAGATAATTAATATTCATGTAGTATTGGAAGTAACTCGTGTCCTACCTCTAATGTGTTTATTTAATCCACATGATATTTTCACCACACAACACAGATTGACACCTTTATTATGTACTTCACTCAATATTCACATAAAAATTTTTGGGAACCCCACACTCCATATTTGTTTCTATTCTCAACACATATTGATATCATTATAGTGGAATTCACTATTATTTACAAAAAAATAAAACTCAAAATAATGAGGGTTATAAATTTTTCATGTTCTCTATGTCTTTCTTGATTTATGGTATATTGGATCTAGGGTTCTCATCCCTAAATGACTATGTATATACTTTTTTTGTTTCTAAATGTTTGGGTAATGAGTTTTCTCAAGAATATTAGAGAAGTTGGTAGTATTTTTGTAGTTTTAATAGAAGAAATGAGTGTAGCATAGTCCTAGTCCTATGGATGGTGTGTTTCCACTAGCTAACTAGGGAAGTGAGTTTGGTACTAATTTTTTTTAGATCCTGTGGGATTCACATAGGTGATCCATGTTTATGTAAAAAATATGAGATTAGAGAGAGTAGAAAATTCTTAGTTCATGAATGTTTTGTGGGAACTCAGATTTAGGGATTAAATAAATTTTAGGAGTGTGATATTCAAAAGTAGTGGAATTATTACTTATTATGAAAGGATAAAGCACTGGAAATTAAAATCATTTCATGTTTTGGTTCTTCTTAGAGGTACATTATATATTTTTCTATAATCAACAAGGCTTCATGATAATTCATGAATTTCTTCCTATAGTATAATTGTGAACTATTTGGAAACATAAATTGAGAATAACCATGGTTTTTAAGATAAAAAAATGAATTTGGGATGCTTAGGGTCTAGATCATGGAGGATAAGAGTTCATAAGTGGTGGGAGTTTCAGAAGATCTATCAGTAGAATGGATAGAGTTTATGAACATTGAATCTTTAATACAAGAACGGTCAAGAAGAAAATGTTGTTGTTTTGGATGGGATCTTCTAGAGAGACCCCATATATGTAATTAGGATAGTCAATTATTCCCTCACTTATAATGTATTTGGGAAGTTGACGATGACCACATCAATGAAACATGATGGAAAAAAGCCACAATTGTGTTTATTTGTAATGTATTAGAAATTAAATCCTTACTAATCATTCCTAAATGGAATTGGATTTAGTAATGTAATTATAGTTTCAAAAACACATCTATAATAGTGGTGATCCATGGATAGTTCATAACTTGGATAAAATGTAGTGTATGTAAATGACCATGTTTTTCTTGGTTTCACTAAGTAATGTTTATTGGAAGGTGTTAGATTTTTTCAATGCTATTTCATTATTCCAATCATATAATACCTTTGGAAGTAATGTATTGTATGGAGGTTAGTTCTAATTTTATTTATAGTGTTCGATGCATCTGACAACACTTGTATTGAAAAAATGCTGGTGGTAGAGTTATGGAGTGATGTATTCCAGAAAAAGAGGGGACATGTAAATAGTTCACAAATTTTTTTGATTGTACCGAAACATATTATGGTAGATCGTAATAATATTATCTTTTGATAAATTTTATAGAGTTATTTAGAAGGCTACATGGGAAAAAAATGAGTGGTAATAGTCTGATGAACTGGGGATGTTTTTTCTTTGTGGGGTTTAGATGATCGTGGACATGGTTGGGAACCATGGCTACACTGAAAATGATGAATAATGTAAGGTTATATTTAGATTTTTCAAGATGCATTTGGTTGAAATCCATGAGAATGGACATCGAGTGGGATATTTTTACGTTTAACTTCTGAACAAAATTCTCAACTGGGATAATGTTAGGTTTTGATGCAAGAACATTTTTTAGTTTAGTGTTGGAATTTAAAGAACATTTCTAGTGTAACGAGATGGATGCATGTTCACATTCCCCATGGATGTCCAAATTCATGTCTGTGAAAGTAGTACCAACAGCTGTGGTGTTCATAAATAGAAATGTGGAATGGGTATTGAACAAATAAATGTACCTATATAACATCAATATTCTAAAGGATTGAGTGATGTAGATGGAAATGAATTTATAGATGTGGATTTTAAGTTCCATATGAAGTGAAGATGTTAGTAGACACTTTTTTTGGATAATGTATGTACAAATGAATAAATCCTGAAATAACCATTTTAAAAAACATTTATATGGGTTCCTTATGGTTTGAGAGGATTTATAAGAGTTACAAGAGGTCTAAATAAAGAGATATTGAATTCTTAACTTAAAGGTCTAGTGGAGGTATTGATGATCTTCAATTACCTTGAATCTATAGAAGGTAATTTGTGTAAATACTCGTATTTTTTCCATGTAATTTTTTTATTTGGAAATATTACGAGTCTGTGAAAATTGACGGCATGTGATTCCGAGGCCCGGCGTGCCTGAAATGAATTTATGAACTTTTTAGGTACATTCAGTAAATGCGTGAGCTGGGTTTTGTAACTTTTGAACCGGTGCTCAGAATTGAAATCTAAGGAAACCATTGATCTCACAACAACAATATTCTCTTAAGGAGACCTTCACCACGACCTCAAATGGTTGAGGGTGGAAGTTAGTTTTTCGGATTTTTGTGGGAGAGTTAAAAGAAAAATAAAAAAAATAAAACAATAACTTTTATTTTTATTTGAAACATCCCAATTGAATTATTTGTGGTGGGAACCACCCAAACTCCTTCTTTAATAGGGGGGGGGGGTGGGGTTAACTCTTGGGTTTCCCCCAATTGATGTGAAAATTTTAATTAATCATGTAATTAATTCTTAACAAAATTAAGTAGCTCCTCACATTTCTTGAGTTTGGGAAAAACGTTCGCTAAGGGAGAAATTGGGGAGAACTTAGAAGAAACAATCATCAATAAAGGAGATCCTCCAATGGAGAACGTCTTTTGAACGAAGAATGAGTACCATATTTGTAGCATGTTGTGGGACTGATAGATGTCAGTTCTTCATCATCTCAATATCCTTCATCACGCCGTCTCCAATGAACGAGGAAGAGAATTGTTTAAATCATTCTTTGTGTTTTTATGTTGATTAAATTCTCTTAAACCGCATGTTATCGGTTAACATGGAGGGTGCGGGACAAAAAAACATGGCCCGATCCCTCCGAAATCCTTCTGGATTCCTGTGTTCTTCGCGGGAAGCGGTCGACACACAGGGAAACCGTGATGACGGCGTTGGCGCACCCGCACCGTCGAAGGAGTCCGTGATAGAGGAAGGGGGCGACCGGTACCCCGACCGACCATTTGGAACCAGGGTGGTGCACGTCCGCACTGCCGGTATCCAAGGTGGATACAGCCCGTCGGCCGCAGTGGAGGAAGGATGTCGGATGGCATGCTGGCCTGCTGCGTGAAGGTAGGGTGGCGCGCATCGACACCGTCAGTAGTGGAAGAGACCGCCACCCGAAGGTCGCAGTGGCGCACCAAGGCGACTGGAAACCGACCAGCCATGGGAGGTAAGAAGTGTCGCCACACTGCTGGGAGGAGGATCGACAGGGAATCTTGCTGGCCGCGTCGAACTGAGCAGGACCGCAAGCTAGCAGGGCGACCGAAGGACCCTTGGGCCATTCCAAATACCAGGGGCCCTTCCACCAGTGTTACGGCTAGGGCAGTCCCTGCCACGTTGGACCGTACCCAGCCGAGTGTACCACCCCGTTGCGGGTCGGGCCTGCCATGACCTGGCCCCACCATTACCCTAGCCTGCCATGGCGCAGGACAACCAGGCCAGACCTAGACCGGGTCGGGTCAGCCCAGGCAGTGTCGGTCCGACCAGGTCAGACCAGCCCCTTTCCCTTCTAGACCCAGATACGCCTTGGTGGCCATATCGTGAGAATCGAGCATCCATTTGAATAACTGTATGTGAAACCAAAATCCTTGGATCAATATGATCCTTTTTTATACCCCACTTGAGTTTTGGATGAAGACTTATTATGGATAGGTTGGATCGAACCCGAATCCAACGGAGCTCTCGGAACCAAAACACTTATAACTTACTGATCGAGCGTCCGATGGACACACTGTCTATCGCGTTGGGTCCCTTTTTACGTGGCAGAACTTTGGGATACTTCTTCGTGAGACATTATGGTAGTTTATGTATCCAACGATGGCTTGAGGAGAAGAATCTCCCGAAATATAGAATTCTTAGTGCAGGAACCCTGTGGCTGGCTGTATTTTTGGAATCTCCAGATCCTGTGTGGGTAATCATCAGATCATATTTGGGTCAGCATTCTGCGATCCTATGTGGGTCAGCACATATTGATCATGTGTGGGTCATCGACAGATCATGTGTGGTTCATCTTTATATTCTGTGTGGGTCATTTTCGATCCTGTGTGGGTCAACAACAGAGCGTCTCGATGAAGTAAGATGAACTAGAAATACAGTTAATCATCTATACTTCTGTACTTAAGTTATACCTAGTGTGAGATGAGTCTTTACCTTCATGGTAATCTACTGTGTGGAATTACCTTTGAGGTACACTCATGGTTGGTGAAACCTTTGTGGTATTCTTCTGTGTGTCATACCTTTGTGGTACTTACCTTCGTGGTGATACCTTAGTGGAAATCTTATGTGTGGAATAACTTTATGGTACTTACCTTTGTGGTGATACCTTTTTGGTAATCTTTTGGGTGGCATTACCTTTGTGGTGTTATCTTCGTGACATTCTTTCATTCATGGAACAGTTGTGCTTTTGGAAAAAGAGTTGGGCCATGTGTTTCCTCTTGAATGAGATGGGTATACTTGATAACTTAGGTATATGTATCGGCATATAACTAAGTAGGGTTGACAATTGTTTTCATGATTTTTGGTTTATCTTTTGTGGGTTATGAGAGACTATAGGGGGTCTCGGGGTCCCTGATGAGTATCGTTATACTCACCCCTGCATGGGCTACACCCTCAGCTTGTTGGGTGATGTGCAGACGACAGACATCACTAATCGAGGTTGAGGGTTCTAGGACTGGAGTCTGCTTGGAGGTGGACATTAGGCGAGACGATCTGTAGAGACGACTGTTCGAGAGTTGTACCTACCCTTTAGGTAGGATCTTTGGTGGGTGTTCACAAGACCCCTTTTTTGTCTTACTTGTACTTTCCTATTGGGATTGTATTACAACCCCTTTACTTACTTCACTCACTCTGATTACTATATAGTTTACCTTATGCTTGTATCTTGTTGTGTGCTTGGACTGTGTGGTTTGCAGGTTAAAATGGAAATTCCTTCCTAGTTTCAGGGATATTCCTTTTTCAGTGCTAGTCTCCAACCCCTAGCCTATGGAATGCAGGCTTGGGGTAGTCACAGCACGGGCCTCAGGGGATGGGTCATGAAAAATTGGTATCATAGGGGTCAGTTCTACCGAAGAACTTGGACTCTGATATTTTAATTAGCAATAGTGTTATGTGTTATTAGTGTGGTTATCCATTTGTGGAATCCAGTTTCGGTGCGGCGACTAACGTATCCATACACTAAGACCTTGACTTCTAATTTCCAACTCAGTATAAGAAAACACTTGTTGCATGTGTGTTTTGGGAAAGTTTTCCTTGAGATCTCCTTGAGTCATCTCTCCATGTATAACTTATTGGCCATGGTGCACTAGTTTCTTTTTAGGATACCTCTACATAGACAACTAGCAAGGGTTCTAGGTAGAGTACGTGATGAAAACCCACCGAGCAATGCATCTTCGGTTCAAGGCCCCTTAACGACAGTTGTACCATCAGGTGGTGTACCAGGAACACCACTACCCATTGGGCATCCAATTCCACCAACCCCAACAGCAGAGGGTGCCTGGCACTTGAGCACATTGCACGGGTTCTAGCGCCAGAGGCCACCAAGGTTCTAGGGAGAGACAGATCCAAAAACGACTTAGGATTGGCTGGAGGATGTAGTTAGAGTTTTTCGACTAGTAGGGACACTAGCTGATCTCATGGTGATCCTTGTCTCTAACCATCTACAGGAAATAGTGGGAAGATGGTCGAGCTTGATGCTCCAGGTTCACGATGAGGTCACTCTCAATTGGGCAGACATCGAGAGCCTTTTTAGGGTAGAGTTCATCCCAAAAACCTTATGATCTGTGGGAATATAGGAGATTCTCTACTTGCATCAAGGTAGCATGACCATGTCTCAGTTTTCTGTGAGGTTCACCGACCTATCGTACTACTCCCCTGACATGGTGCAAGACCCTTTCATCAGGGCCTAGACCTTTGAGCAGGGGCTCAGATGGGAGATAAGAGCTTCGATGATTTATCTTTGCATCTCGATGGAGGAGGGGGTCTTAGAACGGGAACTATTAGTGGAGAGTTTCCTTGCTGAGCAGTCACCAATAGTGAGACCCACCACCAGACAACACGTAGTAGAGTCATATGCACCTGGAAACAGAAAGATTACACAGAGGTCCAAGAGGACCAGACCTATGGGTGGTTGACCGCAGGATACAGGGTTGGTTGTGCATGGCTCTCGAGAGAGAGCAGGATGGGCGAGGAGAACATAATGTTACTCATGCGGCAGGCAGGGTCACATGGATCACGACTGCCCGACCCGCCATATGGACGACCGGAAGACAGTTGAAGGACTGCCTGGGAAGAGGTGAAGATTTGATCGAGGAGGTCTGCAGGAAGGAGGAAGATGTGGCAGAGGAGCTCACTGTGCAGCAGGCGATGAGCGGTGATTCAAGGTTCTACCGCCACCTCCTCCAGGAGGTCCACCCCGACCACAGGGAGAAGGTGGACAGGGATGAGCTCAACTCTAGGTAGCTGAGGCCTATGATCACTGCACTCCAGAGATGATATGAGCTATGACATGAGTCTACTCCACCTTAGCTATAGTACTTATAGACACAAATTCCAATCACTCTTTAATTTCCACATCCCTCGTTCGGAGCTCAAAGATACCGATGGAGTTGTTGGTTCGATCCATATGATTATAGACTTCTACAAGAGAGGAATCGACGGTTACACATTGTTGCCGGTAGTGTGAGCGTACTCTAGGAGGCGAGAGATTAGGATAGGATCTTCTAGTAGCAGTATCGAGACCTTATGATATCATCTTGAGTATGGAATGGTTATCCATAGTCTATGCTTAGATTGAAAGTATTAGGAGAAAAGTGCAGTGTGTCCGCATGGACAGGGCCAGTTTTTACTTCACTGGAAAGAAGAGAACCTTTTCAGCACAAGATGGATTTACCTAGTGGAGGGTGCAACCGATTACTCATTAGTTGGCTAGCCTTAACCTCAGATCAGTTGATGTTGAGAGTCTGAGCTATCCTGTAGTGGTGGACCAGTACACTGAAGTTTTCCCTGATGATGTTCTGGGTCTACCTCCTCACAGAGAGGTTGACTTTTACATCGAATTATACCCTGGGATGGAACTGATATCTACACCAGCATATCTGATGGATCTCGTGGATCTACGAGAGATGTGAGTACAACTAGAGGACTTATAGATCAAGGGGTTCATTCGTCCCAGTGATTCTCCTTGCACAGCCCTGATTTTGTTCTCCAAGAAGGCGGATGGGAGTTTGAGAATCTATGTGGACTATCGACGCCTAAATAAGGTGACCATGAAGAATAAATACCCAGTCCCAAGGATTGACGATCTAATTGATTAGCTGAATGGATCAGGGTGGTTTTCAAAGATATACCTCAAGTCAGGCTATCACCAGCTCAGGGTACGAGATGAGGATGTGCAGAATACGACTTTCAGATGTCGGTATGGAAACTACGTGTTCATGGTTATGCCATTCGGCATGACCAACTCCCCAAGAGTGTTCATGGGACTCATGAACAAGATATTCCTGAAATACCTTGATCACTTTGTAGTAGTCTTCATCAAATACATCTTGATAAACTCAGCTGCAGAGGAGGATCATTCCTATCATCTGTAGATAGTTCTGGAGACACTCTAAGAGCACTTGATTTATGGTAATCCCAAGAAGTGCCAGTTCTGGATCCGAGAGGTTGACTTTCTGGGACACATCATCTTAGATGTTGGAGTTGCACTGGATCTAGTGAATATCAAGGTTTTTCTTTCTTGGGAGCCACCCAAGAGTGTGACAGATGTGAAGAGTTTCTTGGGTTTGGCCAGTTACTACCGGAGGTTTGTGCCTGACTTTTATAGAGTTGAGGCACCCTTATCAGTGTTGACAAAGAAGTGAAAACCCTTCGTGTGGTCGAAGATATGCCAGCGGAGTTTCTATGAGCTGAGGATGAGACTGACTAGTTCCCCCATATTGAGGTTACCAGAGGAGGGTGTTGGGTACATAGTCTACTGCGACGCATCAGGGACCGGGTTTGGATGCACCCTGATGTAGGATCGAGTAGTGATCACCTATGGTTCTTGACAGTTGAGACAACATGAGCATAAATACACTACCCATGACCTGGAGTTAGAAGCACTGGTATTTTCCTGTAATATCTGTCGACATTACATGATAAGCAAACATTTTATAGTCTACTCTGATCACAAGAGTCTCAGTTATATCTTCACTCTCGAATGGTAACTCCCCCACTTCTTCAGTGAGTCAGGGAGGTGCAACATGGGGACACTGACTATGAGGCTCTTTATTCTCAAATATCCATAGGATAAAAACATTATGGATTTTCTGAAGGTGGGGAGCACATCATCATTTTCAAAGGATATATAATGGTTCCAGTGGCGCTTAGGGAGGAAGTGTTGAGGGAGGTCCAAACATCCCCTCAATAGTTACATCCAAGAGAGGTGAAGATGTACCAGGACCTCCAACATCAGTACTGGTGGCTGGGAATATATGATACAGTGGAAGAGTTTGTCTCACGATGCCTCAATTTTCAGCAAGTGAATGTAGAGCATCAGGTTCCAGCAAGATTATATCTACCACTTGAGGTGCCAGAGTGGAAGTGGGATGGAATTTCAATAGACTTCATGATAGGACTTACACACACATCCATGGGTCCTGATTATGTCTGCGTGATCATTGAACGACTCACCAAGTTGGCCAAATTCCTACCTATCAGAGAGCATTAACTAGAAGATGGCTTGGGATGCCTCTACATGCAGGAGATTGTATGGCTTCATGGGGTTCCATCTATTATTGTCTACTATCATGATGCACATTTAACTTACTGGCTATGGAAGGGGTTGTAGGAGGCATTCGAGACATATATTCGGTTGAGCACTGCCATTCATCCTTAGACGGATTGTCAGACAGAGTGAACCATTCAAACCCTTGAGGATATACTGTGTACTTGCATCCTTGATTTCAGCCACAGTTGGGAGGATCACTTGCCTTTGGTGGAGTCGTGTACAACAAAAACTATCACTACACCATCATTATGGCACTATTTGAGGCATTGTATAGTCCACCTTGCATATCACCTTTGTGCTGGACTGACCCAGGGGAGTCAGCACTCATAGGACAAGAGATGGTATGGGCTACCATAGAGAAGGTGCGGATAATCCAGGAATTGATGATGACTGCATAGAGTAGGAAGAAGTATTATTCTAACAGGATACATATACCTCTAGAGTTTGAGGGTGGTGACTATGTTTTTCTATGATTCTCTCCCCGATAAGGTTTTTGGAGATTTGGACGGGGCGACAAGTTATCTTCGAGGTTTATCGGACCCTTTTAGGTCCTCAGTAGAGTTGCTGAGGTGGATTACTGCTTAGCTCTTCCCCCTAAATTTCACAAGGTGCATGACATTTTCCATGTATCCCAACTGGGAAGATACATACATGATCCTTAGCACATCCTTGACTGGGGAGATCTGGACTTCAATGATGGGGCGTCATTTTCGACGGTTCTAGTGGAGATTGAGGATCCACAGGAGTGAGTCCTTCATGGGCAGTCGATACCTCAGGTTCACGTTAATTGGCTGCACGATAACCACCAAGAGATCACATGGGAGCGAGAGGCTCAGATTTGTTCTCAGTACCCCATCTTGTTTTACTAGTTTGTGTTGTGGCCTTCGGGGACGCAATGCCTTGAGGTGGTGAGAATGTAAAGACCCGGATTTTTTCCATTTAATTTTTTTAATGTGGAAATATTAAAAGTCCTTGAAAATTGACGGCACGTGATTCCAAGGCCTAGTGTGCCTGGAATGAATTTCTAAACTTTTTTTATGTACGTTCATTAAACGTGTGAGCAACATTTTTTTAACTTTTGAACCGGTTCTCAGAATTGAAATATAATGACAATGTTGATCTCGCAGCACCAATATTCGCTTAAAGAAACCTACACCTTGACCACAGTTGGTCAAGGGTGGAAGTTAGTTTTTCGGATTTTCGTGGGAGAGTTAAAAGAAAAATAATAAAAATAAAACAATAACTATTATTTTTATTTTAAACCTCCCAATTGAATTCTTGGTCGTGGGAACCACCTGAACTTCTCCTTTAATGGGGGGGGGGTAACTCTTGGGTTTCCCCAGATTGATGTGCCAACTTTTAATTAATAATGGAATTAATTATTAACATAATTAAGAGGCTCCTCACCTTTCCTGAGTTTGGGGAAAACGTTGGCAAAGGGAGAACTTTAAAGAAATAATCTCCAACAAAAGAGATCCATCAATAAAGAACTCCTTATGAATGAAGAATGAGGAACAATCTTTGGAGCATGTTGCGGGAGTGACATATGTATGTTCTTCATCTTCTCTATCTCCTTCCTCATGCCGTATCCAATGAACGAGGTGTGGAATTGTTTAAATCATTCATCATCTTTTTACGTTGATTCAATTCTCTTGAACTGCCTGCTATCGGTTAATGTGGAGGGTGTGGGCCAGAAAAAAATGGCCCAATCCCTCTGGAATCCTTCTTCATTTACGTGTTTTTTGTGAGTGGTGACCGACACACCGAATAGCCACGATGATGGAGGAAGCACAACTGCGTCACCAAAGGAGGTCGCGATAGAGGAAGGTGGTGGTCGGTACCCCGGTTGGCCACATGGAACTGGGAAGGCATGCGTCCGCACCATCGGTAGTGAAAGAGGCTGCGAACCGTCGGCCGAGGCGGTGGATGGATGGCGGCCGGCTGACCGCGTGAATGTGGGGTGGTGCACTTCTGCATTGTTGGTAGAGGATGAGGCTACAGCCCGACAGCAAGGGTGGTGCATCAAGGCGGCCGACATCTAGTCGGCCGTGGGAGGTCTGTGGTCCCATCTTACCGCTGAGAGGAGGACCGGCTGAGAATCCAGCCCGCCGCATCACTCCGAGCGGTCCTACATGCCGGTAGGGAGACTAAACAGCCCTTTGGCCTTTTTGAATAGTGGGGGGGGGGGGCACCTCCCCCTTGGGTTGTGGCTAGGGAGGGCCCTGACAGGGCGGACCACACCCAGCCGAGCGGGCAGTGCCCAATGGGCTAGGTTGGGCCACCCCCTTCATAGGCCGGGCTGGACCGTGGCCTAGCAGGCCGGGCCCACCGTATCCCAGGCTAACCGAGCTGGACCTTGACTGGATTGGGTCAACCAGAACTGGGTTGGGTCAGTCCGACCAGGTCAGACTGGACCTGGGCCCATCTTGACCTAGATATGCCTTTGTGGCCCTATCTTGAGAGTCGCGCGTCCATTTGATGAACTGTCTCCCGCACTAGAATCCATGTATCGAGTTGGTCCTTTTGGTACACTCCACTTGAGTTTTAGATAAAGTTGGAGTATGTCCAGGTTGGGTCGAACCCAAATCCAAATGGGCCCTCAAAACAAAAACACTAATAACTTACAGACCGGGCATCCGATTGACGCACCGTCTATCGCGTTGGGTCCACTTTTACATGAAAAACTTTTGGGGTACTTCTTCATGGGACTTCGTGGCAGTTAAAGTATTGATTTATTGCTTTATGAGTGAAACCTCAACGAATCAAGCATGCTTAGTACGTGAACCCTGTGGATGGATATCTTTGAGGAATCTCCAGATCCTGTGTGGGTCATCTTCAGATGCTATGTGGTTTAGCGCTCAGCAATCCTGTGTGGGTCAGCGCATACTGATCTTGTTTGGGTCATCTCAGGATCCTGTGTGGGTCATCTTCAGATCCTATGTGGGTCATATTCGATCATGTGTGGGTCAACAGTAGATTTTCTCAACGAAGTAAGATGAACTAGCAATACAAAAAATCATATATACTTCCATACTTAAGTTATACCTGGTGTTACCTGAGTCTTTACCTTCATGGTAATTTATTGTGTGGCATTACCTTTTTGGTACATTCATGTGTGGTGAAACCATTGTGTTATTCTTCGGTGTGGTGTACCTTTGTGGTATTATCCTTCATGGTGATACCATAGTGGTAATCTTCTGTTTGGAATACCTTTTTGGTACATACCTTCATGGTGATTACTTTTTGGTATTATTCTCTATGGAATTACCTTTGTGGTACATACCTTTATGGTGTTATCTTTGTGATATTCTTCCCTTCATGGATCAGTTGTGCTTTTGGCTAAAGAGTTGGGCCTTGTGTTTCCTCTTGAATGGGATTGGTATACTTGATAACATAGGTATATGTAATGGAATATACCTAAGTAGGGTTGACTGTTGTTTTCGTGCTTTGTGGTTTATCCTTTGTGGGTTTTGAGAGACCTTAGGGGGTCTCTGGGATCCTTTCGAGTATCATTATACTCACCCCTGCATGGGCTATGACCATACCTTGTTCTATCATGTGCTGACGAAGGACAATGCTGATCGAGGTCGAAGGTACCAGGACTAGAGGCTGTGTGGAGGTGGAAATTAGACGAGACGATCCGCAGAGATGACTGTTTGAGAGAATTAATTTCCCTTTAGGTATGATCCTTGGCAGTTGTTCATTGCATCTATTTTCAGTATTCCTTGTACTTTCCAATTGGCCTTGTATTATGGCCCCTTTACTTACTGTACTCACTCTAATTACTATATAGTTTACCTTGTGCTTGTATCTTACTATATTCTTGGACTGTGTGGTTTAGTTGTTAAAATGGAAATGCATTCTTAGTTTCAGGGATATGCTTTTCCAGTGTTGGTCTCCAACCCCAGGCCTATGGAAGGTGGGCTTGGGGTAGTCATGGAACAATCCCTGGGGGACGGGTCATGAAAATTTGTGATGTTCAAAAGGTGGTGATATTGGAATAATTGTATGAATTTTATGGAACTCATCTATAAATGAAAGGATGATATTTTTTTTGTTTTTTGGGATTGAGTGAGATTCAATAAAAAATTAAGAGGATGGAATGTCATCTATCTTCATAGGGGACTTTCCTGTGGAGATCTTGTGTAAAAAATAAGGTCACTAGGGGAATTATTAAGGTTATTTGAGAAGGATGTTCCAAAGGTGTTTCTTGTCACTCAGTATGGGTAGGGTTTCAGTAAAGAAACCCCCTTGCAACTCATTACCCCCTTAATGATAGACACAATGTGCTCCCTAGTGGATTAAGGCTATAGATTGAGCCATTTATTTTATATATGTTTTTCTTCATCAATTTATATCATTTTTTTGTTCTTTATTATTCTTTATTTATATAAGATATTGGGGAATAACATGAATTTAATAGAATATGGGTGAAGGTTGGATCAACATGGTGCCTAGGGTACTTGGACTTCCTAGTTCTGGATGTTAAAATTTTAAGGGTGTGTCTAGAAATTTTGTACCCATGAAGGTGCCTTCTTCATAATAGTGAGGTCGAAAATTAACATATAGTAATAGTAATTTTCTGGTATCTATTTAATACTTTTGATTCCTATAAGTGGTATGGGACACATTGGTTCCAAATACACGATGCATTGAAAATTTCCCGGTAAATGGATTTAGTGCACTGGATGGTTTCTTTCGATACTCTAATTTCAAAGAATACATATTATGCAAAAATAATTAGAACACAATTAAAAGATAAACTAGGCGTAAAATAAATAAGATAAAATAATAAACAAAAAATAATGAATACATCACAATCCATATTTATTCATCAAGAATAGGATTCTGATTGAGTTTCCCCAATAATAGCCAATTATTTACTTCCTCTAAAAGTATCCAATATCTACTAGAATCATCATCCACATAGGTATGTCCACTTAAACATATGGGTATTTTAAAAACTCCTCCTTGAAGGAAAATAAATATAATAAAAATCTATAGTTATTCATCACTGGGGTAATAAATTATAATCATATCCATAAACTCAAATTTATTGTCCTCTATTGTTGAATAAAGAAATTGTTGGAGTTTAAAATTTTATATGTTATTAAATGAAAAACTTTCATCTTTCCAACATTGTAACTCTTACAACAACCAATACATTGATTAAGTGATTTTCAAATTCCTTTAAAAACCAATAATACAATAATAATTATCACATTATATGTCAATAAACTAAATAAGCTTGATATTCATCATGTGAATATTAAATAGACGATATATCATATCATTTTAAAATAAACACTCTGATGATGTTTTGGGGACCATGATAAGACAAAAACCATGATGTGGTGACACTCACCACATAATTGATTATGTTTCAGTTTTTATAACCAATAATATACCACTCAAACGATTAAACCCCATCCCAGAACCACCATTCGAGATAGATTTCCACATGGCCATAGGAGTTCATCCCTATACGCCAAAGGCTACTGACCGATAGTAGGGGAGTAATCCAAAAAATGGGGATACTATACTCTAAAACTAGAGTGAAAAGTATAAAATATAACAAAATCCACAACACATAATTAGAGTACATATAAATATGTAAAAATAGTGTCATAATAAAATCCTTATGTAATTCATATAGTCAAACATACATAGATATCCACATGGGATAATCCCAAATAAAAAAAATAAAAAAATACAACACATCCATAGTATCCCTAATTCCAATCCATGTCTACACACACCCTATCTAGAGATAAAAGTCGAGCTACGAATTCTCAATCCACTACATTTCCTATTTGGAATAAAAAAGAAGACATAAAGTGTACATGCACACTAGGTGTTCTCATGAAGGGCATGAGAAATACGTATCAGTAGGATCTCACCATGTCTGCCTTATATACACCATAATATGTTTGTATGGATGATGGAAAAAAATAAAAATTTCCCACAATCACCTTGGACACCATGTGATGACCATGTAACCATGAATCCTTGTGCATTTGATCATCGTTTCCTAACAAGGACACCGTGGGACTTGATCATACAAATTTCAGATCTATGCTGTAATCTACTTCATCACCTCATCATCTTATACCATTGTAGCTGATGTATAACATGTTCCTAATAAATCGGGCTAATGTTTCATCCAAACCTCAACCCACTAGCCAAAGGAATGGGGCATGCTTATACATCCATATCTCACCCCACTGACTTATCACTCAATATAGGGTCCATCGGTTATGCCTCACATCATTCCATCACCCAACCTCTCATGGGAATTCCCTTATCATGACCCAAACCTCTTAGGGGATGGTAAATCATCCACATATCTCATCACAACATGACCAAGTCCCAAAATAAATCCTAAACCCAATCCACTCAAGACAAGGTCCATCAGATTAACCAATCCTACATGAGGAAGGGTCAAATTTCATGTTTAAAAGGACTATATATCTCTCATATTAGTCCAACCAATAGGTATATCAACTTAGGGTGGGATAATCATTAGGATCCACTCCCACATTAGAAACTTCCACCTATAATAAGAATTATAACTCACATTCACCCACAAGTAAAAACAAGTGATAACACGTTGGGTCTGAATCCCATCACACATATTAGCATACCCAGACCGAGCCATTGGCTAGCCTCTCACATCCCAAAAAATCACATCACCCCTAATAATGAATCCACTATGGTATCCAAACCCACATAAACTATACTTATTATTATAATTTTAAAATCTTCACACATTGGTGACAACACTTTCTAAAGGCTTTTCTTGACATAGACCTCAAGTTCTGGTCTTACCTCATCACCCAGGGACCTGCTACCAAGGATTACCCCAAGACACAACACTCTAACCACCTTGAAATACTAATTCCATGACCCAAACTATTCCAATGACCCTTACTTGTGTCCCATATAACATCTCCTAAGGGAGATATCTTAGGTTTACCCATAGAGGAAACCCCTATGTAACACAACAAATTTTGTCTTGGTGGAATCATCCAACTCATAATTCCCACTCAAACTTAGACTACCCTCAGGATGGTGTCACTCAACATGTGTGAGACATATAAATTTATTAACCATCATCACTAAGAAGAATCCTTTCACACCATCCCAATTAGAACTAGAGAAACCATCTAGGATACCCTCAACACATATTGAATCATAGTTCCTAATATAGTTCTCTCATCAACTCAACAAACACCCATATCCCTTAAATACATAGTAGCTAGCTGATCCTAATTCACCCAAGTCCTAAAAAGCACTTATCCTATGCCTAAGAGATCCAATATCATCATATCTCTCTTTATCAAGCACTCTTAATCCCTATCCATTCTACTCTAACCCCACGAATAGTAAAAAAATTTGATATATTGCATAAGAAGGCCTATGATCTTGTATTTGAGGGACCACATTCCTTAGTCAAGGTGTTACCACCCAATCCAAGCTCTTCATCACCTTGGCCATGTCCGTTCATGCCTCATCTGAGCGCTTATAAAAATTTTAGATTCTTTCATACACTATAAATCCTAAATAATTAATTATAAAAATTTATAATAAATTATTTAATTGAAACCCAAGAGGAATAATAGACAAACAAATCACCATGTTCCGTCAACACACTAAAACCAGAACCAACCATCCACAAAAGTTCTGTGGCACATCCCCGACACCTTTTAGAGAAAAAACCAACCAACCAACACTTTTTAGCCATATAATTCATGAAATTTTATGAAAAACCTCAAATAAATTCACAAAACATCATACATTAACCAAAACCACTTAAATGGCGTGTATACATCATATTGGTACATCTTATATCAACCACACATCAAATTCCCATCATGTTCAAATGATTTCAGTATGCTCTAGGTAAATCATCACTGAAAAAAATCCAAAGTTTTACTAAATCAGATGAAAATAATATAGTAATAACAAAAAAGGATGGAACATACACTATACCTCAGATCAAATGTATAATTACACAAAAAACCCACCCTATTAAATAGGGATCAAATGAGAGGTAGTGGAGGTGTGGAGCCAATTTAAGTTTCCTCATTCCAACCCCAAAACCACCTAAATTTTGAGTCCCCACATAAAGGATAAACATAACCTTTTAAAAAAATCAACCTAGAGACTATTCATTTCATGAAACCTTATTTCACTCCATGAACAACTTTAGGTAGAGGGATTCAAACTAAACCCAACACTTTCAAGAATTGAATCTCTACTTCCTAGGGTTAAATATCATTGAGAATATTTTTTCACCTATGTAAGGGTTATACTCATGGTGAAAATTCTCATTAATTGGGTGAATGAAATGTTTTAGGGACCTTGGTCAAGCATTAATTTCATTCAAAACATGAATGAATCTTTCACACTATGAATGGCTTGCTACTGAAAAATTTCAGTAGCTTGGTCACCCAACCCTTCTCTAAATCTCTCCCAAAACCTAAGATATCATCAAGGATTCATTATACATATAAAAACATCCTTTAGGTAAATTAAAACAATAAAAATAAAAATCAGAGTCCCATGTCTAAAAAGAATTCCATCACAAAAAAAAATCACTCTCAAAATAATGACTCAGAATTCCATGGGTTGTTTCAAACTTCCAATATTGGGACTCTAATCCTTGGTAAGAATCCAGTAGTCCCCCAGATGAATCATTAGCCTACATTCATTGTAAATTCACCACAAACCATCATTTCACACCTCTAACTTCTCAACCCTCTTCCATTTTGATACTTCAAACACTAGGTCTACATCTTCTAGCTTCCCTTCGAAATCCCTAGTCTGATCCCCAAACCACCTCAAGCACATCCCAGATGAAACTTATGACATGTTTTCCATCTCACCACTTGTAATTCCACAAATTAAAACAATTCAATCTTAATTAAATTTGTTTCCCCAAAAACTCTCAGTTTGATCTATCGGCTTGTCCTTTCACCACCCAATCTCGTCGACTTAACTCCAAGAGACATCATCGAATCATCCAAACACCCCCACCAATGTCTAATCCAAAATTAAAAGGTAATTCAATGGTTTTTTCATTATCCACATCACTAATAGTCATGATATTACCCTTAGCATTGACATATCTTTAATCTGCCTCACCCTCAAATCACACTGAAACCTCCTCTATCCCAATCCCAATACACCAACTCCTACCAATACAACATCTATATATCAAATATGGTATTACCAATGGATCCAGTTCAAATAAACATATAAAAAATTAACCATTTTTCTTGAAATTTCAAATTGATTAGTATTTATAGATTAATTTATAGAATAGGGTAGGCACCGGGTCATATCTTAAGGAGTGTTGGTGGTTTATAGTGTGAATTTTCAATTAAAATAATTTAAAAGGGGGGTATTTTTGAAAAACATTCTATGATAATAATTTAATTTAAAGAGTTTAATATTTGAAAAATTTTATTTTGAAAAATATGATAAAAATGGGTCATTTAGTGTTTATTACACACATTTCATGTTTATTGTTCTTATGGATTAATTTAGGTTTTGAGTAAGTCTCTGGTTGAGATTAATTAAAATCCAAATTACTTTATAAGTTTTTTATAAAAATGCATGAAGAAAAAAACCTTAACATAATAATCATATATACATGGCCCAAAGCATATATAAGGTATAAAACTTACAGAAAAATTTAAATTTCAAATAACTGTGGAAGAAAAGGATTGTTGTATTGGTCAATCGGAACAACACAAGTCATGCACTTAATAATTCAAAAAAATGGAAAAAGTTAAGTGAATTCAATTTAGTTGAATAATAATAGAATTAAAAAATTAATCAAAGTAATATAATTTTGAATTAAATTTATTAAAACACAAAATATGTCAATCCAACAGAAAAACTATTATTGGAACTCTCTTTACAAGATGTGTAGCTCCCTCAAAATTAATGTCCACTATTTAGCCCACCATCTAGGAGAGGAGGAAACTAATTTAGATTTCTGAATTTTTCTTATCGCTCGATATGATTATAAGGTGCTCCAAAACCTACAAATGAATTGTAGTAATCCATTGGGACTCCAAAATATCATAATATTTCCTCTTGGTTGATCTTTCTAATTAGTGGACAAGGGTTTCCTTTTATATCCATAAGGGGAGGTGGTTTTTGTCACCTAAATTTTGAGATACCACTTCGACCATGGTTTTGGGTAGGTGGAAAACCTTATCTCACTTTGGAAAAAACTCCAAAGTTATTTTCCCACCTATTGAATATCACCCTATCAATTTTGGCAGCCATTTAATGTATAAAATGGGAGATATTTTCAAAATTATAAACCAATATTTTAAATTTGAGTAGATTCTATTTCTGGGATAGATAAATTAGGTTGAACTCATTTATATATAAGTTAAGCTTGGGTTTCGTCATAATATTTTTATCCCACAAAATTGTGTATCACTCAACAAATTTTTTTCCCAATTTGATACATGGATTATCCAAAGTGCGCGTTTGAGTCCACAAGTGTGCATGGAATCCTGCGATATTTAGTCTATTTTTCTTCTACATGATCTATGGAACTAAAAATAACCTCCTCTTACAATGACATTATCAAAAAAGTAAAATTTACATTTTTAATAGTTATTAAAAATAAATAATTGAGACAAATTTGATGTCCAATATTTTATTATATTTGTAATTTTCAATACAAAACTTGTTATTATAGTAGTTTAAGGGTGAAATAAAATATTGAATCGTGGTTGAATCACACCCCTAAACTTAAGAATTTTCACTATCAATAAAATCCATATTTCCCAAAATGATGCTAGGAGGTATTCCAAACTTATGAAGATTTAATATTTAATGAAAATTGAATTCATGACAACAATGTGATCAAATAAAAAACCACAACAAGGTGTTATTATCAATGATCATGGGAAAAGATGTCTCATAAATTGTATCAAAATGAAATTAATGGAGCTGTTTGATACTAATTTTAGAAATTAATTCACAAGTACCCATGTCACTAACTCTTTATACAGGTGTTTGACAACCATTTCATCTTCTTATTTCCATTTTATATCTTGTAAATATAGGTCATTTTTAAAATTTTATATTTACTTGATTCTTTTCAACCAAACCTACCTACATCATTTACAAATCAAATTTCAACACCCACTCACATAATCATACCTGGAAGTCTACACTTAATATCCTGAGCAATATATCCCCATATTTTTTTACATTTCATCAATCCCTTCTTTATTTATTTGTTTTTTTGTTATGTTTTTTACGTCGTATAAAAGTCAAATAAGAGGTAAACTTGCATAGGTTAATATAGTGAAACAATGAAATAGGTTGAATAAGGATTGAATATATGGAAAACACATTTTGGAATTCTGAAAAATATTAACCTAACTTATATTTTCCTTATATTGAGTAATAAATACTAATACTTCATGGTTGGGTGAAATGACGTGTGGAGATATTAAGTAACATTACTAACCCATAAAAAACTAACACATAAGGTGTAAATCATAATTAAGGTTTCATTTATATACAACCATTTATATGATTATCAAATAATAAATTTACTAAAAAAATTAAAACTTAATAATAAATTATTTCTAAAACTCACATGCCATAATTGAATGATGTTTTCATTAAATGTAAAAAATGAACTAGAAAAATTCATCATGAATTTTCAATAATTTCAATGATTAAATGGGAATAAAAAGTAAGTATTTTGGCACAAAGAGGGGAGGTTTATGTAAAAATACTATAAAAAAAGCAAAAAAACATACAAAATTTTAAAGATGATGGAAATCCTAAACAACTTGGGAATGTGGATAGTAAGAAACCTATAGAGTAAATGATAAAGAGAAAAAATAAATATGATTAAAATCCCAATGAACCCAGAATTGTGTCCACCCCAACCTTGTGCATGTAGTATCCCCATTATAATAAAAGATAATTTGGGAAGGAAGGATAAAACCTAGTGGGTTTCACTGTTAGGTTTATTCTTAAAGGTGGAGTTCCTCCATAGGGGACTCTAAAATGGTCTCTTAAAAGTAATTTAACCACAATCCCTTAAAAATCATATTTTTTGGGTTTTTAATTTTGTACCTGTATAACACCAAATGGATAGACATTAGTAATACTATATGATCTAAAATAGTGGTAATGAATCATACCTAGGTGTAACTTTATCCATGAATTGTAATGGAGGACCTTCTTTCTGATGTGGAATTGTGGTGAAGGATGAGGCAGTCATGGGAAGCCTTTATTCTATCCTTATAGATTTGGTAGTTCTCATATGAGTCTCTTAGAAAATTTTTATTCTCTTGAATAAAAAACGTTATATTATCTTCTTTATATGAGAGGTTCATATTAAATTGTTTAAAAGCACAATATTCATTGTTTTCTAACCACAAAGTAAGGTGACATGACTTTAAATCATAATATTATTTAGATACAATCCTATTGGGGCTTAAAAAGTAATATGGTACACTGAAAGTGAATCATCCAAGCATACAATCCAATATTTCCTATTGGGTTGTACTGTTTTTTCCAAGATTTTCTTAACTTATTGACATGAAATTTCCTTTTTTCCCATTAGTTTGGGGGTGATATGGAGTAATGACTTTATATATAACCTCATAATTATGAATAATTAGTTTTCCATGTTTTTGTTATTAAAATTTGAACCCTGATTGATAACTATGAATTTTAGAAAACAAAACCTACTAAGAATCCTTGATCTCATTAAATCAACAACTACTCGAGAGTCATCGATCAGAGTAGCCTTTTCTTCAACCAATTTTGAGACATTTTTGACATACAATAATATGTATACAAAAAGAAATTAATTCAGGAAAGGCTCTATGAAGTCAGTTCCCCAAGAATTAAAGATCTAAAAAAATAACATGGGTTATTGGAGAATTTCATTAATCTTGTAGATATTCTCAATGAATTGACATCATGTACTTGAATAAAATAATTGATGGGTATTTTTATACAGGGTTTTCCAATAAAGTCTAGAATAAGGGACCATTCTAGGTATATGTTGAGAGGGAAAGTTCCCCCATGGGTTATCCCAAATGTTAGATTATGACTCATGATTAATTTTTTGGGATTGTGATGTGGTAAAATATATGGAGGCAAAAAATACTGCAAAAAATTCACAATGTCTACATACAAAGTGGTAAGGTATACTAATTCCTAAAGGTTCTCATCAGGTAAAAATTATCCAATGGGGATGGACGAGCCAACATGGTGGTCTAATGGTGATATAATCCTAATAATGTTGTATGATACCATATATTATAATCCTTTGTATCCCAAATTCTAGATTAAATTCCTGAAGTAGGATCATTCAAAAAATAAAATGTGGTTTGGATTTTGATTTTGTAAGGATACTAGAGGGTTTCATGGTTCAAGAAGACAATTAATTTAGACACTAAAAGGTAAGACCTGAATTTAGGCAAGGAAAATACAATGGAGAAGAATTATTTTTCATTTGGGGTGTAGTTTACTTGGGAAGTGTCTTGTGTGCATGAGGTATAGGCTATATATTGTGGATCTTGATCGACTCATTGTGATAAGATTTACACAAATGCATAGTTAGAGGAATCACACATGAGATCAATTGGTAAATCCCACAGAGGTAGTTGGATTACTTGGGGTGATCTATGATTCCATTTTAATATTTTAAAATCTTCCTCACAGTCTTTATAAAAAAATTATTTTTATTTTTCAATTAAGTGGAAGAGGGTGAGTAAAATCATACTGAAGTCATGAATGAAATAGTGATAAAATATAGCATGGCCTAAGAAAGCCCACACATCCTGCAGATTTTAGGAGAATGGTCGGGATTAAATGATTTATACGTTTTCTTTATCTAGTTGAATACCATCCCTATAAATTACATGTCAAATTACTATACCTTGTCTCACCTTGAAATGTAATTTATAATAATTTAAAACAAGATGATTTTCAATATAATGGTGAATTATATAAGTAATACAACTCGAATACTCATCCAAAGAGTATATATAAACATTTAAATCATCCATGAAATATTCCATGCAATTATCTAGGTAATTTGAAAAAAATACTAACCATGAATCACAAGAAAGTGCATGGATCATTTCATAGACCAAATTTCATCCTCCTATTTGAAACTTTTTCAAAGGGGAATGTGATGTTTTTGTTTTATAGATACTCAGAGGGTAATATCGATATTAAAGTGTCTAGAATACCCATCAATAAATTATTAGTGGGACTTGCCCTCTAGGATATCTAGAATTTATTCAATGAAAGACAGTGAGAAATGGTCTTTCTTTGTGTGCTAGATTAGTTAATCTTAGTCTATACAGACACACCAAGTATTCTATTTATAGGCTATAACCAATTGATTATTTTTATTTTTGATTGTTGTAAGACTAGTTTTCTCAGGAATTACCTACACTTGAATGACCCATTAGCGGTTAGAGATGGGGTAAATTATTTCATCAACCAATAATTTTGTAACCTAATTTTTAACACCATCAAGGAGGTTTGGGTTCAGTTGGTGTTGTGATGGATCAATGGATTATCCTTATAATTTAATAATATATTATGTAGGAAAATTTATGGGTTAATACCAGGAATGTAAGAAATTTTCCACCAAATGCTTATTTAAAATCCATCCAAAGGTCAATAAATTTTAATTTAATCATTATATGAAGTTAACTAGAAATTATGAAAGACAACTTGTTTATATTATCAAGATATGAATATTTCATGTTTTGTATTAGCGATTTAAGTTCTACGTGAGTGGGATTTTTGATTTATGGGAGTGAATGTGAATTTGAGAGGTTAATTATCTAATCTAACTACTCCGTGATAATAACCTTAGATTAGGAATTATATTTTACAAGATGATAAATATCATCTATGGTCATATGATCCTAAATTCTCAAGAAAGAATCAATTGAAACACAATATTTACACTTTTATGAACCCACATTACACTTGAAATATAAATCACAACCCAAATAATCAATGAGTGTAGAAGAGTAAAATAAATTAGCGTACTGTTTCAGGAGATAATATTGTTCATATGTGTCATCAGAGAGAACTTCCATTGAATTGATAGGAATATTGGGTTTCCCTTCAATAGGGTGTTTCATAGAATTAAGGATATTTAAACATATGTTTTCTCCCCCAAAATCCATGGATAGAATACCATTAGGAATGTTGATGATTTTATTTTCTATTTTTAGGAAATGGATTGTAAGTATAAGAGGAGCTTGTCCTTGGGTCCATTTATCCTCCTTATCAAGAAAAATGAAATCTGTAAGGAAGATGATATTATTTACATGCTTGAGGACACCCTCGATTACTCCTGTTGGGTGTGTTGTGCTCTGGTTGGAATGTTTCATAATTATTCCCTCTTGTTAAAGCTCTCCAACCTATAAATAAGTTTACATAGAGTGGAGTGTCACACTAATCAAAGCACCAAAATTAAGTATTGAATCAAAAAACAGAGTCTCCCATATGGTCAAAGGTATTGTAAAATTAACTAGATCATTAAATTTGGTTGGCATTACTGGTTATATCAAGGCCAAGAAATTGCTTCAATGGTTGACTCTCTCATCTCTCTTCAGTTACCGCCTATGTGTGGAAAGTTCTTTAATAAATTTGTTATAGTGATGAATTTGTTTAACTGAATCGAAGAGGGAAATGTTAACTTGTACAATTTTAAATGTATCAATGACCTCTTAATCGATTTCACTATCAAAATTTTCTTATATTGAGAGATTCTTTTCTGAAATATAGGGGGAATGAATTTCTCAAGGGAATCCTCAATGATAATTTTTTTTACACAATTTCTTTGATTTTATTCACTTGAATATTTTGAGTCCAGAGAGATATTTTTTAGGATTTGGACATACCTGATGTGTAAAATCTGTTTAAGGAGAAATTTATTTACCACTATGATGTGTGATTGCACATACATTACCTTTTTCATTGGGATTTCAAACAATCTAATATAGAAGCCATATAGAACCTTTAATTTGGATTTCACCTATCGAGTTAGAGAGCTTTCCTAATTTATTTTTAGGCCATGTATGGATTCTTGTGTGTTTTAGTAGAATTGAAGATTATTTGTAGCCATTTATTTCTTTATGTACTCAATACTAGGCTTGGGTTTTTGAGGGGGTTGTTGGAAGGAGATTTGTAGAGTTTGAAGATTTATTGGAAGTGGTGGAGGATTAATACTCTTCCCATTGTAGTTCCATGATTTTTGTGGTTTGTTTGAATACACCATTACATATAGAATTAGTTATCATTTCATATAGAGTTGGGGGGATAATATGGTTCTTGTCTAATGGGTTGGTTATAGGGTAATCCTAAACCAATTTACTCACAACTCATAGAATATTATTTCAATTGGGGGAACTTTCTGGAATAATGGGTGTTAGTGGAACATATATCAAAATGAATTGGAGGAGGATTTTGGGATTTCCATTTGGAAAGTGAAGGTTGTTAGAGTACGGTACTTACCTCTTCAGACATTGTGTATAACGTATTCTAAAATTCAGAATGTATCACCTAATTGAAACCTTTTATGGTTACGATAGTCCATGTATCAAATTGTTTTGTGTTTTTTGGTATGTTTCTGATGAGTGTCTTTGTAGAGATTGGGGTCTTTTCCACTAATAAAACACTTACAACAACATCAATCATGGTATGATCGATTGAAATTAAACCTTCATAAATGTAGTTCCATGATTTTTGAGTTTTTTTTAATACACCATTACATATAGAATTAGTTATCATTTCATATAGAGTTGGGGGGATAATATGGTTCTTGTCTAATGGGTTGGTTATAGAGTAATCCTAAACCAATTTACTCACAACTCATAGAATATTATCTCAATTGGGGGCACTTTCTGGAATAATGGGTGTTAGTGGAACATATATCACAATGAATTGGAGGAGGATTTTGGGATTTCCATTAGGAAAGTGAAAGTTGTTAGAGTACAGTACTTACCACTTCAGACATTGTGTATAACTTATTCTAAAATTCAGAATGTTTCACCTAATGGAAACCTTTTATGGTTACAATAGGCCATGTACCAAATTGTTTTGTGTTTTGTGGTATGTTTCTGATGAGTGTCTTTGTAGAATTTGGGGTCTTTTCAACTAATAAAACACCTACAACAACATCAATCATGGTATGATCGATTGAAATTAAACCTTCATAAATGTATTTTTCCAAAGTACTATACCTTGTCTCACCATGAAATGTAATTTATAATAATTTAAAACAAGATTATTTTCAATATAATGGTGAATTATATATCTAATATAACTCGAATACTCATCCAAAGAGGATATATAAACATTGAAATCATCCATGAAATATTCCATGCAATTATCTAGGTAATTTGAAAAAATATTAACCATGAATCACAGGAAAGTTCATGGAGCATTTCATAGGCCAAATTTCATCCTCCTATTTGAAAATTTATCAAAGGGGAAAGTAAAGTTTTTCTTTTATTGATACTCAGGGGGTAATATTGATATTAAAGTGTCTAGAATACCAATCAATAAATTATTAGTGGGACTTACCCTCTAGGATATCGAGAATTTATTCAATGAAAGACAGTGAGAAATGGTCTTTCATTGTGTGCTAGATTAGTCAATGTTAGTCTATACAGACACACCAAGTAATCTATTTATAGGCTATAATAAGTTGATTATTTTTATTATTGATTATTGTAAGACTAGTTTTCTCAAGAATTACCTACACTTGATTGACCCATTAGCTGTTAGATATGGGGTAAATTATTTCATCAGCCAATAATTTTGTTACCTAATTTTTAACACCATCAAGGTGGTTTGGGTTCAGTTGGTGTTGTGATGGATCAAATGTTTATCCTTATAATTTAATAATATGTGATGTAGGAAAATTTATGGGTTAATACTAGGAATGTTAGAAATTTTCCACCCAATTCTTATTTATAATCCATCCAAAGGTCAATAAATTTTAATTTAATCATTATATGAAGTTAACTAGAAAATATGAAAGACAACTTGTTTATATTACCAAGATATGAATATTTCATGTTTTTTAGTAGTGTTTTAAGTTCTACCTGTGAGGGATTTTTGATTTATGGGAGTGAATGTGAATTTGAGAGGTTAATTATCTAATCTAACTACTCCGTTGTAACATCCTTAGAATAGGAATTAGATTTTTCAAGATGATAAATATCATCTATGGTAATATGATCCTAAATTATCAAGAAAGCATCAATTGAAACACAATATTTACACTTTTATGAACCCACATTACACCTGAAATATGAATCACAACCCAAATAATCAATGAGTGTAGAAGAGTAAAACAAATTAGTGTATGGTTTCAGGAGATAATATTGTTCATTTGTGTCATCAGAGAGAACTTCCATTGAATTTATAGGAATGTTGGGGTTCCCTTCAATAGGGTGTTTCATAGAATTAAGGATATTTAAACATAGGTTTTCTCCCCCAAAATCCATGGATAGAATACCATTAGGAAGGTTGATGATTTTATATTCTATTTTTAGGAAATGGATTGTAAGTATCAGAGGAGCTTGTACTTGGGTCCATTTATCCTCCTTATCAAGAAAAAAGAAATCTATAATGAAGATGATATTATTTACATGCTTGAGGACACCCTCGATTACTCCTGTTGGGTGTGTTGTGCTCTGGTTGGATTGTTCCATAATTATTCCCTCTAGTTAAAGATCTCCAACCTATAAATAAGTATACATAGAGTGGGGTGTAACACTAATCAAAGCACCAAAATTAAGTATTGAATCAAAAAACAGAGTCTCCCATATGGTGAAAGGTATTGTAAAATTAACTAGATCATTAAATTTGGTTGGCATTACTGGTTATATCAAGGCCAAGAATTTGCTTCCAAGGTTGACTCTCTCATCTCCCTTCAGTTACCGCCTATGTGTGGAAAGTTCTTTAATAAATTTGTTATAGTGAGGAATTTTTTTAACTAAATCCAAGAGAGAAATGTTAAGTTGTACAATTTTAAATGAATCAATGACCTCTTAATTTATTTCACTATCAAAATTTTCTTATATTGAGAGATTCTTTTCTGAAATGTAGGGGGAATAGATTTCTCAGGGGAATCCTCAATGATAATTTTTTACACCTTTTCTTTGATTTTATTCACTTGAATATTTTGAGTGCAGAGAGATATTTTTTAGGATTTAGACATACCTGATGTGTAAAATTAGTTTAAGGAGAAATTTATTTACCACTATGATGTGTTATTGCACATACATTACCTTTTTCATTTGGATTTCAAACAATCTAATATGGAAGTCATCTAGAACCTTTAATTAGGATTTCACACATTGATTTGGAGAGCTTTCCTAATTTATTTTTAGGTCATCTATGGATTCTTGTGTGTTTTAGTGGAATTGGAGATTATTTGTAGCCATTTATTTCTTTATGTACTCAATACTAGGCTTGGGTTTTTGAGGGGGTTGTTGGAAGGATATTTGTAGAGTTTGAAGATTTATTGGAAGTGGTGGAGGATTAATACTCTTCCCATTATAGTTCCATGATTTTTGAGGTTTGTTTGAATACACCATTACATATAGAATTAGTTATCATTTCATATAGAGTTGAGGGGATAGTATGGTTCTTGTCTAATGGGTTGGTTATAGGGTAATCCTAAACCAATTTACACACAACTCATAGATTATTATCTCAATTGGGGGTACTTTCTAGAATAATGGGTGTCAGTGGAACATATATCACAATGAATTGGACAAGGATTTTGGGATTTCCATTAGGAAAGTGAAAGTTGTTAGAGTACGGTACTTACCTCTTCAGACATTGTGTATAAATTATTCTAAAATTCATAATGTTTTACCTAATGGAACCTTTTATGGTTACAATAGGCCATGTACCAAATTGTTTTGTGTTTTGTGGTATGTTTCTGATGAGTGTCTTTATATAAATTTGGGTCTTTTCCACTAATAAAACACCTACAACAACATCAATCATGGTATTATCGATTGAAATTAAACCTTTATAAATGTATTTTAATTTTTTGGGTATTTTTAAATATAATTCCATGAAAAAATTCAATTTAAAGAGATAAATATTTGAAAAAAGGGGTTTTTGAAATATTTAAGAAAAAGGAGTCATTGTGAGCTCACTTCTTATATTTCATTTTCCTTTTTCCTAGATATTATATTAGTTTTTAAGTAACTCTTTGGATGAAATTAATTGAAATCCCAAATACTTTATATGATTTTATATCAATTTATAAAGAATAAAATCTTGACATAAAAAATGTATAGATAAGTTAAAAATCCTATGCATTGTATAATAACTTGAAAAAACAAACAAATCAAATAAGGTGGGAATAAAAGTATTCTTGTATTTTTCAATCGAAATAACTCAATTCACACCATCAAAACTTCTCACCAATTTGTAAAAATTATGGAGATAGTAATTAATTTGAATAAAAAAATCATTAAAATATGAATAAAATTAAGATACTTATTAATTAAATGTTTTATGTTTAAAAATAAATCAAACCTGTGGGAAAAAAGTTTCAGAACTCCCTTTACAGGATGTGCAGATCCCTCACATTGAACGTCCACATTTTATCCTACCATCGAGAGGGGGATGAATCTTGTGGGGAAATCCAAATTCATCTTATATCTCCCTATAATGACATGGAGATTTAAAAACTCCAAATATATTTGGGTTCTCCTTTGAGACTCCAAAATTGAATCACATTTACTCTTGGTAGAAATTGAAAATGAGGTGCCTAAGGACCCCTTTTATAGAAAAAATGGGAAGTTGTTTTGGGCACCCAAATTTCATGATACCCCTTGGCCCATAGTTATGGTGTGGAAGAAAACATTATATATATTTATAAAAAAACAAAAAAAATTATTTACCAACCTATTGAATATTCTTATATCAAAATTTTCAACCATTTAATTTATAAAATGGGAGATATTTCCAAATATAGAATCTAACATTTGAATTTGAGAAGATTTTATTTTAGGTAAAGATCAGTTCAGTTGGACCCCTTTATCAAAGAATTAGGATTGAGTGTATTAATAATATATGTATCTTAGTAAATTTGGGATCATCCCACAAAATTTCATCCTAATTTGAGGCATGTATTATCTACAGTGTCTGTTAGAGTCCACATGTGTTCTTGGAATACTACGTAGTTTGTCCTATTTTTCTTCCACGTACTCTTTTGCCCTACAAATCACCAACTCCTACAATGTAATTATAAAAAAATCACTTTTTAATAGTTATAATCCTTAAATAATTGAATAAAATATGACTTATAATTTGTTATTATTTTTTTAATTTTCAATACCAAATCAATTTAATACAATGCTATAAGGGTGAAATGAAACAATCAATCATAGTGAGATGATACTCGTCGACATCTCAATATCAAAATGATAATCCTCAATAATTCTCACTATAACTATTACCCATCTCATATAAGGTTTATTTAAATGATACCGACATGATTCTCTCTACCATAGGTGTATTGTTATTTTCAGCCAACTAACCAACACCCAATCTCTTTGCACCTATTAAATCTATTTCTACATTTAATGGTTGTTTATGATCATCCCACTCATCCCTGAGTGCCAACATTAAACACAAATCCCAATTTTTCATCTCCCCACCCCATGGATTCCCTTATAATGCTCCTTAAGAACCAAACGAAATGGGTTCCATTAGAATAGCTCCCTAATAACACCCTCGTTAGGACTAAAACCCTAGGACAACACATGTGCTCACATATCACCACTGCACTATCCTCATATGACTACTCAAGTTCATCCAAAACCTAAAAATTTCTCAATGGACCCACACATGGAATTTTCACGAATTTAGAACACAACTATGCATCACACATAGCAAATGCACATTTGGGCTCACATAATGTAGATTTTCCAAAAAAGCCTCACCAATTCTCATTCTCTACCATCCAAGGTAGAGTGATCAACTGAGAAACCTCTCCTTGGTACTCAACCATGATCCTACACAGACTTGTCCAAAAAAAAGGTTGCATTCTCCATACAACCCAATCACACAACTTGGCTTGACACACCCATGAATCACGTCTAATTTTACCCAAACTCACATACCTAACCCATCGACCATACACCACTCACATGTAAATTATATCTAATATAATATGGAATCTCAATCATACCAAGTCTATTTGCATGATCACTAACTACATGGGGTCATTCCAAACCATGATCATCTAAACGAACAACCATAATGCTACTTAAGATGAAAACAGAATACCACAGGGCTAACCATCTAATAGATCATTCCCTCTCCAAACTAAAATAAATATCATAAAAAAGGTATTTTTATGAATTTCCTCAACCCACTCAAGGTATCTTCTCAACTATTCAGTCCGATTAACATGAAATAAAGTAATAGGATATATTGGAAAACTCAATATAGGTTGTTTCTGAAACATTAAATAACCGAACATGCACCCCCAAGTTAACTAATTCCCATCATCAGATCATATATCAGGAATTCCATGCCTTAATAAAATCACATCCTAGGCATAAAATGCCTAAATTGACCCATTAAGGGTCTACATACATCACTTAATGAGGGGACCACTTTTTTTATCACCTAATAAATCCTACGCCAAGATCCACATGACCTACCATCAATGAAAATTCCATGTTTTAGCAGAGTAGAATTCTACCAACAATTTATATGAGAAAATTCCATATATGTTTTTACTAAAACTTTAAAAAACATAACCCCAATAATAAAAATATAATAACTCATAAGTAGTAATATTTTATGTGAGTCCAATGTGCCAAATATGATGGATGAACAATAGCCTTATACCAATGGGATAATGTAAAAACCACAAATTACATCTCTGAGAAACTCATTATATTCTATATACATTTTAATCATAACAGTGAAAACCAAGAGCAATAAATCCATAAACCTGGTAACCAAGAACTCGCACTAGAAAAGTGTTTATGAATCACTATTCTAGGGTCTATCAAAATATTTGAAAAAATCCAAAACCAATTGTCTATCATCTACCCAAATAGTAATAAAAAAAAGTTCTAATACCACTTTCTGATGCATAGACCTAGAACCACCATTTGATATGGTGTTCTAGATGGTGTCCAGTGTGCCTCCCCATACACCAAAGGACTCTAATTTGAGGTGAGGTACTAATTCTAAAAATGTGGATAATATGTCCTTGAATCATTAAGGAATAATCATTATAAAATAAAAAAAATCACAATACATATTAATAATATTCACAAATAAATAATCACAATGTTGTAATAAATTCCATATGGAATTAATATAGTCATATATAGAATGACCACTAACTAGGACGATCCTGAATATAAAATAAACCAAAAAATAACACACAAACACTAGACCTACATCCATCCCTAGGGTTCTCACCCCTACCTCTAAATACCCGTTGATAAACCATAGGCCAATCTACTTCACATCCTATCATGAACATGAAAGTAGACATAATTTCTATAAGGGAACCTGGGTTCCAATGCCTTTTGTGGGTAATAAAACATATTAGGTTATCACCACGTGAACCTAGATTATGACATCATATTCATGCATTGATGAAGATAAAATAAACAGGTCACACAAGTGATTTGGCCATCATGTACTAACTAGGACACCATGACTGATTGCGCATCAGGTCACTATGTACTAACCAATACACCATGGCACCAAATCATACATGATTTGAATCCATTTTCGAATCCACCTTGTCACACATTAATCTCATTTCCTCACACCCAATTTCTAGTGTGTACTCGAATACTTAGGGTAGGCCATCATCCAATCCTGATGCCACTACATGAAAAAAATATGTCATAGTTATATGACCATATCTCAAACCACATTCTCATCACTCAATGCAGGTCAATCAATAATGTATCAAATAGTCCCATGACCTAGTACCTTATATGAGGTCCACTTCCCTGATCTAAGCCTCTCAGGGAAAGGTCCATCATCAACACCTCTCATCACAAAATAACCTAGTCCATTGGGTATTCCTTCAACCATGTTTACTCCTAATAATGTCCAATATATTTTTCTAGAATAATACTATGTCCTATACCTATTTCGGGTGGTCCTCGAACCAATCCACTCATACAAGGGTGCATCACTCAACCGAATCCTATAAGTTTCAAGGTACTATTTCATGTCCAGAAGGACTATGTCCCTCCCATGTATGTTTTTATAATACTCAAATCAACTCTTGGAGGCCATGACCTCAAGATAAAACCCCCACCACCCCTCATTACCGATCAAAATCATAATCAAGAATATGCACCAAAATTTTGAAAAAAGAGATTACATAGATGGACCTTATCGCATCACATAGATTTATACACCAGGATATATCCCTCGTGTAGCATGTCACATCTCAAAACATCATGTTATTCCTATTAAGGTGTCTCTTGGGTACTACAGACCTGTCCATGACTCTACTCATCAATACATTCGTGAAATCACTACTCATTAGATAAAATGATACCTAGTGTATTGTCTCACCGCAAATATCAAGGTTTTCTCTTCCCTCATCACTCTTGGTCTCAGTTCCTAATGACTTCCCTAAGACACTGTACTCTAATCCACTTGGAATCCTGATTCTATGTCTGAATCCATTCCCATGGATCGCACATGGGTTCCTTCTTACATCTCTTATGGGATGTATCTTAGCATGACACATGGAGTAAACCACTTTCTAACACACCACATATATCCCCAAATGTCTCTTCTAACTAAAAACACTCCCTCAAACTTATACCAACCTCAGGAGGGTATCACTTAATAGTTTTTATATGTACAACACTCTCACCTATCATTATTAGACCATGGATTCTCACACCAAACCAACTAGACCTTGAGAAACATTCCTAATCTACCGATATCACATATCACATCATAATACCTCAAAGAGGTATCCATTCAACTAAACCAATGACCAATCCCTTTGGTTACATAATCTTAAGGAGGTCCCAATTTCCCCAAGTACTAAAGAGAACTTAATCCGAGCTTTGGAGACCCAATGATGTCCAATATCTCTCTCTCATCCACTCCTAATCCCTATTTATTATATATGAACCTAGGAAACATTCATGAAATATAAAACCATTCATAATAAGGAATATGCGATTATATTAAAGGGACCAACTACCTCTATGAAGGAGTTACCAGCCAAGACAAGCTCTGTATCACATCATTTAAGCCTGTATGTGCCACTTCCAAGCCTATATCAACTCCCGATATTCTACCCTAAGACATATATTACAAAAAATTAATTATTAACACTTATAATTAATTATTTAACATTAAAATAAAATTAAGTGTTGAAATATAACTCACCAAGCTCCGTTATTTCACTAAAACTGTAACTAGCCACTTGTAAATGGTCCATGGAACATCCTGAGAACCATCCACAGAAAAAAACCAACCACAAAACACATGTTCAACTTTTAAATTCCTGTAATTTTATAAAAAACCTTAAATAAAGTCACTTGGTTTCATACCATCACCAAAACCATTTCTAAAGGAATGCATACATCATCTTTGGATTCCCTCTGACCACCACATAAGAAATTCCTATCATGCTAGGATGATTTCTCTTTGCTTTGGTGAAATAATCCCTAAAATTCTAGAACAAATCAAATCAAATTAGAGTATAACCACAAAGGAATAAAAAATAAGAAGGAATATGTATTCAATTTCATAATCAAACCAAAAAACTGTCTGTCTTTAAAGGGGATCAAACTATATGAAGAGCATGGGAGATCCATCCAAAATGTTCCCTACCAACCCCCAAACCCCCTAAATCATGGAGGCCACTGACCCAAAAAATATGAAAGTTCCCCTAATGAAAAAGATCCACCTAGACACTATAGAGACAATTTTATCCTTTTAAAGACTTTGGAATATATCTTGAAATATTTTTAGAGATAGCCACCGAGAGGATGGATGATTTAGAGGCCATATGTGCTGGAAATTAATTTTATAAAAATAATAAATATATTTTACACCAATCATACACAGTTTCTTAAAGAAAATGGGATAAATATAAATTGTAGTCTCAAATCAAAATGATGAGACCATGATTTAATATTTATTGTGATTTTCACCTTAGGCGAGCCCTAACATTGTTTAGCGTGGGGAGTTTGAATAAAACTAGACATCAATGGGTGAATTTAGCTAAATAAATAATTAAATTATTTATTGGAAATAAATGACCTAAAAATGAAATCCATATAAAAATATATATTGATGGAGGATTTCCATGGTTATCCATATACCTCGAGATCGTTGAGAGGAGTCTTATACCACCTCTCATAATATCAGGCTAGAATGAGATTCTAGTTCTAGGTGAATCGAGGCACAAAATATGCAATGAATTATCTAATTCAATGGAACGAACTTTTTACAGGGATTAAAAATACATTCTCAAGGTAAGACATTCCAATTTTTTGATTCTTCCACAATTTATTAAATGATTTAGAATGATCATAATATTTATTTGATATGCATTCAATTTGAGCATTTTCATGAGACTATGAACACATTTTATATTGTTTTTTCAGTATATTCAAAATTTCTCACCATGAACATCCTACTTTTTATCCATTAGAAAAGAAAATTTGGTTAATGATTGTTTGATCTTTGTTCTTGTTCGTTTATCTGAATAATTCTTTACATTCTTCACTGATTTTCCAATGGGGTATTAGTTTCACATTTATTGGTGGGATTGAGCCTGATCAGACCCCTATATTGAAAGAGGATTCACGTGAGCTGAAAAAAATAAAAAAGGGATGTATTTATAGTATTTTTGTGTTGTATATGATTGATACATGGATCCGAGATTCAAATCAGAGATGAAGTAGTCTGGGAGATGCATGAGACACGTACGTGCATTGGAGGGGTGAATCCAAATTTTGTTTCTTCAGCCACCAGATCAATAGAAAATAAAAATGGAGATTATTTAATTCATTTTTGGTCATCTTAAAGGAAATATTCAAATTATAGGGCACATATTGGGAATAAATGGAAAACATATATGAGATTCTATAAAAATCCCGACTACACAACAGGTAATGAGTTGAGAACATGCCATATAGTAACCCTATTGATTTGGAACCAAAATTTTGTAAACTTTTAATGATCACATGTTGTGTTTCTAGGCCACATGATATGTGACACTCCACAGATAGACATGCTATGTGGCGGAGCACACATATAAGATGTTTTATGGGGGGAAACACTATGTATTGGAGTACAAAGGCATGAATGGTATACCCATACATAGCATGGAGAACAGGAAGGTCCCCAAGTGGATGAGGCACACTGTGTAGTTCCCTTACAATATTTGTAGGGATAAATGGGTAGTGATCCTTGTTCCATAAGAGACATGACAAGGTAGAGGAGTGGGACCACTAACTGTTTGGGTCCTCTTAAACATCATGTGCACATACTTCCTTTTCGAGGAAACATTTACCTCTCATATATCCTTCATTTGGACTCGAATTTTGGGTTGTGAGTAGCCTATTATGTGTGTTTTTCCATGTTGATTATGATGGAGTACTTCATAGAATATTTTGAGATATGATGTGTGGTTTTCCACATGTGATGCTTCATTAGGTGATTCTAAACAACGATAATGATCTGGAAGGATCATAAGAGAGATTAGAGTGGAACCCACAAAATGGGTAGGGAATGGGTCCTCAATACACTATTGGAGTGGCACCCTCCTGTTGGATAGGGAATGGGTACTATAACTATAAACTAGAGTGGAACCCTCTTATTAGGAGGGGTATGGGTCCTATATCAACAATTATAGTGGCACCCTCCTACTGAGAAAGGCATGGTTCATCTATCTGCAATTTTAGTGGAAACCTCCTATGGAGATATGGAAAGAGTCCTCAAACATCAGAGTGGAACCCTCCTGGGGAGATATAAAATGAGTCCTCGACCATATGAATGGACCCCCTATAGAGATAGGGCATGGTCCTTCGACCATTAGCGTGTCACCCTCTTACTGGGTAGGGATTCAATCTTCTATCTGCTATCTGAGTGGAAACATCCTATAGTATCAGGTATCGGTCATCGATAAATAAATTGGAATCCTAAATTAGAGTCAGGGAATGGGTCCTCCAACAACTACTAGAGTGGTACCCTCTTGTAGAGTTAGGGAATGGTTGTGTGATCGAATAATTGAGTGGCACCCACCTATTATATGAGGTTATGGGTTATCTTCCTAGAGATTGTTTCCCCTAGAATATGAATCATTATGTTGAGGTGTTTCTTAACTTGGTTGTATCTTTGGAATGACACACAAGGTAATGCACATTGTTGATGTACCTCTTTGAATTGATGGAACTTTTTTTTGGGAAGTTTTGTGAGATGGATATCCCATTTATATCTCATTTGTGATTCTTTATATATATATATTCATATATATATATATATATATCTATTTCATTAGATTGTTTTACTCTATTGCTTTGGGTTGAGATGTATTTTCCACTTGTGTATCTTATTTCTCCCTTCTTCCTTTTAGATAATATTTCTAGCTATGTATATACTCACAACTAATGGGATTTTCCAGCACAAGTCGCATATTATGTTGACGATGGAAAGGTTAACGATGATTATAGAGGAGCATCAAGATACAAGGTGCATTAGACCCTATATGGTAGTCAGTTCATGGGGTACTAGATCTGGTATCTTGTAACATATTACTTGTCTAGTTTTTTCAGTGTGGGACATCATTCTGTTTAGGTGTTTATTTTTTCCTTTTAACTTTTTAGTTTACACTGTTGTATTCTTGAACTCCATTGAGGTTTTATATGCATGGTTTATTCCTGAGAGGTTTAATATTTTATTATTATTCCTCTACACTTATGCATGGATATGGTTGGTTGTGTGTGTAGAGGTACATTAGCAAAAGCCCTCCCATTTTAGTTATGAATTTTGGTGCTTATTACCACCCCTGGCCAATGGAGGTGGGATTGGGGTAGTTGCAGCTCGTGCCCCATTTGGACAGGTTGTGACAGATTGGTATGAGGTAAGTGTATTCCTAAGGAAATTTTTTTGAGTAGTCCCCTTATGAGGATTTGATTGAGAATTATGAAAATGGCGTTACTCTTTCTCGAGTATAAATTTCAAGCCAAGGAATGTAGTACTGGTGTAGTGACTAGCATATCCCTTCACAAGGACTCTGAATACCTTTTTTTCACCTCCTCATAACAAGACATTGGTTACATGGGTCAATGGTAAATGGATTATATTGTATCTATTCATTTTATTTTCCCTCTTGACTCACCCATATCTCTCTATATAAATTCTTATCTAACCATGGTACACATTTATTAAATTTGTAAGATGCTTATGTGATGCCATCTAGCTTGGTTACTGATTCTGAACCATAGAGAAGATTTGATGAGTGATGCAGCCTTATTTAATGGTCCATCCCATGAGATCATTTCTCTAGGTGTATCAGTAGAATTGACCACATATGTGTAGCATATGATACTTGTATAGTGGGCTGAGGATGTGCATAGTGTTAAAATGTTTGTGAGTTCTAGCACCATTGGATGCTGAGGTTATGTGACGACCCAGATCCCGAGGTAGCGATGGATGGGATCGAGTTGGTTATCCATGTTTTAAGGCTTATCTAAACTATAACTACGTAGGTGTTTATGCTGGAATCTAGCCTTTTCCTTGCATCAGCCGAGTGTTGGTGGAGTCTAGTTACATAGATCCACGATTAATCAATACTCTCATGGACTGAATTCCAATGGATATTTTGTGAGGAGTACTAACTCTCATTCTTACACTCAGTTTAGATTTAGGAGATTCAAGAGCTACAATAGGGAAGGGAAAAAGTGGTTGATTATGCTATGAGGTTCTCAGAAATTATGTGGTACTCCCTTAGCATGATTCAAGAAGGCTACTTTCAAGCATTGAATTTTGGGCATGATATCTGTAGAGAAATATGTTCCATTGTAGTACCCTTGTGAATTCCCACCTAATTAAAGGAGTTATAGTGTGAACTAGTGATGGATATATTCCTATAATATGGATTATAGGTAGTTGGATATGGTAGTGGGCCTTATATGACTGAGTAATCTGCAACAACTAGCAAGAGCTAGTCGACGGAATCTCGACACGTGAGATCTTATAAGGATAAAACATGAGCACATGTTCAGGGATAATGAAAAGGACTAGGGTATCTTGGATTGTTGTTGTACTATTTATGTGATGGGTTTGGAAATATGGCACATGATTTCCTATCTATAGATGCTGATGGGGGTGGGGGAGGAAGATAACAGATGGATTGCCATGACAGAGGAAACACCATCATCACAGATCTGCCATGTGAGGGAAGGGTGACACATAGGGATGAAAACCTGTAAGGGGAGAATGTGGAGATCTAAGAGTATGCTATGTGGGTGGTGGAGAATTCTCCAAGATCCTTCCATCTCAACCACTAGGCATCCCACACCCGAATCAAGGATTTGGCGGTCGGGGTCGCAGATAACTACATGATATGGATGTTTTTGAACTAGTGGTTCATGAGATGATTAGTGGTAAAATATATGTTATTATACTCTTTATTTAGTATTTTTTAAAAAATTCTACATTCCATTCTTTCATATCTTTAATCCTAGTGTGAGAGTTAGAGCTCAGAGTTGAGGATTTAACCCATCATCTTTTTCATGACGTTCCTATGGGGAATAATTAATCATTTTAATTTATCTCTTAGTAGTGAGATCAATAAATTTATTGAGATAGGATCTCATGTTACCTTTTGGTCATCACAAAAAAACCCTATGAGGTCATACTTGGTATTGTTTAGTTTTTCACTATCCGATCCCAGATTAAATATCACCACAGATGAGTCAGATTCCTTCAAAATAATGGGACACAATTCTCCTTTATGGGAGAGATATATATAATGGAGGGAAGAGTGGGTTTTGTGAGTAGGATTCAGCATCATGTCACCCATTATTTGGAGAGTGTATCCCTTTGTTTATTAGGAACTTCAAGTATCTTCATTCATTTATTCATGTATTATTTTATGGACGTATTCCCCAAGGATGTTCCGGGACTATCTCCATGGTGGGAACTAGATATTTGCATTGAATTTCATCTTAAAACCAATTTGATATAATTTTCATCATACTAGTCGGACCCTACAGAGATCTAGGAGCTACATTTACATTTGGGGGGCCTTCGAGAGAATGGTTTCATTAGAGCTAGTGTCCCCCCATAGGAATCTCTACTGTTCATAAAAATAGTGGATGCAATTTTAAATCTTTTTGTGTATTATAATCACCAAAAAGAGGGAATGTTAAAAAAAGAACCCATTTATAAGGATTGATTACCTCATTGGTCAATTGTGAGGTGTCAGATAATTCTCGAAGATCGTTCTCTGGTCCAACTACCACCGGTTGAGAGTTCACAAGGCTGATATTATGAAGCTCACATTCCTATGTTTCTATTTATATTAAGAGTTCCTAACAATTCCTTTCGATGTGATGAATTCCCCCCGGTATGTTTATGGATCTAATGAACTATTTTTCTAGCTATACATAGACTGATATTTCATTGTATTTATTGAAGGCACGAGTATATAATTTCCATTAGAGGAGGATCATTAAATTCAGTTGAGTTTGGTACTGTATTTGATTCAGGATCACTAGGTCTATGATAATATATCAAGGTTCCTTTTCTATACCCATGAGGTTTACTTTTTGGGGAAGGTCATTTTTAGCATGGATTAGCTGCGCACCCAGAGAAGATTAATGTAGTGCATGATTAGTTTCCATACAAGAGCATTTTAGTGGTGTAGAGTTTTATTGGAATGAAATGGTACTTGAGGAGGTTTGTGACAAACATCACTTGGATTGAAGTGAGTTTGAATACATTTATAAGGAAAGGAAAACCATTTACCTAGACTGAGCTGTTCCAGAGGACCTTCAAGTAGTTGATCACGAGGTTGACGAGTGATGCTATTTTGAGACTACCAGTTGGGGATATGTGATACATAGTGTATTATGATGCCTCAGGAGATGGGATAAATTGTGTGTTTATGTAGATATAGGAAGTTATTGTATATGGGTCGAGGTAGTTGAGACCCCATGACCAAAATTACACAAATCATGACCTAGAGCTATTGGTTGTAGTATTTTATCACAGGATGTGGAGACATTATCTTATGGGAGAGGACTTTGTTATTTACTCAATCCATCTAAGTATTAGGTATGTCTACACTTAGATAGACTTGAAGCTGAGATATATGATATGGTTTAATTTCTTATAAGACTATGAATTTGAGATAGTCTATACTATAGGAAAGGTAAATGTGGTCTCAGATTCCCTTATAAGGAACTCCCATGATCATTTGGTGTAGGAGGCTTTGGAGGAGTTGGATTCCTTGTAGCTGACCCTTCTTGAGAAGGAGGGTGCATCGTTTCTTCAATATATTGTGTTGAGTCCTCCACTCCTCCAAAATGTAGGGGTTTCCTAGTTAGAAGACATTGAATGTTAGGTCATACATGATGAGATATCCCCTGGAGATTCACCCGATGGATTGGATGGAAGCACACCATCATTCTCCAAGTATAGATGATGGACACAATCATGTTGTGGGAGGAGGTGATGAGAGAGTTTCACATATCTAATTTTTTTGAACAAACTCATTTGGGGAAGATATATAGAGACCTTCACCAATAGTTTTGGTGGGCCGACATGAGATAGAGCATGACTGAGTTTGTCTCTTGATGGCTCAAAAATCCAAAGGAGAAGGATGAGAACCAGGTTCTAGTAGGTTTTTACAAACCCATTGAGATCTTAGACTGTAAATGGTTTAACAGATCCATAAATTCTATGACAAGCCTTTTTCAGACATCGATAAGTCTAAATTCCATCTAGGAGATAATTGAAAGTCTCAAGAAGTCAGTGCACTACCTTGCTATCAATGATTAACATTTAGTGGAGATTTTGTGGCAGTTTTTTACATTAGAGATCATCAACCTTCATGGGTTCCGTAAACTATTGTATCTGACCATGCTATGTGGTTCACATCATGTTTTTGGAGAGGGCTATATGGTGAATTTGTGACCAAAATGTGGATGAGTACAACCTTTCACCCACAGAAATATGGGAAGACATAGCACACTCTCTAGGCATGGGATAATATTTTTAGGGATTACATGTTAGACTTAAGACAAAGTTGGTAGGATAACATGACCTTGTTAGAGTTTGTGAATAATTACAAATATCACTATACTATCAGCTTGGAATGTTTCAAGGACTTATATGGGAGACTCTACAGATCACCCTTATGAAAGACTGTGAATAGAGAGACATCTGTTTTTAGGACTCATATGGTGAAGGAGATAATGGAGAAGGTCCAGGTCATCTGTGAGTAGATGATAATTGCTCAATGAAGGTATAAATATTATACAGATTGACATCGTAGGCCTATGGAGTTTGTGCAGGGAGATTGAGTTTTCCTAAGAGTCCCACAACAATAAAGAATTTTGAGATTCAGACGTGTAAGAAAGCTATCCCTGAGGTTCATTGGACTGTTTGAGATATTTTATAAGGTTGAAGATGTTTCTTACCACCTCTCCATACACCAACAGTTGGAGAGGGTTCACAATGTCTTCCATGTATTACAGTTGAAGAGATACATGCATGAACCCACACACATGATTGACTAGGGAAAGATGGACATCAAGGATGGTTCCACTTTTATGGAGAACCTGATGAAGATATTGGATCGACAAGAGAGGACCGTATGTGGATGAACTATCCCCTTGGTTCATGTTTTGTGGCAGCACAAGAACATGCGTGAGAGCTTCTCAGAGTAGGGGGTCCAGATGTGGGCTCATTATCCCACCCTTTTTGTTTAGATTTTAAATTTGCGGAAAAACCCTCAAATGTGGGAATAATGTAAAGACCCTATTTTTCCCTTTTAAGACATTTAAATATATCTTGAAATATATTTGGAGCTAATCATTGGGACATTATTCAATTCCGATGCCTGGTGTGCCCCAAATTAATTTTCTAAAAATATTAAAAATATTTTATATCACATGTGAACTATTTCATAAGTAAAATAATATAACTCTCAAATAATGTATTTCATTTAAATTATGAGACCACTGTTGGATCCAAACATGAGGTTTACCGTAAGCATGACCTACAATAGGTTATCATAGGGAGATCCGATAAAAGCAGTTGTTGATGGGTACATTTTTGTAAAATAAATAATTAAATTATTTATTTGGATTAAATGACCAAAAAATGGAATCCATCAATAAATATATTCTTGTGGTATATTTCCATGGTTAGCATAATAACCATAAGGCCATTCATAGGAGTCTTCTTCAACCTCTCATTGGCGGATTGAGATCAAGCGACAAAAAGATTCCTGATCTATGAGAATCCAGTCACAATTAATGCGATGACTTCAATAATTCATTGACTAGTGAATTATCCATTGATTAATGATATAATCATGATGTATGAATAATCAATTTTTTTATTCCAATTGATTAAATGATTCATAATGGGCATTCTATTTCTTATATCTCTATTCAGAATGAGCATTTTCATGATCCTGTAAACCAAACATAAATTATTTATTTATTTTTTGACATATTTCTCAACCTAAACCTCCCAATCCATATATGTTGGCCAAGAAAAATTTTCCTACAATTTTTTATCCTTTTTTCTTGTTCCATCATTCCATTCATTGTTCATGTAATTCATCTATTGGCCTATGTGGTCTCGATTCAAAATTTTCGGTAATGATTGAGCCTAATCAGACCCTTGGATTCATAGAGAATTAATGTTTGATGAATATATTGATGAATTAGGTATGGAGTTAGAGGATTCATGGGTCATGGATGATTTATTCATGGATCTTATATCTAAAGTGGAGATAACCTGACATAGGATACATATGAGGCACATACAAGTATTGGATAGGTGAAATGGAAATCATTTTTCTTGTCACAGGAAGGATGGATGTAATGGATGGAGACTCAATACGTTATTTTCAATTGGATCGGAGGTGATATTTGAAGCATTCAATGTGAATTGGGAACACATGGGGAACAAATATGAGATTATATGGAAATATAGACTACATGACATGTACTGGGATTAATACCTGAAATGCAGTACCCCTATCAATATGATGATAGGGTTATGAAAAAGTCTAAGGATCAAACATAATGTGGATGGGTTGCATGCCATATGACCCTCCTTGGGCAGACAGTTCGTGTGATGGAGAACATGAACATGACCCTAGGTGGGATGAAACACTATGTAGTAGAGTACATGAGCACGATCAGTATAGACTAAAATGACAAGGGGCATTGGTAGGATGGTAGGTGGGTGAGGAACACCATGTAGTTACCTTACACGATGTGTAGGGCTACATGTAAAGTGAGCCATGTACTGACAGGGACATGGCCATGGAGAATATAGGGCCCCACAAAACGTGGGACCCCTTATAGACCATGTAACCCAACTTCTTTTTGATGAAAATTATACCTCTAATATCTCTTTAATTTTGAGCCATGTTTTTCCATATGAGTAACAATACTGAGTGTTTTTTCATGTGGAACATGATAGAGTCCTTCAAAGACGATTTCGAGATATTACTTATATGTTTCTTCATAAGGTAATGATCGATGATGACATTGATTAAGAAGGATCACCAGAGAGATTATAGTGGTACCCCCATACTGGGTTAGGAATAGTTCCTTGATCAAATATTAGAGTGGAACCCTCCTGTTCAATAGGGAATGGGTTCTATACCTATCCACTAGGGTGGAACCCTCCTACTGGGTAGGGTATGATTCCTCTACCAACCATTAGATTAGAACCTGTCTACTGGGTGGGGCCTGAGTCATCAATCTGCTATCCACGTGGAACTCTTTTATAGAGATAGTCCATGAGTCCTCGACCATCCAAGTGGAACCCTCCCACAGAGATGAGGAATGAGTTCATGGCCATCATAGTGGCACCCTCCCCCGGAGACATGGCTTTGGTCCTCAACCATACGAGTGGAACATTCCTACTAGGTTGCGCATGGGTAATATATGAAATATCTAAGTGGAAATCTCCTACAGTATAATGGAATGGGTCATCGATAAATAGAGTGGCACCCTCCTTCGGAGTCAAGTCATGGGTCCTCTACCGAATACCAGAGTGGTACCCTCCTGGGGTGTTATGGCATAAGTCCTCTATCGAATACTAGTGTGGGAAATTCCTATTGTAAATGGTTATGGAACCTATTAAAAGATATTGTTTCCCCTATACAATGTGGCACAGTGGTGAGGTGTTCCCTGACTAGGATATTTTCGTATATAGATGTGCGAGATATTGGGAAACATTGATGGACTACTTGGAACTAATGGAACTCATTACTGGGATGGGAAGTGCGTTGGAGATCTCATTTCTCTATAGTTTGGGGTTATTTTGTTGAGCACACACACAGACACACATATATCCATGCTATTGTATTTCGTTTCTCTCTTTCATTGGGTTGAGCTTTCTTTTACTATAGTGTCTCTTACTGCTCCCCCTTGAGCATTTAGGGAATCCTAATGTGTATGTATATACTCACACTTGCATGGTATTTTCCCGAATTTTTTTTGCCTTATATGTATTACAAATAGGTTAAATATGATTATAGAGGACTATAGGGATACATAGTTTAATAAACCATGTGTGGTGGTCAGGTCTTTGAGATTTGGAGACAGGCTCTCTCAGCATAGTACCTTTCCAATTGTATTATGTTGGGACATCTTTCTAGTTCATCATTTATTTTCTCTTATTACTTTTATATTAACACTATCATAATCTTATACTCCCTAAAGTTTTTACATGCATGAAATATTCTCTATATGTTGAAACTTTAATTAATATTCCTATGCACTTGTACATCGAGATAGTCGGGTGTTGGAATTTGGGAAAATTAGGAAAATGTCTCCCATAATTTTTTTATGTATTTATATTATTATATCCACCCATGGCCTATGGAGGTAGGCTTGGGGTAGTTATAGCTTGAGCCCAATTTAGTGGTGTTATGATAGACACCATTCATATTAGGAACCCCTAGTTCACCCCATGAACCATTGAGGCAAAGGGATTTTAAGCACAACCCAACACTTTTAATGGGTTAAACCCTACTTAAAAATGTGAAATATGTGTAAGGATACCTTAACAACTACTTAAGGATCATATTCAATACATTAATTCATAGTCACAATGGGAATGAACTAGGTATTGGTCCTTTCACATGCATAAGCATCATTCACATCATAAATGAAATCTTCTTGTCAGGATTGGCATGAAACTACAAAATTTTGACAACATGACCACCCAACCATTATCCAACCACCACTCGAGCACAAAAGAATCAAATTAGGCCATGTTCCACTTCTGAAAAAAATCATTTAATGACATACAAGCCCTCATAATCTCGATTCGTGTCCCAACCCTCAAAAAAGAACCCCTTAGTAAACCAAAAAAATCCAAATTCACTCTAAAAATTATGATCTATAAATCTATAGGACATTACACACACTAAATCATTGAAAACTTTATGAAAATCATCATAATTATTTTTGAATCCATTTAAAATTATTTGGATAATATTATCATATAATCTCTATTAAATTTTAGACAATGATTTTATTAAAAAACCATTGTTCTCATACCTACCATGTGACCTAGTTAGAATTTGTGATGTTGAAAGCAATTATAAATTACACAATCAATGATTTTATATATAGAGTAGCCTATAAAAAATTTTCATTTCTACAAAAGATACAAAGTTGTTTAATGTGATCCAAATCAAACACACACACATCTCTATATGAAAATTTCTTTCATATGATGTATCTATATACATCAAATTCATGCTTAAATAAAACCCTTTTCAAAGACATTATGTGACCAATAAAAATATAACATGTTAATATAGTATATTACAACTTATATATTCATGATACTCTAAAATAGATTGAATAATTTTATTCAACATATACTTTTTCATTTATCCATGTGTTTTTGCACATCACCTATCACATAAATAAGTATGGCCATGAATTTATATAGTTAAGTTTAATTGAGGGGTCATACAACGTAATTTTTATATTAGTAAAAAAATATCATCTTTATTAAAATCAAATAATGATATGATCATCAATACACCCAACCATTCCTTTATTAGCTCAACCTTAGGGATAGTGTAATAAATATATCAAAGTATGATGGTTCTTATTCAAAGTATCTTTTCAACATGAGGTAATGGGGATTTATATAAATTATATTCCCATTTAAGCATCAAGTAATGGGAATTCATGTGAGGCATATTCAACTAATTTATCAATTATCATATGGAATTTCCATTGATATAATTTCATAGACTGGTCAAGATAATAATTATAAATTTATTATATTACTATTATAATTTTTATCATATAACTGATTTTACTATCTCTAATCATAAAATATAGTTAAAACCATTAATAATCCCTAATTATCATCAAATAAGGACCACTAAATGTTACAATTTGAGGGGATTTTATTATTCCGCTATTTATGTAATAGACACATCCTAAATGAATGGATGATAAATAGATATTTTTTAAATTATAAGGCTGTGATAAATTTATAATAACAATAAACATTATATAAAGTATCTAATATTTCTATTATATAAGTATTTTACATAACCTTTATTCTTCTTCCATATTAATGTTTTTTCAACAGATCCTTTATAATATTCTTCATATCCACCCAATATAACTTTACATTTACCCTCTTAAGGATTATACAAATTATATTATAATGTAAATGAATTATTTTAAAGGTAAATTTAATTTAATTTCATTCATTCTTTGTTTTAGGGGTTTCCCAAGCTTTTATGAAGGAATGAGCGAGTTTTCAAGAATTTGGCCAAACCGTGAGCCCAATTCCAGATTTAAAAATAAATTTTGATTCCTTTATAAATCCTTCATTTTCAAAATTTTTCATCCATTATAATTCCAAATTGTCATCCCCTTACCTATTAAAACCACCATATTAATTTGGACCATTTATGAATCCCAAACCATGGTGGATATGGGTTTTTATTTAAGGGATTGGGCCTGCCCGAAATCCCATTTCCATCATTAAAAATATTTTTTAATTCCTTAATATCTCCTTCAATATTAATTCTCAATCATTGATTCTAATTATCCCTCGAGACCATGTACCGATGGCACACCCCCATGCTCTCCTCCCCCTATTTGGAGCATACCTTCCGCACAAATTTAGAAAAAACTTCTCTGAATTTATCAAATCACCCAGATTTGAAGAGGTAAATTAATTATTTCATAACTCCTTCATTTATCACTCTTTTTCCCCCCATTATAGTTCTTAAATTATCTCTTCAACCTTTTTCTAATCTCCCTTGAATGGTTGGATGTTTTCAAATTATGATACTGATGTATTTTTGGTGATATCTTCAATATTTTTCTAGGTAAGTGATTCCTTCTTGGTTTCTTCCTTTTACCTTAGGGTTTTTTCCCTCTTTCATTATGTTATAAAATTTCCAGAAGTTAGGCTTAGAATTTATAGTTTGATTTGGTGTCTTTTTGGTCAAATATTGTGGTCTAGGTCTGAATTTATCTTCCTTGCGGTGCAGCGGTAGTGCAGTTGATGTTTGACACTATGTTTTTTAGGGATTTGACACTTTCGGTAGGTGATTCCATGGTTAATCATTCCTTGATGAGTTAGTTTTCTTGTTTTACTGATTTTTTATGTTCCCTATATTCTGTGTGTGGTGAAAAAATCATTTTTGAGGTGTTTGGTTAGGTATTTAATTTTATAATTTCATTTTTTTGAAGTTGTGAACTTTTTGAATGTAACACATGTGGTATCTTTTGAGGTAGTTTTATAAAATATCAAATTTATTTTTTAGTTGTTGAAAGGGGATGAAAATTCTGTTTTGTTTATTCCTTAGTGTAATCTGGGCCTTGGGATGGGGTTTTTGGAATATGGTTGTTGTGTAAAATTTTGTTATACTTCTTGAGAATATTTTATGAAAATGGGTGTTTTCATTTGTATCTTTCATGGTATTATCCAAGGTGATTTTATAAGACTTGAAAGTAGTTTTATAAATTTATCTTGGGCTGAAAATTCTACTTTGGTAGTGTTTTAGTGTGGTTTGGTCCTTGAAATATGGTTTTGAAATGGGTTTTATGAGAAAATAATGGGTATACTCTTTGGAATTGTTTTTTTGAAAGATTTGAAAGATTTAATGATTTATGTAAGTGGTGAAACCATATTGGAAAAATGTTTTGGAGTGTGTATATTTTGAAAAGGTAAATTTTAAATGTGATAAGGTCTTTTTTGTGATGGGTTCCAGCATGGAAATGTTTTACAAAAATGTTTGAAGGACTTTATAATGTGTGTAAGAGATGTGAAAGTCATTTGGGATGTTTTGTGTGAGTGTGAGGTGAAAAATGGTTTTTGGATATGAAAAAGGGTTCAATGTAACATGTGAGTGGGTTTTTTTGTGATTTGTAATAAATTGTAATAGTTTTATAAAAAATTTTAATGGATTTTTGGAAGTGTTAATGAAATGTGAAAAGTGCTGTGGGCTATTTTGGGGTGAGTCGGATTTCAAATCAATTTGAATGAAAAGTGGACTTTTGGGAATTGTGTGGTATACATTTGGTCTTTTTGGTGAATTTTTAATGATGAAATTATATTTAAACATGAAAATTATATTTATTGACTTGTTGAACTTGTTTGAGAACAAAGGGAAAACATGGTTATCTTGGTGGGTGGACGTGTACTAGTATTTTAGTGAATCTGTGGGGTTTGGCCTCAGTTTCACTTAGCATGATTGATGCTTACAACTATAACTAAAGAATGCTGATGATGATTGAGGACCACTAGGTTATGGGTATGTTCCCTACTAGTGGGTCATGCACGAGAATGAATATTTGTGATTGTTTATCCCACTGAGATAAGAAGTACCTGGGACCCACAATGAGCTAGTGCCTAGGGGTTATTTATTATTGCATGTGCTCATTAGATCCTTTATACTTACCATCGGAATTAGATATATTAATCTGGAAAATTAAGTATCATTTTCCTTTATTTTAAAAGTGTTTATTCTTTAGATTATCCCACTTGAAAACAATTTTTTTAAAGTTTCATCTTTTAGAAATTATAACTAGAAATTACATGTTTTTGAAAACTTGCATGCTTTTCATCTTTGAATGTTTATTGCATTGAATATCATAGTGGTGGTATCCTAATGGAAATTAGATCACACCCTAAATACACCCTTGTGTGTATGTATACTTGGTTATTTTTTTTGTCATCAGTTGGTTACAGTTTTTAGTTCCAGTGATTCGGGTTTCTAGCCGGTCCTTGGTGGTGAGGTCTTGTAAAGATGGCTTGATGGCGGTGCCCCTTTCCATGTGGGTTCTTGGGATGTTTTCATTTGGTTTTATAGCTATGTTATAGTCTTTTTGAGTTGTTTTAAAATATGTAATTCGGTTTTGATTGTTTTATAAGACTGCTTGGTTTGAAAAATCCAGATTCGTTTTATTGGATTGTTTTTGTTGTTTTAAGTTTATAAACTCGGGAAAATCATTCTCAATTATCATTTTATGACACCCGGACCTTGTGCCTGCCCTTGGGGATTGGGAATGGCCATAGAGACTTATCATGGTTCACGTTTGGTCTTGGTATTGGTGGTGACCAGATTTGGTTTGTGACAAAATGGAATTAGAGGAGGTTCTGGTTAACTGTTTGGGTCATATTATTTGGTGGACAATCAGGATTGTATAGAGTTAGGATTGTCAGGACTTGGTATTCTATTTATGGGTAGTTTTCTTTATCACCACAGCTCATGAAAGGATTCATGTTTCTCGGCAGAGTTGGGATTTATCTAAGTCTTTTGGATTTCATGGTTTGATGATGATTAGGGGAAATGAGAAGAGAGTTGGGTTAATGGTCTCTATGAGATTGCAGGGCCTGGAAAGCCAAGTGGATCCGATGATATTCCCTAGAACACTCTATGTGATAGTGAAGTGATTGGAATATGGCCCCCAACCATATATCCAAGTCACCCACTAAAACCAGTTTCTTATCGCATTGTCTTGTGTTCTTTAGTTTTGAAATCATGGAACTTTGGTTTTAAAGTGACATGGTTTTAAGAAGCGTAATGTTTTTGTGAAATGATTTTCAAATAAATAGGGAATGCTTTGATTTATGAAATGGTGGAACTGAATTTTCAGAATTTTTTTGATATGGAAAATGGTGTGCTTACACCTCTTTTGAAAGCATGAACTATATTCAATTTGGTTTTGAGAAAGTGTTTCCCATAGGGTTTTTTATACAATCAAATGGTGTTCTAATAGGAGGAGTTGTTTTGAAACTGATCTGAATAAATTGAAAGTGAGTTCTTATCTAAATGGACATGTCTTTCTATAATGGTTTGTAAGATTTGAATTGGGATTTTGATATCAAGGTTAGAGGTTTTGAGAAAACGGATGTGTTGGTTGACTGTTTTGGTTGTGAAAAAGTGGAAAGAATTTTTTTAACCTTTGGTATTTCTATGAGTGACCACATGAATGGAGTTATATGGGATGATCAATAGTTTATGGCACAAAATTGATGATTTTTGGAAAATAAATGAGGAGGGTGCCCAATGTGGCATATAAACATGAATGTGTGAGGCCCATGGTTTATCATTGGTGGATATGCTAACCGCTGAACCGTTTTTTTGAATGAAATGTTTTCAAAGGAAACCATGATGTCTTGATGAATTGTTTGAGATGGTGTATATTATGTGTTTTTGGAAAATGTTGATGGTGTGGGATGTTTTTTATTCCAATAACCCCTCATGTTTGAACTGTGTTTTGGGTTTGTGTTTGGTCAGTAAGTAGGGTAGAAGGACCAGTTAGTAGTCTCTTCGGAGATATGTTTTGAGACACCTTTATGGTGGTTCCATTCATGTGTTTGTATATGGTTTTTGGTATGTTTTGACAAATTTACCATCTTGGTTTGTTCCTTGGGTTATCTCATTGGATAAGGTACGACCCCATTAAGGGTTAATGTACAACTGAAGTGGAACCCAGAATGTTTCACCTTTGGAAAATCCTCTAGTTGATCAATATAATTAATCATTTATCAATCATTGTTGATTGATTCTAAAAACATTAATTTATTTGTTTTTTGGATCCTCTTGTAGTGGATGAGTGCTCGTGGAAGGTCTAAATAGGCCTTAGTTTCATAAGTTTCCAGATTCATCGAAGGTGGAAGTGGTCAGGGGTTGTTTGTATGGATGGGTGTGTTGATGGTTTCTAAGAGGGCCTCTGGGTTCATCATGGATTCTTTGACGTAAGATTTCTCATTAAAATACACATGTGGGAAATCTGGTAATGAGAGGATATTGTGGCCACTTTCAAGAATTGTGTGATGTTTTGGGATGTTGTATAAGGTCCCTCTCCATGCATTGTTTATATTAGTTTCTATGGTCCTATTCGGTGACGCCTTATGATGTCATGTACTCGATTGAATGTAAAGGTGAAGTTCATGAAATACTCTGAGAGTCTCTATTATGTTGGTAGAATGTATCCCTTAGAAAAACTTAAAAAACATCCATTTTATTGGAAGGTGAGTACATGAGTTCTTTACATCTTCTGACCTGAAGAAACAAGGTGTGATGTGTGTGCATCTTTTAAGCCCTTGTTTCAGTTAAATATCGGGTTAGGGTAAAGTGGGTTTGGAATCTGTTATGTCTTGGAAATCTTATCCGATATTGTAGTGTAGTTGTTTATGGCACTGAAAGAAGAATTCTCATTTAGGGGGTTTCCAAAGCCTAACTGCGAGGTCGAATATGCTTCAATCATTTGAGCTCCATCTATAGGTCTCGGAGAGAAGAAGACTCATAGTCAGGGGAAATCACAGTGTTCTTTAAACCCTTGTACAATGTCCTATACATAGTATGAAATACTGAAAGAGTTTAAACCTATGGTTTCATCATCTTTCTTCTGTTTTTCCCGTTCAGTGGAAATAGGTGGAGGGCCTTGTACCCATTTCATCGCCTAATGTCATTCCCTCCCCCTTTGGTTTTCATTGGGTCATTAGAGAATGGTTGGAAATTTGGATAGACATGTTGAGAATATAGTTTGTGCAGAATTAGTAGTGACCATGTTCTAGGAAGCCATGCATAAAGAATGATCTACACAGTTAGTTCACGATTTCAAAAACTGTGCAGACTAACCCTCTGCCCTTCCCAAATAATTAATTGTTTTGGGTCTTTTTGTGTCAGCCCATGTAGGTCAGTTAAGAAGGTTGGTTATTATGGTGGGGAGACCCACTATGATTCTCATGTACATTCCTTCATAAACATTGAATGGAGTTATACCCTTTTTACTAGGGAGTCTGTGCAGGACTCCCCTATTAGTGTCCAGATTCTGCCTCAGAAAAATATAGGTTGTCTCTTATGGTGGGGAGCCTATTTGTGTCCCCCCATACCAATAACTTAGATATATATATATATGGAATTCGCTTGGGGATAGGTATTCTTGTTTGGAACTATCTAGATACCAACATATTCTTTGAGTAAACATTGGGATTGGAGAGTTCCCAATGACTTAGTTAAAGTAAGGTAAGTGTAACCTTGTTCGAAGTTGTTGTTCGTTTGGGTGAATTGCCTGAGTCTTGTTTGGATAGTGCTTGAGGAGTTTTCTTTTGGGATAAAGTATGAATGTGATTAATCATTTCAGGAATGTGGTTTATGTTTTGGTTGTGAAATTAATCATTCCTTAATTGATCACTAGAGGTGTTTTGGCCCTCAGGGGCCAAGCTTGGCAAAGAAGTACATCTAGGTTTATCAGCTGGGTTTGGTTTTTGTATTTGGAATTGCTGTGGATTTCTAGGGATGTAAAGTTTTTATGGTGGAGATAATTGTCACATATATGAATTATTTTAATGGTAAATTTTATTTAATTTCAATTAATTATTTGTTTTGGAGGTTTCCCAAGCTTTTATATGGGAAATGATGGAGTTTTCATGAATTGGGCCAAACTGTGAGCCCAATTCCAGATTTAAAAATAAAATTTGATTCCTTTATAAATAATTAATTTTAGAAATTTTTTCATCTATTACAATTCCTAGTTGTCATACTCTGACCTATTAACACAACCATATTAATTTGGACCATTTAGGAATCCATAATCACGGTGAGTATGGGTTTTTATTTAAGGGTTTGGGCCTTCCCGAAAGCCCATTTCCTGCATTAAAAATATTTTTTAATTGGTTATTATATCCTTCAATATTTACATTTTTTCGGTGATTTGAATTCTCTCCTGATACCGAATACCCAAGGAACTCCCCCATGCTATCCTTCTCCATTGTAGATCTTGTTTCCATCATGAATTTGGATGATACGTCTTTGAATATCTCAATTCGCCCAGATTGGAAGATGTAAATTCATTATTTCATAACCCCTTCATTTATCACTCTTTGACCCACATTTCAGTTCTTAAATGATTTCTTCAACCCTTTCCAAATCTCCCTTGAATGGTTGGATGTTTTCAAATTCAGATACTGGTGTGTTTTGGGTGATTTCTTCAATATTTTTCAAGGTAAGTGATTCCTTCTTGGTTTCTACCTTTTCCATTAGGGTTTCGTCCCTCTTTCATTATGTTATAAAATGTCCAGAAGTTAGGGTTTGAACCTAGAGTTTGATTTGGTGTCTTTTTGGTCAAATATTGTGGTCTAGGGATGGATTTATCCTCCTTGTGGTGCGACGGTGGTGCAGTTGATGTTTTGCACCATGTTTTGAGGGATTCGACACTTTCAGTTGGTGATTCCATGATTAAACATTCCTTGATGAATTAGTTTTATTGTTCTACTGATTTTTCATATTCACCATATAATTTTTGTGGTGTTAAAACCATTTTTTAGGGATTTGGAGAAGTATTTAATTTTATAATTGCATTTTTGTTGAAGTTGTGAACTTTTCGAATGTAACACATGTGGTATCTTTTGTGGTAGTTTTATAAAATACGAAATTGATTTATTAGTTGTTTAAAGGGGCTGAAAATTATGTTTTCTTAATTCCATTGTGTCATTTTGTCCTTGTAAGGGGGTTTTTTTAATAGTTTTACTATGTAAAACTTTTTTATACTTCTTGAGATCATTTTATGAAAATGGATGTTATCATTTTCATCTTTCGTGGTATTATCAAAGGTGATTTTATAACACTTCAATTTGGTTTTATAAATGTCTATAGGGATACCAATTATAATTTTTATGTGTTTTGGTGTGGTTTTTTCCTTTAAATATGGTTTTGAAATGGGTTTTATGAAGAAAGATTGGGTATACTCTTTGGAATTGTTTTATTGAAGAATTGAATGATTGAATTATTTATGTAAGTGGTGAAACCATATTGGAAAAATGTTTTGGAGTGTCTATATTATTAAATGGTAAATTATAAATGTGAGAGGGGATATTTTTTGATGTGTTCCATCTTGGAAATGTTTTACAATTTTTTTTGAAGGATTTACTAAAGTGTGTAAGAGACGTGAAAGTGATATGGGATCTTTTGTGTGAGTGTGATGTGAAAAATGTATTTTGGTTATGAAAAAGTGTATTATGTAATTGTGAGTGGGATTTTATGTGATTTTTAATATATTGGAATGGTTTTATAAAATTTTTAATGGATTTCTGGAAGTTCTAAAGAAATGTGAAAAGTGGTGTGGGCTATTTTGGTGTGAGTTGGATTTCAAATCAATTTTAATGAAAAGTAGACTTTTGGTACTTGTGGTATACATGTGGGATTTTTGGTGACTTTTTGATGAATAAATGATATTTACACATGAAAATTATATTTATTGACTTGTTGAACTTTTTTGAACACAAAGGTAAAACCTGGTTATCTAGGTGGGTGGGCGTGTACTAGTATTCTAGTAAATCCGTGGGGTTTGGCCTCAGTTTCACTTAGCATGATTGACGCTTAAAAATATAAATAACTATGATGATGATGATTATTGGGGACCACTAGGTTATGGGTATGTTCCCTACTAGTGGATCATTCACTATAACAAATATTTGTGATGGTTAATGTCACTGAGATACGAGGTACCTGGGACCCACAATGAGCTAGTTATGGGTAGTGTTCCTGATCACCACACCTCAGGAAGGGATTATTTTATCTAGGGGGTGTTGGTATTTATCTATGTCCTTTGGATTTCATGGTTTGATTATGATTAGGGGAAATGAGAAGAGAGTTGGCTTAATGGTCTCTGTGAGATCACAAGGCCTGGAAGGCCAAGTGGAGCCAGGGATATTCCATATAACACTATCTGTGGTAGTTAAGTGTTTGTAATATGGTCTCCAACCATATTTCCAAGTCACCCACTGAAACTAGTTTCCTATTGCATTTTCCTGTGTTCATTAGTTTTTCAATCATGGAACTTTGGTTTTAAAGTGACTTGGTTTTAAGAAGCACACATTTTTTGTGAAATTATTTTCAAATAAAGAGGGAATGGTTTGATTTATGAAATGGTGGAAATTAATTTTCAAAATTGTTTTGAAATGGAAAATGGTGTTCTTACACCTCTTTTGAAAGAAGGAACTATATTGAATTTGGTTTTGAAAAAGTGTTTCGAATATGGATTTTTTAAACAATAAAAAAGTGTATTAATAGGAGGAGTTGTTTTGAAATTGATCTGAATAAATTGAAAGTGAGTTCTTATCTAAATGGATGTGTCTTTATGAAAAGATTTGTAAGATTTGAATTGGGATTTTGATCTTATGGTTAGTGGTTTGGTGAAAAAGGTTGTGTTGGATGACCGTTTTGGTTTTTGAAAAGTGGAAATAATTTTTGTTTTAACCTTTTGTATTTCCATGAGTGAAAACATGCTTGGAGTTATATAGGATGATTGATAGTTTATGGCACAAAATTGATGAGTTTTGGGATACAAATGAGGAGGGTGCCCATTGTTGCACATAAACATTAATGTCTGAGGACCATGGGGTATAATTGGTGGATATGCTAACCGCTGAGCCGTTGTTTTTGAAAGAAATGTTTTTAAAGAAAAACATGTTGTCTTGATGAATTATTTGGGATGGTGTATATTATGTTTTTTTGGAAAATGTTGATGTTGTGGGATGTTTTTGAGTCCAAGAACCCTTCATGTTCGAACTGTGTTTTGGGTTTGTGTTTGGTCAGTAAGCAGGGTAGAAGGACCAGTTAGTAGTCTCTTCTGAGATATGTTTTGAGACACCTTTACGGTGGTTCCATTCATGTGTTTGTATCTAGTTTTAGTATGTTTTGAAAAATATACCAGCTGGGTTTGTTCCTTGGGTTATCTCATTTGATAAGGTACAACCCCATTAAGGGTTAATGCACAACTGAAGTGAAACCCAGATTGTTTTTCCATTGGAAAATCCTCCAATTGATTAATATAAGGAATATTTTATCGATATTTGTTTATTGAGTCTACACCCATTCATTTCTTTGATTTTTGGATCCTCTTGTAGTGTATGAGTGCTCGTGGAAGGTTGAAATAGACCATAGTTTCATAAGTTTCCTGATTCGTCGAAGGTGGAAGTTGTCTGGGGTTGTTAGTATGGATGGGTGTCTCAATGGTGTCTAAGAGGGCCTCTGGGTTAATCATGGTTTCTTTGAAGCTGGAGTTCTCGTTAAAATACCCGTGTGTAAAATATGGTAATGAGAGGATATTGGGGCCACTTTATAGAATTGGGTGTTGTTTTGGGATGTTGTATAAGGTCCCTCTCCATGCATTGTTTATATTAGTCTCCATGGTCTTGTTCGGTGACGCCTTGTGATGTCATGTGCTCGACTGACCGTAAAGGTGAATGTTTTGCAATCATCAGAGAGTCCCTATTATGTTGGGAGAATGTATACCTTGGAAAAACATCAAAATCATCCATTTTAGAGGAAGGTGAGTACAGGAGTTCGTTACATCTATTATTTCTCACCTGAAGAAACAAGGTGTGACATGTGTGAATCATCTAAATCATTGTTTCCGTGAAATATCGGGTTAGGGTAAAGTGAGTTTGGAATGTGTTATGTCTTGGAAATCTGATTGAAGATTAAAATGTAGTTTTTTGTGGCACCGAAAGAAGAATTGTCATTTAGGGGGTTTCCAAAGCCTAAATGCGAGGTCGAAGATTCTTCAATCATTTGAGATCCATCCATAGGTCTCAGAGAGAAGAATACTCATAATTAGGGGAAATCCCAGGGTTGTTTAAACCCTTGTATAATTTACTATCCATATTATGAATGATAGGAAGAGTTTAAACCTATGGTGTCATCATATTTCTTCTATTTTTCCCGTTCGGTGGAAATAGGTGGAGGGCCTTGTACCCATGTCATCACCTAATGTCATTCCCGCCCCCTTTGGTTTCCATTGAGTCATTAGAGAATGGTTTGAAATTTGGATAGATGTGTTGAGGACATATTTTTTGCATTATTAGTAATGACCATGTTATGGGAAGCAATGCAGAAAGAATGATATACACAATTAGTGCATGATTTCCCAAACTGTGCAGACAAATCCTCCGCCCTTCCCAAATCATTAATTTTTTTGGGTCTTTCTGTGTAAGCCCATGCAGGTCGGTTAAGATGGTTGGTTCTTGTTGTGGGGATACCCACTATTATTCTCATGTACATTCCTTCATAAACTTTGAATTTAATTCTACCCTTTGTACTAGGGAGTCTGTTCAGGCCTCCCCTATTAGTTTCCAGATTCTTCCTCCAAAAAATATAGGTTGTCTCTTATGGTGGGGAGCCTATTTGTGTCCCCCCATACCATAAATCAGATTTATCCATGGTCTTGTATTGCGATAGGTAGTCTCGTTCAAGAACTATCTAGCTACCAACATCTTCTTTGAGTAAACATTGGGATTGGAGAGCGCCCAATGGTTTTGTTAAAGTATGGTAAGCGCAACCTTGTTCAAAGTTTTTGTTCCTTTGGGTGAATTGCTTGAGTCTTGTTTAGATTGTGTTTGAGGATTTTTATTTTGCGATAAAGTATGAATGTGATTGATCATTTTAGGAATGTGGTGTATGTTTTCGTTGTGAGATTAATCCCTCCTTAATTGATCACTGGAGGCGTTTTGGCCCTTGGGGGCCAAGCCTGGAAAAGAAGTACATCTAGCTTTATCAGTTGGGTTTGGTTTTTGTATTTGCCATTATTGTGGATTTCTGAGTATGGAAGGTTTTCATGATGGAGAGAATTTTCATGTAAATGAATTATTTTAAAGGTAAATTTAATTTAATTTCCATTCATTATTTTTTATTGCGATTTCCCAAGCTTTTATATAGGAATGAGTGCATTTTCATGAATTGGGCCAAACCGGGAGCCCAATTCCAGATTTAAAAATAAATTTTGATTCCTTTATAAACTCTCAATTTTAGAACATTTTTCATCCATTAAAATTCCTAATTTTTATCTCCTGACTGATTAACACCACCATATTAATTTGGATCACTTAGGAATCCATAATCATGGTGGATATGAGTTTTTATTTAAGGGTTTGTGCCTACCCGAAAGGCCATTTCCACCATTAAAAATATTTTTTAATTCCTTAATATCTTTTTCAATATTTACGTTTTTTTGGTTATTTCAACTCTCCCTTGATCCCACATACCCATGGCGGCCATGCTATCCTACCCCTCTTTGGAGCTCATTTTCATCGCGAATTTGGAAGAAACCTCTCTGAATATCTCAAATTTCCCAGATTTGAAGATGTAAATTGATGATTTCATAAGTCCTTCATTTCTCACTATTTTCCACCCATTTCAGTTCTTAAATTATATCTTCAACCTTGTTACAATCTCCCTTTAATGGTTATCTGTTTTTAAATTTAGATACTACTGTATTTGGGGTGATTTCTTCAATATTTTTTTAAGGTAAGTGACTACTTCTTGGTTTCTTCCTTTTCCCTTAGGGTTTCCTCCCTCTTTCATTATGTTATAAAATTCCAAAAAGTTAGGGTTTGAACCTTGAGTTTTATTTGGTGTCTTTTTGGTCAAATATTGTGGTCTTGGGCTGGATTTATCTTCCTTGTGGTGCAACGGTGGTGCAGTTGATGTTTTGCATCACGTTTTGAGGGATTCGACACTTCTAGTAGATGATTCAATGATTAAACATTCCTTGATGAGTTCGTTTTATTGTTTTAATGGTTTTTCATATTCCAAATATGTTGTGTGTTGTTCAAAAACCATTTTTTAGGGTTTTGGTTAAGTATTTAATTATATACATGCATTTTTGTTGAAGTTGTGAACATTTCGAATGTAACACATGTGGTATCTTTTGTGGTAGTTTTATAAAATATGAAATTGATTTATTAGTTGTTGAAAGTGGATGAATATTATGTTCTATTAATTCCTTAGTGTCATGTGGGCCTTGTAAGGGGGTTTTTGGAATAGGGTTACTGTGTAAAACTTTTTTATACTTCTTGAGAGCATCTTATGAAAATGGGTGTTTTCATTTGAATCTTTCGTGGTATTATCCAAGGTGATTTTATAACACTTTAATGTGGTTTTATAAATGTCTCTAGGGATTCAAATTGTACTTTTGTAGTGTTTTGGTGTGATGTTTCTTTGAAATACGGTTTTGAAATGTGTTTTATGAGAGAATATTGGGTATACTCTTTTGAATTGTTTTATTGAAGAATCGAATGATTTTATGATTTATGTCAGTGGTGAAATCATATTAGAAAAATGTTTTAGAGTGTGTATATTATGAAATTGTAAATTTTAAATGTGATAGGGGCTATTTTTGATGTTTTCCATATTGGAAATGTTTTACAAAAATGTTTGAAGGATTTACTAAAGTGTGTAAGAGATGTGAATGTTTTGTGGGATGTTTTGTGTGAGTGTGATGTGCAAAATAGATTTTGGTTATGAAAAAGGAAATTATGTGAAATTTGAGTGGGATTTTATGTGAGTTTTAATATATTGTAATGGTTTTATAAGTTTTTAGGGATTTTTGGAAGTGTTAAAGAAATGTGAAAAGTGTTGTGGGCTATTTTGGTGTGAGTCTAATTTCAAATCAATTTGAATGAAAAGTGGACTTTTGTGACTTTTGTGGTATACATGTGGGATTTTTGGTGAATTTTTTATGAAGAAATGATATTTAAATGTAAAAATTATATTTATTGAATTTTTGAACTTGTTTGAGCACAAAGGGAAAACCCAGGTATTTAGGTGGGTGGATGTGTACTTGTATGCTAGTGAATTCATGGGGACTGGCCTCAGTTTTACTTAGAAATATTGATGATTATAAATATAACTAAACTATGATGATGATGATTTGGGTCCACTAGTTTATGGGTATTTTCCCTACTGGTGTCCCATGCATGAGAACAGATATTTGTGACGGATACTCTTACCGAGATACAAGGTACTTAGGACCCACGACGAACTAGTTCCTAGGGGTTATTTCCTATTACTTGTGCTCATTAGATACTTTATACTTTCCATCGGCATACATTATATTTTGCTTGAAAATTCAGTTTCTTTGGAATTTATTTTAAAATTGTTGATTCTTTAAATTAGCCCACTTGAAAAATGATTTTTTTAATGTCGCATCTTATATAAATTGTAACTAGAAATTACATGTTCTTGAAAACTTTCATGATTTTCGCCTTTGAATGTTATCGCATGTAATCTCTTAGTAGTGGTATCCTACTAGGAATTGTCTCATACCCTACATACACCCTTGTGTTTAAGTATACTTGGTTATTTTTGTCATCGAAGGCTGGGTAGAGTTTTTAGTTCTAGTGGTTCGAGTTTCTAGCAGGTCCTTGGTGGTGAAGTCTTGTGGAGATGGCTTGAGGGCCACACCCGTTGCCATGTATGTTCTTGGGATGTTTTCTTTTGGGTTTGTACCTTTTTTATAGTCTTGTTGAGTTGTTTTAAAATATTTAATTCTGTTTTCAATTTTTTTAATAGATTGTTTGGTTTGAAAAATCCAAATTCGTTTTATTGGATTCTTTTGTTGTTTTATGTTTATAAACTCAGGTAAATCATTCCCAATTCTCATTTTATAATACCCGGGCACTTGTTCCAGCCCGTGGGGATCGGTAATTCCCTTTAGGAAATGTCATGATCCAGGTTTGGTGTAGGTATTGGGGGTGACCAGATTTGGTTCGTGACATAGATGGTATTTGAAAATGATGTTTTTGGACATTTTGTGAGACTGGGGTACCTTGGATTAAGAAATAAAAATATTTCTAAAATCATAAATATTAATTACTACCTCAATTAATGGACCATCCAAAGTTTAATAATGTTGCTCCTGGTCGAAAAATGTTCCTTCATAGAAGCTAATGTATCGATGTACTCAGCCTATATTATTGAGTCCTCTATGGTGTCTTGTTTTGAAATTTTCTAACTAATAACTCCACTATTGAGGAAAATAAACTATATTGAGATATAAAATGTTCCTTGTTGGTTTAAAAAATACCACCACTGAAAATAATTACAATTATCCCATTCTCTCCTCTAAAGACTATAAACATATCCTTATTTCTTCTTAAGTACTTAAGTATATTTTTTATAGCTATCTTCTAACTCTCATTAGGATTGGATTGGTATATACCTTTTATTATCAAACAATAAGAGATATTGGGATTAGTATAGAACATGGAATACATGATAGGTCTTATATTACAGTCATAAATAATCTTATCTAGGTTTCTACTTTATGAATCATTAAAATTACATTGTGTCTTCATAAGTCCGATTCCATGAAAAATTAGTGTTCAAATAGTCATAGAGTTGTTTATGTTAAAAGTATTCAATACTTTACTAATATATGAATTATAATTCGGTCCAATAAAACCATTAAATCTATATATATAGATATTTATAACCATTGTGTAGGGTACTTTACCCATGTCATTCAGCGACAAGAATTTTCTTGATCATATCTTTACAAAATAAAAATTCATGACATAATTTATGACGATTTGTATGTATTCTAAAAATAACACTTAACATATGAAAACACACCCACTAAATTATATATGGAGATAATAATTTTCCAAATTCTTGATGAAAACTGAATCTCTAATTACAAAGTCAAATTAGATATTCCAATATTGAGAAGCTTACTTCCATCCATAAATGGAAAATTATAAATTTGATACATTATTAAACTTATTTATTACTTAAATTCCTTTTTGATATATCATATAAATTTACAAGACTAAATTTCCAAGAAATAAATTATTTTAACATCTATTAGATATTTCTAATAATCATAATGTTTTTTTTGAAAAAAAATATCTAAATTAACATTATCGTCATAACTAATGAAAATGTTTCTTCATAGTTAATACAATGATTCTTTTAGTAAAATTTTTTACCAATAATTATTCCTAGGTAGATACTTTACAATATATGAAATATTTCTTGTGGGAAATCCACTCTTACCCTGGGGTAATTACCCCTTCAAATGATGTTACTAATATCAAAACATGTTTAGTGTACCTAGATTCCATGTTAGATATAATAGCCTCTAGATATTTCTTTTAATTACAATTTTCAATGAACCCTTTATAGATAGTATGATAATTGTCTATAAATATTATTTTTTCATAATTTTATAAATTCAATACATATGTATTGGGAATATAATTAATCCTACCCAACCTTTGAAGTTCCCATAAAACCCAATTTGGTTTTGTTTCCATAACCCATTATAGATTTAAACCAATTTCAATATTTTGACCTATTACTATTTTTTTCATAAACTTCTCTAAGTTCAAACTTACTCACAATAACACTATGATTGGTATAATCAATTTCAAGGAAAACACCAGTTCGTTCCAAAAAAATTTATTGTTCATTAGGATTATAGAAGTAATAACCCATCTTTTCCTTAAGATAACTAATAAGTAAGTTCTTTTCTTGTCAATGGTTAAGTCTATATAATATTTTTTTTGTATTTATTCTTTATAACATAAACTTTTCATAATATAAAAATTGGGATGCTTATGATATCATATCACAAATTGCATCTTTATAACTACATTACATGGAATATAATTAAATATTAATAAATTAGTTTCTAGATCATAGCCTTAAAATGATATTTTAAGGCCACATTGAAACATTATATATAAAATCATGTATAAAAATTTATGATCCATACTCATAGAAACATCATTTGACTGTGGGGATATAAGAGAATTGATTTTTGAAAAAAGCTCAGAATCTGTCAGATGATCATTATATTATTAGATCACATATTAATCACCTTGATTAGATTTGATAATTATAAAAAATTTCAATAATTTATTTTTTACTTTTTTTCTATACTCTTTAATATTTAATGATTTTAAACTCATGTATTATTAGACAAATATAACCATTCTAACTGAAATCATCAGTACAGGTTGTAAAGTAAACATAATCCCCACATTTTTGGGTACTCATTAGTCTAAACACATCTATATTAATATGATCTCATATTCCAATATCCATCTCATATTTTCTAATATATGAAAAAAATTCATTTTTACTAATAAAAATTATTATAAATTATCAAATGATTCAGAATTGAATGAGTACAAAACTTTATCTATTTAGAGTCTTTAGATGAATTTATCATTTAAATGTATATGGTGACAATGCCAAAGATAAATTGTATGAGAATCAACCATGAAATTCTTACCTTTAAGTACATACAATATATTATTAATATTTAGAATATATAAAACATTTAATATATTTGAAATTACATTAAAATTTTAATCCTTTTATATAAAAAAACTATTTTTTTCCTGAAAAAAATCCGTTTATATTGAATGAAGATATTAAAATTAAATTCATATTTATAGTATTAATAGAGTAATAATTTTCATATTCTATGAAAAATAATATTTTTAAACCTAGATCTTAAGTTCTAGATTCTAGTGAAGATGATCTCATACCATTTCCAATATAAATATCCTCTTCTCATTTCATTAATTCTTTCCTATTTTGGAGTTTTATCATCATATAATTATGAAATAAGTCTAGTATCTAATAACCACAAGTTAGTATTATTTAAATTGATTTCAATATAATTCACATCCATATGCTCAAAAATATTCTTATTGAGAACACTTCCAAACCATATATATTGATTAATTAATCTATATATTTATATATAGGATATCTCATAATGAAATTCATGATGAATACCATTACTAACACTAAGACATATCATTTGACGATTTGATGATTTATATCATTTAAATAAGTAATTTAATTGAATACACACACACTAAAAATGATAAACCCATATATTATATAAATTTATTGACCTAAGATACATAATTTTTTACTCAATAGATCTCATTAGAATTTCTGTCAAAATATAGATATTTTCTAGGCCATTATTATAATAATATGAAATATTATTATTATAGATTTAGGTAAACCACACTTTTCACAACATATTATATGAATGACCAAAACTCCATTCCATTAAGCTGATATTCTAATTAGGGGCATCCAAATTAGTGTAATCTAAAGCTTATAATTCAATACGTACACCTAATCCTAAGAGGGTCACAAGTACCCATCACAACATACACAAGATATTCCATGGGAACCCATCTTTGGCATGGTCTACTTGTTTGGATGTCTAATTTCTTAACATGTGTTTTCTTTGGGAGGAATCTCACACCTATAATTTTAATGTGATTTTCATAGTTTCACCATTTTTATATTCATCATATTCATAACATATATATCTTTTTCATCACATAAAACATTTACATTTCATATTAACCCTATATATATTATTTCCTAATAATATTTAGTTTATAAATACCAATATTTCAAGAAATTAACCTATTGCAAATATATTAATGTATGACATATTATACGACTCATGGTTTATATTATTTATACAATAATATTAGACAATTAAATTTTTACATATATAAATGGTTCTAAAATATAGGGTATATGAAATACCTTCAATTAATATATTTGAATAAAATGAAACTAAAATACCTGTAAGAAAAAGGATGAAACAATAGATAGAAAACCCATACTTTTCATAGACAATTACAAAGTCCTTGTTTAGTGAGAAGTTTGAAAAAATTCCTACTGTATTTGGATTAACACTCAAGATATGACTTAATTTAAATAAATTTATAATACCTAATATACATAAATCATGGTCACCCCTCATTATTGAATTTTTAATATAAATAAATAATTACTGTTATTGTTGAATTAAATTCAAATCATTTATCTCATACCAAGAATATAACCCTTATAAACGTGGAATAAAAACTATAATAATTAGTTTATGTAATATAAACTAAGGACTAAAATATTAATATTATTAACAATTTACTTTCATGGAAACGAATATGATAATTAATTAAACTATTAAAATAATTAACAACATATATAACAACCTTAGAAAAATATAAATACAATCAAAACCACTTTTGATATGATATAAAATCATATAGATTCAATGAAATCCCAATAGGGATAACTGAATAAGATTTATGATATATATATATATATATTTAAAAACTATAAAAAAATAAACAATGTGGTTTCTCTACTTAATCCATTTTGAATATAGAATTTCTTGAATGTCCCACCATAAACCATGATATTGTATTCAATCAGAATAAATTTTTATTAAATTTCCATACCATAAACCATATCAAGTAAATATTTACTACAACATGTATTTTCATCATAGATATCCAATTTACATAACCATGATGTAATTTTTATGAAATGAAAATGTGGTAATGTGAAATAACGATGCTCTAAGAAGAAAATAATGGTGTTTTTCATATAAAACTATAATTTTTTCTTGAATGTTTCTTTAAACCATGACGTGTTTTTATAAACCAAACTATTTTTCAAAAAAATACTATTAATAATTATTTGATTTATAATCTTAACCACATTTCTAGAAAAAAGTAAAACAAATCATAATTTTTCAAGAATTTTATTCTTTGATTCATTATCGGTAATGGATATAATAACATTAAAATAATTTTTAGTACATCCCTATTCCTATAAGAAATATTGAAAAAAATATAGGATTGTCTGGTAGATGTATTTCCAAGCTAAAATTAAAACAAAAAATAAGCCACACCTCACTATTTGTATCAATTCATCAAAAATAATGAGTTTGATCGAGTTACCTTTGTAGTAATCAAAGGGTTTATACCTTTTAAGGTATCCTATGACCATTGAAATAACTAAACACTTCAATAGGATCAATTGTCCATAATTTTTTTCTATAACCTCATCCTGGAAAGAAAATTAAGGGAATATAAATTGAGAGAGCTTAGACTTAGAGAGAATGAACCGTGTTTAAATCAAATAATATCTATAAACTATAATTTATAGAATAAAATTCATTTAATAAGGAGTCTATTGGAGTCTAACATGATACATTTTGTATTTTCATTATTGTAACTCTTAAAAAAACATTATCATTGATTAATTGATAATTATAATACTTTAAAAATATTTAATCTATCTACTCATCATAAAATAGTATGTTAATATGATCAATAAGAATTGAAATATTTAGAGATACTTTTTATGAATGATATCCCATACAATTACAATATAATAAATATTAATATATATAAAATAATCTTGATATCAATACCAAATATATCACCTAGAAATAAAATAGCAATATTACTGTATGTATGGTTTCACATCAATTTTTCTTTCATTGGATACAAGTGTGTATATATTGTGTGGTGTCCCCACTAATTACTATAATAAGGTTTTCCTTTTTCCCTTAAAAATGACTATATTAGATTTATATTTTTCAAAATTAAAAAAATAAACAAGAGATAAATGAATAATTATATATGTGTGAATTTTTATCATGAATAAATGATGTAGTATCACAAAGTTGTGATTAATATGATTTAACATGATTAAACACCACAACCACCATAATAAAAACAGAAAAACGATAGAATAAATTAATATATAAATAATTTTTTAAAAAATATGAATGCATTTTAGGTTATGTTATTATGAATGAATAATGTATTTAAGGTGTATGATGATCTTGGGAAGGAATTAAAATGACTTCAAAAAAGTAAAGTGGTGGAAAACATAACTATAATATGAAATGTAGTGTCTGTATGGGTGATATATAACTGAAGAAAATAAGATAAAATATAAAGGCTAATAAAAATTAATTTCATTGGAAAAGTATATAGGATTGATAAAATAAGGTTTTTGTAGTGTATTATTGAAATGGTAAGGTAAAATTTGAGTGAATGACTAGAAAAATAATTAAATTAATAAAATATGGATTATGTGGTTGGAAATTCCAATATAAAATAACAACTAATAAATTTGTTACTCAAAATAGAAAAAAGGATTCCAAATATTTAAGGAGTAAAGCATGAATGGACATATTGGTGTGTGTGAGGTATACTATAAAAATATTGGTGGGAAATGGTGAATGTAGGATGTTTTTTGTTCGAAGGGAAATATTCACTTGTAGGAATATGATAAAATTAAAAAGATAATATGTAATAAGACAACTAAAAGTAAATAAAGGTTGCTACTTAAAATTTTATTATATTAAAATCAGTTTGAGGAAGATTATATATCAATATAAATTCTTAATTTCATCTCTATACTAAAATAAATATTGTTATTTTGATCATTTATTAGGTCTTGAAAATATTTTTTTTATTGATTATCTTGTAATGTTTGTTGTTTTATTGTTATTTTAATCTCATTATTTTGTTTTTTGTTGTTTAAATCTATTTTTTTATTTTTTTACATTATTAAACCCCCTGATTTCGGAGAGGTTTAGTGAGCTGATGATAGGTTGAAATCTGTCAAGATGAGTGAATTCATCATAGCATTCAGGAATGCCCAATTATTTGAAGGAGTTCATCACAACAACTTGAAATTTATAATTATCTCCTTGGATTAAAGTGGGATTTCTTTTTTAGAAGTATACCATATAATTATTTTTTAATATATTTTCAACATGTTTTTAAAATATGAATATATATCAAATTAAAAAATTCATGATAATTCTTATATTAAAATGTAATTCTTCGAATTTTGGGGTCATTTCATGAATTTTTGGAATTTATTATAGAAAATATTAATTATCATGATTAATTATTGAAAATATTATATTATAATTAATTGGAACTTTCAAGTACTATTTTTTATGTTTTCCATAATTTCTATGTAATTTTTGGAAATCTAGAAGTTTAATTTTCCAAAAGATAAGTGAAGAAGAAGCTAATTTCTGTAAGTATTGGATGAAAATTCATCTAAGTACTTAGATTACTAATATTTAGAAGTTGATGCATGAGATACTTTCAATTTATGAAAATAAAATAATTCTATCTAAATAAAGATATCTAAAACTACCACCAAGGGCCTCATGACATTGCATAAGGGTCATAACCTTTATATAATTTCAAAGGATTATAATTCATAAGGGTCCTACTATGTAAAAGGGGAATAAATAAAGTGAACATTAGTTTACAATGATGATGTATATAGGTAGGTACCATGGTTGAGAACTCACATAAGGGTTCATTACATTATCAAATTTCTTAGGGAAAGCAATACATCAATGTATATGCATGATGCTTAATGGTACCATCTTCAAAGAATCAGTTATCTAAAATTAATGTGTGATGTGTAAAATTCATGAATGGAATACATAAAATTCAGTTATCTCAAATATTAATATATGAAAGTCCCATTCTTTATGCTATTTTGAGGGATGAAATACATGAATGTAATGGAAGCTTCATAAGAGTTCTATACATAATCAAATTCCTAGAATCTAATAAATAAATTATAATACCTTTATTAATTTTTTTTGGCACAAACCAAATTTTATTCTTGATTAAAATTCATGTGAAGTCCAATTCTTGCAACCATATGTCTTGGAAAAGGGGATTATAACTCAATGAATCTATGAACATGGGAATATTTTAGACATTAATAATGATAATTTAGTTATTAAATCTAGGTAATAACGAGTCCAAGTGCAGATTACATATTACCAAAGTGTGATTCACTTGGTTGTAATCATTTTCAATTTGGGGACTTAGCATAAGTCACTCAATAAATATGATGAGTAGTGAAGGATACCCCAAAGAGATCTTGGGAACAAGGTGTTGAGTTGATGACTATGTGGGAATTATTTAGAAACCCTCTAATTAGAGGGACAATTTTAATTTTGTAAAAATATTACTTTGATCTAATGTGGACACTTGTGAAAATTGAAAACATAGTAATATAAACTGTAGTTATTTTCTTCTTCTGACTAGATTCCTCCCATTTAAATTTTTGGTTAGATCGCTACTCTTATTCATTAATTTCATTCATAGTAACCATATTTTAATGATCAAGAATAAATGATAATTTATCTTGATTCTCTTAAAATCTAATTTTTCAACACATTTCATTGAAAACCATTTTGAAAAAATGTTAAATGTGATTCCGAAAAGTATAATTTCAAGATCAGTTGAGAAGAAAAACTTCAACAAGAACACAATCTTTTCCTTTCACTATTGACTTATCTTTATTAATAAAATATCTAATTTAACTCAAAAGTAAGTCACCTTTTGATAGATTAATTGGATATATTTTTTTGTTGTTTATTCATCATAATGATTACTTTTTCATATTATATTTCAAAAAATCTACAGTAATTGATGTTCCCAAACATTATCTACTACTTTATAATATTTTTATGGTCTTTTCATTCAATTCTAGTCTGAGATTCACACGTCATCAATTCTATTTCAAATCTAGTTTCAAATATCTTAACATTTCTAAAATTGTATCTTTTTTTAATATATTTTTTTCTTTTTTAGAATATTTTTTTTGTACACATATAAATCCTTCACTATGGTATGGTAACCCATAATTCAATACACCTTAATTAAATATTTATTACATAAAGATATTGTTAATAGAACCTAAATGTTTATTTGTTCAAGTGTATTGGGGTAATTAGGTGGACAACCTAACAAATTTAAAAATAAATATAATAACATTATTTTGAAAACTCCATTACATTCTATTATAATCCATTGATCTTATAAAACTACGGGGTATAACCTGGGGATGTCCGTAAGAAAAGGGAGACTTATAAAGCATATTATGGGAATTATCAAAGCATAACTTGATAAAAGTAATAAATTTGATTCAATAGGAATATAAATGAGACATAAAAGGGGTAGGAATCAGAATATTAACTATTGATGCAAGATTGAACATGATAACATCAAGGTAACAAAGGATAATGGTAAAAACATAATACATGACAAAATCATATGTTAAGTATATCTTGTGAAGAACATAAAATTTTGGGAAAAGCCCCAAAATTTATTATCCTAACTCCCTAATTCATACATAATGTCTCAGGAGTCAAAAAAATACCCAATGTATTGGAGGTCTATATAATTCTAGGACTACTTGTCCTTCTCATATCTTGTACATAAATAAGTGTGCCACATAGATCATACAAGATAAGTATATATTTCATCACTTTTATTTACATGATTAAGGATTGAGATATACATAAGAAAGAGGTGTGATCAGATTCTCAGTAAGGGTAACATATACAACAACATATTTCATAAATAATGATAAACATTCAAGGAAAGGTATAAAACTAAAACACAAGACTTTTAAACAAATCATGAGAGTAATATGGAATGAGAAAAATCAAATAATTCCTTATAAACATTCACATGGATATTAATATTTTTGAAAAATCACATGTAATATAAATAAATAATCTCATAATTAAGGAATGTATAATTCTAGACATCATAACCATACCGCTCGAGGCCTCATGCCAAGACCCTACAAAAATGGGCAAAAACATAAACTAGTTTGTCTCATGAGAACTATCAATGCCTTAATGAGATTTCTTTAACCTATCCCGAACCCATAGGGAATTAATTAAGTGGTACCCAACTCATCACATACTATGTCCAATGAATTCCTTATATGAAAAGGATGAAACATAACCAACATAATCATTCATATGAAAAACTAGTATATGAAATATGAATACTTTAACTATAATCCAAGAATGGGATCTAAAATAATCATCCACAATCAAACTGATGATAAACAATTAAATAAAATATTTTATATGATATCATAAGAGGTAAAAATCAATTAATCATAAGATCCATCAATGGATGTTGACATAGATGAAAAGACTCTGTTAATACCATTAAAATTATCTTGAGACAAATACCCATTTTTATTTGAAATCATTTATTCAAAATCCACACACATATAAAAGAAGTATTTTAAAAAGAAATTTTTATATCAAAGTGTACCATACAACTTAGAAAATTTAAAAAGGAATTAAACATTTTAGAAATTCATGTACATATAAACAAATCCATAAAACAATATTGAAAATGTGGTCCTTAAGGAAAAATATTTATAAGAATAAATCCTTAAAACATTTAAAATTATATTTTAGTTAAAGAGTACAATACATAAAAACATAAAAATATTACATTTGAAAACAATTGAATGAAATTATAAATAGATATAAACTGTTCTTTATAATCCATTAAATACATATAAATAAATATTTATGATAATATTAAGAATATTTGAAATGGAGAAAGGATTAATTCTTTAAACATTAAAGCTTCTCATACAACATTGAACATTTAAATAATAATTCCAATATTTTCTAATTAATCTTAATATAAAATAAATATAAATTTATTCATGATATAAAATATAATTGGGTCAGTACATACACCATAAAAAAGAAATAGATGGTGAATCTGGCTTATATATCACGAAAATTAAAAGTGAGACATAATTCTATTACAAAGATCATATAAATTGAGTGAGGATAAATCAATGAAATAATTATGCATGAAAAATATAAATCTTCCCAATATAAGTGGAAATTTATTATAAAAAATTATCATTCAATCACACATATTTTTTTAAGAACATAACCGATGACAAAGATGTTTAACTCAATGAATGGAAATTGTGTTAGGATTTCCCAGACTTTAGGTATGATACACTCTGTACGTGTCCAAAACTCATTTATAACGGTTTAAAACTTATTATTAACTTCTAAAAAATCATAATAATATTTATGATATCATATATTATTCATTTATGAGTTTATATTATCAATTTATTAATAACTTCCAATTCAAGGCAACATTTAGGGTAATAATTGCATTGTTTATCAAATGTATTTTGACATGTTATTCTTAATATTATTACATAGTTAACGATTTAATTACTTCAAAAATGTTAAAAATTATTTATATATCATATATATTCAGTGTATAAATATATATAATAGTTAGATAAATTAAATGGAAGACACCGTTCATAGAGACGTTGGGCTGTATTTATGCATGAACACTGTTTTTGTTTTATTATTATATTGAATTGGAGAAAGTAATTGATATATTTATATATATTATAACAGTATAATTATGTCATATATTTCATATTTATTTAGTATATACAATTTTTCAATCATTCTGAAATGGTTGTAATGGAGGATGAATCTCACTGCGTCGTGGAGATGGTAGACTGTACGTATGCACAAGTGACAATGTCATTCCTTTAATAGTGAAATGGTCTGGAATTGAATGATATATTAATTTTAAATAATAATTATAATTTCATAATAATTATTTTTACCCAATATATTCATCTTTATACCCATCAAAATAAATTATAGATGAAAAAATATTTACACCATAGTGTGGAGACAGTAAACCGTACGTACGCACGTATGGTGACACAATTTTTCATATAATGGGTAAAAAGAAGAATATGATTGTACAATAAAAATATAAAAATATAATCATATATTATATTCTTTATCTATTACTTTTGTATGGAAAAATTTAGGAATCATCCGTAGAAGAATAAAATAAATTTGAAAGAGTTGGTAAAACAATTATCTCTTATTCGAGTGTCCCCTATTGATTTTCACAAAAGGAATGCTTTGGTAGGATTTATGCACAAATTATGGCCTCTAGGATGAATTAAGGGAATTTTTGAGGAGTAATGGTTAGGGGTTGTCCGAGAAAAAGTGATTTAGAGGTGTACATAAAAGAAAAGGAGAGGTTCCCTTTTATAAGAAATGGGAGGGTCACTTTTGGAAACACCAAAACAATTAATTTAATATAAATGTATTTTTCATTTCAAATAACCCCAAAGTGAGTTATTTAGAGGATAACATGAGTATGGGTTTAAATCATATTAAAAAATAAAATCTAGACATGTTTTGATTTTATTTTAAACCTTACCATTTTGATTTATCCTTAATTAGTCTATTAAATTTTAATTGTTGTAATTATATTCAAAATATGAAATGGTTATAAATAGTTACTTATATGTTGTAAATTTTCCATAAATAGACACTTTATGATGTTTCAGAACTTATAATGATCAAATTGTAGTTTTTAAATATTTTTATGGATTTTAAATTGTTTAATAAAAGGTTATTTTTATAAAATATCTATAGTATCAATTTTGACACTATTCATAACTTTGACTTTGAATAAAATTAAAGTAGAAATATAACTTCAGAAAAAAAAATTAATACGTTACTAACTTGTCATATTTTCCTATAAATTTTTTCGATCACCCCAATTAATCCGAATAATATTTATTTTGTTATTTTTAATGTTACGTAATTGATATTTCTATTAATAAAATAATTACTTATTCACTATTTTGTCAATATTTATTGTAAGTATTTAATCCCCAAAAATAATAAATAAATTCTAATGATTCATAAAAATATTTTATATTTCTATATAATATTTTAGATCTATTTTGTCTCCTTGTTATCTCCATATTAATAGTATTATACTTACAATAAATGAGAGTGTGACATTTTGTAACATTCATTGATTTTAATAATATATATGTCATTTTCATGGAAAATTTTCCATTAAATTAATCAATTTATAATATTTTGTGGTAAGATTCATATTTTATTTATCTAATAACTTTTTTAAAAAAATTTAATGTTTTTTTAATCTTTATCTTTTTCTTTTAACTCTTATTTAAACAGTTTAACTCTTACCTGTTGAGTCAATAAGGTTTTCCTTATGACTTTTCCATTCCTTCTTGTTTTGAAAATCACAAACACCTTATCTTTAAGGAAAATTGCTTTTATAAGGAAAAATGTTTTCTTAAGGAAAAACGCTTTTATAAGAAAAATTTATCCTTATCATATTTTCATTAATATTTTTCTTAAGTATGAAATTCGGATTCACTTTCTCGGAATCATTAAAACTGATAAAAAGCATTCTGTTTTAGGGTTCGGATTCTGGACAAGAACTATAAGGAAGTTTCACTCCGAATTCCGGTTATGAATTCTGACTAAGTTCTATTCCAGATTCAGGATACGAATTCTGAAGAAGAATTCCCATTACGAATTCTAATGAAGAATTCTCATTACGAATTCTCATTACGAATTCTGAAGAAGAATTCTCATTACGAATTCTAATGAAGAAATCCCATTTCGAATTCTCATTACGAATTCTGAAGAAGAATTCCCATTACGAATTCTAATGAAGAATTCTCATTACGAATTCTCATTACGAATTCTGAAGAAGAATTCTCATTACTAATTCCAATGAAGAATTCTCATTACGAATTCTAATGAAGAAATCTCATTCCGAATTCTCATTACGAATTCTGATGACGATTTCTCATTACGATTTCTGATGAAGAATTCCTATTCCGAATTCCTATTCCGAATTCTCATTCCGAATTCACTCATTAAACAGAATCTGGATATCATTGTTTTATACACTCTGAATTTGTTCACTCCGAACTTTCACTCCGAAATTTCTATTCCGAACCTTTATGTTAGGTTTTAAAACGATGTCGTACTTTCTGTTACACTTACTTTGTTATAAAACGATGTCGTCCATTTTGTTATAAACTAACCGTTGTCTAAGTGACACGTGTACAGGTCCCTCCGAACTTTAAGGAAAATATGACCGTTGGAGAAGGAGCCGACCTCACCTATAAATAGGAGCTCATTTGAAAAAGCTCAAAAAGGACGGATGGATGAACATTTGGACTTTGTGCATACATGCTGTTGAAGTGATTTCTAGAGAGAGAGTCTCTTATTAACTCTCAAAGCTTCGTGCGACTCCGAATGTTGGTGATTACATTCGAGGGCTTCCGGGGATAGGAAGACAGAGGTGCCGACTACCTTAAAGATCGAGGGCTTTCTTGCTGAGAAAGACAGAGGTTTCCAACTACCTTGAAGTTGAGGGCTTGCGGGGATAGCAAGACAGAGACACCGATCTTCGTATCGAGGGCTTACCCTGGTGTGGGTAAGACAGACTTGCTTGAAAGTATAAATCAAGGGACCTTTATCCAAGGTTGTTGGATACCCTTCTCTTTGGGTTAAAAGACTATTATCTTGTTGCTAGTAGTTTTACTACTCGTTTCTATTCCGCTGTAATTTGTATCTTAAGGAAAGTATAACATTCTTATACTTCCTTACTTACTCTGATTCATTCAGATTCTATACGCTTTAAGGTAGAATCTTATATTGTAACTTTTGTTAAGTTTCAAATTCCGGAACCATATTTCCGGAACTTACTTTTGGAATCTCTTTCCAAGTTTAGTTCGGTGTTAGAGGTGTTGTGAATTTACTTAGTTTAACTTTGTTAAACTTAGTTCTTTCCTTTTCTTAAGGAAACTCTAGTTATTCATAACTAACTTTAAAGGTTCCTAAGGAATTTTTAAAGTATACAATTCACCCCCCCTCTTGTATTTTGAGCATCTCATATTCTATTTCGATCCTACAATTGGTATCAGAGGTTGGAAACCTCTTACTCTATACCATTCTTACATTTGGTATCAGAGCCAAGGTTACTGAAATACTTGTACTCACGTTCAAGTTTTTCTTGCTCACTTTTCAATTCCGAACTTTTTCATTCCGGATTATCCATTCCGAACTTTTCCTATTCCGAACTTTTTAATTCCGAATTTTTGTTATTAACAAGTTTGTCTCCAAGTTATTTTCAAGTATGGCAGGAATGAATGTTGGTTCGATAGACAATTTGAATCCTACAAGGCCACCAATATTTGATGGTAATGATTATGAATACTGGAGAGATCGTATGAAGACGTTTGTTATCAATACTGGAGTAGATAACTTTGTCATGCTTACTGGTGATTACAAAATTCCTGACAAGGAAGTCAGAACCTTTACTAACCAGGAGAAGCAAGAATATCAACTCAACTACAAGGTACGCAACACTTTATTATGTTCAATGACCAGAAATATATATAGCCAAATTTCTTCTTGTGAAGCAGCTAATTGTATATGGAAGAAGTTAGAGGTTACTCATTTTGGGACTTCTAAAGTGATTGAAACTAGGAGAGCTATGCTTAGAGCTGAATATCATGGCTTTAATTTTCCTTATGGAGAACCTATCTGTAAAGTACAACAAAGATTTATGACAATCGTCAATAGTCTACAGTCTATGGGAGAGAAAGGTTTAGATGATGAAGCTCTTGTGGACAAGATAATTGACATTATGCCCAATGAGTGGGAATCCAAGAGAACAGCTATAGATGAGAACAGGAAGGTTACTCAAATAACTCTTGATGAATTATTTGGAACTCTTCTACAACATGAGACCAGAATGAAGAGAGATGCTGACAACATCAAGAAGAAGAATGGAAATGGTACTGTTGCTTTTACTACAACGTCGAATCAGATGAAAGCTAAGACTCCTGAGAGAGTAACCAGATCCAAATCAAAGAAAGTCATTTTCCAATCCGAATCTAGTGAAAGTGAAGTTTCAGAAAATGAATTAGCCAATCTTGCTCGAAGGATGAACAAGATAGCTGGACAAAGAAACTTTCAATTCAAGTATAAGAAGAAGGATAGGAAAGATAAGAAAGATGGAGAAGTTACTTGTTATGAATGTAAGAGAGCAGGACATATTAGACCAGATTGCCCTATGCTCAGAAAGAAAGAAAGAAAGGAAAGGCATTCAGACAGGAACAGGAAGAAATATTACAAAGCTAAAGCTAAGAAAGTTTTGAAAGCTAATGACACCTGGAGTGCCAGTGGTGGTGACTCTTCAGATGAATCTTCTGAATATGAATCTTCAGGACAGAAGAATCTTGGTCTTATAGCCAGATTACCTATTGATAATCATTGTCTTATGGCTAAGGTACGAAATGCTGAATCATTGACCAATGTTTCTTTAAATCCTAATGATAGTAAGTATTATAACTCTTCTGATGAAGAATCAACTTCTGATGAGGAAAATACTTTACCTACTTTTGAAGAAGTCTCTAGATTTGTTGAACTTCTTGAGATTGAGAATTCCAAACTCAACAAGAAACTTGATAAGGCAAATTCTAGGAATTCTATTCTTACTAAAGAGATATCAGATCTTTCTAAAGATCTTGATAAGAAAAATGCTGATTTTGAAAGTATTTCAAAAAATCTTGAGGAAGTAAGTTCTGAGAAGAATAAACTTTCTAAAGAGTTAGAAAAAGTAATTTCTAATAAAAATGTTTTCGAGCCTAACTCTAGTTCCAAAACTAATGATTTTGAAGATAAAAACTTGGTTGTAAAACTCAAGTCCGAAATTTTTTCCTTAAAGAAGTGCTTATCAAACTTTACCCATGGTAAGGAAAATTTTGATAAGATGTATTCTCAAATACGACCTTTAAGAAATAAATCCGGATTTGGTTATACCCATGCAAAACCTGTTTTCAGCAACAATTATTTTGTTCCTCAAAGTGCCCCATTTTGTACTAAGTGTCAATGTGGTGGTCACTGGGCAAGAAATTGTTCCTTAAACAAAACTCAATCCTTAGGTTTTCATAAAGCTTATTTTTCCAAGAAAATGTGGGTACCTAAGATTTTATTGTCTAGAAATCTCGGATCCAAGCAAGTTTGGATTCCGAAAGTCTAACTTTGTTCTTAATTTCAGGAAAATAAAGAAAGTTCCAGCAACAATGTTTGGTACATGGATAGTGGATGTTCCCGGCACATGACTGGTAACAAAAGCTTCTTTGAAAAAATTATCAAGACGAAAGGAGGAAAGGTAACTTTCGGAGACAATGCTAAGGGAGAGATTGTTGGTATTGGTAATATTGTTCTTTTAGGTAAAACTTTGATTTCAAATGTTCTTTTTGTTAAAGGTCTTAAGCACAACCTCATTAGCATAAGTCAGTTATGTGATGAAGGTTACCTTGTGAATTTTAGGAATGATAAATGCTTAGTTCACAATTCCAAGGAAGAATTTATTCTCTCAGCCAACAGGCAAGAGAATGTTTACACCTTAAACTTAGAAGACCTAAGAAGCCAAGATTTACCTTGCCTAAGTGCAATGGAAGATCATTCTTGGTTATGGCATAGAAGACTAGGACACTGTAATCTTAGAAACCTATGTAAACTCTCTAAGAAGAAACTAGTTAAGGATCTACCGGAGCTTAGATTTGATTCTTCTAAAGTTTGTGATCCTTGTCAATATGGCAAGCAACATAAATCTAGTTTTAAGTCAATCGGTGAAGTCTCAACAACCGATGCATTACAGTTGGTGCACATGGATCTTTTTGGTCCTACACAAACTGGAAGCATTGGAGGCAAATACTATGTGTTTGTTCTAGTTGATGATTACACTAGATTTACTTGGGTCTATTTTCTAGCAAGGAAATCTGAAGCTTTTTCTTATTTCAAAAGTTTTAGAGCTCAAGTTAAAAATGAAAAAAACCTTCCATTGAAAACTATTCATAGTGATCATGGAGGAGAATTTCAAAATTCTGATTTTGAAACTTTTTGTAGTAAGAAAGGTATTACTCACAACTTTTCAGCACCTAGAACTCCTCAACAGAATGGTGTAGTTGAAAGAAGAAATCGAATTCTTCAAGAAATAACTAGAACCATGTTGAGTGAATATTCTATTGCTAGACATTTCTGGGCTGAAGCTGTAAGTACTGCTTGTTATACTATAAATCGAGTTTTGATTAGACCTTTTCTTAATAAAACTCCTTATGAGTTATGGAATGGTAGAAAACCAAGGCTTTCCTACTTCAAGGTTTTTGGTTGCAAAGTATTCATTTTGAATACTAAAGATAACTTACATAAATTCGCACCAAAATCAGACGAAGGAATTTTCTTAGGATATTCCACAACCTCTAAGGCTTATAGAGTTTTTAATAAAAATACTTGTACTGTTGAGGAAACAGTACATGTGAAATTTGATGAGTCAGATCCTTTTGTTTTTAAAACTTCCCAACTTACATCTTCGGATGTGTTTTCAAAAACTGATTGTCAACCTTTGTTAGAAGAACCTTCTGATAAGGAAATTGTTCTAGAAGATACTTCTGAAACATTTACCCCAGAAGACTTTCTACCTTATGTTGATGAACAGGTTTTACAAAACCCAAATCAGATGTTTCTTAAGAATCATCCCAGTGATAGTATTATTGGTGATGTAAATCAACCTGTAAGGACTAGAAGTTCCTTAAGAAATGAAGTAGAACATCTAGCATTTCTTTCCCAACTAGAACCTAAAAGCACTGATGAAGCTTTAGGTGATGATGATTGGATCAAAGCAATGCAAGATGAGCTAAATGAATTCGAAAGGAATAAAGTCTGGACCTTGGTTGAAAGACCTAAGGAAAATTCTGTTATTGGAGTAAAATGGGTCTTCAGAAACAAATGTGATGAAAATGGAGTCATTGTTAGAAATAAAGCTAGACTTGTTGCTAAAGGCTATAATCAGCAAGAAGGAATAGACTATGAAGAAACCTATGCTCCAGTAGCTAGACTTGAATCTATCCGTATTCTACTTGCCTTTGCAGCATTCTTTAATTTCAAACTATTTCAAATGGATGTGAAATGTGCTTTTCTTAACGGTTATGTTCAAGAGGAAGTTTTTGTTGAACAACCTCCTGGCTTTGAAGATACAAAACATCCTGATCATGTTTTTAGACTTACCAAAGCTTTGTATGGCCTTAAACAAGCCCCAAGAGCATGGTATGATAGACTCACTGGATTTTTGCTTCAAAATAACTATGTTAAGGGAAATGCAGATCCAACCCTTTTTATAAAGAAAGATACGAAAAATGTTTTGATTGTTCAAATTTATGTTGATGACATTATATTTGGTTCAACTCAGCAATCTTTGACTGATTCTTTTGCTAGTCTAATGAAATCTGAGTTTGAAATGAGTATGATGGGTGAGTTAACATTTTTCCTTGGTTTTCAAATTTCTCAAAAACCAGAAGGAACCTACATATCTCAACATAAGTATATTAAAGATCTTCTTAAAAAGTATGGTTATGACAACACGAAGAGTATAAGTACTCCTATTGGTACCTCAAACTCTTTAGATCTTGATGAAGCTGGGAAACCAGTAGATCAAACATCTTTTAGAGGTATGATTGGAAGTCTACTTTACTTAACTGCTAGTCGACCAGACTTAATGTTTTCAGTATGCTTATGTGCAAGATATCAATCCAATCCTAAGGAATCTCACTTAAAGGCAGTTAAAAGAATTTTTCGCTACCTTAAGGGAACCATGGATCTAGGATTATTTTATACTTCTGGAAATGATTTTGTTCTAAAAAGCTTTTCTGATGCTGACTTTGGTGGTTGTAGAATGGATAGAAAAAGTACATCCGGAACTTGTCATTTCTTAGGAGATTCATTAGTTTCTTGGTCATGCAAGAAGCAACATTCTGTTGCACTCTCCACTGCTGAAGCTGAATATGTAGCAGCTGGAAGTTGTTGTGCACAAGTGTTGTGGATGCAACACACACTTACAGACTATGGCTTGAGTTTTACTAAAACTCAAATTTTGTGTGATAACACAAGTGCCATTGCTCTAAGTAAAAACCCTGCACATCACTCCCGTGCAAAACACATAGATATTAGGCATCACTTTCTTAGGGATCACACACTTAAAGGAGATATTATTCTTCAGTTTATCGGAACGCAAGATCAACTTGCTGATATTTTCACAAAATCTTTACCTTCTGATAGATTTGAATATATTAAACAGAAGTTAGGAATGATAACCGTAAGGTAATCTTCCTTAATTAACTTTCTGTTGGAAAAATCTTCTCACAGTAATAAACTCCTTTTCATAGGGGGAGTACATTTGTTTGTTTATTTAACAAAGTTTTTTCAAAATTTGTTTTCAAATTTTTCGGAACGAAATTTTCCGGAATGGAACTTCCGGAACTACAATTTTCCAGAATGGATATTTCCATACAAAATACTTCTGGAATAAAAGTATTCGTATTGAAAATTTCCGGAATGGAAAATTTTCGTACTGGTATTTTCATAATGGAAAAACTTTCGTATTGAATCTTCCATATCAAGTTTTTCGTATCAAGTTTTTCGTATTGAGTTTTTTTTTCGTAGTCGTCTTTACATTACCCATTACGAATAACTTTCCTAAGCTAATCCGAAAGGTATGACTTCCTTACTGAAGTTTTCGTAATCATATTTTACTTGCTGGCAGTTTCTTATAGTTTGTTTTCGGTTTTTTTTAATTTCTTGAATTTTGTTTTAATAAAACCTCAAAAAGATCGGATTCAATCTCTCAACCGTCAGATCTGATCTCAGATCTTTCTAAACCGTTAGATCAACCGAGGAAGTTGAACCGTCATTCCAAAGCCTATATAAAGGGGACCCTATTTTCTCGTCCCACATCGATCTCAAGCTCTTGCGTGCTGAAGCTCTGTCTCTCTGATTTAAGGCTGTTCCGAACTACAGTTTTCCAGTTCCGAACTTCAGTCTTCTCAGTTCCGAACTTCTCAGAGACTTCTAATCCGAATGTCTGCAGAGTTAGCTTCTCAAGAGATGTCTTCAACAAAGCCCATTTCACAGTGGTTAGTCTACAGAGAGCGGTTAGTGCATCCGAATTTCTTCAGCAATTATGTTTCTATTATATCAAAGAATATCAAGCTCAATGGCTGGGAAGATGTTGCGATATCAAAAACTGGCAACCAAGATGAAGTTTACCCAGACTTGCTTGTTGAGTTTTATGAGTCGGTTGCTTTCTTCGTGGAAGACAATAGAGAAAAATTTTCCTTCAAATCGTATGGCAAGACTTATAAGCTATCTTACACCAAGGCTGCAAGCTTGGTAGGGTTGAATTATGAAGGGGAAGCTGAGTTTATCTCGCATGTTCTACCAGACTCCTTGGGTAGTTTCAACAAGGAGAAAGCCTTAGAAATTCTCGGACTGGATGATGATAAGGCTTCGAAAATTGCAACCCTATCTACAAACTTCCGGATTCTGGAGTTATGGGTGCAAGGGCTTATTGTACCGAGAAAAGGAGACAAGGACAGCTTGAAGAAGAGTGAGATATACATCTTAGATTTCTTGATAAATCAAAGGAAGTTCAACCTGATGAAGCATATCCTTCTTAATCTTGAGAATTTAAAGAAAGGGAATCTGAGAGCTCAGATAGTAATGTATCCGGCAATATTGTCGAAGCTGATAGTTCGGTGCCTTGAGTCCTTCAAGGTTGCTTGCAGTTCTAAACCGAAAGTTTGCAAGATCATGTTGCTCAGTGATGCAACTCTTAAAAGGATGAATATAGCTTTTGACAAGAAGTCTGGCATGTTTATTGATCTTCCTCCTCAAGAAGAAGTGACTCCGAAAGTGGCTGATCCGGAATCGCCTAAGCCGGTAAGGAAGAGGAAGCTGAAAGAAGTGGTAGGTGAAGCTGAAGAACCTAAGTCTAAGGAAGTCCATTCCGCACCTCCTAAGCCTAAGAAGAAGAAGACATATACTGATGAGGTTGCAGCGAAGTGGAGAGCTGACAAGGAAAAGAGGAAGGAAGGAGATCCGCAGTTCGGATTGGATCCCGCAGAGGCTAAAGCTCTGAAAGAAAAGGCTGCTGATGAGCTCGAGAAGCAAGCTAAGGAAAAGAAGCTGAAGAAGAAGTTGTCAGAAGCTGAGGCTGTGCAAGCCTTGTTGAAGTTTAATGAAATGGTTTCAGCAACCATTCCCGTTCCGAGAACTTTTTCTTTGGACTCTCTACCTGAGACTCCAGGAAGAAATCTCGATGATCCAAAAGAGGCTGCTGCTAAGAATGCTGAGGAAGTAGAGCTAGTGGAAGAAGTGGAAGAAGCTGCTGAAGGAAGTGGTGAGACAGGAGATGTGCTCAAACAAGTAGATGAATACAAGGGAACTCCTTCGGAACACCTGTCGCTCCGAACTTCTGAAGCCGAATCTTCAAAACTAGTTACTCCAGTAATAGAAGGAAAGGAAGGAGAGGAAGAAGTTTCTTATCATGGAGAAGAAGAACATCTTTCACTTGATGCTGCTCAGAAAGAAAATATAGAAGTTGTTGATGAGGAAGATTTGGTTGTTCAAGTTTCTGACAGTGAGAAGAAATCTCCGGAACAGGTTTCTATTCCGAAAAAAGATAAGGGGAAACAAGTTATTGCTGATACCCCGAGTTCAGAAAAGAGTATGAGGAAGGAAGCTGGTAGTTCTTCAAAGAGGAAGTTGGAGCTTATTGAAGAAGAAAATTCTCCTAGCAAGATGTCAGATTCGGAATCATCTTCGTTGGGGCACGATTTTGTTGTTCAATCCTTGAAGAAGTTGGTGGGAACCATTCCGACTTTCTCCAGTATTGATTCTCGGTGCCAGATGCTCCAACATACGCTGAATCAGAAAACCGATTCCGTATCCATGGTAATGGATAAGTGTGTTGAGATAGAAGCCCAGTTCAAAAATTTCTTCATTGGTTACGAAGCCCATAAAAGATCTTGCAAAAGGATGACTAGCTGGTCGAAGAAAAATGTGGAAGAGATGAGGTTGCTGGATGAGTTTCAGGAGAATGTTAAGGATGCTTTTCAAACCGAGGATAAGAAGTTTCATGAGATGACTGCATCATTCGATGAGAAATTGGCAGAGGAAAAGAACATTCGGAGTCAGGAAGTAAGAGATCTGAATGGAAAGCTCAACTCTGTTAATCAAAGTTGGAAATTTGAAAGGGATCATCGGATCAATTTTCTAGAAAGGATAAAGTCTCAGGAAGAGAAAATGGAAGCTCAGGAAGAAAAGTTGAAGGCTCAGGAAGAAATCATTCAAGCTCAGTCAGCAAGAATAGTTGCCTTAGAAAAGCAAGCAGAGGAAGATCATAAGGACCTCAAAAAGATCAAGACTATTCTCAAGGGGCTTATGTCAAAGGAGAAAGATCCGAAATAATCAATCCGATCTTTTTGTTGTAATCTGTTTTTGTTGCTGACATTTCAAATTTAATGAGAATCGTGCTTGTTGTTCTGTTTTGTTGTTGTTACTAATCTTTCAGGTACTTTGTTATTTTTTTTTTCCATTCCCTCGAAATTCTTTTTGAAAATCACAAAGGGGGAGAAGGAAAAGATCCTTAAGAAAAAGAGGAAATCTAATAAGTGCTTATCAAAGGGGGAGAAAGAAAAATACCCAATGAGATAGAACTCTAATAAGAGTTTGTTTAAGGGGGAGTTTTTATCTTAAAGAAATATCACTCCGGAAATATGAATACGATCCTTAGAGATTCAAAGCCTAAGGGGGAGTTAGTCGTATTCATCTATATTCTTAAACCAAGGGAGATAAGCTTTATTGTGTTTCTTTCTTCCTAGAAATAGCTTTTTCGTAAGGATGTTTGTGCTTTCCAAAAAGGGGGAGATTGTTGAGTCAATAAGGTTTTCCTTATGACTTTTCCATTCCTTCTTGTTTTGAAAATCACAAACACCTTATCTTTAAGGAAAATTGCTTTTATAAGGAAAAATGTTTTCTTAAGGAAAAACGCTTTTATAAGAAAAATTTATCCTTATCATATTTTCATTAATATTTTTCTTAAGTATGAAATTCGGATTCACTTTCTCGGAATCATTAAAACTGATAAAAAGCATTCTGTTTTAGGGTTCGGATTCTGGACAAGAACTATAAGGAAGTTTCACTCCGAATTCCGGTTATGAATTCTGACTAAGTTCTATTCCAGATTCAGGATACGAATTTTGAAGAAGAATTCCCATTACGAATTCTAATGAAGAATTCTCATTACGAATTCTCATTACGAATTCTGAAGAAGAATTCTCATTACGAATTCTAATGAAGAAATCCCATTTCGAATTCTCATTACGAATTCTGAAGAAGAATTCCCATTACGAATTCTAATGAAGAATTCTCATTACGAATTCTCATTACGAATTCTGAAGAAGAATTCTCATTACGAATTCCAATGAAGAATTCTCATTACGAATTCTAATGAAGAAATCTCATTCCGAATTCTCATTACGAATTCTGATGACGATTTCTCATTACGATTTCTGATGAAGAATTCCTATTCCGAATTCCTATTCCGAATTCTCATTCCGAATTCACTCATTAAACAGAATCTGGATATCATTGTTTTATACACTCTGAATTTGTTCACTCCGAACTTTCACTCCGAAATTTCTATTCCGAACCTTTATGTTAGGTTTTAAAACGATGTCGTACTTTCTGTTACACTTACTTTGTTATAAAACGATGTCGTCCATTTTGTTATAAACTAACCGTTGTCTAAGTGACACGTGTACAGGTCCCTCCGAACTTTAAGGAAAATATGACCGTTGGAGAAGGAGCCGACCTCACCTATAAATAGGAGCTCATTTGAAAAAGCTCAAAAAGGACGGATGGATGAACATTTGGACTTTGTGCATACATGCTGTTGAAGTGATTTCTAGAGAGAGAGTCTCTTATTAACTCTCAAAGCTTCGTGCGACTCCGAATGTTGGTGATTACATTCGAGGGCTTCCGGGGATAGGAAGACAGAGGTGCCGACTACCTTAAAGATCGAGGGCTTTCTTGCTGAGAAAGACAGAGGTTTCCAACTACCTTGAAGTTGAGGGCTTGCGGGGATAGCAAGACAGAGACACCGATCTTCGTATCGAGGGCTTACCCTGGTGTGGGTAAGACAGACTTGCTTGAAAGTATAAATCAAGGGACCTTTATCCAAGGTTGTTGGATACCCTTCTCTTTGGGTTAAAAGACTATTATCTTGTTGCTAGTAGTTTTACTACTCGTTTCTATTCCGCTGTAATTTGTATCTTAAGGAAAGTATAACATTCTTATACTTCCTTACTTACTCTGATTCATTCAGATTCTATACGCTTTAAGGTAGAATCTTATATTGTAACTTTTGTTAAGTTTCAAATTCCGGAACCATATTTCCGGAACTTACTTTTGGAATCTCTTTCCAAGTTTAGTTCGGTGTTAGAGGTGTTGTGAATTTACTTAGTTTAACTTTGTTAAACTTAGTTCTTTCCTTTTCTTAAGGAAACTCTAGTTATTCATAACTAACTTTAAAGGTTCCTAAGGAATTTTTAAAGTATACAATTCACCCCCCCTCTTGTATTTTGAGCATCTCATATTCTATTTCGATCCTACATTACCATGAATACTTGTCTTTTTTACAGTACAGGGTTAATATAGAAACTAAAAAAAGAAAAAATAACCCCAATTGAATCATTTATGAAATATTTAACATTATAATAGTTATTTGGTATAATTTTATATTTTTCTGAATTTTATATCATTTACTTAAATATTATTCATTCTAAAGAATCATTTATGTCAATTTTGAAACTATTCATTATTTACATTTTTAAAAAAATCATAAAAATATGATAACCGCAAAAGAATACATCAAATATATTATTAAAATATATAAGTTATCTATAAAATTATTTTATATCATTATCTATGGAAATGTATATTTGTTTTTATATTTTTAATAACATTAATTTGATATCTCAATTAATCAAACAATTTCTGCATCATTATTATAGAATCAATTAATTAAGTCCTTTATTCTCTAAAAATTTAAAAAATTTCCATGATGAAGACATATTTCATATATTTCAAAGAAATAATTATATTTTAATTTATCTTATGTATAACATTAAATTTTAAATGATTGAATTATAAAAATTTTAATATGTCATTTTTAACTCTTCATTAAATAAAATATAATAAATGTCCTAATCTTACACAAGTGTCTTGAAAAGGATCATATTTTCAACATAAGGTTTATTTAGGTCGAAAAAAACTTATCCAATGAAATTAGAACAAATTTTAGGGTAATGTTATATTACCATAATATTATTTTTACCTTTAACTACCCTATTTTCCATTAACCATGATAAAGAAAAATTCAAAATTTATTATTCAGCAAAAAAATTTCAATCATATTAGATTAAATATTTTTATACTGATTAGACCCATGTATGTTATTTTTTCTTAATTCAATTCACATAACCGGTAATATTATGTTTAACAATAATCCTGTAGATGTTGTTAGAAGGCGGGTAAAAGAGATGTTCAAAAGTTCAGTAAATTTTTATATCTTCTTCTATTAAAAAAATGACTCTAATGACCGACATTGAATAAATATATGTATTATTTATCTATTTTTACTTTTAATCCTATTTAAATTAAAATAATTATTTAAATTAAAATATCAGTTTTAACAAAAAAGCTATATTTTTCACTATTTATCAAAAAATAGAAACATATCCAAAAAATACCAAAAATTAACCCTTAGATATTTTTGATATTCTAAATTAAAAAATGACGTCTATTTTTAAAAATAAAATTTCTAAGTTTCATAAAATTTTTAATACTATTCATAAACACTTTTTAAATGGCTAGTTTGATAGATCATGATGCTCTCGAACTTTATGTTGTGGTAATAAAATCTATTGAAGATAACGCACCCTAAAATTATAGGGTGTTATATTCTCCCCTCTAATAAATTTCACCCTCTCAATTTTCAACTTTCAGTTTAGCAACATAGGGTTGAGTATTCAAAATTCCTTTATTGAAATCCCAAATCAAAACATGGGTCAATAATAGGAATAATTCAAAACAATGAAAGGGAACTATGAAAGCTACCTGAGATAACACATACAAGGGTTCCATGTTGGAAAAAATGTACAGGAAAGAAATATCTAACCATCATTTTCTAATGGAGAGTGATATAGAACATGTTTATGAGAATCTTAACAATCACAAAGATCTAAATATGTGATGATCTAAGGGTCCATTTGATTAATCAGAAAAAGTACTAGGATTGAATTTTTGGTTTCCAAATCCTTTCCCTAGAGTTGAAGAATAATTTTAATATTCAAACAAGGACTTAGTTGATTTCATTCCCTGCCATAATCATAATATCATCCTTTGGTTGTGCTTTGATCTATTTTTTTTCATCCTTTACTCCTGGAAATGAAAGTTCAAAATGAATCATTCACACCTGATTCACTTTTGATAAATCATGAGCCCCACATATATTTACTTAATCCTATAAATGTTTACTGAATCTAGGATGGTTATCCCAAACTATGTAGTTAAATCATACTTTAACATCAAAAAATGATATCCAATGTTCAAATTACTCCATTCCAACCTCAATAATTCTCCAAAAAAACTTATGTACAAATTAACAGTCTAAAAGGTCTCTAAATTTCCAAAATCAACTGTAACATCAGACTCCTCAAACATATTAATGCATCTTTTATTGCAAAATAACTTTATAACCTCAAAAAAAACTTAATTAAAAAATTCATGGATCCAAATACTTGATGAAGATGTAATGTGGTAAAATCATTAAATATCTCGTTAATCTTATAACCATAGTACAATTGATATTATAATTCTTGAATCCAAATAAAAAATAACATAAATCATTCCACTTCACTCTTAAACCATTAACTATGCTTCAACATATTATTCCTTAATACCTCCTTCATCTCATTTTTATTTTGAAGCATATTCATTATCAGTAGTATAAACGTTTCTTGTATAACCATGCCGATTCTAACCATTGACCAAAACTCAAAGCATAATGTGAGAAACACTAACCAGAGTGATATAGTCATGAATAATAATTTTTGGATCATTGAATGATGGAATCCTCTTATCAATACATTTGTACATAGTATTAACCTAGGTTATCTGTTACCAAATATAAAAAGATGATATCATATACTTAGATATATCCCCAAAGTCATTCATATTGTTATGTTTTATAATATATGTTTTCTAAATCTAATTTACAAGGTTGTTTCTAAACTTCTTTTGATACCAACTATAATTCCACAACCCTTAAATCTCGAGTCAGTGTATTATTTTAATACATTGGTAAGATTAAAATTAATCAAATACTGAAGGACAGAGCAGTTTAACAGTCTTGAAAAATAGATTACATACATAAAATTTACATTGAAATTCAAATCAAAAAATTAAACATAGATAATTCTATGAGAATGCAATTATTATATAATATTAACCCTTCATATTAGTCAAAAAATACTTCTTGGAATCTTGATAAAACAAAACAAAATACAGAGGTGAGCTGATATTCTAATTAAGAGTAAAAAATATAGCGGAATCTTTCATAAATAATCATAATCTTTTACTGAATGGTATAAAATTTAAACACAAGCCTCTTAAATAAATACAGAGCATAATATGAAAAGAATAAATAAAATAATTCATTATAAAAATTCACATAGATATTCTTGTAGTTGAATAATCACATTTCATATCAATAACTAATATCATAATTAGGTAATTCATAATGAAATACATCATAACCATACCATCAAGGCCTCATTCCAAGACCCTACATAAATGGTTAAAAACTCAAACTAGTTTGTCTCATGAGAACTATAGATGCATCAAGGGGATTTCTTTAACTCGTCCAAAAATCGTAGGGATTTCATTAAGTAGTGCACATTCTATAACTTAGTAAGTTAAATACATTCCTCATATAAAAAGGGTGAAACATAACCAAAATAATCATTAATATTATAAAATAGTATAAGAAATATGAATTCATTAACCATAACCCAAGAGTGGTATTAAAATAGAACATCCACAATCTTACAGATCATAAACCATTAAATAAAATATGGTAAATGATATCATATGATATCATCCTCAATTAAGTATAATATCCCACAAAGGATGTTGACCTAGATAAAAATAATCTATTAAAATTATTAAAAATATCTTGATACAATACTTTTTTTTCATTGAAATCATTTATTCAAAAGTCACACACTTATAAAAGAAGACATATAAAAAAATATTTTTGAAGAAAGGTTTACCATAACAATTTTAATATTTTGAAATTAATTAAAATTGTAAAACATTCATGCCCATATAATTAAATCCATCAAACCATTTTGAAAACATGGACACTAATGAGAATGAATTAGAAGAATAAATCATTGAGTCATTTAAAATGATGTCTTAGTTAAATATTCCCATACATAAAACCAAAAAAATATTCCTGTTTGAAATTTTTTAATGAAATAAACAATATACATAAAATGTTTTTATAATCATTTATATACATATTAATAAATATTTATGATAATATCAAGAATATTTGAAATGGATAAATGATTAATTCTTTAAAATTTCAAAACCGTCTCATACCAATTTAAACATTTAAATAATAAGCCCAATATTTTCAAATGAATATATAAATAACATGAAGATAAAATTATTCATAATATAAAATATAATAGGGGATGTACATACACCACACACAAGAAAGAATTTGTGAAAATGACTTATATCTCACGAAAATTAAAACTGAGACGCAATTCCCTTACAAATATCATATCATTAGAGGGAGGATAAATCAATGAGATAATTATGTGTTAAAAATATAAATAAACCAAATATAAGTTTATATTTAGTGTAAACCAATCAGGGGAGATTCCCAAATTTTTTTGGAAGAACATAACCAATGAAAAACATGTTTAACTTAATGAATGGAAATTGAGATAAGATTTACTTTAATTTTGGTCTGATACTCTCCGTAGGTGTCCAAAACTCCTTTATAATGGTTTGAAATGTATTATTAACATCTATAAAAATGATAATAATATTTATTATATAAAATATGATTCATTTATGACTTCATATTACCCGTTTGTTAATAACTTCCAAGTTAAAGCCACATTTTGAGTAATAATCACTTTGTTTTTCGTACTTATTTTGACTTTTTATTCTTGATCTTATTACTAAGATCATGATTTACATAATTCTAGAATGTAAAATATGATTTATATATCATATATGTTCCGAATATATATATATATATATAATATATATATAAATGAAATGGAACACACTGTTCATTGAGACGGTAGGCCGTACGCATGCATGGATGTTGTTTTTATTTTCTTATAGTATTGAATATAAGAAAGTAAATGATATATTTATATATATTATTATAGTATAATTATGTCTTATATTTAATATTTATTCAGTATATATATATTTATAATCATTATTAAATGGTTGTAACAGAGGATGAATCTCATCGCGTTGTGGTGACGGTAGGTCGTACATTGGCACGAGCGACGATATCCATACTTTAATGGTCAAATGGTATGGAATTAGATGGTATTTTAATTATAAATAATAATGAAAAATTAATAATAACTATTTATACCCATTATATTCACCATTAAACCCATAAAAAGAAATTAAAGATGAAAAATTGGTCATACCACGATGTGGAGATGGAAAGCTACACACACACGCGTGGTGATATTATTTTTCACAGGATGGGAAAATAGAGGAATATGGTTGTCCCATAATAATAATAATATCTCATAAAATATTATATGTATTATTTATTACTTTGTTATATAAAAAAAAATTAGGAAAAGGAAGTATAATAAGAAATGACTTTTGTAAGAGTTGGTAAAACAATTACCTCCTCTCAGAGTGACTCTTTTCATTTGCATGAAAGAAATCCTTAGGTTGGATCTATGAAACATTTATGGCCTATAGGATGAATTAATGGATGTTGGGATGAGAAATGGTTATGTTTTGGCCGATCCAAACTGATTTAGATGTCTGAAAAAAATAAAAGGAGAGGCTCCATTTTATAAGAGAGGGGAGGGGATCTTTAGGAAACTCTAAAATTATTAGTCTAATATAAATTGATTTTTGATTTTGAATAGATCCAAAGTGAATTATTTAGAGAATAAGATTATTATGTGTTAAAATCAAATCAACCAAAAAACTTTAAACATTTTTTATTTTATTTTAAACCATATCTTTTTGATTTATCATTAACTAATTTATTAAATATTAATTATGATAATAATATTCTAAATATTAAATTGTTATAAATATTTACTTATATGCTGTCAATTGTACATAAATGGACAATTTATAAAATTCTAGATATTATAATTATCACATTGTTGTTTTTAAATATTTTTTTTCTTTTCAAATAAGTTAATAGAATTTTATTTTTATGAATTATAAAGTTTCAATTTTTACTCTATTCATTACTCTGACATTGAATAAAATAACACAGAAAGATAATATTGAAAAAACATTTAATAAAATTCCAAAATATCATATTAACATTTAAAATTTGTGGATAACCTTAATTAATCCAAATTATATTTAAATTTATTTTTATTTTTAATGTTACCTAATTGATATTTCAACTAAAAAAATTATTAATTAATCACTATTGTGTTATTATTTATGGTAATTATTTAATCTAAAAAGATAATAAATAAGTTACTATGATGTATAAAATTACATTATATTTCCATATAATATATATTATTGACGTTATCTTTTTGTTATCCCCATATTAAAATGATTATATTTATAGGAAACGAGAGTGTGACATTTTTCCACATTCTTTGATAATAATAATATTTTTCATTTTCAAATAAAAGTGTCCATTAAATGATTAAATTTACAACCTTATCTTAAAAGGTTCTAATTTTATTTGTCTGATTAGTTTTTTTTTTGAAATTTTATGTTATGTTTTTAATCATTATCTATTTATTTTAACCCTTATTTAAACAGTTTAACTCTTACCTTGAGTACTTGTCTTTTTACACTATAGATTTAATAGAGTTATTATAAAATTATAAACTAACCCCTATTGGATCATTTATGAAATATTATAAATTACCCTATTTAGTTGGCCTAATTATATATTTTTATGAATTTTATAACATTTAATAAAATTTTACTTATTTTAAAGAACAATTTCTGTCAATTTCGATACTATTCATTATTTTCATTTTAAAAAATATCATACCAACATGATAATATTAAACCAATACTTCCAATATATAACTATAATCTATAATTTATCTATAATTTTTTTTATGTCATTAACTATTCCAATTTATATTTATTATAAATTTTTTTAATAACATTTATTTGATATCTCAATTGATTAAAAAATTACTGCATCATTATTATAGAAGCCTCTAATTATGTTATTTATACTAAAAAATTAAAAATAAACTATAATTAAGAATATATATTTCTTACCTTTCAAATGAATAATTATAGTCGAATTTATGTTGTGAATAACACAATATTAAAAATGATTTATTAATTAAACTTTGAAAATTACATTTTTAACATTCTTTATGTAAAATGTAATAAATTTCATAATATAACAAAAGTGGCTTAAAAAGGATCATATTTTCAAACTAAGGTTTATTTGGATCAAAAAACATGTATCCAATGAAATTAGGACATGTTTTGGGGTAATTTTATATTATTATAACATTATTTTACCTTTAATTTCCCTTTTTACATTTAATCGTGGTAAATAAAATCCAAAATTTACTACTCACCAAAATATTCATAATTATTACTACCATGTATGTCTATTTTTAAAAATTCAATTCATAAAAATTGGTAATTGTTTTAATGCTAATCTCGTAGATGTGCCTAGAAGGCGGGTAAAAGAGTTGTTCAAGAGTTTAATAAATTTTTATATTTAATAATAATAAAAAAAATTATTATAGTGACCAACATAATATTAATATATTTATTCCTTATCTATTATATCTTTAATATCAATTCAAATTAAAATAAATATTTAAATAAAAAAATTTGTTTTTAACAAAAAATGCATTATTTTTCACTATTCAACAAAAAATTGAAAATTTTTAGAAAAATACTAAAAAGTCACCATAAGATAATTTTGATATTCAAAATTCAATAAAAAATTCTATCTTCAGATATAAATTTTATTAATTTCATAAATTGGTTAATACTATTCATTACCGTTTTTAAATGGATAGTTTCATAGATCATGGTGAACTCAAAGTCGGCATTGCATGCAACACATGCTATTGAAAATAATGTACCGTGAAATCTTGGGGTGTTAAAATACCAATGTTACATTATGATGAATATATATAGGTAATGTTAGATAACATCTTGATCCAACATTTTTTATTGAAGAGGAATGGTATGTTGGGTGGGTTTATATAACACAATATAGGGGAATTATTTATTAATTTCTAAGCTTAGGTTTTGGATTCTATATGATAAATTAATCCCAAGAACAAACCTTCCCATGGGGGTTCCCATGTGTTATAAGAAATAGGAGTGTATTTAATTATTAATAAGGATATAAATTTTAATAATTAAAATAATACCTTTATTGATGTCGAAGTGAGTCTTTTATATTAATAATTGATTTTAAAAACATAAAATATAATATAGGTTTTGGATGATTCAATAAGGATTTAAAAAATTAATAAAAAAATTAAAAACACATAATTTTAAATCTAAAATATATATTTGTTCATGGATACTTATATGTCATATATTTCATAACTCATGGGTCATTATGAAGTCGTAATGCATACCGTATATTTATGTCATATTGAATTTTTATTAAAAAATTGAAATATCTTTGAAAATTATGAAAAAATAACCATTTGATAATTTTGACATGAAGATTTTGAAAATCATAATAATTTTAGAAAAACAATTCTATATATATATATATATGAGAATTTACACTTTTAAATCAAAGTCCACATTTATTGAAAAATACTTATTTTTGTTGACAATAATAGTTTTCTCAAACCCTTTAAAAAAATTATATTTCACTTCATAAAAGTATATTATCATTTAATTAGTATTATTTAATGATACAATTTTATAATGATTATATTTCAAAGGATATAAAATTCATCAAAATGTGTTTCTTCATTGAAATGAGACATATCCCAAAAATACAATTTGTGTCTCATTATATAAAAATATAATATTAATTAGAATCATTATATAATCCTTATAAAGTAATAAAAGATAAATATAATCATTATAAAAATATAAAAATTTATGATTCTAAGGCCTAGATATATAACCCTTTATTGAACCAAGGAATTTCCTAAAGGCATAGTGTGCGATGGTAATACTTTCATGGGGTGGTTGGGCGAAAATGATTTGTGATGGGATATTGATGATCTTGAACTTATCTTATAAATAGTTTCACTGATGCTTTAATTTTTGAATCTCATATTGGTTTTGGTAATTTGAAAATTATATCAATTCTATCTCCCTGGTATACTTTGATATATGGGCTTTATAAGGTATGATCCAACTAGTCGTGCCCATCACTTCTCTCATGTATATTAACTGGATTTATCATATCTTTTAATATATACTAATCATAAAAAGCACTATATAACCGATATATTATCAATAGTTATGATGTGCAATGGAATTTTTTGCCTGATAAGATATAAAGGACAAAAATAAGAATTTTTGTTCATGCGTTTCTATAATTTATTCATTAGGAATTTATTTATTTGAAAGGAAATTTCAATAATAAACCTTTTGTTCAATACATTCTTCCCCCATTCAGAATGTTAACCCTTGAAATTTTCATTTCATGCATTAAAAATAATGAAGTTATTTCTATTTCATTTCCACTTCTTGTTCCAAAGATTCTTCCTAGAACTTCTGGTTCCACCATAACACTTTGAGTTGGCAAGTTATCTTGTTTCATATAACCTTGTTTATATGATATAAGATCTTCACTAACTACTCCTCACATGAAAGAACATTCTCCAATGGATCCACATTTGGGTTTAATACACGGTATGGGTATGGTATAATATTCCTCAAGAGGGATATATGGAATAAATCGTGTACTTGAGATTTATTAGGTGGGAATTCATGTCAATAGGCCACTACTCTAATGAGATTAAGAATCTTGGAGGGGTTGATGTATCTCAAACTAAGAATTACATTTTTCCCAATCCTTATGACTCTCTTCAATGGTGATATATAAAGGAAAAATTTATCACCAACCAAAAACTCCACATCTCTTTAATAATTATATGGAAAAAAAATTATTGATATTTTTTGGATTTCATATAGTGATGAATAGTTTAAAACTTCTCTTTCATCTCTTGTATAAGATCTGGTCCCATCATTTACCGATATCCAACATCATCCCATTATGATGTTGTCTAACCATATTCCCATACATAGCGTCATAAGGTTACATTTTAATTATAGAATTGAAACTATTGTTATATGAGAATTCATCTAGGTGATGGTGTTAATCCTAATATACTTGGAAATATATTAAACATGATCTCAATATATTCTCCATAGGTTAAGTGGTTCTTTAAAACATACCATTTGTCTGATGTTGATAAGAAGTACTAAAGTTTAGTTCTATATCCAATTATTTCTAAATGATTCTACAAAACATTCAGGTAAACCTTCGATCTTGATCAAATAAAATACAGAGTGTAAATCCAAGCAGTCTTACTACATCCCTTATAAATATCACAGAAAATGTTTGAGGAGATAAATCATACTTTATTGAAATGAGTTGCATAAACATGGTAAGGCATTAGAATACCACCTAGATATAGTTTTTTTCATTTAGGTTTCCTAGGTAGTTATATGACTAAATCCATGATAATCTTTTCCCATATCCATAATAGTTTGGGAAATGGTTGGATCATACCCTTATAATTATTTCATTTACCCACGAATTATTTGGATACTAAGAACTGAGATATAAATTTTACAATATACCTATTCATGTTATCCCACTAGAATTTTTGTTTGAAATATATTTACATCTTTGTGTTTTTGGGATTAATAGGGAAGGACAAGCTTTGTACATCATCTATAAGTTCCTTTAATATTCTTGTTTTTGGTACACATTTATGGTATCCAAGAGTTATAACTTGATCTTTAGAAATGTTAAACATCGGAATAATCATTAATTTCTTTTGTAACACCTTTTCAACATTATGATCCTCCTTGATTATATCAAGAATATATGGTTGATAAATTATGTGATCATTGTTGGATGTATATCGTTTTATAGTTCATATAACCACCATTTCCATGTCCAATAATATTGGATCCCATGTAATCCTAATCATTGATAGAGTTTCAGATCCTTTTTACTCAAAATATTCCAATTTTTGTTCTTTCTCATGATGGTAATTGATTTAACAATCATAATACTTGATCATATCTAACCACCTTTGTTAGTTCATATTTATCTCCATTTGTGTGACTATATACTTAAGGATTCTATGATAAATCTATATGTCCCCCTTCTCCCCATAGAGTTAATATTTCCAAATCATCAACGTGAAGATAACGATATCCAATTCTAGATCATGTTTTGGGTGGTTCATCTCATGGATTATTAATTGTAAGGAGGAATATTCTATCCATTTGTTATCTTTCATGATTAGAAAACCCAATCACTATTTGGAAACATAGTTGGAGATCAAAAATAATTCTCCATTGGTGGGTTATATGATCACACATACAATTATTTTCCTTTTCCTCAACTCTTTTAATCTCTCTTTATATTCACTTGTCCATAAAAACCAAACTCTATTATGATTTTTCGTAATTAGTGGGATTCACAATCGTGAAAGGTTTCTCCAAAATTTCTGATAGAAGTAAGATAATCCAGGGAAAATATCGTTTTTCACCACATAGGTTGGTTTGGGACATCCTTCAATTGAATTTTCTGAAGGATCCACAAATATCCATTTTTTGGTGATGAATTCCCTAGGAATGTTACTTTCTCTTTGTAGAACTCATATTTACTGCACATCACAATTAATTTTTCCTTTCACAAAGTCTTTAGTAAAAAATTCCGATATTCCCCTTGTTCCACCTTGATTTTGGAGTACATAATAATATTCTCTAAAAATACTAATTTTTTTAGGGTAATCTATGAAGACTATATCCATATAGTCTATTAGAATTGATGGAGTATTAGTGAGTCCACATAGAATCACTATGAACTCATAGTTACTTTAAATTACATGAAAAATAGTCTTTCGGATATACTCCTTTACATTCAATTGATTATATACTGACCTAATATTCACCTCAGATATATATTGTTCTCTACTTTGCTGATCAAAAAATTCGTAAATCCGTGGAAGGTGATAATTGTTATTTATTGTGATATTTTTGTGCTCACGATAATCAATGAAGATGTTAATTTACCCATCCTTATTCATGACTAAGAGGACTAGTGCACTCCACTGTTATGTAATTCAATGTAAAAACCCTTTATCCATATTCTATGAAAACTTTATATTTTCCTATTCATGTTCAACAATGTCTATTTTATATGCAGTCTAGGATATTGGAAAATATTTGGGTATAATATCTATTGGGAAATGAACATATTGATTAGGAGGAATACTAGGAAATTCTTCAGGATACACATTAGTGAACTCCCTTATAACAGGCATGACAACAAGGATGTTTTTTCCTTTAGACTCAATCATTTGTGCTAGATACACTTTCTTTAATGGAAAAATATCCATGTTTGAAATGATGAAATCAAGTAATATTCATCATCTTATTTATACATGTATAGTATTCAAGGGAAATTTTGATACGGAGGGTGATTTGATTCTCTTAGATATTTATATTAGCTCTATATAATGAAATACGATCCTTTACATGAATAACATCAAATTATTATAAATGGAGTATCTCATATTTTTCTGAAAAATTCATCCCAAAATTTTTGAGAGGGATAAATTATATATTTCTCAAGAAAAAAGGACACATTTATCATTTTACATGATAAATTTCCTTCTATGTTTTGAGGTGGTGTTGGAATAGTTCTACTAAACTTGTGTGCTATGAATTAATGCATATAACCAAAATAAAATAGTATATTCACTATCCCTAACTGAATTCCTAACATACTTGTCACCACTAAATGTTCAGGATTCATCTCACTAGTTGTGATGGAATAATATTTCCCTTACTCTCTAGTACTTGGACGTTAATGTCTTTAATTTTTATAGAATTTTATCGGCTTAGTGTTTCTATACACTTTGTGTCATTGTTTTTTTTGTAGTTGAAGCATTGGAAAATTGGATGAGGGTTGATAGGTGGATTCCTTTATTCCATCACATTGGTCGGTTTCTCTTACTAGAAATTTCTAGCTAGGTTACATTTATTCCTACACATAAAGGATTTACCTTTACTCTTCATCCAATTTTTAGGATTCTTGTTCCCTCACTTTTGTTAAGTGGGCTATTTGACATTATTTCCACAATTATTATTCTCCATTGAACCACCATGATTATAATCCATTTTTTCTTCTTATCTCTAGATGAATGAGACCCTTCAGATTTGTAGATCTATATTTCAACATTAAGGGAACATCAAAAAATTTCCTAAAAAATTCATATTCTTGAATCATCTATATATTCCATGGAATCATCTTTATCCCACCAATGAAGTGGTCAACTTTATTTTTTTTGGAGATGAAAAATCGAGAGCCATTCCTAAAATTCATGGGATTTTTTCCTCATATACCATGATGTATTTGTCTTTTTTTCTTAAGGATAATTAAATTCATCTCCATTTTATGTCATACAGTGTTAGGGAAGTATTTATCCAAAAACATTCTCTATAATTCATTCCACTCCATCACATAGATGTCCTTTTCAGGATATGTATTTTTGACCAACGTCTACTATTGATATGATTATCCTTCCATATGATAAATATCTAGCACAAAATTCTCTTACATAGATCATTAATGGAAATCAAGGATCTTTTCAGTGTATTTGATCCATTTTTCTATTATAAAGGGACTGGTCGATGCATTGAAATTCAAAGGACTTTATCACAGAATGTTCTAAATAATAAGTTTCTATTACTTGGGGGGAGGATTTAGGCTTTCCTCCAAATTTTATGTTTTAGTTCAAAACATGATTTAATTGATAAATTATTGTTATTATGTTCCCTAATCCTACTCCCATCGAGCTAGTAATCTCATTTGGAGAGTCATCACATTATCCCTGACATTGGTTGTTGACTCGGCATATCCTATTTCTAGCTATTAACTATAAAAAAGGTAAATTTAAGGACATTACTTTTAAACTATTAAACAAAAATACCAAACCATGAAAATTAAAAGTAAAAATCATAATTAAAATATATTAGAAAACCAATTAATTTCTTGGTTTCAATCTATGTTATTAATGATCTATTTTTTGAAATAATATTTTAGGTGCCTTTTTTTCTCTTAATAATTGTTCTTAACGATATTGTGAATTTTCCAAAGTATATCACCAAGGAGAATCACAACAAGAATGTATAAAGACTCATTTTAATGCCCAAGTTAAATATGAATTCGATCTCAATGTGCCCTTTTTAGGGTTATTACCCCTTGGTACAACTATTCCGGAGCCACATCCACTTGAATTATCGAGACATGGATGTGTTTTCTTGGAAAAACTTTACTCAATACTTTACCAAAATTTAGATATATTTTCCTATGTTAATTCTTATCTATAATTAATTTACTATATATATATAAACCCACTCTCTATAAGTAACTATATTTTTCAATGATACCAAATATGAAAATACATATTTTAATACATGTTAATTCATGAATTATTACATAATGACACAATTAATACTACCCTGGAAGAATGTGATGCCTATTTTATTTTATTAATTAGTTACATAACATATAAAATAATAAAATATATAGAAAAAAATGATTTAAAAAACTCTATAACATGAACTTATATTATAGGTATCCTCTAAAAATTTCATGGGATAACATGGGGACATACATGAGAAAGGGTTAATCTATAAAGAATTGTGAGGGAATAATTAAAGAATAACATGGTGGAATTAATATATGTGAGTCCATAGGCATATCAATAAGACATAAAATGGGTTATGATCATAATATTAATAAATTATACATTAGATAACATTATAACTTAAAGGAAACACCAAAATCATGCAAAAACATAAAACAATACAAAACCATATGTCAAGGAAAACTCCCAAAACACAATCACATGGCTCAAAATTCCTGTAATAAGTTAGTTTCACTCCCTAATACCACAAATAACATCTCATGATAAAAAAATAATTATATAAGGCATTGGAGTGGGTTTCACGACCCAACAAAATGGGGCCCATGCCAAAAATCTCTAATCCCACCTAGAATTGGCCCAAAGCTGGTGACTAGTGCTGAGTAGGAATATCACATAGATGGGAGGAATTTTCCTAAAGTATCTATATGAAGGCACCTAAAAACACTACCATGAAACAATGAAAAGATATAAAAATATGGAAACTAAAATTAATTCACACATCTATCACAAACCAGATTACAGAAGAAGTACAGAAACCATAAAAAGGAAAAAACACATACCCCCCAAATAATATGAAGCATGAAACCAAATCCGAAGGATGTGATCACTATAAAATGAAACACCTAGAAATATCCACTTCCCAGCTAAGGAAAACACCTTGGTTGGTCAATCTCACTATGCTCTACCTTACTAAGGTCCTTTAAGGACTCCATTGAAAGGCATGCAGTCTAAAAAAGACCCAACATGTGTGGGAAAAGCCCCTTCCGGGGGAGTATAACAATACTTAGTAGGTGCCCAAAAAACCAAAATTAAAAAGGAGAAACCTAAAGGCTACAGTCCAATCAACGTTGCATGATGGAATCCAACCTAGAGAGGAACTCTATATAGAACCATCCTCGACTAAAAATGACTAGTTTTCTCTATCCATTGGGGGGGTCAACCTAGATATGCGAAAACACCAAAAGGAATCCCAAAATCACATAGATATACTCACCATAGAATCCATGTCTCAATATGTTCTAATCACATAGTCAGTAAGAAGTTTCTACTGGTGGCTATAAATATAACATAAAAACACGATAACACACTCCACAATCTCATCCATCCTATATGGAACCCTTATGATAGATTCACTCCATTTGGAACAACTTTACCATTCTTGATGGTTCGTCTCAGAGAAAATGCTTCATAATTAACAACTCAACTGGGAAAAATATATTTTTGAACTCCAAAAGGCCTTGTAAATGCTATCCTATTCCCTACATAAGGTTTTAATAACCCCAGTGGGGTGGACATCCCATGACCACTGCAATCAATTAAGGGAACATTACTCTAGAATATGCATCATTTTCATCCTATCTAACAAAATTGAACAGAGGGACCCACGCCACACCAATACCTTTCAGTAAAGGGAGAACTATCTTCTAACCATCTCGAGAAACCTCGATCACTCATTAATGGTGTGGACTACACCTCAATATGTCATGTGAGAAATAATTCCTAACCATGCCCTACACATAATTGGAAGAGGGACATCCTCCTCTTAACTATACTCATAAGACAAGGGATCACTAACTCAAATGGAGGACTAACTCCTTTAAAATACTTGAATACAAAGAAATACTACTCGGTACAAGAGGAACTGAACCCTGGTACAATATGGGAGTACTAATTAAAGGATAGAGGACCTGAACACTCATAAAAAGGGGAAAACAACTCTATAAATGGAGGACCCAAAACTTAGCATGATATGGGAGTACAAATTTGTGGATATAGGAACAACACCCTGGCATGATAAGGGAGTACCACTCTACCAACAAGATTATAATTGGGGACCTTCACCCTGACATGATATGGGAGTACTGACCCAAGGCTAGTGGAAAATCCCCCTAAAATGATCAGGGAGTACCTACTCTACTGGGACAACATGTATGGAGGACCCATATACTAGGATGATAAGGGATTTTTTAATCCAAGGATAGAGGACTCACTCCCTAACACGATTGGGTAGTACCCATTTTTTCTATACGTCGCATATATAGGACCCACACCCTATGATAGTAGGGGAGTACCATCTCCATTGATATAGGATCGAAAACCTAGACCAATAGGGGGTACCTACTCTATATCTATAGAATGTATTGAGGTCCTATACCATAGCACGTTAGGGGAGCAATTTCTCTTACTACTCGAATGATATGATGAAATAATTACCTTATCTGATAGGGAAGTACTATCCATGAAAGAACTACCACATGGGTAGAGAACCCACACCCACATCATGGGAAGTTCCTTCTATACCAATGTTGAGATGTAAGGGAAATCTGCACCTTGATACCACAATGGAGTATCGGTCCCAGCATCTCTCTCTACGAACCATACCGATCTACCACATTGAATAAGAACCTAATACAATAGGGGAGCATTGCTCCATTAGCCAAAACAGTCTAGGGGACCCACATCCAAAGGTTATAGAGAAGTGTACCGACCTAAACGTGAACTAGTGATCCAACCAAATCACTTCCCAAGGATAATCACTTACATTATAGAATCATGCTCAAATCACAACACATCATATCTTGCAGGCTACTATGGAGACCACCATTGTGTCCACTCAGAAAACTGCTCAGGATAGGCTACTCTCAAGCCAAAATATGAGTTCTGGAGAAGCAGATACACAAGTTGGAATATATAAATAGTGTAGATGGATGGAAATAGGTCCCACATGGTATCTGAACCAACCCATGCAGCTAGATGTGTCCCCATTTTACATGGATTGGATGGCCATGTAGTTCTAGACGACCTATAAAACCCGTACCTGGAAGATCCTGGCTCACCCAGTTCCTAGCCTTATTCTTTCAACACACAAATCAGTCAGTAATCCCTCACACATGGTGCGTACCATGGGTACATGGTGTGTCCAAGATAAATTTCTTCATGAACATGTTGTTTGTTCATGCCCATTTCTATCACCTCGTTCCTGTGTACAATGGCCATGTACTTTTACATGACCATTTACTATAACACAACAACCCTGAACATGTCCTCTAGCCACAAAACTTGGGGTAACTACATTACATGTAACTCCATTACATGGTGTGTACTTCTTAGAATTCATCTTCCCTTAATGGTAATAAAACATGGCATGTCTCACTAGTTCACACGTTGCACATATAGGAATTCCGATGGGAATCTCCCTACGAGTTACCCGATTCACCCCACTTTCCCCTAAAACCAAGAGAATGACCTAGAAGGGACCTTTAGAAATCGTAATAGTTTTTTACAACCTTAACATAACTCATAAAAAATGGGATTATGACTAAAAAAAATATAGCTACCTAGATAGTGAAATGCCAAATATTGGGTCCCAAATGATGCCCATATCATGGTGATATTTAATCTGATGATGATTGCTTCAATAAATGGATATTGGAAGAACCTTATCACTTCGACTCTTCAAAATTTCATCCATAGCTCAATGTGGGAGAGGAGGAGAACCTCTCATATTATTTCGTATACACAAAATAAAGGAAGGGTAGTTTCAAATGATTTAATTAAATAAATCAATTGTGTCCATTTTAACACGTCGCCAGCAGCTTTACATTGACCAAAATACTGGTGATAAAATGTTTTATGTCAATCCTTGGTTAGAAATTATGTTATTAACAAATCCATGACATTAGAATTCAGATCCAAGACACCTCTTGTGAGTTGTTCAAAATTTCAAGGGAAATTGTGTGCATGTGAAAAAATATATTTAGTATTTTCAATATCACTATGCCAAGGATCTCTAGGCCACCAAATACCATGCTGACTCAGCACCTATATTTTTAATTATTCTTATAAATAATGAAAAGTCATATAGGTTAAAAATAATTTCATTTCATTATCCCAAATTTTAATGATTTGCCCTAAAAAGTGAAAGCCTAAACATAAGGGAAAGTAAAATAAGCTCTACATTGGAACTCATGTTCCTGCAAGATTACCAAGGGTTCTCATGCTTTATATAAGAATGTAATTAGGCGAACCACCTTTCCCAAACTATACTCACATATAGATCCAACCAAGATAACATTAAGAAAAAATCAAGTACATGTCACCTCAGTTGCAACATGTGGAAAACACCAAGCACTATAGTCCATCTACAGTCGTAGGGTATAACAATAAACTATCTCACTCACATGATTCATGTACTGCCATAAATCCCACGTTCATATTTAACCTTGGAAGAACTGCACCAAGTGCTACTCTAGAAAATGGAACTTAGGTTTGATTCCAAGCATATGAGGGTACCAATGAAAAAACAGGTCTTCCTAAGTGTAAACATTGGGTCTCATCAGGACCTTCATCTCTGAACCTCCTACTGTAACATAACTCACCAAACATAAAACACTTCCATACACACTAGTGTCATCCTAGCTGAGTATGGATGATATGAAACCAATCCACATTGTGGAAACATCATAGGTACAAACTCTTCCTCCAAGGAGAGGTTCTATGAAAGGATCTCACTCCATCAGGGTTTCCAAGAATAAGTTTCAAGCAGAAAATCTCCACTGAATCTTATGGACCTTCTCTAACACTGTAGTTACAAACCACATCGTGAACACACAAGTAAAAGTAAATCATCCAACACACCTTTATACTATCCTATTTGGAAGGAAATGACACACTCACACTATTTTGATCGCAACACAAAAATTCTCCTCAACAGGGAATGTATCCCACTACCTCAAGAGTCCAAAGATATATCAACAACACTAACATTGGATTCTACTGATGCCCTGTGTCAGCCCATTTAATCATCAAACAAGAAGAATAATGAAAATATCACCTCAAAAAAGTTTCTAATAATTAATATCACAGAAAGTATAAAAGACATAGAGAGAACCTCATTTTATCCTCATAACTTCTTGGTGAAAGGCCTGTATGGAAGGTGGTTATCCTCTCCCCCGTCATAAAGATCTCAAAGCCTAGTATGGACCACCTAGGGAATGAGATGGAAACAACTTGAACCACTTCCAACTACTAACTACACTCCCCAATCCTCCTCCATGTCCAACACCATGTGGAACTCCCTACTCTAATCACTGACTCTTCCAGGGTGGCATGTTAAATGAATCCCTATCAATAGAATAATAGGTCATAGAATCTCTATAAAGTTTTCCACTGTCATCAAAAGTGTAAAATCACCTATCATTTTGCTAGCCTGGTCCCCAAAACAGCTCCTACTATACATTTCATCTTGCCTAAGAATGGTAATGGGTATACCTTCTTCTTCACAATCCTATCATCTTACATATTCTAACTACTATACACATCTTAGCCAAAAGACCACCACCATGGGAACATCCACCCTTCCCCCTCTAGGAAGATCTATACTACTAGTGCTCTCTATAGTACCCCCACATAAGAGGGAAAGAACAAGGAGAAAACACATACTTGGACATCTTAGCAATGTCTCTGATCAATGGTCCCAGCATTGAAGAATGGGTCTCATACCATATCTAGGGAGTATGATGACATGATTGTGAACCTGAATGAGTACTCTTCCATGGTTATGATACCCTACCAAAGCTATAGAAGCTCCTGGATATGAATTTATCTCAATGGTTCTTGGTAAAACTCTTCTCTGAAGAGATACTCAAAGTCCACCCAACGGACTGCTACCTCACAATGGGACTGCATCACAAGACTCCACCATCGCCCAACCAAACCCTTATGAAGGGTCACCCCTAGGAACATCATCTGACCAGGAAATTTACTCATAAGAAAAAAACATGCATGATTGCCTTGATCCAGTCATCAGCTACATAGGGGTCTGGGACACCCTAATACAACAGAGGCCATTTCCTTTGGAACTTGTGGAACACACTGAGCTAGAATACATCATCAACCTGAATTGTTGGCACAAATACCTACACAATTGGCGGTGGCTTAAGTAGAAGACCACCTAGAGGTACTGCTTCAGAAAAATTTCGCTTCACTGAAGCCTACTCAAGTGGAGCATTGTCATCACATTTCCACCATTTAACCCCATTTGAATGTCATCATGGTGGAATCCTGTAGTAGAATCCAAACATGCCATGGTCAAAGAATATATATAGGGAGATGAATCAATAAGGACAAGGAAACCACAACCCATTCCTATTTGATGCATGAACCATTATTTCCCTATGGACAGTGTACTAATGTATAATGTCTAAAATTATTCTATTATAGTCCTTCTAAATGGACAGATTGTCTTCCAAACTAACACCATAACCTTAATCCTGATAAAAGAACTTGAAAAATATTAACAATGTTGCTATGAAACCCATCCAAGATCACAAAAATGGGGTCCAAAAGTGAATGTCATTTGATACCAATATGTTATGACCCAAACCAACTGGGCTCAATATACAAATCCCTAAACCTACCTCTAATAGGATTGGGGATGGATAATAGCACCTAGTAGGCGTATCGCAAACATGTAAGTCCTTGAGGTATGCATCTATATACATGCAGCCACAAACACATCAATTAAATAGTGAAAATATATAAAAAACATGAAAACAAAAATTATACAGACATATATCCCAAAACATAGTACATCAGAAGCACTAAAAGTGTAAAAGGGAAAGTTACATACCCACATATACTATTGTGTCAAACCTGTAAAGAAGGGTGAGATCACTATCAAATGAAACTACCAGAAAAATCCTCATCCAAGCTTTGGAAAACACCTCATCTAGTCTAGCTCACTAAGTTTCTCCTACCTTAGGTCCTCTAGGGAATCCATTAAAGGACATGTGGACTGCATGAGAAACAACACGTGTAGGAAAACCCCATTCAACGGTGAGTATAAAAATACTCACTAGGCACCCTAAAAAACCAAAAGAAATGTTATAAACTGAAAGGAAACATTATTCTCAACCTATCTAAAGGGAACCCAACTGAGGGAGGAACTCCATCTCATACCATCATTTTGTAAACAAGCATAGTATGCTCTGTCCATAAGGGGTGTATAACCAGACATATTACAAAACCACAAGGACTCTCAAAATCACAATGATATACTCATATCAGACTCAATGTCTCAAGATGTTTATACCTTATAGCTAGGTACATGCTTCTACTCAAGGATCTAAAGGTAACACACAACTAGGATAAAAAATTCCACATGATCAGCCATTTTATATACCACTCATTCGAGAGAGACACTCCATCAGAAAAATTATAGCATTACTGACGATATTTTCAAGAGAACACACTCTATCAGGAATAACTCACTAGTTCAAACTCTACTACCCAACACCAGATATCCTGTGAATGCTAACCCACATCTTGTGAATGGTCTAAATAATCCATGTATAGATTCCCGCCCCTCACCATTACACACAATTGAGGGGGTTTTTCTCTAGACTTTGAAAATCATTAATTATATCTAACAAGAGAGAACAGAGGGAGGCGCACATCACCACTTTCATGAAGTTAAGGGATTATTATATCCTAACTATCCCATTAAATCTATTTTGCTATTGAATAGAGAGGACTAAACCTCATTATTTCAAGGGAGAACCAACTCCTAAAAATGTACCTCATATAAATGGTTTATGGGACCACTCCTCATAACTATACTCATCATCCGAGGGAGCACTAATTCCAATGGAGGAACTGTTCCCCTCTACTACTCGAATTTGGGTGAGTACTACTTTATATATGAGGACCCGAACTCTAGAAATGTAGGGGGTAATACTCAAAGTATAGAGTACCCAACCCTGATACAAGAGGGGAGTACAACTCCATAGATAGAGGACCCACACCATGGTATGAAATAGGAGTACACATTTGTGTCTAGGGAACCCACACCCTATAATGAAAGAGAAGTAACTCTATAAAAGAATGACCACTATGGGGGGCTCGCACCCTAACATGACATGGGAGTAATGAACCTAGGATAGGGTACCCATTCCTTTTTTTGATAGTAGAGTGCCAACTTTTCCAAAACAACACATATGGAGGACCCACACATTGGAACGACACTAGAGTTCCAACTCTGAGTATAGAGAACCTGAACAATAACACGATAGGGTTTTAACCACTCTATCTATACCCCAAATATGTATATCCCCCACCCTAAAATTGTACATGAGTTCCAAATATATGGAGAGAGTACCCCCACCCCAGTCTAACAAGGGAGTACCTACTCTATCTGGACAACGAGTATGGAGGGTCCACACCCTGGCAGGGCAGGGGAGTGTTGTCTCTAACTACTCAAATGATATGGTGAACTCACTTCCTGGTTGTATAGGGGAGTACTATCTATGAGAAAAATACCTCATGGGTAGGGAACCCTCACTCATGTTAGGAAGAGTCTCATCACAATTAAAATATAGAGGTTTGGGAAACTCGCTCTTTAATGCCACATAGGTGTACTTGTGTGACCGTCTCTCTATAAGAACCACACAAATCTACATTATCCACCAATTTCCAATGAAAGGATAATCAAACATATCATACCTCGCATCATAACACTACCACAAATAGGGTACCCACACCCTTATACAACAGGGGATAACCACTCTACCAGCCTAAAAAGTTTAGGGAGCCCACATCCTAAGGTGATAGGGTTGTGTACTCACCCTAACATCAACCCTATGATCCACCCTGATCACAAACCAAGGATAAGTGATGCTATTAGAACATCATGCACAAATAATGACACATTGTATCTCTTAGGCCACTATAGAGGCCACTACCATGTTCTACATGGAAAATTTATTATGATCTCACAATCCTGAATACAAATTCTGGAGAATGATATATACAAGGAAAAATATCTAAAGAAGATATCATAAAAGAACACAACATACATTAGGGTCTACACAACATTTGAACCTTCACAAGAACTTAGTGGTGTCCCCAATTTACATGTATTGTCTAACCATGTTGGTTTACATGGTTTGTATAGCCCGTACATGGCATGTTCTTCCACATTTAGTTTATGTTTGTGTCATTTCATCACACGGTTTGACCAGTTGTACCTCACACATGGAATGTACCAATGACTACATGACATGACTTAGATAAGAGGCATCTTGGCCATGTTTTTTTCCATTCATGTGACCAGAACCCCATGCTCATATACATTATTTGTTTATTTTTACTCAACCATGTACTATTACACATCTACCCTAGCCATGTCCTATAGCCACATAACATGGGGCCAATACATTTACTGTTACTCTAGTACATAGTGTGCAGTCACAAAATGTAATATTCCTTGAATGAGAATAATAAACTAAATGTATCACTGGTTTTTATGCCGTGCATATGGAAATTTTGATCGAAATCGCCCTACAAGGTTTCTGATTCATAGTGGTTCTTCCCGAAACCTACATACCATCTATGAAGAGATCTCAAGAAATATAATAGGGATGTTAAAAAATAAAAAATGAATAATAAATGTTATCAAGACTAAAACTAAAATACACCTACCTCAATGGAGAAACACTAATGCTTTGGGTCCCAAACGAGGCCAAAAATTGTTCTACCTCTTGATTTGATGATGATCGACACCACGCACAGAGATCAGCAACACCTAGTTTCTTTTATTCAGAATTGTCTCATCTATCAGCGAAATGGGTAGAGGATGGGAGCCTCTCCTCTAGCCTCATGCACACCAATGGGGGGATGGTAGGTATAATTGATTAAACTAAATTAAATCAATTATCTTGTTTTTAATACCCCGTCACAAACTCGCCTCTGAGCGAAATCCAAGAACTAAAATAATTTATGTCATGCCTAGTGTAAAAATGATGTTCTAAAATCAATTGTGTACTTATAATTTCAATTAGAGAATCCACCCAGGAGTTATTCCACACTTCAAGAGAAATTGTATGTGCGTGAAAATGTATATATAATATTTTTAATATCACAGTGTCAAGGATGTCAGCTCCCTGGAATCCTGCACCGACTAAGTTCCCGACTTTGAAAATATTATTTGAAATTTTCTAAAGAATTATATATAAAAACACTATTCGTTATAGTGGTATATAATTTGAATACCACCCATAACATTCATATCAAGTAAATACATAAGTGTGCCACATAGATAATACCACCTAAAGATATATTTCATCACTTTTAAAAACATGATTAAAGATTGTGAGATAGATACATAATATTCCAAAATCAATTAATGGTATATTCATATTGATTCATATTGTTGATTGGAAATGAGGATGGGTATTAAGTACATAATTAGTTGGAAAGAAAGAATCACAAGATAATTTTTTCCACATAACCTCCCTACATGAAGATTCAAATAAGGGATTAATGAAATTGAAAGTGGTATATCATCACTTAGAAATCATAATGATACTATGGGGGTTTATAAGAATATATCCCAACATGAAAAATTGGGAATTTAAATACATAATGTATATAAGGTTCTTTATTAAAGAGGAGAATGAGAGGATCCCTTACCTTGAGAGGGTGCTTCTTAAACCTTGGGGGATGGTTTTTAGAATATTAGGTAACCTTAGGAGGAATATAGAGAGGGAAAGTGCGATAAATTCATGGTATTGGAGTTTTTAGTAAATAATAATGGGATATTGGGTTGGTTTATATAGAAAAAGAAAAAGGAATTTTTATTAATTTCCAAAAATAACTTTTAGACTATATGATAAATTAATTGAAACTAGTAACTTTTCCATGGTTTTTTCCAATGTTTTCTACCAAATAAGAGTTTATTTAATAATTTTATAAGGATAATAACTTAAATAATTAAAATAATACCCTTTCTGATGTGAAGTTGAGTCATGTTTGTAAATAAATTCTTTTAAAACCACAAAATATAAATTAGGGTTTGGGGGATTCTTTATGGTTTTATAAAATAGATAAAATAAATTCCAAAAAAAATATTTTAAAGAGGAAATATATATTTGGTCATGGATTCCTTTTATTGAAAATATTACATCTCGTATGGGTCATTATGATATCACAGTACATATCTCCTATTTATTCCCTATTAAAGTTTTATTAAATTTTTTGACTGTATCATAATATTTTGAAAAATTGACCATTAGATAATTTTGACATATTGATTTCGAAAAAATATATTTATTTTGTCAAAATAATTTTCCAAATATGATAATTTACACTATTGAATAAAAATCCCATTTATTGAAATGTATTAGTTTTTTCCATAATAGTTTTCTGAAAACTTATAAAAATTACTTTTGAGTTCATAAAATTGTATGATCATTTAATAGATATTATTTTATAATAATATTTTATAATTATTATATTTTAAAAAATTTAATTCATTACAAAAGGGTGTCCTAATTGAAATTATATGTATCCTTAAAATTAAATTTTTTTCTCATAATATCAAGATATCATTTTTATCAAACACATTATCTAATCGTTATAAAGTAACAAAATGTAAATAAAATCATCATAAAAATAAAACTAATTATCCTATTATGGTCTAGTTATATAATAAATTATTACATTAATAAATTTTCTAAGGGTAGGCTGTGAAATGGGGATATTTTGATGGGGTGGTTCTGTGAACATGATATGGGCATTGATCTCGATGAACTTGAACTTATATATATAGTTTTGATAATGATTTAATTGTTCAATATCATATTGGGATAATTCAAGGGAAAATTCTAGTGATGCTATCACCCTTAGAATATCTAATAAATGGGATTCATTAGGTATGATCCTACTGGTCGAGGCCATAGATTCTTTCATCCATGTGAATTGGATTTATCATAACCCTTAATATATAATAATAATAATGATCAATATATAATAGTTATATTATCAATGTTAATGATGTGTAATTTACTTTTTAATCTGATATGATATAACATGTAAAGGTCAAAAATAACCAAAGTAGTGAATGCATTTTCTATAATTTGATTAATAAGGTATTTATTCATTTTAAAAGGGAATTTAATTTATAAATATTCTATTTATTACATTCATTCCCCATTCATAAAGTTCTCTATTGAAATTTTTATTTCACACATTTAAACAAATGGGGATATTTCTATTTCATCGCCTCTTCCAGTTCCTAGTATTCCTTCTCAAACATTCAGTTCCACCACAACAGTTTGACAAGGCGAGTTGTCTTGTTTCGTAGAACATTATTTAAACTATCTATAATCGTTATCAACTAGTCCTCATATGAAAGATAATTTTATAATATTTCCATCTCTGGATTTAGTACTCGTGACTTGTCTAGTATATACATCCTCATGAGGGATAGATGAAACAAATCAAGTACATGATATTGATTAGGTGGAAGTGCTAGTCGATAGGCCACCACTCCAACAAGATTAAGTACCTTTAAGGTGATGATGTATCTCAGACTTAGAATTACTTTTTCCCAAATTTCCTGACTCTATTCAATGGATATATTTAAAAGAACACTTTATCTATAATCTCAAACTCCATGTCTTATCAATTATTATATACATAACTTTTCTATTAACTTGTTGTTGATTTATTATGGCGCACAATATTTTAAAATTACACTTTCATCTATTTGAAAAGATTAGGTCCCATCAGTTTTAACACTCCTACTCTATCCCATCATGTTTACGTGTAACTCCTATTCCCATATAGATCCTTATATGGTTCCATTTGAATTCTATAATGAAAAAAAATTTATATGAGAACTCAACTTGGTGAAGGTGTTGATCCTAATAAACTTGGAAATCCATTTAATGTGATCTCAATATATCCTATAGAGTGTGAATTATTCATTCAAAATAACAATACATCTAATGGTGATAAGAAGTACTGATTCTTAGTTCTATACCTAATACTTTATGAAGGCTTCTCAAAAACCATGCAATAATCCTTAGATTTTGATATGATACAATAAGGAGTGGAAATCCATGTAGTCTAACCACTTACCTTATGTATATCATAAAACGTTGTTCAAGAAATCAATCATCCATGATTGCATTGAAATGTGCCAACATGGTAAGGAGATAGAATAAAACCAATATGGTGTTATTTACATTAGGTTTCATTGGGAGTCCTACGATGAAATCTATGATAATGTATTCCCATTTCTATAATAGTATAGGAAAATGTTAGATCATACCCCCAAACTTCTATCATATAGCCTTGAATTATTTTGATACTATACATCATGATATAAATTTTAAAATATCCCTCTACATGTTATCCCAGTATAAGTTTTGTTCCAAATATCTACACATCTTAGTGTTTTGTGGATGAATAGTGAAGCATGAGCTATTCACATCATATATAAGTTCCCCCTTTAGTAATAGTTTTTATGGGAAAAAAATCTAGTATCCAAGCCTTATAACTCTATCTTCATGAAAGTTAAACTTCATAATATTCACTACCTTTTTCTGTAGCACCTTATCATCCATTTGATGCTCCTTGATTTTTTTTAAGAATGGATGGTTGGATAGTTATTTGATCATGGTAGGAGTGAGATCATTTTATAATTCCTAAGCCCATAAATTTTATATCCAAACAATATTGGATCCATATAAATCCTCATCATGGATAGAGTTATGTGATACTTTTCACACAGAGCATCTTCCACTTTGTTTTCATTCCTAGGATGGTAATGGATTGAATAATCATAATCCTTAATCATATCTTACCAGATTTTTTGAATCATATTGATATAATTTTGTGTCATTTTATACTTAAATATTTTATGATCTGTATATATTTCACACTTCTCCCCATAGATAAAATGTTTCAAAATATTCAATGTGAAGATAATTGTATCCAATTCTAGATCATGTGTTTGGTAGTTATTCTGAAGGATCTTTAATTGGAAGGAGGCATAGGATTTTACCTTTTCATCTTTCATTCGTAGAAAACCCACACCCAATATGGAAACATCAATATAGATCAAAAATAGTTCTCCATTTGTGGGTGATATGATCACACACACAATGAATAGCCTTTTCTTCAACTCTTTAATGTTCACATTGTATTCAAAAGTGTAGAAAAAATTAACCACCTTATGAGTATTATTGGTTAGTGTGATTGAAAATCATGTAATGTTTATTAAAAATCGATGACAGTACCAAACTAATCCAAGAAAGTTATAGATTTACATCACATAGATTGGTCTATGTCATCCTTTAATTTCATTTGTTTTTGAAGGGTCCATACATATCATTTTTTTGGTGATAACATGCCCCAGGAAAGTTAATTTCTCCATCTTGAACTCACATTTAATTTACATCACAAATAATTTTTCCTTTTACCATGTCTTTAGAAAATATTCAAATATTCCTCATGCGCCTACTTGATTTTAGTTTTTTAAGAATACTATCTATAAAAAAAGTTAATTTTGTCATGGTAATCTCTATATACTCTGTGGATAAATTCCGTTATGATTTATGGAAGGTTAATGAGTACAAATATAATCAAGATGAACTCATTGCATCCATCCCTTATTTGAAAATTAGTCTTGAGAATATACTCCGTCTACACATTTAGTTTATAATATCTTGACCAAAGATCCACCTTAGATATGTATTTCTCTTCACATAGTAGATTTAATAAGTCATAAATCTATTTAAGAGGATAATTTTTCTTTGTAATTATATTTTTGAGCTGACAATAATCCTTGTTGAGTTGTATTGAACCATCATTCTTCTTGACTAAGAGGACTGATGCACCCCAGTATAAAGCAGTTGGGCTTATAAAACCATTATCAAATATCCCTTATTGTTTCTTCATGGGATTTTCATCTTTAATAGTGTCTAATTTATATATATTCATCAATATTAGAAAAGAACTAGGTATACTATTGATTGAGAATTCGACCTCTTGATTAAGAGGAAGACCAGGAAATTCTTCAGAAAACACATCAATGAATTTTCTTTATAATGGGTATGTCATCAAGGATGATATTTACATTTCTCAAAATATTTTTATCTAGATATGATATTTTATAAATAAATAATATCCATTATTGAAATGATGATACCAATGAAGATTCATCCTCATCATTACACTTGTATATATTTGATGGGAGTTTGGAGATACAAAGGGTGATTTCTTTCTATCAGTAATTTATTTTGGCTCCATACAAGGAAATATACTCCATTCCTAAAATAACATTGAATTCCACTAAATAGTGTATCATAAGGGTTTCTAGAAATTTGATTCCACAAATTTGTACAATGGATGAGTTTCATTCTTTGGATGAAATAATAGAACCAATTTTCATCTTCATAGATAACTCAAATTGTATGTGTTGAAGTGGTTTTTGAATAGTCATAATAAACTTTCATGATGTTCAAGAATTTGTAGAACCAAAATAGAATAATACGTCCACTATCATTGAAAGAGATACTAGTATAATTTTAACCACTTAATTTTCATGATCCATGTTAACATTTGTGAGGACATAAGATTTCCATTCCCCTCAAGACCTTGGAGGTTGTTGTCGTCAATTTTTATTGACAATTCATGGCCTAGTTTGTGGATTCACGTAGTTTGATTGTTTTTTGTAATTGAAACATGAGACAATAGGATGAGGGTTGACTAGTGAATTCCCACATTTTTGGGTTTCTCTTTTTAGATATCATTAGCTAGGTTCCCTTTCTTCCCACAGTTGAAGAATTTCCATAACCCCTTCATCCAATTTATGTGATAATTATTCCTACAATTTTGAAAATGGGGTTTTTGGAAAATATTTCCACCCAGAGTTTTCTCCATTGAAATGACTATGTTAAATACATTCTTCACTTCTTATCTCCAGAACTGTGAGACCCTTGAGACTTTTTGAAATATGTTTTAACATTGAGGATACATTAGAAAATTTACTAACAGCTTTCAAAGTTTGGAGTACCCAATGATTTTCATAGACTCATCTTTGGACAACCAGAGAAGTGGTCAACATTACATTTAGGTCATATGACAAAGACTGAGGAATATCATGAATGTATTGTGACATTTTCCACATATTCCCTGATAGATTCATCAGTTTTTTCTTAATTCGATGGAAGTAACACAATTTTTTAGGTCATAGAGTTTGAGGGGAATATTTATAAAAAAACATTATATATAATTCCTTCCTCCCTACCGCTTTGATGTCCTCATCAAGATTTTATTTCTTCACCAATGTCCACCATTGATAAGTTTATCCTTCCATATGATAAATATCCATCACAAACATCCCTTACATCGATCATTGAAGGAGAAAACAGATATTTTTAATAGATTTTATCCATTGTTATTTGATAAATGGATTAGTCAATCAACTGAAATTTTAAGGCATTCATTACCTAATGTTCACAATCACAACTTCATCGTTCTTGGTGGGGGGATTCATGAATTCCCCTAGATTCATGTTTTGTTTCAAAACTAGATTTAATTGGGAATTTATTGTCATGGTGCTTTTAACTCCTCCTCCGATCTGGTTGGGAATATCATTTTGGAAGTCATCACATTGTCCCCAACATTGGTTGTTTACTTAGTTTCTCACTTCTCCCAAATGTTGAATATAAAAAAGGTAAAACTAGGGATGAGTACTTTAAAGCTATTAAACAAATAAAAAGAAAAAAACAACATTAATGTGATAAATCATAATTGGAATATATTACAAAACCTATGAATTTATTTCTTTCAATCTATTTTATCCATGATCTATTTTTTGACATAATATTTTAGGGGAATTTTTGTTACCCTAATAATTTTTCTTAATGAGATTGTGAATATTAGAAAGAATATACCTTGAGTGTATCAAATGAAGTGTGTGGAAAGACTAATTTTCATGTATTAGGTGATGATCAAGTCTAGCTCAATGAACCCTTTTCTGTCCTGTTACCCACATCTACAATTGTTCCAGATCCACATCCACTTGAAGTATCTATATAAGGTGGTATTTCCATGGAAACCAATTAATCTATACTTTAACAAAATTTAGTTATGTTTTCTTATATAGTCTAATATATATTACTTTTACTATAGTTTGATAATCATAATATCTAAAAATAAGTAGTCTTTTATCCGATACCAAATATAACAATCCATATGTTTATACACCATAATTCAGAACCTATTACATAAAGATACAATTAATAAATCCCTAGAAGAATTTAAGGCCTATTTTATTTTGGTAATTAGGTACATAAAATAAAAATTGAAAATAAATATAACAAAAGTATTGAAAATAATCCATAACAACCACTTATATTTTTTGGATCCTCTAAAACTACATGTGACAACCTATGGACTTATATAAGAAAAGGGGGATCTATAATGACTAGTAAATGAATAATCAAAGAATAACACGATGAAGGTAACATATGTGATCAAATAGGAATATAAATGAGACATAAAAGAGGTGATAATAATAATATTGAGAAATGAGGTATGATATAACACTATAATATCAAGGAAACATATAAATTTTGAAACAACATAAAACATGACATAATCCTAAGTCTAGGATAACTCCCCAGAAAACATCACATGGAAAAAGTACCATATTGGCTTTGTTTCACTCCCAAATCACATAAATTTAATTTCATTAGAAAAAATAATTATATAACAGATTGGTGGTTTATATTATTTGGGTCTCACCCATCACATTCATATCATGTACATCAATTAGTTTGCCACATAGATAATACAACATAAAGATTTATTCAATCACTTTTAATCTCAGGACTAAGTAGCGTGAGATTAATGAATGGATGTTACCAATAAATTATGTATAGATATATCTAGGTGATTAAAATTTATTTGAAATGGGGTTGAGTATTCACTGTACAATTGGTTGGAAAGAAAATCCTACAGGATAATTTCATCTGGATAACGACTATACATTAAGATTAAATGAAGGGACTGATGAGAGTGAATTTGGTATATCATTACTTGAAAAAAAAAATTATATTAGGGGGTGTGTAATAACATATCCCAAAATAAAAATTGTAAATTAAATGACCTAACATAAATAAATTTCTTTAATAAAGAGGAGAATGAGAGGATCCCATACCTTGAGAGGATTCTTTTTAAATCTTATGAGTGTGTTCAGAAAACATTTGGGGCACCTTGAGAGGTATTTATAGACTTAGGGTCTAACAAATTTTTTATGTACAAGTTTTTAGTAAAGAGGAGTGGGTAGTTGGGTGGGTTTATATTCCAAAAGAGAGGGGAACTATTTATTAATTTCTAAACATCAATTTTGGACTCTATATGATAAATTAATCCAAACCAGATACTTTCCAACGGATTTTCCCCATGGTTTGTACCAAATAGAAGAGTATTTAATTATTTTAAAAGGGTAATAACTAAAATACTTCAAATAATACCCTTGTTAATATGGATGTGAGTAGTTTTTATAAATAATTTCTTCCAAAACCTTAAAATATAATATAGCTTTCTGCAGATTTAGTAAGGATTTATTAAATTAATAAAATAACATTAAAAAATTTATTTTATATAGGAAATATATATTTGTTCTTCGATACATTTAATGGCATATATTACATATCTTATGGGTCATTATGATGTCATAACACATACAATATATTTATGCACTATTTATTTTTTGTTATAAAATTCTTTTGTCTTCGAAAATTATGAAAAAGTCACCGTAGGATAATTTTAATGTAATATTTTTAAAAAATAAAATTTATTTTATTTTAAGTATTATATAAATAAGATAATTTACCTTTTTAAATCAATATACAGATTTATTGAAAAATACCTGTTTCAAATAGTAATTTATTTTACCTTTATAAAAATTACACACGACTTTGTAAAATTATATTATCCATTAAAAAAATATTATGTAATAAAAATATTTTATTTAAATTTTACTTTTTTCAAATATTATTGAGTTCATAAAAAATGGTTTCTTTATTGAAACTATACATATCCCAAAAATATAATTTGTGTTTCATCATATCAAAATAATTTTTTTATCAAACTCATTATCTAATAATTATAAAGTAATAAATGATAAATATAATCATTTCGAAAATACAAAATTCTTAAATTTTGGGTTTACATACATATATCTTTATTACACAATAGAATTCCCTAATGATATGGTGTTTCATGGTGAGACTTTCATGGGGTGATTTGGCGAACATGGTTTGGACCATGATCTCGACTTTCTTGAACTTATCTGGTAAACAGTTTTGATGGTGACTTAATTATTGAATCTAAACCTAGAATTTTTCAAGGGAAACGACTAATGATAATATCTACCTTAAAATATATGATAAATGTGTTTCAAAGGGTATGATTCTACTGGTCGAGACAATCAATTTTTATATATATATAAATTGGACTGTTCAAAACACTTAATATATATTTATCATAATGATCATTATACTACTACTAAATTATCAATGAATATGATTTGAAATATATATTTAAATCTAGAATGATATAACTTATAAAAATCAAAAAAACCATAGTAGGTCATATGTTTTCTATAATTTATTTAATAATACATTTATTCATTTGAAAAAGGAATTATATATATAAACATTTGAGTGTTTACATGTGTATATGACCCTTTATTTATAAAATTGTTTGGAAGAGTGTAGGTTAGAGAATTGTTTTTACCATTGATATTATTATGGGTAAAAATGGGTTCTATTTCTAGGGATGGTGATGCATGTTAAAAAAATTTTAGTATAAAAAATGAAAAAAAAAATGTTTCAATTTCTTATTAATCTGAAAACTACCTAGATTATGTAAAATAGATCAATGTGTGATAATATAAATCCACTAATTATTGACTTAAAAAACATTACATACCTCTAATAAAGTAAAATAAATTTGAAATGGAATATTTAAACTTGAGAGTGGAGAAAATAAATGTGGCCTTTGTCAGTGCTATAAAGAGGAACTGATAAAATTAACTTTTATCACCACTAGAAAAAGAAATGATAAATTATTCCATTTATCAATGATTTTTTAGTGCCCAAATAAGGAACCCTTTATCATCAATTTTTGACAGTGATAACTTTAGTAGGCACAACACCTCAGGATATTTTCCTTGTGTGTCGGCCAAGACTAGCAAGAATCCAACACGTCCATACGATGGTTATCGACGAACTAACTCTACAAAGACCAACAAAACAGATCTGCTTGTTTGAAATAAATTTAATGTAGGGGTTCATGGTTTAATTTCTAGAAGATAAAAAACTTATACCCACTTACGTTCCCTTGATTTTTCTCCTTTTTTAATTGGAAAATGGGTTTTAAATTATTATGGTTATTATTATTATTTTAAAATCACTTTTTTGCTTTTCTTAAAAATAGAAGTATTCCACCTCTTCTTTAAACAGAGTTTTATTCGTTATCAAAGTATCTAAACTCTATCGAACTTTACCCATTATTTCAAAGAGTTCAGAGTGTGATTTTTATACACACAATGTGTTCATAGAATTTCACATATTTTACATTTTGTTATTCAATAAAGGTGATATATTCTCTCACGGGAGAAAATTTATCATAACATTGGAAATTTTTGAAGGATAAAATTTTCCTTAAGAAGACTATATGAGTTTGTTGGGGATAGATATAATTTATTTGATATTTTTCTTGTCTTATTAATCCCTTTCTTACCTTATGCACTCTATTTATAGAATAACTAAGGCTACTTGTTCAATCAATACTATATTTTATATATATGATAATGACCCTAATTTATTCTATATACATACTTCTATTACCACTCTAAATTTTTTTACAGAATAGGAATTGGGATCCAATTTTATTATGTATATAGATTTGTCACAACTTCCCCCCATATTTTCAAAAACTAGGATGATACCTTATTACACTTTTCTGGTTTGATTGGTTGTTCAAATTAACGCAATATTTTATTTAAAGTTATTTCATCTCAAACAATATTATGTCAAAACCTTATTTTTCAAAAAACAATATTACTTTTGATTTGAATTTTTATAAAAGAAATGTCAACATAATCATAGGTAATTATTCTCACCATAGTTCATCCATTAAATTCTCATAGATAGGATCCAGAAAAAATTATTGAATGAGATTTCATAAAGTGGAAAAAAAATATTTTGTTCTGCCATGAAATATTAAATCAATAAATGTATCTTACTGAATAAAAACAAAATATTAGTAAATAAGAAATGATTACAACAAATAATATTATTATTGATTCTTGTAAATTTTCTGACTTCCAATGTCTCAATTATATCTTCAATGGTTTGAAAGGCTCCGTTTAAAATGTTTACATCTATTTAAAAACTAAAAATGAATTATGGGAGAGTCTTAATGAATAGTACATGACCGAATATTCTGATTTGAAGAAATTAATTAGCAGTAAATTTCTATATTTCAAGATGGTTGAATAAAAAATAGTAATGAGTCATGTCAAAGAAGTTGTAGGTAATTTTTTTGGTCAAAGTAGGAAACTCAGGATGGGGGTGAATTGAGTTCCTATAAAAATTCTTGTTAAATATTTATTTGAAAGGATCCCCTAATTTAAAAATAAGATTTCCTAGTTAATCAGGGTAGAAAATTTATAATATTATGATTGTTCAATTAATTTATTTTAATATTGATTATTTATCAATTAAAAAAAATATGAGATATCAATATTAATTTTAAAACTAATTTACTAAATCAAAACAATTATAAATACTATCCAATACTAAATATCATTGTGAAAATTAGTTTTCAAAAATTTGAGTTAAAAAAAAGTAAACCAAATTTGAAAACACAACGGATTAAAACACGAGGTTTAGCCTCAAGAAGAGACTTATTCCTTTCCACTTGGGGATCACCTTCCACTAATATATATATATATATATATATATATAAATCTTTGATCCACACCCTAGATTGGGGTTTACACAACAGTATAAAAACTATCCTGGTCACAAGACCTTAACCACAACTCTATGTGGGAAGTAAAATAGTTAGGTCACATATGAAATCTACTATAGTTCTTTTTGGGATATATCAAGTGTAAAAAGTTGTTTGTGTGAGGATATCTTACACCCTTCATTTCAGTGTAGGAGATAGTATTTTTTTAATACATAGATAAACATAATGCTCGAAATTTAGTAAAAATGCAACCCATAGAGTACAAAATAAAGTGAGGGAGTTTAGAGGGCTCTGTGTGTTGTGAAATGTAGGTCTGGACTCTTTGGATGTAGAAGATGTGAAAATTGAGTCCTCTTTTATAAACAGACATTGAAAATAGAGTGTCGTGAAGCTTTGTGTTAGGGTTTTCTAGGAAGATGACGTTCTATTCCATAAGTACTATTTTGTTTTATGTAGAGGTGTTGGAACTTTGGTGCCCAACAAGTTATCCTTTGTGTTAATTAAACAAAAATGATAATTCCTCATGTTTTCTTATTCCTTATGTTCTTAGGCTCGGTATGGGTGCTCGTGAGAGTCCTCTACTATATGTTTACATTTATGTCTTACAACTCACAAGATTTTCTCTTTTATATTCTATAGACTGAAAATAAGCATGATTGTGGTAGGTTGTTTACTTAGTACTTCTTACATACCAATTAATATTGTCTTAAAAAAGAATTAATTTAATTAGGAACATTAAAACACTCAAATATGACCATTATAGATCATTTTAAATAACAAAATTGAAATAGTCTGTTGGGGACTCCTCTATTAGTGATTCTTTCTGCCAGTGACTCCTTCTATCAGTGAGTCCTTCTATTGGTATCAATGACACATTCTATCAACGAGTAATTTTGTTGGAATCTCCATGCGATGGGGACTTAATGCATAAATGAATCATTTTGTTCTGTTAGTGAGTCATTTTTTATATCAGTGTCTCATTTTTACTATCAGTGAGCCGTATATCGGTGATTCTATTTGTACTATTAGTGAGACATTCCTTCTGTTGGTTTATCATTTGTACTGTTGGTGAGTCCTCTATAGGTGAGTTAGTTTGTACTATCAGTGATACATTCCATCTATCAGAGATATATTCTCTATTCTAGTGACTCAATTGAACTGTCAATGAGACATTTACTCTATCGGTATTGGTGACTCAATTTGTACTATCAGTGTCACAGTTGTTATTTCTGCATTAGTGACTCATACATAGCAAAATTTTCTATTTTAACTATCTTATAACATGAATATAACAGAATTTTTTAAATACATAGTTGACCATAGATAATCACAAATAAACAAATTTAAACATAGATAAACAAGATTTAAATGATTGGACCAATATTTGACATGATTTGTGATTATTAAAACCAAAGAGAGGATAACAATCTCCTATAATCAAAAAATCTACCCATTTTGATGATAAAAAAAATCATGGAATTGTAATTTACAATTGGTTGATGACTAATATAATCATTCCACTAACTATCTCCCATTAATTATTTTCTTACCTTTTTTTTATAAAAATAGAGATAAGGATCTAAGGTGAAGTAAATAATACTTGATATTCTCCCCATCTATCTTTTCCCCCTTATCTTAATGATATTTAAAAGAGATAATTCCATTGCGAATGTACTCCCAATATTGGGATTACCAAAAAGAAAAAAAATATTGATGATGAAAAAAAGGAATGAAAATAGGTATCAAATGAATGAAATGAAAGTTCACTAAATTTCAGAGATGAAAAAAGTACATACTATAGTGGAAGTTCAGAATATTAGTGAAATACAAAACATATTACAAACACTCACCCCTATCAAAAAGTCATCCACAATACATATGGGGATCCAATTTTTTTCCTTTCCTATTTCAGAAGGATCAGTAGTAGGTCCAATGGATGAAGTTTAAGAGACTGATGGATTTGAGTTAATTATCAAGGGAGGACGTACAACGGTTTCGGGAACAGAAGTAGAAGGGGTATGTTTGGTTGAAGAAAGAGGTTGGATATGCTTTGTGATGACAAGCGATATCTGGCTCAAAGCCAGAGAAACTGACATAGACTGTGGTGGATGATGTATTGATGTAGCAGGAGATGTAGCCGGTCTGAGAGTTGAAGTAGCTGAAACCAATATGGACTGACTCTAAACATGGAGATAGGGCCTCAACAACCTTATCGAAGATTCCCCTTTTGAAAATCTCAAACTAGACCTTGAAATTATCCAACCTATTCAAGAAGCACACATGTTGGCAAAACTCACATATTCTCATAGCTATCAGGTTCAAAAATCTCTCTAGATCATAAATATCTCTAGATCCTAGAGCTCACTGCTTCAAAGAGTCCACACTAGTCATTGCGATTTCGCAAATCTAAACAAGCCTTTGTGAAGCGCATGTCCTCCAAAAAGCCAAAATGGCCTTCACAATGAGCCTTCCTTTCACAGAGGTCAACTGACTCTACAAATTACCTTTTCTTTCTTGAATCTCCCTACTCCATGAATCTCCATCGCAATTAAAGAGTTTATGGTTTTTTCATTTGATCTCTCTACTTTTCTCGAGGGGGTCGAAGTCTATTTATAGGCGATTTCACTGACTTGAGAACCTTCTACGCAAATTCAGAACCACATTAGCTCAAATTTAAATGCTCCTAAATTTTTTCCAAAATTATCCCTATATCATGAAGCACCTTGGGAATTTTTGGATCGCAGAGGATGTCATAATTGAGGTTCATTCCATCAATTCCATTGCACCACTATGGTAATGATCCCTCACAATGCTCTTCACCTGTACTGTTCATGATGCTAATCGTAATTATAAAGCTCACCATCCACATTCTTCATGTGTTTTTGAAATACAATTCATGATTCCCATAATTGTGAAATTCATTCTTTTTCCTTGTTTTTATGATATCTTCAAGGAAATCTACTTTTCGCGATACTCACCAAACTCCAAATTTAGGACCCCAAAAATTTGGCAAACCTGAAAATACTGCGCCACCTTGTATATATTCCTATATAATGCTTAGAGATATTTTATTCCCTTTTCATGGTTCTTTGTCAACATAGATTGTCCAAAAATTCATTGTAACTCAAAAATTCACCATGAAAACATGCTTTGTCAACAAACACAACCAACCCCAAAATGATGTAATGGTTCCTTGAGATATTTTTTTCCCAACACACTTCAACTCTTTCTTTTTTTTCTCTAGTAGCAGCTTCTACTTGATCAGGGGATTCTATATTATGCTCTCTATCTGAATTATCAACAAGATCTCTATTATCACCTTGATCATCATCAGGATGATCAGAGCCACTCTCACTTCCACTCACTTCTTCATTCTTATCATCTCCATCATTTCCATCCTTCTATTCTTATCATTCATCCTCTTAACTAATGTCAGACCCACTTCCATTATGTTATATTTCTATATCTTCTTATTTTTTAGTGTCCTCATATGAGTCATTTAATCTTCTCACATACTCAACACTGCTAGATTCTTCATTTTCTTCTTCATCACCTAAAATTGGTCTATTTGAAGGTAGAGTAAGAGGTGGACTCAGTGATCCCAAGGTCATTCTCCTTAGGCTTTCAGAAATGTCTAGTTAACTCCTATAATAAATAGGAAACCCTTATTACCTATTAGGAGTAATAGCTTCTTCGTCATCTGAATAGATAGGTTCAACATCTTCTAGTCCTAGACAAGGGTCCACTGTATCTTTTGTCCTAGTTGGATGGTCAACCATGTTGAATTTATCATAAATATTTTCCTCAAATCCGACCCATTTACTTTTACAGGGGTTCCAATGAATTTTCATCATTTTATATATTTCATTAATCAAACATATGCCACCGCAGCCAGAAATTGTCTTCTTATCTTCACTCACACAACCATTCACTTGTAACATGACAAATATCATCATTGGGTAGAAAATATAATTGGTCTTGCAATAAGGCTTGATAATTTCACTAATACACACTATTAGATTTCTTGATAGGTTCACTTTAACTCCTTTCATCAAAAAATACACCAAATACACATCCACATATTTCAACAAAGTAGAGTCCCCAGTTCTTGGGAAAAATATTGTGTTGAATAAACTTTTACATCAGCTTACTTTTACAATGTAGTTTTGCAGCTATAGGCCTCCTGTGCTCTTCATTTCCAATCAGATCCTTCAGATTTTCCATGTTGCAGAACATATCACTTGCAGGTGGAGAAGTTAATCAACAGTCATAATAGATTCCCTCACGAGGTAACTTAATTAATTCTTCCCAATTCCTAGAAGAAAAATAAATACTCTTTACTTTTACGACATACTTAACCTAGAATACCTCACTTCCTTCTAGAAGAAACTATGCATTCATATAGAACTTGTGGATATGATTTGGGTAATATGGCCTCTCATTATATGAAAACTATTTTATCCATCCATGGTTCTTCAACACCCTTAACAAAAAATACTTACTTTGAAACAACCATTCAGTATGACATTCATTTTATGGTGTCACTACACGATTCAAAAGAGTTGGATTGATAAGATGAGATCTAATAGACTCTCCTTAATATATTTTTATGGGTTGTGACTCATCTCTAGGTCCTCCTTCGAGTGTACACTTCACTCTCACCATTCCAATGGTTCAGTTTGAAGGTTGGTAGGTGGAATTTCAAGGGTAAAGAGAAAAAGTAAGAGAGTGTATGGGTTAATGGAGAGGGTGAGTAGTATAGTGGATCAACTCAAATGTATATCATTTAGGAATTAGAGATCACAAATTCTTAAACTAGGTTTAATGGAAGAAATGAAGCAATTTCATTTTGGTTAAAATAGAATATAAAAAAAACATTGCATCATATTATTGTTGGGATGACAGTATTAGTGTGACACTATCGATGTGAGCATGGAAAAGTGTCAGTGTCATCATGTCCAAGTGTTATCACGACAAATGTGTTGGTATCGACATGACATTTTTAGTGTTGGCATGACATATACACTCATTTTCACAAAGAGTTATCAACATAAGGCCCTTATAAATTAATCATCCTTAATTCTTGTTTGATTTAATTCATTATTTCAGTGTTCAATGGATTAAAAATATATCAGTGAGCTGATGCTCAGTTCCAATAAGTTCAAAAATTTTATCACCTTTTTTATAATGATTTCTAAAAAATTGATGTCTTACTTCAATATGATTTGTTCCAGAATGATAAACAAGATTCATAGAGATGTTAATACCACTAGTATTATAACAGTTTATAGGTTCATATCTAGATTGATATGCATAGTCTAATATAGTGTGTTTCATCCACAAAATATGAGCACATCAACTACCGATATCTATGTATTAATCTTTGATAATAGATAATGCACCATAATTTTTCATCTTACTACACTATGAAACTACATACTTTCCCAAAAAGTGACATGTTACAGAGGTTCTCTTTCTATCTAACTTACAACGAACAAAATCAGCATCAGAATATGTCACTAAATCGAAATTTTATCCTACAGGATAGAGTAATCCTATGTTGGTAGTATATTTGAGGATATGAAAATTATTTTAAGAGTAGTTAAATGAGAATCTTTAGGATTATCTTGAAAATGAGAACACATACACACACTAAACATATTATCATGCTGACTAGCATTCAAATTGAGAAGACTTCCAATCATACTTCTATAAGTGGTGTGATCAAGAGATTTAACATTTTCATTAAGATCCAACTTACAAGTGGTACCCATCAGAGTGTCAAAACATTTAGTATTATTAAATAAAACCCTTTTTAAAATATCTTTAGTATATATACATTGATTAAAAATAATACATTCCTTATTTTAAAAGATTTTAAATCGAAGAATGAATTTGAGTTCACAATTAAACTCATTTCAAATTCATTCTGCATCGTTTTTGAAAAATGAACACATGAATAATTTTTAGAATATCCAAAATAATATCATCTAAATAAATTTAAACCACAAAAATATATTTTTAAAATCGTTTTATAAAAAGAGTATGAGCAGCTATACCATTTGTAAAGACTTTGGAAATAAGAAAACTAGATAGTCTATCATACCGAGCTCTTGGAGCTTTTTTTAACCATATAAAGATTTTCTTAAATTAGAAAAATTATTTGGAAAGTGTGGATTTTTAAAACCCTGGGGTTGTCAGAAAAAAAATCCTCAAATATATATAAATTTAGGATTTTACTCCCAAAATCCATTTGATATAGTTTGAAATTAAGATGAGCTGCATATGCAAGAATGATTATAATAGAATATACTCTAGAAATTACTACAAAAGATTATTCATAGTGAATCCCGTGTTTAAGACTATAACCTTATGCAAAAAATCTAGCTCTATTTCTTACAATATTACCCACTTCATCTACTTTTTTTTTCTAAAGACCCACCTCTAGTCAAGGTGTCTTTAATTCTATCCCCATGTTTCCAGACTTCATTTCTTTCAAACGGATTCAGTTCTTCTTGAAAAGTCATTACCAAAAATTCATCATTTATTTTATGATTAATGATTTTTGGTTCAAGATATGAATAAAAGGCTTGATATTCAACCTTTTTTCTCAAAGAATCTCTCACAAGTGTCTATTTATATAGGTCTCCAACAATAACATTTAAAGGATGGTTCTTAAGGATTATTGTTGGTCTAGAAAAATAAGGTCTTGTTATTTTAGGTTCATCATTAGGGTCAGGTTCATCACGACTAGAGTGTGGAGAATTTCTAGAACTGGATGATTTAACAAGTTTTTTAACAGCAGGGTCAGATGATTTTTCTTTTATGTCCAAATTAGATAGATCATCCTAAATATTTTCTAGAGAGGTCTAGGGTTCATGTGGTTATGTTTCATTAAATTTGACATGTAAAAATTCTTCCACATACATAGATCCTTTATTAAATACTCTATAAGATTTAATAGAGATTGAATAACATAGAAATATTCCTTCATCACTTTTGGATGCATATTTTTCAATATTTTCCTTTGTATTAAAGATATAAACATTGTTTATTGGTAAGACATATATTGGCCACAAATGCATTTTAAAATAAATAAAACAAACCCAAAATAACATTATTTTATTGGTAAGAAATATATTTTCCAAACATAATATTTATAGTATTTTATTACATCATAATTGGGTCATTATGATGTCGTAAAAATCATTATATATTTATAAGATATTTAATTTTTACCCAAAAATTTGATTGTCTCTGAAAATTATGAAAAATTCACTATTAGTTAATTTCAATGTCCCTATTATAGAAACAATATTCATTTTATCTAAATAATTCTATAATTATGTTAATTTTCACTTTAAAAAAAACCGACATTTATCGAAAATTCATGGGTTTTGAAAAATAATGGCTTTCAATTCTTAATAAAAATTACAATTGAATTAAAAAAAGTATATGATCATTTATATTTAATAAACATAAATTTTAAAATAATAATATTATTATATTAAAATATTATTTAATTCAAAAATCCATTAATTCATCAAAATAGATTTCTTAGTTTAATATTTAACTAAAAATACTATTTGTGCTTTAATATATATTTACAAAGTAACAATAATAAAATAAAAGTACATTCATTATTATATAAAATAAATGTACATGATCATAACACTATGGTATTGTTACATAACCCCTTAAAAACCTGCATAAGACCATAGGGTAAGGTGCGTGATGGTGAAACAATCCTGGGGTGGCTCGAATAACATTGCTCGAGTGGTAATCTATCTCAACAACCACTTCTCCCGTAGGCAGTTCTGCATGATCTTAACATATTCAAGATTATCTTGGTCTTGGTCAGGAGAGAATCCCAAAGACGCAACCTCCTTTCTGAGCTCTATTAAATAGGTTTCATAAGGTGAAACTATACTGGATGAGGCCATCTCTTTCTTTGTCTATGTAAAAAGAGTTTGTTAAAGCCCAATATTTATACTAATCATGTATTCAATGTTCAACAGTTATATTAGAAATGGTCACAATTCTTAATGGTATTTCAAAATCCAAAAACATAAAACAAAAGAAGTGAATATGTTGTATAACCATTTCACATATTTAATTAGATCAAGAGGGACTTTCATTAACAAAATTTTGGGTTGTTACAATCTTCCACCCTTATGAAATTTCATCCCGGAAATTTTAACACATACCCTAAAAAGAGAAAAGGTGTGGGTACTTCTACCTCGTAGACTCCTCCAGATCCCACGTGGATTTTTCGCATTGGTGGTTCCTCCAAAGCATATTAACAAGGTTGGTAGTCTTGTTGCGTAGAACCTTGTCTATACGATCTAAGATCTCTACTGGATGCTCCTCATAAGAGAGGTCATCTTCCAATTGTACCACCTATGGGTTTAGTACATGTGAAGGTTCAGGTATGTACTTCCTCAAGAGGGATAAATGGAAAACATCATGAACTTGTGAATGATTTGGAGGATGTGCAAGACGATATGCCACTGATCCCACGCGATCAACGATTTCATAGGGGCCAATGTACATAGGGCTGAGATTTACATTATTCCCTAACCTCATGACTCTCTTACAGGCTGAAATCCAAAGAAATACTTTTTCCCCAACATCAAACTCCAAGTCCCTTCGATGGTTGTCAGCATAGCTCTATTACCGACTCTGAGCAGCCTTAATGTGTTGTTGGATAGTGTGGACTTTTTCTATATATATTATTCAAGATCTGGCCCAAGAAGATTTCTCTCAGAAGATTCATCCCAACAAGTAGGAGTTCTACATCGCTTCCTATATAGATCTTCATAGGGTTCCATTTTAATGCTTGAGGGCAAGCTATTGTTGTTAGAGAACTCAAATAAAGGGAGATGTTGATCCCATCCCCCTTTAAATTCCATGGAGCATGTTCTGAGCATGTCCTCGAGTGTTTTAATTTTCCTTTTAGATTGGCCATCAGTTTGGGGGTGACATTCCACACTGAAATTCAATTCAGTTCATATATCATGTTGAAGACATCTCTAGAATTTTGATGTGAGCCTTGGATCATGATCAGATATGATATAAATTTGATCTCTCTGTAGCCTTACCACTTCCTTCACGTAAATCCTGGCATGTTTATCAAGAGATAAGTCTTACCAAATGGAGATAAAATGGGATGTCTTGGTTAGACGGTCCACAACAACCCATATCATGTTGTTTCCTTCGAAAGTACTTGGGAGACCAGTGTTGATGTCCATAGTGATATTGTCTCATTTCCATGATGGTATGCATAGTGGTTGCAATACCCCTTTAGGAAGTTGTCTCTATGCCTTCACATCCGGACATACTAGGCATCCTGAAGTGTATTCAACAATCTCCCTTTTCATATTATCCCACCAGTAATGATCAAAAAGGTCCATATACATTTTTTTTCTCCCATCATGTATAGAGAAAGTAGAGCTATGAGCTTCATCCATCAACTCCTTCATTATTTCTAGAATATATGGAACAAATAGCCTTGTATGAAATTTCAATACACCTTCTTGATCAATATTGATCTAAGGAAACTTCTCGTCGTTCACATCCCCAAACTTATTCTGTAACAAAGGATCTTCTTTCTGAGCTTTCTTGATCTTCTCTAGTAATGACGGTTGAGAAATAATTTGGGTTAGGGTTGATGATGTCTCTTACCTTATAATTACCATGTCCAACTTCACTAGGCCATTGATCAAATGATCTTTTTGAATACTCATCATGGAAAGAACAACTAGTTTATTCCTATTTAATGCATTAGCAACATTGTTTTCTCTTCCAGGATGATAATGAATTGAACAATCATAGTCTTTAAGAAGTTCCAACCATATATTTTTCTCATGTTCAATTCCTTTTGTGTGAAAATATAATCCAAACTTTGACGGTTTTTTGTATATATCACATTTCTCCCCATAAAGATAGTGCCTCCATATCTTCAAAGAAAAAATTACTGCAGCTAGCTCCAGATCATGCATAGGATACTTATTATCATGAGTCTTCAATTTTAAAGATGCATAAGCAATGACATTGTCATTTTTCATGAGGATGCACACAAGACCTTTCAGAGATGCATCGCTAAAAATAAATAATCCTTCAACACTTGAGGGCAGATTTAATAAAGGTGCAATAACCAATCTCTTATTTTGCTCCTGGAAACTTTTCTCACTATCCTTTGTCCAGATGAACTTGACCCCTTTTCGAGTTAACATGGTTAATGTATTAGAAATTCATGAATTTTTTTTTCACAAACCTCCTATAATATCCCACTAAAACAAGGAAACTACAAATTTTGGGTATTGTTGAAGGCTGAGTTCATTCCTCTAAAACTTCTTTCTTTGTAGGGTCAACTGTGATTCCATCATTGGTAACAATATGCCCCAAGAAAGAAACTTGTTGTAACTAGAAATCACATTTTTTTAACTTTCCAAAAATACTCTCTTTCCATTGAGTTTTCAAAATAACCCTTATATGATCTTCATTCTCCTCGTGACTTTTGGAATATATTTTTAAATCATCGATAAAAACTTCCACAAAGTTATCAAGGTAGTTCTTAAAGACTCTTTTCATAAAATCCATAAAAATTGATGGTGAGTTAGTCAGTCCGAAGGGCATAACAACAAACTCATAATGCCCATATCTTGATAGGAAGGAAGTTTTTGGAATATCTTCTTTCTTCACTCTCAATTGATGATAACCAAAACAAAGATAAATCTATGTGAACAATTGAGCCCGAAAAAGTTGGTCAAATAAGTCCTCAATTCTCAGAATAGGGTATATGTTCTTTAATATAATCCCATTCAGTTCTCCATAATCAATGCATAGCCACATCGATCCATCCTTCCTCTTCACAAAGTGAACTTGTTCTCCCCAAGGAGACACACTTGTTCGGTTAAACCCCTTCTCCAAAATATCGTGGAGTTTTTTTAATTCCTCCAAATCCACATTTTCCATCCTATACGGGGTCTTTGATATCGGATGAGATCCAGGTACGAGCTCGATGGAGAACTCTACCCCTATTTCTGGGGTAGGTTTGGGTAACTCCTCAAGAAATACATCAACATATTCCTGGACGATGGGGGAATTTTTTATCCTTAAACTCTCATCTCCTTCTTATTATTGACTAATCAACACCATAAATAAAGATATAGGAGGTTCTTCTAGAAAATTATTTGGTTGAGATCTCTCTCCTTGGAAGATAACAATAAGTTTTTAATTCAATAATACTAATATTTTTTTACTTCTGCATTTTATCTTAGCATTATACTTTGAGAGCTAGTCCATCCCAAGTATAATGTCGAATTTCAGCATGGGAATGACAACTAGATTTGCGATAATATTGCGATCACCAAAGTAAATACTAGATTTTCTAAACACTAACGATGCTTCGATAATCCCACTAGCAGTCTTGACTCATAACTCTACTTTTAGAAAATCAAGGGTTGATTTTAAATTCTTTATAAACATGGAGGAAATAAAGGAATAGGTAGAACTAGAAGCAAACAAAGTACTTGCTAGCTTTGAGAGAACAAAAATAGTACCTACTACCACATCATTCAAAGCTTCCACTTTAGCTGTCGTGATAGCAAAATCACGACCTTTCTCCCAAGGCCTTTGTTGAGGCTAATGGTGGTTCCCCTCCACTACCCTCAGATTTGGACAGTGGTTGGCAAGGTGACCATGTTGTCTACACATAATGAACTAGACATCAGGTAGGGCATGCACTGTCTTCCCCTTGTCGTTAGTTTTTGGAAGTTGAGGTTTATCCTCACTACGAAAATTCCAAGAACAATGTCCATCTCTTCCACACCTGTATCATTTCCCGCTCCCGAGCAGGTAGTTCCTCGAATGGTTCTTCCCACATTTATTACACGTGGGAATCTGCACTTGCTTGACTCCTATTCCTTGATCAATGGTCTTCCCTAAGCTAGGATCCATCGATCTCTTCTTGTCATTTGATTTGTGAGACCACTACGTCTCACCAAACTCCAGCTCGACTTTCATCGCACTCCGCTCGATCTCCTCATAGCTATCATAGTCTCGGTTGGCTAGATTTTTCTGTAGATGACGTCTTAGTCCACCGAAGAATATATCAACCTTTCCATATGGATCAATGATAATTCTAGAGGTGTAATGTGAAAGCGTTGTGAAGTTCATCTCGTAGCTTTCCACAAACTCATTCCTCTTCTTCTTCAGCTCGAGAAACCCCTTCTCCATTCTTGTCATCATTAATATAGGGAAATACTTATTAAATAATATCCTTCAGAACTTTTCCCACTCTATATCATCAACTTCCACTCTTGGCCTTGTGTTTTTAATTAGATCCAACCACTAATCATCTTCTCCTTCTATGCAATAGACAGCTAGGGCGACCTTCTCTTATTCAGAACAACGGAGCACAAAAAATATCTTCTCTATAGAGGTGATCCATTGTTTGGGAATCAATGGGTTGGTCAATCCACTAAAGGTTGGTGCTAATTGATTCATAAAAGATTCAACAAAAAGTTGTTCCTTTCAAGGTGAGATTGGTCTCTCAGCTTGATTCGAGTTATTTCCCATAACTTGAGTCAATTGGTTCATCATTCGCATGAATTCTTCCATTCTGACATCCATCGGAGGACCGTCAGCGTAGGGTTCAATATGGTCACCATTTTCATGGTTACTCCTATTACCCTCCATTTTATAAAATAATAAAACCTTAGTGAGAAACTTATTTCATATACAAATCATTTAACTATCATGGATTTTATGTCTTAAAACATCATGCTTAAATAATTACATTTCTATATAATTCATTCATATTGATTCATAAAAATATTGTGGTTAACCAAAAATATCCCCTGGGAGTATCATAACCTACAGTGTAGCAAGACCCGTTATCGCTCACTAGTTCTCGTTCGAGTCTAGATCAATGCGGTGTATTCAGGTTTTACCCCTATGTACATCTATTCCATAGCCACCTCTACCTGCTCGTATCCAGACGGGGATGTTTTTTTTCTGATAAACCACTTAAACATTACTCACCAAAATACAAGGAAATTTTCATATATTTAAAAATTTTCTATAGGGTTCTTACTAATGTCTTCATATTCTAATTTCCATAAATAACTAAACTATCCTTGGATACCAACTATGGCTTCCTGCCTTTTTATTACATAACTTTTCATTACATTTTACAAATAGAATATATTTAAAGTGTAGTGTCTTTGAAATCAGGAACACAATACAAGAAAATAACCTAAAAACCTCCTTCTAATCAACTTTTAAGGCTTGATCATAGGTACATCCTAAGAAAAATTACTTCATATTATAACCTGGAAGCATACATAAAAGGAAAGGGTGAGCAAAAGGCCACGTAAGGAAAGAAATGGAATATGTTTACTTGTGATATCAATAAGAACTTAATAAAAACATGAAGACATGAGAAATGGATATATAGGAATATCATAAAAAAAATAACATGAAACATAACTTGAAAATTTGGCTACAAAATTTCATTTAGACATTCATGAACATATCCCAAAGGTACAACCACGAGGTGTCATAACAATTACCAAGGTTATTCTCCAAGGTATCGTGAAACATGTCATTTCTAGAGATAAATTCTTTACCCAATTCATTGGAGTACTATCAGGGCGCACCATTAATATGTATTTATTTTCATGTGAGCCACATATATCATAATCAAAAATTTCATAAATAACCCATATAGAATAAAAGAAATGGGTTTCATTTCATAATCGTGACATTTTAAAAGTGCTTTAAAAATTAGATCGGTATGTCATTTATAACCCATGGAAAGGGAGTTAGGGTTATATGTATTTACATTACCAAATAAAATATTCAATTCTATTATATTTATGATCACCCATAAAAAATAAATAGTTTGGGGTATTCACATATATAAAACAAGATAATTTAATAAGAGAAAGAGAGAGAAATTTGAGACGAGATTTCTGCAGCATAACGACTATATAACTTTGTTTGATAAAACAATAAAAAGATAGGGGACATGGGTCACCCACTCATAAAAAACTGATTATATAATAGGGGTACAGAATACAAATAAATAATATCATTTTATGGTTATTTGATGGAAACATCATATGAAAATGAAACTTGAAGGGAGAGAGAATATGCGATTATCTTTAAGAAAATTTGGTAGCCTAATGGCGTCACTTAACAATTAAGAAAATAAATTGATGAGATAAGAAAGGATCTATCATCATTTGGAAATTAAATTTATAGTAATAATGATATATGAGAACATACCCCCATATAATAAAATGGAAACTAGAAGACATAACATAAAGGAAGTCATGACTTAAAAGAGGTGGGTGAAATGACCCCTTACCTTGAAGAGTAACTTTGAAAGCCTGATGGTCTGTACCATGGGAGGCTTGAGGGAACCTTGGGCGCATCCTATAGATAGGAGTGTAGAGATTTGACGAACTTAATAGGCTTTCATTGAAGAGGATGTTGGTACTTTGGTGGGTTTATATAGGAAAGGTGAGGGAATTGTTTATTATTTAGGTTTGGGACACCTCACATTAAACTAAACAAAAACACAAACCAGACCATGGTTTTTGCCCATGGGTTTAGCCAAAGGGGATTGGAAAAAAATATTTTATAAGTTCAATGGCCTAAATTATTAACATAATAGGGTGGATTATGTGGAGGTGAGTCACACTCTTAAGAAAAACAATTTTAAAAGACAAAATGTTATATAAGTCTTGGATGGTCCTCTAATGCTTTGTAAAATAAATAAAACAAACCCAAAATTACAATATTTTAATGTTGAGACACATATTGGACGAACATATAGTTTATAGTATTTTATTACAACACTATTGGGTCATTATGATGTCATTAAATGCACTATATATTTATACAGTATTTAATTTTCACCCAAAAATTTGATTGTCTCAAAAAATTATGAAAAATTAACTATTGGATAATTTTGACATCCTGATTACAGAAATAATATTCATTTTTTCTTAATAATTTTCTAAATATTTTAATTTTCACTTTTAAAAAAACTGACATTTATTGAAAATTTATGGGTTTTGACAAAAATGGCTTTCAACCCTTAATAAAAATTACAAGTGCCTTAAAAAAATTATACGAACATTTATATTTAATAAAAATTAATTTAATAATATTATTATTATTTTATTAAAATATTATTTAATTCAAAAATTCAAAAATTCATTAAAATAGATTTCTTTATTGAATATTTAACTAAAAATACAATTTGTGTTTTAAAAAGTATTTACTAAGTAACAATAATAAAATGAATGTACATTAATTATTATATAAAAAAAAATAATGTACATAATCATAGTACTAGGTTATTGTTAAATAACCCCTTAAAACACCCACATAAGACCTTAGGGTAAGGTGCGTGATGGTGATATACTCATGGGGTGGCTTGGATAACATCGCTCGAGTTGTGATCTCTCTCAAGTTCCACTTCTCCCGTAGGTGGTTCCATTCGAGCTTAACTTATTAAATATAGGCTTGGGTTTGGTTAAGAGAGAATCCCAAAGATACAACCTCCTTTTAGAGCTCTATTAAATTGGCTTCATACCGGGAAAGTCTACTGGATGAGGCCATTGCTTCATTTGTATGAGTAAAAGGAATTTGTTAAGGGCCTATATTTATACTAATCATGTAATCACTGTTCAACTTTTATATTAGTGACGGTCACAATTCATAATTGTATTTTATAATCCAAAAACATAAAACAAAATAGGTGAATATGTTTTTTAACCATTTCACATATTTAATTAGATCAATAGGGATTTTAATTAACAAAAATTTGGGTCGTTACAGTTCTTGAGTGGAAAAGAAGAGAGAGGGATATTCCTAACCTTGAGGGAGTGTTTCAAACAGCTTTGGAGGACCTTATTGTGAGCTTGGGGGAACCTTGGGAGGGCTCTAGAGAGGTAAGGGAAAAGTATAGTCATTATTATAGTGTTTTTATTAATGATTAACGAAATCATGGTTGGTTTTATATAGGAAAATAGAGGATAGTTCATTATTATTTTATAAACATATGTTTTAGACTCTATATAACAAAGTGTTTTAAACCACAAAACATCCCATGGTTTTTGCCCATAGTTTCAACCAAATTGAAGTGATTTTAATTATTTTATATGTTTATGAACTTATATCTCTAAAATATTACCCTTGGTGGTATGTAAGTGGTTCATGTTCATAAATAATTGATTTGAAAAGATTAGTTTATAATATAGGTTTTGAGGGATTCATAAAGGGTTTATAAAATTAATTAAATAAAAAAACAATATTTTTATGGTTAAATATACATTTTGTCATGAAAATATTTTGTGTCGTATATTACATCACTTTTGGTTCATTACAGTGTCATAATATACACAATATATTTATACTATTTTTAATTTTGACCTACAACATCTTATGTGTCTAAAAATAATTAAATAATCACCATTCACTAATTTTGATGTGCAGATTTTGAAAATAAATTTTTTTATACAAAAAAATATATCAAAGTACGAGAATTTACACTTTTAAATAAAAAAAATATTTATTTAAAAATACTATTTTTTCTAAATAACAGTTTTTTGACCTTTATGAAAATCATTTTTTATTTTTTAATATTATATTATCAATTATATTTAATAAATTTTTAACAATTATATTTTATTAAAATAGATTTTGTTTCAAAAATTATTTAATAATGAAAACCAGGTTCCTTGATTGAGACTATACATTTCCAAAATAATATAAATTTTTTATTTCATTTAATTTTTATTAACACATTATCAAATGGTTAAAAAATGTAATAATAATTATAAAAGATAAATATAATCATTACTTTATTAAAAAAAATATAAATCCATACTATTATTTTTTGGATACATAACCCTTTATTACGTAAATAAACTCCCTAAGGATAATGTGTGTGATCGTAAGATTTTCAGGGAGTGGTTTAGTGAACATGGTTTGGGTCATGATCTCAACGAGCTATAACTTCTCCCATAAATGATTTCACTCAAGATTTAATCGTCAAATATTAGATTGGGATGGATCAAGGGTAAGTCATTTCGATTCAATCTCCCCCATAACGTTTGATAAATGGGATTCAAAGGGTATGATTCTACTGGTCTAGGTCATTTATTTTTTCATCTGTATAAATTGGGATTTATCATAACCCTATATATATAATCATTATATCAATATTACATGACTATATTATCAATGGATATGAAATTCAGTAGTCTTTTAAATCTGATAGGATCTAACATTTTATGGTCTAAAATAACAAAATAAGTGCATGTTTTTTCTATAACCACATTAAATTAAAAGAAATTTATATTTTACAAAAGGGAATTTCATTTTATAATGTTAGTGTTCTTACAATATTTAGCTATTAAATTGAATGCACATGGAAATTATAGTTTCTGTCGGAATATTCTAAAAATAAAAGTTAAATGTAATGAAATTCCCTTAAATAATATAAAATATGTATTTTGTGGCTATGATGTGTGGTTATGATGTATTTTAGTGATTTATGGGTAAGATATACTGAGATTTAAAAGTAGTGTGTGCTTGTTTTAAGAAGGTGGTGGTTGTGGTTGTGAAATGGTGGTAATGTGGGTTTTTTTAGCCTAAGGAGTATGGGTTTCAATTTTTTTTGTTCTAGTCTCCTGAATACTAATGTAATTAAATTATATTGATGAAAGTAAATAAAATTGTTTGAAATTTTCCTTGAATTGTTGAATTAAAATTGGAAGTGTGGATAAAGAAATTTTTGTTTGTATATAAAATAAATGATCTGGAAAATGAATGGGCATAATTAATGGAATTGGTTTATAAAGGGGAAAAATATAAATTGGATTAACTTTAAATAATATTAGAATGATACTGTTGGATTGTGGTTTGTTTATTTGGATTCATGTATTTAATAGTATAAAAAAAAGTTATAGAGGTTGTGAGGCTTGGTGGGGATGTGGTGAGTTGAGATAGAAATCTTATTATGAACACATAGGATGGGAATGTGTGTGTGTGTGTCTATATATATATATATAATTTCCAAATTCATTGTGAATTCTGTAGTAACCTACCCTGATTGAACACCATGTGCCGACAACCAAATATTTGGGGGGTATGTTTTCTAGAATCTTGATGGTGAGGATGGATGGATGGCTCCCCCATCTTTCCTGCTCTCTCCTCAAGGTGATTTTGATATGCACAGGTTGTGATGGAGAAAATATAAAAGTTTATATATGGTTATTTTTTAGTGATATTATTTGGTGACTATAGTGGGGGTCATTCAAGGATGTAGGAGGGAACTAGGCTGATTTCCTTCATATTAATGGCACCCTACTAGTCTAGTTATAGATGTAGATGAGATATGATGTGATGAATCAGGTATCTTTAGGATAGATGTGATGTGATGAACAATTTCATGTTGGGTTCGTAGCATGATATGATAGCCCAGGTGAATTCATGTAGGGTAAATATATAGAAGATATGGGAGCACCATGATATACGACATTAGGGTGTGGGAATAGAAAACTAGTGGGAAAGTGGTTTGTGGAACCATTTCTATCTATATGAGTTTTAATATGTCATTATACATGGATGATTTATTAGGTGAATGTGCCTTGGTAAGTATGTAATGGGTTAGGTAACCTATTCAGGTGCTATTGGTTTGGATATTTTCTTAAGGGTGTATTAGTATCTTATTTTCCACATGTTCATAATTTTTTTTCTGTGATAATACTATGTATACATGTATTATTCCCCTATGTATATAAAAACTATTATTCATGTTTCAATAGAAACCCTGAGGAATGAGCTAGAAATTACAATCTTAAATTAACTGACATACAATGTTCTAGATGAGTCAAATTAAATGAATAGAAAAATAATGATCCATTGGAAAATCTTTTTGGAATAATTACATCAAATGAACATTGTTGATATCACTAGATAAAATTTTCTATGAATAATAGAAAAATTCGAGAGAAAAGTTGGATATATGTAAAATTGACTGTATAGAGAAATGTTAATCAATCAGACAAATATCTGATATGTCTATTGGAAAAAGAAGAACCAGATGAATAAAATTTATAGAAGAGAAATAATGAAAATGATTTTAGAATAATATTTTTTATGATTTATTTGTAAAATCAATTTATCTGGGTGACTTAAAGTGGGTATGTAGAGTTTTTAAATTTAATGAAATGTTCTTAAAAGGATTCTGGATAGAAATTTTATAGAAAGTAACTTTTTTAGTTTCTTTACATAACTTTTAAAATTCCATAAATTTTATGATGAAGAATTTTTTATTTCAATTGGATTTTTATTTAGAATAGTTTAAGAAATTTTGATAAATATTATAATTACTAGAGGTTTCATGAAGCTTCATGAGTTTTCAAGTAGAGATGACAAACATCCATTTATTTTCAGAATTATGTAGGAATGATTAATTCTGTTATTTTAGCGAGAGGGAAAATGATCTTGGTTTCTTACCTTTGATATATTGTGAGAACCTATATAAATGGTTTCAAGTAAATTTTACATAAAAATATTTATACTTGAAAAAAATTCATAACACTATAGAATTTGTATCTGTTTGAGTTTCCAAATGAAGATAAATTTCAGGTTGGAGTAGAGAACCCTATAGAGTTTCTATTATAGGATTACATAGGGTTTTAGTTTAGAGAAAATATATAGAGAAATTATATAGATTTTTAGTTTATTGAATCCAAACAAATATATCTAATAGAGTTTCTATTCATAGAAATTAGATAGATAAATTAGACATGTCTTATAAGAAGAGATTTGAGGCATGATAGTTCTATTAATAGGATGAATTACTAGTTATAAAATGGTATCATCTTTTTGGGGCATAGTAGGTAGACATTAACAAGATTAAGAAAGTTTAAAAAGCATTGAAATTTACCGAATGGTGAAAATAATATGGAACTTTAGGACAAACCTTTTTGGATTAGTCATTTATAAAGTTACATATTTTGTATTAGTTCGGTTTTGTAGGAAAAAATTTGGAAACTGATGGGTTTTAGTATAATAATACCTATTGGGATATAATAGTATTCTAATGTGAGTCAGATCAATGTTGTATTCAATTTTTTAATAATAATATTTTTTTCAAACTGAGTCTGAAACTTGTAAAAATATTTGTGATTTATTTTTCTTATATTATCTAATTAGAATAAAAGAAAAATTTTGTGGAAGAGTTTTTAAATTTCATTAAATTATAATAGATAACAAGGTATCAATAAAAGTAATAAATATAGATATTATGTTGATTATAATTGGTAAAAATAAATCCCCCTGATTCACCCACCACTTGTTAGGGAGACTGCTTGATCCACGTGGGAATCTCATCCTCACTAACAATAAATATAACATATTATTTTTCAATTTGAATGTGTCCTATAATTAAATATAATACTAATAAATCATATTTAAAACAGGTTTAAAAAATTATAATGTATGTTTTGAAAAAATATATCTTTTATTTTGGTTATGTGCAAATTTCATATTTTTTATATTTAATAATTCAAATGCCTATTCCAGTGGAAACATAAAAAATAGAAATTCTACAAGTTGTGTTTTTTTATTATGAATTTATTTGTCTATTGATGTAGTAAAATATAATAATTATTTGATCTATTAGAAATAGATGTTGAATAAATTTTAGTTATTATTTTTCACGCGAATGTATTGTAGTTGAAACTCATCATGGAAAATTAGATTTTAGTTACCCTTGATCCCTTTAAATGATATAATTCAATAAAAACTAATATTTATAAGAATTCATCGAAATATTTGATAACTAAAAATGTTTATATGAGATATCTCATTTTATGAGATCACAAAAACAAGTGGGGAACCATTGGTGTATTTATTAGTGTTAGTCGTTTGTTTCATGATATTTTTTACAAACTATTAAATGTTGATATTTTTTACTATATAAAACATGAAATGGAAAAGATATATTTAATATAATTTTTTATAAATTATAAAAAATAATTATATTATGTATGAAATATATATATTAATTTACCTCAAGTATTTAAAAATTTATTTATATTTTCGAAAAATATTTTATATTAATATATAAAAATATTTACATATTTTTCTATATTTATTAATTTTTCAATTCAAATTTTACAGTATGTTTTAGATTCCTTCGAAGCCTGGTTATTTTTTATAATTTTTTTGAAGGATCATAATACATCACACACAGAATCTGATGTTTGTCTGAAATTTTGAGTGCATGTTTACATTTTTATATGTTTATGATATTTTTTATACATATTTTAAAATTGTGAAATATATTAAAAATAAATATGATTGAAAAAAACATGCTCAAAAAAATATTTTATAAAAAATTCAAAACATTTGACATATATTCATTTGAAAACTGTTCCAATTAATAGAATCATGAGAATAAAAAACATTTAATAATTAAAAATTTCTCTTTGAATTAGAAAATATTAAAGAAAAACATAATAAAAAATCTCAAGTGTCTACTTTTAAAAAGTATTATACGTCATATAGCTTTAAAAATTCAATTTTCAATGAGTTTTTTTATAATTAAAGTATTTTAAAATAGTAGAAAATGAACATACTGTGACTAATTAATAATAATTCAGTTAATATTGTTGTTATATAAAACTATAAGTCTAATATGCTTCTTAATATTTAATTTCAAAATTCATCTTATCATGTATAGTTAAAAACATTATACCACCCTTAGAATAATATATATTATGAATTTTACTACTATTTTATCATTAGAAAGTTGATTAAATCATATTTTTATTACTATTTATATTGAAATTATTATATGAGTTCCTCATTAATGAGTTTATACCATTTGGTTTATTTAAATTCAAGAATCAGTTTATGTTCATAAGCACATTTTAGGAATCAACTATCTAGAATTTATAACTAATATTAAAAATCCCAAAACCATGGAGATAAATTACGAGTTCATATTTTGAATCACATTTAATGAAAATATTCTTTTCATAAGTAGTGGTGCCTATAACCTACTTTGTTACCATGATATATGAATTCTTTTTGGTATCGATCAATGTTTGAATGTTTAAATTCTATCGAGTATAGGTGTGATTTTTAATTAATTTAAAGATAAATAAAGTAAAAAAAATTATCCCTTAGGAATTAATTTTATCAATGTTATAAAAAATAAAAATTCTATTAGTGAATAAAAATTATAAAAATATTTTTTCAAAAAAATTCATTTCGAAAAAAGTTGGATGAAATTTATATAATAATTATTAGTGTTGATTATATATTTCTTATGTTGAATAAGATCAAGAATATTATTTGATGATAAAGAAGTTATATATCATTATTTAAGGTAAAAAAAGAAAAAATAATTTATAGGTTAAAGGACATATATATTTTGAATAAATATTCCATGATACAATGGTTATTGAAGTTAAATTTTTTACTATTGAGGAAATTCATCAAAAACATACTCTTTTTATAGTATGTGTTCTATCATCTTTTAAGTTTCCTGAAACTCTTGATGGTGAAATTTATCAAAATTAAATGGTTTTATTTACATATATAGATGATTAATATGTTAATGATGTCACAAGTCATATTTAAGGGTTGTTCAATCAGGAATCAACTCCTTATAAATGACATAAATTAGAATCTCTAGTCAAACTAGTTACAAATGTAGTAGAACAAACCTATCCATATAATCCCATAAAATTGATATGATAATCAATTGGAATAGAGTCCAAAACCATTAAAAACTGTATGATCACATATTTTTCTATTTATGTCCCTCTGAGTTTTAGTTGAACATCTTTTAGTTGTGTTTTTATTATTTTAAACCTTTGTGGCTGGAACATTTCTTTGGGTATAGAGGGAATTTTACATGGAATATGACCGAAAGTTTAGGGATTTATGTTTCTTTTTGAATTAGTGAAGTCTAATTATAATTTTTTTGAGTTATAAAATTGATTCTCTTTGGGATTGGGTTTATTTCATGTTATGTAGAAACTTTTTATAGGATACTATAGTGATTACTACCTGCAAGACATATTCAAATCAGGTTAGCAATTCATGACATGAATATATTTCTATGAATAAGCCATGGAATATTTTCCTGACCAGAATGTTATACAATTTTTGAATTCGTTTTGTGCTATGAAAAGTCATGTTGAAGTTATTTTAACCAGAGTTTGTTTATTTTCATTGAATATTCCACCTTGTATATTATCATCATGATTCTAAAATTCATTTTGTAAATTCCTTGGCTACAGCGTGGTTTTTTATGGTGAAGCCTAAAAAATATTTCATTCCCCAAACAACCTATTCCCTCAGACCCTAGGGAAACTCAAGGTGATTTTTTTAAATTCCATCCCCTCTAGACATCTCGGTCTTGTGATTGTTATCTAGTGAGTTGCTTCACTTTTTGTTTCTCATTTCATTCACTATTCACAGTTATAGGGATGTGATATCTTACCCACTGTTGAATTAGGGTTTGATATTAATGCTTGTGTGATCTGGAGTTTCTTCTTTGATATCATTTTCCTTCATACTTCATTAGAGTCCCATGTTGATCATGTTTCTTTGATCACCAAATAATGGCAAGTGGTCTACAAAAATCCCTATTCCATTTTTCAATTTCTTATAGTGCGTATAGTACCATGCGATCATTCCAACACACTGTGTATGCTAACTAACGAAATAATGGGTGATAATAATGTTTTTGGGATAAATCCTTGGATTTATTTGAATCCATTAGTGTTGAAACCTAGATTGTGTCAACATGTTGGTTGATCCTACCCTTGAACAATAATTACTTAAATTTTGGCTTAAAATATGAATTATTGTGACATGGGAACTGAGGTTATTTCTTATGATAGGTTCACCTAAAAATTGGATTTCTTGTTTACTAAAATTATTGAAGATACATTGATATGACACAATTGTGTACAGTAGCATGAAAATGGATTTAGATATAATTTGATGACAGAAAGGGTAATTAAAAGATAAATGGTAAATGCCTTAATTGATCATTGTGGATTATGATGTCAGGTGGTGTTATTATTTCCATTATGACTTGTGTCATGATTCGTGATACAATTATTATATATTGGTCTTAACCTAGTTTTATAATCTAATTCTTATATAGCTATTTTGGCCTAATTTCATACTGTGATGACTATATGGTGGGCTTTTACATGTTTCATTCTATATTGATAATATATTAGGTATGGCCTAGTTTCAAGTTGTAATACTTCTCTATAGGGCTTGGATCATTGTTATACTGAAATAATTATATAGAGGTCTATGTTGTTGGAGTTTGTTTCTTAGGAACTACTACCTTTTACTTTTATTATTGGTTTTTTCGATGTATTTATTATAAATAAAACTAGTTATTACATACTGTTTATTGTTCGTGATGACTCTAATGTAATAATGTCATAGAGTCTATGTTGCTTTAATTTGGTCATAGTTGTCCTCCTATGTGATAGGAACCTTGATGTGTTACAATGATATTCTAAAATAATATTCTTTGGTTGAATAACTTACTATGATGGGACATATATTACATAGATTATTTGGTGTGGGTACTCATAATATGATAAGGCTTCTTCTCATAAATTTCACACTTTGTTATCTCTATGATGGGATATTATGAAAATATACCCCCCAATAAGAATTCCGAAAGTTTTTGTGTCTTTAGATATTTCTATCTATTAGCATCTGTGATTATACTTAGACTATAAGATTATTATTAACGCATGTTACAACTCACATACTTAGATGTATTTAGTAAACCATACTGATAATAGTTCATGGAAAAGATGAATATGTTGGGTGCATCACAAGTGACATGTCGTTATTGAATATGTCCATGAAGGACTTGTAACTTCCATATTTATGGATGTTGATATCTCAACAATTTGATTGGAATTGAACCATTGCATTAAATTCCATGGCCATGGTGTAACGGTTTGTTTACTTCAGATAGTCAATGAAAAACATATCGAGAATATTGGTTGATGACATAGATGTGAAACTTTATTGATGATATATTTTAAAAAAGGGATTATATTACTCAGTGATCATTCATATGTGTCTATCTATGTTGAAACATTTAGTTCTTTCGCTTGAGTGCCTTGACACTTTTCTAGACAGTAATCTTGGACGTTAAGGAATCCCGCTTAATTCCAATGAGAAATAATCCTAGAGGTACAAAAACTATGTGATTCTATTTTTCTAAAATAAATTCTCTTTTAGTTCAATTAATAGAATAAATATTTTTCTCAAGTCTGAGGAATAATTTCATTCAAGTTATATTGGTCACATTTATTAAATACATATTTATGCGATGGGTTATCAATAAAATATTTATTTTATTTATTGTATATTTTTTAAAATATTTTTTCTCTAGATTATGAATAAAATATTTATTTATGAAAAAAATATTAATTTAATTGTTCAATAAATTATAGGGGAGTTCAAATGGACCAAGACAGAGTTCAGTGATAAATATTAATTAACAAGATCAATATATAATATTTTTTTTTGTGAAAGTTAGCGTGAACCCAAAAATAATTAGTATATAATTTCTATTATGAAACATGTGATTTATTAAAGGTATTAAATGTTATTTAATCGGTGGTTTTCAATTAGATAATATTTTAACTTAAATCCAATGTTTATAAATATGTAGCTATGTCTGTTGTGTAGATTATCCAAAACTGAGAGTAGAGAATTGTTGAGAAAAATGAATTATATCTCAACTATTTCTTCTCTCTCCCTCTCAAGAAAGTGCAGTGCAAGAGATATTTCTTCAAGACTGAAGAACGAGTGATTAATAAAAAACAATAGAAGACATTAAACTCCCCATGCTAGTATCTGATGATCGAGTGGTATTTTTCAAGGATTATAAGAGCAAGTGTGGATCACCAATAGAGGGATTCTACCCTTTGATATTCACAACACAACAACATTAATCAGAACTTGTATTTTCAAATGATCAGCATTGACCAATGATGAAAGTTCCTAACTCCATGTGTTTATTTATTAAAATAATAAATAATTTAATTATTAATTTGAAAGGTAAGATCCTTTCTCTTGGTTTCAGGAAACAATTATTAAAATAATTATTAAAATGTATTCATCCTTCAAATGCTTTTTTTGTGCTTGAAACCATCGAGTGGTATTAAAGGGATCACATTTAAATTTATAATCACTTATTTTGTTGTTGATCTATGAATAAGTGTGGATATATTTTCATTTCATGTTATTCATTATTTAATAAAATTTTAATTAACATTTTATTGGTATATTAATCTTGTTCATTCATTGTTTCATTTTCATAGAGGGTTAACAAAAAATGTTCAATGATAAGAGATTCCATTGAAAAAGTTGCAAATTTTTAGCAGGTAAAACTTTGATACATAGACAAATCACATTCCATATACTCATGAACATCATATCTAGATTCTTTGAGCAATTAATTAGATAATGTTCTTCGATTTTACACCATGTGTCGACCGGACCAACTTGGAACATGATAACAAGATATAGTGTGTGTTTCTGGAATGTACAAATTGTGTAGTTCGACTGAGTTAACACACCAAATCCCTAGGCATGTGACTTGGATATATGACAACTGAGGTATATGGAATATAGCTGAATGTACATGCAGAGTAGTGTCCCATTAATGTAAAAAATTAAAATTACATTTAATTCTAAAATGTCTGCATTAAAACATTGTTTTATTAATTGGCACACCATTATGTGTCTCACAATTTAATATTGGTTTCAGGGATTTTTTAAATGATCAAATAATTTTTGGTAATTAATATGTTATTATTGGTTGTTCTATTTATTTTCCATGAATTTCATTAATGATTAGTATATCCAAATAAGGTCATAAGATCATTAAAGATGATGGAAAATTAATTAAATAATTAATTAATGAACATGTGTTTATCTTAAATAATAAAAGAATGAATAAAGAAATGAATGCTATACAATTTTTTTTCAAATTGGTTTCTTTTATAACCACTAATGAGCCTGAACAAGGTTTATTTATGTTTTGGATGTTTAATATAATTTACTACATGAGTTTGAAATTATTTAATATTAAATTAAATGATGGTTTATGAGTCCTCCCTCCCTCCATTATTATACATGATCTGCATTTCCAAGGATATTTATATAATCCCATTAAAAAAAATCCTTTTTTTACCCTCATTTGTCTATGATTAATAAATATTTTTATTTAATGGATCATAACAAGGTGCATTGGGGTGGTTCAAGATAGAACAATAATTATTCCAACCCATGAGATACACGAGTGGACACTCAAAATGAACTAACCTATGCCAAGACTGGAAATAAGATTTATTTTATCTAGGTTGAAGGTTGATTTAATGGGTTCTCATTAAATCAACCATTAGCTAAATCACATAAATGCGGTATTCAATTAAAGAATTATTTTTTTCAGTGTAATTATTTATTTTATGTATGTAATATCACGATCCCATAAATAAATGAATTAATTTTAAAAAAAAATTAATAATGGAATTATGTGTACTTTTTTTATCCAACATGGTTAATTAAATATATAATATCCACTTAGTATTAAAGATAAATGTAATGTATAAAACAAGATAAAATTTTTGCATAATAATTTAAAATCCCTAGATTAAATTTTACAATAGAATAAGCATTCCATTACATGATTGGGAATGAATAATATAACTAAGTTTAGTAATGTCCAATGTCTAGAAACATACTTTTATAAGGAAGTTCTCATGATAGTTTTGTGTTGAATTAACGTAAAATGTATTTAGTTTAATGGCCAATGTTTGTTGAATATAAACTTCTAGGAATGTTTTGATCAAATCCAAGTCCGGATTTCAGGATAGGGAAATCCACTGAATACATCAAGGTGTTGCATGTCTATAGTTGGAAATACCTCCTACCTAATTACATTATTATGATTTTCTTGGAAAAGTATTGATCATTAATAAAAGTTATGGGGATCCTTTCCACTATAATGTCAAAGGATCTAGAGATTCTGATTTAAATGGAGAGTGATATTGAGACTTGATGAAATAGTGGGAGATTTAATTAAAAACTAATAATTTAACTTATTATATCACACTTTTTTTAATAAAGAAAAGTACTAATAATATGTTATTTTAAATTGAATAATAAAATGAAAAGTTCATCATCCCTAATATACCTACGATCAATATTATAAAAAGATATCTTATTAACATGCAGTAACATCTAGGAGTGTTTTAGAAACCTTTGGGTTGTGTTATACCATGAATAGAAATCTCATATACAATAATCCTCAATTACTACTCCTCATACTAAATAATTGAGTAAGGAAGGGTTAATTTTCTATGAAAAACATTTGAGTGAGGTAGTATAAATTCAATGTTCGATTCCTTCATCAATGTCTAGTGAACTAATGATGTCTCACAAAAGCATGAATGTGTATAGAATTTGTGAGAACCAATGCGGTATTTACTAGGAGAGAGATAGATAGGAAAAATTTGATATTTCCAAGGCGCTCATTCAAATAAACCTTGGAGAGGGTCCCCAACTGGGCCTCACATAGTCATGCTCATTAGAAACATTGAGCACTAAGTTGTTAAAGGGGTTTATACTCCCCAAAAAACATGGAACCAACATCATTCTAGAATCACTCTATTAGATACTCTACAAAATTGTTTTTAATTTTAATATGAACAACATTAAGAAGTATCCTATAGGTCTTCTAAATATTCTTCTCCAGGTAGATAATCATAGGTAGCAAGAAAAAACATTCACCCTTATGTTGAACAAACAAAAAGGGATAGAAAAGAGATTTACCCCCAAATCATATTCACACCCTTACAAGAAGAGGAATATCAAGGGGAAATAAAGGGAATATGATATTTTCTATTTCGCATGTAGAAAGAAGGGCCATTGGAAGAAAAAATTAACATTTCCAAATAAGCTGGGGGAAGATTTAGTTGTGTTTTGTTATTTTTTGAAATTTATCTATTTCTAAAAATTAGGTATTAGATATAGATTTTGGTTCTCACATATGTATTAAAATAGATGAAACAAGTATATTCTGAAAGATTGACCGAGGAGAGGTAGATCTTCAAGCAGCCAATAGAGCTAAACTTGCTACTGTATCAACCAAGTATTACCACCTCACATTGCCGACCATAATTATATTTGTCTTAATAGGTTTTTATTATGTGTCTTTAGTTTCCAAAAACATTGTTTCTATATCCATACAAGATATCAATTGATTTATTTTCAAATTTAAGAATAAATGAGGATTATTTGATAAAGATATATTTTTTGGATAATTAAAATTTAAATAAGGGTCATTATGTGTTGGATTACATGAACCAAATAATGGAAATTGATAACAAAGTTACTTCACATGACTCACACCACACCCAACTTTGGAATCACTGTCTAGGTCATATAAATGAAAATATCAAGACTAAATTACATCAAGATGGATATTTAGAGTCTTTTTAACTAAAACATATAGCTATATGTCACACAAGATTACACAGTAAATTGAACAAACCTGAAAGTAGTGGGAATGGTGAAAGATCTACAAAGCTTCTTGATTAATTCATACTGATTTGTATAGACTATTAACCATCGAAGCAAGGGGTGGGTAATCATACATAATAACTTTTACTGAAGATTTTAGATGTTATGTATATATATACATAATGAGATGCAAGTCAAACTCTTTTGATAAATTTAAGAAACACAATAATTAAATTTAGAACTATATTAGTAATAAGATTATGAAACTTATCTCAAACTGTTGGGGATAATATCTTAATCAAGACATGATTTATTCTTTACAGGACTTTGGGATTTTACCTCAACTCACTCCACCATGTACACATAAATGAAATAGTGTAGGTGAAAGGAGGAACCACACATTACTAGACATGGTGAGATCAATGAGGAGTCACGAGAGTATTCCATTATATTTTGGGGATACAAGATACAAACAACAATATACATACAAAACCACATTCCTAATAAATAAACATATGGTATACTAAATGAATTATGGAATGGAAAGAAACATATGTTGTCCTGTTCCCATGTGTGGGGACTAAAATAATTCTCTAATGCCTCATTAGGTAATAGGATTTCACTATCAGGAAAAAAGTATTTCATTATAGGTTATCCCAACGAAAAAAAGAAATACTACCTACATAATCCTTTAGGAAAATTTTTTTTGGTTGAAAGTTTCCCCACATTTCATTAAGAGGATCTTATCTCTAAAGGAGAAAATGGGAGAAAGATAGACTTTGATGAAGTCCATGATCAATATATATAGGGGTTGGCATAGGAAAAAATTACAAAAATCCCCATAGAAGAAGAAATTGTTCCAGAGACAAAATTATTGTGTAGGAGTATAATAGTGTTCAGAGATCTGTAAAGGTATGGTTTTCTACTCGCTAAGTATGGTGACTCATTATTAGTTGATAATAATGATCCTCTAAACTAAAAGTAATTAGTAAGTGGAATAGATGTTTCCATTCGGAAAGAAGACATGATTTCTGAAATTTATTCCATGCACCAAAATCAAGTATGTATTTTGGTAGACCCTCAAGTAGATGTAAATCGCATTGGATGAAAATGCATTTTCAAGATGAAACACAACAAGGGAGATTAAGATATTTCCAATAAGGAATGACTGGTTGAATAAGGGTTAAATAGTGTCATGCAATTGTCTAATATGAAACATTTTCACCATTTGAAATGAAAAAATCCATAATAATTCTAATTTAATTATGGATTTACATGATTATGAGATTTGGAAAATGGATTGGAAAACATGCATCCTTAATGAAAACCTTTACTAAGATATCCATATGACACAACCCAAAGGGTTTGTGACTCCAAAGTATGCCAACAAGGTATACAAGTTGAAAAGATACATTTATGTATTAAAGAAAATATCTAGGTCACAGAACATTCATTTTTATGTATCTATAATGTAATTTTGTTTCATCAAGAATGAATGTGATCCAGGTGTTTATAAATGGTGTTGTGGGAGTTAAGTTGTTTTATTAATAGTTTATGTTGATGACATATTAATTATTATAAAGGATATACATGCCTTATAGTATGTTAAATCATGTTTGGATAAATGTTTCTCTTTGATGGACTTGGAAGAAGTAGAATATCTTATGGGGATCAAGATCCATCATGATAGATCCATGAGGTTTCTCAAAATATATCAATGTAAATACAATGAAATGATACTGAAGAGGTTCAATATAGAACAATCCAAGAAGGGATTCTGGCCAACGTCACAGGGAATTCATCTTTCACAGAAAATGTGTCCTTAGACACATGACGAAAGAAACTGAGGGGCAATGATTCCAAGTGCATCAATGAGTGTCTTAGTCATGTTTTCTATGATATGTACTAGTCTAGATGTATCATATTTATTAAGTGAGGTAAGAAGATGTCATGATGATCCAGGAGGCCGTTATTGGATGATAGTCAAGGATATCGTTAAGTATTTGAGGCATACTAAGGACATGTTCTTGTTTTATAGAGGATAATAGGAACTAGTTAACAAAGTATATGATTAGTATAGTTTCCAAACACATAAAGATAATATGTAGTCACAAACATGAAACAAATTCACCTTGAATGGAGTTAATATTAGCTGGGAGAGCTCAATGTAGGTTGTTGTTTTAGATTCTATAGTAGTTTTTGAGTATATTGTGGAATCAAATGTAGCTAAAGAAGAAGTATGGATGCGAAAATTTATCCAATATCATGATGTGATATTTAGAAGTAATGATACAATCACAAGCTATTGTGATTATACTGTGGCAGTGGATCTTGAAAAATATCCAAGGTCACCACAATAGATGGCGCACATACTTGGGTAGTATCATCTGTTGAGGGATTTTTATCAGAGCGGTGAAGTTGTAGTGAGTAGCATTTCCATGAAAAAATTGGTGGGCCCATAGACTAAAGCCTTTAATCAGCAGAAACATGACTATCATGTGAGGTCTAGTATACTGAAGGCCACATGCAGTATGTTGTAGTCTATGTGGGTGTTTGATGGAGTTGGTTTCTTAAGAACATCTTTTGGTATTTTTTACGTTCTTTATGTGTACCTATAGTGAATACACATAATATATCTATTTTATTTTAAAAATGATCTTTTTAAGGACTTCGTCTCAATCTCCATTCATTGAGGCATATTTGGTTTTATACACAATTTTCTTTTATACGGTGTATAAACCCCTTTGACTTTTATGTTTATTCAAAAGGAATCTTTTTTATACGAAGCATTTTACTAAATGACAAAAAGAGAATGTTTTTCTTTCCGTACATATGTAGCGACAATGACTTCTCCGCCCCCGTGACCATTATTTGAGTTTCGGCTTCCTCTAAAAGCCATCACTTTTTTTTATGAAAAATAAATACAAGGTTGTAACTTTATTTTATTTTGGTATTGAAAATGGTTTTGAAAGCATTTTTATTATATCAATGTGTTGAATTGAAATCTTGTGATTGAAATGTGGAAATGTTATGTTTCCTTTACGCATGTATTATGTGATACGATTATGTTATGGTTTATGATATGGTTAAACCCATTCATATGAGGAATGCATTGGACTTAGTAAGTGACGGGTGGAGCCCGCTATAGCTTCTCGATGCATCGGTAGGTCTCATGAGACAACTAGACGTGGAATTGGCCGAGGCCCTTTCCCAATTTGATTTATGGTTTTGGCCGAGGCCTTAATCATTTTAGACGTCTTGGCCAAGGCCTTGACAAAATGTTTCAGAATGTCTGGGATTATACATTCCCTCATTATGAAAGTGGTTATTGATATTGCATGTGATTATTCGACCAGTAGAATATCTATGTGAATAAGTAAATGTCATTATCTCATTTTACTTTTTCCATATTATGTTGAATTTCATGTTTAAAAGGCTTTTGTTTTAGTTATACATTGCCTTAAATGTTAATGTTTATTTATGAAATCTTCCGAAATATTGTTATCCTTACTGAGCATCTGAGCTCACCCCTTTCAATGTTTTAATATTTTCCAGGATGTGAAGAAGTATTTTATGAATGACCTGCAGGGATAGTCAGAAGAGGATATGAGTGTGGACTATGAAGACTTTGATATTAGTTTTTCACTTTATGATGTAATGTAACATTTATGAATGTATATAGTGTTTCCAAGGCTACTAAACTAATTGGTCTTTCGAGACATGATCGTTTGTGATAATGCCAATGTTACAAAGTAATTCACCGACTCTGGGTAGCTGGGGTCGGGGCGTTACAACTTTTACATGTGTGATGATGCAATTGTCATGCAGTTACTTTTTATTATTGATGTAATAATATTAATTTAAAAAATGGATTTTATTACTTGTGATTTTTCATTAAATGAAAATGTAGTAGTGTACAACCTAGAAAGTTGAAAGTATTTGAAAATAAAAAGAAAATATCATCATTATGAGTGCATTATCCTTGGTGAGTTCTTGATCACAGAAAATTAGGGAATTATAATCTCTGATGAAGAAATTTCCTAATCACCTCTTTTGAAAGAAAAAAATTAGATATTGGGAAAAAAATATAATGAAAATAACTAAGAAATGTAGATAAAATAATTTTAAAATCAACTAAATAAGTAGAAGGAGGTCCCATCATCAAGATATACGTATACATTTAGACACCAGGTTTGCTGTCAATTCGTTTCTAAACTAATCTATCTCCTCTTATGAAAATGGGGACTTTCAAGGCTCCTGATAGTACTACAAAAATATAAATACACAAAGGATTAGTAAGTATTTCAAATGAAATAGTAATTATCTTTGAAAATAATGCATTTAAATATGATTGTTTTTTATGGTGTAAGATATCCTTCATAAATTTTCAAACATAATCACCAAAATATTTTACTTTGGTTTATTTCATACACTAAAGAAAAACTGAAAAAATTAATTGGTTTTTATATATTTTTTGATAGTGAGATATTATTATATATACCCTAATACTTATCCACTTTTAGAATTTGGGAGGCTCCTTATGCTCATGGAGGGTCCTTATGCCATATTTTGATAGAATTTATACACTACCATATCATTACATAACTATCATTAAAAAATAATATAAAATATATATCATGAAGTCTTCTTCAAAAAACATTCATGTGGTGTATTTAACATTGAAAAACTTCATCACTTGTGGTGATTTTTTTGGTTATCCATGCTGTGAATAAAGAAAATAAATAATTAGAGTATCCAAATTGAATGCAATGAGTAACTATTATTTCCAAAAAAACAAAAATGTATAAGTAATTAAAGGAATGGAAATATATTAGATATGATTAAATATTATAATTTTACCCCTATATAATTTAAAATAAGAAGGGTATTCTATATGTATGTTTTCTTTGGAACACTATGACCATTTTTCTACTATTAGATCAATTTGATTCCAATGATATTTAATATGTATAAGTGAAGTGAGGACTAATGATTCCATATATATATATTAATATGGGTTTCCCTTCAAATAGTACTGATATATACACCTCCAAAAAATATAAATTGTATTTAGTCATAATTTCTATAGTAGATAATCTTTTTGAAAAACAAATCATGAAAACACACATCAAGATTACATTTACAACTCAGACTAATTACTCATAATTGGAGACTTCATTAACAATTTTAGTAGAATGTAGTCTATAATGTACTCTCCATTCATTTTTTATTCAAAATAAACGATGAAAATACTACTTCTTGGTAATATTTTATCTACACAAACCTTTAATGTTAGTAAATGTGGAAGTTGAACAAGTGGGGTAAATGTACTTTATGAATATCTTTTTCTTTTTGGGTTGATCCTTTAGATCATTTTTATTTAAACTTCAATTTAACCCCATACTTTTTTATGTAATATTATTCATTATTTTGTTCCTTTTTCCATTAATTGTTACTTATTTTTCAAAAAAAAATTGTAAAAGAATACCTCATTGCCAACATGTATTTTACAAGATCTAATGAAAATAATATAGTGAGCCCAATGACTTTATTGTATGTATGAATATCCACATCATCAAGTGTAATATGTTACTTAAAACTTTTATATTGAGCTATGTTAATCACCAATCTCACAACAACTTCTAGAATTTGTTTGTTGTGTAGAATATCCCCTTGAATATTGTACTCTATTCCCCTCCAAACAATAGGATGGGTGGGTTTTGATAGATATAAATCATAATATTTTTCACCCTATAGAATATATGTATTGGAAAGGTATTAATGTGTTCCTGATTCACATTTCATAGAATCAATTATGTCATTATTTATTACCTCTTCTATGACCTCACTTTGAGGGACATAGCGTGCCTCTAAGAAAGCGGGGGGGGTCTTCATTTAGTGGTTTTTATTGAGTTTTTTCTCTTATTTGATTATTTACCATAATAATTTCTAATAAATATGACCCCCAATTATGTTTTTCTTTTTGAGAAACTAATCATTCCTCCAAATATTCCATTTTCTTATCTTTATCCCTCAGTTCACTTCTTTTATAAAAATGTGTTCAGGGTGAAACCCCAAGACCCACTCCTCTGACATGAACAGAACGTTCTAGAAAACATAAGAACAGTTTTAGTATATATTCATCTGGTAAAAACGATGATGATTCTTGTGTTTAGGTCAAATAAAAATATATGAAAATAAATAATCATTATTATGTAATATCAATTAAAACCCATTTTTTTATTATATCATACTTACACACTCTTCATAGACTTTTTGTGTGTTTTAATCTATTATTATAACTTCATTATTTATATTTTAATAATTCCATATCACATGATGTGGGATAGAAGTGGAATTGGATTTTGGTTCATCAATCTGTATATAAATATAGGAACAAAATTTTGTTTCTGCATCATGTCGCATTAAATTTTCCTCGTAGGTTGAAAATTTATACATTTTTTCAGTTGAATTATACCTCATACATGATTTGTGGTAAGGGTATATTTTTTTATTCATGTTTAATATTTTCATCACTCAGTTTCAATTTCATAAATTAATAATTCTTAATCATTTTTATTAATACACTTATTGAAAAAAAAATATTATGAGTCACAATGTACCTAAAAATATGTATCCTCATGGCTACCAATAAACACATATCATGCTTCTTGGATTATCAGTGTGTATACATCTATAGTGGGGGAATTCTTATTTTCCCTTCAACCTCTTTGAAATGAAACATCATAAGAAATTTGTGAAATCTTCTATGAGCCTTTCTATTAAGAATTAATAAAAATTTCATTTGGGGTGCATCTAATATAAATTCACTCAGTATGGGATAATGAATTGTATGTGAATGTTTAATTATTTTTTATTTTTGTAAAGTAAATAATGTATATCATAATGTTTGCATAATTTCTTCTAAAATTTGTTTCAAAAATTGAGGTACAAAACTGTGCCAAAAATTTATATCAATCAACACATGCTTCTAAGTGGTGAGCCCAATGTAACTGTAAATCACGACATTGTTGTGTTTAATAGTTAGGTCATGTGCATTCCATGAAACCTAAAATTTGGTTCCATTAATTTGTGACTTCATAATTTTTCTCTAACAACTTCACACTATGATGCTAGTATATATTCTAGGAAACTTGTTGTCCACCATCTGCCATTTCCTTGGTTTCAACTTCATTAATATATTGTTTTTTGGGTCTGTAGCATCAACTAGTGAAGAAGAATGTTGTTCCTCTACAATGGGAGCACTAGAAATTTGAGAAACGTATTTTTCCTCAGAATTGGGAGAATATACACCTAAAGAAGTAAATATCTATAGGAGTGGTTGAACATTTAATTTATATTACATTAAAACAGATGTGAGTAGAGAATAATACGAGGTAACACATTGTATATTACAAGAAAATATAACATGATAGTTGAAATAAATTTTTTAAAATGTTGGTGGGATTTCACCCCTCTATAGAGTATTATAATATATTAATTATGGTCTCTTATTACATAAAATATCCAATATATGTTGGAAACACTTTAAAATGATTATGACATCCCAATGAAACTGTAATCCCCAGTTGAGTTTTCATTTGTACCTTTAGTGGTCTTGGTCAATTATAGAAAAATTGACCACTTTATGTTTGCAAGATCTGATATATAATATACTTATACTACAGGTGAATCCATTATAAACAGTTCATCCTTGTACACTTACTGACTGAGATCCACATTCATTGATCCCAATTCAACTATTTTAACAACACTCCTATTATCAACACACTTTCAATGTAAATTTGGAAATTGGAATGCTATATAATTAAACTCCAATATTTTTTTGATGATGAAAAACTATGAAATATTAACATAAATTGTAATTTTATCGCTGCTACAAGATACATGAATCCCTCCAAAACAAGTGTTACTCCTCTATTTTTCATGGTACAATATTCATCATGTTCATTTTTATAGAATCTATGAAAATTAATTATATAACAATTATATGACAATACCTGTACACTTATTACATTCCAAATAAATCAATATAAAATTGAATCTATATTTTCATCTGACTCAATGAAAATATAGCCTCAAAACCATCTCAAAAAGTGTTGATTATGTGTATTTGGTATCCATATTTGTGACCATAATGGATTTAAATGCCTAATAATTTCTTTGTGGGTTTCAACATATAGGGAAACCTAAAAATAGTTTTGAAAATTTTAATGGTGGGAATGATCCCAATATATAATAGTGATTTTGAAGATATATATTAAATAAATTCCATTACACACAAGACACACAATGTGAATATTTTTTAGTACACCAATAATTTCCACAGTAGACAGGTAGTTGGTAAAAAATTCAATGGCATCCTCAACAACATATCACTCCACTATACAACCTTCTTGATGACATATATTTTTGAAAAGACCTTCAAATATCTTCATATACGATTCATTGGGGTACATACATATTTAATGTATATGACCACATAGTTGAATATCTCTTACCAAGTGAACCATTACGTGAACCAATATATCAATGAATGTCAGTAGGAAGAACATTTACAATCCACATAATATTATGAAAATATTATTTTCCATTATTGGTATTTTCACCAAGCCTATAATATTAATGCATATATCATAGAAAAATAATTAGAGCTTTGTTAATGTATAATGTACATTCTTGTAAAAAATTCAATGTAAAGAAATATTCCTTAGATCATGAATAAAAACATGAGATTCATGTGATATCAGACCCATTAACATTAAATTAGCCATTTACATGCTATTCTTGGTAATATATGAATACACCTACCAAACCATTACATTAATCATGACATTAAAAAACCAATATCTCCCAAGCCTGTAAATATTGTAAGTAGTTGGAAGAAGAAAAGTTAATTTTCATCCTTAACTACCAATAACACTTTTTTTATTCTCATATCAATCATATCCAACCTAGCGTGAATTCCATCCTTTGTTTCAATAGGTGAATTTAGTAACATTCCAATGACACAATCAGATACATTTTTTCAATAGGAAAAAAGACAAGAATATTCCAAAAGTAAAAAAAAATTATTGTATGGTAATTCAGAGAAATCTGATCTCTATTTCTAACCAGTCTTCATAAGTTTTTTTCAAAAAATGATTACCAAAATTAGTGCCCATATCTTTTTCATTTTCATGATGTTGATCAACTGTTCGTGGGGACAGTTCTATACATTCTTATAAACTCCCATTGAATGGTTTTTCCCAAGATCAGTACTTATTTCACCATGGTATAAATATGTGATGTATAAGAAACACAATCTTCAATCAATGTTTCAACATAATTCACTGTGTACCGTGTTCACAAATAGGACACCCTTGAGTTCCTTTTATTATATATGATGAAAAATTTCCTTAAACTAGTAAAGTCACTTTTCTTCCCGTACAAAATAGATATCAATGTGAAATATTCATTTTAATCAAAATTATACAACAAAACACTGGAATCCCATAATAATTTCAAACCTTCAATCAATGGATCCAAATAAATATCAATATCATTATCCTATTGTTTTTGTGTTTCTTTAAGAAAAGATAAAATAATGTGTTTTTTTCATGAAAAAACATGGTGTAATGTTATAATTTTCCATCATAACATGCCATATAATGTTAGTGATGCATTGAAACCCAAAATGATTCACCCCCACTGTAGACAGTGCAAGATAATGTTTTCTTAGCTTGTTCCCAAATTCTAGATTCTAATGATCAATTATATTCCACTGAGGAGAGTCTGATGGGTGAAAAAATTTCCCATATTTATTTCCTGTATCTATGTGTCACATCAATTTCCTTGAAATATCCCCACTTTCATATAGGTTCCTAAACCATAGAATAATTGGAAAAAAAATTAATCATTCATAGGACCCAATTCATCTTTCTTATATGGACAAGAACAAGAATTTGGGAATTATTTAAATGATTTTTGATCCATGTGAAATAGTATACAGTCATTTGGAATGACATGTATTCTTTAGAAGATCATACTTATTGAATGTATCATTTGTTTTTCATCATATGCTCGGCTTGGAAGATCATTATCTTCTGGGATCATATCATTCCAGAGAGAAATTTGTTTAGTAAAACTGGTGTTACTCCATCTATTTACAGAATATAAATTATAAAACTTAGGTATGGTTGAAAATGATGTATATATAGTTCAATGAAAATATATTGACATATTTTCAAAACTCTTTAACTTATCAAACAATTTTGGACAATCACAAAGTTCATCATTATCCATTATTGTAATTTTCTAAATATAATTTTCATCACCATTCAAACCAGCAATCACATCCTCGATACATGCGTTTCATTGTCCACACATGTAACCATATTTGATGATACATAAAACACATTGTTATCCCATTAACAAAATGTATACGGGAAGTGGAATATCTTCTGGACCTTATTCATCAATATTTACATATACATGTCATGTTACATGTTTCATAGTTTCATAGGTATAAACCTAACCCTAAACATGTTTTATACTATGAGGATGTTGAGCTAGAGATAGATTCTTCTTATGAAGAGCATCCAGAATAGATCATAGATTGATGTGAGGTGGTGTTGTGGAGAAATATGATACCACTTGTGTAGATTCTGTTCAAAATTGGGTGAATATAAGGAGAAACATGGGTTTATGAGTCTGATGTTTGATCTCAGTTGCCTGATATGTTTGATAAAGACTTATAGAGATAAATATTGAGGAAGAGAAGTTGATAGAGGGGTAGAATTGTAACATTGGAAAAAATTAAATGATAATAAAAACACTATTTGGTAAAAAATTATAATTTTTTATGTGAAAATGAAAATTTTCAATAAAAATAAATTAATAACTCTTTTAAAGGAATTGAATAAGGGTAAATGTATAGATAGAATTTGGGAATATTATATAGAATGTTTTCAGAGTTAGGTGTTGTATGATTGTGAGGTTTAGTGGCCCATAGAGTCTTAGTGCAGACACAATAAAAGTATTTAATATATTATATTAGGAGTTTTTCATTTATCCAAAACAATTTTATTACTCCCAAACAATGCATCGTATGAGAAATTGGTGACCAACATTAGGTCTGAGAGATGATTTTGACCCTAGGTAGGTTATAAAATTTTTGGGCATCAGACTTTTGCTCTGGTCATTCATGAGGATAAGTTATTTATTATTTTTATTATATTATTTTTCAAAAATAATTTAATATCTCCTAGAAAGTTCTTTGTATATGAAATATGAGAACATCATTAGGGCTGAGACATATAGTTTACCTTAGGCAGGGAATAAATTTTATGTTTATCGAGTGTTAGGAAACATATCATGTGATATTACTTGATTTCTATTTAGTGATTTTATCATTCCAATTTTGAAATAATAAATAATTAATATCTCTCAAATTGTGCATCCTATGAGAAATATGAGGCTGTTGTTTGGTTAGTAACATGTTGTTTACACTAAGTGGGACATAATATTTATTCGTGGTGATTTTTTGGTTAGTTCACTATTAATATTATGTTATTTAATAATTATTTTAATAATAAAAATTGTGAATATTCATATTCTCTCCACAAAACATGATCACCTCCATTTTTAATTTACAGGATCATTTAAAACCGTATATTTCAACCATTTTTAACCCATTAATTGTCGAATCACATTATTCATATGATATTGGGGACTCCACTTTAATTTTTCAGTTAAATAGGGAATTGAATTAGGGCATTGAATTATCAGTTTTGGGGTTTTCAATATTTATTCATATAGAGTGGGATTATTATAACTGAAGCTTCTACAGTTGATTTGGGTTTTTTTTGGGTTGTTCTTGAGTAACCCTAATATCCTATAGGTGACTGTAGAACCTCATTTGGATCGACTTTTCTCCCAAAATATTGAAACTATTCTTTATCCTCATAGTGGTTCACCCCTTTTTCTAGGTTTTTTCTTTTTTATTCCATTTTAATTCCGTATGTTCTCTATTCATAATTTTTTTTGTGAAAAAATGTTGTTTAAAAAAATTCAATCCATAACAAAAAAAATTCTCTTGAATATATTTTAAAGAAAATTTCCAAGGATAATCAGTATAATTATCAAAAGATAATTCAATTTAATTATCATTGTTAATTCCACCACATTATGAAATGATAATTATAAATAAAATTATCAAAGGCATTATTTTTAAAATTATTAAATGATAATTCAAGTAATTATCAAAGGGTAATTATGAAAAATTATCTGGAGATAATTATAATGAATTATCAAATAATAATTTCATGAGTTTTTAAGGAAAATATAATAAAAATGGTTAAATGATTATTATATGGTAATTATCAAGAGATAATGATTATCAAAATTATCATAAGATAATTATGCATTTTAAGGAAGGATAATTATTATAATTATAAAATGATAATTGAAATATCATAAAAGGATAACCACTTAATATTATCTAAGATAATATTGTATTAATTATTAAAGGATAATTACATGGTAAATATCATGTGGGAAATATTATTGAAATTATCATCAGATATTTATGTGGATTATGAAATGATAATTATTTAAATTATCAAACCATTATTTCAATATTATCAAAGGATAATTAGTAAAACTATCAAATTAAAATTTATAAATTATTTATTGATTATTATTATAATATTTAAATGATAATTGCTAGATTATAGAAGGATATCTATAAAATGGAAATTTATGAGAAATTATTAAAATATAATCATAAAAGGATAATTTATACGAATTTATCAAAATATAATTACTAATGGGGAGATTTTTTTGGGCACATGTGTTGGAATAAAATGATAATTTGGAAAATATCCTGTAGAGAATATCTTATTGCACGTGAAATTTTAATTATTTCTTGAATAAAATCGATGGTTTTGGATTTAAAAATCCTTGGTGTGTTATCATACATCTGTTCGGTGTGCCAATGTAGTTCGGGTGACGAAACCTTCAACAGACTTCTCCCTTGATGTTGAAAACATTGAGTTAGGTGGTTCCTTACCTTTATGGGCCTTGTATACATATAATTTTATCATTATGTGAAATTATGTTAGACTAAACCATGTGTGTTTTGAGGTGCATGTGGGTGTGTGAGTAGCCTTGGGTGTACTTTTTTATGTTTGATCAGCATATCTTTGATCTTGGTGGGGATTATCGTTCCTTTCTAGGACATGTATTATTTATATGTTTCATAGCCTATTGAATTTTTTGTTGGTACCAAGATACTCAGGTGGAGCATTGATGTTGGATGTACAAGGTTAACACACCTGGCATAGTCCTAATTCCCCAAATGGAGGGACTAGAAACAATTATAGAGGATAAAACATAATTACTAGTTTCATGTTATTGAAATAATTAGGTGGATCCTTGAGGTTGGGTATATGATGTTACCCAACCAAATATAGTACTAACATCCTTAATGTTTGGTGTGACTACCCATAGAGTAGAAAATAATCGTGGATAACTAGTGGACAGTGATATACATTGGAAGATCCTTAAGGATAGGAGTTACATGGTCTAGTGACCAGTTACCCATCCTGACAGAGTCCCAAAATCCTTATAGGAAGACATGGATACCACTATAGAGGGGAAAGAATAGTGGCTTACTATTTGATTCCAGTCATTTATTCCTACTCACATGGTTTGTGGTGATTAAAAGGATAATATGATTGAGTGTAGACCTAGTGGAACATTTAACATTACTATAACAACTACCGAAAGGGTGGGGTGAGCTATGTGACCTTGATGGAGGTACGTGTGTTTGGGGCATTCTCACTATAATTGAGCCAAAGTAGGTGGGGCTGAGTTTCACAGTGTCTTGGTCAGTACACGATTACTTGAAACATGTTTGTTTATATATCATTTACTTATGTCATTATATACACTATTATATATATTGTGAACTATGGTACGGAAGAATTTGTGGCGTCCTACTAGGTTTTATACTCACACACTACAAAGTAATTTTGGTGAGCTTATTGATTTAATGACCAGAGACCCAGTGAATGGAAAAGGTCCTATGGTAGAAAATTGAGTTGTGGAGCATGGATCTTGAGAAGACTCGGATAGATAATAGGGTACCCCATAGATGTTTTTATATTTACCTGTTTTTAATTCATCATCTTCTTATACTCGTGACATGATTACCATATTAGGATGTATAATTATATATATTTCATTTATTCACATTCCTCATTTACTCTGATTGATTATTTTATTATTGATAATTAACAATCCTATGACATGATACTCATGCTATAGTCTCCCCACAAATGGACATAACCACTAGCTAGTCATAGTCCTCCTATGTACAGGGAGGCATGCCTAAGGTCATGTGAAACTTTGGGTCGAACATAGTCGTTCTGGTTGGGATGTTACAATTAAATTAAATAAATTTAAATTTCATGGGAAGGGGAATGAATATCATGTTTTAAGGATATTGATGTTATTTTTATTGAGATTACACATGATTGATGTACCACTCAAAATCATTGCTATTGGGATCCTTTTTACAGCATATTTGATGTGTTTATGGAGTCTTTGGTGGTATTTGTTTTTGTAATAACCTTGAATAAATGTCTACCCACTTATATATATGATAACTGCAAATTATAATACACTTTATTTAATGTTTTATTGCATAATCGTACAGATAAAAAAATCCCAATATAATATGAATAATAGTTTCTTTTGGATATTTGGTACATATAATATCAACTTGATACCTGGAAACAACAATATTATTGAAATCTTCCATAACATGCTCTAAAATTACATGTGTCTTTTTAAAACAACATAATATAACCTGGGAACATACATAAGAAAGGTGTGGGAAATTAATCTCACCAAGGGAACAAAAAAATCATAACATGAAGAAAGTGTTACTTTTTAGTCAATATAAATTTCAATAGGAAATATAGGGGATGAGAATAAAAAACATTAATATCAAATCCAAACATATGATGATAGTATAAAGGAAACATCGGAAAGTGACAAAAACTTAAAAACATGGAATCATAAACAAAAGTCAAGTATAGACACCAAGAAAACATAACACAATGATCTTTGGATAACTTAAATCACAACATACATTAAATCTCATGATATTAAAATATTACCAAATTTATTCGAGGAATGTATAATTCTGGGTCCACCTTTCACTTTCATATCACGTACTTGCATGAGTGTGCCACATAGATCATTTGACATAAGTTCAAATTTAATCACATTTTATCCCATAAATAAGGAGTGTGGGATAAATACATTGTATTACCAAATAAATTATATATAAGTACATCTAGGTGAATACCCTTGAGTTGAAATGGGGATGGGTATTCACAATATAGTTGTTTAGCTTGAAAATTCACAGGATGATTTCAAAATCATAATGATGATATATAAAGGTTAATGCAGGGGAGTAATAAGAGTAAATGGCATATCTTATCACATGGAAATCACAATTAGAGAAATATTTTTATTTATTAATAAAAAACAACATTAACCATTGGGAATTAAAAGGTATACGACATAGAAGGATCTTGAATAAATAGGATAAGGAGATGATCTCATACCCAAACATAGTAATATATTAGGTAAAGTTTATAATGATATGGGATATATTGTCCCTAATTAATAGAACATAAAATATATAGTTAATGTATATTTATAAAGTCGTGACAACATAGGAAATTGAGATTAAAAAGTCTAAATGCAAAGAAGGTTCTTTAATGGGAGTGAAGAGAGATAGGTCCCCTACTTTGACATAGTAACAGATTAGGAAAAAGTAATAACAAGAGGGGATAATTTATATATCATTAACTAGATACTAAATTGATATTTAAAAAAGCAACATAACATAATTAATTCATATTGACATTTCTAAACACAAATAAGGTGCTTGAACAAAAAAGAAGAGGGAGAAGTCCCACACCTTGAGAGGGTGTTTCTAAAAGCTAGGGAGGAGCTTCTTGAGGGATTGGAGAATCTTAATATGGATCTATAGAAGGTAAGGGTATATTATAGTCATTATTACTAGGTTTTTAGTTAAGATAGAAGGGAGTATGGGTAGTTTTATATATTAAATGTTTGGGGAGTTTTTTAATTTTTCCCAAACATAGGTTTTGGGACCTATACAGTAAAGTACTCAAAACCAAAAAATATTCCCATGTTTTTTTCATGGTTTATGCTGAAGTTTAGTGGATTTTTCATTACATGATTAACAATTGATTTCATTAAAATATTATATGTGATGATGCGAATGTGGGTCATGTTCCAAAAGAATCGATTTTAACACATTAATATACAATATTAATTTTACAGGAATCATAAAGGGTTTATAAAATTAATAAAATAAACAAAAAACAAATTATTTTAAAGAAAGAATATAAATTCGGTCATTTATAAATTTTATATCCTAAATTACATCAAATAAGGTTCATTGGGATATCATAATATACACCATATATTTATAACAATTTTAATTTTGACAAAAAAATTACACAATCTCTAAAAATTATGAAAAACATTATTGGATAATTTTCACATGAAAATTTCAAAAAAAATATTTAGTTTACCTAGAAAAAACTATAATTATATGAATTTAAACTTTTAATCAAAAAATCAATATTTATTGAAAAAAACTGGTTTATTTGACAATAATAGTTTTCTAACCCTTAAAAAATTATTTTTGAATAAATAAAATTATTATATCATTTATATTTAATAAAAAATATTTCATAACAATATCTTATTAAAATATCATTTATTTCAAATATTCTTGAATTTTTTAAATTGAGCGTCTTTGTGGAGACAAAAACTTTACCAGATAAAATAAAATTTGTGTTTCATCTATTTTTTTATAAAACCATTTTCTAATCATTATAAAAACTAATATTAACCATAACATTTAATTAAAATTATATTTTTATAAAAAATATACAAATTCATACTATTAAGGTCTGGATACATTTCTCTTTATTACCCCAACAAACGCCCTAAGTGTAAGGTGTGAGATTATGATATTTTTAGGTGTTGGTTTAGCAAACATGATTTCGATCATGATCATGATGAGATTGAAATTATCCCATAAATAGTTTTGGTCATGCTTTAATTGTTGAGTATCGACTTCGGATTGATCAATGTTAAAGTCCAGCGATTCTACCCCTTTGGAAGCTCAAATAAATGGGATTCAAAGGGTACGATTCTACTGGTCAAGGATATTACTTCGTTTATTTAGATCAACTCGTCTTTATTATAACCACATATATTTATATATATATTAATGAAATTATCAATATTAAATTGGTATATTATCGATGGTTATAATAATCAATGGCCTTTTAAATTTGACAGAATATAACTTATAATGGTAAAAAATAACCAATGAAGTGCATGTGTTTTCCATAACAAAATTACATAAAAAGACATTTATTAAATCAAAATGGTAATTTCATTTATAAATGTTTAGGTAATTACATCCACCCCTTTAGTAAATTTTCCCGTTGAAATTTTTATTTCATACAAAAAAATAGATTAGTGTACTTCGGTTTCATCACCTGTTTTGGTTCCCATGTCCCTTTCTTAAAACATCTAGTTTTCCCAATTCACTTTTACCTGGTGGGTTATCATGTTTTGTCAAAGTTTTTCTCTATGATATATTATCTCCACAAGATTCTCTTTTTATTAAAGATAATTCTCTAATGGTACCACCTCTATATTCAATGCATGTGAGGGTTCTCGTATGTACTTTATTAATAGGGATACATGGAACAAATCATATAATTGAGATAGGATAGAAAGGTGTTCTAGTCAATAGGACACTGATCTAATTAAATAAAGGATATCAAAGGGGATTATGTAACTAGGACTAAGATTTTCCTTATTATGAAACTCTAGAATTTATTACTTGGAAATATATGATGGAACACTTTATCACCAACCTCAAACTCTTGGTACCATCAAGGATTGTCTTTATGGATTTTCTATTGACATTGTGCAGATTTTTTTATGATTCGTAATAGTTTGAACCTTCTTTATCATCATTAAAATAATTTTAGGTACCAATAGCTTCCACTCCCCATCTTCATCCAAACATATTGCAGTCTTACATTGTTTCCAACATAGAACCTCATAAGGTGAAATTTGAATGCTATAATGGAAACAATTGTTATATGAGAACTCTAATAGGGGAATGTGATGGTCCAAAAAATCATGGAAATCCATTTAACATGATCGCAACATATCTTCCAGAGTTTGAGTAGCCCATATAGACTAACCATCCTTTTTAGTGTAATAATGAGTGCTAAAGAAAATTTATGTATCCAATGGTTGCTAAAGGTTTTCAAAAACCATAAGGTAAACCTCAAATCTAGGTCATATAAAATGGAGAGTAGAGCTCCATGCTGTCTTACCAATTTCATTATGTAAATCTGAGAAAGTTGATCAATGGAGAACAATTCATTAATAAAAATTAAAAGCATTATCTTTTTAAGGGGATCGACTACCAAAAAAATGAAATTATTTCCTTTAGATTTCCTGAGGATTCCTGTGACAACATCCTCAATTATGTTTTCCCATTTCCATACTAGTATGTGAAATGGATTCATCATACCCTTATGAATCTTACATTCATCCTTTACTTGTTATCATACTAAGCATTGAGATAAAAATTCTACAATCTATATCATTATGTTATCCCCAAAAAAATTTATATAAAATTTATATACATTAAAGTAATTCATAGATGAATAGAGAATTATTATTTATGAACAAAATCCAAATGTTTCCTCTTCATTTTTGGTTTTTATGGGACACATATCTGGGTTCTAAACTTTAAAAATATATATTAATTAAATTTTAGCAACAAGATATTCATTACCTTCTTCTGTGGCTCCTCACCATGTTTCTAATACTCCTTCATCCTATTAAGAATGAATGTTTGAGATGTTATTTGAGAAAGGTCTAATTTAGATCCTTTTATTATTCTCATATCCGTCCTTTTCATGTCTATAAATATCGGATCCCTTAAAATCTTCATCATGGATAGAGTTGTGAGATTTTTTCAACATAGATAATGTTCCACTTTTTTATTTACCATGATGGTAATGGATTGAACATTCATAATACTCAATCAGCTCTAACCACCTCTATTGAAACATATTATTCTCCTTTTTTGTGAATTTATAATCCAAGATTTCATGATATATATATATTTCATTATTCTCCCTATAGAGATAGTGTGGAGTAATCAATAATGAACAAATCATTGCATTCAATTCTATATCATGATTTGGTTTTTCTTCTCCTGGATCTTTATTTGGACAAAGGCATAGGCTATCACTTTATCATATTGAATGAGTATAAAACCAAACTGATTTTTAAATGCATCATTGTAGATCACAAATCCATCCACAGTTGTGGGTAATGGAAGAACTGGTCTATTTAATACGCCTTATTCATCCCTTTAATGCTTTCACCAAATTTATAATTCTCAAAAAAATAACTCCCTTATAAGTATGATTTGTTAGTGGGTTATAAAATCAGGATATTTTTTTCTAAAAAATAAATTAATGTAACCATATAATCAATGAAAACTATTTATTTCCATCATATGTGTTGGTATTTTCCATCCTTTAATTGCATCTATTTTTAGAAGGTCCACAAATATCCATTTACGGGTTATAAAAAGACCGAATAGTGTTACCTGTTTTAGGTTTAAGTTCGATTAAGAAATCAACCACTCATCTCAGAGGAAGACTAAAAATTCATTGGGAAACACTTAATAAAATTCAATTATAATTGGAATATCATAAATGATGATATTTTTCTTAGTATTAATCATTTTATGTATACATTTTTTCTCATAAAGAAATAATATTGATGATTTATAAAAGGATACCAGAGGGGATTCATCATCCTCCTTGAACTTGAATAGAACCTAAGGGTGATTTGTGATATGAATGGTGAATTCCTTCTCCCAATAATTTATGGAATATTTATAATAGGAAAACTAATATATACCTAGGAAAAAATCCAACAAATGGAGAATGATAATATTTTCTAAGATAACATTCCCACAAACATCAACATGTGATACAATAATCATAGAAGATTTTCCGGATGAGATAATATCATTTCTGGGGGTGAATTAACATTCTCATAAATCATATAAGATATGATAATGTATAATGAATTTAAATACATAATTAAATAAACATGTCAGGAGTTGAGGTAACATGTACTTGAGTAATCATGATCCATCTTAACGTTGGACTTTTATTTTTTCCCACGGTCTTTGAGATTGTTGGTTCTCATCATACTTGTAATACATTTGAATAGATAATTTTAATAGATAATACATAACATCTCCAAATTTGTGACATTTAAAGGTAATTGGAACCTTATTTCGAAATTTATCTCAATCCGTCAAGTTATTCATTTTTACATTGAAATTTGGCATTTTATGCACCATCTTTCCACACTTAAAACATCTACCGGTTCCTTTGTGACATTTCCCTTGGGGCCTCTTTATAGATTTTGTTCATAAAGGAAATTGGGTCTTCGTTCCATTATAACCATTATCAGATGAACTTACATGAGATTTATTCTTCCTATTATTGGGAATTTTAAGGAAAAGCAACTATGTGATGGTTATTAATCATGAATTTTTGATTTTGTTTTAGAATAATAAGAAGAATCATTACTTGAGATCCCATCATTTTAGGAATATCATTTTGGTATTCATCATTTTTCCGATCATATTTTTTGTTTACTTGGTTCTACCTATTTCTATCCATTTTGTAGAATAATGTGAAAATTAAGGATGATTTTTTAAACTATAAAAAATATAAGTGGGATACCATAAACATTAATGGGGAAAATCATTGATGAGATAAACACATTAACCTATGAATTTAATGTTTTAAATCTAATTTATCAACGATCAATTACCTAATATAAAATTTTATTGGAATTTTTTTCCTTTAATAATTTTTCATAATGAGATTTTGATTTTAACAGTGTATCACCAAGGAGTTTCAAAAAAATTGAGAAACAAGTCCCATTGCGATGCACCTTTTCACAATATAGTGTGGCTCAGTATGAATATTTCATGGATGTCACCCATAAGAACATTTATTTCAAAGACACATCATCTATTAGTATCCTAACATGGATGTATTTTCTTGTAAGGAACTTAATCCACAAATTTCAAAAATTTAGGGATGTTTTTCTATGCTTATTCTTACCCCTAAGGCTTTCTATGGTGTTGTATAATCTCAAAAAAATAAAAAGATACATTTTTCTCTAATATCGACTATGATGGCCCAAATTTTAATAAGCTTTATTTAATGATTTATTGTATAAAGATATACATATAAAATACCAAAAAATAACATAAATCATGGTGTATTTGAGATATTCGTTACATTGAATACAAACATGATACATGTACAAAACAACATCAGTAAAAGAATCCCTAAAATGATTGAAAATTCCATTGCACTTTTTAAAACTAAATAGGATAACATAGGGACATACATTACAAAGGGGTGAGATATAAATCCTACTAAGGGAATAAAAAAAATCATAACAAGTAGAAAATATTTCCTTTTTCAATATAAATTTATATGGCACATAAAAGGGGTGATAACAACAACATTAACATCAATTCATGACATATAGTGATAATATAATGACATCATCAGAATGTGAAAAAACATAAAATCCTGGAATCATAATCCTAAGTCAATGAAAAACCAACAAGAAAACATAACATAATGTGATTATTATAACCGCATGTTAACCATAAATAGAATCTTATTAGATTAAATCATTACAAAATTCATTATAGTACTATATAATTTTTTGTCCACTCATCACATTTATATCATGTAAATGTATATGTTTTCCACATAGATCATTCAAGGTTGGATCATATTTCATAACATTGATTCCTATTATTAAGGAGTTTTGGATGAATAAATATAATTCCCATTGAAATTAGGTATAGTTATATAGAGGTGAATACCCATGAGTAAAAATGGGGATGGGAAATAATTACTTAACTATTTGGCATGGAAATCAAAGGACAATTTTAGCACTATAATGGCAGTACATAAAGGTTCTTATAAGGGATTAATTAGAGTCAAAATGTTTTATAATCACTTTGAAAAAATAATGATACTAACATGGGTATGTAAGAACATAATACAACCTAATAAATGGGAATTAAAAGGTATAATAAAAATATGGTATTTGAAAAAATAGGAGAACGATGGGATCCCTTACTTTGGCATAGTAATAGCTTATGTAAAGGTTATAAAATTATAGGATAAATGATCTAAAATTATTAGAACATGAAATTTAATGTAAAGGGATATTTATAATGTAATTGGAAAAAAAATTGAGATTAAAAAGGATAAATACAAAGAAGGTGGTTGGATGGAAAAGAAATGAGGGATATATCCCTTATTTCGACATAACAACAACTTATGTAAATGATAAAATAATTGGGAATAAATGATAAACCATTATAAGAACATAAATTGAATAATAAAATAACTTTTATAAAGGAAATAAATCATAATAATTTAATATTAAAAATGTCAAATACAAATAAGGTACTTGAGTGGAAAATAAGAGAGAGAGGCCCCTTACATTGAATGAGTGATTCCAAAATCATGAGAATAACTTCTTGAGAGCTTGAGGGAGCCTTATAAGGGATATAGAGAGGTAATTTCAGATTATAGTAATTCTACAAGGGTTTTTAGTGAAGATAACTTGGATCTTGTGTGGTTTTATATAGGAAAATAGAGGGGGTTATTTATTATTTTGCAAACATAGGTTTTGGAATCTATACAATAATGTACTCAAAACAATAAAACATCCCATATATTTTAGCATAGTGTCCTCCAATGTGAATAAGTTTTAAACATATTACATGTTAATGAACTTATAATATTAAAATATTACCCTTGGTGATGTGGAAGTGATTAATATTCTTAAAAATTGTTTTTTTAATCATAATATAAAATATTGGTTTTGGGGGATTCATAAAGGGTTTATAAAAATTATAAAGTAACCTAAAAAAGAATTATTTTAAAGGGGAATTATAAATTATTCCATGGATACATTTTATCTTTTACATTCGAAGCCTTATTGATAATTATGATGTCATAATATATATTATATATTTATACTGTAGTTAATTTTTACAAAAAAATAGTCTCTCTCTAAAAATTATGAAAAAATAACCATTGGATAATTATCACATGATAATTTGAAAAATAATGACTATTTTATTCAAATAAATATCTATTTAATAGAAAAAACCCATATATATATAAAAATAAACATTTACTAAAAAAATACTCTTTTTTACAATAACGAATTTATGACCATTATTAATTTTATTTTTGGATTGGTAAAATTATATTATTATTTATATTTAATAAAAATTGTCTCATAATAATATTTTATTAAAATATATTTTATTTAAAATATTCTTGAAATCATTAAAATAGTGCATCTTTATTAAGACTATACATTTCCCAAATAATATAAAATTTACGTTTCATCTAATTTTTATCAACTCATTATCTAATAATTAATAAAAAATAATAATTATAAATGGTAAATATAATAATAAATTTATTAAAAAACATTAAAATATGTACTATTAGGTGTTTCAAACATAACCCATTATTACACTAGCAAACACTAAAAATGTAAGGCGTGTGATCTTGAGTTTTTATGAGGCAGTTCGACGAACATAGTTTGGGTCACAATCTCAACAAGCTTGATCTTATCCCATAAATGGTTTCAATAGTGATTCAGTTGGTGACTCTTATCTTGTGTTTGATCTAGCTTAAATCCCAGTAATGCTATCTCCCTTGGAAGCTCGGATAAATGGGCATAATAGGGAACAATTATACAAGTCGAGATCATCAATTATTTAATCTGTATCAGTTGAAAATTATTATAAACCTATATAAATACTAATCACACGATCACAATTCAATGTGTATATGATCAATGGTTATAATACTCAGTGGTATTTTAAATTTTATTGGATATAACTTATAACGGTCTAAAATAACCAAATAAGTGAATTTGTTTTACATATCCACATTACATATAAATACATTTACTCATTTGTAATGGGAATTTCATTTATAAAACTTTTTTTCATTACAATATCTAGACAATAATTTGGTTACACATTGAAATTTTTGTTGTGTAAGAATTATCTTTAGAGTAAATTGGAATGTGATGAAAGCCCCTTAAAAAATTTTAAATGTTTTTTGTGTAGTTATGTTTTGTGGTTGTGGTGTATGGTAGTGATGTGTGGGAGGATATATAGATATTTGGGAATGGTGTGTGGTTTTTGTGAGATATAAGTGATTGTGGTTGTGAAATGGTGGCAAGGTAAGGGATTTTTAGAAGGAGGAGGATGGGTTGTTGCTATGTGTTGTGTTATGATAATTTTCCATGTTTTAATGGAATTAAATTCTAAAAACGAAATGAAATTTGAATGGTTGAAAGAGTTATTTAATCCTTGAATTAAAATTGAATATGTAGTTAAATTAGGGTTTTTATTAAATGTAAAAATGAATGAGAAAGATAATTAATGGTCTAAATGAATGAAATCAGGTGGTAGTGTAGAAATCAAGAAATTTTACTAACATGAAATAAGAGTGTAATTTGACTTGTGGTTTGTGGTATGTTTGCATGTGGTTATGTATTTAGTAGTGGAAGTAAAAGTGGTGGAGGTTGTGAATATTGGTCATGAAGTTGTAAGTTGATATATAACTATTTTTATAAACTCATATATTGGGCTTGTGTGTGCCTATATATATATACTATTTATATTTCTTATGAATTCTATAAATCCCCACCCACATTGAGTAAAATGTTCAATGAACCAAATGTTTTGGGGGTGTTTTTTCAACATCCTGATGGAGAGAATTTATGGATGGATACCATCTATTTCCCGATATCACTTATATGTGAGTTTGATATAAGTAGGATATGATTTCTTGAAGAAAAAAGTTCACTAGTGGTGATTATTTGGTTAGATGATTTGGTGACTATAGTGGTGGTAATTAATGGTAGGAGGAGGGTCTGAGGATGATTTCCATCATGTTCATGACACCCCGATACTCTGGTCTGGGTGGTATATGGGAAGTGATGTGATGACCTAGATATCTTCATTATTGATGTGATGTGATTACTAGTTTCACACAAGGATCATGGAATGATGTTATGGAATGCATGACCTCAATTAGGGTTACTATACAAAAGAGATGGGAGTAATAGGATGTACAAAATTTATTTGTGATAGTGGAAAAAATAATAAATTAGTGTCGGTTACTCTTTTATTGATATGATTCTTATTATGGAATTATACATTGATATGTTATTTGGTAACGATGCCTTGGTGAGGAAGGAAATGGTTAGTTAACATGTTCAGGTGCTATTAGATTGATTGTTTTCTCAAGGGTGCATTAGTATGATGTTTTTCACATGTTCGTAATGGATTCTGGATGTGATCACATTGATTATCCATTTATGTTCCCACTATGTATATATAAACTATTATTAATGTTTCCAGAAAGACTTTGGGGACTGAGGTAGACATTAATTTCTTAAAAAAAATTATGTAAAATGTCTGAGAAGACTCAAATTTATCAAACAAAAAACACTGATCCATTGGGTTTTTTTTGAATAAGTACATCATATGAACATTATTTATGACACTATATGAAAATTTCATTGATGAATTAAGTAAGTGGTGAACAATGTTTGAGTTGAGGAAAATTGGCTATATAGAGATATAATGAGAAATCAGAAAAACATTTGAAATTCCCATCAGATAAAGAAGAATAAAATGAAAAAACTCTATGTGAGAGAAATCATAAAAATAAGGTAAATATGTATATTTTACTACAAATTCATTGGATAAACAATTTAGTTGAGAAAAGAAAATTTGAGTGGTGTATTTTTGATAAGATGAAATGTTCCTAAAAGGTTTCCCAATAAATATTTTCTAGACAAATTTTTTTAAGTTGATTTATATAACTTTTTAAAGCCTATAAATTTTATGATTCAAAATCTGTGATTTCAATTGGTTTTTATGTAGCTAAATCTAAAAAACATTGAGAGTGGTTAGAATTACTAGATACTTCCTGATGCTTCATGAGTGTTTTATAAGAGTTGAAAAGCATCCAAAAATTTTCACATTTAAGTTAGAATGATTATTTATAGAATTTTATTGGGTGGGAAAAAAGTTTTTTTTAAACCTTTTCTATCTTATGATCACCTATATAAAGGGTATCAAGTAAATTGTACATAAAACTATTTTAATGTGAAAAAAATCCAAAAAGTTGTAGAGTTTTCTTAGCATGAGTTTCCTACAAAATTCTAATTTTGGTTTTAGGAAGATATCCAAATAGAGTTTTTATTATAGGATTATACAATGTTTCTGTTTAGAAAAACAATATAGAGAAATAAAATAGAGTGTTAGATTAAAAAACTAGACAGAGAAATTGAATAGAGTTTAAATTTAGAGAAACCAAATGGATAAATAAGATATATTTCCAGAGCAGAGATATGAGGCATACTAGTTTTTTTAATTTTAAGAATTAATTATTACAAATAGGTGCAATTTTAGTTAGATTAACAATATTTAAATTCACCACATAGAGAATGTGTGCACTGTACAGACATCTACTGAGCAAATAAAATTTGACAGAATTTATGGATAAAAATTTGTGGAGTTGTTTATTTAAAAAGATACATATTTTATGATGGTTCATTTTTATAATAAAAAAATTATAAACTAATGGAATTAAGTATAATAATCCCTATTGAGATATAAAAAAAATTATAATGGGAGTTTCCATGAATATTTTTTCACTTCATTATTAGTAAAAAAATCATCGACCAATGGGATTCACCATGACAAGGATGTAGTTTATCACACTGAGGCCAAAACTTGTAAAAATATGCCTAATCTATTTTCCTTATATCTTCTACATAGTATAATTGAAATATTATGATAAATAGTTTTTAAAGATATATACATACTAAAAAATAACATAGGTTTTATCAACGTAATAATGAAACAGTTTAATTTTATTATAATTAGTAAAATGTTAGTCACTCAAAATTCACCCACCCCCTATCAGGGTGACTACCTAATCCACCTAATAATCTCATTCTCACTAATAATAAACATAGTATTATATTTTCAATTTTATTGTGTGATATATTTAAATATAATCCTAAGTATTCATAAATTAAAGTGGATTAAATATTCTAATCTATATCTTGAAAAAATCTAGATCAAGAACATTATTTATGTGGGAATTTTGTTTTTTTATATTTAATTATACCAATGGATATTCAGGTGGAATCATTCTAAATAGAAATAATACTAGTGGTATTTTTCATTTCTTATGTAAATATTTTATCACATGATGTAGTAAAAAATATTAATCAGCTCATTTATTTGTAATTGACGTTGAATACATTTTAGTTATTTTTTTAATGACAAATTATTATAATTGAAACGAACTATGGGAAATTGGATCTGTGTAAACCCATGATCCCATTAAATGTGATAATTCATAAAAAACTAATATTTCAAATAAATCATTATCTTATTCTAAAATGAAAAATATTTATATGAGATATCAAATTTTAAGAGAACACTATAAAAAGTGGTAACCACTATTGTATTTATTAGTTTTTTTATTTAGTTTCATGGTATTTTTACAAAACAATTAAATCATGTCAGTTATGAATATATCAAATAATAAATAGAATTGATATATTTTGTATATGTTTTTCTTCATTTTAAAAGACAATTATATTGAGTATTGAATCTGTATACTACATTATATCACGTATTTAAATATTTCTTTGCATTTTGTCCAACTATTTTATAATAATGTATAAAAATAGTTAAATATTTTTCAATCATATTCAATGTTTCAATTCAAACTTTTATTATCTATTTTAGATTCCTTTGAAGCTTGTTTTTTTCATTTAAAAAACCATTAGTGTATCATAATAAATTTCTCAGATTATCTAATGTTTGACTAAAATTTTAAATACACAATTACATGTTTATGTTCTTAAGTTAAATTTTTATACATCTTTTATAAAATTTCAATGGATTAAAAAATAAATATGACCAGAAAAAACAATAGCAACAAAATATTTAGTAGAAAATTAAAAAAATTAGACATATATTTCTTTAAAAACTCTTCCAATTATTTGAAACATTTAAAAAACACTCCACAATAAGACCTTCCAAATTGAAGTAGAAAATATGAAAGAAATATATAGTTAACAAATATATTAGTGGTCTACTTTTAAAAAATCATTAAAATCATATAGATTTTTAATAGTAATATTTAATGAGTATTTGAAAAATTAAATTATTCCAAAATTGGAGAAAGAGATAATTCAAGGAATAATTAACAATAAGTTAGTTAAGAGGCATGGTGAAGAGGAAACAATTGGAAGGCATATATTCTGGTATTTTCAATAAAAAAGAAAAATAGAAATGTAAGGAAATGACCATTGCTAGAAGAGTTTTTATTGTTAACACTATCATCACATATAAGTTTGTTTATTTTTTCTAAATCCATAAATTTCCAATAGATCTTATCAAGGTGCATAAAATCATGGTCCAGAATGTTTTATGTACTGGATCAGTCCATGAAAACGAGTTGGTCATTATTTCATCGAAGCAGTGTATTAAACCAGTGGAATTGAGAGGCCTTAGGATCAAAGTCCTCAAGACTTTTAATGATTCTCTTGTCCAAAAATTTACATGAAATTTTATTTCCAATGATGCACCTGGTTACTTCCTTACAGGAAGGATTAGAGAGGGCCTTCTAAATGGATATAAATATTATCTCACCTCATCTATTTGTTCTTCTATCTAGCACTCCATAAATAGGATCATTTATGATACAAAATGGTTGATATGTAGGGGCTCCAATTTGAATTGTTGGACCATTGAATGTCTTTATCACTCACTACAAGACAACATGAGTATTCGACCTGATGATAGATTGATGTAGAATGATGATTTTCTATCATAATTTTACAACTACGACAACAGGATCCCACAACAAGATCATATGGCCTTTCAAAATAATACATTCATGGATTGTGATACCCTTTTTTGGAAACCAAATAGCTTTAGAAAACTCAACACCAGTGCATATTAAAAAATTGAATGTGGGGATCCAGTCAAGCACTATCCTACATAATTCAATTCAAAACTCACTTCATATAACTATCAAAGCTCATTATTCTCTAGAGGGTCTGAAAAAATCAACTACCCACTCATGATCAAATCAGAAGGGCTGGTTTTTAGATTATGTTATCCTTTCTTTTACACATGATAGAATAGGAGAGTGAAAAACATATATTCTTGTCATACTGATTTGCGCGTTGATTATAGCCCTATATTGGCATCTTGTTTATGGTAAATTCTGACAAAAATGTACAATAACATTTGTTCAGGGTGAGGCTTTTCACTGCTAGTTTCTATGTACATGTGAGTAACCTGTTGTTGGTGATAGATGCTGCTACATTTGATGCTATATGGAGGACTCATAATGAAATGATGTTTGAGGCGAGGCAATCCACTAAATAGTTGAGTATGATCTTTATTAATCCAGACGTTTATACAAAATCTATGATAAAAATGGAAAGCATGAATAATATCAGGATTGATTTGTATATATTTAGACTTATGGGTGGGTCATGCCGGTTATGAGAATAAAAATTGATAAGGTATATTCGATGGATACCTCCAATAAACCCATGTCACAATGTGAATGTTGATGGGGCATCCTCTGTCAAACTAGGGCCCTCAGGTTATAGATTTTTCTTCCATACACACCGTGGATTTGTAAAAGGGTGTTTCTATCATTACATTGGAACTATGGTAGGTTATGATGTTGTGTTTTGGGTGATGATATATGTTGTTGGATATGACTTCCAATACACATGGAATCTATTATGAATTGAATCTTTCTCTAAAATTCATCTGATGGAAATAAAAACCAGAACAATTATTGTTCCTTGACAAGTTCTACCTCATTGGGTTCAATTTCTCAATAAGGACACTCAACTGAACATGGTAGTATCACATGCTTATAGGGAATCATATCAAGTAGCAGATCCTCTATTGAAGAAATAAGTTTGGATATGACAATTATGGGGTTGTTTACAGAAACAAACTACTATAATCCAATAGTAGAGGCTGATTTGTTTTCTAAATTTTACTCTCGTATTTGTAATAATTCCTTTTACTTATTGAATCGTCATTTTTTCTATATATTTTTCTTATTATCAGTTTCCACTAGATATTTTATTTTTGGAAAAAACATATTAATTAATTCACCACTATTTGATCATAAGTAATTTGTGTAAAAAATGTTTTAATATAATGTATATTGAAATTATTTTATGATTTCATCAATAATAGTTTATAACTTTTGGTTTAATTAAATTCATGAATCAGTTGAGGTTTATATGAAAATAGAATAAATCAACATTCTAGAAAGTCTAACTGATATTAAATGCCGGAAAAAGATATAAATAAGTGAATAGTTTCTATATTAAATCATATTTATTCAATATATGATTTTCATAAGTGCCAATGACTGTAACCAACTTTTATACCCTCATATATGAATTATTTTCTATATCAGTCATAGTTTGAATGTTTAAATTCTATATATTAATGGAGTAATTTGATATTAATTTCATAAGATAAATAAAGGATAAAAATTTATTCATTAGGAATGAATTTTATCAATGCTACGACAAATTTAAAGTTTATTAGTGAATAAAATATTCCAAAACATATTATCAAATATGTTCAATTTATAAAAATTTGGGCAATAAATTTACATAATAATCCCTTGTGCTTATTATGTTTTTTCCTATATTGAAGAATATCTATAATAATATGTGATTATAGATAAGTTATAAATAATTATTGAAGAGATAAGGGGAAAATTTTATTAATAATATAGAAGATTTATTTGTTTGGAATAAATATTCCATGATACAATGGTTATTAAGGTTCAAATTGTTATAATTGATGAAATTACTCCAAAACATACTCTTTTTAAGGTTAGTGTTCTAGAATATTTTATGGATGTTTTGAATCATGAGGACGCAATTTAAGAAATTGTAATAGTTCTATTTACATCCATATATGATGTTGAAGTTAATGATGATATAGGTCACATAGAGTGGGTATTCGATCCGAAATCAACTATTTATAAATAAAACAATAGAATCTCTAGTAAAACTAGTTGAAATATTTTTGGAGGATTCCAATAATTATAATACCATAAAATTTATATAATATTCTATTCAATGTGATCCAGAATCCCATAAAAATTATAAGATCAAATCCTTTTCTATGTATCCCTCTTTGAATTTTGGTTAATCCTATTTTAGTTGGATTTTTCTTCTTTTAAACCTTGGTGAAAGAGCCATTTCTCTGGATATGGGGACAATGTTCTAGAGATAATGACCTAATATTCAGGGATGTATGACTATTTGAATTAGTGGGGTCTGAATATAAATGTTTCTGGGTCCTAAAAACAATTCTCTTTGGGATCAGGTAGATTTGATGTCTTTTTTATCTTTTCTACATGATTTTGGTGTTTAATCTACAGTGAGTTCCTTCACTTTTGTTTTATCCCTCCTTCCACTATCCCCTATTATAGATATGTAATCTCTTAACCACACTTGAATCATGATTTTATCTTAATTATTGTGTGATCTAGGTTTTCCTAAGGAATCTCATTTTCCTTCATCTTTCATTAATGTTCCCTATTAAGAATGACTCTTTGATAACTGGATGAATGTAGGTGTTCTAAAAAAAATACATATGGATTGTTTATATTTTTTAAGTGCTTGAAATAGCATTCAATCCCAATGAAATATCAAGTAAATTAACTAACAAAATAAAGGCTGTGGATAAATGGGTTTTTAGAGAACTCTTTAGATTCCTTTGGATCTATTAGGGTTAAAATATAGCTTTTTTACACCAATTGGGTGATCCTAATCTTGAACATTAATGAATATTCTTTTGGCATAATATATGAATTATCAAGACATGAGACCTCATGTGAATTCTAGTGATAGAGTCTCCAAGGAAAATTGATTAATTTTTTAATGAAATTACTAGTGATACTTTGATCTAATATGGTTGTTTACACTACCATGATAATGGATGAAGATATAATTTGATGAAATAAAGGGTAATTGAAATATTTATTGTAATTGGATGAATTAACCATAGTGTTTTATGATGTAATGTGGTATTTTTATTTCTATTATGACATGTGTTGTGACTCATGCTATAGTGAGTATATTGCAGGCTTGGAATATTTTAATGATGTGAATCATATATAACATGGTTGGACCAATTTTATGCATTAATGATTATATAGTAGGCTCGACCTAGTTTCATTTTATAATTATTATATATTTAGAATGTCCTATTTTCCTACTGTAATGATTATATAGTGGGATGGCCCAGTGTTAGGATGAAATGATTTTATAAACGGATATGTATATTTATGTGATTAGGTCACAGACTTTTGGTTATAGTTTTTATGGGGATGATACATTCTCAGAGGTAATACTGGACGGTTTTGAAGTAGTTTAATGGTTAGGATTTATTTTTTGTTCAATTAAGAACCTTTTCTATCGCTATATTTCATGAACTTTTATAAGATTTGTTTTTTATGCATGGTGGATTTGATTTACTGAGTTTTAATCACACCCTATTTGGTCCTCCTTTGGGTACTCGAGTATATTAAATTTATGTATGATTGGACAAGGGAAAATGACATTATTTTTTATTATTTCTTACTAGATGGGTTATAATATTGAGGCAAGACCGATGTGGGTTTCAGGATTCGGGTCTTTTGAGTTTATCTGTAGTATTCTAGAATTTTATCTCTATAACTTTTTTCATGGAATTTAGTTTCATTATAGCCTTTCATTACATTATTATTTTATTATGGGATTGTGTAGTTGATATTTATTTTTTTATTTTTCCTGCTATATGTTATATTATTACCTCTTTTCATATTACTATGATATTATTTCCACTTTTGTTATTACTCTATACAAGGGGGTTTAGTATCTCTACTATGTTATATACACCTATTCTTCTACTGAGCAACCTCTGGAATATAGTGAGGCATTCTTTTGGTCAAGTATCAAACTTGATTAGGCCACATGATATAGTGTTGGGTTATGGAACATTACAAAGTTGTATAATAAGATGTCATGTTTTGTTACTATTGGTGAATAGTAGAAATGAGACTAGGAACATGTCGTGGATTCATAATGAGATTATTCATGGGAATAGCTATCCTATTATTGGGGGAAAATATGAGTACCTAGGGATGGTATTGTTGTTCATGTGGTTCACTTATTACAGTAGTTGTTATTTCACCTTGGGTGATACAGATTTTTTGTGATTTTATTATATCTTGTTATTGATACTCATCGAATGGTGTGGAATGATATGATTATGTATACTTCATGATAGGAATATAGGGATATATATTTAGACTCATTTTTTATTATTGGTATATATTTATTTCAAGAGATATATTTCCCCATATGAATTGTGAAATGAGATCTTAGTCATATCTGATAAAAAGGGGAATAAATGAATAATATTATCTTTCTAAATCAGTTGTATAAACATGTTTTGAGATACCATGAACTATTGGTTCTCTATTGTTTCCACATGTTGACATCTACCTTGATGTTTATATAGTGTTCTAAGGAGTGTTTTTTTCTTATATAGAAAATTAATTCTCCTCTTCTTTGAATTGAGCATCAGGAGAGTGACTATTAGCAAAATGCTACCATAGATAAGCCTAAGTTTCCAAAAGATCTTGAGATTCAAATGGATAGTTAACTCTGTTACATATTCCTAACTGTCTTGTGATCCCGGGAGAGGGTGATATTTTTACCATACCTTCGATTTCTGAATAGAAAAGAGTGTTTTGAAAAAAAAAATCCACCTATGTTTGCTAGGGAGGTAGGCCCTTCGATACTTGTGTTAGGGATTGATTCAATCTATTTTATCATTAAGAAAATTGATTAACCCAAATTCATAGGATTAATATTAAAGCATGCATAATTCATGCAATATCCAAGCATAGGTAGGACACATTGGGAAAAGTGGGGTAGAAGGAGGAGTTATCCTGGAAATTATTTGAGATGAATTTATCAAGGCACATATACCCAAAATCATAAAGGGGTGACAAGATACATTATTTCAGACACCTAATGTAGGAGGGAATATTATATATGTACTATGTTGGATATTTCACTACCCTATAATTCATTGCGTCATCCTTTTTAGCTGATTATTTATCTAGGGAGAGGTGTTTTTAATATGGGATTCACTATGAGATCATGTCATAATTTAACATATTTCAGCTGAGTAGATTTGTGAACATTATGAATATGTCTCTAATCATGGAATGGAATCTGAGAGAGGCCAAGATCAGTGGTTGTTATGCTTCAACAAGGCCAACTGGGTTGCCTTATTCTAGTGAAAAGAAGCACTAATATGATACTTTTTTCCAAGGAAACAATGTGAAGGGTATTAATGAACAAGTTCCATTACAGTTCTATGAGTATGGAATGTATGTAAACAAACGACCTTAGTGTCCATAACCTACATTGGTGTTCCTTTATTTTAGTAGGATGGGACACCTATAGTAGTTTTTTAAGGGAATGTAGTGGCTGAGAAGTTTTAGGGGATAGAGAAATGAACCTGAGGTTCGGAGGGAATCTTCTACCCCTCAATCGACTGGTAGTTAGAGTTTCACTGGATGTTTAGGAAAAGGTAGGGGATTCTGTACCCTAGTGAAGTGGTGGAAATACCATGGAGAGGGAATATCATATGGGAGTCCAACTATATCCCAAGGTATAGGTGGAAGTTAGCTACATTTTATGCAGTCTACTCTAACAAGCATGGATTCCTTACCTTGTACCATTATAGGGCTGATTATTCTATCATATACCCTATATTGTATTATTTCTTAATATAAGAGAATCAAATTATTTTTTATTTCATGTTTTTTCAAATTTTTTGGGCTTCGTTGTGGAAATCATAGAACGTGTTCTGACCATCAACACACCATTGAGATCAAAGATAAAATTTTCTTAATGGTTCTAGGAATGTTATTTAGAAATTGGTGTGTACCATTTCTCTTGGTAAATGTTTATCCAAGAAATGATAGGATTAGATTTGATTCTATGTATATATTGGTAAGTTCTATACCTAGATCAAATTTATTGTCATTAGAGGATAGTTATATCTCTATACTTATAAGGAGGAAAATATTTTCACCAGGGTGGGTGGGATATTCATGTATGTCATGTTGGACTAGTTCAGTGCTGATTGGATTGCCTCTTAGATCAAATAGTTCAACTTTTCTGGATGATATTGGAATAAAATAGGGCACATTTACTCTTATATAATGATGTTTTCAAGATTCTTTTTCCTGAAGAGTCATTTGGCTTACCACCAAATTCAGAGATCGAGTTAATGAATGAGACAGTTCCCAGAGATGATACTATTTCTATTTCTCCATATAGGTTGAAACAAGTTGGATCTGTGAATTGAATGTTTAAAAGTCTGATATGGAAGCTAAGGGTTTCATATGACCTAATATGTCACCTTGGGATTGTTCTGTGCTTTTTACCCAAAATTATGGTGATACTTTTCACTTATGTGTGGACTATTAGATATTGAATCAAATGAAAGTCAACAACTTGTATTCCCTTTTATACATCCAAAATCTATTTTATCAGTTGAGAGTTTCCTGATTTTTTTAAAAATTAACTTTATATTAGGGTATCATTGGTTTATAGTGGGACCATCAGACATACCTCAGACTTTTTTAGGATTAATCATGGCCATCAAAATTCCATGGGGATGCAGTTCGGTTTGACGAATTCTCTAATGACATTCATGGCCTTCATGAATTACACTTTTCATCCTTTTATAGATCATTTTATGGTTACTTTTTTGATAACATCTAGGATTACTCCTACTCAAAAGAAGATAATGAAAAATATCTTAACATCTTCTTGAGTACACTGAGAGAGCATTAGATTTATGGTAATCTACCAAAATGTTGTTTTTTTATTGATAATGTGAACATCTTAGGACTTTTCATCTTAAAAGATGGCGTATCTGTGAAACTAGAGAAGGCTGCAAGCATGGTATCCTGGGAGTGGCCCAAGAATGTGATCTAGATTTAGAGATATCTTTAATAATTATTTTATTATTGGCATTTTATCTAGGAATCTCTCATCTGGCCACATCGATGCCGAGGATGGACAATAAAGGGGCGATGTTTGTTTGGTTAGATTTCTTTGAGAGAACCTTTCCGAAGATAAAAAGATGGATAACCTCACCACCAATCCTCACCTTACCATTTCCAGGTAAGGATTATATGACGTACTATGACACATTTTTAGTTAGACTTAGACGACATCCAATGGCAGAGGAAAAATTGGGTTCTTATGGATCCAAAAAATTGAGACTGTATGGAAGGAATTATCCTTCTCACAATTGGGTGTTTTCTTTTGTGGTAAATGCCCTGAGATACTGGATACATTATATTTTACATGAGAGGTTGTGTTGTACACATAGTATAAGAGCCTCAGGCATATATTTACTTAGAGAGACTATCACGACACGTCCCATAAGGCCCGTGTTTTGAGTACCCCATGCCCCCTTCAAAAGGTCAGGGGATGAAGACTAGTGCCAAAGGCAATAACCTGCAAGTGGGAGGCATTTTCTAAGTACTTGTACACAAAAACACACACTCACAACCCTAACCAACAAAAGACAACGGGAAAAAATATATTCCACTAAGAAATCCACTAAGAATATAATGAACAAGCTGAAAGTGAAGTGGTTAGAATACAAGCCCAATAAAGAAAATCTGAAAATAAGAAAGTGCAATGGTCATTGTAAATCCATCTAGAGAATACCTTACATAAAGGGTCAGTTTAGAATGACTATAGGAATCCATAGGAGTATGAATCACCAGTCTGATCTCACTGGGCACCACCTGGTCTTGGACCACCAAGGTCTCTGTCAAAGCATTGATCATTAGTACAAGACATGACATGTGAGGGAGAAGCCCGTTCAGTGTTGAGTAACACAATACTAAGTAGGGACCCCAAAACACAATGAAATTCCACAAGAAAATGCACACACAGATAAATGGACAACTCACAAAGGTATAACCTAAAGTATATAATGCATGATCCTTAGTCATAAAGCTGAAAATTGTGCACTATTGAGGGAATCATCCCTAATGAGTCACTGAGGTCTATCGGGCCACAAATTTCTACTAGTCTGTTATGCCACTCAGGTCTCCTTGGCTACTCGTCTACCAGGCTAGTGAGGTCCGCAAGACTATTCATCTACCAGGCCATTGAGGCCTCCATGACAATTCATCTATTGGGCCACTAAGGTCCACATAACTATTCATCTGATTCCAAGAGAATCTTCTCCTCAGGTCATTGGTCATAACTCAACCTCCATGTAAACTCACCAGGAGTATGTCAAAATGACCTCTCCATTGTGAGGGTCCCAATTCCACTAACAGTTCTTCAATCATATGTATTACTTGAAAATTATGACTAATTTACTAAAAAGGGTCTAGTTGGGTCTGGGTCCAGACTCGACCCAGCTCCTGGTCCAGAAACCCGAATCGGGTCCGATCCGACCTGGTCCACTGGACCAGGCACATACAGGCTTGGCCACAGGTCTGACCCGCTATGAGCGAGCCGACTTGTCTCACCCGAATGCGGTGGTTGTCGACGCATCTACTACCAGTCAACACAGAGAGTTTTCTACATTACTACCACACGGGTCCCCGGAGGCCCTCCTACCATGGTGCCACTAGATCGCGGTAGACCCCGTCACTGGTCATTGCCTACGACCCTCACCCATCGCCCCGTGTCTGATGCCATGGGGACCTCTGCTACCACGACACCCCGCCTCCCATATGCGACTGCCACCGTGTGCCATCGTCTACCTTTTCCAACACCGGCATGCCAGTGGTCTATTCTGTGGGTCAATGGGTCTGCTCTGGTGGTCCTTTTTCCAATCCATGAGCACCTCTGGAATTGTCGTGTTTTCTCCATCCCTACCATGGGCTCATGGTTCATTTTTTGTCAATCATGGGGATTCGATCACGAATAACACATTAATGGGCATAACTGAGGAATTGGAGTGTTTTTTGTGTTGGCCCAAACCCTCCTCTTTAGAATTGAAAACAAGTGGGGAGGATAGTTTTAAGGATTTTAAAATTGATAATCACAATTCGAAGCCCTAAGATCAAAAACCTCTTGAGAAAGCACACACGATCCATGAATGATACCTATTGGAATTGGAAAATGCTTCCAAATAGTTCACCTAATTCTTCCAGACATGATCTCATAGTCTATCTTGTTTTTTAGGCTTTGATTTGACTGGTTTTAGAGCCTGAACGAAGTCACAGATCTAATGTTATAGTCGTTCAAAGAAAAATTGTGCAAAATGGCCATCAAGGACATTTTTGGGAAAAGTATGGTGTTTTTTACTGTATGAATGGAAATTTGGCACACAATAATGGATGGTTTTCATGAAATAATGTAATATTTCATGCAACAACAAAATCATTTGTGAAAACTATTGTTCAAACCTTTTACATGCCCAATGTAATGCCATCTTCCCCGCCGGACAGATGAATGACGTCTAAGTAAGGTGTGCGCCTGTTTTGAGATACGCACGTAAGATTGACATTTACGTGTAATATTCATACATGGCCAATGCGACGTCAAACTCTCCTTTGTGCACTCAAACTCCATAGGGAGTACGTAATATCTCTTCTATGCCCAATATATTATGCAACACCACTCAAGGTTTCAACAATAAATAAAAGTGCACCCCTTATCTTGGGGTAGGAATCCCGAGGTCAGCCACCTCTCTATTGCGTGTAATTCCACCTATTTAATTCTTGCGTGGAAGAATGGAACCCCCTTTGTGAGATATATTTTGATAAGTCCCATAAGGCTCCATTTTCATGTGGACCAACATTGATTTGATTATTTCTTAACCTATTATCTGACTAATCCATGTGCGCAGAATATTTCATATTTTGTGTTAGATTCCATTATTCCATGAAAAAACTCCAATATTATACACAAATCATCAATCATGCATGAAACAGTTCCAATGCTCCCAACATGCGCACAACTGTGCAATGGATATTTCAAAATTAGGTATGAAAATTAATCAAAGAAAACCTACATTAATTTTGGATCGATCATTGGTGAAGGGTGAATCCCACGTTCGTCGTTTTTCAAACTTTGAACATTTGGTCCAAACATATTCATTGATTCATCATCATTCGTTGTTCTCCATTTGTCTCCTCTCATCATTCACCAAAAAATTCCTCCAAGGATTATGAGAAAAATACTACATCCTCTAATGACCTTGGACCCTTACTAAGTAATTATGCAGCAAATGTGTTTCATCATTTTTGTTGCACTGCATTCCAGCATCATTACATCATTTCATTTATGAAATAACATTTCTATTACACCACAACAAAATTAAAAATTCAAATAAAATAAAAATAAAGTTTATTTTATTTTTTCTTAAGAAAATTATGCTATTGAATTTTCTAAAAATTATGAAAGATAACTTTTTCCCTCAACCTGCATCAGTCGAGGTTAAGTCCATTCTTAGGTAAAGTCATTATTATGGATGCAATGATTCCCTCATATTTTTAATCATGGATACTTTTTAGATGTTTCCAAAACCACTCACATGCGTTATTTTAAATAAACATAAAAAATTTCAAGGAACTATTTTGGGATCACTGGGCCTCAGAATCAAGTGTCATCTACGTGTCTGGTCTCGGAATAATCCCATATAATTTTATTAAAAAAATTACACATAATTCTAAGACGTTACAGAGACCTAAAAGTTTATACGATGAAATGTTTTGAGTATCTCCATTATTTTTATTTTGGGTTGGATTATACATCAATAAAGGAAAGTCTAATTGAATATTCCTTGATTCAGAAGACAAAATTAGCGGTAGTGTGTTAGTCTTGAAATGAGTGGTGAATGATTGAACTCTTTGTAGACACGAATTTAGATGTTCAAGAGTCTCAGGTAAAAGTACATTTTACTTGAAAATCTATTATACTCATGCTTCTAATCCATATTGAGAGTGAGTACTTCTCCGATTTGGAGGTATTAGCTTTGAGGGACAACATATATTGTGGGGATCCACAACTAGGATGGTCTCTTGGATGTAGCAATGTACTTATTATCAATTGATGAGTATGGGTTCCTACATACTTCTATGAGGAGATGATCATAGAGTTTAATTCTTTAGGATTATAATTACATCATGGGATGAAAATTGTGTATAATAATCTCCATATACAATACTGGTGGACAATAATGAAGTAGGTGGTAATGGGATTCATAGTGAGATATTTCAATTATCAGCAGGTGAAAGCTAAGCATAAGAGTCATGTCATGTTGTTGTTTTGTTTTCCCATTCCAAAATGAGAATGGTATTATGTCACAATGGTTTTTGTAATAGTGTAACCCAAGAAACCTCATAGGAATGGTAATGTGTGGGTGATCATAAATCGATTGATGATGGTAAACCAATTTATACCCATCAAGGAGTCCTTCTCCATGGATGATCCCAGTGGTGTCTATAAGAGGGAAATAGTTTGACTATTTTTTGTTTTGAGGAATATATTTTTTGTTAAAGATCCTCATTTATTGTCTCAGTTTTGGAAGGGTGTTCAGAAGTATTTGGATCACAGGTTATTCTGTGTACAACCTATCATCCTTAGACTGATGTCCAATATGAATGAGAAATTATGTTTTGAGAGGATATGTTATAATCCAGTGTTATATTTTCCATTTTTTATTTTGAGAAACATATGGAACTCATAGATTTTGTTCATAGTAAAATATTTCAAAAATATATTAAGATGGAACCCTTTATGTATTTGTATGGAAGGATATTTTATTCACATTTTTGTTGGTTAGATGCAAGTGAGTAAACACTAGTTGGACCAAGTCTCATATAGGATAAATCAGAGTAAGTTCATTTGACTAGGATGTAGTTGGTGATCATACAATGTAGATAGAAATATTATTCTAACCAGTGAATATTAACTATGGGGTTTTCGGTGGGATGTCATTTTTTACATTGGGTGTTGCATAGGTTGGGACAATTCCATATCAGGAAATAGGGAATGTTGGAGCCTTGGTTTATTAGTACAATTGGGATACTGGGAAATGTCTCGATAGTGGTACACCAATTTTAACATTAATAGTGCTATAGTTCCATGCATTATGTATTTCATGTATCATAGCTTTGAAAATACCAAAATAACAATTCTCATGTTATAGACGTTGATGATGTCATTCTTGGTGTAGATGTGTCCTTTCAAGAGTATTAAAAATGGATTATGGAACATAGTGAGAAGTATATTTAGAGAAATAATATACCTCTAGAGTGATTTTAGTGGAAAAATATGCATATTTAAGAGGATACCTATGTGATGGAATCTTATATGAGATCACAGTGGCCAGACATGTTTCTCAAGACCCCATAGTGATTCTTGGAGATACTCAGGGATGACCAATTATATGGTGTGAAGGTTTTATGATCTCATTTTTTTCTACATAAATCCTTCTTAGTATTTTGGTTCAACCTCTTTTAGTTGGGAATTTCTTCTTTTAAACCTTCTTGGATGAGCCTTTTATTTGGGAATGAATATATTTTTCAGGGAATGTTTACCTGAAGTTCAAGTATGTATGTTTTTTTGAATTAGTGGATTTTGGGTATAAATTTGTTTGATTCACAAAATGTAAACTCTTTGGGCTCAGGTAAAGTTAAATTATTTTCAAGATTTTTTGTAGCTTTTTTAGTGAGTAGTATCTACATGATACTTTCAAACCATGTAAATAATTCATGATGTGAATCTGTTAGTTTGAAGAAGCCATGAAATAGTTTCATGACATGAATTTTATATAATACTTGGATTTTATCCAAGCCATGAATTTGTCTATTAGTGTTATTTTAACCCTAGGACAAGTATTTTTTGACAAATATGACACCCTGGATATTCACATCATGAATCTGGGAATCACGTAATGAATTATTTATTTTCAATGGGGCTTTTTACACTGAAGCCTAAAAAATATTTCATTCACCTTGAAACCACTTATCATAGACCATAGAGGGAATCAAATTTATATTTAAGTGATTGCTTCTATTTTATGAATCTCAATCAATGTTTTTTTTATCTCCAATGAGTTCCTTCACTTTGGTTTTATCCTTTCTTCCACTATCTTCTATTATGGAAGTTTGATCTCCTGGCCATCATTAAATCAGTATTAGAACATGATGCTTGTGTGATCTAGGATTTCCTTATTGATATATTTAACATAGTTATTTTTTGGTGTTCTCTATTGGGGGTGATACTTTCATATCCATATAAACTTTGGTGGTTTAGACAATTACCAATTATTTGTTACTATTTCTTAATGTGTGTGCAATACTGTGCGATTATCCCAACACATTGTGCATGCTGACTAAAAAAATAATTAACGATGCTAAATTTTTTTGGGAGAACTCCTTGAATTCATTTGGATCTATTTGTTTTAAGTTTGATATTATAGCCACTCATAGGGTGAGCCTACCCTTGAACAATAATGAACTAGCTTTTAGATTAATATATGAATTAGAATGGCGATTGATCTTATGTGATAACTTTTAACAGGTTCACCTATGAAAATAGATTAATTGTTTTATGGAATGTATATAGATAATTTGATATGGTACAGTTGTGTAGACTGACATGATAATGACTTAATATATAATTTTATGAAAGAAAGGGTAATTAAAAGTGAAATGGTAACTGGTTTAATTGACTATTGTTCCTTACAATATTATGTGGCGTTATTCTTGCCATGTTGACTTGAGTTGTGATTCATGATATAATTATTATATAGTCGAATTGATATAGTTTCATGTTGTAATGCTTATATAGTTGGATTGGGAAAATTTCATGTTATATTGATTATATAGATGTCATGGACTAGTTTCATGTTGTAATTATTATATAGTGGAAATGACCAAGTTTCATACTTTAATGCTTATATAGAGGGCTTGAACATGTGTTATATTGAAATTATTATTTAAAATGTTATGCTCTATTATGTGATTATCTCATGGACTTCATGTTACATTTAGTATGGTGATTCTACATGATCAAAGGTATTTTGACATAGTGTCGAAGCAGGTCAATGGTTGTGTTGTATTTTTTTTAAATTAATAACCCTAGTTATCATCGTATTACATGCTATTTATACCAGACTTGTTTTATTTAGAAATGGTGGGGTCAACCTACTTAGTTTTACTCACGCCCTATTCTAGCTACCATTGGGTTCCCAAGGTAACTACATGGATATAGGTTTGGAAAAGGGAATAAGACTTTGTTGTAAATTGTTGCCTCCAGAATGTGTTGGACCATAGGGACATGACCAGTGTGGGTTTTGTTCTGGTTCCATTTTAGTTTATTTGGGTTGTATTGTGTTTTATCTATGTGAATTTTAGCATGAAATTTAGTAATATTCCGTTATGTCATTACATTATTCTTGTATTGGTGTATTGTTATGTTTAGATTTATTTCTTGGCTTTTCCTAATATGCTTACTATTTCCACTATTTCTATTACTCTTATATAACATGTGCTGTTGTTATAACTCTATAATTTGGGATATAGTTTCCCCAAGATGTTCTTTACACCCTTGTTTCTATTATTTGTCCTATAGCATATGAGATGTACGACTGAGGTCATGTAACCAACCAATTTTTGACACAAGATAGAATGGAGAGTTGGGAAACATTTTCAAAATGATCAAAATAAGTAATGAAAATGTTGAAGAAGAAGTAAATATATATATTTAATTTTTAATTCTCACATATCTAAAAAGGATGATTCCTTAAGATAGTATTTGTTTTATTTAATAATATAGTACATAATGATTAACCAAATGTTTCATGTAAAATAAAATATTTCATGATAATAATTCAAATAATTTCTTTCTACAAGAAAAAATATTTGTAAATAGATTATGAAATAATTTAATAAAATAGGGATATTTAAAAAAATTAAAATATATTATAGTTAAAAAAAATTCATTCAAATTTAATTAAAAAGTAGATGATACGAGAAGGGATTTGGTTTCTAAATAATAAATCATGGATTTTAAATCACAATATTTTAATAATATTTGGATAAATAGGGTAGATGTCCTTAAATAATAATACGGAATATATCTCAAATCTATTGAATTTTAAGCCAAAATCTCAATTATTATGTGATGAATTTTAGGAATCATATAAATATGTTAATAAAAATATCACTGTAGTAATTTTTTTGAGATCAAAATTTAAGTATTATAAGTTCTTGGGTTATTGAGTTACCAAAAAATACATATCAAATATTATTTCAAGATAAGAAGAAAAATATATTATCATGTGTCTTGACTAATTAGTTTTATTTAATTAAATTATATACATTAAATTTATATGCTTTATAGAAAATGTGGCCAGAAATTGCACAAAGAAGTTTATTAAGTGATTATTATCGTACAAAACCAACTATAAATAACACTTTTAATTGCGGTTGAAATTGGTTTTATTAATGCTTAAAAAATATTTATGATCTAAGAGTCATTAAAAGGAAGCCTTTATCAGCACTAAAAAAGAAAAGATACAGACGAACTTTATTAGCGCTAAAAGGAAGTGATGAAAAAATCTACCTTTATCCGTATTTTTTTCGAATTACAACAATAATATATTTTTTAACATTTTTTTAGAGATATCCCTCCAGCCTTGGTCAGCACTCCCCCCCCCCACATTTTCATCACTCTTCAGCCACCCAAACCACAAGGAAAATATCATTCCCCCCACTTTCAGTGCTCAAAATGAACCTCTTTCATCACTTTTAGACATCCCAACCACCTATTCATCCTTGTACATGCTTGGACTCAAACCATAGACATCTCTTATTCAATTCAAACACCGTTAACACAACCAGATTTTGGTTTATTTTTTATTTGATGATATTTCTATTAATTTACAGATTTATTTACATAAATCTTTTTTATTCATATATTCATATAATTATTTTTAAATACATTAATAAAATATATTTTTGTTTCTGTGTGATATATATATACTTATATTTATTTAAATATATTATATCTTAATATACCATAAAATATATTAGAATGTAAATATAAATATAAATATAAATATAAATATAAATATGCATCCATTTATTAATACACATGAATATCTATATGTAACATTATATATACATTTGTATAAGTATATATATATATATTTACATATTTTTATAATGTAAAAGGATAGATGTTGTTTTAAATAAAATGGACACTAACTATTTCCATATAATTTATTTAATTAATTTTAAGTAAATTTTTTAAAAATATCTATATATTTTATATTAATATTTAAATTTTATAAGCTACCTGTATATTTATATTTCTAGATATTTAGACATATATTTAGACATATTTATATATAACATTATATTTTTATATAAATTTATTAGAATTTATTTAAAAAAATTTACTATAAATATTTATTATGCTATGTTTACCGATAATTATATATTTATAAAAATATATTTATATATGATGTATTCAAACAATTTTGATACACACACACATACAGACATATTTACACATAGACTTAGACATTTATATTTCGCATGTACACACATAAAGACATTGCATAGCTTGGGAACATACGGTGCACGCTGTCTTGGCAGATCCCCCTATGGGCCCAGGCGTGTTACCATTACCCACGTTTTGGAAACTGTGCATATTATGTATAGGGAGTTTCAAAGTCATTTCCTAGATGGGTAATGTGCTGTGAATGCTGGATTGGTGGATCCCCCAATGCGCTGATACATGTTATCCTTACACATGTTTTCCCCCATAGCGTAGGTTGAGTGGTTCATCGGTTGGGCCATCTCACTGTCTGGGGGAACTAGATTAGGCTCGATTCTCGCCAGACTTAGACACTATGCATATTATGCACAGGGAAATTTGAAGCCATTCCTTAGTTGGGGAATGTGTAGTGCACACTGTCTGGGTGGATCCCCTAATGAGCCCAATCATGTTACCCTTTTACTGGTTTTTTCCAACGATCCAGTACCCAAGTCGGATAGGCTCCCTCTTGGCATCCAAAAGACACCGGATTGAATCCGAGTAGGGGTGAATTTCTGGGTACTATAGCAGTACTGTAGTAGTGGCATAACTATAGGAGTGGCACCACTGTATCAGTAACAGTAGCAGCGGCGGTATTGTAGAAGGTACAGTAGCAGCCCGAGTACAATAGATGTACTATTCACAGAAGGGCCTTTGGGCCAAAAAATGCGATTTCAATCCTAGTATTCATGCCACATGGCCTTGGGCCTTTGGGCTATGTAATGGGTCTCCCTCTAGAAATCAAAAGAGGTATTTTTTTAAATAATAAAATGAGACTTCAACCCCACCCTTTTAAAAAATAAATATAATTATTCACTCACCAAATTTTTAGATAAACATTTCTTGTATAGATATATAAATCACTACGACAAATTGACCCTCTAACATCATGAAAAAATGGGCTTTAATTGCTCTAAAAAATTAGTGTTTTCCTAAGTTACATTAAAAGCGGTACCCCTTTATCAGCACTATAAATAGCACTGATAAATGCCCTACTACTACAGTGTACTGTTTGAATTACCTCACAATGCAACAACAACATGTATATGAAAAAATCACAATTTTATTGAAATTAGAATTTCATCCAAATTATATAAACAATATATATTATGGGAATTTTTAAACATTTTTTTATAATTACATTAGCAGGTATTATCACACAATTAAAAAACATCAATATTTCATTATCTTTACTGCCCAACCCCTGTTAAAAAAGCACAATCATGGAATCAGTTTCTAAAAAACCCACCCAAATTTGAGAAAAAGAACACAACTATGTAGGAAAATAATTATTAGGTACAAATTACTATAGATAAATAAATTAAACATAATATTAAAACATATTGGAATAAAAAGTTAATTTTAAATATAATGATACTCTTAGAGCCATAGTGGTTGTATTGTTCCTTATATTTATGTGGAGGTGATTGATACATGTCATAAATGACTTATGGATAATTTCCCAAAACTACTGAATTAATCCAAATATATTTTCTTAGTTTTGATTTTGTCATTACTTTTTTACTAAAATTATATTTTAAACTAAAAACACACACTTTGAGTCATACTAGTCAAAATGTGTGTCAGTTGACATGAGACTAATTCCAACATGTGAAAAATGACTTATGAATCATTTTCCCAAATTATGATGACAATCTAAGAATTATTTCTTAGTTTTCGAAGAGTGACATGCATTTTGAACAAAAATTTCAATATTAGAACGATAACGGACACTTTGAGCCATACCAAACACAATGTGTATTAGATTGTGGTTTGGATGAATCCTACATGCCAAAAATGGCTTTTGGATCATTTTCTTACTGTATAAAAAAAATAAAAATGGGTTTTCTATGTTTTTATTAAGTGACTAATAATTTTTACTAAAATAAAATTTTTAAATAAAAATAAATGCTTGGAGTCATATCAGTCACACCATCAATAAAATTGATGTTCATATGATTCCAACTCATAAAAAAATAAAATTTAGATATTTTTAATGAAGTATAAAAATAATCTAAATTTTTTTCTTAATATCAGTTTTTCAGTTTTCTTTTTTACTAAAATGTAATTTTAAACTGAAAACATATACTTTGAGTCATACTGGTCACATTGTGTGTTGGATTTATGTGAGACAAATTGATACACATGAAAAATTAATTATGAATAATTTTACAAAATTATCAACACAATCAGAGTGTGTTTACTCATATTTCTAAGAGTAAGACAAGTTTTGAACTAAAATAAAATTTTTAAACTGATAATAGGATGTTTGAGTCACACTGGGAGCACTGTGTATTGGATGGAGGTGAGGTTGACCCTTTCACATCAAAAATGACTTATGGATCACTTTTCTAAAGTATCCAAATATATTTCTTAATTTTAAGTAAGTCACTTATATTTTTTTAACTAAAATGTGAATTTAAAATAAAAATACACACTTGGAGTCATACCGGTCACACCATCCATCAAACTGAGGGTAAATTGATTCCTATTTGTTAAAAATGACTTATGGATCATCTTACCAATTTATCAAAATAATATGAATGTGTTTTATTATATTTGACTATATAACTTGTGTTTCTTAGAAAAATTTCATTTTAAATAGAAAAAATTCATTTTGTGTCATACCAGTCACATCATGTGTGGATTTGAAATGAGACCGATTCATACATGTCATAAATGGCCTATTAATCATTTTCTTAAATTACGAATACAATCAAAGATTTTTTTCTTTAGTTTTAGTGACTAAAACACATTCTAAAATAAAATGTCCATTTTAAACTCATAAAGAACACCTTAATTCATTCAAGGTACCCCATCAATAAGATTAATTTGAAGCTGATTCTGACATGCAAAAAATGAATTATTAATATTTTCATTAAACAGTAAAAACAATATGAAGTTTTTTATTAAGTTTGAGTATTCCCTTTTTTTTACTAATATTTCATTTTAAATTTAAAAATTCACTTTGAGTTATACATGTCACATCATTTGTCAATATGACATGAGATTTATTCTTACACATCTAGAAGTTAACTATGAATCATTTTTCTAAATTAGCACCAGAATTGGAATATCTTAGCTAGATTTTCAGTGAGTAAAACAATTTTTTTTAAAAAATCACAATTTTAAACTGATAACAAGCAAATTAAGTCATACCAGTCACATCATGTGTAATTTTGATGTGATACTGATTCCTATAAGCCAAGAATAACATATGAATAATTTATTAAAATTACCAACACAATCAGAGTGGGGTTTCATGGTTTTAAATGAGTGAAACACATTTTTAACTAAAATTTCAATTTTAAACAGATAATGGACACTTTGAGTCATATCATGGACATCATGTATCAAATTGGGGGGAAGATAATCCCTAGACATCATAAATTACTTATGTATCATTATTATAAAGTATCAAATACAATACATGTAAGGACATAGGTATTTATAGAATAATAATTTTTGATTTTTGATAATAATTATGAATAAGATATTTATTTTAAGTCAATTTTTTCACTTTTTATGATAGCGTTCTCGACATGCAACATTGGGCTTCTCTGAAATTTTACATTACACAAAACGTTGAGTTATACTGAAAATAATGCAATATTATTACTATTATTTTAAATGGTAGTAAACACCTAGCCATTGGAACAGAGATAATGAATAGTATCACCTTAATTTTTAAATATGATTTACACATGTTTAATGGATGATTCATTGATTACTAAATTTATTAGAAATGGAAATAAAAACCAATTGAATGTAATGGATGTGTTTTTATGAAACCCTATTTAAAAAAGAATAATTATGTTTTCATATCTCAATTCATGGAATTTTATTTAATTAGAAATATATGACATATATTTAATTTATTGTTTTAAATTCAGCTTATATTTTTTCTAGATATGATATAAAAATAAATTCATTTTTTCGGATAACAGAGGTATTTTTGTAAAAATACAGTTTTACCACCTTTTGGTGGTGAACCCATTTTTAATATATTTTTTAACACCTTAATATGTTTTATTTGAAAAAATACACCTCTTATTTAGAATTACAACATCAAAAGTTACTTTGGATAAAATTTTGGTATTTTTCTGCTAAAGTTCATTTTCTTAATGAGTAATGAAAAATACTACATTTTAATTCAAAATTGTATTTTAGTTTAATTTATTTATAAAGTATTACTATACTTTTAATTTCTTTTAAAGATTAACTATATTATATATTTATAATTTAATCCAATTCTGGTCATTGGATGTAATTTCACCTTGAAATTGGATATAAACACATGTCAATCTTTTTGAAGTTTTTATTTCTTAAAAACATGTTTTTTGGTTATGACAACGAGAAATAATTTTAAATTATTTTTTTAAAATTATGTATTTTGAATTAGAAAAAATGGATTCCATTTTTGGAATTAGGAGGTCCAATTTTTTTAAATAGTTACCTTTTATTTTTAGATATTATGAATAGTAACTTCCTTAAATATTTTATTTACCATGGTTAAAGGGTAAATTTGGTAAATACAAGTAAAAAATAAAATAATATTATTATTAAATTTCCGTAACACATGTCCTAATCCTATTTTATGAGATATTTCTGACCATGGGAATCCTTGGGTCGATTTTGGGACCACATGAAGCCTCTTGGATGTGAAAATGACATTTTATAAAAAAACAATTTAAAATAAAGAAAAATGTTATATAAACATGTTTCTTTTTGTAAAAAAATTATATGGGGTTATATAAGTGATATAATTGACTATAAAATGTCATTATAAAGATGATAATATTTCCAATATCAAGGTATTTTATTTACAATTTTTATACATCAAATAAATAAATGTATTTGTGACACAATGATGATGCAATGATTACCTTATTAAGGAATGACTTAAATAAATGAGATTATAAATATTAAAATAAATTATTTAGAAACTTTTTATGTTATCCACAAATTTTGGGGTTGATTTTTAGTTTTTACATTGGAATTACCAATGTTTATTCTAAATGATTAACCTTTATTGGTTTTCTAAAAAGTCATCATATGAATAGTCTAAAAATTGACATAATTGAGTATTTAAAACAATTATTATTTTATTAAATAATATAAAAGACCGAAAATATATAATTCTACCAAATGACTTATATAAGGTTTATAATTCCATTAATAAACCACTTGAGGTTCTATTGGAATTTTTTAGTAACTATACTAACCATATAGTATGAATAAACAAGAAGACATGGTAAAAGTCATATAAGTTAATAAAGGGTTAATGCTAAATGATAAGGGTAAATATGAAACCAAAACTTCTCTAAAAACAATTTTTCAAGAAAATTGAGAAAAATACTCATATTACCTTCAAATTAAATACGTTCTGGACCTTTTGAAAACCTAAATTCAGTTTATAATAAAACAATCATTTAAACATTCCAAAAGTACCCCGCCTCCCTCTAATAAAGGGCCACCACATATAACCCATACTCACACCTCTAAATCTCCCTTCGGTCATCCAAACTATGCCCAAATAATCCCCCCAATATCTCTATATTCCTTCTAGAGGCCTTACCTTGTGAAGAAGGAAATTCACGAAATCCTTTTATCTTAAATCCCAAGGAGTTACCAGATTTGAGGTAATGTTTTTTTCAAGCTACTTTCTTTTATTTTCCATATAAAAATACCTAAATACTCTATAATCTATTCATTTATAATATAAATATTAAATTAAATACACTAGGATGTTTTTATGAGAAGGATTCTATCTACACTTACACACACCTCCATCTAATGGATACAAATAAATAGTTTCTGTGTACGACGAACTACTACCTCATGAAACGATGATTGTTCGATTTTCCTCTACCACCTCACCTGGTGGTCATTATTATGGAACTATATTTATATACGATATATATTATGTTTATATTGCCTTATTGTTTTTAATTATTATTTATAATATACATTTAGCCTTTCCATGATGTGTAAACAAGATAATTTCATTTGAGGAAGTGAGGACAACATCTGCTCAAAGTGATATGACTTCTTCATTCCATACATGAAACATATAAAGGATAACATTAATGAACTTATGTAACATATATATCATATTATTTTATACTAAAATTATACTATACTTATGTATCATTTAGTTTTCATTTCTTTAAATATGAAATAGACATGAATGTAGCATTCTTATGAATGTACGACTTACCATCTCCATGAAAGGTGCATTTCATTTATTATCTCCAAATGTTATGAAAAATTATAAATAAAAAAATACTAGATATATATGATATATATGAATAATATTCTAGAGATATTGTACTTTTTTCCACATGGAGAATCTGCAATTAAAACATGTTCATTTTTGTCTCAAGTACCAAATATCAACTAAAAGTCTGATATGATCATAAATAATTATGTAAATTCTATAACATGGTAATAAGTGATATAAAAGGAATAAAAAAAATTGAAAAAGGTTGAAAAGAAAGTATAAATTCACTTAAGTGTATTATTCAGAAAATTAAAGAATGAACAAGTCAAGTCGCACATGAGGTAAGGGAACTTCTTTTCCCAGCTTCTATTCTTTGGGTTAAAATTCAACTTCTTGATTATGTTGTGCTAAAATTATGTGAGATATTGATTTTTATATCCTTTCTTGTATTTATAATTTATTTTTGTGTACTTATAGTGAATACACATAATCGATCAATTTAATTTACAAAATGATTTTTGTATGGGACTTCCTCTCAATAACCATTCATTGAGGCATATTTTGATTTATAATATACTTTCTTTTTTACAGTGTATAATAAAACCCTTTTACTTTTACTTTCATTCAAAGGGAATATTTTTTATAGGAGCATTTTACTAAATGAAAAAATGATTGTTTTTAACTTATGCGACGACAATGACCTCTCCTCCACCATAATCATTAATTAGATTCCTCTATAAACATTAATGTTTTGAAAAAGAAAATAAATCCCTCATTACCTTTTTGGGTGCTTTGGTATTGAAAATGGTTTTCAAAATGTACTGAGTATTTCAATGATATCTTGTTATTTCAAATTAAATATTATTTTGGAAATGTTGATATTTTCAATATTTTATGTGTTATGATTATGTAATAGTAATTGGACTTTTGAATGGTGGATACTTGCTAATCCAATGATGATTGGTTACGTTAGAAACCAAATAATGGGTGGTTCTATGATAATCCATGGACTTGTTGTTATGTTTTATCCTCCAATGCATTTGGTATAAAGTCGGTGGTATAGATATTCCATTTAGTGATATGTGTGGATGTTGACAGTATGGTTATTCCATGTATGTAGGTTTATGTCCCATGTTATCTTTATATGAAATACATTATTTTCTATGAGATTTATGGTAATATTTTGGTTACAGAAATGGTAGTAATGAACTTATATTTAGTGAAGCGTTTTTACTACTTCTTTAAGGTGAAATTTTAACATTATGATAACATATTCATGGTTTACATGATTTTTTGAAAAAATATTTTTTTTCGTTTATGTATCCCTTACCGAACTTTTAATACTCATCCCAAGGATTGAAATGTTTTAAACAGGAGATAAAAATGAATAGGATCTAGGATTGGATCAAGGGAAAGTCATGTTTTTAAAATCATGGAACTAAACATAAATCTTTTTAAAGAGTTTTTTATTATTATTAAAATGGATAGTGAGTAGAAGTGTTTACTTATAAAATTCATGTTTTTATGTATAAGTTATGACCTCATCATATAAAGATCTAAATCTAAAAATATCCTCAATGTGAATTATTAACAAAATTCAAGATTATGTAATGTTTACGGATGGGGCCTTCAAGTTGGTATAAGAGGTCAGTTTAGATAACATTAGAGGCAAGGGTGTTATTTAAAAATAAATGACATATACATAATGGTTATCATATTAGAAAGAGTAATTGTTATTTTATATAAATTTAATGTGTTTTAGAAAAAATTAATAACTATATATTAGTATTTAACCTCATGATAAGGTATTATGTGATGATTTTACTAATATACTCACAAAGAACTATTTGGTTTTAGTAAATGGTTGGATCTAGCAGACACCAAACTAACAATGGATGTGAAGGAAACTATGGTGGTTTTCTAAAAAATATACCAAATGAAATGGGAGAGGTAATGGGAACTCTTTCGGTTACTCTTAACAAACTCTCTGATGTCATGATTGACCACTTTAGCCTTGGTGACTTATCTAAGTCATCATATAAGCGCTAAATTAATCCCTATGGATATTTAGGTAATAATCAAAAAGATAAATATATTGAAAAAAATATGTGTCATGGATGTGGAAATAAACACCTAGGAAAATGATTCAAAGGGACATGAAGATGCAAGAGATGTGGTAATAATGGCCATAAATCACAAACCTTCCACGAAAAAAGGAAGCATCCAGTTGAATCCAGGAAAGTGAAAGAAGTTATTTCTAAAGGATCAATTGAGTGTTTTAAATGTGGTGTGGATGGTCATTATACAAATAGATGTCCTACAAATAAGGTTCGAGAATATGATCAACAAAATAATACAAATATATTTTTACCAATTCCTAATGACATTCTAATTCAAGATGAGGAAACTGAAAATGGCCAATGAAAGGTATGGCTTATTTCTTAGCAGATGTTTTGACATTTTTGAATCTTAGGATACGATTCATGATTTTGATTGTAGGAAATAATTTTAATGGAATATGCTTAAATATATTGGTTAATATATCATGAAGAATGATGAATGAGTAATAAGTATACATTTAAGGGATTGAAGAGTAATGGTAGATTGAAGGATTATGAAATTATTAAAAGTGTTAAGGCTATTTTGATGATAAGATTACTTTGGAAGACTTTTTCTAGTATGTTTTACCCTGATTTTTGATATGTGAAAATGTTATTCAAGAAATAATTATCTTTTCTTGTGTGGGCATAATGGATAACCTTAGGGTTTCATATGATCTTTTGTTTTTGAGGTGATAAATGGTTATTACATTTTGGGATGAAAAATGAAGGTATTAGATAAATATTGAGGATATAATAGGTTGTGGTTATTTTTTTGATGAAATTATCCTATCTTTTTGAATATTATATGAATGATATAGTTTTAGAAAAAAGACAACCCGTAGGATCGGTGACAACTCATCGCATCCGAAAAGGCCATGAGAATCAATCCCATGACTGAAGGGTGACAAGGGTGTATCACCTAACACTGGCCTACGTGAAGTCCTATGTTAGTATGGATTTTTTTTATAGTTTAATGATTTTAGGGATCTACAATAGGTTGATTTTGGGAACTTATGTTTTGTCAAATGGATATCCTTAGTATAGGAAAATGATTTTTTATTAAGTGACAAAGGTTAATTTGGAAGATGTTTTCTCTATTGGGAAATTATATTCCAAAGGAAAATAGAATACTTTGGGATTTCATTTTAGGTGTAATGATAGAATTTTAAATTGAAAGAATATATGTTTTTATTATGGACTTATAGTGGTTTGGGTTATTTATGGAAATAATCAATCTATCATAGTGAATTTTGATTAGGTTAACTACACTTTAGTGTGAGAATTTAAGAGTAGTTGGTGTTATTTTGATATAAGTGTTTTTATTTACTATGGAAGACAATGTCATTAAATTATTTTGAGTTTTGAGATTCAATCATCATTTTTATTATATTGAATAATTTTAATGAAAATTGTGTATTGAATGGTCTTTATTGAAATTTGGGTACTATTTGTTGAGTTTTGGAGATTATGATTAGTACTTAGTTTTATAAAGGATTATACTTTTGGGGATTATCGGTTATCATACTAACCATTTTGGTTTTTATTAATGTCTAAATATATGGTAATATTATTGTTCATATTTTTTGGATTCTTTGATTCTCTATAAGATGATTCATGAACTTTTTATGTGACCAAGTCATCTTGAATACTCATCATTTCGAGAAAAGATGGGTTTTGGTAGAAATTTAATAAAGGATGAATGTCTACAAGACAAGTAATTATGTTTACTTATGTTCTTATTCGAGCTCATAAATAAATTCCTTAACATTCTGAAAAGGAACTTATAAAAAATGGTGTATATTAACTTTTCCTATCGGGGAATCAAATACTATTTAACCTATCCCATGTTTATGGTTTTCTAGTGGTTAACTTTCTCCTGATCATGTTTTCTATAACTCTCAATCAGAACAAGATAGTTAGTTTTCTCTTCCATATTCATGATTCATGGAATCATAATATGTGTTATCCCAGGTGACCTTTATACTTCTATTTTTTTCTTTTAATGTTATTGTCTTATTGACTTTATTTCTGATGTGGTACTTTCAATGATGTTTCTGAGCACAATTTTAAAACTGTGGGGACATAATTTTCAAAAGAGGGGAAGGATGTAACAAACCAGGTATTTATAGAATAATACTTTTTTTATTTTTTTTAATATGTATGAATAAGATATTAATTTTATTTTAAATGTAATTCCTCGACCCCAGTTACCCAGAGTCGGTGAATTATTACATAACATTGACATGATACAAGGAATCTTGTCCTGAAAAACCAGTCAGTTTAGTAGCCTTGGAAGTAATGTATACATTCATAAGTTTTACATTACATCATGAAATAAAAACATAAAAATAATTTTGTCCCATTTTTAACACACTTATATCCTTATCCTATCTGTGTAGGTCAACCATAAAATACATCTTCCCATCTGGGAAAAAATAAAACATAAAAAGGAGCGATCTTAGATGCTCAGTAATGATAACAATATAGCGGAAACATTCATAAATGAGCATAAAAATTTAAGGCAATGTATAAGAATAAATCAAAATACTTTTAAACATAATCATTATCCTAATAGGGAAAATATAAAATCAAATAATTCCATTTTCTTATTCACATGTATATTCTAATAGTCGAATAATCAAATGCAATATAAATAGCCACTTTCATAATGATGGATTTCATAATTTCAGACTTCATAACCACATAGTCATGGCCTTGCACCAAGAATACAAATAAGATTTTGTTAAGGCCTTGTGACAAGACACTAATTTGCCTCATGATCCCTAACGGTGCATTGAGGAGCCATAGTGAGCTCCACCCATCACTTACTAATTCCAATGTATTTATAATATGAATAGGTTTAAACATAACATAAAAATTCATATTAAAAATATCATACGAAATGTCAATACATTATCCATAAACAATGAATTGTATAAAAATAACAAATCCACAGTCAAACATATCACAAATCCTTAAATACTATATGGAAGATTTGTATCATAATAAATCTATTTGAAATAAGTTTAAAATCCATCAAAGGATGTTGACATAGACGAAAAAGATTTGTAAAACTCATTGAGAGATGAATCCCTTTTTCCAAAAAACATTTAAATGTCACACAATTTATAAAGGAATACATTTAAAGACATTTTTGAATCAATTTTTCCCATACCACATTGAATCTTTTTAAAGGAATTAAAATTTTAAAAACATTCGTGTTCATAAAAATAAATACTTAAAAACCATTTTGAAAACATTAAAAGTAATGAGAATTATTTAGAAGAATAAATATTTAAACAATTTAAAATGACGATCTAGTTAAATATTCCATTCCATAAAACCATAAAATATTCCTTTTTAATATATTTTTATGAAACACGGATGTGAATGATAAAGAGGTCCCAGTAGATACTCACTTAAAAACAACCACAGATAATAAAGAGATTGTTATATTAACCCTTAGCTTGTACTTTTCCTTGGACACAGGTATGTTAAACTCTTGTATAATAGTAAAATCATTGTTATTAAATTATACCAGAACCATATCGGTTAATATTATATCATATATGATCTTCTAATATTGATTTGTTAATAATATTTTAGAAGTATCATCGTTTTGGTTGTTAATTGATTCGTTTTTCTTTATATGCTTGGTTTTGTAAGCCATGATTGTTATGGATAGGATGTATTTTATTAATATACAGAATGATATTATGTTCATAAATATTATTTTCAATCATAAAATGAATATTCTTCTTGAATGATTATAATGGGGAATGAATCTCACCGAGTTCATGGAGACGGTAATCCGTACGCACGCACGAGCGACAATATCGTTATATTGATGGAGAAATCATATGTAATTGGATGGTATATAATATATACAGAATAATTATCATGTTATATTTATTATTTACATATGTTATACTCTTTATCATACCCATCCAAATAAATAAATGTTTTAATAACAAACTACACCATAACGTGGAGACGGTAATCCGTATGCACACACGTAGGGTGACATTGTCATTTATAGGATGGATTAAATAAAAAATATGGTTGTACCATATTTATTGTAACATCACACTATGTAGAAGATAATTTATTTGTTATTTTGTTGTGTAAATAATAAAAAAAGTGGATGTGGATGCCGAAATGAATGTGAAAGAGGTGATGAAATATTTACCTCTTCTTCGGGTTCTTCCTTTTGATTTGATCAAAAGGGAACCTAATGTTATCTTTCTAACCAATGGAAGGCCTCTAGAATAAAGGGAGTAAAGTTTGTAGGATATTTTGTTGGGTTTGGCCAATCCAAAAGGATTTAGAGGTGTCAAATTAAGTGATTGGGAAGTTCCCTTTTATAAGAGAGGTGAAGGTCACTTTAGGAAAAGCTTGAAATATTATTTTATAATAAAATCATTTTCAATTTATAATGACCCCAAAATTATTTATTCCAAGGATAAGTTGGGGATGGGTCGAAAACCCATCAACCAATAGGTTCTAGAAAGGTTTAGGTCACCATAGTAACCTTATCATTTAGATTTAACTATTAATTAAATAGTTTGACATTTACAATCTCTCTTTGTATATTTGTATTATATGGTTAATAAACATACTATAACCAGCCAGAAAAACCCCAAGTGGTAATTTATTAATATATATATAACCTTATCTAAGTCCTTTGGCCAAAAAATAGATTTTTAAGTATATTGAATAATATAATAATATAGTATTTGTTTTAAAACCTCAATTATGTCAATTTTGAAACTACTTTGTATTTGATTTTTTTGAAATCCATAAAAACATTATCACATAAAATAAAATTTATTTAATCAACCATAACATGTAATATTAACCTATTAAAATAGTTTAATTCATCACAATTCTTAATTTACTTTTATTTGGGTATTTGTAATATCAATTATTTTAATATTTCATTAATAAGGTAATTACTGCATCATCATTGTGTCATATATTAATGAAATTATTTAATGTGTAAAAATTATAAATAAAATACCATTAGTTAGGAAATATTGTTTCCTTTATAATGAATATTATAGTTGAATTTATCTTATGTGTAACTGTATATTAAAAATGTTTTAGCTTTTAAACTTTGAATTTATCACTTTTAACCCTTCTTTAAATAAAACAATAATAAATTTCATAATCTTATCCAAGTGGACCAAATAGGAACATATTTTATTCCTATGGTTTTTTTGGTCGAATTACTCTTATCCAATAGAATTAGGACATCTGTTAGGATAATTATAATATCATTTTACCATTAATTACCCTATTCACTTTTAACCGTTGTAAATAAAAGTCAAACGTTTCTATTCACCAAAAATTATTTTAATCTTATTGACCAAATATTACTTACTGATTTTAACCATGTCTCTTAGATTTTTGAAATTCAAATCATATAAGCAGTAAAATTAAGTTTCATGCAAATTTTTAAATTCTCTTAGATGGGGGGTTAAAGACGGTAAAAAGTTCAATAAAATTTTATATATCTAAACTTATTATAAATTGAATCCATTGAATTAAATTGAACATATATAGGTACTATGTATCTATTATGACTTAAAATAAATAAATAAAATAATTATTTAAATAAAAAGTTAGTTTTTAACAATAACGCAGTGTTTTTAACTATTCATCAAAAATAGAATGTTTTTAGAAAAATATAAAACAATTAACTCGAAGATAATTTTGATATTCAGAATTCAAAAATTAATTCTATTTTACCAAATTAAAATATTATAAGTTTCATTAATTAATTTAGAATTAATTCCCATTGTCAAAACCAAAAGGCGGGGTTTTTAATAAGTAATAACTATCAAAAGATTGACTTCTGTTTATGTCAAATTTAAATGTGAAATTACTTATAAAGACATACATTGTATTAAATGATAAAAATACAATCTAATTTTACTTTAAAACAATTCAAATTCATAACATAACACTATAAATTATTTCGATTAAAAAATTTATTTTAAATTAAAATTTTGTAATTATCAGTATTCATCAAAATATGTAAGTTATCAGAAAAGTACAAAAAATTTATCCAAAATAAAATTTTATGTCCTGATTCTAAATTATAATTTAATTTCATTAAATTGAATATTTAAAAGTGTCAAATATTGTTTTTAAAAAGGTTTTTTCATTAAAATGTGGTACAATTTAATTTTGGAGAAATATTTCTTTTATTTGAAAAAAATGAATTTGTTATTATATTATGTCTAAAAAACACATAATTTGGATTCTAAAATTATATGGAGTACATAAATTTTAAAATTCAGTTAATACTACTCATAACCACTTTTTGAAAGGCTAGTTTTGTATGTCGTGGTGCGCTCGAACTCGGTGTTGCGTGTAGCGCAAGATATTGGAATATTTTAAAGAAAATAACTTACTATGAAATCATGCGGTGTTAAATTCTTCCACCGTTTTGTAAATTGCATCCTTGAAATTTTAAAACTAGGGTTGGGAACTTCATTGAAAGTCCAACATCGAAAAAGGAGTCTATAAAACTATCACTTTAAAAGAAGTAAAGAGAAGTAAAAAGGTCACATGAGATGACCCATACGAGGATTCCATGTAGGAAAACATGGATATGGAAGATAAAATAAGTGTCAAGTTCAAATGGAGAGTGATAGAAAACATGATCAGGAGAAATTTAACAACAATAAAACCACAAACTTGTGATGGGATAAACAATCATTAGTTTTCTAATAGGAAAAGTAAATGGAATACGTTTTTTTTATGTTCCATTTCATAAAGTTGAAAAATTTATTTATGATATTGAGTAATAACATAAAGAGATAAACTTAATCATTATATGGAGTTTCATTATTGAATAATTTTCTACCAGCAACCCATCTTTTTTTTCAAATGATGAATATTCAAGATGACTTGGTCACACCTGAAGCACTAGAATCGACTTCTAGAGAATCACTTAAACAACAAAGGATAAACTATATATTTACCTTGTCATTAGAGATTAACCAAAACCAAAATGGTTAGTACAAGATCATATGATCCCCAAAAAAGATAATCCTTTAAGGAAAGATATAATAATATTAATTTCTAAAATTAAATCAATAATACCCAAAGTTCAGTAAATACCATTCAATAAACAATTTTCTTAAAATCGTTCAATATAATCTAAACAAATACTGACACCCAAAACTTATAAGAATTTGATTATGTAGTCATACATGTTAAATTGTTTCTCCAAATGACATCGTCTATTATCAATGTCACATACATAAAAGTAATTAACCAAATCACATATACTCTATGATAGGTTAATATTTTCCTTAAATAACCCAAATCACTATAAATCTACAATAAAAACATAGATAAAAATAAACCATTACACTTCAAATGATAGTAATCTATTTTCCATAGGTATATAGTTTTCCCAAAAGAGAAAACAACTTACAGAATATCATTTATCACTTAATCAAGAAATAATGTTCCTATACTAACGATAACCATTTGATAAGATATAAGATCCCAAATCAACTTATTATTGATCAATAAAATAATTTATCAAAAAGAATTAGTCAAACTAACCAGGTACTTCACGTAGTCTAGCGGTAGGTGATAAATCCCAAACACACTCTAGTTCTGGGTTCGATTCCCACAGATTTGTTCAACGTGATGGGTTGTTACACAGTCTGCGTGTTATCCTTTTTCAAAAACCATATTTTATAACATTCCCAAAATGAGATAAATTCTTCAAAATAACCCTTATATAATTTCACCACAAATGTTATCTCATACCTCACATTTTCATCCCAAAATTTAATAACATGTAATTTCCTCAAATTCTAGGATCATATAAACCCAAATGTTTATTTATAACTATATCAATAGTAGAAAAGATAATTCCTCCTAAAATAGCATTTTTTATATAACAAACTATAGGGTTACACATACAAGAGAAAAGTCTTACAAAGTAATCCCATCAACAAAGAGCACCAATACTATAAAACATCTCACCATCCATTTATTTCTACAGTGTTACTTCTTTTATGAAGAGGTTATCCTATATAATATGGCATTAACCTGGGTAATGCCTAGTTCCCCTACATTTATTGAAAATGACTATAAAGGGAATCTTGGAATCATTTTTATTTTCTTTCATAGTTCTCTTCATTTTTCTACAGAAATTCTTTACTTTATGTCCTTATTTCCCACACATAAAAAATTTATTTGTTCCATTGAGAAACTTACCTAGGTGTCTCATTCCACATTTCCTATGTGATGGAAATTGAGCTTTCTTTTCCCCATGGTATCTACTGCTGGAGCTCTTATCATTAACCACCTTTCTCTTATTTGTTGAGTCTGGGAGTTGGTTAATATATATGTTGTTGATCGTATTTTTTGAAAAATGATTTGGAATGTACATGATATCTTTTACACCTATCAAAATTCCATTTTGTTGATCATTTCCACCATGGTTCCCACCTTGTACATCATGTTCAATGTTACTATGAATTCCATGGAATCTAGCCATTTACCAACACAAGAAATCATAATGTGAGTCATAAAATCATTTAGAGAAAATCATAACACCTTATTTTAAATATAAAACACATTAAGATTTTCCAATGTTATTTATTAACATCTTATATTAAAATCCTTCAAATTAGTTTGTTAAGAAAATGTGATTTATCCTTAGCATATCCCCTGGGAGTGTTGTAACAAAGTGTGCAATAAGTCTGATTATTGTGTACCTGGATACCCCGGGTCAAGCCTGAAACTATTTTTCAGAGTTTCCACTCCTAGGAACATATGTGCTAGAGCCGCCTCTACCTGCTCGTATCCAGAAAAGGATGTATCGCTTGGAAAACCCACATAATATTAACATTACCAAATTTTTTGGATATTATTCTATACTAACACTCAATGTCTATCTCAGGGTAGTGTCTCCTAAACAATGTTTTTTCTAAATATAGCTTCCAATGTTTCTACTAAAGTTACTCTAATACCAACTATAATGCCTCAACCTTAGTTAACTAGATTTGGTAAATTATTACATAACATTGGCACAATACAAGAAATTTTATCCCGAAAGACGGATCAGTTTAGTAGCCTTGGAAGTACTAGATACATTCATAATTTTTACATTACATCATGAAATAAAAACATCCAAAACATTTTTTACCCTTTTGAACACAATTATATCCCTATCCTATATATGTAGGTCAACCATATTATACTTCTACACATCCTGGGAATAATAAAACATAGAAAGGGGTGAGCCCAGACACTCAGTAATGTTAACAATATAGTGGAAACATTCCTAAATAAGCATAATCATTTAAGGCAATGTATAAGACTAAAACAATGGCCTTTTAAAAATAAACATCTGAGAAATATGGAAAAGAAAAAATCAAATAATTCCATCTACTTATTCACATGTATATTCTACTAGTCGAATAATCACATGAAATATCAATAAAACATTCATAATGATAGAATGCAAAATGGCAGACATCATTACCACATAGTGAAGGCCTTGTGCTAAGACTAAAAAAAATAATTTTTCAAGGCCTTGTACCAAGACACTAGTTTGTCTCATGATACCTATTGATTCATTGAGGATCTATAGTGCACTTCACCAATCACTTACTAAGACCAATGCATTCCACATATGAAAAGGTTTAAACATAACATATACATTCATATTTAAATTAGCATATGAAATGTCAACACATTATCCATAAAACATGAATGGTATGAAACTAACCAATTCATGGTAAAACATATCAAAAAACCTTTAATACAATATGGAATATTTTTATCATAATAAATCAACTTCAACCAAGTATAAAATCCAACAAAGGATGTTGACATAGATGAAAATGATTTGTAAAAATATTTGAGAGAAATATCCCTTTATTCCTGAAAGCAATTATAAGTCACAAAATTTAGAAAGGAAGTCATTTAAATACATTTTTGAATCAATGTCTCCCATACCACTTTGAAACTTTTGAATTTAATTATCATTTTAAAAAAATTGATGTCCATATAAATAAATACTTAATTTTTTTTTGAAAACAAGGACATTAATGAGAATGATTTAGAAGAATAAATATTTCAACCATTTAAAATGATGATATTTTTATAGATTCCACTCTATAAAATCTTAAAATATTCCTTTTGAAAATATGTTTATGAAACACAGATGTGAGTGATAAAGTGGTCCTAGTAGATACTCACGTAAAAACCAACCTCAGATAATAAAGAGATTGTGAAATTAACACTTACCTTGTACTTTTTCATGGTAGTGGGTACGTTAAGCTCCTATATAATAGTTAAATAATTGTTGTTAAATTATAGAAGAACCATATACATAAATATTATATCATATATGATCTTATAATATTGTTTTATTGATAGTATTTTACTGTTATCATCGTTTTGGGTGCTAACTGATTCATTTTCCTTTATCTTATTTGGTTATCTATGACATGTTTATTATGGATAGGATGTATTTGATTCATATAAATTATTATATTATGTTAAATAACATTATTTCTAATCATAAATTGAAAATTATTCTTGAATTATTACGATGGGGAATGAATCTCATCGCATTCGTCGAGATAGTAATCCATACGTTCGCATGAGGGACAATATCATTATATTGATAGAAAAATCATTTGTAATTGGATGGTATATCATATATAAAGAATTATTAACATGTTATATTTATTATTTATATTAGTTATACTTATTATTATATCCATCCAAATAATGAATTTTTTTAATAACAAACTACACCACTACTTGCAGACGGTAATCCGTACGTACGTACCTATGGTGACTCTATCATTTATAGGATGGATAGAATAATGACTATGGTTGTACCATATTTATAATAACAACAAAATATATAGAAGGTAATAGATTTATTATTTTGGTATGGAAAAAATAAATAATGTTTAAGTGGAAGAATAAAAGAACGTGAAAGAGGTGATGAAATATTTACCTCTTCTTCGGGTTCTTCCTTTTGATTTAATCAAAAGTGCTCCTTAGGCTGGCTTTCTAACCAAATGAAATCCACTAGGATAATGGGATAGATGTTGGGAGAATATTTGGGTAGGGTTAGGCCGGACCAAAAGGTTTTGGAGGCGTGAAATTAAGAGAAGTGGAGGTGCCCTTTTATAAGAGAGGTGAGGGTCACTTTAGGAAAAGCTTGAAATATTATTTTATAATAAAATTATTTTAGGTTTATAATGGCTCCAAAATATTTTATTTCAATGATAAGGTGGGTATGGGTCTATAACCTCTCATCCCATTAGATTTATATTGATTTAGGTCACCATATTAACATTATCTTTTAGATTTAACTCTTAGTTAAATAGTTTGACATTTATCATGTCTCTTTTTAATTTTATATTATATGGTTAATAAACATACTATAACATGAAAAAATAACATAAAATTGTTAATTATTAATATATATAACCTTATCTAAGTCATTTTGAAAAACCATATATTTTTAGGAATATTATATCAATTAATAATATAGTATTTTATTTAAATCTCAATTATGGCAATTTTGATACTATTTAGTATTTGATTTTTTTGAACACCATAAAAACTTTATCACTTCGAATAAAATTTATTTAATAAACCCAAACATGTAATATCAACCTATAAAATTAGTTCAATTCATCAAAAATCTCAATTTTTATTTATTTGGATATTTATAATATCTATTATTTTAATATTTCATTGATAAGGTAATTAATGCATCATCATTGTGTCATATATAAATTAAATTATTTAATGTCTAAAAATGATAAATAAAATATGATTATGTAGTAAATATTGTTAGATTTATAATGAATATTTATAGTAGAATTATCATATGTGTAACCCTATATTAAAAATGGTTTAGTTATAAAACATTGAATTTAACACTTTTAAATATTCTTTAAATAAAATTATAATAAATGTCCTAATCTAATCCATGTGCACCAAAGTGGATCATATTTTATTTTTAAGGATTTTTTGGTCTAATTAAACTTATCCAATAGAATGAGGACATGTGTTAGGGTAATTACAATATCATTTTACCCTTAATTTCCTGATTTAGTTTTAATCGTGGTAAATAAAAGTCAAAAGTTACTATTCACAAAAAATTATTTTCATCTTATTGAATGAAATTATACTTTCTGATGTTAATTGTGTCTCTCGGATTTTTGAAATTAAACTCATAGAAAAGGAAAAATTATGTTTTATGAAAATTCTCCAATAATCTTAGAAGGTGGGTAAAAGAGGGTAAAAAGTTAAATAAAATTTCATATGTCTAAACATATAATAAAATGAATCCAATGAATTAAATTTAACATATATAGGTATTATGTATATATTTTGACTTAAAATAAATTAAATAAATAATTATTTAAATAAAAAGTCGGTTTTAAAGAATAACACAGTGTTTTTCACTATTCAAAAAAAATTGAATGTTTTTAGAAAAATACCAAAAATCACCCTAAGATAATTTTGGTATTTAGAATTCAAAAATTAATTTTATTTTCAAAAATTAAAAACATATACTTTTCATTAATTAATTTAAAATTAGTTCCCATATTCAAAATCAAAAACTGGGTTTTTATAAAAAGTAAAAAATATCAAAGGATTGACATGTGTTTATGTCAAATTTAAATGTGAATTTGCTAATAACGACCTAAATTGTATTAAATGATAATAATATAATCTAAATATACATCCAAAATATTCAAATTCATAATTTACCATTATAAATTATTTTTATTAAAAAAGTTGTTTTCAATTAAAATTTAGTATTTTTCAGTATTTATCAAAATATGGAAGTTATCAGAAAAGTACCAAAAATTTATCCAAATAAAAATTTTAGGTCCTGATTCTAAAGAAGAATATTATTTCATTAAATTGAATAAATAAAGGTGTTAAATATTGGTTTTGAAAAGGGTTTTCAATTAAAAGGTGGTAAAATTTCATTTTTTGAGAAATACTTCTTTTATCTGAAAAAATGAATTTATTTTTATATTATGTTTATTAAACACATAATATGGATTCTAAAAATATATGGAGTATATAAACTTCAAAATTAAGTTAATAGTATTCATAAGTGCTTTTTTAACGGCTAGTTTTGTAAGTCGTGGTGCGGTCGAACTCGATGTTGCTTGTAGCGCAAGCTATGGAATTACATTAAAGATAACAACTTACTATGAAATATTGGGGTGTTACATTCTCTCCCCTTATTGGAAATTGCATTCTTGAAATTTTAAAATTGGGCATGGTTACTTCCTTGAAAGTCCCACATCGAAAAAAGAGTCTATAAAAATATCACTTTAATAGAAATAAAGAGAAGTACAATGGTCACCTGATTTGACCCATACTAGGATTCCATATAGGAAAACACTGATATTGGAGATAAACTATGTGTCAAGTTCTGATGGATAGTGATAGAAACCATGATCAGGAGAAATTCAACAATAAAAAACCACAAACTTGTGATGGGATAAATGATCATTAGTTTCCCTGTAGGAAAAGTATAATGACAATATTTTTTATTTTATGTTCCATTTCATAAAGTTAAGGAATTTATTTATGATATTGACTAACAAAATAAAGAGATATATTTACTTTTTTAGTAGATTATCATCCTTTAATAAATTTATACCACTAACTCTTCTTTTTTTCAAACGATGAGTATTCAAGATGACTTGGTCACACCTGAAGTGCTAGAATAAACGTCTAGAGAATCACATAATCCAAAAAGGATAAACTAAATATTTACATAATCATGAGAGATTAATGAAAAACAAAATTTTTAGTACAATATTAGAAGATCCCAAAAAATATAATCCATTAGGGAATAAAATACTAATCATATTTTCTTAAATAAAACCCATAATACCCAATGTTCTAGAAATACCATTCAATAAACAATTTTCTGTAAAATCCATCTATATAATCAAAACTAATATTGAAACCCAAAATATAGAAGAATTTGATTATGCAGTCTTCCATGTTAAATTGTGTCTCCAAATAACATTGACTACACTAAAATTCATATACCTAAAATTAATTAACCTAATCACACATTATCTAGGATAGGTTAATCATTTCCATAAATAACCCAAATCACTATAAATCCACAATAAAAATATATAAAAAAATCCACTATTACTCCTCAAAGGAAATCTTATATTATTCTATTTTCTTTAGGCATATAGTGTTCCCAATAGAGCGAACATCTTCCAAAATAAAATTTATCACCTAATCCCAAATCATTTTCCTATATGAAGGATATCCATTTTATGAGACATAAGGTCCCCAATCATCTTATTATTGATAACTAAAATAATTTAACAAATAATTATCAGTCACACCAACCAGGGACATCACGTAGTCTAGTGGTAGGTGATAAATCCCAATCACACTCTAGTTGTGGTTTCAATTCTTGAAGATTTTTCTGATGCGAAGGGTTGTCACACGGTCTGTGTGTTGTATTTTTTCAAAATTCCTATTTTATAAGATCCCCAAAATGATATAAATTCTTCAAAATAACCATAACATAATTTCACAACAAATGTTATCTCATACCTCACATTTTCATCAAAAAATTTAATTACTGGTAATTGCCTCAAATTCAAGGATCATATAAACCCAAATGGTTATTTATAACTATATCAACAATATAAAAGATAATTCATCCTGAAAGAGCATTTTCACATAACAAACTACAGGGTAACACATACAATATTAATGTCTTAAAATGTAACCCCATCAACAAAGGGCACTAATACTTTTAAACATTTCACCATCTATTTATTTACAAATGGGTTCTTCTTTGACCAAAAGGTTGTCCTTTAGAATAGGTAATTCACTCTTGTAATGCCCAGGTCCACTACATTTATGGAAAATGACAGTAAATGGATTCTTGGGATCATTTTTATTTTTTTTCATAGTACTCTTCATTTGTTCTCAGAAATTATTTACATTATGTCCCTCTTTCTCACCCATAAATAATTTCTTTGTTCCATTGAGACAATTCCCTAGGTGTCTCCTTACACATTTCCTACATGATGGAAATTGAACTTTCTTTTTTCCATGGTCTCCACTGCTAGAGATCTTATCATTCACCACCTTTCTCTTCTTTGTTGAGTCTAGGAGTTGGATAATATATATGTTATTGATCATATTTTTGGAAAAATGATTCGGCATGAACATGATATCTTTTACACCTATCAACATTCCATTTCGTTATTCATTTCCACCACCATTTCCACCTTGTACATGATGTTCAATGATACTATGGCTTCCTTGGAATCTAGCCATTAACCAACACAAGAATGCATAGTGTGAGTCATAAAATAATTTATATAATATCATAACACCTTATTTTCAATCTAAAATACCTAAGGATTAACCATGGTTATATACTCTCATATAATATTAAAATCCTTCAAAATAGTTTGTAAATAAAATTCGAATTATCCTAAGCATATCCCCTAGGAGTGTCGTATCCAAGAGTGAATCAAGGAACATTGTAGTGTACTAGGACTCCCTGGGTCAAGCCGGAAACAGCTTGTCATTGTTTTTTCTCCAAGGTACATCTGTGCTAGAGCCGCCTCTACCTACTCGTATCCATAAAAGTATGTATTTCTAGTAAAACCCACATAATATTTACACTACCAAATTTTTGGATGTTCTTATATACTAATCATAAATTTCTATCTTAGTGTTGTGTTTCCTAATCAATGTTTTTTCTAAATCTAGCTTCCAAGGTTTGTAATAAACTTTCATTGATACCAATTATAATGCCCCGACCCTAGTTACCCAGAGTTGGTGCATTATTAAATAACATTGGCATGATACAAGGAATCATGTCCCAAAAGACCAATCAGTTTAGTAGCCTTAGAAGTACTAGATACATTCATAAGTGTTACATTACATCATTAAATAAAAACATCAAAAACATTTTATCCCCTTTTGAACACACTTATATCTTTAGCCTATCCATTCAGGTCAACCATAAAGTAATTCTTTACATCATGAGAAAAATAAAACATAGAAAGAGGTGAGCTCAGATGCTCCGAAAGGATAATAATATAGTGGAAACTTTCATAAATAAGCATAAACATTTATGTAATTGTATAAGACAAAAAAATAATCCTTTTAAACATAAACTTCATCATAATATGGAAAATAAAAATTCAACTAATTCCATTTACATATTCACCTGGATATTCTACTAGTAGAATAATCACATGCAATATCAATAGCCCCTTTCATAATGATGGAATGCATAATGTCAGACTTCATTACTTCGTAGTCAAGGCCATGTGCCAAGAATACAAATAAGATTTTGTCAAGGCCTTTTGAAAAAACGCTAGTCTGTATCATGGGCCTACCGATGCATTGAGGAGCTATATCAAGATCCACCCATTACTTACTACGTCAAATTCATTCCTCATATGAAAAGTTTTAATCATAACAAAAACATTCATATTAAAACTAGAATAAAAAATTTCAACACTTATCCATAAACCATGAATGGTATTAAAATAACACATCCATAGTCAAACATATCACAAAACCTTAAATACAATATGTAATATTTGTATCATAATAAAGAAATATCACATAAGATTAAAATCCATCAAATGATGTTGACATAGATGAAAATGATTTGTAAAACTCTTTGAGAGAAATATCCCATTTTTTTAAAACATTTAAATGTCCTAGAATTTAGAAAGGAATACATTTAGTGACATTTTTGAATCAAAATGTCCCATACCACTTTGACACTTTTGAAATGAATTATAATTTTAAAAAAATTCATGTCCATATAAATAAATACTTAAACCCATTTTGAAAATAGGGAAATTAACGAGATTGATTTAGAAGAATAATTATTTAAACCATTTAAAATGATGATCTATTTAGAGAGTCCCTTCCATAAAACATTAAAAAATTCCATTGGAAAACATTTTTATGAAATGCGGATGTGTATGATAAAGAGGTCCTAGTAGATACTCATGTAAAAACATTCTCAGATAATAAGGAGATTGTGAAATTAACCCTAACCTTGTACTTTTCCATGTTTTAGGGTATGTTAACCTCTTGTGTAATATTTAAATCATTTTTATTAAATTATAAAAGAACCGTATACATAAATATGATATCATATATGGTCTTCTAATATTTCATTGTTAATAATATTTTAGTCGTATCATCGTTTCAGTTGTTAAATGATTCGTTTTCCTTTATATGCTTCATTACGTAAGCCATGTTTTTTATGGATAGGATTTATTTGATTCATATATAGAATTATATTATGTTTATAAACATTATTTTTAATCCTAAAATGAAAATTATTCCTGAATTATTATGATGGGGAATGAATCTCATCGCGTACTTGGAAACGGTAATCTGTACGTACGCATGAGGGAATATATTATTATATTGATGGAAAAATCATATGTAAGTGGATGGTATATCATATATACAGAATAATTAATATGTTATATTTATTATTTAAATCAGTTATAGTCATTATTATAACCATCTGAATAATGAAATGTTTGAATGACAAACTACACCTCGACGTGGAGATGATAATCCGTATGTACACACATATGGTGACTTTGTCATTTATAAGATGGATAGAATAACGAATATGGTTGTAAAATAATTATAATGACATCAATATTTGTAAAAGGTACTGGATTTATTATTTTGGTATGGAAACAACAATGAAAGAGGAAGTGGATGAAAAAATAACGTGAAACAGGTGATGAAATATTTACCTCTTCTTCGGGGTTTTCCTTTTGATTTGATCAAAATGGCTGTTTTGGTTGGAATTAAGACCAAAGGAAGGCCTCTAGGATAAAAGGAGGAATGTTTGGAGGATATTTGGACTGGGGTTGGCCGAGCCCAAATTCTTTGGGGTGTAAAATTTAGCGAAGGGGAAGTTCCCTTTAATACGAGAGGTGAGGGCCACTTTAGGAAATGTTTGAAATATCATTTTATAATAAAAAGATTTTCGGTTTCTAATGGATCAAAAATGATTTATTTAAATTCTATGGTGGGTATGGGTCGGAAACCCATCAGATAATAGGTTTTATATAGGTTTAGGTCACCATATTAAGCTTATCTTTTAGATTTAACTCTTATTTTAATAGTTTGACATTTACCATGTCTCTTTGTATTTTTATAATATATGGTTAATAAAAATACTATAACAAGACAAAAGAACCCCAAGTGGTTCATTATTAATATATATAACCTTATCTAAGACCTTTGGCCGAACCATAGTTCTCTAAGAGTATTATATCAATTAATAATATAGTATTTGTTTTAAAAATTCAATTATGTCAATTTTGACACTATTTTGTATTTGATTTTTTTGAAAGACATAAAAACGTTATCACTTAGAATAAAATTTATATAGTCAACCCTAACATGTCTTATTACCCAATAAAATAAGTTTAATTAATAATAAGTCTCAATTTAGATTTATTTGGATATTTATAATATCAATTAATTTAATATTTCATTAATAAGGTAATTACTGCATCATCATTGTGTCATATATAAATTAAATTATTTAACGTTTAAAAATTATAAATAAAATACCATTATGTAAGGAATAATATTAGCTTTATAATTAAAATTAATATTCAAATTTGTCTTATGTGTAACCCTATATTAAAAATGGTTTAGTAAAAAAAATTTAATTTTACATTTTTAACTATTCTTTAAATAAAATAATAATAAATTTTATAATCTAATCCAAGTGAACCAAAGAGGATAATATATTATTCCTAAGGTTTTTTTGGTCGAATTACACTTATCCAATAGAATTGGGATATGTGTTAGGGTAGTTATTATATAATTTTACCCTTAATTACCTATTTAATTTTAACAGTGGTAAGTAAAAGTCAAAAGTTACTATTCGTCAAAAAATATTTTCATATTATTGAACAACAGTTTACTTACTAATTATAACTATGTCTCATGGATTTTTGAAATTCAACTCACAGAAGTGGTAAAATTATGTTTTATGAAAATTGTTAAATTCATCTAGAAGGTTGGTAAAAGACGGTAAAAAGTTCAACAAAATTTTATATATCTAAACTTATTATAAAATGACTCCAATGGATTAAATTGAACATATATAGATATTATGTATCTATTTTTACTTAAAATAAATAAAATAGATAATTATTTAAATTAAAAGTTGGTTTTAAACAATAACACAATGTTTTTCACTATTCATAAAATATTGAATGTTTTCAGAAAAATACCAATACTTCACCCAAAAAATTCATGATATTCCGAATTCAAAAAATAATTCTATTTTAACAAATTAAAAACATAGAAGTTGAATTAATTAATTTAAAATTAATACTTGTTGTCAAAAACAAAAAGCAGGTTTTTTAAAAAGTACAAACAATCAAAAGATTGACATGTGTTTATGAAATATTTAAACATGAAGTTACTTATAATGTACTAAATTCTACTAAATGATAAAAATATAATCTAATTATACTTCCAAAACATTAAAATTCAATATTTAACACTAGAAATTATTTCGATTAAAAAAGTTGTTTGCAATTAAAATTTAGTATTTTTCAGTATTCATGAAAATATGAAAGTTATCAGAAAAGTACCAAAAATTTATCCAAAATAATTTATTATTTCATAATTATAATAAAGAATTTAATATAATTAAATTAAATATAATAAAGTGTCAAATATTAGTTTTAAAAAGGGGTTTCCATTAAAAGGCCGTAAAATTTCATTTTTTGAGAAATACTTCTTTTATGTGAAAAAATGAAATTGTTCTTATATTATGTCTAAGGAACACATAATATGGATTCTAAAATTATACAAATTATATAAAATTCAAAATTCAGTTAATACTATTCATAATCTCTTTTTGAACAGCTAGTTTGGTAAGTCGTGGTGTGTTTGAACTCAGTGTTTCATTTAGTTCTAGCGATTGAATTAATTTAAAAAAATAACTTACTATGAAATCTTGGAGTGTTAAATTAAAAGGGGATTCTTTTTTTGATAGCTTATTTGACACGCAACAATGAGATTCTCCAAAATCTTACATTTCACACAAAATTGAGTTATATATATAAATAATACAATATTATTATTATTATTTTAAACGGTAGTTAACACCTAGACGTTGGAATGATGGGAATGAATAGTATCAACTGAATTTTGAAATATGGTTTACACATGTTTATATGATGATTCATTGATTATTAATTTTTTTAGAAATGTGAATAAAAACCAATTGAATATAATGGAGGTGTTTTTATGATGAGATTTTTAAAAGAGAATAATTAGTATTTAATATTACACTTTTTGGATTTTTATTTATTAACAAATATATGATATATATTCCATTTCATGTATTAAATTCATGTTATATGTCTTCTATAGAAAATATAATAATAAATTCATTTTTTTGGATAAAAGAAGTATTTTACTAAAAATGATGTTTCACCGCTTTTTGATGGAGAACAATTTTTAAATCTAGTTTTTGACACCTTTATATATTTTATTTGAAAAAATAACATTCTTAATTAGAATAATAACTTTAAAATTTAATTTGGATGATATTTTTTTATTTTTATGCTCATTTTCATTTTTAATGAATAGTGAAAAATACTACATTTTAATTCACAATGACTTTTAATATTATTTATTTATATAGTATTATTATACTTATAATTGGTTTTAAAGTTTATTTGAATTATATTTATATCATTTTATTAAATTATTTTTCTTTTGATGTAATTTCAATTTGTAATTGGATATAAACGCATGTCAATCTGTTGGTAGTTTTTTCTTCATTTAAACAGACTTTTTGGTTTTGACAAAAGGAGTTAATTTTAAATTAATTTCTACATCTTCTGTATTTTGAATTTGGAAAAATGGAATTCATATTTGAAATCAGTAGGTAAATATTTGTGTAAATAGGTACCTTTTATTTTTAGACATTATGAATAGTAATATTAGTAAATATTTTATTGACCATGGTTAAAGGGTAAATTTGGTAAATAAGGGTAAAAAATAATATTATAATAATATTAAATTACCATAACACATGTCGTAATCCTATTAGAGGTCATATTTAGGACCATTTTCATCCTTGCGTCTATTTTCGGACCCCATGGAACCACTTGAATGTGAAAATGACATTTTATAAAAATTAATTTAATGTAATGAAAAATGTAATATAAACACGTATCTTTTAGTGACATAATTTTCATATGGGGTTATATAATTTATTGAATTGACTATAAATATTAATTATAAATATAAATATATTTCCTATGTCATGGTATTTTATTTATAATTTATAAATGTATAATAAATAAATTTATTTATGACACAATGATGATGTTATGATTACCTTATTAATGAATGCTTTAAATATATGAGATTATAAATATTGAAATTAATTTGTTTTGAATATTTTTATTCCATACACTAATTCTTGGGTTGAGTGTATCTTTTTTTATTTGATGTAATAATTTTTTTTAAATAATAAAGTTGTAATTTATTTTTAAAATGTCATGATTTGAAAATTATAAAAATTGACATAAATGAATTTTTTAAACAAATATTTTTTCATTAAATGATATAATAGTCCTACAAATATGAGATTTGGCCAAATAATTATAATAAGGTTTAACATTTAATTAATGAACCACTTGAGGTTCTATTGGAATTTTATAGTAATTATATTTACCATATAGTTTGATTATACAAGAAAACATGGTAAGAGTCCAATAAGTTAACTAATGGTTAGAGCTAAATGATAAGGTCAAACTTGAAACCAAAACTTACCTAAAAACTTTTGGATGATAGGATTTCTAAAACTCCTCCCCTTATATTCTAATTATATGAGTTTTGGACCTTTTAAAATTATAAATTCAGTTTATAGTAAAATAATCCTTCAATCTTTCATAAAGTACCCCTCCTCCCTCTTATAAAAGACCACCATCTCTAACCCTTACTCACACCTCTCAAGTCCCCTTGGATCATATATACTCTCCCTAAATATTCTTCCAACATCAATCTCTTACTCTTAGAGGCCTTACCTTTGGAATAAGGAAATTCAATAAATCCTTTTAGCTTAAATCAAAAGGAGTTGCCCGATTTGTTATAATGTCTTTTATCAAGCTTCTTTAATTTATTTTCCTCCTCCAACCACCTATACTCTCTTTATTACATTAATTTATAATAAAAATAGTATCTTTAATATACTAGGATGTCTTTATGAGATTTATTTTAACTACACTTACACACACCTCTATCTAACGGATACGAACATACTGTTTCTGTGTTTGGCGAACTACAGTCTTACGAAACGATGATTGTTTGATTTTACCCTACCACCTCTCATGGTGGCCATTATGATGGAAATGTATTTATATATGATATATATTATGTTTATATTGTCTTTATGTTTATTTAATATTTATTTACATTATAACTTTCTGCTTTTGGTGATGTTTCAAAACGAAAAGTTCATTTGAGGAAGTGCGGACTACCACCCCCTCAAAGTGATATGACTCATTCATTCCATACACGAAACTTATAAAGGAAGATGTTAATGAAATTATATAACATAAATATTCATATGATATTATACTGTAACTATAATATTCCAAATTTTATGGAAAATTATAAATAAAAATATACGGGATATATAAGATATTTATGTGAATAATATTCTATAGATAATGTACTTTTGACCACCTAGACAATATGTTATTATAACATGTTCAGTTTTGAATAAAGTACCGAATATAGAAAAAACGTAGAATATGAACATAAATAATTATTAGTTTTTATAACATTATAATAAGTGATATAAAAGGAATAATAGACTTGAAAAAAGGTTCTAAAGTAAGTAGAAATTAACATAACTGTATTATTCAAGAAATTAAATAATGAATGAGTCATGTCAGACATGAGGTCGGGGAACTACTAAACCCAATTTGCATTCTTTTTGTTAAACATCTACATCATCATTATTCCCTGATATGATTATGTGAGATATATATTTTGATATCTTTTCATGTATTTATACTTTCTTTATGTGTACTTATAGTGAATACAAATAATTGATCTATTTTATTTACAAAATGATCTTTGTGTGAGACTTTATATCATTTTCGTTTAATTGAGGCATATTTTTATTTACACACAATATTAATTTATAAAGTTTTTAACAAAATCCTATGACATTTACTTCTATTCAAAGAAAAGGTTTTCTCTATAAATCATTTTACTAAATGAAAAAAGAATTTTTTTAATGTATGTGGTGAAAATGACCTCTATGTTGTCATAATCATTATTTGGCTTCCTCTATAAGACTTAATGTTTTTAAAATGAAATGTATTCCCTTATTACCTTTTTGGGTGTTTTAGTATTGAAAATGGTTTTTAAATGGATTGGTTATTTCAATAATATCTTGTGATTTAAAATTAAATGTTATTACTAAAATGTTGATATTTGAAATATTTTACGTGTTATGATATTTTAATGGAACTTAGACATTAGACTGGTGGTTACGTGATAAACCAATGATGGGTGGTTATGTGGTAAACCAAATCATGGGTGGTTCTGTGATAAATCAAAGACGGGTGGTTATGTTATATCCTCTAATGCATTGGTTATGGAAGTTTTCCATATGGATATTCCATTTGGTTATATGTGTGGAAGTCAACCGTATGGTTACTCCATTTATGTATTTTTAGGTCCCAAGATACCTTCATATGTTATACAATGTCCTCTATGGACATTATGGAAATATTTTGGTTACAAAAAGGGTATGAAATGAGATTATAGTCAGTGAAGTGTTTTTTCAACCTCTTTAAAGTGAAAATTATTACTTTATGATAAATTATCCATTATATACATATTGTTTTAAAAAACTAAGAGTTTCTTTCTTTATCAATCCCTTCTTCAGATTGTTATGCTCATCGGTTGTTTTGAAATGTTTTTTACAAGGCTTTAAGAAGAATAGGGTCAAGGATAGGATCAAGGAAAATTCATTTTGTTTAAATCATGGAACTAAACATGTCTCTTTTTACAGTGTTTTTGTCTTGTAAATAAATTGATAGTGAGTATAAGTGTCTACTTGTAATATTAAAGATGTCATGTATAAGTTGTGACCCAATTATCTAAAGTTATAAACCTGAAATGATCTACAATGTGAATTAATAAAAAATTCAAGATTATGTAATGTTTAAGATAGGGGCATTAAAATACAAATGTGTTTTCTTGGTATTGAGAAAGTCACTTTTTTTACTAAATTGTCAATTTTAAATAAAAATTCACACTTCGAGTCATACTGGTCATTCAATACATATGATTGAGGCGTAGATAAAACCTAAATATCAAAAATTAATTATATATCCCTACTAAAAAGAATAAAATGTATTTGATTGTTTTTGCTTATTTTTGGGTATGACAATTTTGTATTTTACTGAAATTTCATTTTAAAATAAAAACATGTGAATTGAGTCATATCATTCATATCATGTGTCAACAAGACATGATATCGATTCATACACGTCAAAAATTACTTATGAATAATTTTCAGAATTTTTTAAGACAATTAAAGAACTTCTTCCCATAATTAAGTGAGTGACACATATTTTGAAAAAACATATAAATTTTAAATGGATAATGGTCACCTAGAGCCACAAGAGGATCACTGTGTATCATATAGAGTTTGAGATTATTATTATGTTTCAAAAATGATTTATGGATCATTTTTATAATGTTTCAAAAGAATATGAATGTGTTTAATTAGTTTTGAGTATGTCACGTGTATTTTTTACTATAATTTCAATTATAAATAAAAAGACACACTAGGAGCCTTACCGGTCACACCTTGCATCAGATTAAGGTGTGGTTGATTCCCTCATATCCAAAATTATTTATGAATTATTTTCCTAAAGTTTCAAAAATAACATGAATATGTTTTTTTCTTTTATTTATGCCACTTGTTTATTACCCAAATGATATTTTATACTAGAAACACACACATTGAGTCATACCAGTCACATCATGTCTTAGTTTAATGTGAGAATAATACCTATGCATGTGATAGTTTTATGTGAAACAAACCCCTACATTTCACTTTATGCCATACCTGTCACATTGTGAAAAAAATTCATATAATATCCTAATCAACAATTAGATTTAATGTTTTTTAAAATATTAAATAAAAAAAATATATTTCATTTGATGTGAAATTTAAAAATAAATTAAATAAATATAGCTTCATAAGAAAAATTTCACGGTGGGTAAGGAAATAAAGTATCATCTTGAAGATCTTACTAAAGATGTGAGTCCACATCATGACAAAATAACCATGGTATATTTTATTCAACTTGAATTGATTTTCACCAAAAATATTGATATTGAAAAACATTTGACCTATTAATATGGGGATTGCTTAAGTGTATTTCAATGCCAAATGGTCCTATCAGAGTACACCTGGAGCATATTACAAATACTCATTATTATAAGACACTAATAATACCACAAGATATAATAAATAAAAAAATTACTTTACCCACAAGAGGAATGGTGTGACAATATTTCATTAGATCGATGGATTCCACACTAGGAAGGTAGTCTGAATATAATTCAATGAATTCCTTTACAATAAATCACTACGAAATACAAAATTCAGGTTCAAATCAATTTTTGACATACTCTTTCAAAATCTTAATATACTATTCAATGGTGTATATCCATCTATAATGTATAAGGCCACATAATTGAATATCTCTTACCATGTTAACCATCAAGAGAACCATCATATAAAAGAATTTCGGTGGGAAGAACATTTAAAATTCCATAATATGATGGAAATCTTTTTTTCCATAGTTATAAATTTCACCAGTTTTATAATTTTGATGCATATATGTTTGAAAAATAAATGGATCTTTGTTAATATATGATGGAAATTATTGGAAAAATGAAATGTGAACAAAGAGTCATTATATATTTCATCAAAACACAAGATTCATGTGATTTTAGACCATTTTACATTAAATAAGTCATTGACACAATATTCTTAATACTCGAGGAATACCCCTCTGGAACCATTACATAATCAAAAAGATTCAACACTGATATCTCACATTCCAAGAAAGATTCTAAGAAGCCGGTGGAAGAACAATCCATTTTTTACACTTCACTATCACTAACACTTCCTGTATTCTCATGTCAACCAAGTCTCATGTAGCCATAATTAATCCTCTGATTTTTCATGTGAATTTAGTATAGTTCCAATGACACTATCACAAACATTTTTTGTCAAAATTCATAACATCATAAAAATTCATAACATACAAAGAATTATAGTATGGTAATTAAAAAAACTAATTTTGTTTTCTAACTGGTTTTCAAATGTTTTTAAAAAAAGGTTTACAAAAAGAAGTATCTATATATTTTTATTCCTAAAATCGTAGATCAACTATTAGGGGATATGGTTCTATACATTCTTTTTAAATCCCATAAAAATGATTTTTCCATGATTAGTAATTATGTCGATGGGGTAGGAATCTACGGGGTCTTAGAAACATAGACTTTGATAAATGTTTCATCCAAATTCACTGTGTACCATCTTCACAAATGAGACACCCTTGATTTCCATTAATGCAAGATCCTGACAAATTTCCATAAACAAGAATGTCATTTATCATCTCGTACAACATGGATCTCAATGTGAAATATTAATTTCTATATGAATTATACAATGTAACGCCTAATTCCCATTATAAATTCATGTGTTTGATCAAAGGATACAATTTGACATCAATATCATTATGCAATTTTGTGGTCCTGATATATGAAAAGATAACATAACATATTTTAATTTCATAAATAATCATGGTGGTAATTTTTAATATTACAACATAACCAGCCATGTACTATGAGTGTTATTTTGAAAACCAAAAGGATTCACTCCATTTGAAGATTGTTCAAGATGTAGGATTCTCATCTTGTTTCAAAATTCATGATACTTGTGATAAATTCTATTCCATTACGGAGAGTCGTCTATGTTACAAAGTTTCCCATATTTATTTGTTGTATCTATGTGGAACATTAATTTTCCTATAGTCTCCTCACTTCCATATTGGTTGTTAATCCTAATAAGTATTGAAAAATACCATAAAAATTCAGAGGACCCAATTCAACTTTTATTTATCAAGAAGAAGCACACTTTGGGAATTCATTATGTGATTTTTGGTCCTCGAGAAACAGTATACAATCATTTTTACATGCATGTATTCTTTCAAATATCAAACCCACTGAACATTGAATTCTTTTAGCACCATATGTTTAGCTAGGAATATCATTATCTTCTAGGAGAATATCATTCAATACATAAAGAATTTCCGTAAAACTAGTGTCAAACTATTTATTTCCAAATATAAAATTATATAGTGTCAGTAAAACTAAAAATTATGTATATTTAGTACAACCAATATACAATGACATCTTTACACAACTCTTTAAATTCTCAAACTATTTTTTACATTCATCAATTTAATCTTCAATTGTCATTTTCATTTCCTCAATATAATCTTCATCATCATTCACACCAGTAATCACATCCTCAAATCAAGATTCTTCGTTGTACACACTTATAATCAAATTAGATGAGCTATAAAACTACGTGCTAACCCATTCACTAGAAACATTTATTTTTTCAACATGTTTAGTCAAACATTTTTAACCTTGATCTATTCTGTGATAGATCAATTGTTCTTCCAGCTCCAATAGACTAATATTTTTATTAACAATAGTGTAAGAATAAGCAATGGATTCGAGAATGGTCATATTCAAGATCTTTTGAAAACATGTTGAACTCATTTAACCCATCGTCATTATTATTATTCATACAATTGACGTCCACCAATTTTTTATTGTTATATATCTTATTTGATTCAATAAAATTAATATTTAACAAAATAATTAAATTCAAACAGGGATCCTTTCAAATACAGAGAACCCAAAATTTGAATATTTCAAATAATTTCATTATTTATTGACTGAAATGAGTTATTTAATTTAAGAAATGATTTAATCCAATATTTTTAGGTGTTATCCTTTTAATTTCTCAACAATGATCATCAATACCTAGTATGGGATGGCTACTGATAAGAGTAGTTCAAGAAACAAAGGATCATATCTAGAAGATATGGGGGATGAGTCTAAAAAAATGAATAGTAACTATTTTATAGATAAATATGATGAAGATTAATATTGTCTCATTAAATATAAATTTTTCCAATTTGGGGTCTTTTCAAAGAACTAAACAAAATTTCATAGTTTGTTGTATAAAGTTGAAAAAAGTTGTTGTAGTCTAATCCCTACAAGGGGACCCGTGATTGGTGTAATTGTGAAAAGTCTCATATTTATTGTCTTGCATTAAGTCATGTGGAGATAATTGTTTTTCTTTTATCATTCCAATCATTCCACCAATTACTCCCTAAAAAGAAAAATGCTTTTGGTTTGAGTACTGAATTTCACTAATGATTAGATTTCTGTGAGGCCATGTTTTTAGGAGGGGGTTCATGTTGGATATCCTATTTGTTTGATATAGTTAGTTGAATTCCCTTTACATGGTATTATTATCAATCTACATTATATAAGAGGTGAGATTATGTGTATCTTTGCGGTCTCTGAATGTTAATATAAACATATAAATGTAGATACTGACCTTTTTCATTTCACATGTATGCATTAATAAATATAGATATGACTCATCCCATTTCATTTACAAATATTGATACCAATAAAAAATTTGCAACATATTTTAAGGAGTGTTTTAAAATTAAATGGAAAATCATAAGTGAGTGTATCCAAAAAATAATCAATAATAGAGGTTAATTTTTAAACAGTAATTGTAAAGGAAAAAGAGAATAACTTATTTAACTCCCTTGTTAATGATGAATTACCACTACTATAGAATATTCAATAAGGTCTATTCCATAAGTAGGTTTTCTTATATTCTCTCCTATAGCATAATTAGTCAATATTTTCCTTTTATAATATAGTTACACATTCAAATCTGGTATTAGGTCATTGAATATTTTTTGATTTTGTAATGTTCCTTAGCTTTGGTTAGAGTCGATGATTTTAATAGATGATACCAAGGTAGTAAATATTTTCACCTTTCTAGATTCATAAATCATATAAATGAAAAACCTGTGCTTAATTTTATGATAGTTATATATTGGATCTTACCGTAAATTGGTGGTTGAATTATCTTCATTTTAATGTAAATTTATTCTATGTAATCCTTTTTGTAGGAATACAACTCTTCCCTCTAATATTACCATATATACGGGATAAAGTTCATATATAGATGAGTGTATATAAGTAAAATTGAACAATTTTTGTAACGAATGACATATTAATTATCTTATTTGGAGGTTCATGGTTATTTAGATGTTTTTTTCATTTTGATGAGTTATAAGAACACCTTTGGTATATTCATATTCCTTTTCAATGATGGCCACATTGTACATGTTATTGGTACTATTGTTTATCTAAAATTTTCCCCTCATAATACTTTTTATTTACTTTTAAGTGTTATGAACACATATATAGATATTTAACAAGTTGGTACTTAATTTTTTTAATATATGGAACTTAATTTTTGGTATGTACAAAAGAATGCGTATATGTTTTTTTAATTTAGATCGATCAATACTTATTGAAAATATTATATTGCATTTATCTTTTTCCTCATTTATTATGAAACAAAAATGTATTAATCATTGGAAAATATGTTGAACTGAATGAGTCATATTTAAACATGGTTTTAAAAAGGATCAATGATTCCCCCTTTTGATGAAATGTTATTAAGAAAATAATTCCAACTATAATAATCAAAACAATAAATGAATCAAAACCAACTAAAAATGGATGATGAATTCAGAGAAATATTCATAAGAATATGTTTCACAATGTCAAACACATTTAATAGATGTTCTCGTTTTTTATAATAGTGTAAAAATTCCACCGACTACTTTATATAGAGGTCAATGGAAAATTATAAATTTCAATAATTTGAAACAACCCAATATTTATCATGTAATTATATCATAAAGATATCCAAGTGTTAGTATAAGAGGTCATAGTTCAAAAATAGTGGATGAGCCAAGAATCGAAATGTTCAGTATATTGGATTGATTTCCTGGGCTATGTTGGCATTAGGACAGATCTTACAAACTATATACGTGATGTGAAATTGTTATATGCGAATCTGAAATGAGGTGAAATAGGGGAAACCGAAGTGTGGGGTCATCTAGAGGAGGTTTTCACTATTGTTTTTAGTGTGATGAGATAAGTTGGGATTTGAATGATATCATGTACATAGATTAAATCACGATTAAATAGGGGAAGAAATAATCATGTAAATTAGATATTGAGAGGATTAATAAATAAGGATGCTTTAGGAAGAGGGGTGGAGAGAGTTCAATTATATGAAATCTTGAACTCCAAAAGATATGTGGTTCTATTTAAAATAGTAGATAAGTATTTTTACTGCGCTTTCAACATAGTTTTAATAAAGTGTTGTTTTATCAGTGCTAAAATAGTAATAATTGATAAAAAGTATCTTTATCAGAGCTAACAAAGATATGAAAAGACCCAATTATAAAAATATGATTAATATAATTAAAAATTATAAATTTAATATTAATAGAGAAAACCATGGATTAAAACCAATGTTTCTAGAAAATTTATTAATAAATAAAAAGACACAAATAAATAAAGAAATATGGGGTTACATAGAATCCAACCAAACCAACGTAAATAAAATGAAGGTAATAATCACCTTTTTTATGTCGGACACTCCTTACTTGAGATCCACCACTACCTCTTGGTTGATTTTATCTCCTCCACTACATGGGGGCCTTCTAGGCTTTATCCTGACTATCCATTCCTAATGAATCATCTTTTTCAGTATGATTATATTGGTTTGAGGCATTACCCTTCAGATCAAAAGAGATCTTCTCTGGAGCAGTCTATTTTTCTGGTGATTGTTCTACAAAAGGTCCCTGAAAATTACAAAATTCCTCATGGTAAATAAACCTACTATAAGATATATTCAAAATCTCAAGAAGCGTAAAGATCTTGCTACGACTGGAGGCTACTAGGACAATACCGCCCTCCTTAGTTTAAATGTTTTATTTTTTATCCCTGTCTTTTCTCATTTTATCTTCCAAAATAGCTTCATCTGCCACACTCATCACACATGGGTCAATCTAAATTGGAGTTATTTCTCCAATACTACCAGATTCAGCTTAATCTATTCCAGATTTACTAAGATAGGGCGAGGGAGATTGATGAAATTTCATAAATAGTACCAATTGAAATTCATCCTCATACACTATAATATTAATTCCCTTTTCCTGAGTCATGTATTTCAGATTCCTTCTATAAAGGATTCTTTAAAGGATGATTTTACATCTAAATATTCATCCCACCACTGAAAATGTCCCATAATAGCATTAGCGGAGACAACCATGCGCCCATTCGACAAATAATAAAGTCCATCATTTCTAATATAATGTATTTAAACACCTACATGGGTATCAACAGACCCAGAGCTAGGTGTACGACCCTGTACCAATGCCAGAAACCACTTTCCCTTTAGGTCAAAATCATTATTTGTTTCCTTGTATCTAATAACAGTAGTGGTGAATCTAATTACAACATCCATTATTGTATGAGAGTTAACAAAATATTTCTTCCCAGCTGACTTTGAAAGAGTTATTACATGCCTAATTTGAATATTAAAAACATTACTATTGTTGGATACTTCATTCACCACTATAATTTAGAATTCATGGAATAATGTATTGGATTCATATTCAAATTCCACCTCAATTGTAACCCCATTTTCTATTAAAGTTGTAGATTTAGGCAATGGATAGAGCATGTCAACATCCACAAGAACTATAGAAATGTACCCAAATATCCAATTAAAAATGTTATCATCCATATTAATGGAAAAATAGTGTTGGAGAGAAGTCCATAAAGAATAACTGGATTTTGAAGAACCCAATTGAGACAAGAACATTTGGTAGGAAGTTGTAATGTCAAAATGACAAAAAAGCATCCCAAATCAGAAAATATTCAAGAATATTATTATTTTGAGTCAAAATACAATTCATTAGGATCCACCGTATCTTCTTGGCTGCCTTCTTCTTTGACATTGATGAGGAGATTTCCAATAGTTATCTTGATCATCCATACTTGACGACTCATATTCCTCAACATGGGATTTCATGTCTTGATCTCCAATGAAATCTGTGTTTTACCAAAATAGAACCATATTACCAAGTTACAAACTCTTCATGAAACACTTATCTACTTTGAGATCAATTTAACATATCAATCAAGTTAATTATTTTTTTATTCTGGTAATAGGGAATTGGGATAGTGTCATAAACTGTACTTGCCACCTCATTTTCTAATATATCATCCCCTACCCTTCTTAATGTAAATTCAATGGAAGAATAAAAATCCCTCAATGAAAATTCCAATGAATTTACGGAATAAAAATATATAGGATCATATTTTTATGACTTATCTTTTTAACATAGATTAGGGTTCACAAATATGTCCTCTGTATGAAAATGTGAAGAAGATGTGGGTTTTCATGGAAAAACCTATTGAAAACCCTCTTCATCTACATCCTTCGCTTTAACCATTCTTTTGGAAGTGAAATGTTCATCCTGAATTAGTCCATGATCAAATTTTCCCATCATAGTATCCTCATAATCAGACTTCCCAGAGGAAGCCTCTTTATACAATGTACTATCATTATTCTTACATATATGCTCAACCGATACTACGTCAACTACATCATCCCATGAAATCCTCAACTCAGGTGATGATAAACCCCTACATTAAACATTAATACGTGACTAGAATTTGTTCAATTTACAACGAGCTATTTTCGACGGGATCCCGTCACAAATAAGTTGTAGCGATGAAGTCTGGTCGCAAATAGCCCATTGCTGAAAATGGCATCCCAAAAAAAATTTTGTGATGGGGAAGTTCCCCAATGCAAATAACTCTTCGATTATATACATTATATATAAATAAACCTTTTACAAAAGGCCCATCATAAATACAATTTAAAAATATATTTTAAACTATTTGTGATGGGATCCCATCGCAAAAGATTTCGTCGCATATAATAACCAAAATGAAAAAATATATTTATTAATTATATTTATGAAAAAATAATATTAATATTATTAAAATAATAAAAAAATAAAAAATAATAAAACTCTCAATATTATCAAAAAAATTTAAAATTTTCATAAAATATTATTTTTATTATTATTTGTAAAATAAATAAACATTAAAAAATATAGTACAAAAAATATATATTTAATAAAATTATGATTAAGGAAAAGATAATATTAATATTATAAATATAATAAAAAATATTAAAATTATAATTATTCACAAAAAATTTAAAAAAACTCATAAAATAATATTATTATTATTATTAAAATAAAAAACATTAAAAAAATTATAGTTATAATAAATAAATAAATATTAGAAATAAAAAAAATAAAATTATACAATATTTGCAGCAATATAAAATACCGAAACTGAAAATTGTTCATATTACAACAAATCTTGAATTCAAATGTTTTTAACATAAAAAAAATCACTGAGGGGGTTATCTTCTAGAGGAGGTGGAGGAGGTGGAGGAGTTGTAAGATATGGTGGAGGAAACACTATCCCTAAACTATGATTTAGATGATGCATGTACTCCGTCTACTTGTGATACTACTGCTCTCATCGACACATCTCCCCATCATGATGCTGCTACTGTTGTTGCTGCTGAAGCATCTCTTCATGAAACTTCTGCAAACACTCTATAAGCTCAGCCGAAGTTCACAACTGCTCCTGATATTTTGAGGCATAAGTTGATGCCTCTCTATAGGCTCCACTCAAGTTGGACGCCAACATTGTAGTAGTAACATAATATATACCATGAGTCACATGAGAGCTGATACCAACTACTCGACCCTTCTCAAAGCCATACTGAGTCTCCTGTATCCATTCTGCCTCATTGAAATTGTGGGCACTGATCTGATCTGTCACCTTATCCTAACTCCAGCCTACATCTGAGAGGTCACAACCTCATACGACTCCTTCAATTCCAATTTGATATTAAAAATGGGACAATATTGTATATATATAACATTCAAACTGAATAAAATAATATTAACTATAATCTAACACTGTTGATCACCTCTAATCTCTCCAGTGGCCTAATCACTGTATGTCCTCTGATAAATATCGTACTCCATAATATCAGAACACTAAACTGCCTATAAAAATATAAAATAAACTGTTTATATTTAATGTTATATATAATATTTAAAAAAGTCATTTACCAGATTCTCTCTATGTATACTGAATGTAAAACTACCATCTCGATGCATCACCTCCTCTCTCCCCAGGTTCTACCGACCCACCAAAGACATCCTATAAAATTCACCATTCATCGAGTGTAAACATAATACAACCCAAACGTGAGATGAAATGTACTATTTTCGGTGGGATCAACATGACTCATCAAAATTTGTCAATCCTTTTTTAATGGTCGTTCTTCTCAAATTGTGCTAAAAATGACAGAAACGGTCATGCATAGACTCTACCCATGCTTCGTGGATAGCGTCACACATGCTATCATTGATGGGATACGAAAAAACCTTTAAATAATTTATAATATAAAGTTATTAATAAAATAAATTTCAAAATAAATATTATTTATTTACGTACCAGCCAATGATTGAACATCTGGAGCTGCACAAAAATAGGAATCTGTTCCCGTGTGATCCATGGCTGTGTAAAATAATTAAGTAAGATACCGCTCCCCTATCCAACATCTACATGAACAAAACTATGAAGAATTAAAAAATGATCAAACAATTTGTATATATATAAATAAAATAATGAATGATAACTAAAATATATAGGTTACCATACCTCCGTGTGCATAGATCGAAGCTAAGATGTGGACATATCAAGGGGATAGAGTTAGGAATCATCAATCATGCAAGACCGCACTCCCTCAGTGTACCCCCTGAACTGCCAGTAGGCTGAGGGTCAGATGATCCCAAATCCCCCTCATCCAAAGGTACCTTAGCCTCCTGTAACTCGCGAAATATATCTGGGTTCATCAGAAGCCGAAAAATATTATTGTTAGCAGATTTTTGAAAATAAATAATATATGTAGATATATATTAGTTATGATTATAATCAGCATTTAACTATGTCTGTGTTCACCTTCATCACTATCTTTATATCTGATGATGCTAATGTCTTCATATTCCTCCTCGACATCATCAATATCTATATGAGTTTTAGTTTCATCATGTCCTATCATTTCAAATTCATTTTTAACATCATTAAAATCTTCGTCACCATCAACCCTTAATTTTGGGGTGTCATCATCGATATTCACATCTCATTGTGAAAAAAGATGGATTTTCAGTAGTCTCTTGAAAATTTTCAATTCCTTCCACTTTAGTGGAACCACATTCAGTTTGTGTAAACTGATTTTACGAAGATTTCATTTTGATTATGCTCCACCAATCACTCAGATACCTTGAAATAGCACATTACTTTGGGTAATAAATTTTTTGTGCCTGTTGAGCCAGTAAAAATGGTTCATTTACCACAGGAATTATTTTATATTTAATATCAATGATTCCATGAGTCAAATGAACATGCATGCCTCCCTCAGTATCCAACCACTAAAATTTAAATATCATTATGTAATTCCATCCTAGGTAACATAGCTCAATAATTTCATCCATAATGCCATAAAATTCAACATCAATTTCTCTATCATGCGATCCTCTCAAAAAAACTCCACTATGCATTATTTTTTTTATTCCCCATATTCACATGCATGAAATCCAAAGTTATTCACCACATATGAATTATAATATTTAACCATTTAGGATTATGGGTTACTCAATATAAATAGTCTCTTATCAATTTTATCAGTATATTAAGACACCTAAATTTTTTAAAATAATTATCAATATAATAAATAGTAAAATGAAATGATCTTAATCCATCAATAATTTATGTTACCACTTGTTGAAACCACTGGGAAATTTTTTTGTGTGTGTTCTTCAGGAGCTGTGGGTGTAATTTATGGAAGTTGTTTCTTGATATGATTATCATATTACTTAGAAATAAAATAAGTTTTCATACTTTAACATAAATTATATAATAAGTGATAGAAGCACTCATAGTAAAAATGATGACAATTCATCACAGTTGAACATCACATATATATGAGCTCTGTGATGTTCAATGTCTGAAAGCCTTCATTCTTGAACTCCACTGAATCCATGATTTGGATGATTAAAAATAGATAATTTATTTCCCATTTCATAATTGACACTTCCCTCATTCCAACCGATGAGGTAGTGTTTTTTGGGATATTCAGATTCAAAATAGTGAGACCAGAAAAAAAAGAAATATTCTCTTGCAAATAAGTCTCAAAAATTGAGCCTTCAACTGATGCTTTGTTGCATAATTTTTTTTTTCAATTTTTGAATGCCTCCATCGAATGGGTACATCCATCGAAAATATATTGGACCTCCAAATTTAACATAAGGTGGAAAATGTAATATCAAATGTTCACATGAGTTAAACAAAGTTAGCGGAAAGATTTTTTCCAGTTTACAGAGAATTACATCAACATCTTCTTCCATTTTTTATAGCGCATCTTAGTCTATTTTTGGTGCAAAAAATTCTCGAAAAAAAATGATATGTCTATAATCGAATCCCAAATCATAGAATTCAACAAACCTCTGAATCCAATCAGCCTATGTCTTTCCATTATAACATGACAATCATGACTTTTTAATCATGTAATATGACAATTCTTAACACATCTGACCAAATTGGAAGCATAACCATTGGGAAGTCTCAAATATGCAATCCAATGACAAAATAATAAGTGACTCTCTTTGGATACTGTAAAAGATTCTTTTGGATTCATTAACCTCTATGATCTGACATTTTCAAACAGTTCATGTTCTGTTCGCCTATAAATTTGGGCAAGATCTAATATGGCTTTTATAGTATCTTTGGTCTCACCTGGTGTATCCAAAAGAGTTCGAAATAAATTATCAAAATAGTTTTTCTCAATATGTCTAACATCCAACATGTGGTGGACCCACAAATCGGACCAATTTGGAAGATCCCTAAAAATGATCTATTTTATCCAATTATGTTCTTTTCCAAATCAATGAATTTTATGTTGGCTTAATGTTGTCCCAAATGTAATGTGAGTTAATGAAAATACAACTGATTTTAACTCTGTACCTGAGATCATTTTTGGAGGTTCATCCCTTTTAATTGTTCGTTTTCTGAAATGAGATTTGTTCCTTCAAAAAGGATGATTGGTTGGAAGAAATCTGCGATGACAGTCAAAATAGAAAGGTTTTTTCAATTGAAAAGCATAAAGGATTTTTTGTCTTTAATACTGTAAGAACATGATTTTGGACCATGTGTACTCCAGCCAAATAACATGCCATATTCTGGAAAGTCACTAATTGTCCACATCAATGCAGCTGTAAACATGAAATTTGTTTTCATAGGAACATCATATGTACTAACACCATTAATCTACAATGAATTTAACTCATCAATCGAGGGTTTAAAATAAACATCAATATTATTTTACAAATGTCCTGGGATTAATAAGGTCAAAAAGATAAAGGGATCCTTCATCAACATCCATGTAGGTAAATTGTACAGAGTTATAAAGATATTCCAACATGAATACTGACTACCATAAGAACCAAACTGACAGAAATCGTCCGTAGAAAGACCCAATCACACATTTTGGGATTCTAAAGAAAAAGACAAATGCAGATGGTCAAAATGTTTCCACAAATCACCCTCAGATAGATTATTAAAGATTTTATCGATTGAAATATTGGTTTTGTTCCATAACATCATTGATGATGTGTTTTGAGACATAAATAAACGTTGCATCCTAGGTGTAAGTGGAAAATATCTCAATTGCTTTACAAGAATCGATCCAGAATTCCCAGGTTGAGCTTCTTTATACCGCTATTTTCCACATGTGGGAGAACTATCCAATGACTCATTTTCACTAGAATATAAGATGCAATGATTTTCACATGCATGAATCTTCTAATAACTAAGGACCAGATTACAAACCAACCTCTTTCTCTCATAGTAATTTTCCCGAAACATAATTCCTTTAGTTAATAGTGTTTTAACCAAATAAAATATCTTATCAAAACAATTTTTTGACATTGCATTATCTTAATTAATAGCCATAAATTTTGCAACCAGTTCTGATTTTCTTATCTTGAAACTAGGATATAACACATCCTCAGTTGACCTCAACAACTCATAAAATTTAGATGGTGCCAAATCAGAATTTAAATCGAAGTCATCTTGAGTTTTAGTTTGTTGAATAAATGGACCTGTAACATCATGTACTAAATTTTGAAACTGTGATGGATCCGGAATAATGTTACTAGTATCTTCTCTGGAACTATGTTCATCATGTTGATACCAAAAAATATAATTTTGTTGAAAACAAAACTGCAAGAGATGCCCCCAAACCTTGTCAAATGTGTCATATATTCTTACATCACATTTTTTACAAGGAAACATAATTATTCCTTCTAAAACATATTCCGGTATTGTTGGTGCAAATAATAAGAAATATTCAACACTCGCAGTATATACATGTTTTAAACCATAACTGTTTGGATTTCTATGCAGATTTATCCAAGCGTGCCCATCAAATAATAACCAATGCCGATTTCCTTGTTCCATATTTTTCTACAAAATATAAAATCATCACTATTTTTGAAGAATTTTAAATTATAAAAACACTATTTGAAAAAATATAATAAATAATTAAAACTACTTCATAATAATTACCATTAATTTTTTGTTCCACAATTTCTAGTGGATTTTTGGCGACTTTTTTGTCTGATAGCTCATTTACTTGCAAATTTCTCTAACTGAAATCATAATGAAAAATCAACTTGGAGGTACACATATTCATTCTTGTGCTTACGAGAATGTATAAGTATACCTTCGAGTAGATTCTTCATTATGATTTCAGTGCAAGAAAGATGCAAGTAAATGAGCTGTCGAACAAAAGAACCCCCTTTTAGTCAATGAATCATCTTCTTGCAACTATCACCACCTAAAAACATTATGAAAAATGTGGTTATACGAATGCATATTCAAACTTGTGCGTACGATATTGGATATACATACATAGAAGCATAATTTTCATAATGTTTTGAGTTGATGAAAGTTGAAAGAAGAAGACTCATTTGGAAAAAGGAGTGTCGTCAGTCCACTGGAAATTATGCCGAGCTATTATAATTTATTAAAATTGAAATTATTCTTAATTATTCCTAATTATTACTAATTACTCCTATTTATTACTATTTATTCATATTTATTCTTCTTTATTCCAATTTATTCCTATTTATTCTTATTTATTCAGATTGATTCCTATTTTTTTCCTATTTATTCAAATTTATTCCTATTTATTCTTATTTATTTCTAATCATTCTTACTTATTTATAATTATTCTTAATTATTCTGAGTTATTGTTATTTATTTCCATTAATTTCTATTAATTCCAATTTATTGCTAGTTATTTTAATTATTGAAAATTATTCCTAATTATTGCTAATTATTTCTAATTATTACAAATTATTACTAATTATTCATATTTATTCCTATTTATTCCAATTTATTTCTATTTGTTCATATTTATTTGTATTTATTAATATTTATTTGTTATTATAGATAATTATACGTAATTATTTCTAATTAATAGTAATTATTGCTAATTATTTGTAATTATTTATAATTACTCGTAATTATTTCTATTTATTACAAATTATTTCTATACATTCCTATTTATTGGTATTTATTCATATTTATTACTATTTAACCATATTTATTGCTAATTATAACCATTTTCGCTAATTATTTCTATTTATTGATATTTATTACTAATTATTGCTAATTATTAGATTTTATGGCTAATTATTAATATTTATTTTTAATTACTACCATTTATTGCTAATTATTACAATTTATTACTAATTATTACAATTTATTACTAATTATTACAATTTATTACAATTTATTACAATTTATTCTTATTTATTACTAATTATTACTATTTATTACTAATTATTCTTATTTATTACTAATTATTCCCAGTTATTACCATTTATTTATAATTATTCCCATTTATTTCTAATTATTACATATTTATTTCAAATTATTCTTATTTATTTCTAATTATTGATATTTATTTCTAATTAGTGCTAATTATTTCTAATATTTTCTATTTATTCCTAACTGTTTCTAATTATTCCTATTTGATGCTATTTATTCCAATTTATTGCAAATTATTTCAAATTATTCCTATTTATTTCTAATTATTCCTATTTATTGCTAATTATTGCTAATTAATCATATTTATTGCTAATTATTCCAATTTATTTCTAGTTATTCCTATTTGTTGTTAATTATTCTTATTTATTGCTAATTATTACTATTTATTACCATTTATAATGAATTATTCCTATTTATTACAAATTTTTTCTATTCATTACTAATTATTGCTATTTATTACTAATTATTGTTATTTATTAAAAATTATTGCTTTTCATTACTAATTATTCTTAATTATTCTTAATTACTACTATTTATTACTATTATTACTATTTATTACTAATTATTCCTAATTATTCTTAATTATTCCTATTTATTACTAATTATTTTTAATTAGTCCTATTTATTACTAATTATTCTAATTTATTACTAATTATTTCTATTTATTATTAATTATTCCTATTTATTACTAATTATTCATATTTAATACTATTTATTCCTATTTATTCCAATTATTCCTATTTATTACTATTTATTCTTATTTATTACAATTTATTAATAATTATTACTATTTATTGCTATTTATTACTAATTATTCCTAATTATTCCAATTTATTTCTAATTATTGTTATTTATTACTATATATTCCTATTTATTACTAATTTTAACTATTTGTTACAATTTATTTCTAATTATTGTTATTTATTACTATTTATTCCTATTTGTTACTAATTATTGGTATTTATTACTAATTATTGCTATTTATTACTAATTATTTCTATTTATTAGTAATTATTGTTATTTATTACTAATTATTGCTATTTATTACTATTTATTACTAATTATAACTATTTATTACTAATTATTGCTATTTATTACTAATTATTCCTAATTATTCCAAATTATTCCTATTTGTTATTAATTATTCCTATTTGTTACTAATTATTCGTATTTATTACTAATTATTCCTATTTATTACTAATTATTTTTATTTATTACTAATTATTCCTATTTATTACTAATTATTCCTATTTGTTACTAATTATTCCTATTTATTACTAATTATTCCAATTTATTACTATTTATTTATAATTATTACTATTTATTGATATTTATTACTATTTATTGATATTTATTACTATTTATTCATAATTATTGCTAATTATTACTATTTATTTCTATTTATTACTATTTATTGCTTACTTTTCAAATTTATTCCTAATAATTCAAATTTATTTCTAATTATTACTATTTATTACTAATTATTCCTATTTATTCCTAATTATTATTATTTATTACTAATTATTCCTATTTATTACTAATTATTTATATTTATTACTAATTATTCCTATTTATTACTAATTATTCCTATTTATTACTAATTATTCTTATTTATTCCTAATTATTCCAATTCATTACTAATTATTACAATTTATTACTAATTATTACTAATTATTACTAGTTATTCCTATTTATTACTTATTATTCTTATTTATTACTAATTATTAAAAAATTATTCTAATAATTTCAATTTATTATTGCAAATAAATAATAATGATAAAACAATTTAAATCTATGTTAACTACAACTAATAAAAAAATAATTAAAATTAACATAAAAAATGAAATAAATACTAAATTAATGAAAATATAAATACCTTTAAACATGATCTCCTATTTATGTAGATGGCTTCCCAATTTTTTTTGCGAAAAAACTAACTCACCCAAATTTTCTCATTAAAAATATAGTTTAGAGAGATAGAGAGTAAGAAATGAGAGGTGGATTTGAAAAAACAGATGGGGGTATATAAAGATTAGATTAGTTGGAACAAGACTATTTGCGACGGGCTACCCATCGCAAAAACATTGCCCATATTAATTACAGTCAGTGGTTAAAAGAGTATTTGCGACGGGACCCGTCGCAAAAGGTACCTGCTGACACACTATTTGCGACGGGAGAACATCCCGTCACAAAAACCTATTTACCACCACCGGGTATTTGCGACGTGCCCCATCACAAATACCCTCAGACTGACGCACTATTTGTGATAGGGGAACACCCCCCGTCCTAAATAACCTTCCCATAGTTTGATGTGGAAACAGCACCAAACGATTTGTGACTGGACCCCATATCCCATCACAAATAACCAAGTATTTGTGATAGAGGATTCTACCCATCGCAAATTTTCTCCGGGACGAACTATTTGTGACGAGATTAATTCCCGTCGCAAATATCCTGTCTTAAAAAGCTGATTTTATCATTGTGATGTTATTCATCCCATAACCAATATAATCCACCAATTTTTTGTCCATGATCATGCTTATCTCCTCCCCCAGAGAGACCCTATCCACGCTGAACAAATATTTACCTTTGTTAGAACCTACAATAATTGTAGCTAACCTAAGAGTACCAATATTCAAGACAATCCATACATGATCTTATTTGGCCACACCACCATTTACATCATCAACTATATCACGACCCTTCCCAGTGGATCTCGCGCTGTGACTACCCCACACCTGGTTTAAATTGGCTAGGGCGAGTGACTTGAATCGAATAGGCATACCCCACAAATTGGATGCATTTGACTAATTACCAGTACACATGCACACATCTCCAAGCCACACTATGTAAACAAGAATTCATACCACTAAGATACCAAAAAGAGAGTACGAAAATAGAAAACTAGAAAGTAAATAGGGCTAGAATTCAAGCCAACATGAAAAGGAGTCTGAACAAGTGAATGAACAAGTTCCTCAAACTCATCCGTAGAAAAACTTACCAGTAGGGAATGGTACTGGATAACTGCTTGAAGCCGTAGGAGCAGTCCTCGACTATCTAATCTCACTAAAGGCCACCTGGTCCACCTAAGACTCCGTCAAAGCATCGATCGTCAACACCAGACACGAGACGTGCGGGCAAAGCCCATTGAGGGGTGTATAAAAAAATACTCAGTAAGACACCCTAAAGGCACAAAGGAAAATATTCTACATAAGAGAATACAAAAGAATTCTACAAAGGAAGATCATAAAGGAAGAACACTAAAAGGTGCCATGGAGGTACACCCCTAAGGAACACCATGATGAAACACCACTAAGGAACACCATGATGGAACTCCACAATGGAACACCATAAAGGAACACCACTAAGGAACCCCATGAAAGAACACCAACAAGGAATACAATGAAGGAACACCATGAAGTAACATCAGTAAGGAACACCACGAAGAAACACCATGAAGGAACACCACTAAGGAACATCACGAAGGAACACCACTAAGGAACACCATGAAGAAACTGCATGAATAAACCCCACAATGGAACACCACTAAGGAACACCCTGAAGGAACACTACTTTGGAGAACCACTGAGGAATAACACGATGTAACATCATGATTAAACACCATGAAGGAACACCACGAAAGAACACAACTAATGAATACCAGAAAGGAACACCGTGATGGAACACCACTAAGGAGCACCACTATGAAATACACTAAGTATACTAAATAGAAATACACAATCGTTACCACCCAGAAATTGTACAATCAACTCACACATCTATTTTTCTATAGCACAAAATGTATTATTATCAAACACAGTCCATAGATTACCCATTATCAATAAGACAAGGTGTTTCAACAAAAAACGAAATGTAGATAACACATGAAATGTCAAAAACACACGAAGGGTCCATAACACATAGAGTGTTGATAACACATGTGGTGTTGATAACACATGGAGTGTCGACAACACTTGGTGTGTTGATAAAACACGGAGTGTTGGTAACACATGTAGTGTCGATAACCCATGGAGTGTTAATAGGACATGTAACTCCCAAATCACATAGTAACTAAATAACATAGTCTTCAAGTCACATAATCTCAAAATCACATCTAGCCAAAAGATTCCGCACTTCACATTCTCATTTTGGGGGAATCTACTACTCAATCCATTCAGTTATATTCCAACTTCCACAAAAAGTCACATAGAGTATCCAAAAGGACCTAATCGTCTCAATGGTCCCAATTCTACAAACAATTCATCAAACAAACACACAGATTGAAGGATATGAGGGTTTTTGTAAAATTATCTATGTTAGGCTTGGTCCGTGTCTCGCCCGACCCTCTAGACCGGAACTGACCTGGACTGGCCGACCCAACCTGGTCTGGTCCCATCTGGTATGACCCAAACTGGACTGACCCACTGAGCCGTTGGAGTGGCTATGACACCATAGTCAGGCCCTCTGCATGTGGGCTAGTTTTCCCTCCAAACACGGGCCACTGTGGTCTTTCTGCATGGTCCACATGGTATTCCCTCAATATGTGGAGCCCCCTATGTTTCATGGTCTAAGCGGTTCCATGACACATTTCACATGGCTATCTCGTCTCCTCTGTATGCCTTGTGACCTTGCTGCCATGAGTTCCTCTGATATGGCTTCGAACTGCTTCCCTCCTTGCCGCAATAACCTCCTTCCATAACCCCCAATCACCACTCGTGGCCTCTACAACCATGGGATACCATGCTATGCAACCTAGACCACAACATTCTGCCACTTCCGGCCTCTCTATCAGTGTCCCATCGTAGCCATGCGCTCCCCCAAGACTGGCCCAGCTGGCCACGTCTTGCCCCCACCGTCAGTCATCCCACTTGTGGGTTTCCTTACACCATGACCTTATTCTGTTATAAGTCGTCACGTCTCCAGAACCATACCATGCTTCCATCGGATTTACAATATGAATTAATGGGGTCAAATCCTTCGATCATAGATTTTTTATTCATTGATCAGGGGTGCAATGGTTGATCATTCGTATAGGGGTTTCAAGGGAGAAGAACACATGGCAAACATGATAGATTGAGGGGGAGAGTGAAAGAACAAGAACAAAAAATGAATGGATATTTTCCTTTTTCATGTCAGACATGATCTGTTCATTTTAGAATGTTTATCATAGAACAAAAATAGATAATCACAAATACCTATATCCCATTTATTAAACCCCACAATAATTATCCACCCCATATGAACTGTTGAATCACGGATCAACATGTTCATTGGTTGGTCCAAATTCAACATTTAATCTAAGAGGGGAAGAGGAAATCAAGAATTTATCAACATCCTACTTTGATCTAGGATCATTCATTGACAAGGAATAGTTGTGTCTCCATCAATGATGAGATCCTTCAACTCATTTGGCGCGATGATCCACATTACCATCTCTGATCTATCATTGTTCACTCAAGGGGATTCTTTCTCTAAGCTCTCACTAGTGATTCACTATCCTTCCTAGGGTTATGTGGATATCCCTAGTATTTCTACATGAGGTTTTTTTAAAGAGAATAATTATTGCCTCAACCAAATAATTTATCAATAAATTATTTGATGACTAATACATCATTTTCAGGGTTTTCCACTGATGACCCACAACGACTAATGCTATGTATTTCCAAGGGAAAACACCAAATTATAAACTCAATAGTGGTCTCATATTTCCATTATGAATCTCGATTCACGATTTATTAGTATTTTAAAATAAAATAGTTTTTATATATTTATTTTATTTACAGTTACGTCCAAAAAACTATCTTTTACAGTAGGTCCACACCGGCCATTAGGCCTCACCTAAGATAAATCCCCCTATATGAATAGTACAGTGCCATGATATTTCTAATCTGGGCACCCATTTAATAGTAATTCCACATTTTCAAGAAAATAATTTTCATCTTCAATTAAAGACATAACCTTTTTTTACAAACTGTTCCAGGCACATTAGTCCAAAGTATCACACGCCGTCTCAGTGCATGATCTTCAAATTTTCCAAAATAATTTTAAAAAATATAATCAGGAAAATTTGAGTCATTAAATAATATATCCACATCCATGTTCTATGAAACAATATTTATCCCATATTTTTCTTTGAGTTCTGTGGAAAACAAATTAAAATCACACCTATATATGTAATCACCATTAAGGTTTCTAGTTCTCCTAAGTGAGAACACATAATATTCCTTCTACAATGCTCATACAAATTCCCAATGGATTTCAAAGTTCCATAAAATGTTGTCTTCTTTAAAATTCAACCAATAATTCCGAAATATTACCCATAACAGCAATGTTTATATATTGAATCAAGGAATGGGAGAAATCTACCTCGACAAGCACCCTGGTGGGCATCCATTATCAATAATGCTATGTATCCCTATAAAACATGATAGGGGCACCAATGGTAATAAAAAAAATCCAATATGGTTTTAGGTTTAAAGAAAAACTCACTCAAACTATGTATACATACATAAATTGGGATACTAACTTCTTTTACATTTTTGTGTCAAATAGGGGATCCTAATCATCAATCTTAAAAAATCCTAGATTTTGAGGAATGAGACCACGAACCCATGCTCTGGTATTAAGATCCAGTGAGGGGAAATCATTGTGAAAAAGCCCCTCTCAATTGAACTGATATTCCAACCATCAAAACCCCATATGCAAAGAAGATAATCACTTAACTCTTCATGATTCCAGAGATGATCCTCCAATGGAATAACAATATGTGCAAGGATCATGTACATATATTCGTCAATTCTGTCCTCTATGATCAGGGAATTTACCTAACCAATATCCATTGATCCATTATAGGTGATTTGATTCTACAACATACCAGATTCACCCTGGAGGTCTGAGAAGAACTGGCGATTCTCAACCCCTTTCACCTTAGAGTGAGGTGCACCCTCTTGAACCTTTGATGAGGAGGTTGTGATATCTAAGGACCTATGGAGAGGGCCTCTAACCAAAAAATCAGGTTCAAGATCCCAGGGAAATTTCATTTCTCACGAGAACCCTAGAAAAAGCCATGGTTGTCGTGATCGTCCGACATCACCACTCCCATTCTCTCCAAAAAGTATTTATATATAATTTTATATTTCTATATTTATATTTATTAACATATAATTATATATAATTATAAATATAATAAATATATTTATTATTTAAATAATTTTTTTATAATTTAACAAATATTTAAATATATAATTATTTATTTATATTTATAATTATAAATTAATTTATTTATAATTTTTTAAAATAATTATATATATTTATCTAATTATGTATATAAATCTATAATTATATATATTTTAATAATTATTTGTATATTATAATAATATGTAATTATATAATCATATATATATATATTTATTAATATAAAAGAATATATTATTATGAATACAATAAATATTTTTTTTATTTATATAAATATACTATACTATAATTATTATATATATATATATATTTATAATTCTTATTATAAATAAATGTATAATTTTATATAGTTATGTATATATATATATAATTAAATATAAATATAAATATATAATAAATATATAATAAATATATTTATAGTAATTTTATAATTATTTAAATAAATAAATAAATAAATATATATATATCTAATTCTAATTATAAATAAATATATATATAAACATTTGAATATTTTTTTTATCATATTTATATAATTATATATATATTAATATATACCTATATATAAATATAATATCAAAAATATTTTTATTTTTGAAATATATTTATTATAATTTTATAATTATTTCAATCTTTATTAATTTAGTTGAAATTTGATAACTTCTTTGTTTGAAAACATTACATGTATTTATAATTTTAATGTTAACTAATTTTATGCGATATGTATGCACATGTACACATTTTATATGTATATATACATCCCATGTACACATGCACACACACACATATATATATATACATACACCTACATACATATGTACATGTACAACATCTATATATACACATATGAAAAACATACACAAATACGACATAATGTATACACATAAATGCACATAGACATTGATATAAATATATATGATCAAATGTCACATTTTAACAATACATCATTTATATTTATATAAATTTTTTAATTATTAATATATATATATATCCATATATCATAGTAATATTAATTATATACATTAATTTTGTTATTAATGTATATAAATAAAAATTCATTTCTTGAATGTAAATATGACAATTATATATATAATAATAATAATTTTTGTTAAAAGTTTTTATCAGTGCTGATTACAAATGCTCTTTTACCCACATTTTTTAGAACTGATAAAAGTTAACATTATTAGTGCTTTTAGTTATAGCTGATAAAGGTTACCATTTTATCAGTGGTTATTGTTTAGGGCTGATTAAACCCATAATTTACTATTGCACAATCTGTGGTAGTGTATATATATTAAATATATTTTTTAAGGTAAATAAAATGAATAATTTTTTATTTTAAATAAAATGAGTAATAAATATTTATTTCCATATGGTTTACAGATTTGAAAATACATTTTCTATGTAAATATGTTTATATATTTATTTTTATAATTTATTTAATATATGTAAATATAAGAAAAAATAAAATATTTCATTATAAATAAAACTGTATTATATAAAATGTTAAAATTTAAAAACCATAATTTCTATATGAATATAAGCCCTGAGAAAACATGTTCTCTCCACTAAAAGAGGACTAGAAGTCCCTTTAATAAGAATTTGAAATCCCATAGAATATTAAAAAATGAGAGTGTTCTAACTAAAAAATCAGTTTAGGAGGCCTTCAAAGCCTTTTTTATCTTGAACGTACAACAACTAGGGACACCATTGTAAACATAGTGTAGATATATTCTAAGTATTAAATTTGAAATGTGGTAGAGATAAATAAACACCTAGATTAATTGTTATGGCCATTTGAAGTTCAAGACTTGTTTTAATCTTATCTTAGATTGTTCATTAATTAATTTTATTTTTATGACATCCAACTATTATTAAATGACTATTAATCGATAATAACTATGAAATTATTCATTAATATTATTTTTTAATTATTTTATAATTCATTTTCACTAAATATATTAAATATTAAGTGAAATTTCATATTTAGTCTTCTTTAAATAATATTTAATAAAATATATTTTATTTATCGCAATATATTATATTTATATAAATATATTTATATTTATATTTTATTATATTCTATTAGTGATATATAATTTTTTAATGAAATATATCATTTTTTAGTGAAAATAAAAAATGCTGATAAAGACTACATTTTTTCAGAGCTAAAATAAAAGCACTCATCAAAGTTAACCTTTATTAGATCTTTTTTCATGCACTAAAAAATGTGTACTTTATCACTGTTGTAAAAAAGAACTAACAAATGGTAACTTTTTTGAGTGCTATAAAAATGAACTGATAAAATCCCCATTTATCATTACTTTTTACCACTGATAAATGAAGACTTTTTCAGTACTAGCAAGAAGTGCTCATAATGGTTTCCTTTTATCAGAATTAGTAAACAGAAATGATGAAAGATACCCTTTATCTACAATTTTTAGCATTGATAAGAGGTACCATTTGTCAATACTATTTCTAGTGGTTAAAAAACTATACCCACATACATTCCTTTTATTGTTTTGGTCTTTTTATTGGAAAATAATGCACATACTCTTTTCCAAGAAGTTCACAGATTTGAAGTTATGATATTTTAGAAAGGTGATATATTATTTTAAGGGGAAACATTTATCACAAAATTGGGAATCATAAATGGATAAAATTTATCTTAAGGAAACAATGTGAGTTTAATGGGGAAAGAGATAATTTATTAATCATTATATTTTCTTCTTCATCCCTTTTTACCTTCTACACTATATATTTATGTTTACTAAGACTAATTGATCAAAGACTACAAAATTGTATATATATTATAGGATTAAATATACTGATAATTATCTAACAATATTCCATATATGGACTTCACTAACATCCCTCTAATATTTTTATAGACTAAGAACAGGGATACCATTTTATTAAGTATATATATTGGTCAACACTTCCAATACTATTTTCAAAAAATAGGAAGATAACATATTACACTTTTTGTGTGGATTTTTCATTCAAATTACAATTTTATAATTTATACAGGGATTTCATCACCAACAATCTGATGGAAAATTCATATTTTTCAAAAAAAATATATTGCTATTGATTTCCTTTTTTATAAAATAGTTGTCAACAACAAATATTTTAATTCCACTCACAATAGTGAATTTATTAAATTCTCAATTAGTGAATCAAACAAACTAATGGATGAGATTTGAGAAGGTGTAAATAATAGATATTTTTTCCTTGTAATATTAAATATATAAATAATTTTTACCGAATAAGAACCAGAGCTTAGTAAAGAATAGATGGGTAAAAATAATGTTATTATTGTCGATTCTTGGAATTATTCTAAATTACTATGTTATAATGACATCCTCAATGGTTTGGAGAACTCCATTTATAAATATTACATCAATTGAAAAACTATTAAGGGGTTATGGGAGAGACTTAACTGAAAAAATTGGACCAAATATTCTGATTAATAGAAATTTATTGGTAGTATGTTTCTAGAATTCAAGACGGTTGAATAAAAAATAGTAATGATTCATTTCCAATAAGTTAGATGTAATTATTCTGGATATTTGTACTCAGGTTATGTCCTTAAGTGAATCCTTTCTTGTTTATTATTTATTTTGAAATTACATTATAGTTGGAAAGTATTCAAAAATAATCATATGTATGGGAGAAAGGACATAATAATTGAATATTTCATGTAGTAGGGGATTGAAGAAGATAAATATCTTTCTAATAATGAAGATATTAGAAACAACCTGACCTCAAAATAGAAATTTTTTGAAGGAGGCTCAAAGATGAGGAAGATGAATTATACAAGAGGGGAACCTTTCCATGGTGAAATGAAGTCCAAAGGAGAATGATATAACTTTCACTGGCTTGAGTATCAAGCTAGGGATTACAGATAACCAAAGAGGAATTTTTCACCTCACTCCAATGTATTGGATATTTATTGGATCAACACTAATGTTGATAATTTTCATTTTTTATATAGATTTTGAGTGAAATCTCACTGAAAAATCTAAGGAGTAGTGGATTTATAATGGATACCTGCTCCATGTTTTTACTATTAAGTGTAATTTCTCATCAAACACATTTGTGGAAATTTATGAGAAATTAAATACAGGGAACTCATCAACTTCTAAAATTGAAGGAATAATAATGTTATTTTGAAAATTACCTCAGACAAGAATGTGACACTAAAAAATTTAATTCATGCCCTTGATATTCACCATATTTTAGTGTCAGGTTATCTTCTTCTAAATAATGGATTAAATTTTTTTATTTTGAAAAAATATTACTCTCCAGGATGGATTTTTATGTTGGTAATGGCTATTCGAGTGATGTTTTATTCAAATTTAATGTAATAACATTTCTAGTTAATGATTATGAGATAAATTAAAGGAATATTCCTCTAGTTTATGTGGTTGTGTGTACTAATTTCTGGCATTCAAGTTAGGATATATAAATTACAAATATTTAAATAAAATAATTTACATGTATTTATAGAAAAAATTTCATTTTTCAGAAAAAAATCCATGTTTTGTTGAATAAAAAAACATATAAAATAAACATTCATTATATTGACCAAAGTTATATGACTTTATATTTATACAACATGGTATATGTGAAATGAAATAAGATCCTTCAAGAGATGTTAAAAAATACTTCATCACCTTTTTATATGACTGTGTCATTTTTTGTTATATTTCTCTACTTAATAGTAAATATTATGAAATGGATGTATTGAACTGTTACTGAAATCAAGTTGTGAACCACACAATGAGAGAATTAAATATATAAGGAGTGATCAAAGAGGTGAATATGAGTCATCTTTATAAAATGTATGAATGTAATTTGGAATAGTTAGTCATAATAGAACTCCTCACTCCACACAGTCAAATAAAATTACTAAACAAAAAAAATAAAACATTAAAAAAATGCTAAATTTAATGTTAAATAGTTTTGTTCTATAGACTTCCTTTTGTATGGAACTATTTTAACTAGAAATATAATATTAAATATATTACAATTTAAGGAGACACAATGAATTACCTATGATTTGGGGAAGGTATGGAGTCATATATTTTAATATTATAAAGTGTGTTTGGGTTTGGAAAAAGTTATAGTTGGTAAACATTATAGGGAAAAAATAATTACCAAAATGGTTGATTGTATATTTAGTGATTATTTTCTTAATGGAGGTGTATATAAATTTCCTATTCGTATGTTATAGATCTTATAAATAAAAAAATATGATCATAAAATCGAGGGATGATTCATTCATTTAAAATATATTTACATATCATATGAGAAATTAGGTGAATGATAATAATAAAAGCCACCTAAATAATGTGGAGGAAAGTTATTTACTAAGGAAAAACCACAATTAATAAAACGAAAATTGATGTTTATGTTATTTGGAACATAATTGCTAAATTATTTTCACGAAAATGATTCTAAAAAATTAAAATTGGATATGACCACCCTTGATGCTTTATTTTGGGGAAAATGTTTCAATTGTATCATTGATTACAACTTTCCCAATTATATATGGGATTTTTTTTCTCCTAGAAACAAATCACTTTAATAGAAGTGGATATATAGTGTTTCATTGAATAATGGTGGAACATTTGACATATATAAGGCTAGATCTATGGTGTTGGGGTATAAAAAATATAGAACTTGATAACTTCAATGGTCATTAAACTTATATATATATTTCATATATATGTATCTCAATTTCTTTAGTAATATTGAATGGTATATAAATACATTAAATCTATGTTAAGAATTCATTATAAAACAGTGATTTGGAATATGAGATTTACATGCAATAACAAGATTGATTTATTGTCCCTAGACATGAAAAGACAGTTCTTAATCTGATAAAATATCTTTATGGGTTAAAAAATATTTTATGAAAGGGAAGATGAAGTTTGATCATGTAATTTTATCAAATGGGTTCAAGATCAATGATTATTATTAATAATTATATGTTAGAAATACTCAAAATGTATATGTAATTTTATTCTTTTATGTTGATGAAAATATCATATATATATATAAAATATAGATACCATTAAAGCCACATAAAGTGCATCACTTTCCAATTTTATATGAAGTTCCTGATAATAGAAGATGTCATATGGTGATTTCAAAAACATAGAACATATTATGGGTTAACATTATCATAGTGTAATTATATTCGGAAAATTTTAAATAAGAAACATAATTTTGATATAAATCCCATAATAACTATAGTGGTTTAAAATCTATGTATTTCAAAATACAGTGCTAAATTTATGAAATTTAAGATGGTTGACTCAAAAATAGTAATCCGTTGAGTCCAAGAAGTTGTTGGTAATTAATCATGAAATTAATAATCAATGTGAGTCCATAAGTTATTCCATTCTTGTTTGGTATTTTATTTATAAATTACCTCATTCATGGAATCTTTTAAAAAATTATATTAAACATAGGAGAAAGGACATATCACATAAAGAATTAATCATGAAGTCATGTAGAGAAGAAGAAAACCAACATTATGAAACCAAATATATTAAGAAAAAATCATTCTTAAATCCAAGATTATTGACAGAGCCTCAATGATAAAGAAGTATATTCATACTACAGGGGATCCTATCCATGGTGAAAAAAGATCAATGGAAAATTATATACTATTGGTTGGCCTAGATATCAAGCCAATGCTTCTACAAACCCAAAGAGTAGGATGACATCTTATGATAATGTATTAGATATTTATATAATCACCACTCAAATTAAATATTTTATTTTTTGGGTTGTTTTGGAGAGAAACATCAAAAAATCTTAAAGGAGTCGTGGGTTGAAAATGGATCCTATCACTATGATTATACCGAAAATTGGATGTTCTCAGCCTTGAAATTAGTGGGAATTTTTGAGAAACTCTTTACAGGGTACTCATTAACATCTAAAGTAGAAGGAATAAGAAAGTTATTTGTTAATTTAACCTCAAATAATATTCTATCAATACACAACGTACATCATGTACTCAATATTATTAATATTTTAGTGTCGGTTTCTCTTATAGTCAAGAATGTATTTATGTAATTATTTTTTTCGTATAACTATAAAGTCTAAGATTGATTTTTATACTGGCATATCATATCTGAGTGATGGTATATTAAAATTTAATTTAATAACTAATGATACTAATTACTTTGAGATGAATTAAAGTAATATTCCTTTGGATTATGTGGTTGAATGTGCTAATTTATCACATGCAAGATGGTTCTATTTAAATTATAAATCATTAAATAAATATATTTTCATGTATTTTTTGAAAATATATAATTATTCTGTAATGAAATGTCATGTTTTTGTTGAATTTTTGTACCACACATTAATTTTATTTAAAGGAGTTCTATCATATGTGATATCAAATCAGTTCCTTTAAGAGATGGTAAAAAAATACTTTATCAGCTTTTTAGATGATTATATATGGTTTTGTTATGTTTATCTACATAATATTAATGATTAATCAATGTATGTACTTTAAAATTAACAAAATTTAGTGATATTTATATCAACAAAAGAATTAATGGTATTTGGAGTGATCTGGGTGGTGAATATGGGTTTCCCTTCAAATATTTATATACGGAATTTGGAATAATTCACCAAAAGAGTACTCTTTTCCCTCAAAAGTCAAATTGATTTATTAAATAGAAAACCAAACATTTAATGAAATGATTAATGACATTATAAATGGTGTCAGTTTACCCCAAAATATATGGGGTGATCTCTTTTAACTACAAATAAATTATTATATATATTGACCCATGAAAAGATACAATGCACTCCCGATTAGTGAGGGAAGGGATGAAATCCTTCCTTTAAACATCTTAATGTTTGGGGGTTTCGGACAAATCTTATATTTTCTAAACATAAATGGGTTAAAATTTGGCAAAAACTGTTGATTTCGTACATATTGGTTATTAAATTAACAAATATGATTATTAAATTTTTATTCATATGTTTTATATCATGAAAATAAAAAACAATAAGATAGTTGAATTGAGGAATGATCCATTCATTGAAAATATATTTCCATATCATCTAACAAATTAGTTAAATGAGAATAATAAATCACTACTAAATAATATTGATGAAAGATATTTAAGAGAGGTATAACAAGGAAGAATTAAAATATTATTGATCTCTATGTCTTTTAGAAAATAATTTCTAGAATATTTGTTATAAAATGATCCTGAAACATTAAGACCAACTATGACCATCCTATTAGCTCTATTTTAGGACGAAGCTTTCAATAGTGAAATTGATTACATCTTGTCCATGTTTATATGGGAATCGTTTTTTCTTCCTCTTGGAGATACATCTGGTGTATATAAGTGTAATTATAGAATGTAATTGAATTTTGAGGTTATATTTAACATATTAGGTGCTTTAATTGTGGTAAAGGGGTATAAGAAAACATGGAACTTGTTTATTTTGACACCTATTAACCTATTATAAGGAATATATCTATAATATATTATATTTAACTTACTTTAATGGGATAAAAATACATCATATGGATGTTAAGAATGTATTATTAAATTGTGATTTGGAAGAAGTGGTTTATATGGGAAAACAAGAAGGTTTTATTATTCCTATAAAAGAAAATATAGTTCATCGATTGATGAATTACATTTATGGGTTTAAAAAAGCTTCAAATAAATGGAATTTAAAGTGTGATAATGTAATTTTATCAAACTATTTCATGATCACTGAGTGAGATAAATGTGTATAAGTTTGAGAAATTCAGGATGTATATGTCATTGTATGTCTGTATATTGATGATATTCTCTTGTATGGATATAATATAAATATCATCAACTCCATTGAATGTGTTTCAATTTCCAATTTGAAATTAAATACCTAGGAGTGGAATATCTAATATTGGGAATTCAAATACATAGAACATCTAAAGAGATAGCATTATCTAAGTCTAATTATATTGATAAGATTCTATATAGGTTGTATAATTTTGATATAAATCTATTATATACTTTGATTGATGTAAATCGTTGTATTTTAATGAAAATTGGTGAAATAAATTATTAGAAAAAATATAATTTTATTTAAGGTAATTCAATGTATGTCATGAATTTCACTAAACTAAACATTTATTTTACCACAACAAATCTAGATCAATTTACTAGCAAAACAAATAATCACTATTGTATGGTTATGAAAAGATTTTCTAAATATTTAGAATGTACCAATAATTTTTTGTTGAACTATACAACATATGTTATGATAAATGAAGGTTATAGTGATGGAAATGGGATAACTAGATTTAGGGAATCTAAATACAAAAGTTTTTATGTGTTTACAGTCAGGGGTGGATTTATATTTTTGAAATAATCTAAAAAATATGCATTACAATATCTACTATAGGGGTAGAATTTTTTGAATTAGACAATTCAAGTTAAAAAGATGGATGGATTTTAAAATTCATGGAATTAATTTTAATTTTACCAATACCCATGCCTACAATATGTATTCATTTTGACATTAAATAAGATAAATAATGGGAAAACAATGTCATGTATAAAGGAAAATCTTTCCATATGTGTCAATAACATTACTCAGACAGATAAATACTCTTTACTATAATTATTATGATAGATTATGTCATATCAAAAAGAAATATTGTAGATGTGAAGGTATAAACGTTAATATCCATTAAATTATGGGAATTATAGTGGTGGAGGTGTGTGGGGGATGTTCTAAGGTGTTGGGGAGAAAAATGGAGATCTTAGATAATAAATTCAACTCATAGGAATTTTGTGATGTGGACCATGTGGAAATCCCATAAGGAGGGACGTTATGATATAGAGGGGAAAGTTTTGGAATAAGGGGGATCATAGGAGGTGTTTGGGTAATACATAAATTTTATTCAATGTTATGGAATTGAAACCCTGGCGACGGTGTGTAATCTCGGGGTTTATTTTTCAGTGGTTCAACTTTTTTAGGCTTGACTACACCATAGATCAAGGATACAATGTAGACACTTCTTAGAGAATGGATTTTGTAGTATGGTTATTCCCACTTTAACGTGTAATATCCTACATTTATATTGAATCCATATTCTAGAAAAATCTATGATTCTCAGAGGCTGCTTTGATCAACCTCATTATGGCATTGTCTTTCCCATTACACCATAGTCTCCTCCCTTTTCATATGTTCTATGACATGGTGAAGGGGGCTTCACCATGGTCTCATGTTTTTCAGACCTTCTAAAAATTAAAAAACAACTCAAACTTGGTCATTATTCCATATTTTCTCTCATTTATTTGATTAACCCAGTTTATTCACTATGGGTATATCATCCCGTTTTCATTGGATTTTATCATTGATATTTGGTTGTGGATACATGGATGTTATAGGGGATTTTCCTTCTACCTTATTCCATGTTTTTTCCCTATTAATTGTCTATGATGTGATTTTTTCTAGAAAAACATTGTTATTGGTGTTGTTTTATTAATGTAATATAATTATTTGTTTCATTATTGGTTGATCCTTATGTTTCCTTTCACTATGATGCACAACAGTTACCTCTATCTCGTTATTGTTTTTGGAAGTGGTATTGAAATCATTGTTTGAGGAAGTGGATCCTTATAATATATTATAGTAGTACAAAAAGGAGATATTATTCTTTTTTTCTCTCTTTAAAGATATTATGTACTATCCTAATGAGGATAATTAAATTTGGTTAATTTAAATTGTAGGGGAAGGGGAATAAATCACATATTTTTATGGCTTGTGTTGTTATTTATATTTATATTATGCATGAATAATGTACCACTGAAAATCATGACTATTGGGAGACTATTTTATTCTATATTTTATGTTATTAAAGAGCCCTTGATTTTATGTTTAGTTTACATCCCTTTCAATAAATTGATAAACACTTAATTTTATGATGAACTATATTATAATTCACACAATTTCATGGTTTATTTCATAATGGTACACATAAAACAATACCAATATATCATGTATCCTATTTTATTTAAGATATTAGTTATATATTATATAAACCTGTTACATGGATACAAAAAAATTATTGAAAACCTCTTTAACAGGCTCTAAAATTCAATTTCTCTTTTTAAAACTGCATGGGGAAACTTCTGAACATACATATGCAATGGCTGAGAAATTAAGCATAGTAAGGGAAAAATATTTAAAACACAAAATAATAAATATTAGTGAAGGATTACCACCAATAGATCAGAAAATAATGCTAATAGGATAAATTCATGTGAACCATACATGAAATCTCACTATATTAAAATACTACCCAATTTATTGGTGGGATACATAATTCGAGGCCCACCTGTCACATTTATATCATGTTAATGGATAAGTGTACCAATGGATTATTCAACATATGTTCATATTTAATCAAATTTAATCCAATTAATAAGGATTTAGGGATACATAAATGGAATTAAATAATAATTTATTGATAGTATTATATATGTGTCTACACTTGAGTGTAAATACGCATGGGTATTCACTATAGAATTGATTAGCATGAAAAAATATAAGATGATTTTGGTTGAATAACGACTATACATAATGGTTTTTAGAAATTATTAATGAGAAGGAAAGGGGGATTTCATCACTTGTAAAACATAAGGATTGTAATAAGATTTTATAAACACAATCAAACATGAACAATTGGAAATTAAAAGGCATAAAATAAATAAGTTTCTTGCATAAATAGAAGAAGGATAGGATCACTTAATTCAGTAAAATTATAGATTAGGAAATGCTTATAAAGAGATGGGATAAATGATCTATAATTCTTAGAACATAAAATGGATACTAAAAGGGTATTTATAAATTCTTGAAAACCTGGCCAATTGGGATTTAAAAGTCTAAATACAAATAATATACTTAAATGGAAAATAAGAGAGAGAGATCCCTTACTTCAATATAGTAACACATTAGGTAAAAGTTATAATGAGAGTTAATAAATGATATATCATTATGAAAACATAAATTAGATATTAAAGGGAAATTTATAAAGGATATATAACATAATAAATTTATATACAAAAGGATAAATACAAATAACGTGCTTGAATGGAAAATAATAGAGAGAGAGACTACTTACCTTTAGAGAGTGTTTCTAAATTATTTCGAGGAGATTATTGAGATCAAGTGGGAACCTTGGGAGGTATCTAGAGAGTTAAGGTTAAATTATAGTGGTGAAAAAATGGGTTTTCATGAAGAGTAATAGGATCATGGGTAGTTTTATATAGTAAAAGAGAGGAGAGTTCTTTATTATTACCCAAAAAATAGCTTTTGGAACCTATACAATAAAGTATTCAAAATAAAAAATATTCACTTGGGTTTTGATCATGGTTTGTTCCAAATTGAAGTGGTTTTTATTATTTTACATGTTTAAAAACCGCATTTATAAAAATATTACCCTCGGTGATGTGAAAGTGAGTCATGTTCATATACAATTGATATTAAATCCTAATAAATAATATAGGTTTTACTGGATTCATAAAGGGTTTATAAAATTAATCAAATATTTTAAATATACATTATTTTAAAGGTAAATTAATAATTTGGTCATGTATATCTGTTATAGTATATATTAATTATCTTTGGGATATTATGATGTCATGATATATTCTGCATATTTATACCATATTTAATTTTGACCCAAAAATTTGAATCTCTATAAAAATGATGAAAAATGTCATTGGTTAACATTGAAATGAGGATTTAAATAATAATTTTTATTTTATCCAAAAAATCTATAAGTATGAGAATTTTCATTTTTAAATAAAAAATACACATTTATTGAAAAATACTATTTTTTTACAATAATATTTTTTTATCCCTTATAAAATTTATTTTTGACTTTCTAAAAGTATATTATCATTTTTATTTTAATAAGATTATTTAATATTAAATTTTGTTAAATTATCATTTATTTAAAAAAATATTTAATTCATTAAAATATTTTTTCTTAATTGAGACTATAAATTTCATAAAAAAATAAAATTTCCATTTCATATAATTTTTATCAACTCATTATCTAATAATAAAAAATTAATAATAATCTTAAAAATAAATATATTGATTATTTTATAAAAAAATAAAAACATTCACACTATTTGGGTATTGATATATAGATATTTATTACACCAGAAAACTCCCAAAGTGTAAGGTGTGTGACCGTGAAATGTTCATGTGTTGGTTTAGTGAACATGGTTCTGATCATGATCATGATGTGGTTTATATTATCCCATAAATGGTTTGAATCATGATGTAGTTATTATGTATTAGATTTGGATTGATATAGGGAAAATACTATTGACGTTATCTCCCTCTTAAGAATTGAAAAATGGGCATTATATTGTACATTTTTACTGGTCGAGTCCATTACTTCTTTCCTCAGCATAATTTGGACTTTATCATAACCCAATATATATACTAAAAAATGACCACTATTCAATAGATATATAATCAATGTTTATGATTATTAATGGTATTTCAAATCTGATATGTTTTATCTTATAACCTTCCTAAACAATCATAGAAGTGCATGTGTTTTCTATAGCCACATTACATATGAATAAATTTACCAATTCAAAAAGGTAATTTAAATTATAAATTTTTTGTTCATTAATTTTTTTCCCTTTAGAAAATATTCCCTCAAAATTTTCATTCCATACACAAAAATATATGAGGTTACTTATGTTTCATCACCCTCTACTAGTTCCCATGTCACATTCTCAAACTTTTGGTTTTTCCACAATGCTTTTTCCTGGTGAGAAGTCATGTTTTTTAGAACCCTTTCTCTATAATCTAAATTCTCCACTAGATTCTCCTTTTATGATAGCTCATTATAAAATGGAGCCACTACTATATTTAGTACACATGATCGGCCTGTTATGTAATTCCTTATAAGGGATACATGGAACACATCAAGGACTTGAGACAGTTTAGGTGGGTGTTCTAGTTGATTGGCCACCACTCCCATGTAATAATGGTCCTAAATGGACCTATGTACTGAAGACAATGATTTATCTTCGTACCAAACTCATAACATTTTTTATGGTCATATATGACGAAACACTTTATTACCAACCTCAAACTTCAGGTCTAATCAATGATTTTATGTATAGTTTTCTATAGAGTTTTTGCGTATATCATATGAAACCAAATGGTTTACACCTTCTTTTTTATCTCTTAAATAATAATTGGCCTTCTCATCTTCATCTCCATGACATCATCACTTTATATTGGAGTCCAACACCTATACCCATATGGTTCCTCAAAAGGTTTCATCTAAATGCATGATTTGGAAATTCATTTATATGAGAAATCTACATTGGAATGGTTATGGTCCCAACATGAATGGAAATCCATGGAAAATGATCTCATTATATATTTTAGAGTTTCAATGTAATTTTCAGACTAACCATTATTTTGAGGTGTATAAACAATGATAAATCCTTGTTATATATCCAACACTTGCTGAATGATTTTCCAAAACCTTTAGTTAAACCTCAAATATTGATCAAATACAATAGAGATTTGAACTCCCTACATTTTGATAAATTCCATTATGTTTTTAATAACATTTTGGTCAAGAGAGAAATATTCCATAATTGAAATAAAAAGGGTTTTCTTTCTAAGGAGATCGAAAATCACCCAGATGGTGTTATTTCCTTAAAATTTCATGGGGATTCATATGATGGAATCCATGGTTATATTTTCTCATTTTCTTACCAATGTGGGAGTGGTAACATCATACCCTTGGAATCTTGTCATTCAGTCTTTACTTTTTTTCCTAATAAGCAAGAAGGAAAAAAATTTGTAATCTCTCTCTTCATACTATCCCAATTTTTTTCATAAAATATGTATATATATTAGTACTTCCTGGATGAATAGAAAATGATGAGATATTCACATCATCTATAATTTCCCTCTTCAGTTATAGTTTTTATGGGATATAAATCATGTTTCCAAATCTTACAAATATAGCTTTAACAAAGCTAAACTCCAGAATATTAGTAACCATCCTAGGAAAAACCTCATCATATTTATGATCCTATTCGATTATCTAATTAATGGATGATTGAGTTGTTATTTTAGAAAGGTAGGATTAATATCATTTAATTATTCCCTAAAACATCATTTTCAAGCCCCATAATATTTTATCTCTTGAAATCATATTCATGGATAGAGTTGCAGGCTATTTTATAGTTGGAGAACTTATAACATTTTTTTATTTCCAAGAATGGTAATGTATTGAACCATCATAACCCTTAATTAGATATAACCACCTCCTATGGTTTCTATAATATCATTGGGTGTGAATATATAATTTAATATTTTATTATTGTTATATATGTCACAATTTTCCTTGAAGAGATATTTCTTCTAAATCATTAACTCAAAGATTACTACAACCAATTCTAAAAATTTATGGGATATATATTCACATATATCTTTAGTTATATGGAAGAATATTCTATCACATTTTCATATTACATGAGTTAAAATCCTAGTCCCTTTTTTGATGCATCATTATAGATAACAAATACTTCCCTATAGGTCGGTAATGTGATCTCATGTGTATTTATAATACTATTCTTATAATCTTGAATGTTTTCTTCATATTTATAAGTCTAGAAAAAATAACTCCCTTAAAAGTAATATTGATTAATGGGATTGAAAAACATGTGATGTTTCCCACATATCAACAATAGTAGACGTATAATCCATGGAAAATACATATTTCTTTAACAGGTGTTAGTGTTGTCCATCCTTTAATTGCCTCTATTTTTAAAAGGTCTAAAAATATCCATTTTCTATTCATAACATGACCCTATAATGTTACTTCGTCTAGGTATAAATTTTATTTGTAACTCAACCTCTCATATTAGAGGAAGACTAGGCAATTCATTGGGAAAGACATCAATAAATTCAATTATAATGGTCATATCGTCAAGGTTGATATTTTATTTTGTTTAAAACATATGATCTATATACACTTTATCATAAGGAAATAATATCCATATTTTAAATGATAATACCAATGTTGATTCATCATCCTTTTTACACTTGTATAGAACCGAAGGGTGATTTATTATTTGAAGGGATAATTCCTTCTCCTATTAATTTTGGTTGGATTCATCATCAAACTACTTCGTACTTTATTCATTAATAAATGACTTATCACATCTTGGTTCTTCTTCTGTGTGACAATGCATGTGATATTGTCCTAATGATAGTTGTTGCATTAATGGGTCATAGCGGATCCCAGCTATGATGAGAACCTGGAAGTGCCATAGCACTGTTCATGAATAAATATTCTATGGACGGATGATGTTATTTGAGGGACACAAATAATACAGGCCATTAGGGGTGAGGACTCAAAAAACATTGAGGCACCTTCTCATGGTGTGCACCCTTGGTAATATCTAGGAGGATATTATGAGAACGAGACCCGCCAGTAGGAAATCCACATTTAATAGTGTTATTGGATGTTCCTATCTGCGGACGTGTGTATTGGTCCTTAGACTTTATGATTATTATTAATGGGTATTACAACTCGTGCACTTAGATGTATTGACGAAAACTATGATGACACGCTGTTCACAACGAGGTAGGATATGTTGGGTGCATCATGAGTAATACCGCATTAATAGATAATGCGAGAAAGGATTTGTCCCATCTGTTCCATAACAGAAGTAAATATCTCAGGCCCTTTGATGGAATTGATATAGCCTAAATAAATCCATGGCCATGGTAAGGTATGGGCAAGTTCAATTCCGAGAAGTCAAAGAAAGAATAATCGAGCACATGGGATGATGGCACTAGCATGAAACCTGCTTGATTAGAGATATCGAGACAAAGGGATTAAATTACACGGTAAGTGTTCATAGTAGGAGACACATCACTGCGGCATTAACATATTTCTCTATGGGTGCCTTGGCATGTTGCTAGACGCTAACCTTGGACTTTGGGCAGGCTCCGCCTAATGCCACTGAGAAAGAGGCCTAGAGGGTCACACACTAAGTGTGCCCAGGTATCTCAGTTAAATATTAATTTAACAAGTTGAATAAAGATTATTCCCGATTGTGGTTTAATAATTATTCAAGGATATATGATCACATTTATTTCAACACTAGTTATTCGAGAGAATATATTGTGGGCAAAATAATATATATTTATTAGCGAGTAATGCAGTTAAATTTATTTATGAAATAAATATCGATTACTCAAGGTCTAATAAATATGGTGGAGGAAAATAAATAAAACTAAAAAAATAAAAGTACACGCCGTGTAGTTTATTTTTTCAGGATTCCTGAGAAAATATTGTTTATTTAATTAAATGATATTAAATGTAATATGTTGGACACATGTCAAGTAATAATGATGGTCAACTGTCATTATTAAGACATGGGGTATTACTATGAATTAAATGAAATGATTAAATGCTTATGAGAAATTAATTTATTTTATTATTCTAGGTATTATAAATCCTAATTAAATTATTCTCAAAGGGTTAGCCATTTTGGTTGTGCACAACGGATTGGAAATACTCTCAAGCCAAGAAAGAATTCCCTTTCCACAAAGAACTCTTTCAAGTTACGAAAGCAAGATCCTCCACCGGATCAAGGTGATCGAAGACGGACATCGCAAGCGAAGGATCTTCCGCCCTAGAACCCGGATTTCCCTTCGGCGACGTCTAGAGATACGTGGCACACGTGTGGATCACCGCTAGAGGAATCCAACACTTGGATTCTCTAACGCAATGACTAATCACATGATCGTGACCTAAGACACCAACAAAGAAAGAATTCCATTATGGTAATTCATATGAATTAATTAAATTAATTATAACCAACATATGAAGATCCAATCTCAAAGGTTCCGGGACTCTTTTTTTGTCTTTCTTCATTCTATTCGGAAGATCAGGAATTTTATATCGTGATGGATCTCGTATTGAACATCATTGAACTCTAAAATTAAAGTTGGGAAAACACATGAACGCACTTCCGCTGCACCCGGATCCTTCAAGTGGTATTAGTGGGGTCATATCGTTGATTATAAATATTTAGTTTTTTGTTGGTGATTTACACATTTAATAATTTAGTTATTTCAATTCATGTTTAATCATTCTGGAAATATGATTTTCGAGATCCGTTCCTCCTCCCTCGTTTCACGTTCACCTCACAGAAACAAATTTTTCTTTTAATTTTGATTAAAATAAAATAGAGGAACTCATTCGGAGGAGCCGAACATTTCTGACCGTACAATACCAGAATACACGGCGTGTATTCGGAAGTACACACCGTGTAGTATAGGTTCAATTGATTGATCGATCCGCAAAATTGGGCCGTGTATTGAGGTCATTTATGACACCGTGTGTTGACCCGAAACAGGTGGCACATGGTTTCTGGATTACTCGCCGTGTGGTCCAACTGAACATGGCGTGTAGTCCCTTCGGGTTTGGGTGGGCCATACACCCCATACACGGCTTGCCCGGTTGGAAACCGTGTAACGCGGAAACTACACGGCGTGTGTCCAAAAGAACACGCTGTGTACTCCGAAAATTTCCGAAGTACATTTACACGCCATGTCCCCAGGCGTGTACTTCGGATGGACAGTGAAGAAAAGTACACACCGTGTAGTCGGAACTACACGCTGTTTACTCACCCAAATTACACAGATTTATTAAAATTTAATTATTATATTATAAAAAACCCTGAGACGTTTACCATAGTGTAGGCGTAAAGCTGAGGCACAACACGTGATAGGCGTTTTATATATGTGTGTTTAATTTTACATCTATGTAATGAAAGGGAACTCACCGGGTTGCCTCCATGGTTCAAGTTATGTACAAGGATAATTTTAAATGAATTTATTTGTTTAAAATTATTATGGGTGAGATTCTCAAGGATGTTTAGAAAAGGGTTTAAGATAAAAGGATTGATTAATTAATGATAATTAATTAATCTGAGCATGATTTATCTTAAACAAGAACGATTAAAGAATTGAATGCTAGTTTTATTTATGCGTAAATATCATTGCATGTGTGGATGATCATGAGCTAGACCGAGACCTTTGTATATGAATGGTTTCCTTTTAATTTATTTATTTAAATTAAATTTATTTGCCTGCAAGTCATCTCCTCATTAATATGTAGGGCCTTCATGCCCAAGGATTCTTTTATGTAAAAACCCCCTTTTTACCCCTCACCTACTTGTGAAATAAATGCATATGTAATGGATGGAGCTCCCAAGATAGTGGAGGCGGCTCAAGTCAGGATATGAGGTGAAACCAATCCAAGGAGATACAAAGGTGGACAGGTGGAAAGCTGTAAACACAAACCCTCAAGGTTCAAGGTGTTTCTCCCCTAGGTCATGGGTTAGTTTATCAACTGCTAGATAAACTAACCAATATAACAAGCTCGTGATCATACCATTTATTTTATTTCTGTCAGTTTCATGGTTTATTTATTGTGGGTGTGTTGTCACGATCACACAATTAATGAATATAACAAGCATGCAAGATGGAACTAAAATAAAAACTGGTTTATACGTAAATATTATCTTAGACCAGGTTAATAACTTAATTATATCCCACTTAATATTAAAATGAATGTAATAAAGGATAATAAAATGGAAATTTACGTATAAGGATAAAATTCCTCAAAAGAAATATTAAGTCAGTATAGCCTTCCATAATCTTGGTTAGAATCTAAACATAGTTCAATGTGCATGACCAACCCTAGTTGGGGTGCTTTCAATTATCGGGGAATTCTAATTCAACATTTTGGGTTGACTTGAAATGGTTCACATCAAGGGTTGACTGCCACAGCAGGACTTGGTGTGACCAAGAGGCAAAGGTTGAGGAAATCCAAAATAAAATCATTTCAGGATTGGGGAGTCCACTCAGCGGATCAAGGAGCTGCGAGTTAATGCAGTTGGCATTTGGAATGCCTACCTAAAACCCTTCAAGTTGCATGACCAACCCTAGTTGGGGTAATGCGAAGGGAAATATGGATCCTTGACACTATAATATTCAGGCAACAGAATAAGTTGAAGTCAATGGTGAGGGCTATTGGATTTCGATAAAATAGTGGGAGACTAATAAGTATTAATTTATTTATTTGAATCAATTTTTGAAATAATGTAATAAAACTTTGGTCATCTTAATTTGTATAAATGGAATGAAAATGAATTCAAACATATCACGGCGCACCATACTCGAGAAGGAAAACCTTCTCACCGGCACCAATTTCTAAGAGTGGCAGAGGCGTTTACGCGTCGTCCTTCGCCACAAAAGAAAATTGTATGTGCTGGAAGAACCTATTCCAGTTGCGCATGGGAAAGAGGCTAGTGATGAGGAATTATCTCTATACATGAAACACATTGATGATGCCACAAATTTCCAGTGTTTCATTCTATCGGCCATGTCTAATGTGATCTTGAAGCAACATGAAAACATGGACGCGTATAGCATGATGTCTCGCATTAATTATCTCTACCAAGAGAAGGCGAGATAGGAGAGGTATGCGATCTCCAATGCTTTGTTCACCATGAAGCTTGGAGAGTCTTCACCAGCTGGGCTTCATGTATTCAAGATTATTGGCTACATTGAACACCTAGACATCTTAGGGATTAAATTCCCTGATGAATTGCGTACAGATCTCATCCTATCATCACTGCCCAAGACCTTCTCTAGCTTCATTGTCAACTATAATATGAGCGGCAATGAGAAGAGTCTATCGGAGCTTCTGACCTTGATTCTCCAGGTAGATAAGGACATGGGGCATGACAAACCTGTGGTCCTTATGGTGAACAAGAAAAGAAAGGACAAGGTAAAAGGTCCAAAAACATATAAACGGTCTGAAGCCCTCGAGCACCGTCCCTCCAAGAAGGGGAAGATCCAGATGCATGTAAAGGAATGGGAGGTAGTGCATTTTTCATGTGGAAAGCAGGGCCACTGGAAGAGGAACTGCACCTAGAAGCGTGGGGACGCTAAAGGTGTGTTCGTTATTGAGTGCAATCTTTCTATTTCTACACATTGGGTATTAGATACAGCTTGTGGGGCTCACATCTGTATTCAAATGCAGGAACCAAGTAGATTTAGAAGGATCTCCAGAGGAGAGGTGGATCTTTGAGCTGCCAATGGCGCAAGGCTGGCTATGTTGGCTATTGGTGACTACCACCTCTCATTGCTGACTAGGATGATTTTGGTTTTACATAACTGTTATTTTGTGCCTAGTGTTACCAAGAACATAATTTATGTATCCTGTTTGGATATGGATGGATTTGTTTTCGAGTTCAGAAATAAGGGTTGTCTCTTTTATAAGAACAACGTATGTTATGGTATGACACATTTGAATAATGGTTTCTATGTATTAAATTACGAAAACCAAGTGTTGGCAATCGATAAAGAAACAAACTCACATGAATCATACATCACCCAGTTGTGGCATCACCGCCTTGGTCATGTAAATGAGAAGCACTTGAAAAAGCTCTATCAAGATGGCTATTTAGACTATAATAAGCTAAAACCACTTGATAGATGTCACACTTGTTTTCAAGGAAAAATGACCAAGATGCTTTTTGGTGGACAAGGTGAAAGGGCCACAGAGCATCTAGGATTGGTACACATGGATATGTGTGGACCATTTCAAGTAGAAGATAGAGGTGGATATTCTTACTCATTACTTTTACTGATGATTTGAGTAGATATGGCTTTGTCTACTTAATGAGGTATAAGTCAGAGTCCTTAGAGAAATTTAAGGAATTCAAGAATGATGTAGAGAATCAGCTTGGTAAGAAGATAAAGAAGCTTCGATCGGATCGAGGTGGAGAATATCTGAACCAAGAGTTCATTGATCTTCTATGGGAGTCTGGGATTCTATCTCAACTCACTCCTCCTTGTACACCACAGTGGAATGGTGTTATTGAAAGGAGGAACCGCTCCTTGTTGGAAATGGTGAGGTCGATGATGAGTCATGTAGATCTTCCATTATCCTTTTTGGGATATGCATTACAAACTGCAGCATACACATTATACCAAGTACCATCTACGGCGGAAAATGGAATTCCATCCGAGTTATGGAACAGACGGAAACCCACTTTTTCGCACACACGTGTATGGGGATGCGAGGCATTTGTTAAGGCCTTATCAGGAAAAAAACTAGCACCCCAGGGCACGAAGTGTATCTTTATAGGATATCCCAAGGAAACGAAATGATATTACCTATATAACCCTCAAGACAAGAAAGTGACTGTCACCAGACAAGCCGTCTGTCTTGAGAGGGAGCACATCCTCAAGAAGGATTGTGGGAGCAAGATTGACTTAGATGAAGTTTATGCTCAAGATACAAAAGAGTTGGTACATGAACAAGTTCCACAGGTCCCCGTGGAAGAGGTTCCAGAAACACAAGTACTGCGTAGGAGCCCAAGAGAGGTAAGGGAACCAGAGAGATTTGGTTCCCCAGTCACCGAGGATGGTGAATCATTATTGTTGGACAATGATGAATCTCTCTACTACAAGGATGCATTAGAAAGTTCAGAAGCTACAAGATGGCTAGAATCTATGAATTCTAAGATGGATTCCATGTATCAAGACCAAGTTTGGGTTCTGGTCGATGATCCAGTTGATGTAAAGCCGGTTGGATGCAAATGGGTATTCAAAAGAAAGATGGACATGGAAGGTCAAGTTAGCACCTATAAAGCAAGGCTAGTGGATAAAGGATTCAGACAGCATCAAGGAATTGACTATGATGAAACCGTCTCTCCAGTTTCAATGTTTAAATCCATAAGAATAATACTTGCCATAGAAGCCTACCATGACTACGAGATTTGGCAGATGGATGTCAAAACAACATTCCTTAACGGGAATGTTCAGGAAGATGTCTATATGAAACAACCAGAGGGGTTTGTGACACTAGGTGATGCCAAACGGGTTTGCAAGTTGCAGAAATCCATTTATGGATTGATTCATGCATCAAGGTCATGGAACATTTGATTTGATGAAGCCATAAAGGAATTGGTTTCATTATGAATGAATGTGGGCCATGTGTTTATAAGAGGTTTAATGGGAATGTGGTCATCATCCTAGTGGTATATGTTGATGACATATTGCTTATTGGAAATGACTTACCAACCTTACATTCAGTTAAGGACTGGTTGAACAAGTGTTTCTCCATGAAGGACTTAGGAGAAGTAGCCTACATTCTAGGGATCAAGATCATTCGTGATAGATCCAAGAGGCATCTAGGACTAAGTCAGGGTACATACATTGACCAGATACTAAAGAGATTTAGTATGGAAAAATCCAAGAGGGGATTGGTTCCAGTGTCACATGGCTTACATATTTCTAAGAAAATGTGTCCCCAGACACAACAGGAGAATGATAGGATGAGCAAGATCCCATACGCTTCGGCTATAGGATCCATCATTTATGCCATGTTATGTACCAGGATTGATGTTGCCTATCCACTAAGCATGGTAGGCAGATATCAAGCAGATCCAGGAGAACATCATTTGACTGTGGTTAAGACTATACTTATGTATCTGAGAAGAACTAAGGATATGTTCCTGGTGTATGGAGGAGACATGGAGATTGTCATCAGAGGGTATGCTGATGCAAGCTTTCTGTCAGATCAGAATGATATGAAGTTGCAATATGGATATGTTTTCTGTCTCAATGGAGGAGATGTGAGCTAGAGAGTTCAAAGCAGCCAGTTGTCATCGATTCTATAGCGGAGTCCGAGTATATAGCGGCTTCTGATGCAGCCAAGGAAGCCATATGGATTCGTAACATTGTCCAGGAGCTTGATGTGGTGCCTAGAAGTAAAGATCCCATTACATTGTATTGTGAAAATACTGAAGCGGTTGCTCTTGCAAATGAACCAAGGTCACATCAATGGACAAAGCAGATACTCCAGAAGTATCACCTCTTGAGGTATTTCTATCAGAGGGTTGAAGTTGCAGTGAGCAGAGTGTCCACAGAAGAGAACGTGGTGGACCCCATGACTAAAGGCCTATCTCAGCAGAAGCATGAATATCATGTGAGAGCTATCAGGTTAAAGGTTGTTAGCAATTGGCTCTAGTCCAAGTGGGAGTCTGTTGGAGTTGGTGGCCTAGAACCAACTACTTTGTACTTTATTCATTAATAAATTTCTTATCACATCTTGATTGTTCTTCTGCATGACAATGCATGTGATAATGTCCTAAGGATAGTTGTTGCATTAATTGGTCATAGAGGATCCCTACTATGATGAGAACTCGGAAGTGCCATAACACTGTTCATGAATATATGCTCTATGGCCGGATGATGTTATTTGAGGGACACAAATAATACAGGCCATTAGGGGTGGGGACTCATAAAACTTTGAGGCACCTTCTCATGGTGTGCTCCCTTGGTAATATCCAGGAGGATATTATGAGAACGAGACCCGCCAGTAGGAAATCCACATTTCATAGTGTCATTGGATGTTCCTATTTGCGGACGTGTGTATTGGTCCTTAGACATTAAGATTATTATTAATGGGTATTACAACTCGCGCACATAGATGTATTGACGAAAATTGGGATGACACACTATTTGAAGTGAGGTAGGATACGTTGGGTGTGTCACGAGTAATACCGCATTAATAGATAATGCGAGAAAGGATTTGTCCCTTCCGTTCCATAACAAAAGTAGATATCTTAGGCCCTTTGATGGAATAGATATTCCCTAAATAAATCCATGGCCATGGTAAGGTATGAGCGAGTTCAATTCCAGGAATTCAAAGAAAGAATAATCGAGCACATGGGTTGATGGCACTAGCATGCAACCCGCTTGATTAGAGATTTCGAGACAAAGGGATTATATTACACGGTAAGCATTCATAGGAGGTGACACGTCATTGCAGCGTTAACTTCTTTCTCTGTGGGTGACTTGGCATGTTGCTAGACGCTAACCTTGGACTTTGGGTAGGCTCCGCCTAATGCCACTAAGAAAGAGGCCTAGAGGGTCATACACTAAGCGTGTCAATGTATCTCAGTTAAATATTAATTTAACAAGATGAATGAAGATTATTCCAGATTGTGGTTTAATAATTATTCAAGGACGTATGATCGCATTTATTTCGACACTAGTTATTCGAAAGAATATATTGTGGGCGAAATAATATATATTTATTAGCGAGTACTGCAGTTACATTTATTTAAGAAATAAAAATCCATTAATCAAGGTCTAATAAATATAGTGGAGGAAAATAAATAAAACTGAAAAATTAAAAGTACACGCCATGTATATTTATATATACACGCCGTGTAGTTTATTTTTCCGGGATTCGTGAGAAAATATTGTTTATTTAATTAAATGATATTAAATGTAATACGTTAGACGCATGTCAAGCAATAATGATGGTCAACTGTCATTATTAAGACATGGGGTATTGCTACGAATTAAATTAAATGATTATATTCTAATGAGAAATTAATTTATTTTATTATTCTAGGTATTATAAATCCTAATTAAATTATACTCAAAGGGTTATCCATTTTGGTTGTACACAACGGATTGGAAATACTCTCAAGCCAAGAGAGAATTCCCTTCCCACCAACAACGCTTTCAAGTTACGAAAGAAAGATCCTCCACCGGATCAAGGCGATCGAAGACAAACATCGCAAGTGAAGGATCTTCCACGCTAGCAAGCGGAGTTCCCTTCGGCGACGTCTAGAGATATGTGGCACACGTGTGGATCACCGCTAGAGTAATCCTATACTTGGATTCTCCGACGCAACGACGGATCACAGGATCGTGACCGGAGACAGCAATGAAGAAAGAATTCCATCGAGGTAATTCTTATGAATTAATTAAATTAATTATAACCAACATATAAAGATACTATCTCAACGGTTCCGAGACTCTTGTTTTCTTTTTTGTTCTTCGTTATATTCCGAAGATCAGGCATTTTATATCGTGATGGATCTCGGATTGAACATCGTTTAACGCTAAAATTAAATTTGGGCAAACCCACTAACGTGCTTCCGTTGCGCCCGAAACCTTCATCCTTCTCCTATTAATTTTGGTTGGATTTAGAAAAGTGAAAAAATCCATTCCAAGGATATCATTGAATTCCAACAATGGGATAATAATATGATTTTAAAGAGGAACATTCCCAAAAATTTCAACATGAGGTAAAATTATCATAGAATTGTTTCTTGATGATAAAAAATCATTTTGGTGGGTGAATTGATGATCCTAGAAAACTCACAAAATATTTTATTGTAGAATGAATTTAAATAAAACATGAAATATAAATGTCTAGAGTATAAGTTACATATACTTTAGCCATCACGATCCATCACAGTGTATGAATTTCCTTTCTCCCTAGGTATTGGATTTTTTTGGTTATCATCTTTCTAGTTAACCCTTGGAATAGAGCATTAGATCAGTTAATACCCAACTTCTCCACATTTAGGACATTTAACTTTTTATGGAAAAATATATTGAACTTTATTTTCCCCAATCATTTTATTCATTTTTCATCGAAATTTTCTTCATTACGACCCATCATTACACAATTAGAACATTTCCATGTTACTTTGTTAAATTTACCTTGGTTCCACATTCCAATTTTTTTCACAAAGGAAATTGGGTATTATTTAATTTATCACCTTTATTAGATGATATTATTTGAGACATCAACCTTATCTTCATTGAAATTTTTGGAAATTAAATTATGATCCAGTTGTTAAACATGATTTTTGATAGATTGTATGGAATAATCCCAAGATATCTCACTGTAGATCGCATCATTTTAGGCATTTCATTTGGCTAGTCATAATATTACCCATCATATTATTTTTTGACTTGGTTCCTCTTATTTTTATCCATTGACTAGAATGAAGTGAAAATTGTGGTTGAGGAATTTTTAAACAATTAAATTGATAAATGGGAAACCATGATCATTAATGGGATAACTCTTAAATAGCATATATCCTTTAACATATTAATTTCAAGGTTCCAATCATTGTTATCCATGATCTATTTTATAATATGAAATCTTATGGGAATTTTTGTTCCTTCAATAAGGATTTGTAATGATCTTGTGATCTTACCAAGGAATATCCCCCAAAAGTGTCAATCTAGGTGTGTAGCATGGCTGATTTTCAAGCACCATTTCATAGTCAATTCTTTCTAAATATGATATTTTCAGGTATGTTACCCCTAATCACATTTGATCCAGATCCACATCGACATAAAGTATGTAGAAAGGGATTTATTTTGCAATATACCACTTAATATATTAAATAACTACATTTAGGGATTTCTTATTATATATAGTATTATCCCTAAGGCATTATCTAATGTTTTCCAATCCTAATCCCAAAAAATACTCTTTTATCTGTTAATAACGATCACTATCTATATTTTAATTCACATTATTTCATGATTTTTACATAAAAGTAGATATAAAAGGATACCAAATGATCATGAATAATAGTGTATTTTATATAGTAAGTACATAGAATACCAACATTATACATGGACATAATAAAATTATTGAAAACCTCCTAAACATAATCTAAAATTTCAATACTCTTTTTAAAACTGCATGTGATAAGCTGGGGACATACATAAGAATGGTGTGTGGTATAAAGAATATTAATTGAATAAGAAAGAAATACCATGAAAAAATATTACATTTTAGTGAGTAGAAATTTTAATGGGACATAAATGTATTGAGGATCATAAACATGAACATTGAAACATGACATATGATGATATCAAAAAGCTAACATGGGAATGTTGCCAACACTTAAAAACATGGAATCATAAACATAAGTCAAGGTGAAATTTCAAGAAAACAAAACATAAAATCATGATGATAAACTACCATGAAACATAAATATAACATCATGATATTGAACATTACCCAATTCATTATAGGGCTATAAAATTCTATTCCTACCCATCAAATTCATATCATGTAAATGAATAAGTGTGCCATGTCAATCATTCAATATAAGATAATATTTCATAAAATTTAATCCCATTATCAAGGATTGTGGTTTAAAAACATCTAAGTACCAAATAAACTATAGATATGTACATAGAGGATAATACCCTTGAGTAGAAATTGGTATGGGTCTTCACTATACAATTTTTTAGCATGAAATGTCGCAACACGATTTCATCAATAGAACAGTGGTACATAAAGTTCATGGAAGAGATTAGTGAGAGTGAATGTGGTCTATAATAATAAATAAATCAAAATGAAATCAATAGGGGAATGTGAAAAAATAATACATCATGAAGAATTCGTAATTAAATGATAAAAAAAAATTGAATAAAGAGGAGAAGGATATGAGACATTACTTTGGCATAGTAACATCTTAGGTAAAGGTCATAATGAAAGAGGATAAATGATCTCTAATTATTTGGACATAAAATGTAATGTAAAAGAATTATTATAAAGAAATTACAACATATCATATTAAAATTAAAAATGATAAATACAAAGAAATTTCTTGAATGGAAAATCATAGAGAGATATCACTTACATCGACATTGTAACGACTTAGGTAAATGTTAAAACGAGAGGGGATAAATGATCTCTCATTAATAGAATGAAAATTTTAAATTAAAGGGGTATTTAGAAATGAAGTAAATCATAATAAATTTAGTCTCAAAGGGTTAAATACAAATAAGGTTCTTGATTGGAAAAGAAGAGAGAGAGTTCCCGTACCTTGAGAGAGTGTATCAAAATGCTTATGATGTCTTTCTTGGGAGCTTGGGGGAACCATTAAAGGGATATAGAGAGGGAGGGGTAGAGTATAGTCATTAAAAAATGATTTCAATTTAATATTAAAGAGATACTGCGTGGTTTTATAAACAAAAAATTAGGGGGGTCTTTTTTATTTCTAATACATAAATTTTAGACTCAACACAATAAAGTATTCAATACCTCAAACCTTCTGAGGGTTTCTTCCCATAATTTCTACCAAAGTGAATTGGTTTTAATTATTTTACATGTTTATGAACTAATATTGTTAAAATATTACTCTTTTTTATGTGAAAGTGAGTTATTTTAATAAATTATTTACTTTAAATGATTAATATATAATTTAGATTTTGGGGGATTCATAAAGGGTTTATATATTTAGAAAAATAACATAAAAAATTATTTTAAAGAGGAACTATAGATTTAGTCATGGATTATATTACATCACTTTTTGGTCCTTATGATGTCATAATATACGATTTATATTTATACCACATTTAATTTTTAACCAAAAAATTAAATTTCCCTAAAATTAATGAAAATAACTATTGTCCAATTTCAACATGCTGACATAGAAATTAATATTTATTTCACAGAAAAAAATCTCAATGTATGATAATTTTTAATTTTTTTAAAAAATCCATATTTACTGAATAATACAATTTTTTTACAATTATAGTTTTCTGAAACTTATGAAAACTATTGTTTATTTTTTAATAATATATTATCATTTATAACTAATAAAAATTATTTAATAATATTTTATTATAATATAATTTATTTATTATTTATTTAATTAATAATAATAAATCATTTTGATTGAGACTATACATTTACGAAATAAAATAAAATTTGGGTTCCAACAAATATTTATCAAGTAATTATCCAATCATTAAAAAATTATTTATAATAGTAATAATAAATAGTAAAAATAAATATTATCTGATTCAAAAAATATTAAAATTGATACTATTAAGGTTTGGATATATAATCCTTCATTACATTTGAATATTCCCTGGGGATAAGGTGTGTTATTGTGATATTTTCATAGAGTGGTTTGACATACATTGTTTGGGTCATGATCTTAATGGGATGAAAGATATCCAATAAATTGTTTCACTCATAAAATATTTATTAAATATCATATTTTGATTTATGAAGCGTAAATCCTAGTGATTCCATCTCCCTCATAAGCTTCGATAAATTGGCTTCAAATTGTACAATTCTGATGGTCATGGTCATCGCTTATTTCATTTTTATCAGGTGGACATTATCATAACCCTATATATATACTAATCATATGACCATTATTAAAGGAAAATATTATCAATGGTCATGATAATTAATGGTATATTTATTTCGATAGGATATAACTTATAATGTTCCAAAATATCTAAATAAGTTAACGTGTTTTTGATTAACACATTACATAAAAAGTTTTTTTTCATTCACATATGAGATTTCATTTATAAAAGTCTGGGTTGGTACAATATCTAGATATTTATTTGGTTGTAGAAGGATATTATGGTTTCTATGAGAATTATATTATAAGTAAAGTGGAACATTTTTAATCCCCTTAAATAATCACAAATAGTAGGTGTGTGGTTGTGATATATGGTAGTAGTGTATGGTAGTGATGTATGGAAAGATATAATATGATGTGGGGGTGGTGTGTGGATATTGTGATGGGGAGGCGATTGTGGATTTGAAATGTTTGTAATGTGGGGGATTATTATCATAAGGATTATTGGTTGTTGTTTTTTATTATGTTATAATAATTTCCTGGGTAGTAGTGGAAATAAATTATAATAATTAACTAAAATGGAATGAGTTGAAATAGTCATAGAACCAATTAATTATAATGGGAAGTGTGGCCAAAGAAGTTGTTTCTTAAATATAAAAAGATTGATATGGATAATAAATAGACTTAATTAATGGAATTTGTTCGTAATGGGGAAACCCAGAAATTTTCATAACTTGAAAGAAGAGGGGAATGTGACTCACAGATTGTAACTTGTTTATGTGGTGTTAAAAATTTAATATTTCGAGTAAAAGTGGTGAATTTTGTTAGACATGGTGATGCTATTGTGTGTTGAGATATAACTCTTATTGTGAAACTATAGATTGGTCTTGTGTGTAGATATATATATATATATATATATTCTTTTTTTATTTCTTATGTTTAATGTAGAACCCCACATGCATAGAGCACCATGTGTCGGCAACTAAATGTTTTGGAGGTGTTTTTTCTAGTACATTGATAGTGAGGATGGATGGCAGGATACCCCATCTTTCATTTTCCCTCTTCCTGGTGAGTTTGATATGCATAGGATGTAATGGACTTATATAAAAAGTGAAATAAGGGTGATTGTTTTATTTTATAAATCGGAAAAAATAGTTGGGGTCATTCATGGTAGGATTAGGGAACTAGTTTGATGTCCATCATGTTTATGACACCCTAATACTCTGGTTATATCTCTATATGGGATATGATGTGACCAATTTTGTATCTTCGGGATAGATGTGTTGTGATGACCAGTTTCAAGTTGGGGTTTTAACCTTATGTGATGGACCAAGTGAAATTAGATTGGGTTACTATATAGAAGAGATGGGAGTACCTAGATCTACAAAATTTGGGTGTGAGAGAGGAGAATGAATGGGAAATTGGTGTAGGGAACCCTTTTTTGACAATATGATTCTATTTATATTATTATACATGGATACATTATCAGTTGAGTGTGCCTTGGGGAGGATGGGATGAGTTAGTGAACCTATATAGGTGCTATTAGTTTGACTTTTTCCTCAAGGGTTTGTTGGTATGCTCTTTTCCCTTTATAATAAGATATTTTGCATGTGATTATATTGTGTATTAATTTATGCTCCCCCTATGTATATAAAAACATTATTCAACTTTTTAGGAAGACTTTGGGGACTGATATAGACATCACTAGCTTAAAGAAACTGACATAAAATGTTCAGGATCATTCAAGGTAACAAAAAAATCGATCTATTTGATGGTATTTTCTGAAGAAGTACATCAGGGGAACATTGTTGATGTCACTAGATAAAATTTTCTGAAAATAATGAAAAAATTGGTAATAAAGTTTGATTTTATGAAAATTGACAATATAGATAAATGATCATCAATTGGATGTAAAATAGTCTTTTCCATAGTAAAGGGAAGAACCAGATGAAGAAAACTTGTGCAATCAAAATCATGAAAATCAATTTCATATGAATATTTTTTTGCAGTTCATCGGAAAAACAATTATTCCAGCTGAGGAAATGTTGGAAATGAATGTTTTGTAATAAGATTAAATGTTCGTAAACTATTTTTCAATAATAATTTTCTAAACATATATTTTTTCAGATGCTTTACATAACATTGCAAATCCGATAAATTTTATGATGATGAATCATTGATTTAAATTGGTTTTTTATTTAGCTATGTTTATGAATGTTTGAGAATGGTTGGAATTACTAGAGGATTCATGAAGCATCATGTATGTTCTGGAGGTGTTGGGAAGTGTAAAAATATTTTCATATTTAAGTAGGAAGGATTAATTCTATAATTTCAATGTGTAGGAAAATGAGTTTGTTTTCCACCATATGATATGTTGGTGGAACCAATATAATGGGTAGGAAATAAATTGTACTTAAATCTATTTATAGAAAAAAAACACTCTATTATTTGTGTCACTATGAGTTTCCAATTGATGTTTAATTTTATATTAAATAATAGAACCAGATAGAGTTTTGATTAGAGGATTTGATAGAGTTTTAGTTGAGAGAAACCATACATAGAAATTGGATAGATTTTTAGTTCAGAAAATCCAGGAAAATAAATATAATAGATTTTGAATATAGAGAAATCAAACCAATGAAACATATAGATTTTCCAAGAAGAGATTTGAGGTGAAATATTTTTGTTAATTATAAATATTATTGTATAAAAAGAGGTTCAGTTTTAGTGAGGTCCACCAAACAGACATTCACAAGATGGAGAAAGGGAAAATTATATTAACATCTACCAAAATGAAAAAATTTGATTGAATTTCAAGATAAATTTTTGTGGAGATGTTTTTCACAAATTTATTCCCTTTTCATTTTTTATAAAAATACTTTTAAATAGATGGGAGTTAGTATAATCCTACCTATCTAGATATAAAATGGATCTAATTGTGAATTTCCATGGACTAATTGGACTTACCATGGTAATTATGTAGGTTCTCACAATGAGTTTGAACCTTGTAAAAATATCTGTGAGATATTTTCATTATATCATCTACTTATCATTAAAAAATTATGGGGAGAAGTTTAAAAATCTATATATCCTAATATATAAAAATGTTTTGACCAACTTAATAAAGTATGAGATTAAGTTTATTACAACTGGTAAAAAGTTAGTCACATCTGATTCACCAACTCCCTCTCAAGGTTCCTACCTGATCCACCTAGAAGTCTCAAACTCAAAAATAATAAACACAACATAATATTTTCAATTTCAATGTTTGATATATTTAAATATAATACTATTAAATCATATTTTAAAGTGGATAATAAAATTCTAATCATTTCTTTGAAAAAACTATTTATCTTATACTTTGTTTATTTGGAAATGTCATTTTTTATATTTAATAATTCAAATGTCTATTCATGTGAAGACATACTAAATATAAATTTTTCTAGTGGTAATTTTCAGTTCATATATAAATATTTTATCTCTCGATGTGGTCAACTAAAATAATTATCTGATCTCCTTATAATTGATGTTGAATAAATTTTAATTATTTTTTTTCATGTTGAAGTATTGTGGTTAAAACTCACCATGGGAATTTGGATTTTTGTATACCCTTGATCAAAATTAATTTGATAATTTTGTGAAAAACCAATATTTTAGATAATTTATTGACTCATTCAATAACTAAAAATATTAATATGAGATATCACATTTTAATACATCACTAAAAAAAGGGCTAACCACTATGTAATTTATTAGTGATTATGTTTTGTTTAATTATATTTTTACTGAACCATTAAATCTTGAAAATTTTGACAATATCAAACATAAAATAGTAAAGATATATTTGGATTTTTTTACTTTTTAAAAATCAATAATATTGAGTTTGGAATCCATATTCTACTTTAACTCAAGTTTTTAAATATTTATTTATATTTCCTCAAACAATTTTATATTATTGTATAAAAATATTTATATATTTTCTCAGTAATTTTTAATGTTTCAATTAAAAAATTTACTCTTTTTTTCGTTCCATCTAAAATACATTATTTTTTTTAACTCCATTAAAGGATCATAATACGTCACCCACATGATTTGTAGTCTCTCAAAAATTTTAAATTCTTGTTAAAATATTCACATATTTATATATTTATGTTAAATTTTAATACATATTTTAAAATATTTAAATGGATTAAAAATAAAACCTATTGAAAAAACATGATCAAAAACAGGTTTATTAAAACATTCCAAATATTTGAAATTTCATTAATTAAAAACTCTTCAAATAAACAGTAACATTATGAATAAAAAAATTAATAATTAAAATGTTCTATTTGAATTAGAAAATATATAAGGGAAAAAAAAATTAAATATTTTAGTGATCTAGTTTGAAAATATATTGTAATCCATAAATCATTTGAAAAGTAATTTTTAATGAGTTATTGATAATTAAATTTTTTTAGAATATTAAAAAATGAACTTGGAATGGATAATGAATAATAATTCATTCAATATTAATTTGATTATAAATCCTCCAATCTATGATGTTATTTTATATTAAGTTTAAAAAGTCATATTCTCTATGTAATAAGATTAAATAATAGTTTTAATACAATTTATATTGATATTAATTTATGAGTTCAACATTAATCAGTTTATACCATTTGGTTTGATTAAATTCAATAATCGGTTGAGGTTAATATGAACATAGAGGAAATCATCCTTCTAGAACGTATTAATGATATTAAATGATCCCCAAACAAATTTATAAATGGAGAATTCATATTTTAAATCATATTTATTAAAAAAATGTGTTTCTTCGTAAGAAGTGGTGATTGTAACCAAATTCAATTCCATGATATATGAAATATTTTTTATAGATAAAATATTTAATGTTTTACTTCTACAGATTGTTGGTGTTATTTTAATTTATTTATTACAAAAATAATGAAAAAAATTATCATTTTTGAATTATTTCTAACAATGTTTTGAAAAATTGAAATTGTATAAGGGAATAAAAATTATGAAAATATGTTATAAAATATGTTCAATTTACAAAAAATGGTGGGATAAATATATATAATAATACATAGGGTTCATTATGTTTTTTCCTTGTGTTGAAGATGTTATAGCATAATATGTGAATATAGATATGTTCTACAACATTATTGATGTTCTAAAAGGAAAAAAATTATAAGATAAAGGATATATATTTTCAGAATAAATACTCTATGATACAATGGTTATTAAAGTACACGTTTTTTCTATTGAGGGAATTCATCCAAAACATAATCATGATAAGTTAAGTATTCTAGAATCTTTTATGTGTTATTTTACTCAAGGTGATTCAATATATCTAAATGTAATGGTTTTATATACTTCTATAGACAATGAAGAATTTAATGATGTTTTAGGTCACATTGATGGGTGTTTTTATTAGAGATGAACATCAAATAAATAACAAGAATTGGAATCTCTATTGAAAGTAGTTGAAATTGTATTAGAGAAAACCTATCCTTATAGTCCCATAAAATTTATATGATATTCAATTGAAAGAGAAAAAATAAACCCCTAACAATTGTAATATCCCATATTTCTCTAACAATGTGCCACTTTGATTATAGTCTAACATATTTTAGTTTTATTTTTTTAATTTTAATCCATGGTGGTTGAGCCATTCCATTGGTTATGTAGTGAATTTTCTGGGGGAAATGACCTAAATTTTGGAGTTTTTGTTTGATTAAATTAGTGGATTCTTCATATAAATGTTTCAAAGTTATAAAATGGATTGTCTTCGGGCTCTGGTTGAGTCATAGTTTTTTTTTCATTTTCAATAGGATTTTATTCTTAGTACTACCTATAGGATATATTCACATTGTGTAATTAATTCACTGTGTGTATCAGTATCTCTGGTGAATCCACCAAACAATTTCATGATGTGAGTGTTTTACATGTTTGGAATTAATTTCATGTCATAAAAATAGATATCAATGTTATTTTAACTACTAGTGATGTATTTATTATTTTAAATACCACCCAATATATTCCAATCGTAAATATATGATTCACATCATGAATTATTGAACTGCAACTTTTTTTATGCTGAAGCCTAAAAATATTTCATTCACTATAAAACCTCTTCTCTCAGACCCTAGGGAAACTACATATGATTTTTGGGTGACTCCTTCCCTTATGGAAATATTAGTATAGTGTTTTATCTCTAGTGAGTTTCTTTGGTTTGGTTTTCTACTTTTATCAACTATCATATATTATAGAGAAGTGATATTCGTACCACTAATGAATTAAAATTTTATCTCCATTTCATTGGTGTCCCTATTTGAGGGTGTTTTTTGATCATCATATAATGGTATGTGTTCTAGATAAATCCACATTTCTTGATTCTATTTCTTAAAGTGTGTGACATACCATGTGATCACACATACACACCATGCATGATAACAAAACAAATAATGGGTGATGATGAATATATGTTTGGATAAATACATGGATTCCATTGGATCCATTTGTGTTAATAAAATAATTGGGGCCACCTTTTGGTTGAGGCTACCATTGAACCCTGATGAACTGCCTTTCAGATTAAAATATGAATTTGCATCACATGAAACCTCATGTGATTTATTATTATAGATTCACCTTGGAAAATAGATGATGTATTTAATGAAATTACTACAGATACATTCATATTATATAGTTTTTTACACTAGCATTAAAATTGATTTAGTTATAATTTTATAATAGAATGTGTAAATAAAAGATAAAGTCAATTGGTTGAATTGACCATTGTGGCTTAAGATGTTATGTGGTGTTATCCTTGTCATTTTTACTTGTATTGAGATTAAAATTGTTATTATTATATAGAATTATTAGACCTGTTTCAGGATGTAATTGTTATATATTGTACTTATCCCAATTTAATGTTATAATTATTATATGGCGGGCTTGTCCAAGATTCATGTTGCAATGATTATAAAGAGGGAATGGCCTAGTTTCCTTCTCTAATGCTTCTATAAAGGTCTTGACCCATTTTTATGAAAAAGTTATTATATAGAAGGATATTCCCAGTTATCTGACTATTTCCTATAATTTTGTTTACTATTGGAATGGTGAACTTAAATGCTCATAGGTATTCTAGCACGGTGCTGAAAGAGGTTAATAATTATGTTGTGTTTTTTTTGTTGAATTAATAATCAGGTTTGTCACTATCTTACATGGACTTTCTATCAAACTGGTTTTTTAGACATGGTGGCATGAAACTACTTAGTTTTACTCACACATTATTTGGTTCATTTCTGGGTACCCAAGATGGTTATATTGATGTGGGTTTTGAAAATGGGGAAAGACCTTATTGTTGACTAATCCTTGTTGGATGGTCTGGATGTTAGAGATGGGATCGATATGGGGTTTGGGACTGAGGTCATTTGAGTTTACCTATTTCATCATGGCCTATTACCTAAATAAATGTTAACATGAAATTTATTTGTATTTCAACCTTTCATTACATTATTATCATATTATTTAATTTTTTAATTGACATTGACTTCATGGTTTCACTTATTTTATACGGTCCTATTTCAACTTTTTTATTACTCTATAATTATTTCCTCTATTGTAGAAACACTAAAATAGGGGTTATAACTTCCCCACAAAGTTTATTACACCACATCTACTAGTAAAAAACCTCTAATGTATGAGAATGCACACTTGAGGTCACATAACATGCCTAATTTGGCCATGTTAGGGAGTGTTGGGAATAGTAACATCACATGAATGATCGTAATGTGGAATAAAAATGTTGAAGATGAATAAAAGAAAGATATTTAATTATTAATCCTTATATATCTAAGAAGTAATATTCCATAAAATAGTACTAGTTTGGTCTAACTCTATACTATATATTGATTGAACTAATTTTACTTGTAAAAGAAAGCATTTCATGATAATGCATCAAAAAAATTAATTCTAGATAAAATAATATTGGTAAATAGATTAAAAAATAAAGGAATAAAATATGGATATGGGAAAAATGGTCATCTATTATATTTAAACACAATTTAGTTAAAGTTAGTTAGAAATCGAATGATATGGGAAGGAAAATGGCATCTAAAGAATAATTCATGGATTTTATGTACTGTTATTTTCATAGTATTTGGTTAAATAAGGTGGATATCATTAAATAATAAAGGTGAATATCTCTCTAGTATCATGAATTTTAAGAAAAAATATTAATCTTTAAGGGACTAATTTTATGAATCATAAATGTATCTTAAGAATATTATCACTCTGGTAATGGTTTTTGATTTCAAAAGTTATGTATATATGTTCTCAAGCGATTTAGATGCCAAAGAATACATATCAATTATTATTTCAAGCTTGGGAGAAAAATAATTATTCTTGTACCATGATTAATCAGTTGAATATCATATAATTATATACTGTAATAAGTCTGTAAATTATATAAAGGGATCCAAGAACATGAGTAAAAAGTATAGTTAGTGATTTTTATCATACAAACACTACTATAGATCATGCTTTTAACAATGCTAGAAATTGGATTTAATAGTGATAAAAAGGAAGTATCAATATAAGAACCATTAAAATGTGTCCTATATAAGTGATAAAAGTCATAGATAAAGGGGGCCTTTATCAGTGCTTAAAAAATCATTGGTAAACTTTACCATTATCGATGCTATTTTTCTAGTGCTAATTGAATGTGATTTTTTTAATTGTTTGGACTATTCACACTCCCCCATTTTCAGCACCTATTCCCAACCTCTGTGAGTGTTTATCATCCTCCCCAAACTTAGAACACATGATTTCCCCACCCCCACCAATTTTTAGTGCTCATAATTCTGCTTTGTCTGCTCTTTTAGACTTCCCAACAAACTATTCTGCCCTACACGTGCCTAGATTCGAACCTTGGACCTTATTTATTCCATATTTGAAGATATTTCAATTTAATTATATATATATATATATATGAAATATTTATTGATATGTTTATATAATTATTTTGAAATATGTTTATAAATTATATATTTCGGTGTGTGTGATATACATACGTGTATTTATTTAAATATATTATATATTCATATTCATATACATATATTAGAATATAAATATAAATATGAATATGAATATATGTTTATTAATACACACATATATGTTTGTTTAAACTTTTTATACATATTTGTGAAATTCTATATTTATTTATATATTTTTATAATATAAAAGGTTATATATTGTTTTAAATAAAATAGATAACAATTAATTCTATATGACATATATAATTATTTTCAAGTACTTTTATAAAGACTTATATATATATTATATTTAGATATACATTTTATATATTAAATATATATTTATATGTCTATATATTTATATATATCTACATATAATTCTTTATTTAGATATAATTTTTTTATAATGTATTTATAAATATTTTCTATAAATAAATTTATGTAATATATTTAATGATAATTATATATTTATAAAATTAAATTTATTTATGATGTATTCACAAAATATATACACTTCCACAATTTACACACATGTTTACACACACATGTACACATTTATATATCACACATACACGCAAAAATATTTACATATATGTATTTATTTATATATGATATAATATACACATAAACATATATTATTTTATTTACACACATGTATTTATATAAATAAATTTCCTAAATATGTATATATATCACTCCCTAGATCTAGCCATCAAAAAAATGAATAATTGGCTAAAACAACGCTAAAATAGTGATGTTTTCCTAAGATCCATAAAAAAGGGAACCCCTTAACCAGTGGAAAAAAATATCTGATAAATGTGGACTTTTATCCGTGCTAAACTAGAAATGATAAAGTCCCAAATGTTTTCATGGGATTTTTGAGTTACAACACACTATTTTAGAAACCTATATATTGAAAATACATCATTTTATTCAAGTAAAATTACATCAAAAATACATAAAAACACTAGATTATATAAATTTAAATCAATTTGCAGTGCAACTACATTAGCAAGTACTATCATAAAAATTCAAGAACATAAATGTTTCATTTTTTCTAGCACCTAATCCCCTCTCAAAAAGACATGATCATGTTATTAGTTTTTGAAAAAAACCCAAACTCAAGAAAAATAATCCACCTGTATAATAAATAAATTCATATGTTAGTAATACTATAAAGAAATAAATTAAACATAATATGTAACAATACGTGAATAAAAAGTTAATTTTAAATAAAATGACACACTTAGGGGTTCACTAGTCACACTATGTGTCAGATTGAGCTGGGGTTGATTCCTATAGATAAAAAATTACGGACCATTGTCCTAATGTATTGAAACAATCTGAATATTTTTTTCTTAGTTTTGAGTATGTCACTAGTATTTTTTTAAAAAAATGTCATTTTAAACTAAAAAATGCACTTTTATTTATACTAGTCAAATTATAAGATAGTTTGATGTGAGACTAATTCTTACATGTGGAAAAAACCTTTATATTATTTTCCTATGGTATAAAAACAGTATGTGTTTTTTATCAGTTTTTAGTGGGGGATAGAAGTTATAAACTAAAACATAAATTTAATACTGATCACTAACACTTTGAGTCATACCGAGAACATTATCTATTAGATTAAGATGAAGTTGATTCCAAAAAAATTGACTTACAGATTGTTTTACTAATGTATAAAAACAATCCAAATAATTTTTCTTGGTTTCTGTAGGCACTTGAATTTTTTACTAAAGTGTATACATTAAATAAAAAGACACACTTTGAGTCATACTGATCACACCATGCATAATATTGTGGTTTAGATGATTCATAGACATCAAAAATGACTTTTCAATAATTTTCCTAATATATCCCAACAATATTAATGTATTTTCTATTTATTTTATATGTATCTTGTGTTTTTTACTAAAATATTATTTTAAACTGAAAACACACACTTTTATCCATACCCATCAAATCATGTGTCGATTTGATGTGAGACTGATTTCTACATGTCAAAAATGATCTATGAATTATTGCACTATATTATAAGGACTGTGGTAGTGTGTTTTCTATGTTTTTAGTGAGTAAAGCATGTTTTTAATTAAAATGTCAATTTTCAGCTAATAACGGTAGATTGAGTTATATCGAGCACACCATGTTTTGGATTAAAGTCAGATTCATTCCTAAACATCAAAAAGGACTTATGGATCATTTTCATAAGTTATGAAAATAATATGAATGTATTTTATTAATTTTGAGTATGTAACATTTCTTTTTTTATATAAATTTAAATTTTAAATAAAACGACACACTTGGAGTCATACCTTTCACACCACTCATTGGATTGAGGTGCCGCTAATTCCGATCTGTAAGAAATGAGTTTTTTATATTTTGATTCTAATGTATCAAAACAATCATAATTCATTTTCCTAGTTTTGAGTATTTCATATGTTTTTATACTAATATATTATTTTTAACTAAAAACACACACATTGAGTCATGGAAGTCACATCATGTGTTGGTCTGACATGAGACTTATTCCAATATATTTCAAATGAATTATGAATCATATTACTAAGTTATCAAGACAATCAAAGAAATTTTTATCAATTTTCTACCCATGACATGTTTTAAAAAAATATGTGAATTTTAAACTGATAATGGAAAATTCGAGTCACACTAAGCACACAGTGTAATAGATTGAACTATGAATGATTATTACACATCGACAACAACATATGGATCATTTTGTTAATGTTTCAAAACAATCCAAATGTGTTATTTTATTTTTTAGTATGTCACTTGAATTTTTCACTGAAATTTTATTTTAAACTAAAAATGTACACATTGAGTCATACTATTCACATCCCATGTTCGTTTGATGTGAGATTGATCCATACATATAATATGAAATAATAATTACTTTACTCAATTATAAAAATAATGAGAATGTGTTTACATGGTTCTCAGTAAGTGACACAGTTTTTGAACTAATAGTTTAATTTTAAATTGAAAACATGTACTTTGAGTCATAGTACTCACATCATGTGTTAGTTTATGTGATACATTTTCATATAGGTTATAAATGACTTATGAACCATTTTCCTAAATTATCAACACAATCAGAGCATTTCTCTCAGTTTTCAATGATTGACACACATTTTGAAGTAACATGTAAATTTTAATCATATAATAGACACTTTGAGTCATAATGTAGACACTATATATCATATTGTGATGAGGATGATTTATACATGTCATAAATTATTTATTCAGAGTTATCCTAATGTACCAAAAAATATAAATGTTTTTCCCAATTTTGAGTATGTCACAGGTCGTTTTTACTAAAATGTAACTTTTAATAAAAAATTCACACTTTTTGTCATGCCAGTCACAACGTGCATCGTATTGAGGTTAGTGTAATTCATACTTTTAAAATACGAATTATGGATTTTTTTTTCATAATGTATAAAATAAATATTAATGTGTTTTCTTAATTTTTAGTAATTCACTCTTGATTTTGAAAAAAAAATTCATTTTAAACTAAAAACATGCTCTTTGAGTCATACCTATAACATCATGTGCCATTATGATGTGATACTAATTCTTAAACATCAAAAATGACTTATTTATCAATTTACAAAGGTATTAAGACAATCTGATTGTGTTTAACTAGTTTTTAGTGGTTGAAATAAGTTTTGAACTAAAATTTAAATTTCATACAAATAACGATCTCATTGAGTTACACCAATAACACTATCTAATAGATCGATGTGTGTCTAATTGATACCTTTAAAAAATGACTTATGGATCATTTTTATAATGTATATAAATAATGATAATGTTTTTTTAGTATGGATTTATCCACTTTTCTTTTATACTAAAATTCCAATTTCAAATAAAAAGACACACATGGAGTCATACCAATCTCACCATGCATTGGATTGAGGTACATATGATTCTTACATGTCCAAAAAATTTATAGATAATTGTACTAAAGTATCAAAATAATCCAAATAATTTTTCTTGGTTTGGATTATTTCACCTATTTTTATACTAAAATGTCATTTTTATTAAAAAAACAAACTTTGAGTCAGGACAAAAAATCATGTTCCAGTCTGATGTGAGACTCATTCTTACATGTCATAATGAAATATGAATAGTTTTAAAAAATTATCAAGAGATTCCAAGTGTGGTTTCATGGTTTTCAGTCAATGATACATGTTTTGAACTAAAATGTCAATTTTAAAATGATAACGACAACTATAAGTCATATTATCCACACTGTGTATCTGATTATGAATGACTTATGGATCATTTTAAAAAATTATCAATATAACACGAATGTGTTTTCAATGTTATGAGTAAGTCACTTGTCATATTTTCCAAAATTTATGTCAATTTTCAATTAGAAGACACACATGGAGTCATACTAGTCACATCGTGTGTTTTATTGTGGTGTGGCTAATTCCTAAACCTAAAAAATGACCTATGGATTATTTTATTAAATTATCAATATAATATGAATGTTTTTTCTCTGTTTTGAGATTTTGATATCTGTTTTCATATAAAATGTAATTCAAATATAAAAAATATTGTATATGGGTCTTACAGAGGACATTTTTTATCAAATTGAGGTGAAGATGATTCAATATGTGACATGTTTTTTGAATTCAACTATCACCAAAGATATTGAAAAGAGAGAACATGTTGTATTTGGATAGAAGAAGAAACCCCATGGAACCTAAAACACTTCATGTTTCAAGAATCATGTGGTTTCCTCTTCCATGAAAAAGGAATATATTCACTATCTTCGGGATTTTTGAAGAATATTGAAAACAAAATGAACATCACATAATCAATCACCTTAACCTCAATTCAATACACAATGTGCTTTGTAGGACTCCAACTATATGTCTTCATTTTATAATTTACATTTTTGTTCAAAACAGAAATCACATAATCAAAACTGAGAAAACTTATTTAGATTGTTTTGATACTTTTGGAATATGATATGTATGTTATTTTGGTTGTGTAAGAATAATAATCACCTAAATCTAATATAGGTTGTTCCCATTATAACTCAAAGTGTTTGTTATCAGTCTAAAATTGACATTTTAGTTCAAAATTATTATCACTCTGTGAGAACCAAGAAAACACACTCATATTGTCTTGATATTTTAGGTAAACGATTGATAAGTCATTTGTGATGTGTAAGAATATTTTTTGCATCAAAATAACACAAAATGTGACTGGTATGACTCAAATTTCTTATTTTCAGTTTAAAATGAAATTTTAGTGAAAAAAATGTGACATACTCAAAACTGAGAAAACATTCTCAGAGGTTTCTAGGATGAATTTATGTACTTCCATTAATATCAAATGTCTATAATACTTATTAGCCACTAGGGATAGACTATATATGGGTTAGACCAATTTCACATTTGTGATGATGAAATTATCAGTAAATTAATTTTTATTTGTTATCTAATTGGTTTACTTATCCAATTTTGTTGTTATAATTTTATCTTTTTGAGGAATGGAAATACAACCGTGTTCTACCATATTGTTGAATGCATAAATGAATAAAAGGAAAATTGAATCATCATGAGTGAATCATCCTTGTTGAGGGCTTGAACAATGTACATGAAAAAATCATCTTTGTTGATGAAGTATCTTCTACATTATCTTAATTAAAATTTAATAATAAAGTATTAGATCAAAGTTATAAGGAAACAAACTAAAAATGATGAAAACATGATGTGAAAATCCACCAAATAAGTAGTAGGTGGTCACATATTTATGATATATGTGTAAATTCTGACACCAGGTATGCTTCATATTCATTTATAAAAATATATATTTCATTTTTTGAATATAAGGACCTTAAATCGTCTTATTATCACTAGACAAATATAAATGGACAAATTATTAATAAAATTTTTAAATTAAATTCTAACTATCATTGAAAATACTTCATTGGGGATTCTAGTTTTTTATGGTATATGATATACTTGATAAATTTTTTAAAAAAACTACAATCATTATAATTTATTTGTTTTAGAAACTCCAGAAACATTGAAAAAATAATTACTTTTTTATATTATTTTTGATATTGAAATATTTTAATATGTACCCTAATACTTATCCATTTATAGAAGTGTATAGGCTCCTTAAGCTCATGAACTGTCCTTGTTCCCTATATTTTACAGAATTTAAACACCACCCTATCTTAAGATAAACCACCTTAAAACATACTTTTAAACAAATATCTTGACTTTTAGTTCTAAAATGTTTTATTTAGTGTATTATAAATTGAAAATTTTCATCACAAGTGTAACAACTCAAGATTCCATGGAACACCTCTCTTTGAATAATACAATAGCGTGTGTTGTATGCAACTTCGAGTTCTAACACACACCACAACCAATCAAACTATCCTTTATGAAAAGTAATACCCACTTTTTGAAATTTTATAAATTTTATCTTTCAAAATGGACTTCATTTTTTGATTCGAAATATCAAAATTTTCTTAGGGTGAATTTTTTGTATTTTTCTGAAAACACTCAATTTTTTATGAATAGTGAAAAAGCACTGAGTTATAGTATAAAACCAAATTTTTATTTAAATAACTATTTATTTTATTTAAATTTAATTAAGGTCAAAATAGATAAATAATACCTATATAAGTTCAATGTAATTAATTGGAGTTAGTTTAGAATAATTTTAGATATATAAAAAAATTTTGGAACTTTTCACCGTCTTTTACCCACCTCCTAGGAGAATGTGGAAATTCACATTAAACATAATTTTACCGCTTCTGTGAGTGGAATTTCAAAAATCTGAGAGACACAGTTAATATAAAGGAGTAAAATGTGGTTTAATAAGATAAAAGTAATTTTTGTTGAATAGTAACATTTTACTTTTATTTTCCACGGTTTAAAGTAATTAGGGTAATTATGGGTAAAGATGATATTAATATTACCCTAACACATGTCCTAATTCTATTGGACAAGTTTATCTCGACCAAAAACAACCTTGGTAATAAAATATTATCATTTAGGTCCACTTGGGTTAGATTAATACATTTATTATTATTTAATTCAAAAAAGTGTTAAAAGCGATAAAATCAATGTTTAATAAATCAAACATTTTTAATATATGGTTATACATAAGATAAATTCGATTATAAATATTATTTAGAAATATAAAAATATTTCCTACATAATGGTATATTATTTATAATTTTTAGACATTAAATAACTTAATTTATTTATGACACAATGGTGATGCAGTAATTACCGAATTAATGAAATATTAAAATAATTGATATTATAAATATAAAAATAAATGTAATTTGAGAAATTTTATGAATTACACTAATTTTAATGTTATATTTGACATATTATTATTGTTTATATAAATTTTATTTAAAGTGATAATGCTGTTATGAAATAATCAAAAAACAAAATATCCAATAGTGTCAAAATAGACATAAACATGTTTTTAAAAAAATATTATATTATTAATTGATATTCTATTCCTAAAAATATATGGTTCAGCCATAGGACTTATATAATGATAGGTGTATCATTAATTGACCACTTGGGGGGTCGCTTGGAGGTATATAGTGAGTTTATTAACTATATAATATTAAAATACAAAGAGACATGGTAAATGTCAACCTATTTAACTAAGAGTTAAATATAAATTATAAGGTTATATGTGCCCCAAACCTGTCTAAAATCAATTGGTTGAAAGGATTTCGACCCATCCCCACCTTAACTTTTAAATAATCCACTTTTGAGCCATTAGAAACCGAATATGAATTTATTATAAAATAATATTTCTAGCTTTTCCAAAAGTGACCCTCACCCCTCTTATAAAAGGGCACTCCCACTTCTCTCTAATTTACACATTAAAATGCTTTTGGATCGGCCAACCCCTGACCAAATATCCTCCCAACTTCCCTAAATTTAACCTAGAGGCCTTAGTTTTATCAGAAATCCAACATATGTATCCCTTTTGATCAAATCAAAAGGAAGAACCCGAAGAAGCAGTAATGATTTCACCACCCTCTTTCAAGATCATTTCTTCTTCAACTTCTTCTTTCCTTTTTATTTACATTCTAAAGTAATAATTCTAGTATCTTATATATACTGTGATGTTTTTATAAATATGGTACAACCAAATTAATTATTATATCCATCCCTCGAATGACATGTCACCATACGTGCGTACGTATGACTAACCGTCTCCACGTCGTGGTGTAATTGTTATTCAAAACATTATTATATGGATGGGTATAATAATGATGTATAATTCATGTAAATAATAAATATAACATGATAATGAATCTGTATATACTATATACCATCCAATTATATATTATTTTAATATCAAAATAATGATATTGTCGCTCGTGCGTACGTATGGACTACCGTCTCCACGAACGCGATGAGATTCATTCCCCATCGTATCCATTCAAGACTAAATTTAATTTGATGATTAAAAGTAATTTTTAAAGACATGATATCATTATGGATATGAATAATATACATCCCATCCATAATAAATATGACTCACTTAACAAATAATATAAAGGAAAACGATTCCGTTAACACCCAAAATGATGATAATACTAAGATATTATTAACAAATAAAGGTTAAAAGATAAAATATTATTTCATATTATTGTATATGATTCTTGTAGAATTCAATAACAATTATTTTACCATTATACAGAATGTTAACCTACCCCTAACCAAGGAAATGTACATGTTAAGGGTTTATTTCACAATCTCTTCATTATCCGAGGTTGTTTGTACGTAATTATCTACTAAGACCTCTTTATCATCCACATCCATGTTTCCTAAAAATGTATTTTAATTTTTTTTTACTATTTTACAGAATATGGGTTAAATTCATTTATACCCTTGTTTTACTTTTTATAAGATGTTTAAAAAGAAATCTTTTGGTCGTTTTCCAAACAAGGTCCTTTTTAACCTTTTTGATAGAATTTAGGTAAGAATGTCTTTTTTCAACCGTAATAAAATAACCAAAGCTTCCCTTAAAATATTATAAGGATATTTTAAAAGTAAATGTTTTATTTTTATGAGACTTTTAAATGATTAAAAAAAGAGATATTTCTCTCAAATAGTTTTGATTTCATCTATGTCAACATCCTTTGATTGATTTTAAGCTTATTTGAAGTTGATTTATTATGATACAAAAATTCCATATTATATTGAAGGTTTTGTGATATGTTTGACTATGGATGGGTTATTTCTATTCCATTCGTGGTTTATGGAGAAAGTATTGACATTTCGTATGCTAGTTTTAATACGAATGTTTGTGTTATGTTTAAACCTATTCATAGGACGAATGTATTGAACTTAATAAGGGATGGGTTGAGCCTTCTATAGCTCCTCGATGCATCGGTAGGTGTCATGAGACAAACTAGTGTCTTGAACAAGGCCTTGACAAAATATTATTTGTAGTCTTGGAACAAGGCCTTGACTATGTGTTTATAATAGCCTGACATTATGAATTCCATCATTATGAAAGTGGTTATTGATATTGCATGTGATTATTCGACTAGTAGAATATCCACGTGAATATGTAAATGGAATTATTTCATTTTATCATTGCCATATTATGTTGAAGTTCAATATTAAAAGGATTTTGGATTAGTTATACATTGCCTTAAATGTTTATTCTTATTTGTGAATGTTTCCTCTATATTTTTATCCTTATTGGGAATTTGAGCTCACCCCTTTCAATGTTTTATTTTTTCCAGGATGTGAAGAAGTATTTTATGAATGACATGTTGGGATAGTATAAGGGGATATGAGTGTGGTGACAAGATGTTGTTTTAGTTTTCACTTTATGATGTAATTTAAACTTTATGAATGTATCTAGTTATTCCAAGGCTACTAAACTAATTGGTCTTTTGAGACTTGATCTTTTGTGATCATGCCAATGTTATATAATAATGCAATGACTCTGGGTAATAGGGGTCAGGGTGTTACAGTTGGTATCAGAGAAAGTTTAGTACAATCTTTGGAAACTAGATTTAGATAAACATTGATTAGAGCACATAGACCTAAGATGGACATTGAGGATTAGTATAGAAGAACTTCCTAGAATTTTGGTATTGAAGATATTTTGTGAGTTTTATGAGAAATACATCCCTATCTGGATACGAGTTGGTAGAGGTGGATCTAGTATAGATGTACCTAGGGGTAAAAACCGAAAACACCGCTTTGAGCTAGACTCGAACGGGAACTGGTGCATGATAATGGGCCTTGCTACACTCTTGGTTACGACACTCTAGGGGGATATTATTAGGATAATTATCATTTTCTTTACAAATAATTATTAAGGGTTTATGAGTATATACTTCCTCAATGAAAACAATTTTTTTTGATTAGGGATTATATCCATAAATAGTTTAATTTATGTTATGTGTTTTACAAATATGGAATTATGTATTTTGATTCATAAATTGATCTAGTTTATGCCGTTGTTTAGAAATGGCTCCCTATAGAAGGAATAGAAACTGTATCAATGGACACACTCCATGTAGGGATTTCCCTCTTACTCAAGATAATTATAGTGGAGCTACTGATGCAACTGGTGCTGATCAGCTAATCACCATAATGGGACAACTCACTCAGGTTATGAATAATAACCTTACCCGTATGGATCACATGGAACCGAAGCATGGAGGATCAATGTTAAATCGCTTCATGACGCAACAACCACCAATATTTAATGGGAGTACAAATCCATTGGTAGCAGAGCAATGGATAAGTTCTCTAGAGAAAATATTTCAGGCATTGGGGAGTAGCGAGAGGGAAAAAGTTATCATGGTTGTTTACCGCCTCACTAGAGATGCTGATCAATGGTGGTCATTGATTCATAACATGAAGGAAGATGATGAAGTATCAAATATGGAATGGAGGGAGTTCAAAGATATATTTTTAGAAAAATACTTTCCTCGTGACCATCAAGAAGATATGGAAAGGAAATTTCTAAGTCTGAGACAAAAGGAGGATGAGAATTTCACAAAGTATGAGGCTAACTTTACAGGGTTAGCATGGTATACTGTAGATTATATATGTAACCCAATAAGTAAGAATGATCATTTCTGTGATTGGTTAAAACATTTTCTCCATCGAGCATTGGTCTCACAATCCTTCTCGTTATATGAAGATATTCTCTCGAGTGCTATCAAGACAGAAAAAGAATTCTCTAACTCTTATGAATTTAAATCCAAGAAAAAGAAGAATAGATCTGCTGGTCTCTCAGGAAATGGAAATAAGGGGCTGAAGGGAAAAGTTTAATATCCATCATATAGTAAATGTGGGAAGAAACACCCCGGTTCTTGCTTGAGGGGAATGAGAGTCTGTTACAAGTGTGGTGAAAAAGGCCACCAAGCTCGTGACTAAACGGGGATGAAAGAAGCTACTGATGTTCAATGATACAACTACAGGGAGATGGGAAATTTTGCAAATGAATGTCCTAAGCATTAGGGGAACTTACCTCAGAAAAGGCTAAGGGATCAAGGCCAAGCTTATGCTATCACTACTACTGAGTTAAAATCTTCGAAAGACATGGTGGCAAGAAACATAATGGTTTCCTCATGTTTAGAAAATGAAATATTTGATTCTGTATTATCACATTGTTTCATATCTTCCCAGTATTCTAAGAAAATTAGATATTTCCAATTTGATTTAAAAAGGGAGTTTTCAGTTAAAACTCATAACGGAAGTATCATTGCTACAATGTTCTATGGATCCGTCCCCATTAGGGTATATCAATGTTCTTTATCTGCTGATCTCATCATTATATCCATGATTGAATTTGATATAATCCTTGGTATGGATTGTCTTTTGGACCATAATGTGAAGATTTATTATAATACGAAGGATGTTACGATTTTGGATGATGATGATAAATAACACCTTATCTTTAGAGAAGAATCGTCACCACCTAATTCTTATCTAGATCCACCCCCAGTAGCTCAACTATATTCAATTATTGGGGAGGAAGAGAATGATATAACTGTGGGTAAGGAAAGTAATGTTCAAATAGGGGATGTACCTATTGTGAAAGAATATGTAGATGTGTTTCTGGAAGATTTACCTGGACATCCTCCAGAACAGGAAATTGTGTTTTCCATTGATTTAATTCCTGGATCAAGGCCCATATCAAAGACCCCTTAAAGAATGGACACTATGGAAGTAGTTGAACTAAAGAAACAACAATAGGAATTAAGTAATAAGGGATTTATTCGACCTACTGTTTCTCCATGGGTAGCCCCTGTCCTTTTTGTTAAGAAGAAAGACGGATATAAGAGGTTATGTATCGACTTTAGGTAAATCAATTATATAACAATAAAGAAAAAGTATCCCCTACCTCACATTGATGATTTATTTAACCAACTACATGGAGCTCAATACTTTTCAATGATTGACCTTCGATCAGGATACCATCAGTTGTGTGTGAAGAAGGAAGACATTCCGAAGACAGCATTTCGAACCAGGTACGGGCATTACGAGTTTACAGTAATTACTTTTGGGATGACTAATGCACCCTTTGTATTCATGGATCTAATGCATAGAGTTTTCAAGGAATATCTCGATGATTTTGTGGTGGTATTTATTGATGATATCTTTGTATATTCCAAAATCTATTAAGATCATGAAAACCACTTGCGCATTATCCTAAAGACTCTTAGAAGACATGAATTATATGGGATGTTTAGAAAGTGTGAATTATGTTGTCAGGAGATCTCTTTTCTTGGCTATATTGTCTCTAAGTATGGGATTTCTTTTGATCCTTTTAAGACCAAGTCATTCCATGAATGGCCATCCATGACGAGTATAACTGAGGTATGCTATTTTATTGTTTTAGCTGGTTATTATCGGCATTTGTCAAGAATTTTTCCTGATTGGCTAACCCACTAATGAAGCTCACATGTAAAAGGGTTAAATTTGTTTAGACAAATAGTGTGAAGAATGTTTTGAAGAACTGAAGAGAAGATTAGTCAATGCTATTATATTTTCTATACCATCGGGGAATGATGGGTTTATTATTTAGAGAGATGCATCAAAGAAAGGAATTGGTTGTGTCCCTATGAAGAATGGTAGAGTTATTGCTTATGCATCACGACAGCTGAAAATTCATGAGCAAAACTATCCTACTAATGATCTTGAGTTAGCAGTTGTAATCTCTACCTTGAAGATTTGGAGATACTACCTGTGACATATATACCGATCACAATAGTTTGAAGTACATTTTCTCATAGAAAGAACTCAACATGAGGCAAAGGTGATGGCATGAACTTCTGAAGTATTATCATTGCACGATACACTACCACCCGGGGAAGGAAAATAAGGTGGCATGTTCTTTGAGTTGAAAAGATCATGGAGTTATGAATAAGATGATAATTTAAAGGGATCCTATTTTCATGGATCTAGTGAAGATGTATATGGGAATTACCATTGAAGGTGAAACATCAATGCTTTTTTAAATGGTTGCCAAACCATCTTTACTAGAAAGGATTAAGAGTTCTCAGACCGATGATGAAGAATTTCAAAAGAAGATTGAAGCTGTGAATGATGGGAGATTGAGAGACGTTGTGTATGAGGAAGGACTTTTGAAATTTGGGAAGAGACTTTTTGTTCCCGGATATACCTGATCTGAAAAGGTAATTGTTAGATGATGATCATAGTTCCATTTTATCTATACACCCTGGGAGCACCAAAAATATATAAAGAGTTGAAGGAACATTTTTGGTGGGACAACATGAAGAGGGAGATTGCTGATTTTGTGTCAAGATTTATGGTTTGTCAACAAGTGAGAGCTGGAAGGCAACAGCCTGAGGAGTCATGCAACCTCTTCCCATACCTGATTAGAAATGGAATAATATCATGACGGACTCTGTCATGGGACTACAAAAGACTCCGAGAAGGAATGATGCAATATGGGTCATTGTTGATCATCTTACCAAGTAAGCACATTTTCATGATATAAGAGAAGATCAACCACTTGAATGTCTAGAAGAACTATATATTAATGAAGTTGCGAGACTTCATGGAGTACCAATATCGATTGTTTTTTATAGTGATCCCTGTTTTACTTCAAGATTCTGGAAATGTCTTCCGAAATCCTTGGATACTGAACTTCGTTTGAGCACTGCCTACCACCCTCAAAGAGATGGAAAATTAGAACGGACTATTCAAACATTAGAAGAAATGTTGAGATCATGCTCACTTGCCTTTTAGGGTATGTGGGATCAATATTTACCTCCGGTAGAATTTTCCTATAACAATAGCTTCCATTCAAGTATTCAGATGGCACCATATGAAGCGTTATAAATAAAGAGATGTCGCACACCAACCTGTTGGGATGACGTTGGTGAAAGAAAACTTGTAGGACCAGAACTGGTGGAGGAAACGATGGAAAAGGTGAAGGTAATCCAAAACCACATCAAAGAATCTCAAAGTAGGCAGAAGAGCTATACTGACAACTGAAGGAAGGATTTGGAATTTCAGTTGGGAGATCATGTTTTCATGAAGGTATCTCCATAGAAGGGACTTATACATTTCAGTAAGAACGGTAAATTGAGTCCTAGGTACATCGTACATTTTGAAATTCTAGAACAAATTGGGGCTATAGCTTACCATCTGGCAATGCCGCAAAATCTCTCCAAAGTTCACGATGTGTTCCACGTATCACTGTTGAGAAAATAAATGCCTGACCCAACGCATGTACTCACCTATGAGGAATTAGAACTGGAACCTGATCTGCCTTATTTCGAAGATCCTGTCAAGATTCTTGATACGAGAGAACAAGTGTTGAGAAACCGGACGACTCATCTGGTAAAAGTTCTATGGAGAAATCATTAGATGGAAGAGGCAACGTGGGAACCCGAGGAAATTTTGATGAAGAACTACCCAAGTCTTTTTATGCAGTAATATTATAGAAATTTCGAGGAAGAAATTATTTGAAGGAGGGGAGAACGTGATACCCAAAGCTTCCACAGTACGCTTCTCTTTGAATAATACAGTAGCTTGTGTTGTACGCAACATCGAGTTCTAACACACACCAAAACCAATCAAACTAGCCATTATGAATAGTAATACCCACTTTTGGAAATTTCATAAATTTTATCATTCAAAATGGACTTAGTTTTTGGATTTGGAATATTGAAATTAGCATAGGGTGATTTTTTGGTATTTTTCTGAAAACACTCAAATTTTGATGAATAGTGAAAAAACACTAAGTTATAGTTTAAAACTAAATTTTTATTTAAATAATTATTTATTTTATTTAAATTTTATTATGTTCAAAATAGATACATAATACCTATATAAGTTCAATGTAATTAATTGGAGTTAGTTTAGAATAATTTTAGAGATATAAAAATTTTATGGAACTTTTCACCGTCTTTTACCCACATCCTAGGAGAATTTGGAAATTCACATAAAAGTTAATTTTATCTCTTTTTTGAGTGGAATTTCAATAATTGGCGAGGCAGGGTTAATATCAATGATTAAAATGTGGTTCAATAAGATAAAAATAATTTTTGGTGAATGGAAAATTTTTACTTTTATTTACCCCGATTAAAAGTAAATAGGATAATTAAGGGTAAAAATGATATTAATATTACACTAACACATGTCCTAATTCTATTGGATATGTGTATCTTGACCAAAAAAAACCTTATGAAAAAAATATTAGGTCCACCGGGATTAGATTTGGACATTCATTATTATTTAATTCAAAGAAGTCTTAAAAGAGATAAAATCAAAGTTTAATAACAAAAACATTTTTAATATAGGGTTATACATAAGATAAATTCGATTATAAATATTTATTAAAAAAATAAGAAGATTTCCTACATAATTGTATTTTATTTATAATTTTTAGACATTAAATAATTTAATTTATTTATGACACAATGGTTATGCAGTGATTACCTAATTAATGAAATATTAAAATAATTGATAATATAAATCTCAAAATTAATGTAATTTGGGACTTTTAATGAATTACACTGATTTTATAGGTTAATTGGACATATAAGATTGGTTATATAAATTTTATTCTAAGTAATAATGTTGTTATGAAATTATCAAAAACAAAATACCCAATAGTGTCAAAATTGACATAAAAGAGTTTTTAAAACAAATATTATATTATTAATTGATATTCTATTCCAAAAAATCTAAGGATCATCCAAAGGTATTATATAATGATAGATGTATAATTAATGGACCACTTTGGGGTCTCTTGGAGGTATATAGTAAGTTTATTAACTATATAATATAAAAATTAAAATAGACATGGTAAATGTCAAACTATTTAACAAAGTGTTAAATATAAATGAAAATGTTAATATAGTTATCCAAACCTGTCTAAAATAAATTTTTTGAAATTATTTCGACCCATACCCACCTTAACATTTAAAAAATCCACTTTGGAGCCATTAGAAAACGAATATGGATTTATTATAAAATAATATTTCAAGCTTTTCCAAAGGTTCCCCACACCCATCTTATAAAATGGCACTCCCCATTCTCTCTAATTTACACCATCAAAGCCTTTTGACTCATCCAACCCCTACCCAAAAATCCTCCCAAATTCCCTCACTTTAACCTAGAGGCATTATTTTGATCATAAGGAAACCTATGGAGCCCTTTTGATCAAATCAAAAAAAAGAACCCAAAGAAGAGGTAATGATTTCACCACCCTCTATCAAGTTCATTTCCTCTTCAACTTCTTCTTTCCTTGTTATTTCCATTCTAAAATAATAACTCCAATATCTTTTATACATAGTGATGTTATTATAAATATGGTACAACCAAATTCATTATTCTATCCATGCCTTGAATGAAATATCACCATAAGTTCGTACGTACGTCCTACCGTCTCCACGTCGTGGTGTAATTGTTATTCAAAACATTATTATTTGGATGGGTATAATAATGATGTATAATTCATGTAAATAATAAATATAACATGATAATTATTCTCTATATATGATATACCATCTAATTTTATATTATTTTAATATCAAAACAATGATATTGTCGCTCGTGCGTACGTACGGACTACTATCTCCACGAACGCGATGAGATTCATTCCCCATCGTATCCATTCAAGACTAAATTTCATTTTATGATTAAAAGTAATTTTTAGAGACACGATATCATTCTGGATATGAATAATATACATCCCATCCATAACAAATATGGCTCACATAACGAGGAATATAAAGGAAAACAAATCTGTTAACACCCGAAATGATGATAATACTTAGATATTATTAACAAATAAATGTTAAAAGATCATATATGATATCATATTATTTTATATGATTCTTGTATAATTTAAGAACAATTATTTCACCATTATACAGGAGGTTATCCTACCCTAAACCAAGTAAAAGTACAAGGTAATGGTTTACTTCACAATCTCTTCATTATCTGAGGCTGTTTATAAATAATTATCTACTGGGACCTCTTTATCATCCACATCCATGTTTCTTAAAAATGTATTTCAAAACATTCTTAATATTTTATAGAATATGGGTTAGTTTCATTCATTCCATTGTTTGACTTTTTATAAGAAGTTTATAAATGAATCTTTCAATTGTTTACCAAACAAGGTCCTTTTTAACCTTTTCGACAAAATTATGGTATGAATGTATTTTTCCGCCATTATAAAATCATCGAAGCTTCACCTTACAAGCTAATAAGGATATTTTCAAAGTAAATGTTTTATTTTTATGTGAATTTTAAATGATTTAAACAAAGGAGATATTTCTCTAACATAGTTTTGATTTCATCTATGTCAACATCCTATGATGGATTTTAAACTTATTTGTAGTTGATTTATTATGATACAAAACGTCCATATTGTATTGAAGGTTTTGTGATATGTTTGACTGTGGATGTGTTATTTTTATACCATTCATGGTTTATGGAGAAAGTATTGACATTTCGTATGCTAGTTTTAATACGAATGTTTATGTTATGTTTAAACCTATTCATATGAGGAATGCATTGGACTTAATAAGTGGCGAGTGGAGACCGCTATAGCTCCTTGATGCATCGGTAGGTCTCATGAGACAAACTAGTGTCTTGGTACAAGGCCTTGACAAAATATTATTTGTAGTCTTGGCACAAGTCCTTGACTATGTGGTTATGATAGTCTGGCATTATGCATTCCATCATTATAAAAGTGGTTATTGATATTGCATTTGATTATTCGACTAGTAGAATATCAATGTGAATAAGTAAATTGAAATAATTAATTTTATCTTTTCTATATTATGCTGAAGTTCAAGTTTAAAAGGCTTTTCTTTTAGTTAGACATTGCCTTAAATGTTTATGCTTATTTATGAAAGTTTCCACGATGTTATTATCTTTACTGGGAATTTTAGGTCACCCCTTTCAATGTTTTATTTTTCCTAGGATGTGAAGAAGTATTTTATGAATGACGTACAAGGATAGTATAAGGGGATATGAGTGTGGAGACAAGATGTTGTTGTAGTTTTCACTTTATGATGTAATGTAAACTTTATGAATATATCTAGTTATTCCAAGGTTACTAAACTAATTAGTCTTTCAAGACCTGATCTTTTGTGATAATGCCAATGTTATGTAATAATGCACCAACTCTAGGTAACTGGGGTCGGGGCATTACAACATGTGGTCATTTTTTTGGTATCTATGTAGTGAATCTAGAAAATAAATATTTGGAGTGTCAAACTTGACAACAATGAGTATCCAAATATATGAGAAAGAAAAATAAAAAAATGAAAGGATGGAAAATATATTTGTTAAGATTAAATTTTAGTGTTTTACCCATGTATCATTGTAAATAAGAATAATCATTTGACTCTAAGTTTGATTTCATACATTGTTGCTAATTTTTCCACTATTATATCTATTATATTTGATTCTATTGATATATCTTGTGTATAAGTGATTTAAGGAATAATGAGTCTGTATTTCTCTTCATAAGGATTTCTCTTCTAATAGTATTGAGATATAGTCCTGGAAAAATATTAATTTTATTTAGTAATAATTAATATAGTCGATTAGCTATTGGAAAAAATCATAAAATACAACTCATGTATAAATTTACAACTAGAACTCTTAGAAATTCATACTTGAGGATTTTATTTACATTATATGGGGAAATATTTTCTAGAATGGTCCCTCCCTACATTTTCTCTTCAAAATCAACTATGAAAAAACTGCCACTTTGGAATATTTTATCTGTATGACCCTTTAATGTTAAGAAATTTTGATGGTGAACAAGTGGGATCAAGGTAATTTAAGGAGGTATTTTTTTAGTCAGTTGATCATTTATATCATTTTTATTTGAAATTACATTTCTTTCCCATCCCTTTGTCTGTATGTAATAACATTCATTGTTCCAGACCTTTTCCCTTTTATTGATAGAAATTTTTCCTGAAAAATAAATTAGAAATGAATACCTCCTTATCAACATGTTATTTAAAGGAACTAATGACTATGCATTCAAAGTTCTAATAGATTGCTCAATTGTATGAATATACACAACATTAAGTGGAATATCTATCTCATTGCATGACTCTTGCGGTATTTTAATCACCACTCCCACATAACCTATTTGATGTTGTTTGTTGGGTAGAATATCCCCATGGATATTTTACCTGATTCCCCTCAAAAAAAGGTTATGGTATAGTTTTTATATAAAAATCAAAATAATTTTTTCCCTATATAAAATCCCTATAGGAAAGGTATAATTTTCTTCATGATTCACATTTTGATAAAAACAATTATGACAATATTGATTATCCCTTCTAAAATTTCTCTCTGAGGGGAATGGATCACCTCAATGCTGGCGGGGGTGGGATTATTCACATTGTGGATATTTTTTTGTTTTTTATTCTCTTTGATTCATGATGATAACATTTTATAAAAATTTATAATTTCAATTATGTTTTTATTCTATAGAATATAAACATTCTTTTATGTATTCCATTTTCTTATCTTTATCCCCCTATTCATTTTTTTCCCGAAATATGTTCGTGGTGACACCCAAAAACCCTCACCTTTGGCATGTAAATACTGATCTAGCTGCATCAAGGCCATAAATAGTATATATTCATTGGGTAAAGCTGATGCTGATTCTTGTGTCTGAGTGGGATGAAAAATATTTGAAAATAAATAATAATTATTATGTAATACCTATTTAAATCATTTTTTATTATGTCATACATACACATTATTCAGACACTTTTTTGTGTGTTTTGATTTATTAGTATCACCTATGTATCTACATGTTCCTTCTTCCAGGACACATGACATGGGATTGAAGTGGATTTAGATTTTGATTCTTCCATATTCCTATAAATTGAAGAACATAATTATGTTTTAGATTCATTTCACATAAAACTATAACAATATCATTTAAATTCATACAATTTATTTCATGTGATGTGTGCCCGATCCATACATTATTGTAGGGGTACATTGGATTCTCTACCAATTTCCCATATTCATCACTCAGTTTTAATTTCATAAATTATTGATTCATAATCTAAAGGATCAATACACATATTTTCCAACAATTTATTACTAGTCACAATGTATCTAAAAATATGTATCCTCATAGGAACCAATAAACGCATCCCATGCATCTTTGATTATCAGGTGTGTATAAAAACATAGTTGATGTGAGTTTATGTTCCCATTATTATCTCAAAAATTAAAGTTCATAAGAATTTTTTGAAAGACTTGGTGATCCTTTATAGAAACCATTAATAAGAATTTCATTTAGTGGTCATGTACTCAAATGCACTCTGTAAGGGATATTTTAGAGTATTTCAATGATTCATTGTTATGTTTTTTTGTTAATATAACTAAATTTTATCATAATTATACCCGAATCTCTTCCAAAATTATTGTGTTAACTATAGGAACTATATTGTTCCATGAATCTATATCAATCCCCACACGCTTACAAGTGGAGAGACCAATGAAACTACTAATCATGGACTTGATAGGGTTAAAAGTCTATCCACATTCATTCCACACAACCTCAAATTTGATTTCTTCACTTCTTGCATTAATAATTTGTTCTATCACCACCACACTATGACACTAATTTTTGTTGGTGCACTAGTTGTTCATATTATACCATTTCCTTAGTCTAAAAAACATTAATATGTTGTTCCCTTTGATTAGTAACATCAAGTTGTGCTTATTATTGTTTTTCCTATACATTGGGAGTTCTAGCAGGTGGAGAAACAAGTTGTTCCATATAATTAGGAGAATCATCAAATTCAAAATTTATTATCGTTATATTTGGTTGAAAATTTTATTGAGATTACATAGATACAGAAGAGAACATATAATAATTTAAGATGACTCAATGATGATTACAAAAACATATAACTTGATCACTGAAATATCCCTTAGGGTTGAAGGGATTTCACAACTCTATTGAGTATCCAAATACCTTCATTATAGTCTCCTATAAAATGCAAGACCCTATCAATGTTGGGAAATTTGTGAAATTGTTACGACATCCTAATGAAATGGTCATCCTGAGATGAATTTTCATTTGACACTTCAATGGTTTTGGTCGACAATAGAATAGTTGACCACTTTCATTTCTAAGGACATGGAACATAAAATACTTGTACATCATATGAATTCATCACAAACAATTATTCTTTGTACACTCAATCAATGAAATCCACTTCCATGAATCCCAGTTCATCAATTTTAATATAACTCCAATTATTATTCCCATTGTATTGAAAAAATGTCAGTTGAGATGTTGTACAATCCAACTCCCTTATTTTTTATGATTCCCAAGTATGAAATATATTTTTTAATTTGGATTTCTGTCCATGGTAAAATATACATACATCACATAATCCTCAAGTTTAACTATACTACTTTTCATGGTACTGCATTTATCATGTTCATTTTTATATAACAAATATCCAATAATTAAATAACCATTATATGATAATACATGCAGACACTGTCCTCTAACTAGATATCAAATTTTTTCTAAAACTGAATCATGATTTTCAACTTACTCTATAAATATATTATCTTGAAAAAACCCTATAATCTATTTATTATATGTATTTGGTATCTAACATTCATTCCTTGATGGATTCAAAAGGATAAGAATTTCATTATCTGTTTCAACTTATGAATAATCCTCTTAACTATTATGAGAAAAATAAATCTATTAATGATGATGATCTATAATTGCGATAAAGAAAATATCTATTCAATAAATTCCTTCTGCCTCAAGCCTTCTAGTGTGATGAGATTTCATTAAACCAATGATTTCCACACCAAAAAGGTAGTCGGTAAAGAATTTAATGTCTTCCTCAACACTATAAAACTCTATAGTAAAACATTCTGGATGACATTGTTTTTTGAAATTCCCTTTCAAAATATTAATATATAATTCAATGGGGTGCATTCATCTATAATTTATAGGACCACATAGTTTAATATCTTTTAACAAGTGAACCATCATGTGAACTGTCATATAAAATAATATTAGTGGGAATAAAATTCCTAATTCACATAATTGGATTAGAGTTTTCGTTTCTATAGTTATCCATTTCACGGGGATTATGACATTTATGAATATAGATTTCTAAAATAAATAGAAATTAGTTAATGTATGATGTAATTTATTTGAAATAATACAATATAAAGAAACTTTCATTAGATCTTGCATCAATGCATGATAGTCATGTGATTTTAGACTAGTTAACTTTAAATAACTCACTGAAGAGATATCTTTGATATTCATTGACTACCCTATTAGATCCATTACATCTTTCATGAATTTGAAAATTTTTTATCCCTCATTCCTAGAAATTTTGTAAGAATCAAGAGGGAGAAAATTTTTTTTTTTGCCTTTTAATGGATCTTACTGTTCATGTATTCTCATGCTAATCAAATCCAACCTAGCCTTAATTCTATCCATTGTTTTTTCGAGTGAATTTATTTTTGTTCAAATTAAAATATCTCATATATTATTTTCAACATTCATAACATCAAGAAAATTACTAACATAAAAAAATTCTTTTGTGGTAAATCAAAAAATAACAGATCACTTTTTATAATAATTTTTTATAAAGTTATTTCAAAAATGTTTTATGAAAGTCAATGTCTGTATCATTTTTTCTCAATTAGTTAATCACATGTTAGAGGATATTGTACTATATATTATTATTAACTCCCATCGAATGATGTAGTCCATGATGATTTCATAGGTCATAGGGGACGGAATTTGTGTTTCCCTAAAAACACAACAATCAATGAATGTTTCAACTTAATTTATTATGTACCATGTTCATAAATGTGATGCACTAGAGTAACTTTAATTATATATACTAACACATTTTTACAATAAGAGAATTCATTTATCATCCCGTACAAAATGGATCTCAATGTGAAATATTCATTTTTTAAGTATTATACAATATAACACTTGAATCCCACAATAATTTCAAATATGATATCAATTGATGAAAATAAAAATCAATATAATTACACCATTTTTTATTTATTATAAAAAAAGATAACATAGTGTACACTTTCTTCATGCATTACAATGGTGCAAAGTTATAATTTATCAAAATAATCATCCATGAGCTGTGAGTACTGCTTTGAAAACCAAAAGGTTTTAGTCAATCTGTAAATAGCGCAAGTCGAAGTTTTCTCTGATCGTTTAAAAATTCAAGATACTTGTGATCAATTATTATTCCTCTGAGGAGAGTGTGTTGGGTAAAAAAGTTTGCAATATTTATTTCTTGTATCTATTTGGCATGTCAATTTTCATGTAGTCTCCTCATTTCCATGTAGGTGCCTAAAACATGTAATTATTGGAATGTACAATAAAACTTCCATTGGACTCAATTAATATTTCTTATACTGAGAAGAACCAAACATTTCTATTTTTAAGTTAGTTTTCATCTTTAAGAAATAATATAAAATCATTTGGACATGTATTAACTCTTTTAAAGATTATACATATTGAACATAGAATTCATTTCGCAACATATGTCAGGCTTGGATGTTTAATATCATATGGGGTAATATCATTCAAGAGAGAATTTAGTTCAGTAAAACAAGTGTCACTCTATCTATTTACAACTTCTAAATTATCCATCTTCCATTTGGAGGAAAATGTTGTATTTTTAGCACAACTACCATACAATGAAATTTTTAACAACTATAACATCTCAAAAAAATTTGGAAAACTAGGAATTTCATCTTCTACTATAATTATGATATAATAAATATGATCTTCATCATCATTCAAACCTGTAACCACATCCTCGATATGGGCTTGTTCATTTTCCACCCATGTAATCATATCAGATGATCCATAAAAGGATGTGTTTTCCCATTCACGAGACACATTCTATTTTCCCAATGTTTAATCCAAAATTTATAATGTTGTTCTATTCTATATCATATCAGCTGTTCTTCTAACATTGGAAGTCTAATTGGTATTGAATTATAACAGCGTTAACACAGAAAAAGTATTTGATAAAGTTCATATGCATGCTATTTTTCAAATTTTATGAACTATTTTACTTCATAATCATAATCTTTTATCATATAATTGGCATCCGCCTATTTTTTATTCGTATCCATACAATTTGATTCAACAATATTAATATTAAACAATAAAATACACCAAAAGGGGTCTTTCAAAAAAGGATAACCCAACATTTATATGTTTCATATAATTTCAGTATGATTTGAAGTAAATTTGAAATTTAATTTAAGAAAATAATTACTGCACTTTTGGTAGGTGTTATCCTTTGAATTCATCCAAAATCATCATCAGTAATTGGAATGTGATGAATACTACAAAGAGTATTTCTAGCAATATAGGTTCATTTAAAAAATATATTGGAGATGATTTACAGACAAAAAAAATCAATAATATCTATTTGGGATTTGAAGAGGATGAGAATAACAATTAGCTCATTAAATATAAATGTTACTAGGATGGGGAAATTGTGAGTAACTAGACAGTTCTACATAGTTTTCTGTCTAACTTTTAAAAAAATAGCATCATTAGTCAAATACATATAAGGGGCCTCTTGATTGGTATGACTATGAGTTGGCTCAATTGGATGGACTTACACACACTCGTGATAAAATGGCTATTTTAGTTTCAAAATTCCAAGAAGGACTTTTTTTAATCAATGAAATGGAAAATGATTCTCATAGGATGACTGAATTTCAGTAGTTCTTAGCTTCCTCTAAGGACAAGGTTATGGGAGTTGGGTCACGATGGATATCCTATGTGTAGGATAGATTTAGTGAAAATCCCTTTCCAATGTGTCATTATCAATCTACATTGAGCATGAAGATAGATCTTGTGAATCTAGGTGTTCACTAAAAGCTTATATGACCTTATAAATATAGATAACACCATTTATCCTTACACATAATAAATATATAAATATTGATAACACTCATCCCATTACATTTATAAATATGGATACCACTCAACTTTTTGAAACATATTTTAATGAGTATTTAAAATGTTAAAGGAAATTAGGATATGAATGTATCAAGAACTTAATCAATAATAAAGGTTAATTTCATAAATAATGTAAAATAAATAGTGTATAATTTATTTATCTCTCATTCCAAGTGCTAAATTACCACTACTGTTGAATACTTAAAAAGTATTGTCCTTCAGAAAGGTAAAACTATATACCCCCATATAATATTTTTCTTCAGTACTTTCTTTTTTATAATATCCCTAAGCATTTGAATATGGTATTAGTTCATTGAATATTTTTATATCTTTTAATGTACCTTATGTTTTGTTACATTGGATGGTTTTATTTTATGATACAAATGTATTACAATGTTTCCCATTTCATGTTTCATACAAAATAAAAAAAATGAAATCCTTAACATTATGATATCTCAAGGTTGGTTTTTTTCTTAAATTGGAGGTTTATTTCCCTTCCATTGAATCAAAATTATTTCTATGTATTTCTTTGGGTTGGTAAACGCCTCTTACCTCTCATATTCACATAGATATGGGATGAAATCCATATGGATTTGAGTGGATTTATGTAATATTGAACAATTTTTGTTTAGGGTGACTTGTTAATTTATCTCATATGGAGTTTGAGGGTTATTTAGAAGTTGTTTTCTATTTATGATTAGTTATAGATACACCTTTGGTATATTCATATTTATTTTCAATGAACGTTACATTGTACATGTTTACACCTTGGAATTCAAATTGGTAATATTGTTTATTTAAAATTTTCCCCTAATAATGTTTTGGTTATGTTCGTCAAAGTTCTATGAACACATATCCAGATTTTACTTGTGTAGATCCTTAATTTTTTTTCTATATGGTAGTTAATGTTTGGGATGTTTAAAAGAAGGGTTATATGTTTATTTTTAATTTATGATGCATCAATCCATTTTCTAAATATCTTTTTGAATTTATTTATTTTTACCTGATTATGATACAAAATTATATTAATCATTGAAAAAAATGACCTGAATAAGTTATAGGTAAATATATTTTTAGAAAATAATCAATGATTTATCCATTTGAAATAAAATTGTTAATAAAAAATCCAACTATAATCATCAAAATATAAAATAAAAAAAACTACAATTTTATGATGATTTTATAGAAATTTAAACATGCATATGTCTCACAATTTCAAAACCATATGAGATATGTCGTAATGTTTTTATAATAGAGTAAAAAAGTACCCCTAATTCCTCAAATAGATGTCAATGAAAAATTGTAATTATCAATAATTGAATAAAAGACCAAATTTATTGAAAAATATTATCAAGAAGATAAACTAGTGTTAGTTCAGTTAGTTGGAGTTCTGAAACAGTAGAAGAACCGAGCATATAAATTCTCATTGCTTTGGATTGGTTTTGATATAAATATTGTAATTTGACCTAATCATTCTAACTATGTACACAATGTGAATGTATTGTATGAGAATATAAAATGAGGTTCTCTAGAAAAAAATGAAGTGAGTGGTCAGCCATCAAAGCATCAATTGATTGTTTTTTCACATGACTAGATACAGTTAGACAGGAATAAGGTCATGTTCATAGTCTGGATTGATATTAATGAGGATAATTAATAGTCATATACCTTATATGTTGAGAGGATTCATTTTTTGAGAATCATGAGGAAAAAATGGGGGTTGGATTCCATGAAGGCTTCAACGCTGCAAGAGAGGACTCTATTGGGTTTCTTTTTAAAAGATTAGATAAGGAATTTACCACACTTTCAAAAAAGAATTTATAATGTGTAGTTTTATCAGTGTTAAAATTGTATTTGAAGATAAAAATTATCTATATCAGTGCAATAATTTTAGAGCTGATAAAGAAATGTTTTTAAAGAACTTTATTAATGCTGATATAACTAAATATTCATTAGTGCTAATAAAGCATTAATAATGACCTAATTATAGTAATATAATGAAAATAATTATAAAATTTAAATGTATATAATTATTAATAAATACAATATTATTTGAATATATGTATTATAATTTTCTAATATTTTGAATATATGTATTTAATTATTTGTACACATAATTATAAATTAATATATATAAAACTATTTTGTACATAATTATAAATATATTATTATTATTTTATATATTTATGTATAATTATATATGAATATATATATATATTTTTATTAATATATAAATATATATCATTATTAATATAATAAATATATTTATTATTTAAATATATTTATTATATTTTATATTGTTTTAAAAAGATATTTAATTGATTATAAATATATTTATAAATAATTAAGTATATAAAATATATATATAATTATAAATATATAATTATAATTATATATAATTATATATATTTATATATATTTATATAATAATATATATACATATTAATATATAAAGATATACAATTATAAATATAATGAATACATTTATTATAATTTTATAATTATATTTATATAATTAAAAATATAAATTTAAATAAATATATGTAAAATGTATTGGTAATAGAATAGTGCGAACCTTGGGAAAATCCATGGTCTCAGAAGATTTATTAACAAAAAGATGATATAAGTAAATAATGTAGGAAGCTATGATGTCAAAATTACACAAAAGTTTCACCAAAACAGAGAACCTTCAAGGATCATCTTCTTTTATGTCGACCACTCCTTCCCCACGATCTAGTCCGGATCCTTCGGTGCGTTCATCTTTTCCCATTTTGACGATCTTACCAATAGTTATCTTGATCATCCATACGTGTCGATTCATCTTCCTCAGTATGGGACTCTGTATCTTGATATCTAAAAAAATAATTTTTTGTGGTACCAAAATAGAACTATCATGGAAATTATTGGACACTTCGTGAAAAAGTTTTTTTATTTGAGATATTTATGATAAATCAACAAAGGATACTCTATTTTTATTCAGGTTTGATAATATTGGGATATTGGCATCCATAGAAGTTTCCATCTCATTTTCTGTTATATCACCCTTTCCTTTTTAAATGATTTTTGAAAAAAGAATCAATATCCCTCACCAAACATTAAGAGGACATCATTGCATACAACTCATTCGGATCATCATTGTGCATCTACTTCTATTCAACCACATCAGGTTGCAAAGATAAGTCCTAGGTAAGAAAATATGAGTAAGATATTGGGTTTATAGGCGAAACCAATTAAAAACTCTCTTCATCCATAACCATCACTATACCATTCCCATTGGTAGTGAAAAGTGAATCCTAACTCATTTCATGATCAACATCTTTTATGATAGTGTCCTCATAATCTGACTTCCTAGAGTAATCCATTTTCTTCAATGTAGCATTATTACTCTCACATATATTCTCAATGTTCACTTTTTCAACAACATTGTCCCATGAAATCCGGAAATAAGGTGATGGGTCCCCTCTCTTTCCACCATCATCATTATTAATACTAGATGCAGTATCATCTACCTAATTTTGCTTCACACTAGTGATCATTCCATCACCTAGAGAGACCCTCTCCAGATTGATCAACAATTTTCCTTTTTCAGAACCTATAGGACACGAGGTCTACCTAAGAGTATATGCATACAATACTATCCATACATGAACCTATTTGTCCACACCACCATTTCCATCATCTAATCTATAAGGATCCAAGTTCCTTGCTAACAGATTCATCCCATGTTTGTATATTTAGCCGGCAACAGTAGAATTAATATCAGGCATATATCTATAATCACCACTAAGGTTTTCATTTCTCCTATATACTGAAAAAATAATATTCCTTCGACATTTCTCAGAAAAATTACCAATGGATTTAAATGTTCCACAAAAACCTCATTCAATATCACGTTCAACAAATAATTCTATATGATTCTCGCTAAAAACCAAGATTACAGATTGAATCAAGGTAATGGAGAAATCTACCAAGATAAGCACCCCTGAAAAACCCAGATATAGATCACACTCTTTCTCTCTATGAATCTTGATAGGGATGATAATGGAAAATGAAACAACTAATAACATTTTAGGTTTCTAGAATAATATTCTCAAACTACATATACAAACCTAACATTGGGAAACTAATTTGTTTACCTTTTCAAGATCTATGAGGAGATTCAAGTCATATATCTTAATAAATTACAGTTTTATAGGAATGAGACCACTGACATGTGCTCTGATCCTATGATCCTGTGAGGGTAGTACAAGGAGAATGAACCCCCAACCAAACAAAATGATATTCCTACCATTGAAACCCCATTTGAAAAGAAGATGGAACCTAAAATCTTAAAGATTCCAAAAATTTTCCACCTATGGAATTACAAGATGCGCTAGGATCAAGGGTAGCCATGATCCATTACGAGTGATTCTATTTTATGACATAACATATTCACAGCTGAGTTCTGAGATGAATATTCAATTCTCATCCCCTTACACCGCAGATCAAGGAATATACTATTTACACTTGATGAGAAGTCTTAAAATTACGAGGACCTATGGAGGGGAACTCTGTCTAGAAAATCGAGTTCAAGATCTTAGGGAAGCACCAATTCAAAATATAAACTCTAGAAAAATCCAAGGGAACCATGATCTCTTGACACCAACACTACCATCCTCTCCAAATAGTATTTATATATAATTATAAATATGATATATATATATATATATATATTAATTTCTTGGGTTATAGATACATAAAAAACAAAGACATCTCAACTCCATTGGGTACGTCATATACCCCCATGGCTGACCCACCCATTAATGACCCATAGAACCATACCGTTATTTTCTTGAAAGGCTTGTAACCTAGAAACCCATTGATCCAATTATGACTTCATCAGTCTGTAACACTATATTTATCACTGAATTATCCAATAATACAAACAAAATGACGGACTCCATCCACTATTGAATTTCCAAACATCCTGGAAGTGCCTCTAATAACAACTGGACCACCACCCACTCCATCAATTGGGGGTCCACCGATCACATTAAATCAATGGGAATTCATCCATGAGTCTCTACACAAACTTGATTACCTCTAGATGCATCATTATCCCCACCACTTTGCATCATTGCACCTCCACTGAATGATGCAGAGATATCTGACTATCATCGAATTCAGTCTAGTGTCCTCTCTTGTCACATTTATGTTGGAGTTCATCCCGCACATGGGTGTTTCCATATTTGAGATATATTTTGGAGTTGAAATATCTTTTATCATATCACACAGATAAGGCAACATGTGTATCTCATGAGGATATATATCTTTTATATAGATGAGATAAGTGTTTCAAAATTAAAAAGGTAGATACATGGGGATTTATAGATATAAGATATAATATTTCATATCTTATCTACAATTTTAAAAAATAAAAAATTAATTCTTTCAAAGGGGAAGAAGATGGTGATGAAAAAAATGAGAGTTTCTCATGATGTATTCCACCGAGATCAAGAGAAAAGGGGTCACCGCATTTGTGGTAGTCTGTGTGGGTCATCATCAATGGATAACAAGGAATTGATGGTGGATTTATGATGTGATGAGATACCATGTGTTTGTGCGTCTCACCTCACAAAATTAGGCATGATGCAGTTATGGTTTCAAGAGCGGTTTTAAGATCATCAACCTTCTGATCTACTCTAATCTGATCAGCTATCATCTACAGAGGTATTTGATTTGATCCTGGAGCCTTTTCATCTACACCTTTTATTCAGAAAGTGAACACCTATTTTTATGGTCATATGAATGTTAATCTATATGATTGTATTCATTAAGAATAAATCTCATTAAAGTCATTATGTATTAATGAATTATTTAATTTATTCACATAATAATAAAATATACACATAATAACTATCCTTTAAAAAACATGACTTTATAACATTGAATGATTTTATGTATTTTTAAACTAATTAGTAATCGATACTTGAATTATTATTCATTTGATAATGTGTAAAAAATAATTTTCATTAAATTAACTACATTTAATATGATGAATTAATCTTTTAAAAATAAATTAATATCTAATAAAAACAATAATTTTAAGTAAATAATTTTTATTTTACAATGAGTAATTAAAATATTATCCCTTAATTTTCGATAATATTCGATGTTATTATGTTATATTAATTATAATTTTAGGGATTATGTCAATAAATTTTATTTCTTACATTCAATAATATTAATAAATTAAAAAAATATTAATTCAAAAAAACAATATCGTTAGAATCAATTTTATTTTCATTAAGTTAATTAGAATCTTTTAATTCATTAAAAAATAATTGATTTTATTTTAATTTAATTATTTATTATAAAATTTTATATTTTAAATATTTAAATAAAATTTTAAATGTTTACTATATACAGGTAATTATGAACTTGAAAAATATTTTCTTGTATTTTGAAAAATTATTGCATATCCTTTAAAATGGTAATATAATGTGTCTATTACCCCTGTTGAATTCTATATATTTATTACATTATAGCATTATAAATCACAATTCACATTCGAATAGTTTTAATTTTGGATTCAATAAATACTTTATACAATCATGGAATTCTTTTCATTGTATGTTTAGTTTCACTAAAAGTGACCCCAAGGTTAAATATTTTACTGGGGACATTTAAGTTATAATGATATTAATAATTTTTATTAATTGAACCATTTTAATTTATTCAATTTTATGATATCAAACTATCTATGGCATTTAATAATTTGTTTGTTATTCGTTTCTTATAGCATTATATTATGGGTGAATAAATTATTGTCAATTTGATTCATTTTATATATGTTTTTTTTCAAATAAATATTAAATAGTATGACCATATATTTATGAATGATAAACATATATTTTAGCTAATGAAAATGGTCCCAAAACATCATTTGTTACATGGATGCACTTCTAGCCTCTACCCACTCCACTCGAACCAACAAACCCTTATAGTCAAATGTTTCTCCTCTATAACCTCCTTATAATTCTTTGTTTTTTGATCATATTAATTATTTTTATGAATGAATATCTGAGATCCACTAAGAAATAGAAAAACACTTAATTGAGAAAATCATGGAGAAATCTACTATTCTCAATCTCTATTAGGTCTATGAAGTTAAATGAACGTCTCACAAATAACATTAGTAGTGAATTCCTAATATTATGTGTTAGAAGGAAAATTTTATCCCCAAAGACTCTTCAAAATTTACTTCTTGAGTTTTTAAACTATTTTATTTTACCAATACTATATAAATAATTTCATTCCACTATACATTTTATTTTTGATAATAAAAAATAGGGGGTAATTTAAAATGGGGGAAACCCACTTTAATAAAATAGGGGTGTATATAAATATAATCCTTATGTTATTTTATACATTTGGGCTATTCCTTATAACAATATAAATGAGAAAATTATTTGGTGCTTCCTAGAATACCCTCAATAATTTATTCAATTTTGATAATCACAACACATGATTATTTTTACTCTAGCTATTTTATTTGAATGTGTTATAGATAGAATTCATGCCAAAAAAATATATATCTTGAGGTATTGTTATATATAAAATTAACATAAAATAAATTATAAAAATAATAATAGAAATTCTATCCATTTATAGATATATTATATTATCCAAAAAAAATACACTTAAAAATTGGCATATGATACAGTAGGGTCAAATATATATAAAATTCTTAAACCAATTTAAAATAATCCATGAAAACAACCAATAATTTTCTTCACCTTGATATTTTTAATTGTTTACTTCCTAGTGATAAGTGAATATGAATATACAATAATTTTTTTATTGTCTTTATAATTAAATAAATATAGTTCCATATTCATAAGGTATCATAGAAGACCCTTTGTGACAAAAACAATTAATTTTTGGAAAATTATTCTACCTAAATGTTCATATCCTATGTATATATAAAATAAATAATATTACATATTAAATGGAATGATTAGGTTATGAAGATATATCTTACTGTAGATAAATCCTGAGAGTTACTAACTACTTATACAACTTCCCACACACTGGAAAATACTCTAATCCCCCAAAGATCAAGATCACATGAACATTATTATGTATAGCACTTGATCCTATACCACCATGTATTCTTTTTTAAAATGTTCACTTAATGTTTTTCTGAATTCAATTTTAATTTTGTATAATTCCATCCTCTTGATCATTTGATAGAAAAATAATTTATTTCATGAAGACTTGGTGTAAATATTTGTCGCTTTAAGCACTCAATAATGGAAAAATATATATGGGAATACGATCTATTTTTTATTATCCGTTATATGTAAAGATTTTTAACAACCCAAGATTTTATGTGTATTTTATTGGAAATAACCATGATGTTTTTGATATATTTCTTTATAAATATCCCAATGTTTAATGAATTTTCATATAGTATACCTATAGAACATTGTTTTTTGTATTAGAAGATATGAATAGGATAAACCAAATTATTAAAGATATGTGAAAATGTCTTATTTAATGAAAATTTATTAACTAATTCATAATTAAAACAAACTCAGTTCTTTTGTAATGAAATCTTTTGCCTCCAAAATATATCATCTTTGAAAATGGATTTTATTTAATTTTGGGAACATAAATTTTTACAAATTTATGAAAAATTATGAAATTGAATTTTCAAAAAAGTATATCATTTTTTAAATAATAGCATTATTATTATATTAAGGTGATATTTGTTAATTTTTTGGAATAATTTAATTTTTAGTGAATAGTAAAAAAATAATGTTTTTTATGTAAAACTATATTTTACAATCAGGTATTTAGAAATGAAAATTTTGTTTCTAACTGATTTTAAATAATCTTTAGTTCATTTTCATTAAAATTAAACCTATAAATTTACTATAATATAAATTATTCTTAATTTTTGTATAAAAACAATTTTGTACTTAGAAATTCATTTTTCAAGAAAACTGGTTTTTGATATATTTTTCTAGATTACTCTAAAAAAAATTCTACAACATATAGAAATTTTATTTGACAAAAATATATTTCATATTTTAAATTATAATTTTTATATATAATTGTTATTCCAATTTCATTCTAGGTTTTAATAAGTAGTAAAAATAGTAAAAAAATTATAACCTCAATTAAGGGTAAAATTGGATTGTCGATGAATTAAACCAAGAGATTAGGGTATTATTACTAATTAAACTATTATAAATATTATTTCTGCACAAATTATGACTCAATATTACCCTAAATTTGAACCTAGGATCATTTGGATTCATTTTCCAGGAGTATGACATTTTTATATTTTAACATTTTGAAAAATTCCAAGTGTGTCATCTCCCTCCCTTATAAAAGGACTCCCTTCCTCTATCTAATTTACTGAACATTGAACCACCTATATTGAAAATAAACTACAACATTATCTTATAAATATATATATATATAGAAATTAGCGGTAATGTTCATAATAAAAATCATTCAAAGGGTCGATAATAACAAGTTTAAATGAGGCATGAAATGAATAGATAATCATCCTACAAAATATCATTCAATTTATTTCTTCGTCTACCTCATTTGAACATATTAAATTCACCATAAAATAATATCTTCATTAAAATAAATATACTGAAATGTTTTTGTTACTCTAAAACCACCATTCTCCACCTTATTTTCCATCAAACGAGAAATGGATGTATCCTTAGTGTGTACTTGTGGACAACCACCTCCACATAGTGATATAATTAATTTTCTATCACCATAATTCATGGAAGGTTATTATGATGAATTTAATTTTTATATATTATATTTAGGTTATATGAATTATTTTTAGATATAAAATGTTATTTATCTTTAATTTTTTTTTGTAAAATGTAAAAAATATTTATATGTATATTTGAACTCCCATCTCCATGAACGATGTACATCATTTTTCTATATCTACAATTTATGGATGATTTTTGACATGTATATGATGAATATTTTTTATATTAAAATCATGATTATTATTTTAGAGACAATGGACTAACGGTCAAATAAAATAAAAGAGAACTGCCAAACGGAAAATTTCATGAAATTTTAAACTATTAACACTAGAAAATGAATATTTTAATAAGGAATTATTCACAAATAGATGTTGAAATATTTTAAGGGGATGATATGTAAATTCATTATTATTTAATATATTGTAGTATATAATTATAACAAATATAAATTTATTACAAATGATATTACATCCCTTATAAAGAAATTTTAACTTGACGTATGGATTTTACGTTGTAATATCAATTTTAACAGGATTTTTTGTACTTAAATTTTTAATTGTGAACATATTTGTTATATGTCAAAAAAATATGATAAATTTTCTTATCAACTTATAATTTACAGAGATTAAAAATTTTCATTTATTTTTCATCTCATTAAGTACTAAAGAGACTAAAAGATTATTTTTAATAAAAAATAGTTTTATTACCCTATTTTGTGAGGAATTTGTTTCATACATTTCCATATTTTATTATAAAAAAATTTATAAATATTATAATATTAAACTAAGATTTTTTAAATTCATTGTTACCCTTATTTTAATTTCTCTAAAAAATTTCAAAGCAATCTTATTTTGATTTTACATTTGAGGTACTTTTGACTTTTTAGTAAATATGTGAATGTAATATTTGTTTTAATGTACTCTACATGAAAAGAATGTACAACCATCACGACCACTCAATATAATGTTGATTAAATTATTGGATTCAAATTTTTTTTAAAAGAGAATAGTTTAAATAATATTTGAGACATTTTTGAATTTTAAATAAGTTTTTTCAATATGAAAAATATATTTTCCTTAAAAAATATACTATTGAAATTTTACAATCTTATTCTATCTATAATAACATCATTAGATGTTACTTATACTTTATTATGGATATGATCCTATGATACCATCAAAATTATTTATCTAAATGTCTTATTATATTGATGATAATAATTTTATAAAACTAATTTATTGTCTATGGGTTATGATATGATTATATGGGGAATTTTTTATAATCTTATGGACTACATATGAATGAATTTATGATTATCTGATTGGTGAGAGAAAAATTAAACATCCCTTTAATGTTTGGGTAAAGAGTAAAGTCCTATTAGCTCAATGGGAACACAAGAGGTCTTACTTATCCTAAAAAAGGGTATATGAGAATTTAATCCAATCATGAATGATGATACACATAAGTTCATCCCATGCATAAAAAAGGGCTTAAAGAGGTTTTAAAAAACCTAAATTCTGGACATGGGTGATGATCCCAAGCTTAAAATGCTATGCTTATCATAGTAGGTAGAATTTAAATAATATTTTTATGATTATGATTAATGACACAAATTATTCCATAATTTATTGGCATGACCACATGTCAAAATTATGATATCGGTGATCATGTTCATTGATTCCATTATTATTCATATCTTATGAACTTCCATGATTTATTTTCTGACTCATGGTAATGATCAATGAATTTTTGGGTACTATTTTTAACGTTTAATTTCATGTTCCAATACACCTATTCACATTTCATTCTTAAATGATAATTGATGTCTCCATTATTTACCCTTGATGTCTTACTGAGCTCACCGTTAATTATTTTTCATTTTCCATAATATAAAAAGAATGGTTTTATATCTGATATGTTTAATAAGGGTGATACATTTGAAGAAAATCATGTGAGAGGATGTAGATCATTTATGTACCAATTTTTTCAGTATCTATGTTTCCATGGACAACAAACTATTATAGATCTAGCATGAATCGTAATGTTATATAATGAATATTCAAATACTTTTATGTAATATTTGTACATAAAATGAATGAGATTCTATGGTTGGAATTAGATTAAGGTTTTCTTATTTTCAAAAAATAGGAAGTTAAATACTTTGTGAGAACCATTTGGATAATTATACGTATTGGAGAAAATCTTATGTTATGTTAAATAAATCCATTTGATTTTCCTTGAAAATACATCCATGGGTGGATAAATTCTTATAGATGTAGTTGTGGAATATATTCCCTTATGGGTAATAATTTTTTACTAGGGTGTAATAGGTATTAAATTGATCCTCACTGGTGTATGATGATTGGTACAAAGACTACAGACCTTGTTAGATAATCTTGGGGGATGTACATAAATAAATTCAGATTTTAATTTTGAATAATTTTGATAGAATTGAATATATAACGACCATGGATATCCTAGGTTAAACCTACGGTGAAATAGATTTAAAATAATGTGTGTTTACTTAACTATCCTATGAAATATTTTTTCTTGATTATAGGGTTTATCACAATGAATATTATTTCTCAAACAATTGTTTTAGGTTTTATACAATGGATGGAAACCAATAGAATCAATTTAATGTTAAATGTTTTGGAAATGCATCGATTGTTCCCCCGAGCAACAGTATGTTTTGGGATAACAATTGAAGAATATTTTTTCTATGATGAGTAAATTTTCTAAAGGCATGAAACATGTTGATATCTCATAAAATATATGGAAGGGTCACCATTATATTGATTTATTTATGATAAAAATCAAACTTCTTTTAAAAGGTCCACTAATCCAATAATTTTAGAGAAATGGACCATGACCATTAAAAATACATTTTCCATTTTCTAGTGTTTAGGGCATCAAAATGTTATTTTTATATTTATCGTTTGGATGGAAAAGCATATCAACTTTGAGCTATCATCAAGAATAATAAGTTGTATGAATAAATTTTCCCTATAGAGTGGGGTCACTTTATATGTTTATTTTCCAACCATAATATTCCACTTATTCTTCATGTAGTGATAGAGAAGGAATTACATGAGATTAAGCATAAGGATGATGAATCCCTTAGTCCATATGAGTGAAATATTATAAGATGTTCAAGGTATGCTTCTTATATTATCATGGAACCATAATGTAAGATTGATCGATTTTTCAGTGGCATAAAACCATTCACTAAATGGAATTATCCATAACAGATATTCGATTCTAAAAAGATATATTTAAATGTGTTAGCAATATATAAATAGAGAATGGTGTTATCCATAAATCTCGTGGTTTTGATAAGAAAAGTTATATGGTATTCATTTTAAATTCTAATATTAAAAAACCATATATAGAAGAAGACGAGCCTTCCTTTATGCCAGAAATGTGGAAGTAGAAAAGAACATATTGTATTGAGGGTAAAAGTAAATACTTTTATTTTGTAAATGGTGGTAATTGGGAAATCGAATTTTGATTTTATTGTAATATGTTTGATAATGATGTGAATAAATAGAAACAAGTAGTGAATTCAACACCCAAACTCCAATGTTTCAAATTTAAGGTGTCTGGTGATTATGCCAACCAGTTCTCAAATCTGATGGTTACTGATGATGACCATTATAAGAACCCTCTTAATCCTAGAGACAATGGAATATTGAATTTTATGATTGTCATTGATATTGGTTATTATAAAAAACTATATAAATATACACATACCATCAAGTATATAACTATTAATATCATATTTTATTTTAGATCACCACACTATTTTATATATTGATAATTTTTAGGGTATCACAATACCATCCTAAAATTAGATATTGAATTTGAAGTGGAAACTTATAATGATAATATGACCATACATCAAGTAAATGATTCTACATTGATTAATATATTTTTCTAATTTTTTTATTTAAAATAACATTATACAATCTCTTATTGAATTTGATATTATTTTGGTCATGGATTGCATTGTTAACCAACTCTGTTCAAAAATGAAATGCTCACCCGATTCATCCCATGAAAAGGATGAAGAGGGGTTCTTAATCAACCCATGATGGAAACTAGTGTCATGAATCAAGGATAACATAATTTGGAACAATTTATCCCATTAAACAGAAATTTAATAAACAAGATCATCAAGAATTGATTAAACAACTGAAGTTAAAAGAAACAATACTTGATATAATTTTGTATTATATAATGGGTCACCATAAAACATAGAACTAAGTTCACTCGATTAGTGATTCTGAAAAATATCCTAAATATACATAACATATCGGGTCTACTGATATCGGGTGGACCAAGTAGGGTGTGAGCATAAAATAGCTCAGTAGGTAAGGAACATATAATCTATATATATCCTTTCCAAAAAATTACTATATATTCTATTTTGAAATACATTTAAGAAAATAATATTTTTATCATTTGGACAGTCAAACACATGTATCATTTTAAAACCAAAATCGAAAAGAAAAGTACAAGTATAAAACAGAAGCCAGATAAATCATAAGAAAAAGGGTAAATGTAATCCAAATAGAAGAAGATGGGTTTATAAAATAATTCTAGAATGAAATGGAATGGTTTAGTTGTCAGTAGGCATAAGTAAACAGAATATACAACTAAAATATAGTAAAAAATCTATGACCATACAGATATTTAATGATGGGAATTTCAAAAGAATCTCAAGAGGAAACTATGGACATACCTGGTTTGGACACACCATCCAAGGAATGGTTCAACACCATAATCAAAAACCAGCCTGAACTCATTGAACTAGCCTCACTAGTTGACAAGACCACCATGAATATCCTCTATTTTTGGGGTTCAAATCCATCTAATCAGTACTATAAATCAATCATAATTCGACCATTAAGATGATTTATAGTATTACCATGAAAATTAGACAATGTAATGTGGGGAGGTTGTCATATGCTTGACATTATTCATATCCCAAAGACTCTAATCTGCATGCCTTTCCCAGTCCCTAACACCATCTGTGTAATGACCCCCCCCCCTAAAGAAGATAACTGTTGGGATTCCCATCACATATGAAACCTTTTTGAAGTTCCAACTAAGGATAAACATCATTTTATTTAAATTCTAATTTCCAAAAAATCACAATGTACAAAATGGGACATAACATTTAAAAATATAATACTTTTTTTATTGAAAACACATTTCCTTCCAAAACCATTTCCAAAACCAAGGATATAACATTATTAATTTTTAGAAGATTCCAAATGGGACTTTAAAATAATGTAGTTACCTAATCATACTTCAAGGATAAAAAAATTCCATGTTTTAGAATCTCCATTTGAAAAAAATTAAATCATTTCAAAAAAAATTAAAAATTTCTTAGGAGTTTTATTTAAATCAATTTCTAATAATGGGTTGAAAGATAAAGAAAAAGGAATCAAGTGTATTTTAATTTTTTTTATCTAAATAGTAATTTTACGGGGTTACCATTTATATGTGTGTGAATATTTATATGATCACACAATGCACATGTAAATTAGACCATGTTATCTATAATATACATGGATAACCATAAAAATTCATAATATTGGTATAAAAAAGATAAATAATGACACACCAATGCACATAGATTCACATACATAAATTAAATCATGATTATGGAAATCCTGTGAAAACCCTATATTCCTCAAGTTAGCAACAATGAAAAGAATGACAAATCATATCAGCACTACATAAGAATGAAGAACAAAATTTGAAACTAGTTTAGAATGCTCAAGAATTTAATGAAATGATTTATAAAGGACATAGATTCATACACCTAACTCAATTATGTTTCAATGTGATCAAACTCTTGGACAAGGAATGATAATCCCAAAGATGAAGATTGTACACCATAAACCAAAATAATAAACTACCATAAGCCAACCCTCACAATATGGATCATCCAATTGAAACCCCATACAAGGAAGAATATGGATACAAGAGTAGTAAAGGATAATATGATGAAATATATCAAACAACTAAGAAAAAATTGCCCTGATTGATGGACGAACATCAATCCAAAGAGGAAGATAATGGGAGAGGTGTTTGGGAGCCCTCTTCTTGAGGAAGAAAATGAACATGGGAAGTGGAGGGTTGGATAGGAGTTAAAATACAAGAGGGGGAAAAGAGGAAACATGTGGTTTTTAGAATCTAGGTTGGACATACATTTTACCCGCATGGTTTTCCGATCCATGCTCCAACCATGTGCACCTAGTGGAAAGAAAAGACACCAAAATGGGATGGCCACACAATTTGGTAAACTATGAATCAATTTGGAAAAGTAGCTTTTTCCAAATGAAATATCCCCTATATTCTTAGTGCATGGTTTCCCCTAACTGCGTCCAAGCTATCTAAAAGGTCTCATACATCCCATGAATGATGAATATATACATCTTTTCCTTTCATGGTTTGGGCCAAACCCTGATTATAATATTCATGAAAAACTATGAAATAATAAAATTAACAGAAAACCTATTTTCAACCACCATCCACACATTTTATCCCCCAAAAGTACACACTATATATTCATAGTCGTAAAAAAATTTAAATCCTAAAAACTCCAAAATCCCAACAAAAATCTCAGTCCAAACATCAACAAAAAATTTGAGAAACAAAAAATAAAAATATAAAAATTAAAACCAAGGTATTGGTGTTATAATTATATCCACAAAAAACAACTATAAATCCACCCATCTAAATGGGAATCAAATCAAAAAATTAAAACAGAATAAGGGAAAATGAAACCACAATCCTTGGTGTGATCCTTTATCTATACAAGTCACACAAAACATACTCTAGAGAAAAAAGGATATACATGGTGTGTATCCCAACCATTTATGAATTGAACTAGCTTAATGACATTAGTTCCCCAATAAGAGTGGGAACCCAATGAGAGAAACATATAATGAATTCTATGAAAAACCATGATTCATCATTTCCACAAAACATAAGCACCTCTAAATGACCACCACCTAAAAACAAAATTGATCCCCAAGAAGGTTATGAATTGAAATAATAATATACCCTTTGTAATGACTAATAAAAATTCATGAAAAAAATACTACCATGATTTAATAAATAAAAAGAGTTTTAAAAAATAGAAAATTATAAAAATGGATAACCTAAAACACCCAACATTGACATCCGAGAAACAATTTGTCCCGAAAACCCCCAAACCATTAAATTATCAAATACATTAAAAGAATCACTCCATGGACTATGGATAGAGCTCTGCTGTATTGATGCATCTACTCCCCCACATTCAAGAGATGGAAGCCTCAGGACCAAACATCCTCTTTTAGTGACGCAACATTGAGTGCTTCTCTATATGTAGAAAACATTCAAATTGTCAACAATAATTCATAGGATTATGGAAATATGGATTTTAATTCTAAAACTAACGATAATGAAAGCACTCGAGTGGGTGACCTGGTGAATGAATGGTAGGAACTAATAAAATAGACACCTCAGGAATGGGTTCTACTGGTTCACACTTCTCACCATATGGGAAACCTTTGTGAGAACCAAGTGAAACTAGATTTCCACATGATATTAACATACCCATGTAAACTGTCTCGACTAAAAATACTTTATCTAATATCTTTCTGAATAGAATTTACCTTAATGAGAGAGCTAGGTCCTTAATCTATAGAAAACTCCCCCCCTAAGAAAAGTGGATATTTCAGTGGATCTCATGATTCTATCTCTGGATAAAAAGATAAAATCTCTTTAAAATTACTAGTATAAGCCTTAACCATCTGTTTAACAATTAGAACAACCAAGATCTATGAAACATTCTTCACCTCCACCACCTCAAGTATAAATAATTATATTAAAGTTGTCTTAATAACATACCAAGGAATCCCAACTTGTAATGTGGATGGGATGATCACCTACCACTAATCCAAACTCGGTCCTTAAAAATAAATCAATGTATCTCACACTTATACTTCCTTAAGAATTCCCAAATAATTAATGAAATTCTTATTATTCAAGCCAATCCACTTCATCAAACAAACCTCGATCACTATTAAAAAAATGAAATGATTAAGAGGAACTTGACTCCACCACCCACTCGGAGTCTAGGCATGGAAAACAATTGGAAGAGATTAACTACAATTCTTTATGTTCTTATAGGGGGAATAATCTAAATATCATAAAAAACAATTCAAAATAAAACCATGTTTCAACCAAACTAATATGAAAAACCAAAAGACCAATCTCATAATCCAAGAATAAAAAAATGGAATCCAAAGATCCAGTTTCAAAAACCACCATCTATTTCTTAATTTCAAATCTGTTTTATTCCCTGTACACTTTTCAAATTCGAAAACACATTTTAAAATAACATTTTAACACTAAATACCACTTTTAAAATGAATCCATGTTCAAGTATCATTGTATATTGGAAAGAAATTTACGAAAAATCAGTTTATTCAAAATCCAATCCCACCACCCAAAAAAAAAGTCATCACTCACACCAATATACCTAAAATTAGAAAATAGTGGATATGAATAACCTATCAAAATGATTTTAATACCATACATTATGAATGCACCAACCATAAGGAGAATACTAAACTGTGCACTTGGGATTCACTTGGATTTTGACATCATGTAAGCTCACTTTATAGAACCGGATCAATTCTATGATCATCCCCAAACACATATAATTTCACAAAACTAATAAAGAACCAACAAAATAAACCCCAAATAAAAAATATGGAATCAAATCCAAATAACCACTGATAAATCAATTCTCATCCTAAGAGGTAGTGACTAGTCACTGATCCCTAACCAACCTCCTGAGTCATGGTAGTCCTATATCCAATCAACATGAGACCCTAAATAAAAAAAAGGATGCTCTGATACCATTTTTTTAAACAAAAAATTTCAACCCAGAAAAATCACCCATTCCAGCTAACAATAAGGCCCAGGAGTCATTCCCAATCCTAGTGGGCTGGAAACTAGTGTAGGGTAACAAAGATAACACAATTGAAAATGTTTTTTTCCCATTAGTCATAAAATAAATAATAATAAAATCAATAATAATATAAACACTGACAACAGAATGAATCAAGACTAGACATAACTCCACGTGTCTTCATTGATAACCGCTAACCATGAAACTAAGATCAATCCATGAGAGAATATATAAAAGAAACAAAAAATTTAAATAGCTCAGTTTTATAATCATGGAGTGAAAAAAGTTGGTTATGAGCATAAAATATCAATATAGGTGAGAAACAAAAAATCCATAAATTTAATTTCCAAAAACATTCCATAAATTATAGTATTAAATAAATTTATAATTCATTTAAAGAGTCTAACACAATTTCTTTCCATACCACAATTTAAAAACCAAATTACATGTAAAAGCCAAAACCCAAATATATCATAAGAAAAAGGGGAAATTATAAACAAGTACTTGGAGAAGGTTATATTGAAAAATGATATAATTGAATGAAATAGTATAAGTATCAATGAAATAAGTATAAAAAGTAGAAGAAAAAATATTAGGAACATATAGATATATAATAATGGCCTTGTATAAAAAATATCAAGAGGAGACCATAGACATACTCGTTTCAGACCTACCTATCAGTATTTGGTGTAAATCTATTGTAAATAACCAACCTCTATTCTCTAAACTATCATCACTATTAATAAATCCCACCTATATAATCCCCTATCTAGGGAGTTATAATCACTCTAATCAGTAGTAGAAATAAATATTCACTCAACCCTTAAGATGACTTCAAGGAATACCATGATATTAGTACAATGAAATGTTTGGAGTTCATCACTCAAATTAAATTAATCATATCCCACATATTCCACCATATATGTGATTCCAATTGTATGACACCATCTATGAAAATACACTCCCAAATAGAGGAAAACCATAGGGTTTCTCGACACACATCAAACCTTTTTCATGTTCTAACCGAGCCTACACATCAAGTGAATTCATATCAAATTTGAAAAACATCACAAGGTACCAAAAAAGTCATAATAATTAAAATTAAAAGCCAATTATAATTAGAAAACATTTCATTTAGAAACCATTACCAAAACCAAGGTGAAAACATTATTCATTCCCAGAAGATTCCAAATGGTATGCTCAAATCAATAGGTTATGAAATCATATTTCATTGTGACAAATGGAAAATGTTTTTTGAAGAATCATTTGAAAAGAACATTTTAAATAATTTTTAATCAAAAAAACCATCAAGAAAACATTTGGAGTTTAAAAAATACATTAATAAAAAATAGTATCAATATAAAAAGTTAGGAAGTGTGTTTTTTAAACCCCAGTTATTTATATGGGCATGTTTATGGGGTTATCATTTATGTGTGTATACACATCTATATGTACACTCTATGAACATATAGATCTTCCCATATTCACTGAAACATAAAATAAAGACCATAAAAGTCCCATGTTTCTAATAGATAATAAATAAATAATATCACACTAATGCATAAGTGTTACACACAAATACCCAAACAAAAAAACCACCAATATTCACCCAACCACAATTACATAAACATACCTGAATTTCACAAAGTTCCAAAAACGTTCAAAAAGAACCTCAAAATTACAAAATTCACTTTTAAAAATAAATTCAATTTTATCGAAAACCATACATACATATACATAAGGGAATATGTAATGCAATCATTTTAAAACCACATTTCTGTCAAATTACCAACACAGAATGGTTTCATTAATAATATCAACACATAAATAGAATTAAGAACACATTTTATAACTAATTTGGAATTATTGAGAATATAAATACATGCTTTAAAATGAAAATGGATATAAATACCTACCTATATAATGTATGTATGTGATAAAACTCTTTGAGAAAGAAGAAAATGCAATAATAGAAAAACTGCACAACCTAAACTAAAGATACCAACCAAAATAATCAAAACCTTACTCTAGGGTTCAACCAAGGGAAACCCCAACTAAGGAAGAATTAATAAACAAGGTATGTATAGGAGAAAATAAGTATTACAAGCCAAAAAAAAAAATTCCAAGATTAATATAAAAGATTCAATCCAAGATGGAAGATATGTGGAGTGGGGTTTGGGATCCCCCTTAATGTGTGAAAATCGAAAGAGAGGGTAAGAATTTTGAATGGGGGTAAAAACACAAGAGAGTTATAGGATGGATTTCATTTATTTAAGAATCAATATAATTCAATTTTTTAGCAACACTACTTACCAAATAGTGCACCACCCGTGTGCACCACACTATAAAGACAGGACACCCACATGATCTTCAAGCATGGTTTAGTAACGTTTCTTCCAATCATGAAAACCAAATATATGAAAATGATATAGTCCCTCATATTATTACCACATGGTTTCCCATAACTGGGTGAAAGACACGAGATAGGTCTCAAATAGCCAAATAATTTCACACAGTTACTCCTTTTCCTCATATAATTTGAACCAAAATATGCTCATACTGTGCAATAAAAATCACTCCAGAAAAAAATAAACTGAAAACACTATTTTCATCCACCAAAATCATAGATTCTCTCTAAACAGTTCACACTAACTGTGAATAGGGAAAAAAATAAAATAAAACCCTCAAATATAAAAAATTTCCGGAGGGAACTCATCTCTAATGTTAACTAAAATTTCGATAACCTGAAAAGAAACAATATAAAAAGGAAAACAATGTACAATGTGTGATATGTTAGTTGTATTTATATAAATCCCATATAATTTAGATATTAAGGTAATTAACATATGGAATTCTGAACATGAAAATGATTTTCTACTTTTGTGAGGATGTATATGAAATTTTATTGGAAATTACATTCATTATATTATTATTCATTCCCATCCAAAAGTGGTGTTTATCACAGATAGTTGGGGATAAAATTAACATCAATGATAGGAAAATTATACTAATGTTTTTTAACATATTATAAGAATATTTTTCTTTCCTTCCTCTTTATATGGAATATTATTTTTTGACTAAACTCACAAAAGGTTCAACACCAATTTCTAATACTCAATACAGAAGGAAATCAATTTTGTTATAGGAATTATGGAAGTAACTCAAGGATAATCTTGATAAGGGATTCATTAATCAATGGGAATCACCATGTGGTTCACCTATTCATTTTATTAATAAGAAAGATGGATAAATGTGACTACTCTCTAATTATTATGAATTGAACATAGTAATATTATTGAATAAGTATCATATACCTCGTATTAATGATTGGTTTGATCAATTATATAGAGGTAAATATTTTTACATGAATGATATTTGATCATGGTAGTATAAATTGAGGTTAAATAGTGATGAAATGACTAATACAACCATATGTATGAGGTATAGAAGTAATGAATTTATAGTGATTGTATTTGATCATATTAATTCCCCCACCACTATATTGATGTATTTTATTAATATATTCTATAATTATTTCATTGATCTACATATGTAAGTATTTATCGATTTTTTTATATTCTGATGGAATGGAAGATCAAAAATATTACTTGATAATCTCATTTAAGACCTTATAGAATGATATTTTTTTTCAAAAATTTACCTAGTAAATTTTTTATCTATAATATGTTTCATTTTTTTGTTAATGTAATCTCATGATATGGTATATTGGTGGATCTGAAAAATATGGAAGCTCTTGAACATTGAACCGTGATAACCATGTTGACTATAGTCACTATTTCAATTATTATATATAAGTATTAAAGATAAATTGTGATAAATTTATCTTGTTTATCTAATTCACTCACCATGTCTACTCCAAAGAGATTCAAGTTCCTATGAATAAATAAATGAGAATAAAATTACATGAAACTAAAGATAAGGATAATAAGTGAACTTATGTTCACATTAACCTATAATGGATAAGGGTTTTTGTTCTTTTATTATGAATCAAAAAATGGTTCATGATATATCCTCACATAGAATGATATGGCATAACTTATGCCTCATTACAATTGAAGTTTAATTAGAGAAATTACCCAACTCATGACCTTTGAGTGTGTAGTGTTATTATTTTCATTAAACATATTGATTAATTACTATTATAGAATATTTTTTTGACATATATAATGATAAAAATGATAAAAATATATATTCACTCTTAAAGGGTTAAATATATTCTAGACAATATTTTTGAAATTTATTAAAGACCAATATTGGTCAATACATTAACTCGTGGGGAAAGAAAATAAGGGGTTGATCCTTTGAGTTTAAATGATCATCCTATTTTATCTATGATGAGGATAAAAATGATCCAATAATTATGGATTTTCAAGGATTTAACTTGAAATGTTGATGGAAGGATAGAAATATTATCCTTCTCAAATGAGTGTTCAACCATATTTCCATGTAATGATTAAATAGGTATAGTAGCAAGATGTGAAGTTTAAAAATATGGTGAGAAATATTCTAATTTCAACCATTATTATGATAGAATGATAATATCTAGGAATCACATATGTCTATTATCAATAAAAAATTTGAATAATGAGTTATTGGATGAATCTCATAGTTTATAATTATCTATTCATCCTAGAAGCATGAAGATCTATACAGATATGAAAATGTATTTATGAAATCAAAATATGAATAAAGTTGTTGTAGTGTATGTATCATGGTTCTTGGTAAGTCTAAAAGATAATTATGGGAGACATAATTATATGGTTATGTTAAATCCAATATCCAAACGAGAATAGTGATGAAAAAAGAACATTGATTTCCTCTCGAGACTACCCAAAACAAGTAAATGTCACAATGGAATTTCTGTTATATTTGATTTTCGTACATTTTAATCACACATAATTAATATCATAGAGGAATTATATCTTGAAAAACATTCCATTACACATAGATATATATATATATATAAAGTAACTGGTAAGGTTGAATTGAGTACCACATTCTATTAAATCTGATCAAGATGTGAGGTTTACCTCAATGTTATAGTGATGTCTTTAGCAAGCTCTCAATATAGATTAGTTTTTATACTTATTACCATCCTCATATATATGTTATGTCTAAGAGGACTATTAAAACCAAGTAGGATATATTGGGATCATTTTTTATTGGTTTTAAAGGTGGTTGGGATCAACTCCTTCCATATGTTGAATGCTCTTATAACAATACATTTCACTTGAGAATTCAAATATCCCATTATTTTGCCCTCTATGGAAGAATGTGTATAACTCCAATAATTTGGCATAAATCTAGTGAATGGAAGATATTTGATCCTATCATAGATGGGGAAATGGTTGGGAAATTTAGTTTCATTCGACAACATAGTAATGTTGTTGAAAGGTAATAAAACATATGTGGTAAAAATCATTAAGAAAGTATAGAATTCTCGGTTGGTGAAAAGTAATTCCTATGAATTTCTCTATAGAATAATTTTATGATATTTAAAAAGGGGCTGATGATCCCTAGTAATATTTTCCCCTACAAAAGTCTTCATCGAGTAGGGTTAGTAGAAAATATAATTACACTTCCACCTAACCTCCATCAACTTTTCATTATAATGTATATATATCTTCTGAGTAAGTATATAACAGATCCCTAATATGTAATAAAATCATAGATTTTACCATAAGACCATGATCATTACTATGATTAAAAACAAGTATAAACCATGTTTTATATAGATAAATTTCTATGAAACAAGACTATTCACTTGTTTAATGTTATTTGGAAGAATTGATAATTTGAAGAAGCTACACGGGATTCTGAGGATGCAATGAAATAGATATATCATAATTTTTTTATTTAATTAAGTAATCTCAAGAGAAAATTTATTTTAGGGTAGGGTATTTATAATCTAATACCCAATTATTTTATATGTATTTACATTCAAATAAACACGAGGTATTCGATAACATTCATTACATGCAACCCCAAGCCTAAATGTAAATTAATATTGTATAACATTTAACCTTGATTTTGGATTACAGGGTATGAATATGATAAAAATACCTAATTGTTTTTATAAAGGATTTATTTAGTGCGGATTTATTATTAATTTATAATAAATAATTACTCACAATTCATTTTATGCTTGAATAATATGTTTTCTTAAAAAATTGGTTTCATTTCACTTTTGGTAAACATATTATAATTAATGTCTACCAATTTTAGAAATTGAATTTCAAATTATTTTACAATTTTTAAAATCATCATACCATAATTATCTAATGGTTAATTTTATGGATTTTTTCTTAATATAACAATTTTTTAAGGAATAGTAGAAGAACAAATTTTATAAAAAAACAATTTTCCATTCAAGTATTTACAAATATAATTTTTTTAATTGATTTTAAAATTTACTTAGTTCATTTTTATTAAAAGGAATCTGATGAATGTCATTTTAATTTTCATTATGGTTAATTTTGGTACAAAATATTTTTTATGATAAATGAATTTTTAGGAAATTATTTTCTATTGAATTTGTGGATTTATTTTAAAAAAAAATTATAAAAATTTAGAAATTAAATTTGATAAAATATATATTAATTTTTTTAATCAGAATTTAAAAAATTTGGAAGGAGTATATTTTTTATTATAATGAATAGAAAAAGTAGCAAAATAATTCCAACATTGGTAAAGATTAACACGGGTTTAATGAGGGGTTAATCCAATAAATAAGAGTAATATTACTCTTTAATATTTTCTAAATGTTTTTTAAATTCTATATTTGTATCCTATGTTATCATAATTTCAAATCATAGTCCATTTTGAAGTGTTTTTCTTGTGTATACATTATTATATTTTAATATTTTAAAAAATTCCAAGTGTGTCCTCTTACTCCATTATAATAGGGAACCCCACCTATCTATCATTTACAATACTCTAAGAATCATATCTCAATAAAACCATACAAATTTCTCATCTAAATTCTCATATACATTATATATAGATTTTTTATTCATAAAATTGCATTCCAATGGTCCATAATGTTATATATAGTTGAGTTCTACCAAGGAAGAGGTAGTAATACTTCCTGACCAATTTCAACATATTTCTTATTATAACTCCACTAAAAATTTAGGATCCCTAATAAAATAAAATAATTAGTATTTATTATATAATAAAATTTATTTATTGTTATTATTTCACCATTTTACACCCTTTTTCCATGAAATGATAATTGAATGTATTTCTCGCACATATATGTGGATAACCACCACCAAATAGAGATATATTTAATTCACCATCACCAACATTTAAAGATATTTATTATGATTGATTTAATTAATATATATATATATAATATGTGATTTTATTATTATTTTTTAATGTAAAAATATTATTTTTCTTTCATTCTTTATTTTCTATAGAATTAAACTAGTATTCATGCATATGTAAATACAGCCATCTCTATGAATGATGTAATTCATTTTAATATATCTACCATTAATGGATGATAAAAAAATTTTATATGATGGAAATATATGATATTTATAACATTATTAACATTCTTTAGAAAATAAAAACATTATTAATATACACGTGTTGGAATAGATGAACCAGAACATTCATGCACAACAAAACATTTAACACCCAGAAATAACGATTTTAATAATTTATTATTCTTAAATAGGTGTTGAAATGTAATAAGTGGACAATATATGGTATTATAATTAGTTAAATAATTATGGTATTGAATTTTTTTAAAGATAAATTTATTTTACATGAGGTCAGATTGCTTGCAAAGAAAATGGATAATGAGGTTATGATTTTTTTATAATCTCATTATTAACAGGATTGATTATGACTAAGTTTCATATGTTTAAATTACACGATATATATCTGATAAACGAAATTAATTTTATTTTGAAATGGTTATTTTGGAATATTACATATTTTTCTTTCATTTCCCCTATTTATGAACTCAAGAGGAGGAAAATATAATTCAATGAAAATTTGACTTTATTTCTCCCCTTTTCTGGGTATCTTTTTCATTCATATCATTTTTTATTTAAAATGTTTTCATTATTTATAAAATAATTTAATATTATTTTTAATTTATTTTTCCTATGTATTAATTTATAAAAAATTATATCAATGGAATCTTCTTGTAAATTTCTGAATGATGTAGATTTTATTTTATAAAAAAATGTGAAATAATTTTTTTAACATACTCTCCAAGAAAACAATGTCTCACCAATATGACCATCTCAATTATTCTAAGACCCCTTTATAATATTCCAAAGATATTTTCAAATAATTTTTTTCCTTCAAATTTTTAAATTTTTAAATTTTAAATTAATGATTTTAAATTTCAAAAGGTATTAACCTAAAGAAATATTACAATGGTCTTTAAAAAAATTCCATTAGAGAAATTTTTTTTGTTGTGTCTTATGATTTTATGGGAGTATTATCCAATGTTGTAGTACATATTCTTTTTTAAGGATTATAATTATGATTATGAGATTATTATGAAACCCATTTATTTCTTATGGGTTATTCTATGTTGATATGATGATTTTTTATGATGTTTGGGGAAATATATGAACAAATTTATGATTATGTAATGTTTGGGCTCAAAAATATAGACCCCCACAATTCATTATGAATGAATAATCTTTTATGATATCAAAGGGTACACGATACGTCATCTAAATCCAGAAATAGGGTATATAGGTTGTTACACCATGCTCTAAAGAGGGTACATGAGTGGTTTTACCAAGGCTAAAAAATGGAACATTGGAATTTAACTAAACATTGAAGAAACTACATGGTTAATGGGCCTGAGACTGACATGTGATGAATGAATGGATAGTTAGACATTATTTAATATATTAATGATTATTATAATTCCACAATTTACTCTAATATTTTATAAAACGATCTTATGCCAATGTTTTGAACTCATTGTTCAGGTAATTTGATTACCATATGATTAATGTCTTATAATCTTCCATGATTTACACCATGACTCATGTTTATGATCTATAAATTATTGTATATGATTTTAAAATTTTAATCTCATGTTCTTATAACCCTATGCTCATCATAAGCCTAAATGAACATTGATATCTCCCTCACACACTTTTTCTATTTGTTTAAGCTCTCAGTTTAATATGTTTTCATTTTCATTGGTTATAATGAATGGTTATAGTAATGTTATTTTTGATAAGGTTTAATGATACTAATAAGAACATGACAAATTATTTAGATCATTTATGTAAATGTTTTATAAATATCCATTCCTCCATATACACTAAACCATTATTTATCATGAATCATAATGTGATGAAATAAATATTTATATAATAATATGTAAAATTTATGTAAAAAAGGTGTGTGTATCTATAAGAACAATAATAGATAAAACCTTGGAATCATTTAATAGAAAATATCGAATAAATAATAATTAATTATCATAACCTTATCTATCATTTATTAATTTCTTATATTCACAATTATCTACTGTTTTCTGTTAACTTATAATTAAATTTTCCAATCTATGTTTCCTTTTAAACTATTATAATATTCTATTTTATTAAAAGAATGATCATCAAATCTTTTTTATGAAAAATTTAAATTGAATATATAATATCTAATTTTTTTATTTTCATCAAAATGATTCTATTTTTTAGCATGTTAGTCAGTTTTCCTAACAATTTGGAATTTTTATTCGATGGAATTAAAATAAAGTTAAATATATTTTTGGTTTGATAGATCTTTCTAAACATTTTAGGTTGTTTAAAAATATATTTGATCATTATTTTGTAATTTCAGATTAACCATAAGACTAAATTATTTAATGGATTTTCAGTCTATAATTTTTTGATGTTATTTTACAATTGGATATTCACATGGAAAGGTGTGATGAAACATTTAGATAGTTATCCAAATATTCTAGGAGATTTCAATTAATATATGGTTAAATTTCTAGATAATAAATAACTTTATCACTTTATATAACCTTATAGGAGCTTAAGGAGGACAGAAAAGAATTGATCAACTTATTAACTATCATATTTAACATTTTTAATACATAGATTTTTAGACCAAATTTATTCGTTTATGAATTAATCATATTGATTACAAGAAAATAATGTGAATAAAAGGATCATACCAATTGGATATCAAGGATTATAAACATCACTAAAAGAAATAATGAATCTTATAAAAGTATATTATATTTTTTTTTCATTCTCACACTTTATATCACATCATTAGTAATTGGTTTTTTCACTGAACCTATTCTCCAATTGACACACAAATTATTTTCATCAATATTTTTTTAGTGAACACTAATTAACCCCTAAATCCTCCCCCTCCTCTCAATGTTTTTTATTCTCTCAACTCGGCCTCACAAATATTCTACCGAATATGATTAGTGAAAAATAAATAATATTTTAGTAAAATAGTATATCTATAAATATATTAAATAATCTCAATAAACTACATGTTACCTAAATCCAAAATACAATAATAAATAAATAACAGAAATTAAAATAATTTCTTAGATATTAACTTAATGAATCTATCATGAACACTACATCCGTATTTCATGGAAATTCTAATATAACTAAAATTATCCTGACCTAAAATTTCTAGAATATGGCATCGCCCCACACCATTTTATAATGCCCTCATGCCATGGTAGCATGGCCCATATATATTACACATATTGAAATTTAAACCATTTATAAAAGTCACCCAACCATTGAATATGTCATGGAATAGTTTTGTTTTAACACCACTACTACATGAGGGAATATAATCATAAAGAATGTGTTTATGTAATGAAACCAAAATTGGAATGCCCCCAGATCAGTAATTTGAATACCCTATACTGAGTTTTGAAAAAATGGAACTCTTGACTGTCAAATATTTCAAAAACTTCTCTACATTTATAGCTAAAATCCTAATTAAATGTTAATAAAATATTTTTATATCAATAACAATCAACTAAAACACCAATATCCTTAATAGAGGAATAAATATACATATCGAAAAAAAATATTTCATCATAATGTAATATATATCAGTTCCACTATTTCTAAATTTCCCTCAATAATATACCATTTTAAAAAAAATTTAATTATACTACCCATTTAGAATAATTATTCCATCTACCACAATTCACCAATCATCATCATTTTAAATTCTCATGTGAATGTAAATATATAATATTAATATTCATAAAACCATATTTCCACTAAATAATTATCTCATATTATTATAAATTATTTACCAAACAGAAAGATAAATAGAATGGTAGAATATAATGGAAAAATAAATAGATATTAATTCTAATTCACCATCCTAGATTCCATTATGATCATAAATCCAAATAAATCCAAATATCCTTCAATTGAATTATTTTTTCTCCCATATCCCATTAATTTACCACAAATAATAGATTCCTAGGGTTTTACCCTTAAAACGATAGAGTCATAATAGAATAAATATAAAAAAATGTTCACGGTGGAAAATAAATTCTACTATGTCTATTACTCCAGGAATTTACAATGAAACTACCAAAATTCCACCGTTTATTTTCTCTACCTCTCTTGTAAATTAACTGATTCTAATCCTCTATTAATAAATGTAATAAAATAATGATAAATGATTGAATAAAATATCTATCCACCATTATACTCTATGAATTCACAACATTTCCACCTTGTGTTATAACCAAAATTATCAATTTACCAATTTTATTAAATAATCAATATAAAATAAATTTTATAAATAAAAAATAATAATTTAAATTATTAAAACATAAAGAAATATTAGATAATTAAAAATACATATGAAAATTAATAAATAACTACCCATGTATAAATATCATATCCCAAATACAACATAATACTCTAGATTCTATTCTGTGATAAAAAATTACCATTTTACCTTTCGTAGAATGAAATATGTAAACTACTTTAAAGACAGCATAAATCAAATCTTTTGGACCGTACATGAACGATGTGTTTGGAGGATAAAAATACACTTATTTTCTTGTCAAACTTAAATATATATGTATTTTTCAATGATAAGGATGAAATATGGGAGATGTGTGGTGAAATAAAAAAAATACCATGATCTACCACTATTAGAAGTCTTAATATTAGAATATAAATTAATTAAAATGTACATTAATATATGAATTTAAAATTTAATTAAGAAGTTTATGGATTCAACCTCAACATATTGATTATATTTACTGAAAAATAAAATAACGACTAATGTATAATGTAGATGATTAAAACAACTAAGAAAATCATGAACACCAACTGAAACATCTTTCTTGTATTCCACTTCTATCAAGCCTTGGTGAAAAGAATATTAATTAGATACTATTGAAATTGGTTATAGATGACTGGACAAGGGAGAAAAATTGAAATGTTTTGTTTAGCTCCTCATTACCTTCAAGTGGTTTTCACACTTTATGAAAAGTCAACAATAAATTTTTATGTTAACATATAAGGAACAAAGGGAATCATTCACCAAATAAGGTATGTTTTCTACGAAAAATTAATATGAAATAGTAAAAAGAGAATAATTTTGGTGATATGGTTAAATGGGAGAATACTATAATAGAATCCATGTTATCTTCAATGAATATATTTCTCAATGTTTAACTTTACAAATCTATATAAAATCATAATGATATCATATTTTATACATTTATTTGGAAGCATATCACTTGAGGAAATATGCCTTACCACTGAGTGATCATGAATTCTGAAAAATTTCTATTCCTATATTTTTAATATTCCTTTACAAAGGGAGATCTATTTTCTCTATCATTTCTTATCATCCACTTTATCCAATTATTTTATTAATGTTCTTTTTTAGATTTTTCATAAAATTATACACAGTCCATAACATTATATTCACCCCATCATTACCATCTTATTTTTTATGAAAATATAAATTTTGGGTATATGTAATTAAAAAAAATATATCATTTGGATAAATTATTCATAGGTACAAGGACATGTCCTCCCCAATTATTTTTATCAATAAAGTATATTGGATAAAAAACATGTCCATTATTTAGAAAGTATTCACTTATAATACTCTGTGTCTTTTAGATTTAGTAATAATATACTTAAACTATTTTGAGTAAATATAAATGTGGTTTATATGGATAATAATTAATTCTATATATAAATTATGGAAAGTATATATTTACTATCTAGAATATATTTTAACATACATTATTTTTTGAATCTAAATTATTATTTTAATTAATTTTTTCAATTTTAATTAGCCACATGTCCATAATTGTTTTGACAATTACAACTAATAAATTTTGAATTGGTCTAGGGAGTGAGGATTAAGGTATTTAATCTACATCATATATAGTTTTAGATAATTTGTTTTATAATTTTATTGTATCATATTTTTTCTGTACATATTAAATGGGTATCATAAAATTTAAATTAATATATTAATTTATCAATAAATTAATTTCTTACATTTTTATTTTCTTACCAAATATTTAGATTAATGGATATATTCAATAACTTTTTTATTAATTTTTTTGTTATATACATAGCTATAATTTGTTTTATTTTTTCCATTGTGAATATTAGGAAACATGTTTTTTATAAGTTTTTCAATTCACCACCTAAGGAAGCTATATATTTTGGTTATTATTTATCTATTTCATGGAAAAATAATATGGGTAAATTATTAGAAATTAATAAAAACATTATTGAATGATTATATATGAATCATCTTAACTGGTAATACTATTCTTGAGAAAACCCCTCAAAAACATTGTAATTATTATGGTATTAAGGATCATCCCAAGGGATAATATAAAGAGGTAATTTAAATCCTAATATTATATTAAAAAAATTGAATATGTTAAATTTATAAGAAAGAATATATATATATATTGTTGAGTAATATAGATAAATAAGAGGAAATATAACCTAATGTGGTGAGAGTTAGACAACAAATTCTCTTACTTCAACATGTTACTTGCTCGAATGTATACTATATCCATGTATAATAAACATAGAATTATGAATGATATGTATTAGAAACTTGTATATATAATTTAATTGTAACAATAGAAATTCAATTATTATGTTTTAATTTGTCAAACATGGTTTATATTGATCATAATATCTTATTAGTTCCAACTATTTCATGTTTTCATCTACATGATGGTTCTTCTCATCATTCCTAATTCATGAGCTGTGGTGCTGGATTTTGGTTGAAGATAAGTGAATGTGTGTGTAATAGGGTTTGGTGATAGATATTTTTTGAAATATGTTGATGATAGTTATGTGAATAACTTTGGTTTTCAGTGCGTTTCAGGAGGAATTTGAGTCTATTGACTTTGACGGAGCTGATCTATAAGCCTTTAATAATTTGTAGTTGTAGGCATGACTCAAGAAGCTCCTAATTTTAATTTTTTTGGAACTATTTTTTCATCAGAGTATATATATTTGTTTGTACTATATTTTACCTCAACATATTTGGATGGAGGTATAACACCTTTCAGGAGTTGCTGGGTTGGAAACCATGAAATATGTATGAGTGCGTTGAAACCTATTGTATACCCATATTTATAAATATTTATTTTTGGATAGAAAGTAACAATATTATTTCTTATTTTCATATTGTTTTTATTCTTATTTATTGGATAATTTGGTTGAAAATTTAGTGATTTCCTTACACGCATCATCGGTTGGGAAGCTCAAAAATAGAGATAGGTATGTAAAGACCTATAAACGAGTTCCACACCCACATGTCTTCATGGTGTAGAGGGGTGATTTGGAAAAAATGTTCCATAATAACACAAAATCATTGTAGTGTTGATGAATCATTATCAACTTCTTTTAAGAGATCATTTTAGGCAGGTGGAATGATACTTCTTCAAGGTAATGTCATGATATATGCTTCCAATTCAACACTTGGGACCATTTGAGAATTCATGTCATATTTATATTTATAATTTACACTTATTTCCCTATTATCCATTTAATGGTTTCTGTCACATAGTACTTCTAAAAATGGTTTCCCATTATTTTCTTTAGTAGTGCGACCTTTTCCATCAACCTGTTCAAAAAGTGTCTCACGAAATTCTAATTTGATAAAAATAACCCTTTAAGAATTCAAGCATATTTAACTCAAAAATTATTACATGAGGGAGGGATTTAAATTGAACTCAAATTATAATGAATAAATTATATTTTATGATTTAAAATCTTATCAAGGATTCATATAATAAAAAAATTAATTAGGTTTATAATAAAAAATATGTCTCAACTAGTGGAATTTAAGAATAAAAAATATCACATTTATTTCATTTTAGACAAAATGTGACCTGAACTATATATAATGAACATAAAAATATTAATAAATTATATCAGGAACATAATATAAATAGATAACGGCTTATGATATTATTTTATAACCATATATTATAAATATATTAACTGATTATAGTTTATTTTCATTACTACGTGTCATAACAATTTGCTGTTTGATCAGTATAAAATTCACAAAGATAATATAGATTCTCACTAAGTGGTTTTAACTTTATAATTCCTATGAAAATAAATATTTAAAAATAACAAATTTTAAATTATTACTTTTTTTCCCATTTTCATTTAATGAAAAACATTAATACATTTTTTGAAAATAGAAATAGGGATGAACTAGTTTTTGACTTACTTAACGATCAAAGGGTGCTATATTAATAAATGTTTTTAATATGAAAAATACATTTCTAGAATCCTTAAACTAACACACACACGCACACACACATATAATTATTACAAGATATTAACATTATATGAGGTCCCATAATCATCTATGATATAATCGTTATAACATCATATACAAAGGCGGCTAAATCTACCTAAACGGTTACATGTTGTAAGTATTTAATGAGTAAGAGGATATATTCAGATATTAATAATTTGGAAAATAATTATTAAAAAATTCTTCATGATTATAATAAATGTAACACCCAAATATTTTAAAATAACACTATCTTTGTTAATATATACAACACAGAACATCATGGTCAAAAACCCCAAAAATATTATTTAAATAAAAACATTATAACAAAACCATTGAAGTGGATGGTATGAATAGTATTAACTGAATAATAAAATATTTATATATGGGACCCAAACAATGTAAAATAACTAATTAATTTTTTGGAAATAGTTACTCCAGATTTAGTAAATCAATTTTATGCTTCAAAAATACGTTTTTCTGAAAAATTAATTTCCATTTTTTTGTGAGGAAATTTTATAATTACCTTCTATAAATTAAATAATATTTATTTTATAAAAAAATATAATATTAAAAATCATCATATCCAAATTACTATAGTCTGAATTTTTTGGATTTTCCGAGATGATTGATTTTCAAGTGAATAACGACAAAACCAATTTTATGAAAACTATATTTGTGTTTCCAACATTTAGAAAGTTTCATTTTATTTCAAAATGATAAAAAAAAATTAGTTTTATTATATTATTAATAATTCAATTAGTTTTATTATAATCAATTTTATAACATAATTACAAATTGAATTATTTTAATACATAAATAGGCATTTAAAAAAATGAAATTTTTAAAAAAGTGGTTTTCACCACATTTTATGCACTTATATTAAAATTATTTTCTACCAATTTTATGAATTTAGTTTCATGAAATAGAATTAATATATTTATTGTTAAATTTAACCTTTTTACAAAACTATTTTTTACATTTTTCAATAGAAGTGAAACTTTTGGTGAATAGTGAAAAATAAAAATTTTAATGAAATGTAGTATCTTTTAAGATATCACTATGACATAAAAATAATACAAGGATTTAGGAAAATTATTTAAAGAATAAATTATGATTATATAATAAATATTCCACACAATAATAATTGAAATATAATAAATTATAATTTATTAAAAAATATATATGAGAATCATTTGCAGTGTCGACTCAAATCCCACGAAACACTAGAAAAGTCCAATTTGGAATCCAAAAAAATCAATTTGGGTTTGTATAAGTCTTGAATATAAATTTGGTAGATATTAAGTATTTTTTGATATTTTTTTGGTTATACATAAATTTTGGTGTTATATTACTAGTGGATTATCCAAATGATTGTGAAATTCTTACGTAAAGGTAAAAAAGTTCAAAATAATACAATAAATGTGTTGTCATGATACATATGTGATATAAAATAAATATTAAATAAATATATAGTGGTATTTTTATCATAATAAACATATTTTAGGATATAATTTTAATAATAATTTTTTGAAATTATATAAGTATCTTATAAACTAGTGCAACACTAATTCAATATTAATTTAAATTACACGAAAAATCAAATAAATGATATTAAAAATATTTTAAGTAACTTAATTAGAGATAAATAATTTTATTCAGAAATATTTTAGAGAAAAATATATTTTTTTGTGGTCATTGAATAATTGGTTCGAATTTAAGCAATTTTTTTGAAGATATTAAATTTAAAGTATTGAATTGTATCAAAATTGATAATAATGATATTTTATGGGAATAATATTTTATTAAAATACATATAAATGATAAATATATTTAAAAGGTATAAATTGGATGTTGTATTCTCTAAAAAGTCACATTTTGACCACTTTTTTCCAATTTTTCTCTTTATATGTAAGAATTTAAACCCTTCAATATTAATTTTTTTATTCATGTAGTTAAAATAAAAATAGAATAACTAAGGTTTAATCAAAATGATATGTTTTAAAATTAAACCAAATGCTATATAAAGTAAATTGTTTAATGGGATTATAACTATATCTCATGTTTTATTTGAACCTCTTTCACTTTGGAAATATATGGATCAAGAATAGTCTTATTATATTTAAGTTATTTGAGAAATTACAAAACTGTACTTCCCCTATCTTATAAAATGGAACCACCGCCCTCACTTGATTGCATCACTCTATGACATATCTATCTAAAATAAAATACCAATTTTTGCAATAAAATTACTCATACATAGTATATAGGTTATTGAATAAGGTCCCCACCTCAAAAAATTATATAATATTAAATTTTGATCAATAATATACATTATTTCACTGTGGGTATATTTTTATGTTTAGTGATTTAGATACTTAATTCCTAACAAATACATGAAAAAAACATAAAATAAATAGTGGAAAAATTTGATACATATTAATTTTTATCATAATATAAAACTTTTAAAATCAAGAATCAATTATATTCATGGAACATTTACATGATTTTCAACTTGAATTCTTCTTTTCCCTTATAAATTCTTAAAACTTCTAAAAAGATTTTATAATCATGGGATAGGAACAAAAGATCAATTCAGGATATAAAAAGGGAGAAAATTTTTAGTTCAGTAAAATAATTGAAACTCATATAAATTTTACCTTTATCATCAAAGTTATTTTACATTATAAAATAAAACAATTCACCATGAAAAAAACACACATGTTCTCAAAAAAAATCATTAAAACCCATAAAATGAAATCAAAACACCTTTAGGTGACTTAAAGAATCCTATACCTAAAAAACATTCAAAACCATTTCCAAACACATTGAATTAGAATAACCATACAGCTTAATTCCATTATTATCATTACAAAATGCACAAAAGATCTATAATAGGGTAACCTGGTGCTATTTGGGCCACCCCATGTTAATTGTGACAAAATTTACTACTACAATTTAGCGCACCCTGGGTAAAAAAGCAATGGTAGTTCATGGCTCTAGCTGGGTCACTATATGTTAATAAATAATGAGATTTCATGAAAATATCTAGGCTCCCATGTTATCCTCTAATAGGATTTCTCGACCCTATCTGGTCCAACCCATGTTAATGGGTAACGGCATTTCCCAGCGCGATATGGGCGACCCTATCATGTAATGATCAAATAAAACTTCATGAATAAAACAATTTCCTTATAAAACCATTTTTAAAACACATTTAAACTCATATTTAAACACTTTTGGATAAAAATACTAATTCCCTATTAAAACAACATTTGCAAACAAAAATTAAATTTTTCATTCGAAAAAAATTTTATGTACCAAAATAAAAAAGATATAGAGATTTTTTATTTACTGAATCATAAAATAATATGAAGTAACAAAAAGTTAAAACAATGTTCAGGTTGTGGAAAATTCACTGTCTCAATATATGTTAAGAATATAACAGTTGTTTTTTTCATTTTTTAAAAGGATACATATAAATCATGAAAAAATATTATTTTTTGAAAATATTTCTAAAGAATTTAAAACTGGAATAAAATTTGTTTTATAATAGTTTTATGTCAATGGACATATAAAATTACATCAATGATATTTCCATATAGAAAAATATTTTGAAATTAAATATTTAAATAAAAAAATATATTTCTAAATCAAAGTGTTAATAGTTTGAAATATTTGAATCAAAAGCACCATGAAAAATAAAAGTTGAAAAACATTAAATAAATTTAGAATGAATTAATTAATTATATGATATTTAGAACAATGCATATATACATGACATAAAATAAGGTGGGTGTATATCATCAAAATATTCCACAATAAAGGGAGGGTGAGATGATATCCCTTACCTTGAGACTGACTTCTCTTGCGCACCTCTATCTTCATGAATAATAATCTCATGATAATTATTTAATTTCTGGATAACATTTATAATGTTTATTATTAAATTAATTTCCCTTATTTCAATGTTTTATACAATTACTTTGTTAATTGAGTTTACGTCAGATGTTTTGACGATATTCAGATTATGTGTTAATAAATACTAAGGATGGATGACTGTAGTCAAGGAGGTAATTATATAAACATATTAAGATTAATAATAATGAAATAATTATAATATTATAAAAAAATTATACTTTTAAATCCAACCCAGAAATATGGTTTTGGAAAATGAACCAACATTTCAATCAAGGAATTGGAAGGTCATATGTACGGATGAATAATGTTCAAGTTCTCTAATGATCATTATGGAAAGAAGGTAAGTAAAATTTATACATCCATAATGATAATAATATCATAAATTCCATATTATTTTATCATATATACTTATATATAGAATTATTTTAATAAAAAAGTAATCACATTGCTTCAAGGAGGTGGTTGTCGAGACATCCATGAACGACGTTATCACATTTTTATTGTGTGAAAAGGTGATAAATAAAATGATATATATTATTTATATAATGGTAATTATGTAATTAATATCATATATAAGAAATTTATATCCCATATATATATTAATCCTAAACTTAAGACATTTCACATAAAGTTGGAATGAGTCACATCACATTGAGGAGGTTGTTGTCCACACATCCACAAATGAAGGTATTATATTGCCAAAAACGGAAATAATGAAGATATGTGTTAAATAATTGTTATATAAAAATAAATACACCATAAATATATTATATATAATATAAATTAGTAATTTAATAATTATTACCAATCATTATTGGTGGTAATGGAAAACAAAAGTCATTGGTATGTGATGCGGTAGTTTTCCGTACAGACGAATGATGATTGTGTATCACATATTTATGCAAGTATATAAAGGTGCAGGAATAAACCATAAAATAAAAATATCTCATAATATTTATTATTATTATGTTTTTATATAACCATCTATTAATAGGAATTTTTGGGGTGTAGAAAGAAATAAAACAAAAGTTCTCGTAAAAGAACGTTACATCTTCTTCGGGTAACTCATTTTGGTTTTCACTAATGGGCTTCCCTTGTTTTATTTATTACAAAATAATTTCTTATAGGATGGTATTATGGATTTTGCGTGATTATTTATTCATGGGTGTTATGATCCAAAATGCATGATAGGTGTGAAGATGTGTGGAGAGTGAGTGCCTTTTTAATGTGGATGGTGAGTGACATTCTTTTATAAAATGGTAAACAGTAATTGGAGGTCTCCCAAACATCATGAGCCTAAAATAATGATCCAAATTCTAGATAAAATGGTAAATGGTATATTAATTTCCATAAAATAGGATTTCTAAAATCTTTTATGCCATTTCTCCCCTTATGATTAATGTTTGACCACTTAGTAAACACCATTTTTACCATTATCACTATAATTAATTTCAATTAATTTCAATAATATTTTTCATATAAAAATATTTTTACATTAACTAAAATTATAAATTATTCTTTTTTCAAATATCTTATCCATTTTCCAAATTACAGTCACATAATTAGTAGAATTATTTTAAAATTAATCCCATATACAGAATGAGAACACAAGTTTTAATTTAAAAATGATCAGATGTTTGAAAATTTTTAATTCAAATTTAAATATGAATGTCATTAAATTTACCTAAATAATATAAAGTTATATAAAATTGATATAAATATACAATACAACAAATTAAAAATATAATTTATTTCAATAATTTAATTAGATTGAAACGAAGTTTTCAAAAAAAATCAAGGATTTTTCTCTATTCATCAAAACATGAAACTTTGAAGAAAAATACCAAAAATTTAACAAGGGTAAATATTTAAATTCCAATTTAAAAAATAATTTTATTTTGTACCATAAAAAAATAAAACATTCAGTTTTTTTAACAAGTGTTCCATTAAAACTTTTAAAATTTTCATTTCAATGTATACAACTTTTAATGCCTAAATTATGATTTATTCTTATCTTAAACCTATCAAACTTAATGGAAAAATTTCAAAACATTTTATTAATAATTATAAAGATAAATTTTATTAATATATTTTTCTAATAGTGATTAATTTAATTTATTAATATAGAACTCCATCCTAGTCATAAAAATATTTCTTCTGAAAGCTTATAATTTATATTAAAGTTTTCTTTATTTTCATGTATAATTAATTTGTAATCAGGAATTCATTTTATAAACATGTGTAAATAGTAATTTCAAAATTTATTTAATATCATTCATTATTTCCATTACAGTGGATAGGTTTTAACTATAATAATAATAAAAATAATAGAATATTTTTTCCAAATAAGACTCGGGATTGTGTGTAACATATGTTATCAAAAGAACATTATGTTGTGTGAAACCAAAGAAAAAATGGTGTTGTGTGTGATGTAATATAAATTATATATTTTATCTAACACATTATATTAATGAATTTAAATTAATTTTAAAGAATATATTTCATAACATATCAATATATTATATCCTAACCCCCTAAAAATTAATTTCCCCCTCAAAAATCATCGTTTTATTTAAATGATTAACATTTCAATAATTACTTTATTGAAACTGATATTGCACAGTGGGTTAATATAACACACACTTAGTAAGAAATAAGAGGATGTATGAAAGTCAGCTGGAATATCACATTCCAAAATATTAAAGATAATAACTTAGGTGGGAATGGAGGGAAAACAAAAATAACTATAGAGAGTTTTGAGATTATTGTTCAAAAACAAGTAAATGATAAATGAAGGTTTAGGGCCTCAAAACCATAAATACCCGATGATAGAAAATACAATCAATTAATCATAAATGAAGGTATAGTGATAACATTTTTTACCAAATCTTTTTCCTAATGTTGAATGATCCCTTCATCATTATAAATAAGATCACAATTAAATATACATACATATTTAGTAGAGATTATTATCATAACCAAATTCCACCATAGACTCATCTCTTGCAATAAATAATGAGTATCCAATTTGGATTTTCCTGATATAATCACTAGAATAAAATTTTAATAGATCACAAAATCATCAAAATAATACAACCATATTATTATTATCTTTATATGTCAACAAAATCCAAAATGGTTTTCACATAGAATGTTAATTAAAACATTCATGATATGAGATAATACATTAATATATATTTTTCAAAACTACATGCATACATATTATTAAACTAGTGCCTTAAATAAAAAATAAAACCAAACTGCGAATCCATTTAAAATATATTTATAAATTTATTATCAAATAAAATAAAACCCTAGATGGACTGTCTAATACCTTGAACATAGATTTAAAATTTAAAAAGTACCAATACTATTGGATATTTATTCAATTCATTAGAAGAACCAATATTAATTGTTGTAGCATTAATTAATTTTCTCACACCTTTTATTCGGATCATGATGATTTCCATCATGAATAAGTGACGTATGGAACACATTAACATAATGACCAAACCCATTGATACTAAAACACATCACCATTGAGTGGTTATTGGTTACCCCATCCTTTGGTTATTTGGGGAACTTTTATTTATAGCCATGAATCCAATGACCAAAATGACCACACCAGAAAAACATCCCATATCCTATAAAACATTATTCAAAATATTATTTTACACACATGGAACATTCTTGGGTCTTACCACCAACCTTATTATTTGGTATATTTTCTATTTCCTTCCATACTAGTTGTTTCATACTCTTTTCATCTTATGGAACATAACTGTTCAAAAACTCAATCATAAATTTCCAAGCACAATGGACCACTTTATCATAAATTTTAAATTCTCAAGAGGTCATAACACATTGTAGAATTAGTATCAATCCATTGTAAAATATATTAATTTAATTGTCAATTTATCAAATAATGTATGGATAATACATGTAAAATATTGGGATGGTTGCTTTAAACATAACAAATGAATCATTATCCTTTTGGTTTAATTCCACGAATTGCTTCTCCATCCTAGGACATAAATCCTTAGGAAAAAATCCCAAATGGAATATAATATTTAATGTTTTCAATTCTTTTGCATCAAGATCATATTTCTCATTGGTATTATTTACCAAAGACCATAATTGTTCAAATTCACATTAGAAACAATATATGGAAATAGTTATTTTGATTTTCCAAACATACAATGACATTAATTATTTCCTACTCGGAATAGATCCATCTGTCAGCAACCACTACGTAATTTGATATATATAATTATGGGGGGGTCATCATAAAATTATCTACTATCGAAGTGTTACTTCACAGTTTATCATGTCCATATCTATAATAGACTCAACAACTATTTATATCTTATGTCAATTGAGCCATCACTATCGGCAAATTGTTCTATTCCAATTACAATTATCATGGTATGTTTATTCAAATGGCTATTTTCCTCTCGCTTCCTTCACATTATATATTATTTTATTTTTAAAAAAAAAATACATTCTAAACAAACATACATTAGATGAAGAAAAATGGAAATCATAAAATAATATCTCATTTCAATTTAACCATAATGTAAAATATTATAATGTAATGATATTAATACTATTCTAACTAATAAATTTTCTTTAACCATTTCATTGATACCCACTAAATGACACTATATATATACATTACATAATCTTGAGGTATAGAAACGAATTTACATTCTTTTATTATGATTATACTTTCAGGATTAGTATTTTAGATAATTATTCCTCATATCATACATAACAAAGACATAAAATAAAAATGGAACACATCCCATCATTATCCAATATTCTAATAAAAGAAAACTTTTAAAATAAAGCATTAATTGTTTACATTGAAAATCTCCACGACCTTCACCATGAATTCTTCTTTTCCTTTACCCATCCTTAAAAACTGTGATTTTTTTAAAAAAAAGAGATGATAACCAATTCAATGTATTGGTTATAAAAAATTAATGAATGTTTTATTTTAGTAAAAATAAGTAAACTCATAATACTTTTACCTTTATCATCAATGTTCTTTAAGAATTGAAATAAATCATTTTTCACATGAAAAACCAATAGAATTTTTTCTCAAATAATATCATTAAAACCCATTGAATGAAATTATTACTCAATTAGGTGACTTAGAGATTCTTATATGTAAAAACCATTCGAATCCCTTTCAATTTTTATAACTATATAGACTTATTATAATATTATCTTTACCCAATGCATGGAAGAGGTATAACAGACTCACCTATAGCTATTTGGGAAAGCCCATGTTATGTTTTCATGGCCTTTATTCTCTCTAATATGCACAATACATGCTATTGTATAGTGGGATATCCCATAAATATCTGATCCACCATATTTTAAGTTGTAAGGGGCTTAGGGATTTCCTGGCCCTATCTAGGCTGCCCCAGGTAAGCTGTAACAGGATTTCTCAGTGCTATCTAGGCCACCCAATGATAAGATGTAACAGGATTTCAAAATTTTATATAGAACACCCCATCATATATTTCTCAAGTACCAATTCATGAATAAATTAATTTCTCATAAAATCCTTTTTAAAAATCTTTTAAAGTCATAAAAAACACTTTCAGATAAAAATAACATTTTTCATTTAAAAAGTAATTTTCAAAATAAAGTAACCATTTCTTTTTGAAACCAATATTCAAAACCAATATTCCCAAAAAGATAAAGATGTATTTTGATTTAATGAATCATGAAATATTTCAAAGTAATTAAAAAAATAATATAATCTCCATGGTGGTAGAAATGCCATTTTTACCATGTATGTTATGTATAGAACATTCCTTTTAGCATTTTTCAAAACATTCAATATAAAACATTTAAAAAGATTATTTTATTGAAAATAAATCAATGAAATTAAAAATATACATTTTAATAATTGTATATAAATAAAAATATAAAATAATATCATTAATATTGTCATAGAAGAAATGATTTGTAAATTAAATATTAAAACATATAAAATGATATTTTTAAATCAATGTTTCTCATACCACTTTGAAATATTTGAATAGAAATAAATATAAAAAAATAGAATTTAACAAAACATCAAATAAAATTAGAATAAAAAATTTCAGGATATGATATGTCAAAGAGTTTGTATATACAGCATATAAAAGAAGGAGGTTTTATAAGCCCAAATTATGCCTCAATTAAAGGAGATTGAGATGAAATCCCTTAACTTGAGTCTAAATTTTCACGTGTCTCTTTATCAACATGAATAATAATCATATATAAATTATTTAAATTCTTCAAAATATTTTTCAATTTTTTTATTAATTTTATATCACTTATTTATATTTTTTATACTACTACCTAACTAGTTATGTTTATGTTAAATAATTATACCACATTCGGCCTATGTGTCAAAAACAGCTAAGGTTGGATGAATATAGTTAAGGAGGTTATTATATAAACATATATAGAATAATAATCAAGAAATAATTGTCATATTTATACATTAAATATAATTTTAAAACCAATCATGAAATATGGTTATGAAAAATTAACCTGGATTACAATCATAAAGTTGGTATTTCATACGTACGTATGAGTAACGTTCCCATATTACAACGATCTCGTAGAAGAATGTTTGAAATATTTATCATCAAATAATGACCATTATATATATAAATACAAAATTATTTAATAATATATACTTATATATATAATTGTTGTTTTTAATAGGAATCACATCTCTTTGAGGAGAAGGTAGTCCACATGTCCACAAACAACGTTATCACTATTTTCAATGTCTAAATTTTTTTTAAAAAATTATATATTATATTTATATAAAGGAATTTATCTCATAGAAATCATATATGTTTCATTTATATCAAATATTTTTATTAAAACCATCCTTAATACATTACATATAAATCAGGAATGAATCACATTGCTTTGAGGAGACAGTAGTCCGCACATCCACAAATGAAGTTATTATATTCCAAAAAAATGGAAATTATTAAATTATGTATTATATAATAATTTATGAAGGATAAATACATAATAAATATAATATATATAATATAAAAACTTATTTATATCATTATTATCAATTTTTATAGTGGTAATGGAAGAATGAATGAAATTAGTTCAAGAGGTGGTAGTCAGCTATACAAATGAGTGATGATTGTGTATCCCATTTTATAGAATTGGGTTATGGTTTTAGTGAAAAATATAAATTAAAAAAATATTAAAATATTTATCATACTGGGGTTATTGTTTAATAATTTAATAAGAATTATTTAACGAGTTTATAAAGCAATACAACCAAACTAATCATTGAAGAGTGTAACCTCTTCTCTGGGAAACTCCTTTTTAGTTTGTACTAAATGGAATCCTTAGTTTGATTTATTACCTCCTTGAGGCATAAATTCTGATATTAGGTAAGTCCGGAGTTTATTTTGGGATGTTTTTGGTGTATCTGAAAGTCTGTATAGACTTGAAAAAGTTGGTAGAGTGAATTCCCTTTTATAGTGGAGGCTGAGTGGAATTCTTGTAAATACAAAATGGTAAATAATATTAAGAGGAATACCTTTTATAATTTGAGCACAATATTTATTCAAATTATATATAATAGGTTATATATTCTAATAATATCCATAAATTTTGTTTTTATAACATTATAGGTCATCTGGACCCTTATGATTAATGTTTTACCACTAAGTAATAACATTTTTACCTCAATTATTGTAATTAATTATAAACACTTTCCATAATATTTTTTGTTAAATAATTAATTATAATTAATAAAAATTACATATTATTATGATTCAAAATATGGATTCCATTTTTCCAAATTAAAATTTTAAATTTGGAAAATTTTAATTTAAAATTAATCCCATAGACAAAATGAGAACACTAGTTTTAAAAGTAAAAAGATCAAAAGATTGAAAATTTTATAAATCGAATTTCAATGTGAATAAAATTAAAATTACTAAAATTTTATTAAATTATATAAAATTTATCTAAATATAATTTAAAATAAATAAGAAGTATAATTTAAATATTTAATTTATTAAGAGTAAAATGTAGTAATCAATTAAATTCTAGAACATTCACTATTAGTCCAATCATGAAACATCCTAGATGAATAAAAAAGTCACCAAAAGTAAATTGTCATATTTCACTTTAAAAATGAGGTTTATTTTTTCCAAAAAAGTATAAAATTATCAAAATTTAGTTTTAAAACAATTCTTCCATTAAGAGGGATAAAAATTACCTTTCAAAATAAAATATTTTATGCTGAAAATTAGATTTATCCTTGTCTTAAGCCAATAAAAATTATTCGATGAATTAAAAAAAATAGATTATATAGATAACATAGAAATTTATTTAATATATTTAACTAATATTTACTTATTAAATTATTAAGATAAATATACATTCTGGACATAAATTTTTTTTTCTTAAAACACATCATTTATAAAAAATTGGTCTTTATTTTCACTAGTAATTAATTTGTAACCAATGAATTCATTTTATAAAAATGTATAAACATTAGTTTCATAATTTAGTAAACCTCATTAATTACATACATTAAGAAAACTATGTGATTACTGTAAAGACATAGAAATTTCAAGGGAATTTTTTTTCTTAATTTATTTGGAATTTTACGAGTCTGTGGCTTCTGACGCCACTTGATTCTGAGGCCTGGTGTGCCCGGAATCAATTTCCGAAGTTTAGCTCAGGTAAGTTCAATAAACGAATTAGCATGATTTTTTTATCTTATGAACCGGTGCTCGAAATTGAAATCCGAGGGCACCAATGAACTCGCAATTCCGGTAATTTCTTAAGGGGGACCTTTACCAAAGTTGCATTTGTGCAGGAGGAGAAGTTAATTTTTGGGATTTAATTAAAGAAGTTAATAAAATTATTTGTACAATTTTATTCTATATCTAAGGAGGTTAACTCCTCTCATGGTAAGTTGTTAGTGGGGACCACACCCAACCAACTTCCCATGTGTGGATAATAGAAATGTGGGCCCCACACGAGCCCCAACCTTTCTCCTTCCCCCTAAACTCCTTAACCCTCTTTAAACCCCCCCTTTAAACTCCCATGTTAATGTTGAAAACTCTCTCATTTATGAGACCTCTGACATCCTCCACTCTCCCTCTTAACTTTTTCTAACACACCTTATTTAATTAATGGAACCTATTCAATTAATTAATCAATAGATTCAAATTTTGAATGGCTTGGAAATTTAATTAAAATAAAGAGAAACCTTATTTTAATTGGGTTGGCACTTGTTTTTTTGGGGGGAAACTTCTTGAGAGAGATATTTTGTGAAGAAAGAGGGGAATTTCTCCTTGGTCGAAGAATGACGTCTCTTTCCATGAAGATCGACAATGCACCTTCCACTCTCTTCTCCGCGATAAGAGAGGAGACACCACTTCCACCTCGGGCACACTCTGACGACATCCATGGATCCTCACCTCGTGACGCCGTCTTCCGCGATGCCGACGTTCGTTATCAATTGTTGAGGTAGGGGTTTATTCTGGAATGTGAATGTTTTTGTACCCCGTTCTTTGTGGGGAATCTTTGTTTAAATACGGCCAATTGCTATCGCCTTACGCGGAGGGTGCGGGCCGAACGAACACGGCTTGATGACCCTCTGTTGATCTCATTTATTATTTTAGAATTAGAAACCCAACACAGAGGAGGCAGGACGCCGTCGTGTAGTTTCAGGAAAGTGGTGAAGGAATCTGATGCCGTCGTACCAGCTGCGCAGGAGGAACCACAGCCCATTTTGCAGGCCGCTTCGGCAAAAGAACCGGCCGGCCCATCGGCCGGACAAATGAAGGGGAGCCGTGATGCCCGGAGGGTGCCGCACTGAAGAATCCCATGGCCCCCCATGCAGGCCACCTGTGCTAGAAGGCCGGCCGGTTTGGGAGGGCGGCACCAAAAGGCGCCAGTGGTTCGGACAGCCGAGCGGCAGCACCCTTCGGACCGGTCATCTCGATGGCCGAGCCAGCTAGGCCGCGCGCCCCGCTGAGCCAGGCCGCGCCAGGCCGTGCCTCTCTGGGCCAGGCCCCATGACTCACAAGGCAGGTCCGACCCCTTTGATGGGTCGGACCCGCCAAAAACGATTCAACCCGACCCGTCAGCCCATCGGGTCTAACGGACATGGCCCCTTTTCACTTAATTGTTAATAACATGAAGAACACGTGTCCGATCAACGCGCCATCTATGTCACTAGGAACCTCGTGATGAGGTGGTCCTTTTGCGTTACTCTTAGTGAGTTTTGGACGACTTTGGAAAACATTCGGGTTTGGAACAAGTGTAATTCCAACAGGGCCCTCGGAGTGGAATCATTTATAACATAATGACCGGACGTCTGATTGAAGTGTGATCGACTATGTTGGATTCCTCATGATGAGACAGTTCTTTTGGAATATTTCACCTAAAGTTTAGACACAGTTAGAGTATGGACAGGTTGGATTGTACGCGAAATCCAACTAGGCCCCTGTAACAAAAATGCTAATAACTCACCGACCAGACATCTGATTGACGCACCGTCTGTTGCGTTGAGACCCCTATGACAAGTCAGTCTTTTGAGATACTTATTCATGGAACATTGTGACACATGGAGTGTCTACCAGTAGCACATGGAGAATATCCTCCTGAAGACGAGCATACGGAGTGCGGTGACATTATTTTGGCTGAGACCTGATGACTGCTTGTCTGATTCGTATCGGAGTGACTTGACAAGCCCAGTGGGGAGTACAACTGTGTTGGGGTGGAAAACCCATGGCGGGGAGCACTACTGTGTTGGGGTGTAAGACTCGTGGTACTCGACAAGAGGAGTACCTCTGTAGGCTAGTAGGGGGAGCACTATTTTGTTGGGGTGGCAGACCTACAGTACTCGACAGTGGTGGAGTACCTCAATAGTCTAAGGTTAGTGAGTAGAACCTCGGATTCGTGATAGGACTACCCTACATGATTGAGGAGGAGTTCTGCAGCAGCCTTGTTTTCGTCATCGTGAATTAAAATCCTAGTTTGAGCTGAGTCAATGACCTTTGTGTTTTTCTCATGATTGAGATGGGTTAGTTGATAACATAGGTATATGTATGGGAATACACCTAAATAAAGGTTATCTATTGAGATCTATTTTATGGTTTATCCTTGTTGGATTTAGTGAGACCTTGAGGGTCTCGGGGTCCCTACTGAGTATTCTTATACTAACCCCTGCACGGGCTACACCCGCACCTCGATGTGTTGGTTGCAGATGACAAACATCACTAATCGTGGATTAGGGTTGTAGGGCTGGATGGTACCTGGATGTGGAATTCACGACGAGATGGTACCCGGAGGTGACAGAAGGATGTGGAGAGATGAGGTGGCAATCTGTACCTACCCTTCAGGTAGGAACTCCAGAGGACGATCCAGGTGCATCTTGACACCATCCTATTTTTTTGTCTTTTTCTTGTACTATACTGTTTTGGCATGTATTTTTGGCCCCTTACATTCCAGCACATCTTTTCTTATATAGTGTTTACTTAGTGTATTCTTCCCCTTGTACTCTGGTTGTGTTTGTGTTTACATTTTATAAAGGAAATGCCTTCCGAGTTAAATGGATTACGCCTTTGGTGCTAGTCGCCATCCCCAGGCCTATGGAAGGCGGGCTAGGGGTAGTTACGACACGGGCCTCGAGGGACGGGTCATGACAAATTGGTATCAGAGGAGTCAGTTCTACCACAGAACACATGACTCTAATCATTATTTCTATGAATTAATAGTGTTATGTTTACCGAGTGTGGTCTTCAGTTCAGGGAGCCTAGTGTTGGTGCGGAGGCCGACATAACCATACACAAGGACCTTGACTTCTGTTTTCCGTCTCAGTGCATGAAAACATTGATTGCATGTGTGTTCCCAAAAGTCATCTTTATGTCATCTCAAACCAGGTCAGATCACTAGGTTTAAATCATTTGACCATGTCACATCTGTTCAGGATGCCTCCATGCAGACAGTTAGTTGGAGTTCCGAGAGAGTACCCGATGACGGCGCACCAAGTGATGAGTTCCGGTGCAGAGCCCTCTTTCTATGTGGGCAACTTCGGGTGGTGTACCAACAACACCACCACCCATTGGGCAGCAGATTCCACCAGCTGTACAAGAAGACGGTGCACGCTGACAGAGCATGTTGAACGAGTTCCAGTAGCAGTGGCATCCAAGGTTAGGAGGTGAGATAGATTCCCAGGCAGCAATGGACTGGCTGGAGGTGATTTCTAGAGTTCTACACCTAGTTTAGACACTAGTAGAGCAGATGATGATCTTAGATACGGGTGTTTCCCAGTGAGTGACCATGAGGATGGTCGACATAGTGATGGTACTTCGGTACGTGGACCGATGTCTGAGATAGTACCTTCAGGTAGTGTTCCAGCTATATCATTACCTTTTGGTTAGCAGTTTCAACCAGCGGTACTGGTAGATGACACATGTAGGTTCTGTGCCTTACACGTGTTTCAGCATCAGATACCCCTCAGGTTCCGAGGTGAGCCCGACTCACAGGTGGCTAAGGGCTGGGTTGAGGAGGTGGATGAGACGTTTCTAGAACTTAAACAGCTTCGGCAGGATGACATGTCATTAGCTGAGTAATCATCGAGGCGTACCGATCGTTCCTGGTACTTGATGACTACGATATGAACAATGCTCCTGGGCTTGAACATCTAAGTGAGGTGTGTTTAAGGGAATCCGAGCCATCACCTTTCCCTTATGAATTTATACTTATGTTAGGGTGCTAGATAGAACCTTTTGGGTTGAGAATTCATTGGCTGAGTGGATACAGCCAGTGAAGGTTAGCAGTGGGAATGCAGGAAACTGACGATAGTCTCGGAGACTTGGGCATGTAAAATGTTGTATGAAGTGGAAGTGTTAAGGACAGATGAATATGAAAAGCAGCAGATGTGGAAGCAGATCTAGGAGGGTAGATTTGGTGATGTACTTTTCGACATGTTATAACCACCCGCCTTTGTAGTCCCTTCCAGGCTCAGGAAGCAGGGGGGCAGGGGAAGAGAGTAGCTGCATTCGGTCCAGGAGTGTGACCCAAGGGATATCAGAATGATTCTAGGTACAGTATGTGTCTACTACTAGTTGTCATAAGAATAGACATTGATACTAATCATTCCTTCTTTCCACAAAACTTGTCCCAGACCTAGAGTTTTTAGTTAAGTCGTTGACTTGACCCTCACGTCTGGAGATACCTTTGGGTGGAGACTCGATAATCACGCTTATGCCGACGGTGTGATCTGACCCTTGAGGCAAGAGTTTCGGTTGAAACCACTTGGTGGCAGCGTCGAGGACTTACGACGTTAGTTTGGGTATGGACTGGGCAACCACAGTTCATACATAGATTGATTGTCTTAGAAAAAAAGGTTGTGGTTTACCTACAACATTGGGATGGGTTTTCCTTGGTCGGCGAAAAGGAAACCCCATGCAACATAGGATGAAATCATGTATATGTGGGTGAAGTTGATCACTCATCAGTCGAACAGACTTAGTTTTGAGCCAGACTTCTCCAGATTTGCTGCACTGCTTTTATCTTTGACGAAGAAGTGAAAAACACTTCATGTGGTCAGAGAGATGCCGGCAAGGATTTTCAAAAGCTGAGGCAGAGGTTGACCAGTATGCCCATTTTGAGGCTACCGGAGAAGGTGCAGATCATCCATGAGTAGATGAAGACTACACAGAGCAGACAGAAGACCTATGCTGAGAGGAGACAGAGACCAATGGAGTTCTAGTATAGCGACCACACCTTTATACGGGTCTCACACCGACAAGGTATTCGGAGATTTGGCTGAGGTGGAAAGTTATCTCCACGTTTCGTTGGACCTTTCCAAGTCCTCAGCAGGGTAGGCAAGGTGGTTTACTGTCTGGACTCTCTACCTCAGTTGGATTGGGTGCACGACGTCATCCACATATATCAGCTAAGGATATTTGTGCATGACCTATCTGTCATCATCGACCAGGAAATTAAATTCACTGAGGTTCTAGTAGAGAATGAGGATCGACATGAACGGGTCCTATGTGGATGGTCTATTCCTCTAGTGCATGTTCGTTGGAAGAATGGGAACTTCCAGTAAAGCACATGAGAGCGGGAGGCTCATATACGTGCTCAGTGCCCTCTTTTGTTTCCCTAGTGTGTGTTGTCGCTTTATGGGGACATAAAGCTGTGAGGTGGAAGTAATGTAAAGAACCAGAAATTTCAAGGAATTTTTTTTCTTAATTTCTTTAGAATTTTACGAGTCTCTTTCTTCTAACGGCACTTGATTTCGAGGCCTGGTGTGCCCGGAATCAATTTCTGAAGTTCAGCTCGGGTACATTCAGTAAATGAATGGGTGGGTTTTTCTATGTTTTGAACCCATGCTCAGAATTGAAATCTGAGGGCACCGATGAACTCGCAACACCAGTAATTGCTTAGGGGGGACCTTTACCGTAGTTGCATTTGTGTGGGAGGAGAAGTTAACTTTTTGGGTTTAATTAAAGAAGTAAATAAAATTGATTGTACAATTTTATTCTATATATATGGAGGTTAATTCCTCCCATGGGAAGTTGTTGGTGGGTCCCACACCGACCCAACTTCCAATATGTGGATAATTGAAAGGTGGGGCCCACACGAGCCCCAACCTTTCTCCTTCCCCGTAAACATTTTAACCCTCTTTAAACCCCCCCTTTAAACTCCCATGTTAATGTTGACAACTCTATCATATATGAGACCTCTCAACTCCTCCTCTCTCCCTCTTAACATTTTCCAACACACCTTATTTAATTAATGGAACCTATTAAATTAATTAATTAATAGATTAAAATTTTGAATGTCTTGGAAAGTATAATTAAAATAAGGTGAAACCTTATTTTAATTGGGTTGGCACTTGTTTTGTTGGGGGAAACTTCTTGAGAGAGAGATTTTGTGAAGAAAGAGGGGAATTTCTCCTTTTTCGAAGAACGAAGTCTCTTTCCATGATGATCGACAACGCACCATCCATTCTCTTCTGCATGACAAGAGAGGAGACACCACTTCCTCCTCTGGAACACTCCGAAGACATCCACGAATCCTCACCTCGCGACACCATCTTCCATGATGCTGACGTTCGTCATCAATTATTGAGGTAGGGGTTTATTCTTGAAAGGGAATGTTTTTGTACCCTGTTCTTCTTTTGGAATAGTTGATTATAGATGGCAAATTGCTATCACCTTACGCAGAGGGTGCGGGCCGAATGAACACGGCCCAATGACACTCCGTTGATCTTGTTTATTATTTTAGAATCGTCAACTGAATGCGGAGGATGTACGAAGTCGTCGCACCGTGCAGGGAACGTGGTGAAGGAATCTGAGGCCATCGCGCCGGCTGCACGGGAGTAACCACGACCCATTTTCTAGGCCGCTTCAGCGGAAGAACCGGTAGGCCCGTCGGTAGGCCGGGTAAAGGGGAGCCATGACACCAAAAGGGCGTCGCGCTAAAAAATCCTACGGCCCGCCGTGTGGTCCACATGTGCCAGAAGGCTGGCCGGCCTATCCGGCCGGGTTGGGAGGGCGGTGCCAAAAGGCGTTGCCGGTTCGCACAGCCGTGGGGCCGCGCCCCTCGGACCGCTCGGCCGTCTGGCCGAGCCAACTTGGCCGCACACCATCGGGTGGGGCCGTGCCTCTTGGGCCAGGTCGCGTGAATCACTAGGCTAGTCCGACCCCTTTGCAAGGTCGGACCCGCCAAAACTGAGTCGACCCGACCCGTCAGCCCATCGGGTCTAACGGACCGGGCTCATTTTCACTTAAATGTGAATAATATGAAGAATGCTCGTCCGATTAACGCACCGTCTACGGCACAGGGACCCTCGTGACGAGGTGGTCCTTTTGAGTTACTCTTATTGAGTTTTGGATGACATTGGAAAACGGCCGGGTTTGGAACGAGTGTAAATCCAACCGGGCCCTCGGAGCGGAAACACTTATAACATAAGGACCGAACATATGATTGAAGTGTCATCGACTATGTTGGATTCCTCATGATGGGACAGTTCTTTTTTCATACTTCACCTGTGTGTTGGACACAGTTGGAGTATGGTCAGGTTGGATTGTACCCGGAATCCAACCGGGCCCCTGGAACGGAAATGCTAATAACTCAGAGACGGGTCGTTCGATTAACGCACCATATGTTGTGTTGAGACCCCTATGACTAGGTGGTCCTTTGAGATACTTCTTCTTGGAACTTCGTGAAACTTGGAGTGTCGACTAGTAGCTCGTCGAGTGGATCCTCCCGAAGACGAACATACAGAGTAAGGTGACCTTGTAGCTGGATAGGACCTAATGGTTGCTTGTCCGATTCGTATCAGAGTGGCTTGAATAGCCCAGTGGGGAGCACTACTGTATTGGGGTTGCAGACCCATGGAGGGGATCACTACTGTGTTGGGGTGGAAGACCCCTGGTACTCGATAAGAGGAGTACCTCTATAGGCCAGTAGGGGGAGAAGTACTGTGTTGGGGTGGAAAACCCGCGTTACTCGACAGTGGAGGAGTACCTCAGCAGTTTAAGGTTAGTGAGTAGCACCTCAGAGTCGTGACAGGACTACTGTGCTCGACAGAGGAGGAGTTCTCCAGCAGTCGTTTTTTCGTCATCATGAATAAAAGTCCTAGTTTGAGCTGACTCAAGGACCATTGTGTTTTTCTAATGATTGAGATGGGTTACTTGATAACCTAGGTGTATATGTATGGTCATATACCTAAGTAAAGGTTATCTGTTGATATCTTTCTTTGTGGTTTTTCTTTGTTGGATTTATTGAGACCTTGAGGGTCTTCGGGTCCCTACCGAGTATTGTTATACTCACCCCTACACGGGCTATGCCCACACCTCGTTTTGTTGGTTACAGACGACGGACATCACTAATCGTGGATGAGGCTTGTAGAGCTGGATGGTACCCGGAGGTGGACATCAAGACAAGATGGTACCCATAGGTGATAGATGGACGTGGAGAGATGAGGTGGCCATCTGTACCTATAATTCAGGTAGGAACTCTGAAGGATGATCCAAGAGCAGCTTGACACCTTCCTATTGTTTTGTCTTTTTCTTGTACTTTACTGTTGGCCATGTATTTCTGGCCCCTTACTTTCCATCACATCTTTTTTTTATATAGTGTTTACTTAGTGTTTTCTTCTGCTTGTACTCTGGATGTTTTAGTGTTTATATTTTATAAAGGCAATGCCTTCCCAGTTAAAGGGATTACGCCTTTGGTGCAAGTCACTAGCCCCTAGCCTATGGAAGGCAGGATCTGGGTAGTTACGACACGGGCCCCATGGGACAGGTCGTGACAATTACTATTATAATAATATTAATAGAATTTATTTTTTCGATGAGAATTGGTCTTGTGTGCAACATAAGTCATCAAAAGAACTCGATGTTGTGTGCAATGAAAGTAAAAAATCGTGCTGGATCTGATTAATAAAAAATTATATATTAAATGTAAAAAAATGTACTAAATAATTTTAATTAATTTTAAATAATTCATTTCATAAAATATCTATATTTTACATTTAGTTTCCTTAGTGTACTAACCATAGGTTTCTTATGGAAGGATCTAAAGGTGGTCTCCAGAAGAAGATACAGTGGTCTGACCCAAACTATTTCAATTTATTTTTTCTTCTACCATTTATAAATTATTGTAAATTATCATAAAATGTTAATTTTATATCGTCAATAAACTAAAATATTGTCATGATTATGAATACACCATTATCCATCATCTTTCCCCTTAAATGGGAAATGAATGTATAGTTCCTGTGTAGGTAAAACATACCGCGTCTACATTGTGATACAACTAATTTATCTTTTGTATATTTTATGGATGGTAATTAGGATGGGTTTAGAGTTTAGTTATTATATTTATTACATAATAATACTTCTTAATTGAGAATAAAATATCTACTTATTTACCTTGAAAACAGTTGGTAAATTATAATATTGCTTGTGCTTATGTGTGGACTACCACCTCTAGGAACTGGTATTATTTGTTTCCAATTATATATTACTTGGATTGTAATAATTAATGATTTGATATATTTAAATGTTTTAAATTATATTATATTTATTCTCGAAGTGATAACTATTAATTTTCTGCCATTCATTCTATCGGTTGATAAATGGAAATAATATTTATTCACATGTACGTACTATCAACTTCATGAATGGTGTAATTAATTTTACTATAAATAAATTTTATATATTAATATAAATATATAAATGATAAATATAACTAATATTTATATAAATATTAATATTTTGGATTTAATGGAACTATAATCAAAATTTAAGGAGCAAAAACACCAATCAAAAAAATATATCAAAAATGAAGCACTTATCACTGAAAATAATGATTTTAATAATCAATTGTTAATAAACTGGAGGTAATATATTGTAGTTAAATAAAATATTTTATGATACATATGGGTATTGATCTACAATATATTTATAATAAATCTATTTTTCTATATAGTCATTTGGTATTCATTTGAAGGAAGCGGAACCTCGGGTAAGGGGTTTTTGTCCCACTTTTACATTCGTGAATCATATGCCATATCCACCACTTATTTATTTTATGTAGCATCTATAATAACCCATTGATATATTATATCTTCAATATAGTTATATTTATGGTATTTATAGTCTCATTTGACGTTGTTTTTTATGTCTTATGATTCGAATGTTACCAAAGTGGTATGAATTTATTTCACAATCTCGTCATTATCAAGGTTTTTATATATTTAAGTATACACTAGGTAATACTTCTCTCCATATACTTGATTTATAAAAATAATTTCAAAAATGTATTTATTATTATCTTATAAATTATAAAATTCATTTTTAACCATGTTTTTCTTTTTTTAAAAATTGGTTTGAAATGAATCCTATTGATGTTTTATGAATGAGGTAGCTTTAAATTTTTTTAAAATATTGGGAAAGGGATGATCTTTTCCTTATAAGGAATAATCAAAAATTCATACCATAATGACTAATACATTTATTGAATCATACTTTACATTTTACATGTTTTTTTCAATGAAATTGGGTTCCATAATATTTCATTGATTTTATAAAATAAATTACATTAATGTGAAATGGTATTTTCCTTAATAAATTCATTTATGATTATGTTTATTAGTTAGGAAAATTGTTATCATTTCATATGGTAGTTGCAATACAATTTTTTTCTTAATTATGTATCATCCATTTTAGAAGAGTAATTGATTGGAATTTTTATGTGATGGGAAGGGACCTTTATAAACACTCGATTCATTGGACTATCTTATGAGAAAAACTAACGTGTGTTTCTGTTGAGGGCTTACCCATTTTTTTAGATGTAATGGAACATAGACTTGAAAGTATGTTTTAGATGTCTGAAATTATGAATTAAAACATTATGAATTATTTTATCAATATTCCATGTGATTATACAAATTGTTTGAATATCCATGGGTAATTTTTATGCTCATGTGATTATTTTTATGGAATGTTTTGATCACTATTTATTTATTCCATATAATGATCATGTTATTGATATTTTGGAATGTGTTTTAGTTACATAAAATTCCATACTGATTATACCAAATTAATTTATGTTTTCTTCTATTGAATGAAGTACCTTAATGAGAATTAGTGTTGAACAATTACTTTTTCTTTCTTTCCCTTGTATTCTAGGAAATAATTTATGATTGATATGAAAGGAAATTCTATAAGAAATAAATATCCCCTAAATGAATTTTTGATTTTATTTTATGTTTTCCAATTTATAGGGAACTCATGTATGTATCAAGTTTACCCCGACCCCTAAACTATTCATTCCATTTGTATGCAATCAATTGTATCTAGTTTTAATTAAATAAATTAACCACTGGATCAATGAAACTAGGGTCAGGGTCTTTATAGTTGGTATCATAAGCAGTTTAGTAGATACATTGGAAAAAAGAATTGGGAGAAAAAAATAAAAAACATATCCCAATGGAGGGATTGAATGATATGTCGAATTATAGGATAACATTACATAATTCTATAAAGTTATAGATCTTGTGGTTTCCCAGTATGATTATTTCTTCTCACACAATTCTTTTTGGTTTTAATAAAAAGATGAAAATATAAGGAACTATATTAATGATAAATTTGATGGAAAATGTGTTGATGAGAACCTAAAAGGGATGAGTATTGGAGTGATGGATATTGGGGTTATTTGAAATCAGTAATCATAATACATTATTAACAACTTTCACCTTAACCATATCTCAGACTCGCAAAAGAGGAGAAGGATTGACTTCTATGAGATGTTAGGTGGTAAAAACAATGGAGGAGAGAAGATTCAGTTTTATATATGTAAATAATGTAAAAATAAAAACCCAATTCATTGTTTGAAAGGAACCATAATATTTCTTGTGTGAGGAAAAAGGACACTAAGAAAGTAATTTCCAAGGAAAAATGAAATCTTTTCTTAAAAATGGATTAGAATAATGGTAGCTCGATATAATCATCGATGTTTTATTGTTTAAATGGTGAATGTATGGTCATTATAAAAACACATGACCTTAGGTAAAAATATACTGAAGAAAATTAGAATTTTGTTTACTAATGCCAATACTACTGATTATGAAGATTATATAAATATCAAATGAAATAAATGAGGAATTAAGGAGTAAGATGATGGGGTGTAATTAATTGTTTAAGATAAATATGTAATGATTAAAGTTCTTTTGTAGTTGGATTCAATTATTATTTTGTAAAAGTATTTTAAGAATGATATTCTGGTTATAAGAATCATGTGATATATATGTATTTTACTATAATACTTCTTATTTAAGGATTTAGAAGAAAGTGATGAATAATAATTACTACCAAGAGAAGTGATTCTATAGAATGTTCATCTTAAAAAAACATTATTTGGGGATGTTAACACTAAATATGTGCCAATTATGAGATAATTATAATAATGTGATGTTTATGGGATAATATTTATGACCTTGAATGTTGTTAGTGATTTGGTGAAAAAGTAATTCATGATGTAGTTTACATCATTTTTCGGATTTGTGAAATAAATTTCCGTATCTGATATTTTATTTATAGTATGTGGGGAGAGTTAGTTCCAGAATGCATTCATGTTATAAATAATGTTTTTTGGTGATTTTTTTCTTTTTTTAAGGGAAAATGTGAAAAAGGAATTCATTGGATTTTGATATGACATGATGAACTACTTAATCAAATTATTTGGTTTTGAATATTGTTGGTAATGTTTTAGAGGATCCATCAGGTTTAGAACTTATAATATGTAATAAGTTGATTATCAGTTATTATTATTTAATGTAAAATAATGATTTATCATATCAATTAAATTGTGAAAAATATTTTAGATATTATTAATATTTAGTGGAATAAAGAATGGCTTATGTATCTTATGATTTATTGATGTTATTCTAGCATGAAAAATTTATCTTTAATTCCCATTTCCAAGTGCCAGAGATAATTTAAAAACTTCTCCAAGCACAACAAAATGTTGATATTCTGCTTATGACATGGGAAGAAATCAAGTATGTTTATTTTTTAATGATCTTTATCTATATATTAAAATAATCCACACACTTTAGGATAATGAACTCAAAAAAAATTTATCCATTAACATTAATTTCCATGAAATCACTATCGATTAATGTCATCAGATATTTATTGTTTTATAATGGTTACTATTCTCATGAACTTGTTCTCTATCACTATCTATTAATTCACGGGTCATGGTTTTTTAATTTTTTATCAATATTTTTGCTTCCCACTAATGTTATACTATTCGAGAACATAGTTCTGTGTTGAACTTCATATTTCATATTCCCTCTTTTTAAAAGTATGTTTTTAACACTGTTTACAATATAGGATTTCCAAAAAGGTATTTTCAATTGTAAAACCCTTGATTACCATGAACAAGTCTTAATTGTGTGTGAGAAATTTATTTAAGCTAAGTATAATTTAATAACCATATATTTTAATAGAACAACATATTCTTGTGCATGATTTTGTTTATATTTATACTTTGATATAGGAATGAGAGAGAAGGGTGTTTTTTTTAATAGAAAAACAATATCAATAGGGAATGTTGTATTAATATGTCATACCATGATTCACCCCCTCCTCTCAGGGGATTTAACCGAATGGACATAACACTACACATAACTAGAAATGTAAAATTTGGTATCCTAAAAATAATATTTATGATAAGATAAGTCCTTTTAAGACTTTTTTTATTAAATATTATATATTATTTACTATTGTCATATTTATAAGAATTTTTTTTGTGTTATATAACACATTGTTTATCCAAATTCCAATTCATTTTTTGTGTAAGGCTAGAAAAGTAAAAATAACACATAAAATATGTTTTCATCATATAGATGTGAGTTAAAATAAATATTTAATGAATAAAATTGTAAATTTTGATCATAATAAATTTATATTACTCATATATATTTATTTATAATTTTTATAAATTATATAATTACCATACATGTTTGTGCAATGCAAATAAAATATTAATGTAATTAATATAAAAATAAAATAAATGATATTGAAAATAATATAAGTAATATATTTTGAGATAACTAATGTGATACAAGAAAATTATAGAATAAATTTTTTTTTATAGATTTAATAAAATATTTTTTTTTTCAAATTTAATTTATTTTTGTTATGTTATTAGATTCAAAGTAACGAATAGTTTCAAAATTAACAATATTGATATTTTATGGTAAAAAAATTCCTTAAATTACTTGAAAATCATAAAAATTGTAAAATAAGGACAAATTGGATAATATATGGTCGAAAATGTGATAAATTGACACTTTTTTGTCCAATTTTTACCATATATTTTATAATTTCAAAAATTTAATATTAAAATAGCCATAACCATAATTGTAATTAAAATAGGCTAACTAATGGTTATTCAAAATTAAAATGATTAAAGTTATACCAAAATAGGTCTATATTATATTTTTATGGTATTATATCCATATCCATATTTTATTATATTCCCTTTTAATTTTTATGCATTTGGATTTAGAATAATCATATTATATTTTAATATTCTAATAAATCTCAAAAGTTCCCCACCCCTATATTGTAAAAGGGAACCTCCCCCCCCCACCTCAAACTTCTTTATAAAACATTAATACATATTGACCTACAAATCCCAGAATTTTTTTTTCAAAGCATTTTTATTTAAATTGTAGTCTTTTTGGTCACTTCAAAGGACTAACATTATGTTCCTTAAAGAAGGATTTAAATGTGGACTCTTGAAGAAGAGGTAATCATCTTATGCGAAATATTTTAATTTATTTATTCTTATACATATTTTAAATATGTGGAAGATATCATAAAATGGTAACTTCAGAATCTATTATTTTGTAAAGTATTATCATTATTATTTAACCACAATTATCTACCATCTATCCCATAAAATGGGAATTAGATGTATTACTCGAGGATACATGGGACATAACATTTCCATGTAAATATACAAATCATTTAAAATTATCGTATTTTATAGATGAGAATTATTATGGTTATAATGTTTATTAATTACTTTTTTGACATAATTAAACTTATTAAATGATAATATCATATCCACCTTCTTACCTTCTAAACTGTTAGTAAACGATAGCATTATCCGTGCTTACGTGTGAACTACCACCGCCACATAGTGATGTTTTTTTAATTTATATTTTACCTAGATATCAATGTGGATGTATTTTAGGAATATATAATATTTATATAATATAATAATGTTTCTAGAAATTATAATTATTATTTTCCATCCATTATTTCTCTTAGAAAATAAATGAAATATGTGTTCATGTGTATGTACAAACTGTTATCTCTACCAACGATTTAATTTATTTTCTATATAAGAATTTTAAGGATTTATAATATATATATATATTGATTATATTGTATATTTATACCATTATTAACATTTTTAAGATAATGTAATCATAATAAAAATATAATTACTAAGAATACCAATCGAAAACAGATATGGCGAATGGATCATTTTTCACTCAAATCAATAATTATAATAAATAATTGTTAATAAATGGGTTATAAAATATTTTATGTAAATATTATATTCTATGATACATATGATTTGTGTTATTTAATATAACTATAATAAATATATATTAATTTTATTGGAGGTCTGAATTAATGTGAATTAATTCGAACCTGAGGTAGTGATTTCATGTCTCACTTTTACATTCACGAGACATATGCCATATTCATCACATATTTCTTATGTATGGTGTATTTAAAATGTTTATAATTATTAATTCTATCATTATGAATTCAGTTATTGGTATTCCATGTGATTATTAAATTATTTAGAATATCCTTTGAAGGTTTTATGCTCCTGTGATTACTTGTATGGAATTATATGATCATTAATAATTCTCTCCATATTATGATCAAGTTATTTAATAAATTGAATGTATTTTAGTTAAATTAATTTCTAAATATTTTATTCCTTATTTATTCATGATTTATTACATTTTAATTATACACATGCTAAGCATTATAGATCACCCATTTCTTATATTTCTTTTCCCTAGGATTCCATAAATGGTTTTATGATTGATATATAGTGGTACGCAAGACGAAATAAATATGGTCTCAAAGAAAATAACTCATTTTATTTTAGGTTCTCAAAATCATGTGAAACTCCAGTATAAATCTGGTTTACTAAGATGATTAATTATTGGGTACGTTGGGATGTGATCACTTGTATCTAGGGAAATTTAAATAAAGTATCCTCAATAGCTAGGATACTGGGGTTAGTAACATTACAATATATACTTATTGAATAAATTATAGGAACCCTATATGATTTCTGTTGATTAAAAATGAAATATTTCATTTTCGTATGTTGTAATCCATCAAACACATGATTTATGATCCCATTTTAAAATTAATGGATGGAATGATGGTATATAAAAAATGTCATTTTAAAAATTAATATTTTACATATAAATAATATTTTTTCATAAAATTCATCCTTGACATAATCCATGACTGGTAGTGTTGAAAAAAATAAAATTCTATTTTGAAGAAGGTTGTATGAATGTACGCATGATCGATGTTTCAGTATCTCTTATTAGATGTCACACAATGAATAATTTTATTAAATTGATATAGTTAAATTTATAATACTAATTAATCTTATTTTAATAAATTAATAAGTATTTAGATGTTTTAAGATGTATTAGAGTAAAAGGAAACAGAAATTCAATGTAATACTCACGTTGGAGGATTGAGTTTTCTCAAGGAAATATTCTCAGAAATAAAGCCATTAAACAAACTAATGGAGGATATAAATAGTCATAAATTGGAGAGTGTTGTAGTATTATTTCTTTTTCATATTCTCATGGATAAATTTTAAATACTAGTGATCATTTATACAGTAAATGGTTTATCATTTTATAAGTGAAGAAAATGGGCGTTTTGGAATTAACGGTAACATTTTCAAAAATGTAATTATAATATTCAAAGGTAAGTGTCTCAAAAAATGGGGAAAATTAAAGGGGATGTTTTTGTGAGAAAATATTTTCATCATACACTATTTTTGGGGAAATAATAGAGTGTTTCTAGGATTTCATTTTAACTTTTTCACTTTTACCAAAATTTACTTTTAGCTTTGTAATTAGTTTTGTAGCCTTAGTAATTAATCTTAATAAAAAAATTAATATTGGTCCATTTACATAATTTTAACCTTATGATTCCAAAATTTTAAATAATATATGTAAATAATTTTTATACATGATTTTAATTGTTGATTTCTAAAAATTTAACCCAATGGGTAAAATTAGTTTTTTACAAAAAACTATTTTTAAAGTGTAAATAATTATTTAGATGATTGTATTATCAAAAGTTCTAATTTTTGTGGCATAAAATTTCTTATAAGGGGAAAAAATAAAATTTATGAGTCTTTAAAAATGATAAAAATATAATTTCATCATCAAAACACCAATGGAAAAGAAAAGACTGAAAACTATTTTTATTCTGGTAACATTTTAATTAAGTTCCAAAAATGTTGGTAATGGGTTTTATAACTTTAAATAATATTTTAAAATTAATTATTTTACCCCATAAATACATATTTTATTACACTAAAGTTTTCCAAATATTCTACGACATGATTAAAAAGTGTTATAATTATGAAAATAATAATTTCATCAGACTATTATTTTTTGAAAAAAAAGCATCTAATAAAAGAAATAAAAAATTCAAACTGATTAAATTTTTATATGCGGAATAAAAAAATGAATTATATTTTATCAAATTTAAATCTTAATTTGAAGAATAGATTTTTTTTTGAATAAAATATACAATATAATAAAGATAACTTCTATTGAAAAACCCATTTTCAGTATTAATTCATACTCAATATTTATCTTCCAAAGGTAATATATTTTATTGGTTTAACATATTACTGTTAATTATATATTTGTTAATAATTTACTTCTAATATATGTTGGTTTTTTACATCACTTTTATCATGTAAAAATGTTATAGAACATAACATTAGTTTTATATGGTCTTGAATTTTGGGATGTTACATTATAAAATCTCATATTACTCTTATATAGAAAATGATTATTCATTAGAACATATAATTTATTTAGAAATAGCCTCCGGTAAAAAAATTATTCTTATATATCTAATTTTTATTAATATATAACCTATATATGGATGGTGTTAATCCTACCAACCAACAGATGTAATTTTTCGGGCCAAATCTAGATCTAGATTACTCTTATATACAAAGTACTTTGTCAATATCTTAAACAAAATAGCACATATAACATCTAGAACACATCCCCATCCTTCTCAACTTATATCTATGTATCCTCAACGAATTTTTTTATCAAAATTATTTAAATAACTTTATAAATGCATCTAACCTTCACAAAACCCATCATCAAAATTTCCAAATAATATTCCATATATAAAAAATCTTCATGGTTATTTCAATGTACCTATTTGGTATCAATAATTTATAATGTAAAAATCATCATAATTCATCAGTTTTATGTTCATTAAAAAATTAGTAATAAATTAATCACACTTATTATATTAGTATAATCTCCACTATTGATATTTATCCAAGGTATACTTTCACATCATTCTTGTGCATAAAATACATGGAAAAAAATCATACCTTCGAGATCCAAATAATCTATTAAGATGGATTATGTTAATATATAAAATAAAAATAATTTTTAAAAGTCACCTCATGTGAATATATAAGATCATCATCAATAAGAATCACCTTATTCAATCAATTAACACATTCCAAATAGAAACACTATATTTTATCACAAACTAATACTCATTGTGTTCTTCATTCCCCAATTCCATGGAACACTACATCAACAATGGGGAACATTAATCCAATCACCGATTAAAATTAATTATTATTTAATCCTATATTCTATTTATATTTATAGACATTTCATCTTATTGATAAAAAATATGACACTCTTAATTACAATTCACTGGGTACTTCATAAGTGATGGGTGATCCTGGAAAAACAAGGTGGTTGGGGGGGGATGGGTTAGTTGAGATATATTATATTATATTATAAAATTTACTTCCATGCATAATAAAGGACTTATATAAAATAAAAAATATCAATTAATTAATATAAAATTTGTGTCAGGAAATAACTAATTTTTTAAAATATTTTAATAATTGACTATAGTAATTATGTTTTTCGAAAATATAATATTTTCCCTTTTTACTATATTTGATGTAGAGAAGAAACTTATTCGATATAATTTATTAAAATAAGCCACTATATAATTAAAAATAAAATTTAAATTTAAATACTAATTATATATAAGAAATATATATTAGAAGAAATATATTTTTTTAATGAATTATAATTTTTTTTATTTCTTATAATTTCTAATTTATTCTTTGTATATTAATTATTTATCTATATAAGTCCAATATATTATTATAAATACATTATTCAGTTCTATATAGGTATTACTTAAAAATTACAACAACTTTTATATACCAATTGGCTATATGTATACTGAATTTTCATATATACTCAATATTATTATATAATAATCAAATTAATCTTTTTCATTAGAATGCATATCATTAAATTATTCTCAATAAAAATTTATCCTATTACATAATTCCATTTTCTAAATTTCTAATTTTTTTTATATTTTTCTTTTTTCGATAGTAATATTCAGCATCATGATTGAATAAGGAGACCGTGGAGAATATTATTTATAGCTTATATTTTTTGTATTTACTTGTATTTATTATCCTCTACAGTTTTACTAATTTTTTATATATATTCATTATAATATAAATATTTTTATTTTTTGTTTTGTTTCAATATTGTACTTTAATAACATAATGAATTATTAGTTTTAATTGTTTCTAAAAAGAGTTATTCAATATAAAAACATATTTAAATTGAGGAAGGATAGTTTATTTTAAAATATGGAGTGTCATATATAGAACAATAATATCTTGACAGAGGGTAGTAATCCATAATTGTGAGGGCTATAAAACCTAATTGACAATTTATATTCACTAAATATATAAATTTCTGAGATATTTTGAATTCAGTGCACTAACACATCATTATTTGTATGCTCATAAGACACAACCCATATTAGGTGAACTGGGAAAAATATTTATGCCTTATGTTCATTATCACATACTTTCTTGGAGAGATAGAGAGATTTTTCATAAATTATTATAAAGGAAATTTCATTTAAAGGTCAACTTAACATATAATTTCCACTTCAAGATAACATACCACATAGGACCTTGACAGGAATTATCTATGCCAAAAGATATTATTCAATATTTTTTTCTTCATTGATTATGGTAGTGACCACTAATCATAAAGGATTAATCATATTAATTGATATAAAATTAAATTGTTTGAATTTAAAATAAAACACTACTTTCAGTCACCATTAAATGCTATATAAATTTTCTTGATACATGGGATTTTTATTTTAGAATAACAACATGAATTTATTATCATGATACATGAGTCACTATGCAATAAGGCCTAAATTGTGTTAAAATTTTCAATAAATTTTCATAAATTTTTTAGGGTTTCAACAATTTTCTTCTACTAATGATTTCACTCTCCATACTTTAGCAAAATGAAAACTCTAATTTTTATTTGAAATCTTCGATGATGTTTCTAATTATTGTTATTTACTAGAAAAAACAAACATATATTATAAATTTTTATAAAACCAAACACAATATAAATATTCTAATTAATATAAACCATAAAAAATAACTATAAAATACAATAAATGGTATTCAATATGTCCAAAATAAAAACATTAACTAAAATGAAAGTGACTAGATGGAGTCCTTCTTTAATATGGATATCTAAATGAATTAAAAATATGATAAAAAATCAAGAAATATCCATATATATGAGGCCCATGGTCACCTCCACAGATCATCATCACTATTTCTCCAGGTAATGACCACGGTGTTGATGATATGTAGAGGTGACTGATGGTTACAATGAGGTAAATTTTTTTAGATGTTTTATTTGTAGTTATTTTTTTTATTTAAAATCTTGTTTAAATTTTATTAAATTTTGTATTTACTTTTCTTATTGTGGATTATATTCATTATAATTCCCATTTCATTATTGGTTTCATATTATTTTAGTGTATATATTTTATTTTTCATGGATATTAAAATATCAGGATATATTATTTCTAATTTATAGAAAAAAGTAGTTTCATTTCTGTTCATGGATATGTGGTTAACTACTTCTAAAAATTTAATAGTTCATACCCTTAATAATTGAGTAATACTATGTTGATTGAGAATGGGATTTAGGTTTTTTTCTATACTGGAAGGGGTATCGAGATCGCGTATTTTTTATGGTATGATACTCAATCATATTATAAAACTCATAAGATATTTTTTTTGTATTTAAATATACAAAAAATAAAGGATATATCATGAAGAAGTGTATAGATGATAGTTTTTGTGATTTTTCTTGAGTTTCCATGGGTTTATGAGATGGTATATTATAGTTGTTGACATGAAAAGTTGTGAACTAAATAGAAATAATTATAAAATAGTTTGATATGGATGTAAAAAGACTCATTAATTATAGAGACCCTATTTTTCCCTTTTATAAATTTTATGTAATTCTAGACATATATTCAAAGTTAGGTACTGAGATGACATGTGATTATGAGGCCTGATGAACTCTGAATTAATTTTATTAAAAGATTAAATGTATTTTATGTTAAACATGTGCAGTTTTATACTAAAAATGGGATAAATCATAAATGGAATCCCAAATAAATTTTTTTAGACCATTTAAGAGTACGGAACATGAGGTTTACCAATAGAAAACCCTAAAATAGGCCGGCATGAGACGTTCTGAAAAAATCTTCCATTGGTGGGTGCATTTTGATTAATAATTATTTAATTTTTATATTTAATTTAATTAACCTAATTCAAAATTCTTCTATGAATATGTCATTATTGAAGGGTATCTAGGGTTTGCTACAATACCATGTGACTATTGAGAGGTTCTTCCACCTTTCACTGGAGAAACAATATCTGATGCTGATGAAACTCTAGAACAAGGAATATTGATCCATAAAAAACCCAATAACTTCTCTTATTCATTGGATATCATTTTCATCAATGAAGAATGATCCAATTACAGTTAGTAATTTTCAATTTGTGGATTCTTCCTTGATTTATTAAATGATTGAACATGATAATATTTATTCTATGAACTATGTTCGAATTGTTCAATTGCATACGCCATGTATTGAAATTAAATTATATATTTTGTTTTTCTCACCCCATACATCCCAATTTCTAGTAATTGGATGAGAATTATTTTTAATGATTTTTTAAAAAAAATTATTCATTTCTCCAAATAATTCTTCATGTTAGTCGTTGTTTTAATACATGGTCATGATTTGACATTTTCTGCAAAGAGAAAACCTTATCAGACACTTGGATTCATGACGATTTCACGTAAGATGAATAGATCATAAATCAAGGTTGGATCTAGAGTGATTTATGTGTTTTGGGTGAATTATTTATTCAATGTGGATCCATATCAGAGATGTAGGATGGGGGGATGCACTCCGGGAACATGTAGAACCATAGGTGAAATAAAAATCCGTTTTTCAGCCAACAGATGACCAAAAATGGTGGTTAAGGCTTACCCATTGATTTTAGGAAACCAAAATGCATTGATAGACATGGATATACTAAATTTGAAATACCATGGTAGTTCTAGGAACTCTAAAAAACACAACTATACTTCATGTATTATGAAGAAAACATGCAATGTATTCCCTTAGATGTGGCATTTAGGTTTCACGAGTTTATAAGTATCACATTCTATGTGGGACCCCCAGAATCCAGGTGACTTAGTGATGGAATCCGAGTGTGAACTCCGAGATTACACAAGAACATTCATGGAATTCCACAAATCCTCTGTTCAGAGACACAGTCAAGGCCATAGATATGGGCAGAACCCCATGTGGGGTTCCATGTCATGTGCTGGAGTACCTAGACACATGAAAAGTTACACGAACACAGCCAGAAGATTGAATATGACCTTGGGTTGTTGTGTAACATTGTATAAAATGTACATGGGAAGTTAGATATGTTCTATAAGGGACACAACTAGGCATTGGAGTGGGACTACACACCATTTGGTTCCTAATACACATTATGTACCTCCTTAATTATTTTTGAGGAACCATCAGTCTCTCGTATCTCCATCGTTTGGAGTCATATTTTGGCATACGAGTGCCCTATCCAAAGTTTAATTCCTCAAAGAATACTATGGTGGCCTACATAGTTGATGTTTAGATATGATATGAGGTATTATGGGCATGAAAACTTTTAAGGTGGTTCCCAATGATGGATTTGATCAGGCCAGATCATTAGAGAGATCAATGTGGCATTCCCCTATTCGGTAAGGAATGGGTCCTTAATTGAATATTAGATTTTAACCCTCTATCTAGGCTAGGCATGGGTCCTGTATTGACTATTACAGTTTCACCCTCCTACAGGGATAATGAATTGGTCCTCTACCTATCTACTTAGTGGAATCCACCTGGGGATTCAGGTCATGGGTCCTAATTTCATACAGTGGCACCCTTCAGTATGTTTTGGCATGGGTCCTTGACTATGAGAGTGGAACCCTACTTTTGGGTAGGGAATGGGTACTCTATCTACTAGTATAGTGGAACCCTACAATGGTATTAGTGTATTAGTCCTTGACTATTAGGGAGGAACCCTCTAGTTAGGCTGGGCATGGGTCCTCTACCTGTAATTGGAGTGGCACCCTCCTGTTAGGCTGGGAATGAGTTTTCTACTGATTACTTATGTGGGACCCTATTTATAGGTAGGTAATTGGTTCTTTAGATATCTAATTAATGTGACACTCCTAGTGTACTATGTAATGTATCCATTAACTATAGTTTGTGGCCCTTGACTGTATTGAATAATGGGGCGGTGAGGATATACATGGATGTCTCTTTAGAAAGAAGTATGAGATGTTGGGAATCATCTATGCATATCTGGAACTTTTGAAACTCTTTTCCAAGGCTATTCTATTAGATATAGATCACCCTTTTCATACATTTTGGTTTCTTTTCTTGTATCAAATATATACCTATCTGTATCTATGTCATTGGATTTTTTATTCTCTTACTTTGGGTGGAGCTATATATTGTCTATTCAAAACATGTCCTTTACTTCCCCCTTCATCTTTTGGGGCATCCTACTAGGTATGTATGTACTCTCTTTTATATGGTCTTTTCCAAAACATGTCGTGTCTTATGAAGATGATTTAAATTATTAGGGAGGTTATATAGGATCTTAGGGATACCTGTTGCATTTGTCTGCATACGGTGGTTAGATAATAGAGATTTGGAGATGCGATCACTCAAAATTTAGTTTTCCAATTTTTTCAAGTTGGGGCTCCTTTTCTTGTTGATAATTTATTTTTTCCATTACCTTTCATTTTTACACTACCATACACTTTTTATTTCCTAGATTTTATTCAATCATTGTTATCAGTCTAGATGATTAATTTTTTACTTTATCCCTCTTCACTATTACATTGTGATGGTTGGGTGTGTGCCTTTAGGTTTATTAAGAAAATTCCAAACATGTTAGATATGCCTTTGGATACTTGTTAGTATCCCCAATCCTATGGGGGCAGGCTTGCGGTAGTTTTGGATTGAAACTTGAAGGGTAGGGTCAGGATAGATTATTATCAAAGTTGGTTTGATTCGTGGGTTGATGTGTTGAGTATTCTCATTATGAGGATATGGTTGAGATTTAGGGAAGGAGTGTAAATGTTACTCTAGTGGGCCTATTACGCCAGGAAACCTACTGTTGGTGTGTCAATTAATGTATCAATAAACTAGGACCTTCAAAACAAGCTTATCAATTCGGCATATAGATACATTGTTTGTATAGATAAATGTGGTGCATCTTGATAAATGTTTAGGTATGCCTCCTTAATGACATCAATCAAGGATTCTAGTTCTGAATCATGATGATGATCTAATGAGTGATGAGGCTTCAGTTTAGGGTCCATCCATTGATATCCTTCCACCAAGTGGATAGGTTGCATTTCCCACTTTATTAATAATATATTTTAATAGAAGAGAAAGATGAGGTTTCATGAAGGCTAAGAACACTCTTTGGGATCCAGTGCTAGATCATTTAGAGGTTCTAGAATGAGCTACATCCCATGGTAGTAGAGGATTGGATATATTCATTAGTCTTTGTTTCAAGTATTATATCTACAATATAAGAATAGGTTGTTTCAAAGGAAGCTATAACTTTCTGTGGAGTATCTGGGCACTAATGGAGACTTGTTACATGAAGCATGATGGGTGAACACTCTCATGGTCTTACTTACCGCAAATGTTCCATGAGGAATACTACCCCTACTACATCTTATTAGTTCAAATTCAGCATCTTATAGAGAATCTGTAAGGCGGGATGAAAATGGATGAGTATTCTATGAGGTTTAATAAACACATGTGGTACTCCATTAACATGATTTCAGATGGACACTTCAGAGCATGAATGTTTGAACAAGGACTCCACTAAGATATCTACACTAGTGTGGTACACTTGTTAATTAACAACTCTTCTTGGGTGTTGAGAAGGAATTATTGATCGAGCTCATCCTGACATAGGGACACCATGAATATAGAGCTGGTAATGGGTATGAAAAGGAAGATTCAAAGGTAGGGGCTAGTAGAGGAAATTCGATAGGATGACAGTGTAGGAGATCCTCCCCAGATCAGGATTGGGTACATGTTCAAGGCCAACACATAGGACCAGAGAATCAAAGATAGTGGTTGTGCTATACAGATGATTGGAAAGGTCACATTGGATGTTACTTCCTAACCCTAAGTTCAAATGAGCCCAGGTAGATAGCTGATGAACATCCATGAAAGAGGTAGTACCATGATTAGGGTTCTCCTAGTGGAGGGTAGGCTAGCCCCCAAGGAGGTGAAGCTAGAATTGGAGAAGGTGCATCTCCAGGAATATGATCTTTTTATGGTGGAAGACTCTATGATATCCTTCCACCACCATCAGGTGGCCCACATAAGGTCTAGTGAGCTACATGTGGGGGTCATATACAGTTGTAGACTTTGGAAAATTATGAACCAGTGACACATGAGATTATTATAAGTACGATCAATGTTTATCATACTCTTTACTAATTATTATTAGACATTGCTTTAAGTCATTCCTCCATCTATTTACTAATTTTGTGAGTGTTTGTGCTCCTAGTTAAGGTTTTATCCCAATATCTTTGTCTTGAGGCTTATACTAGGAACACTACTTCAATATCATTTTTTCCGCCGATATTGTGAGCTATCTTTTTCTTGAGGCTTATACTAGGAAAACTACTTCAATATCCAGGATTTGTGGTTGTTTTTGCTGGACCTTTCAGAGGATATATTTTTCATACCCAACATTCCCCCTTGGGTAGCTCTAGTATTGATAATTAAAATGGAGGATATGATCTTGTATTATTGTGTGGGTTATCATTTCTTGAACTAGGTAATAACAACGAATAGGTACCCATTTATAATGATTTATGACCTCTTTGACTAGTTTCAAGGTGTGATACTTTTCTTTTAGATAGATATTTGGTCAGTCTACCATCGGTTGATAGTTTACTAGGATGATATTCCAAAGCAGGCATTCTGATCTCACTATGGAAAGTATGATTTACAGGCAATGCCCTTAGGTGTGTGTTGATTTTCCATGTATTGTTTATGGACTTGATGGTCCAAATCATCCATCCATTCCTATAATATAATTTTTTTTCTTCATTGATGACATACTCATATAATCTTCATCATAGGATGATCATACAGATAACTTGATGACGGTGAGGAATTTTCACTGGGAGAACCAGCTCAATGGTATCCTCTTGAAGTGCCGGCTCAATATTCATTATGTTTTCATTTTGGGGTATTTCATTTTTTAGTGTGATTTATCCATGGATCCAGTAAATGTCAATGGAGTACTTTCTTGGGATCCAACCAAGATAATGTTTGAGGTTATGATATCTCAGGGATTGGACGGGTACTATCGAATGTTTTTGGTAGAATTATACATGATTTTGGCCCATATTACATCTCTATCATGGAAAGGAAATCCATTTACTTGAAACTGAGTTGTTACATAGGGAATCTAAGAAGTCAATGATGAGGTTGACGATCACTCCCATGTTGATACTACCACATGATGGTGTATATTAGGTTGTATATTGTGATGCCTCAAGAACCAGGCTTGGTTGAGTGATGATATAGTGGTAGGTAGTTATCGTATACGAGTTAAGGATGTTGAGACCATATGAAAAAACTACGTGACTCATGACCTAGAGAAGGAATTAGTAGTCTTCGACCTGAGGATTTGGATGCACAATCTAGTAGGTGACTATTTTTTCAACTAAGACCATCAGAGTATCAGGTATATATTTACACAAAGAGACCTAAACCTAAGACAGAGTTACAGTTGTAGTTCATATAAGTCTATAACTCTAATATAGTCTTCACAACATGGAAGATAAATGTTCTAGAAGTTTCTATTAACATGAAGTTTCATAATCATTTGTTACATTGTGAATCCTAGTAGTCGGAGTTCATTCAACCGTCCTTGGTTGACGAGGATGGCAAATCTTTTCTTCATTTGATGTTGTTGAATTCTTCACTCCTCCAGCCCGTGAGAGTGTCCCTGTAGGGAGAAATAATTTTTTAGGTTTTTCTTAACTATATATACTCAGGAAATTAATCCACTGAATTTTAGGAAGGATGAAATCATGTGATGCATTTCTAGGTAGAGATTGTTGTTCCATTCATGATGAGGAAGGAGGTGATGAGGGGGTTCCATATTTTCCATTTTTTGTCAATAACGGTGTGGGAATGTTGTATAGAGACCCTCTATTGATGTTTAGGAGGGCCTACATAAGGAAGATCCAGGATATGATCATCTCTTGGTGCAACACATATCAGTTGGTGAACACTAAGCTCCCTGTTTTTGTAGGTTTTTCTTTCCCCATGTGATTCCATAGTGGAAATGGGAGGGAATTTCAATGGACTTTATGATAGGGATTCTATGGAAATAGAATATCCATGATTCCGTCTGGGTGATTGTATACCAACTCATGATGTCGGTGAAATTCCTATCTATCAGGGAGTATAGTTTGATGGAGAGTTTAGGAAAGTTGTATATTCATGAGATTGATCACTTTCATCTGGTTTCCTCATCTATTATATCTGAACATGATGTGTGGATAAATTCATAGTTTTGGAGAGGCCTGCATGAGACATTTAAGACCCAGATGTGAATGATCATAGACTTCCACCTCCATACAAATGGGAATACTGAGTGCATTGTCAAAATACTTTAGTATATTTTTTGGTCTTGCATGTTATACAACATTTGAATTTGGGAGGATCACTTTCCATTATGAGATTTTGTGTTGAATAATAGCTACCACTCTATAATCAGAATGGAATCTTTCAATTACATGTATGAGAGACACTAAAATACACCCTTGTACTAGACAGTGACCTATAAAGTATCTATTGTTGGGCCATATATGGTACAAGAAACAATGGATATGGTCTAGGTTATTAGTGACCAGATTAGGGAACCCCAAAGTAATCCTAAATCTTCTATAGATCAACTTCATTTTCCCACAGTCTGTGAGCAAGGAGACCATGTTTTCTTGAGATTTGTCTTACGAGAAGGATTGCGGTGATTTATCTAGGGAATGGAGCTATCCCTAGGGTTCTCTGAGCCGTTAGATGTTTTTTAGATGGTTGGAGAGGTTTCCTAACACCTCACCCTACCCACATAGTTGGAGTGGGTGAATGATTTCTTAAATGTGTGATATCTAAAGAGATACGTGCATGATCCCCTGAATGTTATTTACAGGAGTGAGTTGAACATCGAGGATGATTGCAATTTTGTGGATCACCCTATGGAAATCAATTATCATTGGAATATGACAATGTCTAGATGTACCATCCCCTTGGTTTTTGTGTTTTTTCATCATGAGAGCTTGTTGGGGAGGTCATAGGATTAGGAGAACTAAATACCTTCTCAATATGTTGAGATTTTTATTCAGTTTTTTATTTTTGGGGATAAAAATTATGAAGGAATTAATGATGTAGAGAACATGTTTTTCCCTTGAAATACTTTAGACTAATTGTAGATATATTTTTATAGCCACATGATGATATGGTTTATGGTTCCATGGAATGATGTTCATGGAATTAATTTTATGAAAATACTAAATATATTCTATATTCTTAATGCATGATTTCTTAAATATAATCAAATAAATCTTAAACAGAATATGATATCATAAAAATTATACCACGGTTGAGTCTGGAACCTGAGTTTTACCCTTGGAATGAACTAAATTGGTCAGTGTGGGTCATTTAGATAAAAAACTATTGGGCATTGCATTTGGTCAAATAAATAAATAATTTTATTTTGTAATTTAATTTAAATAATATAGAATTAAACTATAAATATGATGTTATGGAATAATTTAAAGGCGTAGCTTCATATATTTATGATCAATGAGGAATTTTTATTCTACCATTCATTAGTGAAACCAATCCAGGTTTGAAGAATCATTATGTCAAGGCAGATAGATTCAAATCAAACACAATGAATCCTCCTTTTCATTGGTGAGAATTTTCATTGAGGATGAATGATCCCAAAATAGGTAGTACTAACCAATTTGTGGATTCTTACCCCATTAATGGAATTTTTTATCATGATCATATTTATTATTTGATCTATGTTCTAATTGATTCATTACATGAACCAATTTACTGACGTTACAATTTTTATTCAGTTTTTCTCACATAGGGAATCCTGATTTGTATTTTTTGGATTAAAAATCTTATAGATTGATTGTTAAAATTTTGTTTTGAATCCTTTCCCCAAATAATTAATTGTGTTATTAATTATTGGACCATGGGATAACGATTTGAAATTGTTGGGCATGATAGAGCTTGATCAGACACCCAGATTCATAGTTATTGCACGTGAGAGGAATAAATCAGTGATCAAGGATTGATTTGGGATGATTTATAGATTTTGGTGAATTCAATTTTAAACAGGGAACCAAAGTAGAGAAGGATTGTATGGGAGACTTCTATGGGGTGTAAAGTGAACCTAGTAGACAATTTTAAATATTCTTCCTAACCAATAGATGGTCATAAACGGTGGTCAAAAGATCCCCCTTCGATTTTTGGTGTGCAGCAGGTGTGGATTGATGCGGAGAGGAAGGATCTAGAATGCCATGGTTGATCTAGATATTCTATGAAAAATATTTAATACACATAGTTTATTCAAAATATCATATGTTATGTTCTCTTTTTCCAATGGTGTCTACTCATTCATTAGTTTATATGTATCAGATGTTGTGTGGGACCACACCCGCCAAGTGACTCAGTATTGGCTTCCCGTTTTGTACTGCAAAAGTATAAAGACATAGTCACTTCTAGGAAATCACTATGTAATGAGATAAATAAACAACAACTAGGGACATAGATGGAACACCATTTTGATAGAAATTTCATGTATCAGAGTACAGAAAGACATGTATAGATTCCCAGACACATCTTGGGGAAAGGGTAGGACCTTGGGTGGTTGAGACCTGCCATGTAGTCCCTATAAATGTTGTGTAAAGGTATATGGGAAGTTCATTGTGTACCATCAGGGAAACGAAAAAGTAGATAAGTGGGAACACATTCCATGTTGGTCTCCTTACACATCATGTAATCATATTCCTATTTTTTTAGGAACATTCTGTATCTCATATCACCTTTTTTTGGAGACGAATTTTGAAATGCGAGTTACCTATCATGATTTTGATTGATTATAGAATGTTAAGGTGGAATATGAAGTTTCTTTTGAGATTAGATTAGATATTTTATTGGTGTGACTATTATTTTAGAAATTCGTGATGATACAATTGATCATGCATGATCATAAAAGGGATCAACGTAGAATCCTCATATTGGGAATGACATTGTTCCTCAATCAACTATTAGAGTGTAACCCGCTAATGGGGATGTGTGTGGGTCCACTATAGACTATTTGAGTGGAACCCTCCTACTAGGATAGATCATGGTTCATCTACCTACCCACTAAGTAGAAGCATCCTTTGATGTTAGGGCAAGGGTCCACGATTACTACAGTGACACCCTCTTGTGGGACTGGGCATGCGTCCTTGATTACAAGAGTGGAACCCTCCTACTAGGAAGGGAATGGGTCCTCCATATTCTATCGTAGTGCAATCATCCTATGGTATTAAAATATGGGACTTCAAATATTAAGGTGGAACTCTCCAACTGGGTTGGGTATGGGTCCTCTACCAGCCATTGGAGTGGCACCCTCATTCTTGGATAGTAATGGGTCCTCTACTGATTACTTGAGTGGAACCTTCCGACTGAGATAGTGAATGGTTTCTCTATCTATATACCAAGTGTAACACACCTATGGTATCATTTCATGGGTCATATAAATAGATATTAGGGTCCTATACTTATTGGCACATGGGAGAGGTAAGGCATGACTAAGATGTCTCCTTAGACAAACAATCCAGATTTTGGGCTTCGTGGGTGGACTTCTAGAATTGTTGGAACTCTTTTACTATGATGGGATGAGAGATGGAGATATACCTTATCTCTTATTTGGGTTTTTTGATAGTATATATATATATATATATATCTGTTTGATTACATATAATTTTATTTTATAATCTCTTTATTTGGGATGAGATATATATTATCTATTCATACCACGTCTCTTACTACCCCCTTCATCTTTTGGGGCATCCTACTGGGTATTTATATACACATCCCTTCATGGGCATTTCCCACACCTGAAATGTCATAAAAAGTTCATAGAAAAGTCACCAGTGATTACAATGTAGTTTAAGGATACCTTCTACATTAGGCCAATATGATGGTCATAGTTTGCAGATCAAGTATTAGGATCTATCATCATTTACATTTGATTCTTTTTCAGGTTATGTCATCATTGTACTGGGGATTTTATTTTTACCTTTCCCTATTACTTTTACAATTTACTAATATTTTTATTTATAGAGAGCCCATTTTGTTTCCTTATAAGACTTTGAAATATTTCAAGATATATTTTTAGAGTCCATCACTAAGATGGAATACCATTCTAATGCCCAGTGTTCCCGAAACAAATATTATAAAAATATTAAATATTTTTTAATTATTCTTGAGTAGATTTGAACATAAAATGTGATGACTGGAAAAATAAATCTCATATAAGATATATAAGACCATGGTGGATTCTGAAACTTCAGTTTTACCCAATACTTGACATAAAATGGGTTGGCATTGGGTGTTCAGAAAAATGGTAGTCATCGACACATTAGGTTGTTTAATTAAATAATTAATTAATTTAATTGATTAATTAACATAACTGATATATGTATAAAATTTCTTCAATATGGAAAATACTCTAGGTTTAGCTACATAAATACTGGGTTCATTGTATCTAACCATCCACCTCTCATTGGTGAATCAAGATACAACATTGATGAAACTCAACATAAAGGAAGATCAAGAGGACAAGAATGAAATGTCTCATATTCTTCATTGAAAAGTGTATTATTCGATAATGAATGATCCAAATACGGTAGGACTAATCAATATGTGGATCATGTCCCTGTTGATTTAAATTATTGAGCATTATCAAATTGATTCTGGATCTTCATTTGAATTACAGTCCTTTTTCGTATGATTGTGTATATATTTAATTGATTATGCAGTTTTTTCACCTAGGATATGACTAATTTTTGTTTCCTTATCCAAGAACAATTTGAGAATGTATATTCAAATTTTTGAAAATTATTTTCTCTATTTAATTCTACATGTTTTCACCATTGGGATATTGTCCACGTATTAATGTTTCATGGCGGTACCGATCCTGAACGGACCCCCAAATTCAATGAATAAATGCATTCAAAGAAAAAATAGAAGATCAATTGGAATATTGGGATGTGTTTCGGTATACGAGTGATTAACCTTGTGTATTTGGGGTCTGATACCAAATAGAAATAGAAGGAAGAACCTGAGTTGTGTGGTGAAACATTATGGTTGATGAACTAATTTCCGATCACTAAAATGCCAGAAATCATTAATGGAGGGAAGATCCACTAGATTTTGGTAGGTGGTGGGGATATATATGGAGTAGGGTCTAGATATGGAATGTTAAATATATGATATGTTTCTATGGAAATCAGAAATACATGTTGTGTTTTCAGAAGAACATATGTTTTTGTGACCCCTCAATTATCGCATCTAGGGTTTTAGATGAGAAAATTATCGCATGGCTTGTGGGTCCCCTATAGGCTCTGTGACACTTATGCTAGCTAATCGGTAGGTAGTCTGGGTGTACATGGGAATGATCATTTCTAGGAACACACCACGTGCCTATGTACACATAAACATGAAGCATTACACATACATCTCTACGGAGCACGGGTAGGACCCTTAGTGGCTTGGACATGACATGTAGTCCCCCAACTTGTCATATTAGGCTACATGGGAAGTGAGATATGTACTGATAGGGGATCTTCTAGGTGATGGAGTTAGACCACTTGTCATGATTTTCCACTTACATTCCATGTACCCATTATTTCTTTTTCGGGAAACTTCAACCACTCATATCTACTTCATTTGGACTCAAATTTTGGCCCATAAATATCTTACCCTATATTCATATCATTCTAAACATGATAGTGGAATCCATAGTGGATTTGGAGATATGATTCAATATGTTCAGATCATGACCCTTTTTTAGGTGATTGTTGATGACCATACTGATTAGGTATGATCACAAGGGGATTTAGAGTGTCACCCTATAGTTGGGATGGGTATTGGTCCTCTACCTATCAATAGAGTGGAATACTCTTGTGGGAAAAAGAATAAGGCCTATATCTACAATAAAATTGTAACCCTCTTAATGGGATATCACTTGGGTCCTCCAATTATCCACTAAGGGGAACCCTTATGAAGACTTAGGATATGGGTCTTCAACTATGAGAGTGGAACCCTCTTGTTGGGTATGTAATGAGTCCTCTATCTTCTATACGAGGGGCACCCTCCTATTTTATTGGGGAATGGTTCCTAGAATACTATTGTGGAACCCTCTATATGGTCTAGGAATGGGTCCTCTATCGACTATTAGTTTTGGACCCTACAGTTGGGTTGGGCATCAGACTTCTACCAACCCTTAGAGTAGAAGCCTCCAGTTGGGCTGGGCATGGGTGCAGAATTGTTTACATCAGTGGAACCCTCCTACCGGGATATGGAATGGGTCTTCTAGCTATTTACAATATGGAATCCTACTACTGTACTAGGTAATGGGTCCTCTACATATGGATTGTTCCCCATGATTGTGAATAATAGTAGCGAGGTGTGTCTTGACCTAGTTGTCTCTTCTAACAGATGTGCCGGATGGTGGGAATCATTGGAGTACCTTTGGAAATGATGGAACTCTATCATTTTTTAGGTAGTGATATGGAGATCCCATTCTCTCTCATTGGGGTTTCTTTTGTTTGGTAATATATATATCTATATCCTTGTTGATGGATTCTATTTTCTCAATTGCTTTGGGTTAATATATATGCTTATTTATTCCTATAATGTCTCTTAATACTCTTCCTTAAGATTTTGGGGCTTCATACTAGGTATTTATATACTCACCCCTATATGGGATTTTCTCACACATGTCATGTTTTATCTAGGTTATGTATAGGATGAATGTGATAATAGAGGATCATAGGGATAACTGGTGTGTTTGGACCTCATATAGTGGTTGGAGCTTGCAGATCATGATATGGAATCTCTTAACATTCAATTTTCTAGTTTTGTCTATGTGGGATATATTTCTAGTTGGGAGTGTATTTTTTCATTAAATTTTTAGTTTACATTAACATACTTATTTAAACCCTAGTGGGTTTTCATGTATTGTTATTACTCTTTACATTTCATATTTTTATTATTATTCCCATGAACTTCTTCACTAGGATGGTTTATTGACTGAATTAGAGTAAATTAAGGCCAAGCCTCCAATGTTAGATAATCCTTCTGGTGATTTTCACCAACTCCAGGGCTATAAAGGTGGGTTTGGGGGAAATTTTTGATTGGTCCTCATTGAGTCAGGTCTTTAAGGATTTGTATCAAAGGTATTTCAATCCTTAGGAAATTTTTTAGAGTAGTCCCCTTATTAGTATTTGGGTGGGATTTAGGGAAAAAATGTTTAGGTGTCTCTAGTGTATCTCTAATTCCCTAGAACCCAGTTTTGGGGTGATGACCGATGTTTACACAAACTAAGAACTTGACTATGTATTTTTTGACATAAAATATAGATACACTGGTTTAAGGGATTAAATTGTACATGCATCATATAGGATTTAGTTTTATACATTTGTTCTAAATATTGCTACCCACTGAATATATATTATCATCTAATTGTGGTACGTGTTGATTTAATATTCATGACCCTGTCAGGATGACAACCATCTAGGTTACCTATTACAGATCAGTATGATGATTTGATGAGATATGAAACCTTATTTTAGATTCCATACCACAACATCCTTCCTCTATGTGGATAGGTAGTAGCACCCCAACAAGTAGAGATTTAGGTCATACCTATTGAGCAAGTTGAGGATGCAAAGTGGCTTAGCACACTCCTTAAATTCCAGATCTAGAGACCGCTATGGTTCCACGACGAGCCATATCCCCTGAAATCAATGGATTGGCTATAGTTATTCATCTATGATTTGAAAATTATTTTGACCCCAATGGATTAGGGTGTAGTGCTGGAAGATATAATTTTCCATGATGGAGATGGGCACTATTCGAGTCTTGTTACCCAGATGCATGATGCATAGATACTCTCATTCACTGACTTCTAAAAGCTATTCCATGAGGAGTACTGCCCCTCCATTTTGAGCCCAAATTGTATTCAAAAGCTTCTGAAGCTACATCAGGTTTTGATAAAGGTGGATGAGGATTCATCATGGTTCATACACTATATGTGATACTCATTTTATGTGATCCAAGACGGATACCTCCAAGAATAGAAGTTTGTTCTAGGACACCATATAGCTATCCATGCAATGTTTTACCATTTTTAATTCCAAAATATTATGTGGTCTTGGAGCAGGTGGAAGTGATAGAGAGATCCTTATCAGAGGGACTCTAGGTATCTAGAGCAAGAAATGAGAGTCAAAGTGTTGATTCATCTACAACAGCTAGTAGATGTGTATCGATAAGATATCTATGAATGAAATCATCCGAGGATCAAGCTCAAGAACATGGTTAGGGATAACACAAAGGATTTGGGAAGAATGGTGAGGGGTTGTACTATTGATGTTGTGGTTGAGGTTATATGTCATGTTACTACCAAACCATACATTATTAGGAGAAAATGATGACAGCTGATGCACCTCCACATTAAAATCAACACCATGATCAGGGATCTCCTAGGTGAGTGAAGGGTGGACCTTGGGAGTCGGAGATGGTAAATGAGAAGGTGGACCTCTATGAGTATGATCTATGTGTTTTGGATGACACTATAGGATCCTGCCACAACCACGATCATGTAGTCCATATCAATCTAAGGGATCTGGTAGCAGGGGCCATAGAGATTTGTAAGAAATAGGGGCTTATTACTCCATAGAAAACAATATGGTTAGAGGTACAATATATTATTATTCTAGTCTTTCTTAGTTATTAATAGACCCAAGTGTGATTCATTGATTATCTCTTTTGTCCTGATATTTGATATGGAGATCCTAGTTGAGGCACTATCCAAGAATATTTGTCTTGAGGTTCTAATAGGGAATAATTATTCTATTTGTTTTATATTCCAGTAGTGAGAGTTCTCTCAATGTATAGAGAGGTTCACATGGTTCCTTTTGGTCATCATGATGTAACTGAATCATGTCATCTTGGTTATGGATCATATTTCCTTAATCTGATCCCAGATTGACAATTACAGTAGATGAGTTAGATTCTGTCACACTAATGAGATGATATTATCCATTTTTGGTGAAAGGTATCGCTTTCTTGGAAGCGGGATTTTTTGATTAGGAGTATATTTACCATCAACTATCAATTAATGAGTGTATAACATGGTGTATTACACTCTTCAAGCATATAGATTAATTAATTATTCAAGGATATTATTGAAGTCTTCCCAAATGACTTCCTGGAAGTACCTCTGTGGTGGGAGATATAGTTTTTCATAAACTTGAAACCAAATACCACTTTGAAATCTTCTAAAACATATCTTATATCCTGTACCATTCTCTAAAATCTGCATTAGTATTTGGAGCACCATCAAGAGAAGGTTTTTATTAGACCTAGTGTCTCCCAATGGGAAAATATAGGGGTTTCATAAAAACTGATGATGGGAGATTGATAATTTTCAAGGATTATCATCATTTGAATCATTTCATGATAAAGAATATGTACCCCTTCTCGAGGATTGAATACCTATTTTACTTGTTAAGAGGTGTCATATGGTTCCTGATCATCATTCTCAGGTCTGGATACCACCAATTGGGAATTAGAAAGGCAGATATTCCGAATATGGAATTCTGATGTCTCTATGGATTCTATGGGTTTATGGTGATTACCATTGGGGTGTAAAATCCCCCACCATTTTTATGGATTTGATGTACCGGATTTTATATCCATATTTGAAACAGTTATTCATTGTATTAATTGATAAAAAACAATACACTATATGCGAGAGAAGGAGGAGTTTGACAACTTTATGATGGTAATATATTTACTTTGGGAGAATAATCTCTATGGAGACCTCTCAATGATCAATTTTTTGTTTCACGAGGTTCATTTAATGGGGAATGTCATTTTCGGAGCTTGTTTTTTTCCAAGGAACCATGTGTTTCAAAGGTTCTAGGTTTCTTTGGATTGGTGGGGTACAACAGGAGCTCCATGGAATACCTCTCTAGGATTTAGAACAATTTTAACCCACTGACGTGCAAAGGGAATACATATGCCCGGACTGAGTAGTGTTAGAGGGCCTTTGGGGTGTTGGGGTTGAGGCTGAAGATTTCTCCAAATTTTAGACTATCAGAGGAGGGAGTGGAATACATATTATTTTGAAATTAATCAGGATATATTCTAATATGTGTCTTAATAAAGATATGGGATGTTATATCATATGGGTTGAGCCATTTGAGATCTAATAATTAGAACTACGTGACTCACCCAAGAGATATCAGTGGTTGTCTTCGCCTATAGGACATGGAGGGATTGTGTTTCATGCGGTCGGTTCATGGTTTACTCAGAGCACCAAAGTCTATGGTACCTCAACACATAGAGAGACTTCAATAATGGATAGAGAAATTGGATTGAGTTCCTACAATACTATGACATCAAGATAGTTTATACTTTGGGTAAGCGTAAAGTGGTAATAGATTCCCTTATATGAAATTCCTAGAATCATTTACCACCTGAATCTTCTGATTGGTCATTTTCCTTATAGTTGACCCTCATTATGATGGAGTGTGTATATATTCTTCATTGGATAGGTTTGAGTCCAATGTTTCTCAAGCATGTGAGAGATTCCTAGAAGGTAGAAATCGACTATGAGGTCATATGTGACCAGATATCTTATGAATATTAACCTAATTGATTTTCAAAAGGAGGGAATCACATCAATCTATTATAGGAAATGAGGATGGTCCCTATCGTGATGAGGGAGAATGTGATGTGGGAGTTTCACACATATCATTTGGCTATACATCCTGGTGTAGAAAAGATGTACAAATACATTTATAAGTATTTTTTATTGGATGGAATGGGATTGATCATCGTTGATTTTGTTTCAAGGTGCCACACCTCTGAACAAGTGAATGATTAGAAAAAACTATTGGTAGGTTTTTTTCTCAACCCATTCAGACCCCGGAGTGGAAATGGGATGGCATATCCCTGGAAGTTTTCATTAGGATTGTGTAGAAAGCAGAGGTCCATAACACCATCTGGGTGATAGTTGAACAATACATGAAGTCGATGCACTTCACTACTATTAGGGAGATGAGTTAAGTAGGGATTTTTTATGTATATTTATGTATAGGATAATGTCTTCCATCATGGGGTTTACATAACAACTCTCTCCAACCGTGATTCCAAGTTCATGACATGTTTCTAGAGGGCTCTATCAGTGGCATTTTGGAGCCTTATGAGGATGAGTTTGGCCTTTCTCCCTTAGATTGATGGGAATACCAAGAACACCATCTTTCTATTATAGGATATGATGAGGGATTTTTTTATAATTTTTAAAGGGAATAGAGGATCAATTTCCCTTGGTAGATTTTGTGTACAATTGTAGCTACCACTATAATATTAGTATTACATTTGAGGCCCAATATTGGATGCCTTGTAGGTCACCCTTGCGAAGGACAAATATTGACGAGGCATCTCTTGTGGGTCTAGATATGTTCAAGGAAATTATGGATAATGTTCATATCATCTATGTCTAGATGATTACAACTCAAATTATATAAAAATATAATAAAGACTAACATTGTAAACCCTTGGATTTTCTGTTGGGAGGCCATGTTTTCTTATGAGTCATCCCACGATGAGGAATATGGAGATTCAACCTTGGAAGAACGATATCCTTGATGTTCAATGGTCAGTTTGAGATCTTGCAGAGTGTTGGTGAGGTTTCTTTCCACATTACCATACCTTCAAATATAGAGCTGGTGCACGACATCTTCCACATGTCATAGCTAAGGAGATATGTGAATAAACCAATTGAAGTTATTATATTGGTAAAGCTAGAAATCAAGGATGGAGGCATATTTTCTTAACACATAGGGGAGTTCAAGGATTGGTAGGAGTGGACCATTCATGGATGGTCCATACCCGTGGTTCCTGTGTTCTGGAATCATAGAAGAATGAAGGAGTGTTCTTGGGGGAGGGAATTCCAATTGCAACCATAATATTCTGATAATTCGTTCAAATGTTTTCTTTTTAAAGACAAAAACATCGAAGGAGGGAATGATGTGTAGACCCTTTTTCTTGGTATGTCTTTAAAATATTTCTATATATATTTTGAAGCCATTTGTTGAGAAAACAAACAATTTATAGTCCCGGTGTTCCCAGAAATAATATTATAAAAATATTAAATATACTTTATATTATGTGCATGTATTTTCATATAATTAAATTGGATAAATCTGAAATGGAATCTTGGATAAAAAATCAAAGATAATAGTTGATTCTGAAACATGAGGTTTACCCAAGGTACAAACTTTAATGATACTGTGTGCGGAATTAGGATAAAACAATAGTTGGTGGTACATTCATTAGATTAATTAAATAATTTATTCATTTAATTGATTAATTAACCTACTTGAAATATATCTATTAATTCCATGATATAAAGAATACTCCAAATGTATCCTCATAAACATGGGGTTTATTGAAAGGACTTCCTTCTAACTATTTCTGATGAATCAAGTTCCAACATCAATGAAAATATGTATCAAGGAATATCAAGAAGACACAAATGCAATGACTCATTGTCATAATTTTTAAGCATTTTATTTGATGCAGAATGATCCAAAACAATGTAGGACATGTAAAATTGATAATTCTTCCCATTTTGATTAAATTTATTTGGCATGTAAAACAATATTATTATCCACCATTTGAATTGCATGTCTTTTCATGCACCCATGTACAAATTTAATTATTCTTCTAGTTTTCTCACACGGGATATCCATGATTGTGGTTTGTTTCCATGAATTTTTGTCCAATGATTGTTCACCTCTATTTTTGTACATCCACCTTTTCATTCTTAGTGTTATTTTCAATTAGTCTACGGGGAAGTGGATATATATTGTCGGGTGGTACCAAGCCCCTTCAGACCCCTTGATTCATAGTAGAATTGCATGCAATGAATGGATTAGTGATCATAGGGTATACCATGATGTGATATAGGTTATTACTGAGGAATAAAATTTATATGAGATATGAGACCAACAAGAAATGGAAGGAGGATCATGGGAAATTGAGGAATCACTTTGGATGACAGATACTGATATTCATCCATTGGATGGCTGGAAATAATAAATGGAAGAACGACCCAGTAATTTCTAGTGGCTAGAGGTGACACCCATGAAATAAGAACTTGATCTATAATTCATGAGATTAGATATAACTATCTAAAAAATTACTAACTAGTTTCTTATAAATTAAAATAACACGCGTCGTGTGACCCCATGGATGCAGAAACTAGGGGTTTAGGTGAGAAAAGTATCACATGCTGAGTGGGACCCCCACATGCCATGTGACCCATAGACTGGTGAATCGGTGTGTATTATAAATGTAGACGAGCATGGGGGTGACCATGAATACACCATGTTCTTATGCACATGGACACGAGAAGCTTTATATAGGCCGGGACATGGAGCATTAGCATAACCCCAAGTGGATCAGACATGTCATGTAGTCCCCATATAGACCATATAGGGCTATATGGGAAGCATGTAGTGCACCAAAATGGACATGTCCAAGAGATGGAGCGGGACCCCATACCATGTGGGTCCCATTATATGTCATGAACCACTTATTCCCTTTTAAGAAAACATAAATGTCTCCAATCTCCTTTGTTTAGAATTTTATTTTGGCCCATGAATATCATATCTTGAGTTTGTTTCCATGTAGAACACAATGGTGTACTCTACTATGGATTTTGATAAATGAAGTAAACTTTTTATGGAGTGATTATTATTTAGGATATTATTGACGATGGCAGTGATTTGGAAGGTTCAATAGGAGATTCTGAGGACAAACCTCTAGATAGGATGGGAATGGGTCTTTTACCCATCTATAGAGCAACACAGTCCCTAAGGACAAGGAAATGGGTCATCTATAATCCTTTACAGTGAAACCATCCATGTGGGATAGGTCATGGGTCCTCCCCAAATCCACTAAGTTGTATACTCCCACAAAGATTGGGTTTGGGTCCATGACTACGAGAGTGGCACCCTCCTTCTTTTCAGGGAATGGGTGCTCTATCTACTCTCCGAGGGGAACCCTTTTGTTGTATCATGGGATGGGTCCTTAAATAGTAGAGTGGAAACCACTATATGGGATGGGCATGGGTCCTATATCAACTTCTAGTGTGGAACCCTTTTGTCGGGCTGGTCATGGGTCCTCTAATGACCATTAGACTGTAATACTCCATTCGTGATAATGAATTTGTCCTCCATATATCTACTAAGTGGATCCCACCTATTATATGAATGAATTGGTCCTACGCCTAGAGATTGGACCCCTCAACTATATGGAACCATAGAAAGGTATGGCTTGACTTGGATGGATCTTCAGACATATGTGTGAGATGTTGGGCATCATCGATGGACCTTGGTAATTAATGGTACTACTTCCTGGTTTGGGATTTGAGTTAGAGATCCCCTTCTCTCTCATTCGGGCTTCTTTCATTTGGGAATATATATATATATATATATCCATGTTGACAGATTAAATTTACTCTCTAGATTTTTATTTATTTGTCTGTATATCTATTTTTATCGTTTCTCTTTATGCTACCCATGTAGCTTTTGGGGTGTCCAACTAGTTATGTATATACTCACCACTTCTGAGGAATTTCTCACACATGTCATGTCTTATGTAGATTATGGACATTCCAATAGAAATTTCAAAGTATCATAGTGATATATTGTTCATTTGGAATTCTTATGGTGGTCAAAGTATAGTTTTAATGACCTAGGATCTTTGTTTCTTTATTTTTATAGTTTATTTCTTGTTTGGACATTTTTTGAATTGGTAGTGTATTTTTCCCATTTAATTTTCTATTTATGTTGTCCTACTCTTGTTCACCCCAGAGGGTTTTCATGTATGGTTATTACTATAAATATTTCATCCTTATATCATTATTCATTTGTACTTCATCATTGATTTGGTTGAGGTGGGCCTAGGGTAGTTGTGTCTAAAACTATATTAGGTCGGGTCATGAAAGAATTCCCTAGAGGTTTTTCATGCATGGTTATTACTTTAGATGTTTCATATGAATATTTATTCATCAAAACCTATGCATTGAGATGGTCGATTGTTTTAATACAAGTAGTTTATCAAAAAAATTCCATCTTACTTATACCATTAAGAATGTGTCTCCAACCCCTAGCCTGTAGAGGATGGATTGTGGTTATTATGGATCATTCCCCATTGGGTTGGGATGTTCCATTAATCCTTAGGGGGGCACTATCAAACACCTTATTCAGGATGTTGATTGAAGTTTCATGTAATCTAGTGGAGTCACATTGAGAGTGGGTGAATTAGTCTGAACTAGTTTTTACTGAATAATTTTCTCACATTAATTATTCAAACCACTGCACCCATTAAGATGAATGAATCTTTTATGAAATAACTAACTAATTTTTTCTGGCCTGGTAATCATTAGAAAAGGGGAGAATATTTAGAGGCACATTTTCATTATATAATATGTTTTGATAATACTTTACTCTCTCATTTTATGTTTATTTACTTTCATATTATTCATTATTAATTTTATTCTATGATTTATAATATTTTATGTTAAATTAATCTTTGTAAAGTAATGAATTCATATGTTTTGTTCAATTGGTTTTTCATAAGTTATGTTCATATTTTTTTCATATGTTATGGCCAGAAGTGAATATAACTTATAATTTAATAATGTATGGCCATTTACATATCTAGTGAATATTAGAGCTAACCCTTACACATTTCCTTTATTTATTGGGTATTTAGATTTTCCAAAATGGAAAAAATATTATGTCCCAAATATTTACTTTTATGTATGATTTTTTCAAAGGGATGGACACTAATGTATTCTGAATAACCTTCACTTATTAATATATTACTCTTATATATTGGAGTAAAATTATTTAATATTTAAAGTTAAAATTTATATCTAAAAAATATTTTTATATATTGATGTTATCACAATTAAACATTTTATAGAGTTCAAAATTTTGTAATTTCTAGAATTGTACATATAAAGAAGGAATATTTTTATGTATTAATAATTTAGTGATGTGATAACTCTTACATATAAATCTATATTTTTAAATATAATTTATTCAATATTACACCACAATGATCAAAATAGGAATTATTTATTTAATTTTATGGGTGGATTATTAATTTTATGTACTAGTAAAAAAGAAGGTATTTGTGGTTGGTTTTTTACTAATTTTAACATGATTGGAAGAATTATTCTTTATTATAAAAAAACTACAATAAAAAAGAAAAGTGATTAAGGGAAATAATCTTGAAAAAATTAACTAATCACAGAAGAGATATAAATACTATGAAAAAAATCATTGAAATGGGAAATGGTGGAAGAAAGATATGGGCCGGTCCAAGAGCATAAGAAATAAAAAAATAGATAGCATGAAAACTTATATATGGTTCATGATAATGTGTATTCTTTCAACATAGACTTCAGAAAATATTTAAAAAATAGGATTGATCATTTTGAAAGTTTTTCCAAGTTTATATGTTATAAGCATAGTTTTATTTGTCACAAATGTTATTTAAATAATAAACCAAGAAAATTATCTTTTGGGGCCGTTCTAAAATCAGTTTTGTACTAATTAACATTAAAAATTAATTTTTTTTACCAATTTCTCCCTAACTAATGTTTTTATAAAATTTAACATTTTTTTAGTAAATAACATATTTTCAATTCCAATGGTAAAGTAGATTTATGGTCAATTATATTAATAAAAATTGATAAAAACCATTTTAAATTAGTTATTTATTAATCATCCTCAAATCAATGATGTGAGAGCCTAATTTTTAATAGTGATACAATGAATCATAATCGAGGGCATGATATTCAAATTAATATTTTAGGAATTTTGAAGGTTTCAATTTCAAGTGATTGTATGTATTATTAATTTTTTTGATTCCAATTATTATAAAGTATTAAATAGTTAATTTTTTATAAAATATATATTCTACAAGAAATTGAATGAATTAATGAAACACCCTTGTGATGTTATCAATGAATATTAAGAAGTATGATTGAAGAGATTCTTGATCAATAAATTATACATTAATATACCATCTATATAAAGGATGAATCCATATGTAGAAGAACACATGAATTCATTTCTAAATTCTAATGTTTTGAAATGTTTTAAGTGAAAAATTTTCTACATATTGTTTGGTAAGGTTTAATGATCATAATTTTTTTATATCTTAAAAGGGCCATGGTTACTTATTTTATAGAAACATCACTATCAATAAGATTTTACTAGTATGATTATTTGATTCATTAATTTTTTAATATTGTATTTATTATAATTCCATAGAGTTGGAACCCAACTCAAACATAGTTATAACTACTTTTAACAGTATGTATTAGTTATAATAACTAAATAAAAATAAAAACCATTGGTTGATACTTTTACAAAGAAAAATACAGTGGATGGGTTGTGCCTCTATGTGTGAAAACGGAAGGGTTTTTTTGGATGTTCGTTGGTTCTGGTTAATGATAGGTTATTAATAGTTTCCACTCACCATTAAAGGTGATAGATTTTTAGAGTGTATCATACCCATCAAGGTGTAAAGGTGTGTGAATATAATTTATATGATCAATGTCATCCGAACCACTACAAAAATATCTTATTCAATTTTTTACTTTATTATGGTTACACTTGTCAAAAAAAAACTACACCATTTTATGCCCTAATTTTTTATTCTTATTATCCATTGAATTCCACATAATTTTTTAGATTACTACTTATATTTTAAGATATTAGATTCAAACCCCTCTCCCTTTTATTAATCAGTCATCTCTACATCTAGGTATACTATTCGAATAAGATATTTTGCATATAAGGATAGGTTTTATCCATTTTATTCTTGATTCTAAAAAATGGTAGCAGGGAATTTTCAATTTTTCTATTTATTTGTGTCACAAACCATTTTTGAGATTTAACGTCATGAGGGTAGGAGTATCCAATATTTCATGTCAAGGGTCAATTGATTGAACGATTCTATTATGTAAACCATTTTTTCAGGGGAATCACTATGGCTATTGATGGTCTATTATGGAAGGCTAACTCATGTAATTATGCATTGAACATTGTATTTACATAGTAAAATAATACAAATTATTTTAGTTATATCAAGACAATATATTAGGTATTAATGAAACTAAAAATATTCTAAATTATATAATCATGAATATTTAGTATTGTGTTATAGGGTGAAATGTTTCTATTCATGTTTATTTCTTGGTAGAATCATCATGATATATCAATAATTTTTAATTTCCGTCATTATGATATAGATTAGTTGATTGAAATAATCTTATCATATCAGGATTTAGGTTCTTGGACATATAAATTGTAGAAAATGAGGCTGTTAATAAAATATTTCCTTAGAATTCATGCAAGTTGAATGGATTGAGTGCACTTGGTGAAATTTGGAAAATAAAATTATTGTTGAAATATGTCATAGTTTAATATCCAATTATTGGAATATTCAAAAAGGTTTTATTAATGTGATATTGAAATTAAAGGAATTAACTGTTTATAGATTCAATCTTATGGTAGGAGCTCAAGTTGAAAAATAATAACATTAAAGATAGTTATAAAAATAATTTTATTTATTTAAAAAATATTTTAGATTCATCATGTTCATATAATTATGTTTTTTTATTTAACTATTGTAAAAGGGAGGAATTCTAATCCCATGAAATGTTAATCAGAAAATATTAAGCATAAATAGTTTTAATGATATATATAGAAACAAAGAAAGGACGATTGATGGGATAATAACAAAGGTAATTTGAATACAAATTTATGATATTACATATTAAGAATGTAGGAAGAAAGGGAACATCAATGATTAGTATAAAATGGAAGATAATAAAATATATTAGACTAATTTAATGGAAAATTTTATGAAAGTTTTGGTTTTATAGAGTAGTTTTTTATTATAAAATTGATAAATCTATAAATGAGAAAACGGGTAATCTATGATTCACTAGAAAATATTGTATCGTAACATTTTAGACTTCTTTATAATGTTCATCAAGTGACTTGGGTGAATCATCTGTGAAATAATGAATTATATGCTTCATGGCTGTCATTGAAGATGTCAATAAATCATTTTTTTGATTCTTTTTATAATTATAACAATGATTATATAAACTGTAAGCCCAGCGATAGAGATATAAATGATGTTTGGGGAGTTACAGGATAGTGTAATCACTATTGGAGATGATTACATGAAACTGAATAAAGATCACATAAAGGATATTTGAAGAGAATAAGAATGTTGATTCAATATTTTGGAATCCAAATGAAGGGAATGAAATGGTTAATGACAGTACATATTTTATAAATAAAATATTATTTGATTATTAGGATTTTATTCAAAAAGATAATGGTAAGATCAAAGTTCAATTATAATTTTTATGTAATATTTTTTAAAATATAAATGTGGATGATAATGTTGGGATGATTTTAGCATAATGATATAAATTATTATAATGAATATTAAAAAACATGGTGTTTTATATGATGTGTTATTACCCATGATATATAGGAACCAATTTTTAAAAGGTAAATGTGTATGTTTATCTTTAATTGACTATTTTAAGTGTAGTTATTTTAGTCGTTATACATTTGGTTATTATCTATTATTTTTTGAATCTATTTTACATAAGAATTCATTCTATGTAAATATACTTTGAATATTTAAATTTGAAAACCATTCAACGAAATGGGTTTTAAAAGGATCTACGTATAATATAATTATAACATAGATGTATTACAAACCTATGTAAGTATATTTCATATACATAGGATTCATACCCATTATAGTTTAAATATTTTATATTCTTGAATGATTTTTATAGTATAAATTGTTTTTTGGCCAGTTAAAATGTATTTAATATTTTATTATCTGGCATATGAAGGTAGTGTCTCACTATTGTTTATATTTTAATTTTTTGATAAATTTATAGTTCACTTAATATCATTAACTAGTTTTAGGGAACATAATTGTTTCGACAATATACTAGAGGTGTTCACATGATGAGTATTCAGTATTTTATCTGTTCAAATAAAGGAATCTAAGATTAAGAGGGTCTTTTAGAACCTAAATTATTTTTATCATCGATCTATTGGTATATCATATTATTATGTTTGATTTTAAAGTGAGTTATTTATTTAAACTATTAATTTTTTTTATCATTTTGTGTATTGAGAAACTAATGTTACACAATTCTTAATCATACCTGTGAATGTTTTAACTATTTTTGTTTTATATACTAGAATATTTAACTTCCGGGGGTATTTTTACTTTTTATATCTATTAAACCTGAAACATTTCATGTAGTTTTATTTCAGTTTTACATGAATATCATGATATTTTATTATATTTTTCATCAAATAAAATGGGTAGATATGGTTAGGTTTTGTAATTATAAAAAATGGTAGAATGTTAAATGGATTATTCTATTATTTTATTATTCTTTCATAATTTAATAAATATCTACATTATTTATTTTGTTTCATATTATTAGTTATTATAAATATCCTTAAATTTATATTCTATGATTTCACATTTTTTATGTAAAATATAAATTTATTAAGCCATAGATTCCGATGTTATGTTCTAATGTGAAGGTAAATAAATATTTTTAAAAGTGAATATTCATAAACATATAGTGGTGATTGACTATTAAAATTACTTATTAATGTTATCTATTGGGTTTCTATAATTTTCACAAAGTAATGAATCTTATGTATCAAAGTATTACATTTAAAAATGGATTTTTTAGATAATTAAGGAATCTTATAAAAGTGTTTAACCATTACATTTCAAGATATTACTCTTACATATTAAGTGACCCATGTGAAATATTTCTAGTTGGTAAATATCACTATGTAAAATTCTATTACTTATTAAAGATGTTACCCTTATTTATTTTGGGGAGTTAAAAAATTTTTAATGTAATGAATCTTATATATGAAGAGGAGACACTTATTTGTAGTGATAATTTATTAAAGTAGTGAGTCGTTTGTTTAATGATATATTTAAAAGTTACCATAACTTATTCATAGAAGTTAATTGTACGCATTTTTAGAAACTTTTCAAGACTAATTCTACATATGAAGAAACTCTTATGTATTATCAATGAACAAGATGTGAATTATATATCATTTTTTATTATTTTATTTCCAATTAAATATTATGATGGATAATATAGGTAACTATATTAATATTCAAATATCTATAATTTTTTACTCCATTGTTTTTATTGATTATATGGATCATTAAATTTATTTAATTAAAATTGTTATGGAAGATTTAAATAATGATTGGAATTATTTTGTAGTAATATATTATAGAGTGTTTAAAGATTTTAGGAAACAACCAAATGAAATTACCATTGATCATTAAGAAATAAAGTTTAGAAAAATCTTTGTGAGGAAACTATTACATTTTTCTTAATATATATATAATGGTTGAAAATGAAGGTAGTTTCTCACACATATTCATTTCTAAATTTTAAATTTCAGTGATGTTTGAAAGGTAACATTATATACACATTTCTTTTCTACTTTCTTAATCCTGTCCATTGTATATCATTGAATTTCCAAAGATATTATTTATACACCAATATCAAAATCTAATACATTTTACTAGACTTATTATCATATTCATCCTTGATTTTTTATTTATTTCATTAAAATTATATATATTATTAACAAAATAACACATAGTTACAAATACTTTAAAAGTTAAATGCATTTATGTCATCCCAATAAAAAACCAAATAACTAGTTTTTCCACGTACCTTATAATTGTTAGTGGTTGGTTTACGCCTCTAAGTGTGGAAAAAAGGGATTTTTCATATATATTGGTTCAATTGAAAGGCATCTTGTAAAGACAATTCACTATCCTTCAAAATTCAAGTATATTTAGTGTGTGTTGTACATCTATAGGTGTAGAGGGGTTTGATGAGTAGATGTAGGATCTTTTTGATTTGAACTACTATAAAAATACATTGGAATATGTTTTTTACATTATCTTTCATACACTATTTATATTTAAACTATACTAATTATTTATGATTGATTTTTTCATTCTTATTGTATTCTAAAATTTTCTTTGTTATTTAAATGACTATATTTTTTTATTTTTTTAATTCATCCCCTTTCCTTACTCTGGACACTAAGTCATATTTAAATCTAGGTCTACAACATCTACATTACTTTTTGGACAGATAGTATAAATAAGATAGAATATGATATTATCAATCCCTTTTCTTTCGAATAAGTAATTCTTAATATTATTCTGATATATATAAGATTTTGTTCATCTATCTCACTCAATTCCTAGATTCAATAGATCTTATAAGAAATTCTAGACAAACTCACTTCTTCCTTGATATAAAATAGTCTATTAAAAAATGCGTGTAATGCACACATATTCATCAAATCAATGACTTTCAAGCAGACATAGGCTAGCCTCTATTTATCTACTTTATCACACCAAATAATGAACTCTTATAGAATGAGATATCCTCCATTTTTATTTCATTTAGAGTATTCAATCCTATTAGAAAATTTGAAATGTGAGATCTAATAATTTCTCACATTAACATTACAACTAATTGAATTATCTGATTACCCTCTTTTTTTGGGGAAAACTCTTTTTGTTCATGAACACTTCCCATTATACTCTCCAAAGATATCTTTTATTGATTCTAAACAAAATATCTTCAATAATAGATTATGAATTATGATGTCTAGTTCATGAATAACATCTATACATCATATAATCTATATTTTCAGCTCAATAAACCTTTCATCTATAACTACAATTTGATCTATAAATGTTTTTGGAGGTCACTTACATAACCATCAGATTTTTTTGATTTATTAATATATAGCTTATTAGATCTTATTTTCTTATAATATAATCAACTTATGATCTTATGCAACATCAAATTCCAGACATCAGGATTTTGGCATATTATATTATAAAACAAATTCTCGAATAACTCAAGATTATGCTTCCAAAACTCTATATTTTTAAGTGTAATCTTTCATGTCTAATAATTATTCATACTCTATCTAATGGAATTCATATATACCTCTAATTTCAGACATCATAATTATCCTTCAACTTTTATTATTACATCATGTCTTGAACATCCCCAAAACTAGTGATTCCTAATTTAATATTTTATAACATCTAAACATTCACATGTTTCAAAAATAACATCTCCAATATGTGATTATATGTACATATTATTTATAATATTTATTGTTATTCTTAACTCCCCTTCCAAATCATAAAGCATATTGATCACCCTCAACATCTATTACGTATTTCCACTGGACAAAACATACAAATATTTATGATTTCCCCTATTTTGTTCATATTCATACATTATTCAATGTTCTTCAAACTCAGTAATTCAAATATTTCGTCTAATATAGATTTTTTATATTATTACCTAAAAATTTAAATCATATGATATTACTTCATAATAAATTATAAATAATTATCCATGTTCTTCAACTTCTTCCATATCTCAACTTCTTGAATATTTCTTTTCTGAAACTCATATTTAAACTATTGTATTCTTTTACCAGTTGTCTAAAATTTAAACGGTCTTCTAAAATATTGTTCATTGTAATAATTCATTATATGGGTAAACCTTATCCTAAATTCTTAAACCATATTACAATAATGTATCATATTTTCTACATATCCTGTCCTTGAACTATAGCCTTGTGATCATATCTGTCTCAAATAATCCTTTTCCAGAAATAGTGTTTCCAAATACAAATCATGAAAAAAATATTCCTACATCTATGATTTAACATTAATATTTGTATACTCTATATATATATTTTTGAATTCCAGACAACCCTTTTGATATTTCATAATTAAACTCATCAAATATCCTCATCTTACATGTGATGTTCACATATTCTTCCACAATTTTTATATATGTTTAGAATATCACTAACTCCATTTGGATCACATTATTACTATCCAACTAAAAATATCTCAAAAAATAATCCTGATATGTTGTAGATATCTCTTTTGATCGACTAGAAACACTTATCATTTATTCCAACTATTTCAATCTCAAAAAATGTCCCATAATAATACACTAGTTCCTTAAATATCAAGTCTCCAAGAAGAAACTTATTTATTTTATCAATATTAACATAAAACATAGGAATAGATCATCAATAAATAAAGAATGATTTAACATATATAAATGAAAAACACATGGGATATCAAATTTATATCTATGGATAATGAACCCTTCAATCTCTCCCTTATATATAAAACATAATTAAACATGGTTGTCTACAATATCATCATTTATTATGTTATTCCATAACACCCCACACACATTGAAAATGTTAGTCAATAAAATTATTATTAAGAGTTTTTACTCATTGGAATACTTTTTGAAAATAAAATATAATAATAATCCTCACAATGAATATCAATCTCTATTGATGTCGTATAAGTATTAAAAGTCAATGTGTGATGAGCTATAGAACATGTACAATAAATATTTAAATAAAAATTGGTTTAAAAATATAGAATAGGTTATGTGAGTACTTAGAAAGGGGTCTTGAATATTTGATCTTTGTAAAGAGAAATTTACAAAGGTTACCACCTTGAATTAATTTGAATGTATCAATGGTAGATGAACTAGATACTATAATGGTGTCCTTTTAATATTCAAAAACAATTCTCAGGGTATACGACAGGAGAATAAAATATGATTGTTGAATAATAAAAAAATAGATCCGTTGAAACATATATCAGGTCCATGAAATATATCACCATGGGGGGATGAACTATTTGATTTGGAGGATGATAAAGTAATATAATTCCTCTCCTCTTATCTTAAAAGAGAAAAAGGAATAATAAAGGAAATAATTCACTTAATTGGTTTTGATGTGGAAATGTTTGATAAATCACAAAAGTAACCTGATAATTTCCATGATGATGTGGATTATGACATTCAAAAACCAATATAATGAACCACAAAACGTGTAAATTGAAAACAAAATAAAAAAAGAACAATTTATTTTTTGGTTAAAAAATTTTTAGAATAAAAATATGATGGAATAGAAGAACCAACAAAATAAATGAATTATTTGAAGTAATTTGATGAGGATGTTACGGTGGATTTTACTAAGAAATGATAAATCCATGAGGTTACTAATTAAGTTGAAACTAAATTAGAAGGATTTTTTACCTTAATTTGGAGTTAGTGGTTTATCTTGATGAATTTAATATATAAAAAACAAATTATTTAAAATAAGTGATATATGAAACCATGTTCTGAATACAACAACAACTCAATGAAATGTTTGAGTTTATGGCTGATAATAAAATGATAATAACTAAAAATCATAAAAGGAAATAAAATAGGACGTGTTGAAGATTAAAGTGAGTGATTAGGAAATTGTAATTTATGGAATTACTACCTCAATAAAATATATGTGCATTCGGATAAGTTATCTCAGTGTATAATTTTTTTACTAGAGGATAATGATCAATTATAAAAAAATGTTTGAAATTTTATAAGACATCATAATTTTATAGAATTTCTCATGTATTTTAAATTTAAATGAAAAATAATAGTCATTAAAATAGATAAGTAATGTTCTAGACATACTATAAATAAAATGTACTATCATTCAGTCAAATGAGGTCTCGAGATTTAATGCAATGACCCATGTCATTATAGGTTGTGAATTCATGAGGCATTATGAATTTTTGGTTTGTTAAGGAGTTATTTTTGGGAATCAATACTTGTATTGGAATTCATAGCTTTTTAAAATCATAGGAATATGTTTTTTGATTTTGGATGAGCCCTAGAATGTTTTTTTGGACCTAATGGGAGAATTAGAGTAGTGGTAAAGTTGTACGTCTATTTAAATATAATATTAGTATGAGGTATCCCCATGAACTAATTAGTTTAAACCATGACATAGGTTTTTTGATGGTTAAACATTCTACTTGTGGTTCTCTATAATGTGACCCAAAGGGGTTGTTCCATGGAAAAGTTGTGACAAAGGTGTAGACCCTCTACAAATAGTAGATCACACAATGGACCATCTCTTCGCACCATGAAAAATACTTCTGGTGGATATTTTTAAGGCTATGGAAGTATTTTTTTGGTGTTCAAACTACACCCATGGTGTTTCTTCATAGAGGGTTATGTGAGTTGTGGGGTTATTGAAACCATATTCCCCATTATCGACATAGGTTCCACTTTTATTTATATGAACCATGAGTATATCATCATGTAGGTTGATTTATGATTCCTCCCAATATTACTGATTTTCTCCTCATTTTCATTCCCTGGATTTTGGTCTATCCATCTAGGGGTTTATGGAGATGATTTCACGTGTTCTTGATATAATCATCCCATGTGATGGATAATTCAAGTTTGGATCATAGAGGATATCCTATGAATACATAATGAAGTTATCAATCAACATTTACCTCAACAAATGTTACTCAATAATTTTATTTTAGTTTTATAAGTGATTCGGGTGAAATTTATAATTTATTTGGTGATTTAATGTAGAGATTTAACATGGACTGGTTATGGGATCATGTAGGTGGGGGAATTCACCTCATTCCTAATGGATTTGGTGATATATCATCATCTAGTTAGTTTGAAACCAAATATTCTAATTTAGAATTTTTTAAATAATTAATTTTATAATTTGATAATGATTTTGGATGATATGGTTTCTTTTGGGCATGGATGTGGTTGGTATGAGGTTCAAATAAATTATGGAACCTCGGATGGGGTTGGAATACTTGACATAATTTTGATCTCATGGTTAATTTTAGATTTTATTTTTTTATTCATTAATAGTATTATCTTCTTTTTTGTTTCATGGTGATGTGGTTCCACCATAATGTTAGGATGGGATCATGTGAACTTAATAGTTTACATGAACCGCAAAAATTGCTAAATGGTTTACTGGTGATTACTTTTTCAAATGATTATTAGGGGCCTTTTTTATCTATTTGGTGGTTTGAAATTGATTTAAAGAAATTATTTACCTTTTCAATTTTTTAAATGGGGTTTTTTTTGGGAATTATAAGTGAAATGGATGATTTATGAAAAGGGTTATGTAATTATATTTCAACACTGGAATTTATATTAATAAAAATATATTGATAAGATTTTTCCAAGGGCCTGGAATGAGTAAGATGATATGTGATTCCTTTTATTTTTTAATAGTAATTAAATTTATATTAAAAGGATTTAGGAAGGGATTTATTTTTTTATTATTAAACCTTTTGGGGGTAAGACACTTTTTTCAATAGCTTGGTTGTTTATTATGATTTTTGGTCATTCTTTTCTTATATTTACCTTATCTCTAGATGATTCAAGTTTGATGTGTGGTCTTTGAGAACTAGTTTTTGGTATCAATGTGACATATTTACCTATATGGATTTGATAGACCTCATAGAGAGATAGATATAGATATTGGTTGGTATATGAGGGTATTTCCTAAGTGACTACTTCCCTGTGGGTGAGTTGGTGATCTTGTGATAGGGGTTATGTGTAATATGTGGAATCATAATTGTGTGTTGTCAATATACTCAAGAAAGGAAATGGATTTTTATTTGGATTCTTAAGTCCTTTTCATAGCATGAGTAATATTTTTTTTAGTGGTATTATTTTGAGTTGGATTCCTTGTTATATATAAAGGATTGGTGCTCAATGAATGAAATGATTCACACGATCATGATATTCCACCCATTAGTGAGATAGTTGGACCCAATGAAATGTAAGTGTGTCAATTATGAGTTAGACAACTAGACTTGGGTTACAATGTTATACGATGAGACCTCCAAGATTGAGATGAATTCTAAGTTGAGATGAATTGAATGCAATGGATGGATTTTCCTATATTGAGTTTATCGATAGAAGAAAATTGGTGTTTTATTATTCCATTATTTAGAAGGGATGGTTACATAATTGGTTTAAAACAAAAGTCACTATAACATTTTACCGAGTGATATTGGTTAGGGGTTGGGTTCATCTGGTTTAGAGATAATATTGTTCGAGTTTAGTGACATGGTTTCCCAATTATTTCATTTAGACTTCACCTATAACCTTAATTTTTTTAGGTTTCTTGGTTTTAGAACTTATGGGACATTAATTCATCTATTTAAATGAATTTCATGCCATGAACCAGGTCGGTATTCCATCCATCCCGACACCTGGTTGGTTTTATGGCATGATAGGAAAGAAATTCCCAATCCCCATAGGATGAAAACTAGTGATTGGGTATCAATAATGTGATTTCGTAATTATATCACCAATTTTTATGAGAATAAAAATATAAATAAATCAAAAAATAATAATATAAAAACATAACTAACAAGGTACAACATTTTTTAGATTTGAAGTTTACAACTTTTAAAAAACCTGAAAAGTGCAACAATAGAATAGAAAGAACAATAATATCCCAAAAGAAATCTTCATCCAATAAGAGGGGTTTCCCTTAAGCCACCACCATCAACACCTATATAAAGTGGAACTCTAGAAACCCAATCCACCATCACCATGTTACATCTTTCCATTACCTGAGTTACAAATAACAAATTTTACACACTCCCAAAAGTGTACGTGGGGTTTGAGACAAAGCCCAATAATATTACACCCTAAAAGGAAAGATTCCATGAAATAACATTAGAAGATAAATAACATGAAAATTTCCTTTAATTTTTTCTGAAACATTTACAATAAAATATTTTATGAAAAATTATCAAGAAACACTTTTTAATAAAAATCCATTTTCACAAATAAGTATTATTGACATAAAATGATATGTATGGCCTTCCCTATACCAACAGCTAGTGCCAAAACTCATATGAATCATGTTATAAGTCCGAACCATGGGAAAATACCAATAAGTAACAAAATCTAGTGGGAACCTAGAAACATCATACTTTGGTGATCAAAACCCTAAAACATAACTATCAATAATGTTCTCATGAATCTACCACTAGAGAGGATCTCATCCAATGTTTAAGTTGTCCAACAGATTTCTCATTCTAGAGAATCTAGAGAGAATACAATCCGAATTTCTTATAGTCTCTAGTTATATCACATTTTTATTTAGTGTTTCAATCATTAATCCTACTATATGAATCTGGGCCTCATCCACATCTGTATCAATATGTGTACCTATTCTATTTTTCCCACATAGATACATGGAATTCCATTTTTGATCAAATTAACTATCACATATCCCATAAATAAACACTATCACCTAAACATATCATTCATCAAAAGAACATAAGTACATCACCAATTTTACATTTTTTGAAATCTATTTGGAGAAACCACATAAAAAATCCAATTAGAATACACCATTTTTAGGTGAAAATACCCTTTCAATATCATATTCACTGGAAAACCATTTTTAAAACATGATTCAAAATTTTAAAGGTGCATTTATGGTTCCTAGGAAATAAGTCAAAAAAAGCATCTTAACTCATTCTCAACATTAAATCTCTTTGAAAACCCTTGCCACACATTTCATACATAGAAAAGAACATGTTCAAGAAACAACCCAATGAAGAACACAAGAGATATAACCACATCCATTTAGAAAGCCCATTTTCACAACATGTTCATAATAAAACGTTTCCAAAACATGTTTCTCACCACTTAAAAAAATTAATAGAACACAACTAATAATTCAAAAATTAAAGCTAAACTCTTCCAATTATGAAAAATAATGGAAAAACGTACCTCTCACTTGGAATATTTTATAAAATTATGTAAAACCATAAACACACCACCCAAAGAATCTAACAATCTAATATTAAACCATAAAAATCAAGATATACCCAAAAAATAAAAGAACAATCCTTAGCAAGGTGAAACACCTATGGGAAAAATAAAAACCCAAGAAAGAGGGAGGATAAACCTTAAAAAAGTGAGAATCCAAGGGAGAAGGGATCTTTCATGAATATCCATTATGAAACCAAATCAAATACAACCCAAAAATGAAGATTCAAGGGATAATGGAAGAGGTAATGAGGCAACTAAGGTGAAAAATATAGAATGTGGGAGAAGTGTTGGATATACTATTTAAATTAAAGATGAAAAATTAGTAAATTCCCAAAATTTTAATGACCTAGATAGGTTGAATGATTTGACAGCACGGTTTTCCAATCCATGAGGAAATTGGGAACCCCTATTAATCCAAGTGGAAACATGGTTCAATTTTGGCCATAATGGTTTGTCTAACCATGTTCCAACTATGTAGTTCACCAATTTCCAAAAAATGAAATTGGCCACATGGTGTTTTGGGTAAGGCCGTTAGGTTTCCCCTAATCATGCACCTAATGTGTGCCTCCAACTATTAATCCCAACATATCCATTTTCACCCAAACAAATAATGGGGAACCTAATGGGTAAATGTAAGATAAACATAAATAGATTAAGTAAATCAAAATGAAAACATGACTGTTACAATTACTCCCACTATGAAAAAATTCCACCCCCAGAAAGTCAACCTAAAGAATTATCAGAAAGAAAAAATGGATATTCTTCCCCATATGAAAAAATTCACTCTTAAGTCTCTAGAACATAATTTCCATGCTGAAAAAACACTTTTAAAGATGTAATAGAATTACCATGAATCATATTCTTCTGAGAATCCACAATCCACCTTGGTCGTTAAAACATAAACAAATCAGGCTCCAACTCCAGCTCTTCCCTATTCAGCACATGAAATAAATATAGGATATAAATTTTCCATTGAGATAAATGGAACATTCCATGAATAGATATCAATTTAAATTTTAATTATAACATGTATTACACCTTACCAATCCACTCAATAATCTCAAAGGGTCTGACATACCTCAGCATTAGCTTTCCATTCTTACCAAAATGTCGATGAACCATGAAAGGTACCACTTTCACGAACACTCAATCACCCATGGAAAACCCCAGAATATTGTAAAATCAGATCATAAAATGATTTATAAGGGTTTTTAGTGGTAGAAAACATTTTTTAATCAAATTGATTTTATCATAATTCTCATGCAAAAATTCTTGATCCAATAAATGGGGTTTCACCCACCTCGGCCTAATATAAAGCTGACCGATAAGGATGATGATATAGTTCCTCAAAAGGAGCCATTCAAATTTAGGACTCAAAACTAGTTTATGTGAAAATTAAACCAATCCCAAATGAAAATCCTATGATCCTCTTAAATCAAAGACACATACTCAGATCTTATTTTCAAAAATATGGTTCTCCTGGTCCGTCTAACCATCCATTTTAGGATGGTATGCGGTGCTAAACATAACCTATGATCCCATCACCTTTTGAATGACTTCTCACAACCATGAGATAAAATGGTGGTCCCTATTCGAAATAAATGTCGATGGTACACCATAACGTATCACAAACTACTAAATATTTAACTAACCCATCTCATCAACGTTTATGAATCTCTGATTGGAATGAAGTGGTATGATTTGGTCAGATGATCAATAACTACACATATTTTATTCCACCCCCACGGTGTATCATGAAATCTTTAAAATGAATTCCATGTCAATCTCATCCCACTACTCGGAAGGAATGTGTTGTGGCTGAAGAAAATCGAAGTTCCTTGGGTGAACATCTATAACCTACTGACATGAGCAACACTGCGATAAAAAGTCACATACATATCACCTCATACATATCCACAATAAAATTGAAGTCATATCATAGTACATCTTGGTATCCACATGATGAATTACACACTGAGACTGGTGTCTATCATGCATTACCATATTTCTTAATGATAAAAAAACCATGATGTATCCCATGTAGAAAAAAACTATCTCTGGAGACACAAATCAATCACAAGATGTCTCCCCACCATTAAAAAACATCATAGATTATTGGAACAATTCATCACTTAATTGATCTTACAGAATCAACTACAGAAGAGAAGGTGCTAGCTGCACGTTGGTGAAGAATGTACCTCCTCTATGCTCCTCAGCCTCTTGGTGAATCTAAATGAAATGACCCAACAACGTCCACTCTTCACTAGAATTATTCACTGGTAGCACTGGAAATTTTCTAATCCAATCATCATCCATAACATTACCCTTTCCTAGGGTATAAAATATAAAATAATTGAACCCATAAAGGAACTCAATGTAACAACATTGCCCCAAATTCAAATATCCTTGGTAGAAAATAAAGGATAGGATCTATTAATCAGAATAATAAACAAACTTCCCCCCAAAACATTAGTGGCTCCATGTCTTCATGGCATGAGTCATCACAAATAATTCTACATCCTGGGTTGGGTAATTATTTTCATGTGGTCAGAGTTGGCGATAACCATAAGCCTCCACATGGTCATCTTACATTAGCACACAAAAAAACCATACCTAAAGCATTGTAATATACCACATACCACCTCCCAAAATCTAAAAAATTAGAATAGGTTCTATGTTCTACTACCACTTAAGATCCTCAAATGACCCTTGACACTCTAGTCTCCATTAAAACTTCACCACTTTTTAGCTAACTACTATCATGGATGATGAAATCTAAAAGAAATATCGAACAAAACGCCCGTGATATCCTTATATACCTATGAATATTCTAATTTCAAACACATTCTTTAGATGTTCCTATAAAATTACTTCATTGATCTTCTCTAGGTACATTGATACACATTATTCTGAGACCACATGACCTAGAAACATCACCTCTCTAATCAATAAGGTGAATTTTAAAAATATTTCATAGATATGATGATCCTTAAGAGTTCTTAACAATATCTAAAAATGTCATCCAAGATCATCCTCATGCCCAGAATAGACTGGGATATCATCCACAAATAACACAAAAAAGGAATTGAGGATATGATGGAACACTATGTTCGTGATTTCATTAACACATAAAAAAGGTGGGAAGAAATAATAGAAACTAAAGCAGACGTATCAAGGATAACCACAGATAAAGATGAGGAAATAAGTGCATTTACTTGATCTATTGCAATACCTGCATCTTATTCAACTGGTTCTCAATCCACCACATGAATTTTCCTCATCTTAGCATGAGACTATGAATGAGCCCTAACCAGTGGCTCTTACCTAATCAAACAACCCCTATATTATGATTCAGCCCTACGACAATGTACTCCAACAGAGAACCCTCTATTTGGGACAGCCGAGATTGGACTAAAATATCATTGGATTCCATTAACCCTGCACCACTCGGATATGGGAACACCATTATGAAAAACCGATGTAAATTCCACATAACTCTACACCAGTTACTAGGTTTGGGTGGATATGAACAATTAAGTCTCATTTTCCATTCTTTCCTATACTGATGGAATATGAGAGACCCAACGTTGAAATATATATATAATGGCACACGAGGAATATGGAATTGACTTCTACCTCCCATCATTCCCTACACAACTCTCTTTCACATCTTATTAGATGAACTAGCACTACCCACTACTCTAGAAGAATCAGTCTTTCTTCTATGATAAGTTACTACCATCAGGGAATGATCTACCACCTCAGCATAAATTTTCATCTTGAACAAGAAAACCTTTGATCAGATCTTTATCTATAACCCCATCTCTAACATCTGAGCCTTCATCTTCTCATTTGAATTCATATCTGGTGTATATTAAACTATCTTTGCAAAGCAGTTAGCATACACCATCAAAAACCGATCTCCCTAGATAATATCCAAAAACTCATGGGATCTAGTGATGTTTAAAATATTAGGGAAATACTTCTCATTCTAGATAGCCACAAAATCATACCAACCCATATTATTTGGCTTTCCATCCTACACCACTAAGTCCCACCACATTCGAGTGGGACCATCTGACATAAAAGAAGCTCATTTCACACTTAATTTGTCATGTGTTGAACATATAATCTATCTTTTCAATCCATTCTTATTCATAATGAGGTTTTCTATTACCTAGAAAATATGGAGTCTAGTTCATAAGGAACGACTGAGCTTTATCCTTACTTGGACCAGGTTCAACTTCTTTTTCATGAGTATAGATAGGTCTGACTCCTTGACCCAAAACATGGACAGCCTAAATCCAAAATTCAACTAACCTCTGATAAATTAGTGATGGAGAACTCCCTACATGATCTTCCCATGGCTATTCAAGAGATCTTTGAGGTTGAATTTTACTACAATAAATAATAATGATGAAAACCCATTAATAAGACAATCAACAGACATTCTGACTATTTTCAATAATGAAAAAATATGGAACACTTCTATGAATTAGAACAAACCAAATACATCACTATAGAAAAACACACTCTACCTATATACTTGGTCTATATATAGTCTGTAGTCTATATGTCTCAACATGAGAAGAATTAAAAAATAGTTCCCAACATCCCATGGTGACTCGAGCCCTGTCACAATGTGTGATGGCTAAGAACCCTATTCACAACTAGAAACTCAATCCCTGTCGTTACTAGATCCAGTTTATCTAAACTCATTCCCCAAATAACTCAACCAAAAAAGAGTGTAACCTACACTGATACCATTTTTTCATTAACCAAGTTGGGAGTCCATCCATCCCAACACGTGGGCCGATTCGGGGCATGGATCGAAGGGCATTATAGATCACCATAGGATGAAAACAAGTGCTATGGTTTCAAAAAAAAATTGGGAATGATTTCACCAATTTTCATATGTACAAATAACCAAAAAAATTAAACATCACAAAAACTGATAAAAATAACCAAAAAGATAAATAATTTTTCATATTCGAAATTTACAACAATAAACAAAACAAAAAGTTACCAAAGCCAATGGGAACAAAGAATCAATCCCAAAATAAATATCTATGCTATATGTGGGGCATCAACCTCATGGAACCACCATCAACACCTACAAGATATGGAAATATAGAAACCAGATCCACCATCACCATGATACAACTTCCCATTACCTATGTCATACATAAAAAACTATACTTACACCGAAATGTGTATGCAGGGTGTTAACCAATAACCATTAAGATACCACCACAAAAGGAAATATTTCATGTTATAACATTAGAAGATAAATCAACATGCACTTTTAAATTAATAAATTTGAAGCCTTTAAGACTAGTAATTTTAATAAAACATCTCCAAAAAACTCTTTTCAAAGATAACCCCTTTTTTAAAAATACGATTTCTTGAAATAAAAACATACCCATGACCTGTCGTATACTGATGGGTATCACCACAAATTGAAATAATCATGTAAAAAGTAACAATGATGAGAAAATTATTATTGGTAACTATCTCTAGAGGGACCCTAGAAACCTCAAATCTTGGTGATCAAAATGACCAAACTCAACTATCAACAATGTTCTAATTGATGAGACATTAGAGAGGATCTCATCCAATTTTCTAGTGGTACAACTACGTTCTCATGGATTGACCACCATATAAGATTAAATAAAAGGTTATAATAGTCTCCAATCATACCAAATGTTTATTTAGTGTTGCAATCCTCAATCCTAGTAGACAAATCTAGGACTCAGCTACTTCTTACTGAACTAGAATACCGTTACTTTTTTTCCCACCATGATATCTAGGATTCCCTTTGTGCTCAAATTCCCAGTCATATATCAATTACTCAAACAAAATAACATAATATTTCCAAGAATCATAATCAGATAATTAATTCCCCACATACACATTTTGTGAAGTCCATTTGGTGGCACCACAATATGGACACATTTGGAATCCAACCATTTTCCATGGTAAAATGGCCATTCAAAATTATATTCACATCATAACCATTTTTATAAAAATATTAAAAATTTGAAAGTCACATTTAATGGGAAATATAAATACATTAAAAATATATTTTTCAAACACATTAACACCATTAAATCTCTTCTAAAACGCATTCTGCACCTTTCACAGAAGGTAAATAACATATTCAAGAAACACCCAATGAATCACACAAGAGATGTGGCCAATTCACTTAATAAAAACCAATTTCATCACATTTGAAATGTAAAACATCTCCAAAAAACATTCACACAACATAAACAATTCATATAACACATTTAACAATTCATAAAAGCAAGCGAAACTCATCAAAAAATATAAAAGCATGGAGCCACCAACATCTCACTTAGAAAATTCCTGAAAAAGATGTGAAAACACAGTCGCACCCCCACAAGAATCCAAAAACAAATATTAATCCCAAAAAAGCAATATTTCCCCAAATGAAACATGATCAGACCCTCACTATGAAAAACACCCATTGGAAAGATAAGAACCCAAGAAAGAGGGAGGAGAAACCCCAGAAAAAGGGAGAACCCATGGGAGTAGGAAAGTTACATGATGTTACTTAAAGAAATCATAAAATATACTCCCCAAATATTAATATAAAAGGGGAAATGTAGGAAGGAAGGACATAAATATTGTGAATAATCCTAAATGGGTGAGATATATGGGATATAGGGATAAAATCAAAGAGGGAAATATTGTAAATTCCCTAATTTTAATGTCATGGAAAAGGCACACAATATTCTAAACCATAATGAAATAGTGTTCCCCACTCTATCTAAGTGGAAATAAAAATCCTGGTTATCTCAACTGGTTTTACTAGTCGTGCACCAATCATGTGGGTTTTCACTCTCTAAAAATGTAATTGGCAGAACGGTTTCCTAGGAAAGGATTCTCGGTATCCCCTAACTATGTGCCAACCATGTTCCCATACTCCTAATCCCAATATTTCAATTTTCCAAAAAACTAGTGGGTATCACAAGGGGTAAATGTAAGTGAAAAATAAATATATTATATACCTCAAAATGTGACAACAAATGTGAAATTTTAAGCAGATGAGCTTGATCCCAATAAAACTCAATATTTTTGTAGCATTGAGGATTCTTACGGGATTATTGGAATCTCTCATACCCATGTTCACAGTATGGTTATCAATTTATATGGGTATAAATTCATTTATTATCTTAGGGAATAAGGAATATATAGAGTTTCAAACATGATAATGGTTGAACTAGTTGTTGAGGACATGAATATGGTTAGATGATTGTGTGAGTAGGGCTAGAGGTTGGTGTATATATTGTTTTCTTAAAATAATATACTAGGAATCATGTATATATATATATATTATTCATGTAATAATTTTTATCAACTTCTGGTACTCTTTTAGTTTTTTGTGCACTATGTAGATAGTTCAAAACATTCTATTCTAGATGGTGGTGGCCATGTCAGATCAATATTTTTTATCTATAGGTTTTGGGATGTCCATCATATGTATGGGTCATAAAACATTTTTGGTAGAGTTGGGAGTGGGAATCATGACTAACATTAGATGGATTATATTACCCAAAAATGTGTTGGGACATCCCTATTATTTTTTATGCTCTATCATACAAGGAGGCACGCTTGATTTCTTGTATCTATCCCCGCTCAGGTTTTTTCCCACGATCTTGTCTTGGATATAAATTTATTGCTAAAAAATTAACATTAAATTTATTGTGAATAAAAATTATTCTACTCAAAAAAGGAATACTAATTTTCATGAGTCCAAAATGTCTATTATTCCTTATAATAAGAATACAAAGGGTAACTTCACATTATGTTTTGTTGAAATATTTTACCCTATTAAAATTTTTGTTCTATGATAAATGATAAATTGATTGTTTAAGATTAAAGAATAGAAACAGATAGATTCAAAAATTCTTATTATTCATTCCATATGTTTTTCATTTGAAAATGTTACAGACATGATGATGTTTATTAATTATCAAGGTTGAAATTAAGTGTAACCATGAAGACTAATATTGTTTTAAATTAATAGTCCAAGGATTCATCATGCTATATAAAATTAATTCTTTTTTGTATTACAAGATGAAGAAAAACTAAAATATTTGAATTATAAATTTTATTTTAATTAATATATAGATAATTAATTGTCTGTATGAATGTAAGAGAATATAAAATTTCAATATTTAATAAAATTTCTTTGAAATCATGTGATAAATATAGATCATTGAAAATATCTATATAATTAAATCTTGTAGATACGACAAAACCTATAGAATAAAATTGGGAATGGAAATTAAGGTTTCATATGTCTTAGAAGTGATGAATGATTAAAACTTTTCATCTTAGGGAAGTCCAAAATTAGTGAAAAAGACTTCTAGAAAACATATAATTTGGATGTACGATAAATAAGTAACATTATACTTAATATAATCCTATTTTATGACTTGATCAATAAAATTTAATTTATAAATAATAAATTTATACTTAAAGGAAAAGAGGGAGTAGTCCATATTTAATGGAAATAATAAAGGGAATTATTTACCCATAGAGAAGAAGGAATGTGATTTCTCTCAAAATAAGAGGAAACAGATTATGGCACATGTGTTATTTCCATATTAGGCAATATTCAATGGAAAATTTAGAGAACCGTTAAATTTATTTGGTGATATTATATTTGAATGAGACTAAGATCATATATATCATGTTTTAGTTGAATGAAAATGTATCCGTGACACCTTTAAGCCAAATTAAAATAAGATGATTAAGTTACCTGAGTTGGCGGATGGTGATGTTTGTTGACCAATCAGTCCAAGGGAAATTGATGAATGAATATATTATATAATTTTCAATAAATAGGTTAGTTTATTAGAATGATTTTAAGTGACCAATAAAATACCTAACTACATAATATCATAAAATTTAGTGTAACATAGATTTAAAATATATTCAATTAGAGAGAAATAAAATTTAGAATGAATTATTGTAGGATTTATTTAAATATACCAATGAAATAATATATTATGAATCAATGGATAAAGTGTAACATTTGAATTTTACATGTTAATTTTTTTCGTATGATACTTATTTCACTATTTATAATTAATTTCAACATAAGTGGGAAATTATTCATATACAAAAATAATAAAAGTATCAAAATTTTATTCACTAATATTGTAGAATTACAAAAAAATTACATAAAATCATTTTTTATTTACTATATATTATTGCACCCCTTAACATTATATATATAAAAAATATATTATAAATATAATATAATAATATTTCTAAAACTACAAAATCCCTGGGAACATATTCAACCTTCAAAATATCCATTACTAGAAATAACCTTCAATGAAAATAATCATTACTGGATAAATTAATTTTTGAAATATAATTTGAAAATTAGTGGAATTAGTATTGTTATTTGATAAGATAAATTGTAATGAATTTATTAGATGTAATTGGGTTAGTGTAATCTTTATCTGGCAATTATTTAATGGTATATAGTCATTGGTTAAAATATAAGTAAGAAAATTTCCTAGTTAGAATTACTTATACAATTAATATATAAATTTATAAATTAGTTGTTTGAAAATAATGTTTGTCATTATAAAAAATTATTTTCTAAAAACATATGTGGCATTTAATATAGTTAAATGTTACTAATTCAATTAAGAAAAAAAATTATTTAAAAGATTTTTTATGAATTACATAACTATGTTAAATTTAATAATTTCAAATAGTTATATCAATAAAATGTATTGTAATGTAAATTATATTAAGATGAATTAAAACATCCAATAATAAGTTATGTAGCTATATGAAACACTCAAAATAAAATTATAGTAACCACTTATTTATAAAGAAAATACAACATAATGAAAATAGATTTAATTGATATTGTGAATGAAACCAAAATTTTCAAATATTATAATTTGAATTTAATAAAAAATTCTTTTTCAATTCATCATTTCAAAACAATCAGTGGGAGAATTTATGATATATTTTAGAAATAGATGATTTTTTGTTGAATAGTGAAATATATCAATTTTAGAAATATTTTCTCTTTAAAGATATTATTTTTATATAATAATGACATTTAATTTTAAGAAACATTTTTTCAAGAACAAATATTATATTGATATGTAATGTCAGTAATTTAAAATTAATTTTACTTATAAATTCGTGTTTAACAATTTGGAAATCTATCTAATATTTTTTTCATATAAGACAAATTTTATATTTTTGTCTTTTAATAAAGTATTCAATAGGTTATTTTTACTTTATATATTATTTAAAATATATTAAGTATCCTTTTATATAAAATAAAATCAATTAATTACATTAGAATAAAAAATATAGTTTTATTTGTTTTGTAAAATCATTGTAATTCTTAAAGGTGTAGTTTTTCTAAAAATGTTTTTCATTACATTCAACGATATTTTTTTTAATATAATTTATTCCAAATCAAGAAATAAATTCATGTAAAATGGATTATAAATAATTAATTATCATGAATAATATTGGTTTATATGTTCAACCTAATTTTTGGTCAAAATTAATATTAAAAATGGTAAATATTAACTCCTCGATGAAGGGAAAATGATTTAAAAGTGATACAATTAAAGTATAAGGATTCAAGAAGACCCAAAAAACTATTCCAATATCATTTTATCATTGTATTTCCAAAATAAAATTCTCTTCATTAAATATGTGACAATATTTTTCCACTGTAATTGAGTAAGAAATATATTATATAATAATCATTTAATTACTTACATGTTTTCCACCCACCTCACTTACAAAAGGATATCTCATTTACATTATTCAGTATACATATTAAGCAACTAATCTCAATAAATATATGAAAAAACCCCTTTAAAACCTTATTTTTCATGATCTATAGGTGTTGGACTAAAAAATACCACTTTTAGAACTATGCAGTTTTAATGAAAAGGAGATTTCCAAAAGAAGTGGTATATATTCTTACCATGTTTTCCATGTTCATTTCTATATAAACTACATTTAAATATAAATTTAAAATATTAAAATTATAAATAGATACATTAACCATAATTTTATTTTTTAAGTTAACGGTACAACAATTTTCAATCTCCATTCCATCCTAGGGAAAATGAAAATAGCATATATGCATATGTACAACCTGTTTTCTATACATAGTGGTAAATTACATTTTTTATCAACCCCTCACATGGTTGGTTATAAATATGTAATTAACGAATTTAAATTTAATTTATTGCATAATTAGTAATTTTTATAATATAATATATCATCTTCCATCTTACCCTATCATCCACTAGAGAAGGATATCATCACTTGTGCATACATGTGGACCACCACCACCATGAAGTGATGTGATTTGTTATTATATTATTGTCTATCATTGATGATTAGAAATTGTATATAATGAATAAAATTTATATTAAAGACATTATAAAAATTATGATTATGATGTAACAATTTGAAAACACATGTTCCATAAACAATATGTTGAAGTAGTTTTAGGGAAATTGAAAGTATAAACTTAAGTGGCCGACATAGGAATGATCTATTAAATCTATACATTTTTTATGTTTAAAAAATGACCTGAAAATGGAATATATATGAAATACGTACTTAAGAGAGTATTTAATAAAATTTTAATTTAGTATTTAATAGAAAATAATACATCAAACCAACAGGAAACCAAGGTTAGGTTTTTTCATCTCAATTCCACTATATCCAAACATATTATATATTATAGACATAATTTATTTTATATTGTCCATATACTACCCATTTTACAAATTATATCATGAATTAATAATTATTAATGGTATTCATATTTTCAATTAATGTTTAATCTTTTATGGGGGTTTGATTGAAAATATAGTAAATTTTCATGGTTTTTTTAAGACAACCTCTAATTCAGATTGTTCATGTTTAAATTAAAAATTGAATAATTATATGATGTTTATCTTATTAAATCACATATATTATTTCATGATGGATTATATATATTATTTCATTGTTTTTCATAAAACATTTTATCTACTTTTTAATCAATCACTCAAAGGATTTTGTAAATGAAAAATGACAATTTTCATTATTCTGGTCTGGAATATTTTTCAACCATGTCCATATTTTTAAAATTTCATCAATGAAATTTTAATCTTATTATAAAATATTTTGAATTTCCTTTTCAACTGAATTTTTAATTAATTTAAAATTATTTTAAAGGAATTATTTTAATGGTTTTTAAACATTTAATTTTTCTTTTTTAAAATGTGTGAAATGAATGTTCTTTTTAACCAATAAGGCATGAAAAACATATCCTACAACAAGGAAAGTTATTATCTATTTATCAAACTCAAAAAGATTTATTTTTTTAGATTAAATTAGATTTCCCTTCTTTCTAGGAATTTTTTGTTTTTATTTAAAAATAAAAAATAAGTATTTCCTAAAATTTTGAAATGAATTTGGGAAATGAATTATTACATTAGTTTTTTAGAATGTTTCAAATTCATATGAATGTTTTTATAATGTTTCAAATCCTTTTTAATATATATTTACCAAATTACCTGCATTTTTTTAAAAAAATTGTTTCTAATTAATTTATGTTGTTCTGTCATCCTATACCTTTTAATGGATTAAATAATGATTTTTTATCTTTCACATTATTGTGTTTATAATCACTTGAACTCATCATTTTTCATTAGATGTTATTTTTATCATTCATGTTTATATTTTTAGTATCATGAATTTCCTATCATTTATAATTTAATTAAATGTTATTTAATTTTGATTGTAATTTTATGAAATGTTCTTTCAAATATATTTACCTTTATAGCTTGTGTTACACACAACTTCTAGTTTTATAGAACCATGAAATACTATTTGAAATATTTTTATCTAATGTTATCAAAAAGTAGTTAAATAAGTGGGTATAAATAGAGATGAATAATTTATTTTATGTATAATAATTTCTTAATCAATATAACATTTAATTAATTGGTCACAAACTTTCTATTAAAGTCATTTTATTCTTCAAAAAAAATTCTTCAAAAATGATTTTTTATTTCTTTTTCATGATAAATTATTATAAATTATTTTTTTTCTTTTAGAAAATATATTTTATAAAATGAAATTCATTTTTTAAATCAATATATAAAAAATATATTTGGGTGAAATTTTGATAAATTTCTAAAATGTTTTTACTAATGAATTGTCAAAAATAGATATTTTTATAAAACATTAATTTTATTTTCATATAAAGAATCAGTATCATTTGAATTTGATTTGAAGGTAACATAAGTATTAATATTTATATATAATATAAATAAATACATTCAAATAATCATTATACTTTATTTTTGTGAATGTTCAATTTTGAGATTAAAAACACATTTTTCTGAAAATAAATTTTCATGGAAATTTCATGCATTTATATTAAAATTAATTTTTTCAAATTATATAAATTTAATATTAAAAAATTTATTTTAAATTTAGAATCTTGAGGATATATTCTTTGTTAGATTACCCATTTTTGTCAAAATGAAAAGTGAGCACGATTCAATTTATCATCTCCAAAAAGGGTAATAGGGTAAATCTAGGTTAATAGTAAGTGACACGATAATAATTATTCATCCTAATTACAATTAGATTAAATAAATTTTACCGATATCACCTTAGAATATAATTTTTTTTGATTAGTTGAAACTTTTCTAGGAAAATTAATCATATATTATTTAAACCAAATAAATTGTCTAAATGGCTCCCTTTTAGTTTTAAATATTATTTATTTTTTCACATGGGGAAAAATTAATTAGGAAATAACATTAATATTATTTCTGTTGCTAATAAAATAGTATTCGTATTGATAAATTATTAAAATTTTTTAGTGAATAAATAATTTCATTAAATGCTTACATAATTCCATAACAACACTTATTCAATTTAGGGAAAAATAAAACAATTGTTATAAAAATTTTAAAATTAACAAATTTTCGGTGAATTAATATAATAAAAAAATTAAAGTCAATACAAACATGTCTGAGATGTATTCAAATATTTATTTTTTATTTATTTTTCTCTGTGATGTCTTTAAATTCAATTTAAAGAATAGTATAAAAATTGTAAAAAATAATTTTTTAGGAAAATAATATTTTTAAAATTATTTACAAACATTAAAAATATTACAATAATAAATCATGGATAATATATAGCTAAAAATATGATCCCATATTTAATTATAGGAATTTTTGAAGTATTTTTGTTAATATTAAATTTATTATAAATTAATATTTTGTTAAATTGCAAAAGTGCCCCTCACCTCAATTATAAAATGGTCCTTCATCCCTCACTTATTCACATTACAATGAGACTTCTAGATTGATCACCACTACCAAATTCTAATCTCAAATTCCTTATCCACATTCTTTATTTGATTCTCTTCTTAAAATACTAACCATGGAGCCCTTAAGTGGAGATCAATGAGAGTCACCTCAAAGAAGAGGATGTTAAAGAACATCCAATGGAAGTCATACCTAAAGGAATAAATATTCATCTCACTTTAATTTCCATGGGACTCATTCCAAATTTAAGGCATGTAATTTTATATGGTGTATATACTTCTGATGAATTTACTTTTAGGATGATTCATGTGAAATTTTTGGGGATTTTCATATCCATATATGTTTCTTTCATTCCTTGGGAATATGACTCAATGGTTACCTAAGAAAAATGTTATTTATATTAAAGTATCTATGTTTTTTGGTATTTATTATTATTATGAGTTGGATGGTTAAATATTATGATATATGTAACACCCCAAAATTTTGAGGATTAGTTTTTTTAATTTAATTATCTTTTTATTATTATATTTTCATTTCACAGGACACTAGAAATCATTCAATATATACATATATATATATTAAAACACTAATTCAAATATAAATTTCATGTTTAATCCAAACTTGTCTTGCGCTATATGCAATATCAACTTTTTATTCAATATAAGCAACACTGACATGGCATACGATGCACACAACACTGAGTTTCTACAAAAAAACCGTTTTATTTATTTTAATTATTTAAATACGATAATTATTACCTACACACTAAATAATGTAATATAAATACAAATACCTACTTTTAAGATATTTTTTATAATTGTTTTATATAAATAAAACATATTCCTAATGAAAGATAATATTGTTGGTATGTTCCTTTTTTTGTTAAAAATATTGTTTCCATAAATAATTTTTTTTTGTAAAAAATACATAATTTTAGACCCATTTATAAATTTAATTGGATAAAATAATCTTCATTTTTGAATTACGAACATTGAAATTAATCTAGGGTGAATTTTTGGTATTTTTTCTAAGAAACCTAATTTTTGGGAATATTGAGAAATTATGATTTTTAGTTAACAACAATGTTTCAATCTAATAGATTATCATTGATAAATTTTATTAAAAATTAGTTTTAAATTATATTTAGATAAAAATTAAATCTAATAATACAATTTAATTCATTATAATCAATTTCTATTTGAAACTGATTATAAAATCATAACAAACATTTGAACTATTCCTACTTTAAAACCATATTATTTCACTTTGTCTCTAGGATTGTCAATAATTTTAATTTTTCAAAATCTGGGATAAGAATTTAAAAAATATGAAATACAGTATTTTATTCAGTATAATATTTGGATATAGATGATTCCATGATAAATTCTTTTAAAAATTTATTAGTAAAAGCGATTAAAATTAATCATTGTAGTTAAGGACAAATTAAGCTTAATTAGGGACTAAATCTTAAAATTAAGGGCCCAAATGACCTAGGAAATTTTCCATCACCAATTTTATTTCCATATTTCTTCCATAAACCATAAAGTTTTTAGTTTTTTTAGTTTTTATTACTTTTTTAATGTAAGAACATGTGAAATCCTAATTTTTTTTCTAAAAATTCCATGTAAGTCGTTTTCCTTCCATATAAAAGTCCACCAACTCAACCAATTCATTTAAACTCTAAAACTACTTATTTTCATCCATTCCCTACCAAATTAGCCTCCCAAAAGTCCTCCTTTTTACCTTGATTACTAACTTTGTACATAAAACTTATCATGAAATACTTTTAGTATAAACTAAAAGGAGTTGCCTGATTTAGAGGTAATACTTTCTCTCAAGCTCCATCCATTTATTATCCATCTCCTCCCCCCCAATCTCTGTATTACCTTCTTGTGTGAAAAAATACATATCCTTTATATAATAGGACGTGTTTATAAAAATTTTCTGAACTACACATACACTCACCTTCATCTAATGGATGTTGAACATACTGTTTCTGTGTATGGCGAACTACCGAATCATGAAACGGTGATTGTTTTGACCTTTACAACCAATCATGGTGTAAATTATGATGGAAACTCTTTTTTATATGTAATATATTATATTTACTATATATTTAATCTTACTTATTCTTTTAAAAAAACATATCTCATTACATTTCATTTGGTGTAAATACGATAATCTCATTTTAGGAAGTGTGGGCTACCGCCCCTCAAAACGATGTGGTTCACCCACAGACCACATGAAATGTATTAAGGATATATTTAATGAAATTATATGATTTATATGATATATTAATGAAATTTTAATAATTATATATTTAAATACACTTATACACATACAGAAATATATGTCATTTTCATACTTTCTTTCAATACAACAATAAAAATGGAAAACATCATTCATGTGCATGGCTTACTGTCTCTATGAATTATGTATTCCATTATGTACTACATTATAATATAGATTATCATATTTGAAATATAATTTATATACCTAATATTTATATCATGTTATATATTCTGTAATCATTATATATGTATAAGGATCAACGATATAAAAAATTAAGTCTCATGCAAAGAACAAAGTGAATATTACCCAAAGTGAAACCTTAACATATGATCATTAAAAAGTGGGTAATATAAGGGTATAATAAAACCAAATATGGTAATAGATATAATAATATTATTTTGTAAAATATTTATCATAAAATTATATTTATTTTGGAGGAATCTTGTATTAGTATGGAGGGTGTCAATACACAAGGTGAAGGGATTTCATTTAACTTTTAATTCCCATGAGATACAAGTTATGTTCAACACACTTTCTTTTGGTGTGGTTAATGTAATGAATAGTATTTTATTATACGTGTATTATAATTAAATTTATGGTTATTCAAATTTCTATTTTTTGATTATTCTTTCATGGGTTTTTAGTATCAAACATTTTGAAATTGGTAAAAAAGTTTCTTCTCAATTTTCATTCTTTGAGACCCATGTTTTTATGCACCTAAACACTTTTTCAGGGAGAATATACTACCATTTTACATAAAATATCTTAAATATTAATATTTTTATGATATTATAAGCTTCTTGTAATATCCTTTACTTATATTGAGAGCATGATCCCATGATACCATGTTATAATAGTTAATTTAGACAATCTCATTGCTTTTCATGATTGTTTATGTTTATGCTTCCTTTTATAAAATCATATGTTTGATATCTCAAGAATATTCATGAGATTCTATTTAATCATTTATTTAATGATATACTCATGTATTGGTACAATTTTCTACTATTTTGGATCCAAAGATATTTAAGATTATGTTTTTAAGAAATCTAAACTTTAACCTCTCTTTGATTGGAAATTTATATTTTCTCAAAACGGTTTCCAAGAATATTATACCATTCCCCTATACTATCTAAAATAAAATTTTAATACTTTTGTCTTTTAACAATCTCTTCATGGGAATCATCTGGTTTCCTTCCAAAAAAGGCACTTTTCAATAATTTTTTTCCTTCCAAAATGGATGTTTTTTGACCTCTTACAACATGTAAGGATTTACCTGCTATTATTTCTTTGAATCGCCATTTTCATTTTTAAAAATTATTTTCGTTATTAAAATGTTTTTAAAAGTAATTTTCAAGGAAAAATGTTTTCAAAATGGGATAAAACATATTTTATATCTTTTCATGGAAAACTATTTTCAAATTGTTTTCAGGTCTTATTTACAAATTTTCAAAGTATTTTCAAAGAAAGGGCTTTCAATAAAATTTCTATATTTCATTAAAAGTTTTTGTGTTTCTTCAAATAAAATTATTTTTAAATAGTTTTGAAGCTTATTTTTAATGTTTCAAAGTAAAAAAATTTTCAAAATGATTCCATTTATACATTATAAGTTATCATGTTATTTTCAAGGAAATCATTTTCTAATTATTTATGTATTAAAAATCCTTCTTCAAACAGGATAGAATATATTACCCAAGTAAAATTTTTGGAGGGTGTTTCAAAATTATTTTCCAAATAAGAAGACTTCTATGTATGTCACTCATGCCTTCTATGAAACAATTTAATGTTTCGATTCATCTATTTTCTATGAATGAGTTATGAATAATGTCACGGTCTTTATGAAACCTATTTCTCCTTCATGTGTTATACATATATGAAATACATAACTCTTTTATGGCTATTATTTTGGTGAAATGATTATAAATCATGTAACTCTTTTAACATGTTTTTACATTTCTATATGTTTATGATACTTATTTCATTTCATGGGTTATTATATGTTTTATTGAAAATGTATGTATGATTTGATTATTTTATTGGTGGGACTTATATCTCCCTGAAATTCAATAGGTAATGTCTTATATCACATGAGTCAAAATAAGATGGCATTGGGAGTGAACCTGGACTTCTACGATATCCATGGGACTGAAGTGTTACTTCTAAGATTGTATGAAGATTGAACTCATGCTACTATGAAGGCCAGGGGAGTAAAACATGGCTGTTATGATGGTTTGGGGAGTGAACTCGTACTATTAATTTGGTCTTGACTTTGATTCCTTTGATACTATGGAAATCACTATATTCTTATGTGTTTTCGAAAATTCCATGTATTAGTCAAATATTAAGATTTCATGGATTATACTCTTTATTTCATATGATTCATGTCTTATATACTTCCAACCTTTATGCCATGATTTCCATTATGATCATCGATATGCCCAGTATGATATTCTATTTATAGGATCACATTATCATAACCATATACATGTTTTTATGCTTACATTTATCCTGTGTTTACCCTTTTTGAGAATTTGAGATCACCCATTTTATGTTTCCTTTCCCGGAATTTATGAGGATATGTACTATGTTTGATATGTCTAATAAGGGTTCTAGTCAAAAAGATCATAGTAGGAGATGATGTATCTCACATATTTACCAGTATTTATATATCCATGATTCTAGAGGCACTATACAATCTACGGTCTTTGGGAATATATTTGTATAATGTTTATGAATTTTAAAAAATATATGTAATTTCAATGTCCGTAAAGTGAGTTTCACAGTAGTTTATATTAGAGAAATGGTGTAGTTAACAACTGGAAAATAGGATGAGAAAACATTAGTGAGATACCTTGGTTTATTTATAAGGATTTGTCTTGGGATGTGTCCAAGGATAAGTATAAGGAAAATTTAACAATTAAGAAAATTTCATTGGATTTTGGTAAACGATTGAGTGAATCTTTTCCAGTAAATACTTTCATTTCTGGATAATACAAGTGTATGTTACTAGAACATATGTACCTATAGGTGAAAATTATGACAAGATGTTCTTGGATTGACTTGGGGTATTCTGGTACACGATAACATACCTTACTATAGACCTGATTTGACACTCCTAGGGGATAAGCTTTTGGAATTCGAGAACTATTCATGAACTATCTACAAGTATTTTGATATAGGTTAGGTATAAATATCCTAGGATAAACCAAAGCTGTCATAGATTATTAAAGTTGTCAAGATTTTGAAATTCTATATGTAATTATTTTCATGGATATATGGTTTTCTTCTATGTGATGTAATGATTACACTATGATTCAATTTTTAGTAAATGGTGGGATCCAGAATGAAATAAATTAATGTTGAATGTGATATGACATTTTTTAATGAGTAGTCATGTGGGGTGATAACTCGAGTTAAAGATATCGTGATAATTCGTGATCAGTTTTCACGAAACATGATTAATTATTTTTATCTTATACAACTCTTAAACTCACCAAGGAAGAGAAATAATCAGTTCTTTGATAGTTCGGGTAATAGAGACCGATGTGGAAAGAAAATTATTTTTCCATTTTTTCAATAATGTTTAAAGAATCAGCTAAGTGGATGTATTAGTAGAACAAGAATATATTTTGACTACAGAAAAGAAGGACACATAGAAAGTGACTGTAAGGGAAAAATAAAGAGTCTGTTTTTCAAAATAGATGTAAATTTTAGCCTCCCTGAATCCTTATAGAATGTTATTTGTTTTAAGTGTACAATAAATGGGCATTATGAAACACAATTTTCCAAGAAAAACGTTCTTCAAGAGAATCATCAAGGTGGTACGAGTATTGGTTACATTGCTGATGATTAAGATACTATGGATGAAATGTGAAGGAAAAAAGTGTTCTGTAATAGGATGTGGTATCATTGTTAGTGTAATGAGGATGAAGTGAAATAATCCGTGTTTCTATGCGTTTGGATTCTAAAAGTATGAATAGTACATTATACAAGGATTGTTATACTTATGTTTTTTTATCCGTGTTTATAGGTTTATGTTTGACTGGTGAAGGGATTTAATGATAATATGATATTTTGACTAAGGGAAGTTAAACCATAATATGTTATTTATGTTAAGAAATTTTTTTATGGATAAAGATACCTGTGATATGAATAAGTAAATGGGATAGTACTGATTATATTTGAACTCTGTAAGGACCCGTTGAAGCGTGTTTTGTGGTATCATTGATGACAGTTACCATATCTTTTTGATTTAATGAGTAAATCCAATAAACTTTGCAATGAGGACACATGTATTTTTTCGAAAAGGATTTATAATAACTCAGGGTTTTATATGTTTCAAGCGAATATACTATAAGTGTATTCACATGATTGGATGTCATAACCAAGAGATACATTGTGATATAAGGGAATCAATGTTAATATTATTTCATGAGTCTATTTCTATGGTTTTTTGATTTTCATCTTTTTAAAGGATTATATGGTTAACCATTCATGAAAAGTAAAAGTTAAACATTGGAGGAAGTATTTGTGGACTGAGTTTGTGTTCAAAACCATGGTTATAAGGCTAATTAGTGATTAAACCTATAAAATATGTACGCCTCATATATTATATTTGTGCTATTTCAAAAATTGAAATAATGTATGTAGGGTGACTACCAGTCATGTACAGAAAAGACGTAGGTCTTAAACCCATGACTGAAGAACGATAAGAGTTTCAAGCCTACCAATGGCCTACATGATGTCCTGGTTCAAGTGAAAATTTTTTAAAAGAAAAAATATTATTTGTAACTATTAGTGCTACTTTTTATTTATATATATTACTTATATTTGTTTTTTAGAGATAAATAGTCAGAATTTATATATTTTATGGGCCTTAAGATCTGTTAAAAACATATTTTAGAGCTTTATTCATCAAATTTAATTTATAGAAATTAATTAAATATGCTAATGGATTTATTAAAAAAAATTCAATGTACAGCCCAATAATAAAAAAATTTATATAAATTTATCAATAAATACTCAACGTTCTGAAAGTGATCAATTTTTTTGTCGTAATACCTTAATTTTCATTAAGCTAATGGACTCTTAAATCATCATATAATTATTTATTTGAGTTCTAAAACATTCCTTTGAAAATTCACTCTATAATTCCCCAGCCTTGACCAGTACATAATCTTGAATTAAGTAAATAATTCACAATTAAGATCATTTCATGTTTATTGATTTAGAGAATTAGGACATAACATATACATAACAACTTGAATATTACAAGTAGACACTTCTACTCATTATCAATTTTCTTCAAACGAAAAAAAGTCTTTAAAAAGAGACATGTTTAGTTCCATGATTTAAACAACATAACGTTTCCTTGATCTAATCCTTGAACATATTAATAATTATATACTAGGAAAAACATTTTGAAACGTGAGATGATCTTAAAAATTTCATTAAGGGACACAAAAAGGTGGAAAACTGTTAGTTTTGGAAAACAACATTTAATCCATGAATACTTTATCGTAAAGTAATAATTTTCACCTTAAAGAAGTAGAAAAAATATCACTAAATATAACATCATTGCTTACCCTTTTTGTAACCAATAGATTATTATAAATCCCATAGAAAACAATATATAGAATATAAAGGTAATTTGGGACATAAAAATACTTAAATGGAATAACCATATAGTCAAATTCCACACATATCACTAAATGGAATAGCCATATGGTTTACTTCTATACCCAATGCATTGTAGGTTATAACATAACGACCCATCCTCGGCTTAACACAGAACCTCCCATCATTTGGTTTATCCTGTAATCACCAATCATTGGTTTATCACATAACCACATTTCAAATGTCCATGTACCATTACATATTCATAACACATAAAATATTTCTAATATCAACATTTCGGTAATAAAATTTAATTGGAAGTCACAAGATATAATTGAAATACTCAATCCATTTATAAAACCATTTCAATACCAAAACAACCAAAAAGGGAATAATGGATTTCTTTTCCATTTAAAAACATTAAGGCTCATAGAGGAAGCCAAATAATGATTATGGCGGCGGATAGTTCATTTCCACCCCATACGTTAAAAACATTCCTTTTGTCATTTCATAAAACTCATTGTAGAAAAAAATATTCACTTTTAATGGAACTAAAATTCAATAGGTTTTATTATACATCATATAATAGAAAGATGTGTATAAATCACAATAAGCCTCAATGAATGGAGATCAAGAAGAAGTCCCTTACAAATATCATTCTATAAATAATATTGACCGATTATGTGTATTCACTATAAGTTCAAATAATGAAATTATAAATACAATATAGGATATCAAAATTTATATCTCACTAAATCATAACACAACATAATTAATAAGTAGAATTTTAACACAAAGAATGAAAATTGGGTTAAGTAGTTCCCTTACCTCGTTTTTAACATGACTCCTTTGTTCTTTAATTTCTTGAATAAACTTAAGTTAATTTCAACTTTCTTCAAAATATTTTTCAAGTTTATTATTCCTTTTATATCACTTATTAACACGTTATATAAATTACATAATTATTTGTGTTCATATTGGACGTTTTGTCGATATTTGGTACTTGAGTCAAAAATGAACTTTCTATAATTAAAAACTATACATGTTGTGAAAATTACAATATCTCCATAATATTATTAATATATTTATCATATATAAAAACTATATTTTTATTTATAATTTTCCACTACATTTGGAGATAATAAATGAAATGCATCGTTCATGGAGACGGTAAGTCGTACGTACGCATGAACGCTACTTTCATTTCTATTTCATATTTAAAAAATGAAAACTAAATGATATATAGGTATATTATGATTCAATTATAATATAATATGATATATATGTTAAACAAATTCATTAATTTCATCCTTTATATGTTTCATTCATGACATGAACGAGCCCTATCACTTTGAGGGGTGGTAGTCCGCACTTCCTCAAATGAAATTTTCATGTTTACACATCATGAAACCAATAAATGTATATTTTAAATAAAAATTACATAAGAATAACGAAAATATAAAAATATTATATATAATATATAAATAAATTTCCATCATAATATCCACCTTGAGGGGTGGTAGGGGAAAACCGAACAGTCATCGTTACGTGAGGCAGTTGTCCGCCGTACACAGAAATGGAATGTTCATATCCATTAGAAGGAGGATTGTGTAAGTTTCATTATAATACATCTAGTAAAAAAATAATTTTATATTTAATATACAGTTTTTGTTCTAAATTAATGTAATAAAGAGTTTTTAGGGTGTTGGAGAATGAAAATAAATTAATGAAGCTTGAGAGAAGACATCAATTCAAATCAGGTAACTCCTTTTGATTTAAGATTAAAGGTATTATTGAATTACCTTATGCCCAAGGTACAGACTGTTGGAGAAATATAGGGATTTTTGGATATTATTTGGGCAGAATTTGGATGAGCCAAGGGGGCTTACGAGGCATGAGTAAGGGATAGAGGTGGTGGCCTTTTATAAGAGGGAAGAGGGGGTACTTTTGGAATGTTTGAAAGATTATTTTATTATAAATGGAATTTATTTTTTCAAAAGGTCCAAAAATAATTTAATTCTCAGATAATATGTGTATTATTATAAATAATCTCATCAAAATGTTTTTAGACATGTTTTTGTTTCAAAATTAACCTTTCCATTTTTCCTTAACCCTTAGATAATTTATTTGACTCTTACTATGTCTTCTTGTATATTCATATTATATGGTTAATATATTTAAAATAAAATTCCAATAGAACTTCAAGTGGTTCATTAATGAAATTTTCACCCTTATTTAAGTCATTTTGATAAAGATTATATTTTTATGTCTATTATATCATTTCATTAAAAAAACTTTTTTAAAAAACCCCACTTATGTCAATTTTTATAATATTCAGATCATAACATTTTAAAAATTCATTACAACATGATTATTTATAAAAAAAATTAATAATACAAATATAAAAAGTCTCACTCAACACAAAAATTCTTGGATGGCCTAAAAAGTTTCAAAACAAATTTATTTTAATATTTATAATCTGATTTAATTAAATCATTCATTAATAATGTTATCACTACATTATCATTGTGTCATAAATAAATTTATTTATTTGATTTATAAATATTATACATAAAGTTCCATGATTTTTGAAATAATTTTATTTTTTTAATGAATATTTATAGACGAATAGATCAGTTAAATAGCCCCATATAAAAATTGTTTTACTAAAAGATACATGTTTATATTTCATTTTTCTTTAGTTTAAATTAATTTTTATAAAATTTTATTTTCACATCCATATAGCCCCATGGGGACCCAAAATCGACCCAAGTATTCTCATGGTTGGAAATATCTCATACAATAGAATTTGGACACTTTTTATGGTAATTTATTTTTATTATAATATTATTATTTACCCTTATTTACCAGATTTACCATTTAACCACGGAAAATAAAATATTTACTGTTATTACTATTAATAATGTCTAAAACTGAAAAATACCTATTTATACAATTTGGAAATCATGATTCCAAATATGGAATCAATTTTTTCAAATAAAAAACATTGAAGTTGTAGAAATTAATTTTAAATTAATTCACGTTTTCAAAACCAAAAAAATGTGTTTTTAAGAAATAAGAACTACAAAAGATTGACATAGATCTGTATCTAATTTCAATGTAAAATTATTTCCAATGACCAAAATTAGAAAAAATGATAAAAATATAGTCCAGTTACACTTTAAAAATAATTATAATTAGAAAATAACTATGGAAATATATAATACAAAAATACATTTTTGAATTAAAATGTAGCATTTGTTACTATTCATTAAAAAATGAACATCAGTAGAAAAATACTAAAATTTTATTTAAAGTAAATTTTGATGTTTTTATTCCAAATAAGAATTTCATTTTTTCAAATAAAATATATAAATTTGTCAAAAAACTATATTTTAAAAGGGTTCTCCATTAAAAGGTGGTAACACTGCATTTTGAGAAAAATAATTCTTTTATCTGAAAAATTCCTAATTTATTCGTATATCATATATATATAAAATATAAGATTAATTTAAAACATTAAATTGAATATATATCATATATTTTGAATTAAATAAAAAACCATAAAGAGTGATATGAAAATGTAATTTTTTTCTTTTAAATTGGTTTTAATAAAAGCACACTTATTATATTCATTTGGTTTTTATTTACATTTATAATAAATTTTGTAATCAATGAATCATCATTTAAGCACGTCTAAACCATATTTCAAAATTCTATCAATACTATTCATTCCCTCCATTCCAACGACTAGGTTTTAACTACCATATGAAATAATAATATTATTGTTATATTATTTTTTAGTATATATAAATGTTGTGTTCAGCCTAAGATTTAAGAGAAGCCTATTATTGCATGTTGAGTATGCTATTAGAAAATTTTTTCCCTTTAACATAAAATTAATATCTTATTCATAATTATTAATAGAAATAAAAAATAATTATTCTATAAATACCTAGTTTGTTACATCCTTCCCTCCTATTGAAAATTTATTCCTTGCAATTTTAAAATTGAGCACAAAAACATCAAAGAAGGGCCCACAACAAAAATATAGTCTATAATACATTAACATTTAATGAAAAAAAGAGAATTATAAATGTCACCTGAGATAACACATTCTAGGATTCTATGAAAACATGGATGTGGAGGTGAAAACTATCCATCATGTTCTAATGGAGAGGGATATAAAATATTATTTGGTGATAGTTAACCACCAGAAAACCACAAACTTGTGATAGGTTAAATGGTCTTTGATTCCTTATTTGGAAAATTAAAAGGACAACATTTTTTTCATGTTCTTTATGATAATGTTAAGGAATTTATTTATGTTCTTTACTATGAACATAATTAATGATGCTTACTTGTCATGTAGACTTTCATCCTTTACTAAATTTGTACCTCAACTCGTCTTTTCTCCAAAGGATGCCTATTACAGATGACTTACACACATCATAAGTGCTAGAATCTACATCGAGCGAATCACATAGTCCACATAATATTAACAATATATTTCTCCTATCTTTAGACATTAACTAAAACCAGAATGGTATGTACGAGATCAGATAATACCCAAAAGGACAATCCTTTAAAAAAAGAAATACTACTCTTAATCTCCAAAATTCAATAAATTGTAAAAAAAATTCAACAAAGAACAGTCAATACACAATTTTCCTTAAAATTCTTCAATATAATCCAAAATAATATTGAAACACCAAACATAAATGATTTTAATCACATTGTCTTCCTCAGTAAATATTAACATTTATCTCCAAATAACCCTGACTACTCTTGAAGTCTCATACTAATGCTTAATTAACCAAATCACATATTCTCTATGATATTTTAATCATTTCAATAAATAACCAAAATGAAAATAATTACTCAATAAAAACATAGAATATTCCATAATAAAATTACACCATTACTCCTCAAATGAAATACCATTGTATTCTATTTTTCTTAAGCATATAGTTTCCAAATAGCGTAAACGTCATCAAAAATAACCTTTACCACTTCATCACCAAATAATTTTCCTATACAAATGATATCCATTTGATAAAATATATGATCCCAAATTCATCATATTATTTATATATAAAACCATTTAGCTAAAAAGAATAAGTTATAAAACTAGGTACTTCACGTAGGCTAGTGGTAGGCGATGCACCCTTGTCTCCCTTCAATTGTGGGTTCAATTCCCATGGCCCTAGTTGACACAACTGGTCATCACCCATCCCGCAGGTTTTCTTTCTTCTAAAGCCATGTCATTCTTATAACATTCCAAAAAAATATAATTTTCTCAAAAAATAACCATAACCTATTTTACCTCAAAGGTTATCTAGTACCTTTCATTTTTCATCCCAAAATGTAATAACCATTTCTCACATAAAAAACAAAAGATCATATGCACCCCTAAGGTTATACATTATTTTATCATAAGAAAATATAATTCATTCTTAAATAACATTTTCAAATATCATACTTCAGGGTTCCATATACTATAAAAAGTCTTCCAAAGTAATCCAACCATCAAAAGAGCTTTAATACTTTTTACCATTTCATCATCCTAAAATCTACAATATCATTTGAATCCATTATATGTATTCTTCTTACTAATTCAATGTTCTTTGTGATCCTTTAACCATTATTTTACAACTTATTTCATAATACATATTTTCTACAAAAAAAATCACGAATCATATCATAAGATAGAATAATGTCAAAACATCATCTAAAAAATAATCAATACCATTCATTGGTCATTTTCAGTTTCCTTTTCTTCATTTGGAATGGAATTAAAAATTGGTAAAAATATATTTTTATGATCATACTGATCCCATTCTCAAACATTTTTTTCATACAACTATTTGTATCATGACCTTGCACGCGACATTTAAAACATTCAATTGATCCTTCAGAATGAACTTCTTTCCCTTTCATGGAGTCTACTAGATGCCTCCTTTTTCCAGGGAAGGTTCCTATTTTATGACCTTTATTACCACATCAATATAATCTTCCCATTCCTTTGAATCATTTTCTAGGTGTTTCTTTCAACATCCATGACACATAGTTTTTTTAATATACATACATTTATGTTTATTACCTAAACATCCACAGATATTTGTTTCTCGTATATATGATGCCTTGGATAAATCACCAAGGATCATGTGGTCAATCTTTACTCTGGATAGTTGGTTAAAATTAACCACAAGAGTTCTCATTGTAGCTCCCATTTCATTAGGTTTCATATTTAGAAAACAACTACAATTTCTTTCACATCCTTTGTTAGTTTGGTGCTTTCTATATCCATGCATTTACAAAACCAAAAAGGTCAGTGAGATTATATCAGTAAAATCATGATATAATATCTTTTGAGGGTAAATACTAAGATATACATAATCATTTATCTTAAACTCATTAAATTTATCTAATATAACTATGAATCTTTCTAATATGATAACCATTATGGTTACATTGAATATTCTTCAAAAACACCATAACCTATAACGTTATATAATCTGACCTCTAGTACCAACAATAATACCACAACCTTAATAATTATATAATCATGAATTAAGTTAATAATTCATATTGGGGATCTCTTCAGGTTTAGAGCTTTACATAATTATGTCATCATATATACATAACAACTTGAATTTTATATGTAGACACATCTACTCACTATCCATTTTTTTCAAAGGAAAAAAAATATCTGAAAAGAGGCATGTTTTCCTCCATGATTTAAATAACATGACTTTTCCTTTGATCCCATACTTGACCATTTACATCTATAAGTCCAGTTAAAAACATTTTAAAATATGGGATGTTCTTATAAAGTTCAGTAAGAGATACAAAAATAATGAAAAATATTAGTTTTTCAAAATAACATGTAAACCATGAATACTTTACCGTAGAGTAATAATTTTCATATTAAACAATATAAAAAACACTTCACTAAATATATTCTCATTTAATTACCCATTATTAACCAAAATACTACCATAAAGCCAATATAAAACATTTTATAGATAAAAATGTTACTTGGGACATAAACATACTTATATGGAATTACCATTCGGTAAGCATACACACATATCACTAAATAGAATACCTCGTACGACTGACTTCCATATCCAATGAATTGGAGGTTATAATATAACCACCCATCCTTGGGCTATCACAAAACCACCTGTCATTTGGGTTATCATGTAATCACCCATCATTGGTTTATCAAGTAACCACCCATCAAATGTTCAAGTACCATTACATAATCATAACATATAAAATATTTCAAATAACAACATTTTAGTAAAAAAAATTAATTTTAAATCACAAGATATCAATGAAATAATCAATCCATTTTAAAAACCATTTTAATACCAAAACACCCTAAAAGGTAATAAGGTATTTCATTTCCTTTTAAAAAAATTAAGGTTTTTGGAGGAATCCAAATAACGATTATGGCGGTAGAGAGGTCATTGTCTCCACATATGTTAAAAACATTACTTTTTTTTCGTTTAATAAATTGCATTATATGAAAAATATTCCCTTTGAATGAAATTAAAAGTCAATTGGATTTATTATACACCGTATAAATTAATATCATTGATAAATCCAAATAAGCCTCAATGAAAGGAGATTGAGATAAAGTCTCTTAAAAAGATCATTTTGTAAATAAAATAGATTGATTATGTGTTTTCACTATAAGTACACATAAACAATTTATAAATATAATAGCAGATATCAAAATTTTTATCTCACATAATCATAGTAAGACATAATCTAGAAGTCTAGATTTACCCCAAAGAATGGATATTTGGTTATGAATTTCCCTTACCTCGTGTCCGACATGAATCGTTCATTTTTTAATTTTCTTAATAATACACATAAGTTAAGTGATTAATTCCTTATACATTTTCAAGTTTATTATTCCATTTAAATCACCTATAACCATGTTATATAAATTATATAATTTTTATGTTAATATCATATGTTTTGTCGATATTTAGTAATTGAGTCAAAAATGAACTTGTAGTAATAAGAATTTTTCTATGTGGTCAAAAGACCATTATCCACAGAATATTTTTCATATATAAATATATATATATATATCATATATATCTAGTATGTTTTTAATTATAATTTTTCACAATATTTGGAGATAAGAGATGAAATGCACCATTCCTAGACATGGTAAGTCGTACATACTCATGAACGCTACATTCATTTATATTTCATTTTTTAATAAATGAAAACTAAATGATACATCGGTATATTATAATTAGAATATAATATAATATTATTTATATATATATATGTTACATAAGATCATTTAATTCATCCTTTATACATTTCTTGTATGGCATGAGTGAGTCATATCACATTGAGGGGGCGGTAGTCCACATTTCCTCAAATGAAATTACAAAGTTTACACATCATGAGAAGCATAAAGGAATATTGTAAATAAAAGTTAAATAAGAATAAATAAAATATAAACACAATATATATCTTATATAAATATAGTGACATCATAATTTCCACCATGAGAGGTGGTAGGGGAAAATCGAGTAATCATCATTTGTGAGGTAGTAGTTCACCATACACCAAAACAGTATGTTCATATCCATTAGATGGAGGTGTGTGTAAGAGTAGTTATAATAATTCTCATAAAACATTATATTATATCAAAGATACAGGTATTATTATAAATGAATGTAATAAAGAGAGTAGGGAAGTGGAGATGGAATATAGCTGTAGTAAGCTTCAGAGAAAACATTAACTCAAATCGGGAAACTCCTTTTGATATAAGGTAAAATGACTCGTTAATTTCATTCTACCCAATTTAAATAATCTAGGAAGAATAGAAAGATGTTGGGGATTATTTGGGAAGAAGTTGGATAAGCCAAGGGGGCCTTAGAGTTGTGAGTAAGGGTTAGAGGCCGTGCCCTTATATAAGAGGGAGGAGGGGTACTTTAGGAATGTTTGAAAGATTATATTATTATAATATGGATTTAGATTTTTAAAAGTTCACAAAATAATTTAATTCTAATATGAGATGAGGACATATAGAAATCCTCTCAACGAATATTTTTTAGTCATGTTTTGGTTTAAAATTTGACCATATCGTTTAGTTTTAACCCACAGTTAACGTACTTGACTCTAAACATATCTTCTTATATATTCATACTATATGGTTAATATAGATACTATAAAATAAATATAAAACCTAAAGTGGTTAATTAATGAAATTTTTAACCTTATATTAGTCATTTGGATGAATCTTATATTTTTATGAAAATTATATAATTATTAAAATGATATTTGTTTTAAAAACACATTTATGTCAATTTTTATACAATTTATATCATGACTTTTCAAAAATACAATTCAACTTTATTATTTCATAGAAACGTTATTAATTTAAATATAAAAAGTCACAATCAACACCAAAATTTTTGGATGTCATAGAAATTTTCAAAACAAATTTCTTTTAATATTTATAATTTCATTTATTTCAATCATTCATTAACAAGGTAATCAGTACTTCATCATTGTGACATAAATACATTTTTTTAATTGAAATCTAAAATTTATAAATAAAATATCATGATATAAGAAAAGTTTTTATGTCTCTAATGAATATTTATAGTCAAAGAGACCACTTATATTACCCCATATAATTTTTTTTTCTAAAAGATACTTTTTTATAATACACTTCTCTTTACTTTAAATTAATTTTTATAAAATGTCATTACCACATCAATGTGGCTCCATGGGGTCCAAAAATTGACCCAAGAATGACCATGGCCGAAAATATCTCATCAAATATTATTACACCACTTTTTAGGGTAATTTAATATTATTATAATATTATTTTTTACCCTTATTTACTAGATTTACTTTTTAACCATTTTAAATAAAATATTTAATTAAATTACTATTCATAATGTCTAAAAATAAAAGTTATCTATTTAAAAAATTTGGACATCCATATTTAAAATATGAAATCCAGTTTTCCAAATTCAAAACACATAAGTTTGCATAAATTAATTTAAAATTAATTCCCGTTGTTAAAACAAAAAAGCGTGTTTTTAAGAAATAAAACTACCAAAAGATTAAAATGCGTTTATGTCCAATTTCAAAGTGAAATTACTTAAAATGACCAAAAATGGATTATATGATAAAAATAAAATCCATTTACACTTTAAAACCAATTAAATTTATAATATATTTATTAAAATAAATTATATTAAAAGATAGTATTGAATTAAAATACTGTATTTTCACTATTCATTAAAAAATGAACTTTAGCATAAGAATACCAAAATTTCATCCAAAGTAAATTTTTATGTTCCAATTATAAATAAGAAGTTTAATTTTTCAAATAAAACAAATAAAGTTGTCAAAACTAGATTTAAAATGGGATCTCTATCAAAATGCTATAAAACAGCATTTTTAGAAAAATGTTTTTTATCCGATAAAATTAATTTATTCTTATATCATGTCGAAAAAACATTTAAGATGAATTTAAAACATTACATTGATTATATATCATATATTTTTCATTAATTAAAATTTCATAAAGTGTAATATGAAAACACAATTATTCTATTTTAAATAGGTTTTCATAAAAACACATCAATTATATTCAATTGGTTTCTATTTCCATTTTTAATAAATTGGATAATTAATTAATCATAATTTAAACAAGTTTAAACCATATTTCAAAATTAATCTGTTACTATTCATTCCAGCCATTCCAATGACTAGGAGCTAACTACCATTTAAAATAATATTAATATAATTGTGTTTTTTAGTATAATTCAATGTTGTCTGCAATGTAAGATTTCGAAGAGTTCATTGTTGCATGGAGAGTATGCTATTTTAAAAAGTGTCCCCATTAACATAAAATTGATATCTTATTTTTAAGTATTAATAGAAATCAAAATGTATTACTCTCTAAATACCTGGTTTGTTACACACATTTTTGTGATTGATGACCTCAATCAATCAATAAAAATATTTACACTTTTCCTCCATGTCCGTTATTCATTCCAAACCAATTTTATCCTATGTGGAAATCCAAATATATTTTACATTGGGTAACCATAATGATTCCATATTTCACATTTTAATGGATGTTTTAGTATCAATTTTTATGATGTTGGTTTCTATGAATGAAACTTTAAAGTATTAAAAATTTGATATCACATACAAATTTTGAGGTATAATTCATTTTAATGGTGGTCGAATGTAACACCCTAAGATTTTGAGAATTATTTTTTTTCGAATTAATTAACATTTTCAATATTTTTTTAAATTAATAAGACAGATGAAATATTCCATTATATATATATATATATTTATTAAAACAATAATTCAAAATTTCCTTTCAAGCGCAATACCAACATAGATTTCAGTACAAACAATACCAACCTTCCTGGAACTACAAGCAACACCTACTAGGCATACGATGCACGCAACAATAAGTTTCTATAAAACATCACTTATTATTATTTTAAATATTTAAATAAGATAATTATAACAAAAATAATAATCATAGAAATATGAGTAGTAATAATTACTTTTAAAATATTTTTTATAAATTTTTATATAAATAAATCATATTGATAGTGAGTGATACTATTTTTGATAAAGTCATTTTATGTTTAAAATTTTGGTTTCATGAATGAATCAATTTTAATAATAAAAGTAATTTGAGACCCATTAAAATTTATACTGGATAAAATAAACCTCATTTTTGAATTCATAAGGTCAAAAATATCCTAAGGTGAATGTTTGGTATTTTTATGAGAAACATATTTTTTTTATCAATAATGAGAAATACTAATTTTTAGTTAAAAATAGCTTTTTTGTCTTATTAAATATTAATTATAAATGATATTATTAATATTTTTAAGGTAAAAATAATTAATATTACATATATTAATACAATTTATGTAATTTTTATCAGTTTACCTTTGAAACTAAAAATACAATCTTAACAAACATTTAATATTTTCTAACATTAAATCCCTAATTTTTCAACATGTATATGGGATTAGAATAATTTTTAATTTTTAAACTTATGTGATTAGAATTTCAAAAATCTAACATACATCATTTTATACATTATGATTTATATATTTTGATAACACCTTGTATATTTTTTAACAAATTTATTAGTAAATGTGATTAAAATTAAGCACAATTGTTACGGCCAAATTAAGAATAATTATGGATTACACCGTAAAATATGGTAAAAGTGACATATAAACATGTACAAACCCCATTTTTGTATATATCTAGTTTATAAACCTTTAATTCATATATTTGGTAGGTTTTTTATGACTTTTTTATGTCAGAAAATGGGAACACCTAATTTATTTCAAAAAATTATCTATGAGTTCCTTTCCTTCCCTATTAAAGGCCACCACCTCTTCCCATTCCTCACGCCTCCCAAAACATTTATGTTCATCCAATATTAGCCCATGTATCCTCCCAAAAATTATACCATCAACATGGAATCAATCATTTGCATAGAAATATTCTCAAGGAATCTTTTGGGTATAAACGAAAAGGAGTTACCCAGTTTAGACGTAACGTCTTCTCTTCAGATCCTTTAATTTATTTTACTTCTCCAACACCTACACTCTATTTATTACATTATTTTTTTGTAAAAAACAATATCATACATATAATTGGATTTTTTAGGAAAATATTCTGACCTATTCTTACACACACCTCCATTTAATGGTTGTTGAACATACCATTTCTATGTACGGCGAACTACTACCTCAGGAAACGATGATTGTTCATTTTCCTTTACCACCAATCATGGTGCACAATGGAAACACTATTTATATATTTCATATAATATATTTACGATGTATTTAAACTTATTTAATACTTTTAAAACACACATATATTTACTTTCCATTTGGTGTTAATACGATAATATTATCTGAGGAAGTGTGGACTACTGCCCCCTCAAAGTGATGTTAATCGTTCACACACCACATGGAATGTTTTAAGGATGTCATTAATAAAATTATATGATATATATGATATTTTAATTATACTTGAATAATTATATATATATATATATATTGTTCACATACCTTATTTCAATATGACAATAAGAGAACAAAGTGAATATTACCTAAAGTGAAACCTTAACATTGGATCATTAACAAGGGGTGAAATAATATTATAATAAAGACATATATTGCAATAGATATATGAATATTATTCTGTAAAATATTTATAAAATACTAATATTTATTATATAAAAATATTTTATGAGAATGGAGAGAGTCGAGACCCAAGTTATGTGGATTTCATGTCAATTTTAATTTTTGGGAGATACATGTTATGTTCACCACTCCTTACTTTGGTGTGGTGTATATAAATACTATGATTTTATGTTATTTATATTATACTTATATTTATGGGTATTCACATGTACATATGATTATTGTTCATTAATGGGGATTACTTTTCAAAAGGTACCAAATTGGTAAAAAGGTTTGGTCTCAATTTTCCTTCTTTTAGACTCATGTTTTGTTATGAACCTAAACTCTTTTCTTCTAGGTGTGTATAATTCAATTTTACCTTAAATATCATGAATCTAAATATTTTAATTATATTATATACTTAATTTTATTTTATTTCCTTACATGGAGGGCATGATCCCTATATACCATTTTATAAGAGTTTATTGAGATAATCTCATTGCTTTTTGAGAATTTTTTTATTTAGTAATTACTTGATAAAATCATATATTACATCTACCAAGAATATTCAAGATTTTACTTATCCTCTTTTATTTTATGATATACTCATGTATTGGTACCATTTTTTACTCTTTGGTACATAAGATAGTTAAGAATGATTTTTTGGAAAACCCAAATTTACCCACTCTTTGGTCAGAAATCAATGTTTTCTAAGAAGGGTTTCCAAGAATATAATACAATTCCCCTATAATATATTAAATAAATTTTTACCATTTTTTTATTTTACAACTCACTTGAAGGGAATCCTCCTTTTCACTTTCCAAACAAGGCAGCTTTCTATCATTTTAATTTTTGAAAGGATTTTTCTTTTCAAGTCATATGACAAGTACATATTTACCTGCCGTCATTTCTTGAAATATCCCTTTACATTATAAAAAGGATAATCATTAGAAAAATTTCTTAAGGAAATTTTCGAGTAATGTTTTTTTTCAAAATGGTTTCAAACTTCTTCTATATGATTTCAAGGAAAACAATTTTCAAAATTCTTTCAAGTATTATTTAGAAATATTTAATATATTATCTAGGAAATGGTTTTGAAAACATATTCAATATTTTTTTATAAGTTTTAAAGTGTTTCGAAAGGATTATTTTTTAAAATGTATTGAATCATATTTTAAATTTTTTTAGGAAATTTTTTTTCAAAATGATTTCATGTATTCTATATAAGCTTTCAAGGTTTTTTATATGAAAATTATTTTCAAATGGTTTTATGTATTTAAAAGACTTTTTTCATATAAGAAACGATATTTAATACGTTGAAAATTTTTAGAGGATGTTTCAAAAGTATTTGACATCTAAGATGACATCTATTGATGTCACTCATACCTTCATGGAAATTATCAAAAGGTTCTATTCATATCCTTTATTTTAATGAGTTATGATTAATGTCTTGGTCTTTATGAAACCCATTTATACTTCATGTGATGTATGTATATGAAATCCATTTCTCTAGTACAGGTTTTTATTTTAATGAAATGATTAAGAAAACTATTCCTATTTATAATGGTTTTGAAATATCTAAATGTTTATGATACCCATTTAATTTTAGGGGTGATGATATGTTTTGTAAAACATGTATGTATGATTTTATTATGTGATGGTTGGGACATATATATCCCTTTAATGCATGGGTAATGTTTTATATCTCATTGGATTAAGTAATAAGGTCTTGGGAGTGAACATTGAAAACTATGATGGTCACAGGAGTGAAGCATGACTACTAATATTGTATGACGAATGAACTTATGCTACTATGATGGCCATGGGAGTAAACCATGAGTACTATGATGCTATCACAAGTGAATCCATACAACTATGATAGTATTAGCAGAGATTCCTCAGCAACTACAGAAATCGTTATATGCTTATATGTTTATGAAAATTCTATGTCTTATTCTTATCTTATGCTTCCATATATTATTCTCATTATTTCATACGATTCATGTCTTATGAACTATTAATTTTTATTCCATGATTCCGGTTATAATCAATGATATACAGGGTATGATATTCTAATTATTGGATGAAATTCGTAAACCCTTATACTCATGTTTATTCATACATGTCTCCCTTTTTAACATGTACCAAGAATTTGAGGTGACCCCTTTTATGTTTCCTTCCCCCATGTTATGATGATATGTACAGTGATTGATATGTCTAAGAAGAGTGCTTTTCAAGAATAACCCATTGTTAGATGATGTAGAATACTTATGTACAAGTGTTTATATATCCTTATTTACAAAGGAACTATACCAAAATATAGTATTTGGGAGTTTGTTTGTATAATATTTACATATTTTGGATAATCTATGTAATTTCATTATTTGTAACGTAAGGGTCACAATAATTTTCCTCCCAAGAAACTAATCATTTTTATTCTACTATAGTTATTTATAGTTAATAAATGTTTTTATTTTATTTTACTCACTCTGTGTAATAAAGATGATGAAGGAATATTTTCTGGTAAAAATAAACTTCAGATATCATTTCAGCTTAAATGAAAATTCTTTAATATCTATATTTTTTTAATACATTTTTTAATTTATTTCATTTTTTATTTTAAATAATATTTTTATGTGTGATTGAATTCTAAAAAAATGGTTTGAAAATAGTGGTTTTTTCATTTTATAAATGTCTTACATGATGGATTTTCTGAAAAAAGTACAATGTGAGTGTTTTTTAAAATATATGTCATGGATAGAATTTCTAATTGACATGAACACTAAACATTTTGATGCTTACATCAAAATTTGTTAGATGTTTTTTAAAATAAAATGTTTTTCACAATATTTTTTAGGTTTTTGTATTTTAAGATTTTTTAAAATGGAATGTTTGTATTCCTCATTAAAAATTTGAGGGGATCCTGCAAAATCATTTTCCTACTAAAATCACATCCTTTGATGTTACTTAATCATTACTAGGTATACGATCCAAGTATACCGAACTTATTCATTCTGTAGATAGTTTAGGATTATTATAAGATGGTGTTTATAAACCCTATTACCATTCCTCTAGTTTTACATTGATGAACTGATAAAATTTTCATGAAATCCAATTATTTTCCATAGGTTATGCAATGATAATATTATCATGAAACCAATTTACTTTCATTTTATATGATTTGATAAATGTTTTATATTCTGGTAGAACAGAAATTTTTTTTCGTTCATTATTTTATGGTTGTTACATTATAACCATGGATGATAGTTATGGTATAACCAAAGACAAGTGGTAACTATATTACCCTCCATTGCATTGGGAAAATATTGACATAACATGAGATAAATAGGATTGGAATGAGGACTAAACCCAGTTCACTACGAATCATTTTCCAATATGATATTATTTAGAGTGAACCTTAACTACTATGATTGTTTAGGCTGGTGAACCATTCCAATATGATATTATTAGAAGTAATCCTTGAATAAAAATGAAATTATTTTATATACTTCTGTTTATACCAAAAAATATATTTATTATATCCATGTTATCATCTCATAGAAGATATTCATTGATTCGATTGTGAATTATATCTTATGGACTTATACGATTTTTAAATGACAGTTGTTTATAATTCATGATACATTCAAATGAGATTTATAATTTATTACATCATACCCTTATGATTATCTTATGATTTCATAGGATTATCAACTGATAAATATCATTTTTACCATTATTAAACATCTAATCTCATCATTTAATTTTTTTTACTTTAACCAAGTTTTGATGAATGTTTTTATATTGAGAATGTCTATAAATATTACTAAATGGGGATATATTTATTGGAAATTTTATTTATACTCCATTAATTAAGAATATTGGGATTTATTCTACTAGAAAATAAACTTATACAGTCCTTAGGATTTTTTTTCTAACCAATGTATTGTAAACCAATGTATTAATATGTTATATTTATATATTAAAAGTGTATTTCATTATAGTTATTATCAGAGAATATTTTACTAAAACATTTTAAATTAGGGTTAGATAAAATTGGTAAAAACATGTTGATAAGTATATAAATAGGATAACATTGTAGTTTTTTTGTAAGGAAGAGATTATGTGATCTTCCATGAAATCATATTCATTTCAAGATATTACAGGTGAATGTGGATTTTGCACAAATCTACATAGGGGTAATAACCCCAAAAATTGAGAATTAATCTAGAATTGATTGTCAAATAGTACATAAAAATGATCATTATTTCAAACATGGTTTGGCACTGTTTGGGTATATTCTTCTGGTTAATCAATATTTTCCTTATGAACCATTATAAATAATCAGAATAGATAATAATTAGGGATGATTTAGGTTAAACCTAATATGTCATAGATTGAAAATAATGTGAAATGATTTAGACAACATAAAAATGACTTTAGGGTTTCCCACTATGATTATAGTTTCTGACACTATTATTTGTCTTTTAGATAATATCAACAACAAAGAAAATTCATTTTAATGGGGAATGTGATGGACAATTGAATGATTTTCCTCTTTAGAAACCATATGATAGGGGATACGGAAGGAGAAGGATTGTTATTATTCCCAATAAAATTTATCATAATATAATAAAAAATCTCAACATAGGTGGATTTCCTGACACACCTAATAAGTGGTGAGAGGAGCTTCAAGAACACCATAGAGAAAATAACATTCAATTTTTACAATTTATTGAATTTGGGAATAATTATAAAAGAGAATACCTCAGTGGAACTAGAAGATTTTTAATGGGTTAAAAATGAAAAATATATTATTGTCTTCCAAGCAAAGATAATGGTTAGGTTAAAAAATAGATAAGAATAATGTTCTTAATAATGTGTCATCAATGGTTGAATGTTTTAAATAAAGAATAAATAGAATTATGAAAATCAATTTCATAGAGGGAATTCTTGAGAAAAGGGTCAGTAGTGTTTTATAAATAATGGTTTTTATATTTGTTATGAAGAGAATATGAATGAAATATTAAAGGAAATACGAGTTAAGGAATTAGATAAAAATGATTGGTTGATGTATTAATAAGAAATTGGAATGATTTAATTGTTAATTTATGTGGATTTTATAATTTAGGGATGAAAGTATTTTTTGAATAATATTTAGTGTTATATAAGATTTATGAAGCATCCATTGATTTTGACACATTTATTTTTATTTAAGGAGTTTAAATTATAAGTTAAATTTCACTAAAACCCATTAAATTTGATTTAATAGAAATATTATCTATTTCAAAAACACATGATTTATGAATATTTGACCATTAAATCGTGTCAAATATCGAGATAATAATGTTTAGATAGGACAAATAAATTACTTACCCTAATGGGATATTATTGGTATGATTTAAATTTGATGGTGTTTTTATGAAAAAGTTATTCAAGTAATTTTTGATAAAGATTATTTAATTTTGTATTTAAGAAATATATTAAATAATATGTAGTTTTATTTGAGTAAAAATGATAATGTTAATTATTGGAAGCATGGATATATTCATTATGATTTCATGGTAATTAAGAATATTACCTTGTTTCTATAGAATATATGACTAGGTAATTAACATATTAGTTATGTGAAATTAAGATATAATATTTGGGATTAATTTTATATTGATTTTTAGATTCATTGTGACTTCATTTCTAGATTTTAAGGTATATAATTTTTTTAGAAAAATTAATTAAGAGTTTTATAACTAACTAATTATAGATTAGATTAAGTTAAACCATGGTAATTATTATTGATTCTTCATACATTAATTTATTTATCCATATTGGAAAACATATGTTGACCATTTTGGCATTTTTAACTTATAAAGATATTAGGATTATCTAATTATCCATTTGTGGACTATCTAATCCATTATAAGTTTATCTTATTTCTTTAGGTATGAAACAACTCTCTTCAATATTCTTCATTTGGAGATATGTATGTTATTATAACTAAAAGTGATTAAAAGATGAAATTACAATTATCAAATAATTATATTTCATTAGGTTCATTGTCTAGATGGTAATGGAATTTATTAATTCTAAGAAATGGATCTTAAAATATTTTTTGTCATGTATACTTATATATCTAAAAATTGATGTTCTTTTCCGCAGAAGTGGTTTGTGGTTTTTTATTTTTTTACTTTCAAATGATCATTTAATTTATCTTGATCAATGATCTATGGAAATTAATTTTCCTCAATCTTGCTACATTTACTTCCCAAAAATGTTTTCTTATTTGGAAACCTAGTATTTGAAATCCCATGTGACCTTCTTACATCCCTCACTCTATTTTCAGGATGATTTTTTGTTAACACTTTTTTGGATGTGGGTTTTGAAAAAATAATTTTCAAATAAAAACATTGATTACAGAGATATATTTTTTTGGTTAAAATTTATTAAAGGGGAGAGAATGTAACACCCCATTATTTTATGAAATTATTCTTACAAATAGAAAAATAATGTTTATTAGGAAACTGTCATTTTCATTTCATATAAAATATATTTATTATTTGAAATTTATCTCAAAGTAAAATAACTTTTATTTAATAAAATATAATCGTTTTAAATTTATTTTAATTACCATTATATAATATTTTTGTATAAGTACATTTAGGGTCCTTAAAGTAGATTTATCTAAAAACTATTTTTTCGATGAATTTTATGAATTTATATTAGAATTAATTCCATCCACTTATAAAAATTGAAACATGAAAAATGGATAGAATATTTAGAATCTGGTGGTTAAAATTTTATAAATAGCTCCCTTTTATTTTTTAAAAAAGTATTAGTAACTTTTATAATTAAAATCACCTCAATATAAGGTAAATATGGTAAATCTATATTACAACTAAGTGACATATCCATAATTATTCACCCAAATTATTATTGGATGAATTAAATTACTCCCATATCAACATAGGGTAGAATTAGAGTTTTATAACGGAAACATTTCTATGAAAAGATCTTATATTATTTAAAACCAAAAAATTGACAAAAATACAACTCACATAGTTTTGAATAACTTTTATGCATTCAAGTTTGAGAAATAATTAATTATGAATGAATCATAATAGTAATATTGTTCATAATGAAATTATAGTCATGATGGTAATTTATTTATATCTTTTAAGGGTTAAATGATAACATTTAATTCCAACACAACACTAAAAAAATAATTAATCAATTAATGTAAAAATAAATGAAATGGTATTATGGATGTATTAAAATATTTTATTTTAATTTAATTTATTTTATTGATATATTAAATTAATTGTAAATAATTTGTGTCCAAATTGGGGAAAAATTAAATTTAATGAAAATAATATTTTATTAAATTATATCAAAATCATAAAATATTAAAATATGAAATAGGGGATAATATATAGTCTAAAATATAATCCCATATATATTTATAAGTCATTAAATGGATTTTTGTATGGGATTTAATTTTATATATATTAATTTTTTATGAAATTCCAAAATTGCCCCTCGCCTAAATTATAAAATGGAATCTCGTCCCCCACTTCTTTACACTAAATTAAGCCATCTTGCTAGAACATTCTCTTTAAAATTATCCTCTAGACTTCCTTATCCAAATTATAGACATGTTGGTTTTCTAAAAATTACAACTCCTGATCCATTAAAAGGGGATCTAACAGAGTATGCTCAAAGGAGTGGAGGTTAAATAACATTAAAAGGAAATTACTCAAAAGTTATGGTATATCTGTATCACTTCTACTTTCATGGGACACATTCCATATTCCGCATTTTTTGTTTTCTTTTTTTATACTACCCACAAATTAAATTTTTGATTCTTTTTATGAATGTTATGGGGATTTACATATCCATCAGATGTTCTTTCTTTCATGTGGCTCATGATTTAATGGTCACCCAAGCGTTAAGGGTTTTATGTTACAATCTCATTTTATCACGTTTTTTCTTGAATATGTTTTTATGATGAAATATTATGATCTATATCTAATTATACTCATGAATTTTCTTCTCTACTAGTTATTTTTGGTGAATACATGGGTTCCATTGATTTTCCTTCGATTATATACTCAATATACAAAAAGAATGTTTTGATGGAAAAATAAACATCATATATATTTTCGGCAGATTTTTTTCTTCCATATCCATGTTTTTGATAAATTATTTTTAAAATGTTTTTAAATTTATTTAAAAAATATATTTTTATCCATGGTATAATTTTTAAATAATTGATTGAAATGAATATTTTTTATCATTTTCTAAATGATGTACTTTTTGGATGTTCGGACAAAAGTAAAAAAAAGATTATTTTTCAAGTTATAGGTCATAGAGGTTATTTCCCACCATCATGACCACCAAATAATTTTAATCTTCAATTTTCTAACTCCATAGTTCTTTTAAAATAATTTTTTCTCATAATATTTATGGAAATTATTTTATTTTATGAAGTTTTTTCTAAATAGAAAGGTTATTTTTCTCAGGAATCATTCCAAGTAATATTTAAAAATATATTTCCATATAATATGAAATAAGTTTATGTTTATTAATATTTTATGAGGATATTATCCAAGAATACCATTTAATTTAATTTAGTGGATGGTTTATTATTATCATACCATGGTTCTTATGAAACATGTTTCATTTACATGGTTTATTCCTTGATGAAATGATTAAATGTTTATAAAACCCATTTCTATTACAGGGGTTATTCTATGATGGAATCATTATAAAACCCATTTATTTTCATCAGTTATAATTTTATGAATCATTATTATTCACGAAGTATAAATGTGAATTATTTTCATTATGTGATGGTGTTTACATTATAACTATGAATGGTTGTTACATTATAACCAAAAAATGAGTGAAAACTAAATATCCCTCTAATTCATTGTGTAAATATTGACACCTCAAGAGATAAATATGAATGGAATTGGGAGTGAACCCCACTCAGTAAGAGACTTTATCCACTAGAATAGTCTTTTGAGTGAACATTAACTACTATGATGATTTGGGGAGTTAAATCATTATAGTATGAAAGTATTTTAAATGATACTTATACAAATTAAATCATTCTATATGTTTATATATTTTCAACAAATATATTCATTATGTTTATGTTATGATTTCTTATCTCATTTTCTTTGATTATATTATGATTCACGACTTCTGAGTTTACTAATATTTGTGCCCTGACTCTTGTTTATGATCACTGAAAGATTGGGCTTGAACTTTTTATGTTATGACATGATACCCTTATACTTATCTATAACCATTTATTGATATGTATCATGTTTACCCTTGCTGAGAATTTGAGCTCACCCTTTCCAATTTTTTCCTTTATCTATGGTATGATGAAATGTTTTACATAGGGAATGTATATGTAGATCCCAAAATGGGGAGAAATATATTGGATATGTTGAAAATATTTCATTAAAAAAATAATATTTTGTATCTTGTATCCAAATAAACTAAAATTATACAGTCTTAAATTATGACTATTATTCAACGTATGGAATTTTCATCTATGATAATGTTATTTTTATATATGAAAATAATGGTTCTTAATATTCTTAACTATATGACATTTAAATATAAGTTATTTTTTAATGGATTTTTATTTAGAATGTATTTTCCTTTACTAGGGTGATGTTGATCTTCTTTATTTGTTATTTTATATCGATAATTAATGATTGATAATTCATTATGACAGTGTCTAATATTTCATTATCAATATATAAGGAATGAATTGGAAATATTTATGTGAATGGTTAGGTTGGGTTATAGATATCCCCTTAATTCATCGATTGTTCACATGAGGCAAACCATATAGCATTCCATAATAGTTGGGTATTTGTTGTATGTTTATCACCCAAAATACAATAACCAAAATTTAATGAAGAAATTATTATTTTTAAGTATATAAGGGATCTTACCCAATAGGATCAACTAGTTTATCTATATTTTAAAACTAGATACATACTTGATTCTCATATTATATTGAAAATATAAAAACATAGTATAAGAAACAATCTTGAATCTCTAAATTCATTCAAAATGTCATTCTTCATATCCTATTAAACGGAACACAAATAAAGGGAGGTATTAAATGCTCATTAGGGTTTATATACAATATAATCTATCATGAGTAGATAAATAATAATAATTATGGATGTGTGTTTAATAAAAAAATTATTTCGGTTAATAAAATTTGTTCAATTGAAATTCATGGATAATATCAACATTGAATTCTCATTGATAATGGAAACTGAATTCTTAGTGAAGGAAATGCATAACCCGATACATTCATAAACATTCAATCATGGCCACATATAAGTTCTCATGAATATTGTCACCAAGTCAACTCAACCAAGACATCATTATAAATAAATTGGATGTTATAAACCATATACATATCCGTTATAGTGTACATATATTTTTTTCTAATGAAACTCAATAAATTTGGGAGATATCGATAACCATGTCCCACCCATCACCTGTACCTCAAATGAAATCATCATTATTTTTTGGGATATATAAAATTCATTATAAAAATGACCTATAAATCAACAATGATCCATATATATTAACTAATAGAAAATATTTCCCCATTCAATGAAAAAAAAATTTCCTTCAATTAATACCATATATAGAATTGGTATATAGTTGAAACAACATCAATGTAATTGAAATGAAATTTAATTAATCAATGATATATAAAATTTTAACATAAAGGATTAAAATAATATCTAATAAATAATAGATATTTGTTGAGAGAATTATCCTAACATATTGAATGATCACAAAATAAGGTAGATCCATTATTAGTAAAGGATGACTAAAGACCATCGGCTCAACTAAAATGATGGTTTTTTCTTAAGACTTATAGGTTAGTCTTTGGATGAGGCTAGAGCCTCTAGGTTGTGGGTAGGTAGAATGTTAAGTATTTTTTGTTGGTATTGGTATATATATGTGGTTATGAGTTATGAATAATAGATAAGAAGGTGTTCCATTTTATAAGTGAGGGGAGTGGAAATATTGTAAATATTCAATATTCTAAAATAATAAAATGTATTATCACAATAAAGTGGATCCAAGAACCCCCAAATTCATAAAAATATCTGATATGGATGAAAAAAACACAAAAAAATAACATTTAGAAAAGGCTTGGTCACATTTTAAGCTTTATCTCCAAGTTAAACTGCTTTATACCTAATTTAACCCTAACCGTGATATATTATAATTTTACCATGATAAATTCTTTTTATAAAAAAATATAAATGGGTAATTCAAAGTAAATTTGGATATGATAATTACAAATATAAGATAAATTTTAATTGAATAATATTGTATAGGGTGCATAATCTTTTTAATCTAATAACAAAAAAATAATTGAAAACGGTATTTATGAAAATAGGCGATTTAAGCGTACAAATAAGTTTACAATGAAATCAAGTAAGATAGGCGATTATAAATAAATTTTGTTATTATTTAATAAAAAATTAATTTTTAATATTTTTTATCACTCCAAATTTCAATGAAATCTTCCAACCATGCCTTAAAATTAAAAAGCCAAAAATGGTTTACAATTTACATATTATAAATTATGTTTTCCAAATTCAATATTTTATTCCAATAATAAAAATAATGTTTTAAAATAAGTTATTTATCTTTTTAAACAAATATTTTATAAATAAAAAAGTTTCAAAACATATTAATTAGATCTTAGATAATATTAATTTCATAAGAGTGATACTATTTTCAAAAAAAGCGATATTTTCATTATTCACCCAAAAAATGAACCATTTTTAAAAAACCACAAAAATTGACCATAAGATAATTTCGACCGAATGAATTTAAAAAAAATAAAATTAATAAAATAAAATTTATAAATTTGGGAATTTATTATTTAATCACATTTTGAAAAACCTATGTATTTTATGTTATTGTTTCTTTAGAAATTATAGTTTAGTTATTATAATTGAATATTAGATATTATAGTATTCTGAAAAAAATTATTTAATGTGTATTTTCAGAAGGACTTGATGGTTTTATTCAAGATGCATTGGAATAAGGCTATGGAGATAATATAATAAATGTTTGAAATTATGTATTTCCTTTAATGGGAATTTAGTTATCATTATACATGAGTTTACCCTCATTCATGGATGTATTTCATACAGATTTTAGTGATTAAATGACATATATATTGATTATTCAATTTTATATATTTATAGGTTTTATTTTATCATCATTACCTATGTGGTACAGTTCTTTATACTTGGAATTTGAGCTCACTATTTATCATGTTTTACTTTCCCTTGAATATAAATAGGGAATATTTAAAATGATCTTCATAGATGAAATTATATTTTTGATGATATGTTTTATTTTCCCAATGTAATATAGAAATAATTTATATCTCTAATCTCACAAGAAAACTAAACTGATCGGTCCTATTTGATTCAATAAATTGTAACATGTAGTAATATAATAATGTAAACATTGATGCTTGGTTAGTCATGCCATGTTGTTATAGTTGGCAACAAATGAAGATTCATAGGTCCCTTGAGAACTAGATTTTAATTAATTTAGGAAATTTTATATTATGGATATATATTCAAGATGTTATTAGATCATTATGTCTCTTCCATGGATTGTATATTGTGTCTAGTAGAAAAAAGTGAATTCATGTCAACACGTGTAGTCAATGTGAGGACCCCATAAGAATGTCAATAACATTGGTTTCATTGATGAGAATATCAAATCCATATTTGGTAAAATACCCTAGGTCCTGAAAAATAATAATTCACATATGGAGCAACATAATTTCGATAATGTAATTCACATTTTTTGGATCAATTTATACAATTGAATTGTCTATCATTTAATGGATATGCTAGTCAATCTGAGAGATGAAATTGATCAAGTCCATTGGAAATATATTCCTGGATATTGGATGTAACGAATAAGAAATTTTTATTATGATAGTTTATTATATCCACAGATATATTGATCAATGGAGGAAATTGATCTAAAATACTAACGAAGTTGAAGAAATAATGCACTGATATACCCCTTCTAAAAACAATGTTTTCATGCCTATTGTTGACACGAATGTAATCCTAGATAATTATTAATTATAAAAGTATAATTCAATGATATATTACTAAGATAAGGATATTATGATATATGATGGAGATATCGAATCCCTTGTCTTTATTAAGGAGATAGCATATTGTGAATAATGTCTTGATCTGCCTCCATTAGCTCTTATAAATGAAATTATAGGGGAATAATAGAGGATGAGACCTATGCATGGGATGGGTAACCTTATCATAGAAGTTGTCACAATTTCATATAAATACGTTGATGTGTTTCCTAAGGAGTTAACTAGAAATTCACCTAATTAGGAAGTATTGTTTTTCATTGAAGTAATCTCTTATGTAAAACCTATCAAATACTCCAAAATTAATATCCACAATAAAATTTGTTTATAAGAGAAAAAAAATTATATAATTTTTTTAATAAGGGGTTTTTTTATCTAATGGTTTCACCTAGGGGAGCCCCTACTATTTTCATTAATAGTGTACAATAATGGATTCAAGATTGGAAAATGTACCCTACACTACGGGAAATATAGATATTTGCGACGGGTCATTTGCGACGGGATCCCGTCGCAAATAGACTTTTGCGATGGGGCCCCGTCGCAAATCGCCCGTTGCAGAAAATGTCGTCGCAACTAATTTTTTTTTGCGACGGGCCCGTCGCAAATAGGTTTCTGGTTTTTTTAAAAAATCTTTTGCGACGGGCCATATTCCCGTCGCAAATGGTTGCTTCGAAGCGGGTATTTGCGACGGGCCCGTGGAAAATAAGTATTTGCGACAGGAATATATTCCCGTCGCAAATAATAATAAAAAAATTTAAAAATAATTTAAAAATTTATTAATTATTATATAAATCAATAAACATATTTATATTGATATAAATATAATATTTATTTTTTAAATATGTTTTAGAAAGGAAGAATGAAAATCAAATATGAATGTATAAGATGTTGAGTAAAAGAGGCTTATAAAATAAATTAAAAAATATTTTTAATTAGTAATTATGTAATTTTTATCTGTTAATAGTCATTTAATAACTCTTTGAATATAAAAAAAATAAAAAAATTAATGAAAGACGGAAAATAAGTTAAAAATGAAACCCAAACTTCAAACGTCCATAACTTTTGATCCGGGACTCCGTTTGAGCTCCACAGCATATCAAATCGAATCCTGTGATGAGCTCTACTGCACTATGGACGGTTAAAACCCGTCCAAGGTTGTTTCAAGGCCAAAAAAGGCCCAGAAGAACTCCAAAACTGAGTTTTTAGTCGGGGAACCCCGATTTGTCACCGTTTAAGCAGCTATAACTTCTGCTCCCGATGTCCGATAAACCTATACCATATATCATATCGAAGACCGTTTCATGTTCTTCGATTTGACTAATTGTGGAGCTGAAACGGACTTCTGGATTAGAAGTTATGGTCATTTAAACATTCAAATGGATATAACATCTGATCCGGATGTCCGTTTGGCTTGTACCGCATATCATATCGAAGATCGTTTCATGTTCTTCGATTTGACTAGTTGTGGAGTTGTAACGGACTTACGTATTAGAAGTTATATCCGTTTTATAATTCTCGGTGGATTTTCACCCCCTCATTCCTATGTATTCATTCATAACTATACATATATATATATATATATATATCTGTGTGTGTGTGTGTGTATCTATTGTATATATGTATTTATTTATTTATTTATTTATTTATACATATACATAAAAACCCATATTTTATAAATTTATTTAAAACTAAGCTTATAAATATATATTATTTAATATACAAATAAATATACGAATAAAAACTTATAACTACATATATATATAGAATAAATATATATTAATATTAGAATAAATATATATATATATATATTTATATAACCAAATATATTTATATTAATATAAATCTATATTAATATACGAATAAATATAACTATATATATATAGATAGATCATTAAATGTATAAAAAAATGAAATGGATTAGTTGTAAAGGTTAATGCGCGCATGGGGGAGGTTTATTCCTATTTATTATTAATTATTTCTAATTATTATTAATTACTACTAATTACCATTAACTATGAAAAATTAATACTAATAATTTAAAATTATTAAATAACAAAACAATATAAACACAATTAAATTACAACTAATTAAAAATAAATAAAACGAATAAAAAATTTAAATTTAATATTAAATTAAAAAGAAAATAAATACCTTTAAAATTGATCTGAGGTTGATCTCTGATAATTGTTGAAGACATCAATATCAAATTTGGAAATAAAAATTAATCTTAAGAAACTGTGAACTCTAAAAATAGAGTTTTGAGAGAAGTTGAGAATGAATGGAAAAAAGGGTGGGAGTATTTATAAGTTAGATTATTTGCGATGGGAGTATTTGCGACAAGATACCCGTCGCAAATAGTATTATTTGCGACGGGACCCATCACAAATACTTGAGCCCGCATTTATCACGGTCAACGGTTAAATAGTTATTTGCGACGGGTCCCGTCGCAAATATTAACCTGTCGACATAGTATTTGCGACGGGGGGTATATTTGCGTCGCAAATAGTTTTTACCGCCTCCGGGTATTTGCGACGGGGTATATTGCCGTCGCAAATAGTTTTTACTGCCGCCGGTCATTTGCGACGGGTGGTAACCACCCGTCGCAAATAACTTTCCTGCGGTTTGGCGCGCTTTGCGTGCCAAGCCTTTTGCGACGGGTGAGATTTCCCCGTCACAAATAAGTGGTTATTTGCGACGGGAAAATACCCCCGTCGCAAATAACCCGTCACAAAACCCATTTTTCCCATAGTGCTATGTTTATATGGATCCGATAAAAAGAGTATTCAATGTTTTTATTGATAAAAATAATATAGTATTTATCAATGATGTCTTTTTATAATTGAAAATATAAATTTATAGAAATACCCATTTGAGAAACATTATTGAAACTGTCATAGGTAATTAATTATACGTAAAATGTAGAATTTTTTTAATTCTACCTTCAAGAAGTTTATTTTCATTCCCATATAGTCTCGATGGATGGAATATTTGTTGATTAATTAATGATAAAGGATGTTAAATAATGGCCTATATTGATGAACATAGACAATATTTGTTGTTTCCTAGGATTGGTAGGTTTTTATATGTTTTAAAAAAATTTCATTTTACATTAACAAACTATCCAAGTTGACATGTAAAGGGGTAAAATTAATATGGTCTGTTAAATTTATAGAACAATTTTGAAAACTGAATAAGGGATTGGTTGGTGAACTAATATAGAAATTATTATTTCGGAGGGATATTTTTGTGGTATATAGTGATGCATTGAATAAAGGACTCATATTCATCATTTTTAAAAATAATATAGTTCTTTCATATGCATTAAGATAGTTAATGATTTGTTTTTAGAATTTTCCAACCCATGATCTTGAGATGGAAGTTTTAATATTTACCTTGAATATATATTGTAATTATATCAATGGTTAAATAACATAGATATATACATATCACGAGATATTCAAGTACAAATTCTAACAAACATATCTAACAATGAGACCAATGACATGGCTAGAGATACTTAGTGATTATGATTACATAATCCACAAAAACAAAATTGGAAGATAAATATTGAACCTGATGAATTGAGTTGAAAATATCATAGAGTATTTTCTATAAATAGGATATAAAACGATCTTATATTAATAGATTTATTAAATTTGGATAGTAGAATAATTAAATAAGGGGAAACATCGCTCCATTTAATTTTTTGTTAAAACATATTTACAGGAGATGATAGAATTCTCTTGAATTGATGTTAGGATATTAAAAAATAAATTTCTTGATATGAATTATGGTAATGTAGAAGAACTTTTTTATAAATATGGTGCACTGATATTCATAAAGAGGTTTGGTGTTCCATAAATTCCTAAGCTAAAAACAGATTTATTAGATGAATATAATAGTCTAAATTTCTCTATACACCCTAGTTTCACTAAATTATATAGGAAATATACGGTAAATGTTTGGTGAGATATTATGAAGAATAAAATTGTTTACTACGTATCAATATTCTTTATTTTTAAACTGTTAGAGATTTAGAGACAATTTCCTTAAAGAGTTAATCAACCTCTCTTTATTCATATATGGAAGTTGGATAATATTAATATGTTATTTATGACTAGACTTCCAAAAACTAATAAAATAAATGACTCAACGAGATTTATTTTTGATCATCTTATGATGTCTCCATATTTCATAACTATAATGGTGGATATACCTTTTGAGCCCCATACGACTCTATATCATGGATGTTGTGAGACTTCATTGTTCACCTCAATTGATTATATCTGATCATGGCTCGTGATTTCTATAAAAATTATAGAAAATTATTCCAAATTATCCCCCAACTGAGATATATTTGAGAAATACTTATCATCCTCAAACATATGAATAGTATGAAATGACTATTCTAACATTAGGAGATAGATTATGGTTTTTTTCACTAAATTTTCAAGGTATGATGAGTTATTATTTAGCTCTGATGTTGTATTATTATATCAATAGATTCTAGTAATGAAATAAAATGTAATTTTATAATTTTGTGAATGATAACATTTTTCATAGACCAACATATTATGATGATGGTTCTGAAAAATATGATTTTCCCTAAACGTCTTTATGAGACAATGGATAAATTTATAACTATTCAGAGTGATATCAAGGAATATCAAAGAAGGAGAAGTGTTATGTATGTAAACAAGGATGGGACTATAGTTTAAAGAAGGGGATAATTTTTTATTAATCATATTTAAATGAAATTTATTTATAATTTATAAGACGAAATGGTAGCAATGTTCTAGTTTTATTGAGACTTTTTAGTATTTTAATAGAATTGGTGTTCTTTCCTACCATTTAATAATTCCACATAACCTCTCCAAAATAAATAATGTGCTCCATATCACATTATTTAGGAAGTATAATATTTAACTAAGTCATGTACTCACCTCTATTGAAATATAATTATATTCGAGTGTAACATATTTTAAAGATCCCAAAACAATTCATGATAGTGGTGGGAAAGTGAGGAGGAATTAAATGACTCAGTTTGTAACAGTACTTTAGAAATATTGTAAAATTAAAGAGGAATCCTAGGAAACTAAATAATTTTGGAAAAATTTCTACCCCCATCAGATCATGAATTGACATTCTAAAAATTTTGAGGTTATAATTTTTTGAGTGGTGGAAGAATGTAAGGCGTGAGTTTCAATTATATTAAGTATGCTATTTTTCTAATGAAACTATAGCGTATTACACATACATTCATTCCAGAAAGTGATTAAAACCTAAATTAAAAACATAGTAATTTTAATTTTAATAATTTTTTTCTCTTTTATCTAAGCAATTTTATAATTATAATTGAGTATTTAATTTTTACTTTTCTAAAATAGTATATTTTTGGGTGAATATTAAAGAATACTCATTTTTAAATGAAGTCTCTTTTATGGAATTATTATGATATAAAAATGGAATGAATTTTTATGAAACCTGTTTTACAAACTAAATATAAATTTAATAAACAATATAATCATTTTTTTAATTTAATTGTGAACACTGAAATCTATGTTTAACATTTTAAAAATCAACTTAATGTTTTAATCCAAATAAATTTTATTTTTTGGTTCTACTATTTCAAATAATTATTCATATGGTTATTATATTTCTATATTTTAAAGAAAAATAATTATAATATTATTTAAAATAATAAAATTAATTCAATGTAAATAAACAATATACTTTGTTTTTCTGTAAATTCATTTTTATTCTTGAAACTTGTATTTTTAATACAAATGAATTCCATTATGTTTTGAGAACTGATACTAAAGGTAATTTATGACTATTTTGGGATTTTAAAAAAATAAAATGGATTTCATATTTGTAGTCAACATATTTAATTTAATTTACTTATTCCATCAAAAAAATTCATAATTAGTATTAATCATGGTAAATAATCATCACCATTGTTATGGGAAAATGAGTTAAAATGATTAAATAATGGTATAAGGAATAAATATAACGCAATTCACTTGCACAAATGTAATTAATTGTTTTATTACCTTTACCTTATAATATTAGAATGTGTGACAATTTTTAACTAAATGGTATGAGTAAGACATTTATTATATAACAATGGTTCAATTATTTACATGTTTTCCCCTACCTCAATTATTAAAGGTAGCATCATATCCTACATTATACACACTTCTTGAGATACATATCTCAAAAAATCACTCCATAAATACCCTCCTAAAATTATTTTTCATGACCTATAGGCATTTTTTCAATAAGATTATACCTATGTAATTCATAAGTTGAAATCCAAATGAGATTACAAATGGAATATTTATAAGATCTTATTGATATTTCCCAGTTCAATTCTTCTTAAACGTCCTTAAAATATCAAATAAAAATATTAACAAAATTAAATATGTATACATTATATGTATAAATGGTATTAGTTTTATTCTACATCTATTTTATATATACTTTCCATCTTATTGAAAAATGAAACATCACTCGTACGTACGTACGACCCACCGTCTACACATAATTGAGTAATTCGTTGTGTTAAAGCACCTCACTAAGCTAGTTAAGAGAACAAATTACTAAAAATATATGATAATTATGAATGTAATAAGATAAAATAGATATAATATATTATATATATTTCTTCCCAAAAATATTTTGCGAAATATTAACGTCACTCATGCATGCATGTGATCTACCACCTCTTGGAAGCGATGTGCATTATTTTTTAATACCATCATTAAAGGACAATAATAAATTGTATATAATGAATAAAAATAGTATTAACGAAATTATTAAGGTATTCAAATTATTTTATAATTTCATAACACACTTGACCCTGTGAAACTTACCAAATTAGATTTTGATAAATTGACTGAACAATATTAAGTGGTTGACTTAAGAAAGAACTATACAATGAATGGACTTAAAATGATTATAAAAAGAAAATTAAAATGTAAATAGATTAAAATTTCCATAATGAAACTTTAATATGTTTAAATTAATTATTTTGGGGAATATAGTTCATCTTCCCAAGAAGGAAACTAAGGAAGGGGGTTTCCATATCAATTCTACTCTACTAGGACATATTTTAAATTATGCTCAAAATTTATTTTATATGGTGTTTATACTTCCCAATTGACATATTATTTTATTAATTACACTGAATTAATTTTTTTGGAAATATTAATCAAATATATTTTCTTTTATAATGATATGATTCAAAAGGTATTAATGTTTTATGGTTTTATTTTAAAATTTCACTCTTTTTTTGGAGTATTTATGTTTAAATTTATGATTAAAGAATTATATGATATTTATCTTATTAAAAAAATTATATTTTATTTCACTATATTAATTTATTGGGTTTACATTTATATCATTTATATTTTTCTCTCTATTTTACTCAATGATGTAAAAAACACTGGTTAAAAAATTGACCTTACAAAAACATTTAGGTTAGATATATTATTTTTCAACATTAGTAATTTAAAATTATTTCATGGAAGTTTTCATATAATTTCAAATTGATACTAAAAATATATTTATAATAATTTCTAGTATCTTAATAATTGTTTAAAATTATTGTTTTTTAACATTTCCGTACAATATATTTTTCAGAAAATTTAAAAAAGATTTAAAGGAATGTTAATTTAATGTATACGACATGAACAGATTTTATAAATCCCATGAATATTTTTTATTTATATTACTAAAAATGTTATCATGTTTTCATAAATTAAAATAATTTTCTCATTATTTGATGTTTTTTTAGTTTTTATAATAAATATAAATATTTTCTTATAATGTAAGAAATAATTTTGGAAATAAATTATGACATCATTTTCACGACAAAGTTACAAAAGATTTAAAGAATGATATTTATAATAATTTTACCCACATTACACTATAATTATCAAACCAATTACCTTTTTTTAAAATCATTATTTTTTATGAATTAATGTTCTTATATTATCCTTTACTAATTTTCGGATTGAAATTCAGTTTTGGATCATTCAACTTCTTGTGATCGTATTCCCTATAACCCTCCATTATTCATTAGAATTTATTTTTCTTCTTTATCTTTATTTTTTCAGTATCATGTATGAATTTAGTGTCATTTATACAATTTTTTCATTGTATTAACCATATAAAATTTCAATATATTATATTATTTTAAAGAATCATAATTCAAATGTTGTTTCATTTACAAGAGAAATTTTGATTTTATATATTCTTGATTCAATACAAATATCTATTGATTTATAAGTAACTATAATTATATTTTATATTTTTATTCAAAATATAAGTATTTTATTTGACATATATAAGTTATGGGTAGAGAAGGGTTATAGACATCCCCTTAATGTATTGATAAACATCATGAGACAAAGATGTAGATATTCCTTATTAGTTTGGTATTTGGTGTATCCCTAAAAAATTGTAAAAATGTTTTATGGTATAAGGAATTAAAGTTATTATTTATGATGTCTTGGAATTATATCTTAGAAGAAATATCGTGAATTTCCAGCATTATGCATTTCCTTTAGTGATAATTCAGTAATCACTATCTGCATGTTTACATTCATTCATGGATTTATTAGATTCTTAATATATTGAATAAATGGAATATATTTTTATATATATATTACTCATTCATATATATTATTATACATCTTCAACATATTATATCTTCCCGTAAACCTTTTTTACTAATAATTTGAGCCCACTATTTATTATGTTTCCTTTTCTCGGTGATGTGAAGAAGGAATCATCAGAATGACATTCAAGGATGTAATAATGTTTTCATTCTATGTTTTATTTTTCCAATATAATATGGAAATAATATTTGAATCTGGTATCACAAGACTACAATAAAGATTGATCCTTGTTATGGTGATATGTAGTACCTTGTAACAATTTAATGAATTAGTTACCAGCTCTAGGTTGTTAGAGCTTGGTTGATACAATATACTTAATACTAATTTCATTAATCATGGTAAAAAATTGTTTTTGGTTAAAAAAATTGTCTTTATTATACATATTTTAATTTTTCATATTTGAATTATGAAATTATATATCTATAATATAATATAATATAATTCATTTAATGATGATTACTTGAAAGGTAATAATAATAAATGTGATTCAATACAAAAAATACATGTTTCTAAAAATTGTTTTTAACAAGTTATGTAATTTATTTTAAAAACTAATAATATCATATCATAAAGATTATTTTTGTAAAATTTAATATTGAAAATTGTATTAAAAATATATGAATCCATTTAATTAATAATTGGTATAGAATAAGATTAATAACACTTGATTATTTAAAGGTTAATTATCTATAAAAATAGTTTAATATATATTTATTATGAATTCATATATACGATTTATTTCACTTATTGATAAAATGAATTAGATTAGATGGATCTAAAATTTAGAATCATAACATAGTTATTATGTAATTGGGGTCATCTTATATTTTTAGTAATAAAAATATTTAACATGGTAAAAAATTAAACAAGGTTAAAACGGTTAAATATGGGTCAATATGTAATAGTCTGAAATTATGATAACTAAAATGATATAAAATAATTATATAAGACCTTTTTTAATTTTCTAAATCAATCCTTAATTTCCCACCCACTTTTATTTACCCAACTCACTAAAATTCCCAATGATATAATCTTTACCCTTCACTTAACTCAAGATTCAAATAAATATCCCTTTTTTTTACCAAAAACTGATATATCTTCCACCCATTCTTGTAACATCCAATATCTAGTTAATTATTATGTAAAAAACACAGTTCAACACATGAGCTCAGGATCTCTTACCCAAAAACTAGAGGCCAATAACTAGCAATGAAGGTGTTTGATTGTGTGGTGGGGTGACTATACCTGATTGATCAGAGTGTGGAAGAGTACATTATAGTAATAATAAGTATTAGAAATAGAATAATAAATGAATTATAGAACAATAGGCCATCCAGATACAATGATCTTATTGAAGAATAATTAATAACATATAAAAACTAATGTCATGATTGTATGATATACAAAAAAAAGAATACATGGAAGCGGAGTAGTCTGAACATATTACATTAAATAAAAAAATGTTAAAAAAATATATTTCTTCTAGAATCATGATTATAGGAACAAAACACTTCCATTATATTCCATCATAATATTAAAAATCAACTATCCAAAGATGGAAACTTCTTATTTTCCCTACCTGCATCCATGAATTCTATTCGTCTACAAATGGGCATCTCAAATAGGGTGTGAGATAAACTCACTAGGCCACCACTAATGGTGTCTAAAACTACTTAGTATATACATATAAAATGATCTTTTTCATATAAATTAATATTTGAAAATATATTATATCACATTGGTCTGAGTTCCTCATGGAACATCCTACCGATAATACCTTCTTCAGTCTGATCTAGAATTTCTCACAAAAGATATATGTCTCTTTGGGAATATCTATATAAGTTTGTATGTATATATAAACAACATATACATATGAATATGAACATATATGTGTATATATATATAGGTAGATAATAATATCTTGTTCTAGAGGTGTATACCTAGGGGGTCCATGCATAATCTTAATTTTTTCCATCTGTATCATGGAATATGCATTTTGGGAGCAAGTATAACTAGGATATCAGGTATTTAAAACATAGAACAAATCCATGTATTTTATTTCACTGAGAAGATACATCAATTGATTCAATTAATTAAAATATTGATCTCATCCAATGCATTCCAAAAATATAGAAACCAATTATAGCCACAGGTGTAGTATACTAACACAACACCATAAGACTCCATCCAATGCATTCCATATAATAACCCATGAATATCTCATGGTATGGTATAAAGAAATAAAATCTAAGCATATCCATAGTATACCATTAGTGGACCACGTATCTCTCATGACATGGTAAAATATTATTCCCCCTGAGACCATCCAATGTAATCCACTAGGGAACCTGATATCACTCATGGGGTAATATAATTTAATCCTCCCAGTTATCTTGTTCATGTTATTATATTAAAGAATATATGTATCATACATTGTGTGTTATAATTCATTTGTGAATCTAAAAATTATTAAGATAGAGGATTTTTTCCATGGTTTTCTAAATTATAACCCACATATCTCCATCATCATGACCTGAAATATGTTCATGTCTATAATTAATCCAACACCATTATATAAATCTCTTATTTCATGTAATAACATGTGTCTTAAGAGAAGCTATAATTCCATGGGAATTTGAATGTTGGTATTTGTTGGATAGTCCATTCATTGAACCATGTATTTTATTGAAATTATAAGAGTTATAACACTAAAAAGTGTTATTTCTATACTTGTTAAAAGGAATAACCGGTGTCATGGGTATTCCATCATGTTTTGGTTGCGTTGAGCTCCAAAAACTCAAAAAACTATAAGATTTAGTCCATGTGTGTGGTTTTTCCTAAACCATGTGTCCCTCCATAGGAAACCATATGGATCTATCCTTAGAGCTATAGGAATCACACATTTTTTATCAAAACATGTGAGTGGGGATACATGAACGTGTGTCTTGATATAGTTTCATGATAGTGGGATTTTGCATGAGTAGCTTATGGTTTTCCAAACCAAGTAGATATCCCATGTGATGGGTTATTAAATAGTTCCTTATGCATGGTTGGCACACGGTATGGACAAAAATGTAGCTAAAACATGCTCTCCTTAAATATTGGGCAATTTTTTAATTTTTCATTTTAGTGATTTTGAAACCAATTACCCAATTCACTTCTCCTTTCTAGCGTAAAATAGATGGGTTTCTCCCCACACTGACCTCTCAAAATCTTCCATTTAGGTTTCCTGGTTTCACCTTTAGTTGAACTCCATTTCAGATGTTGTAGGAAGCATTATATAGTTAGAGTTAATCCCTAAAATCCTTATGATTCATATATCATTTGTTCTTCCTATCTATTTCACTATTTTTTTAAATCTCATTTTCTATATTTTCATGGATAATGTTCATTTCATTGATTTTCTTGAACCAGAATGAATCAAATCTTAATATTGGATGAATAATGTGTCCTTGATATAAATTAGGTGTTCTATAGATATATCCCCACGTTTCCAATTTCTTATCATTATATATATATATTTATATATATATCTGTTGTGTCGCATGACAGACATTCATGGTGTCAACCGTAAATTATGAAATTCCTTTAATTAAATAGTAATATCATTTATTTACTATATTATAACTCATCACATGGTTAGAGGTGATTAACATAACTTGAATCACCCCCTTTAGGGTGAGTTCACTAAATCAAAAAAGAACCAAGGGTTTCTTTATGACTAATCGACCCTTTTGCAGTGTTAATTTCATTTTATTATTGTATTGACGAGCTTCCATATTTGGTAACTTTATAAAATGCTCCATTTTTGTGAATTGAGTTATTCCCCCTGAATTTTATTTTTTGTTTAGCTAAATTAATTGTATTTTAATAATTTCCTGTTTTATAATAAAACCCCTTGGTTGTGGTGTTTTGTATTTTAAATATAAAAAAAATTCATTACTGTTTTAAATATTTATTGCAATTATGAGTTTTATGTTTCCAATTAATTTTTTTTATTTTATTAAATATTGAATTATTAGTATATTTACTCTATTGATTTTCATAAAATAATTTTCCCTCCTTATAAATGTTCAAATACCAACCAACATCAAATTGGATTTTGGGATCCCTTAATTGAAATTTTACTTTCCTTGATAAAGGAATAGATTTATATAAATGTAAATTGATGTGGGTGGCATAACCACACCTAATTCTAAATATATATAAATTAGAATGATTTATATGAATTTTGATTCCCTCACTTATATTGGTCCCAATGATGGTAAATGAATAAGAATTGATGAGTCATTATTATTATTAATGTGAAATATATATTGGTTGTGATATGATGGTTAGAGGAATTTCTGAGAGTGATGTTTACCACTCCCTTCAATCGGGTGTTGGGAATGAAATTTCACACCATTAACACTATTCGGATGCTAGGCCTCACAAACTATGTTCTTTTTTTTGGGTGTTGACATGATGACTCTCACACCATCATGATTGTTGAAAATGATGTCTCACATTCATTATGAGATGTAATGCTTGTACCCTTTCTTGAGAATATAGGATCATTTAGACTGGTTATGAGTGAATGTTTTACCCCCCCAATCCATCCAACACCTTGTATTATAGGTATATGGCTACTTACATCTACACGAACATAGCACATGTAGGTGGATGTAGTATATAACTACTACATATAGTTATTGTTACTATAAATATGGTAACTATTCAGAAATTCATTGTAATGTATTTCAATGAAGGTAGATCCACCAGTATTCCATTAGGAACATGAGTAGTGTAGTGATTATTTAATCAGTATAATTATTTATTATTATTTATAACTATACAATATTATTCCTTGTATTCAAGGATTGAATTTAGCTATAGACAATGTTGGTTGTGGAATACTAATTTTATCTCACACCCTTCTTGGTCTTCCATTTCACTAGGGTACTTGAGTTGATATCTTGTTTACTGAACTATAGACTTTCCCTTATGATGATTTTCTTCTACCTAGGAGTAAAAAGTAGAATATTGAGTTGGATATTAGGGTGGTCATGGAGTTCTCCATCATGAATTTTATTTATTTTCTTAATTTTTTCACTATATTGTATCATGTTTCCTACCATGTGTCTACTGTTTTATTTTATGCATCATCATAATTATAAAATGTATTCATTTTAATATATTAGTGTTGGCCAATTATATTATATTAATATTATCCTTCTGCTTATCTGTCTTTAATTTATTTCTTATTATTCAATTTTTATTATTTATTTTATGATATACCGATGTTCTAATCTAATCATGACGGTAGAGTCTCCCAACCATACCATTATTACAACCTCATTGAAAGTTGGTAGCTTCTGGTGTGTGGGGAGGTTCTCTTGAGGCTATGTAGTGATCGATTGAGCTATCGAGTTTTATATTTGTTAGGGGGGACATTACAAAGTGGTATTAGAATGTTATTTATCATTTTCCTTACTATTTAGGTCTATTAGTATGGATAATAGGAATGTGTTAGTTCCAAATAAAAATCCATCTCTGTGAGTGATCAACCCACCCATGGGAAAATTCCAAGTGTCAAAGGATGGGATTTTTTATCATGTCATTCATTATTATAGTTTTCTATTATTTCACTTTGGGTGATTCATTTAATTTCGGTTACTTATTAGTTTATGATATTTTTTGTATTTTACCTTAGCCTGATATGGAATGGATGTAGCATTAAATGCATCATTATAGGCACATAGAGATTTAAATGGCATTTCTTGTAGTATAATTATTATTCTTTCTAATGATTATAATGATGTTCCCTTTTACTTATTAGACTTTCTGTTTTATACAATGGGAGTTATTTTAGGGACATGCTTAGTATTGTATCTATATATGTATTACTTTAGAATGAATTTTAATATAAAATTCCTAGGTGATTTATTTATGATTTTAATCATCTTCCACGAGTATTTATTTATATTCCATGTGGCCTGGTTATTTAGCATTTATTTCTGATATATAAAGATTTTATAATTATTTTCCATGTTACACTATTTTTACTACTTGTGATAACATTCCTAGTCATGATTTTGATATATAATTTTTTTTAATGATTCATCATCAATCAAAAAAATTTCCCCTATAGAGTGATGATGGCACCTTAACAAATGAATCATGATATGTTTGATCCAAGAACCATTGGTTTAATGGGTTGAAGCATGTTGGTCACGATTAATGGTATCCAAGTTCCAATATGTTAAGAGTATGGGTACTTTAATGATTGGGAGATCATAACCCATATAATCAAACCACTATAAAGAAGCATGGTTTATTTTGAGATGGTTATAAATTTAAATGATGTTTAATTTTGATATAAAATGAGTTTCTTTCTTATGGGCCACATAAATGACTCAACCCAAATAATTTGGTTATGAATTTTATGTTTATCATAAAAAACACATTAATATCAATTTAAAAATAAATTTTTTGTATGATTTCCTCTAATAAGGGATTATCAATCAATCACATGGGAATGAAGATACATATGATTAACTTCCTTAATCCTTAACAAGAACCAGGTAGAAATTCGGGGAATGTTTCTCAAGAGATTACCCAGTACGAGTTTATGGAAAATTTTATAATTAAAAAACTACTAATGGGTAGCATTATGATGAACCCAATATGGCTTAACAGGACCCTCATTGGTTACATTATCTTTTATAACTTAGTATTTAACCCCATTAGGGTATACCTAAACTATATAGTGATGGTAATTTGAATCATCTTCATCCTCTTATATGGTTGAATATAGATGTTTGGTGGAATATTACTTGACCATTTCCCTCTTAAACATATAAATAAATGTAACTTTTTTGGAGTTATATTATAAGTGGTGATAGTTAATTATGATTCTAATTTAACTGAAAGGGTGTTTCCCTCTGTATATTGAAGATTTAAATTTTCTATAATTACTCCTAATTATAGAATTCCGTTTGGATAGATAAAATTATTAAATAGAATTTATATGATATATATCCAAATTTTGATGGTATTATAATGAATTATTAACGATCAAAAATGAATTTTTATAAGTAATATATGTTTTTCTTTATGGTGTTAGTTAAATCATGAAACAAATTTATTTTGTGTTATAATTGATACATGATGTTCTAAACAAATTTTTTTAAATGTTTATTTACATAATTTGAATAAATTTAATAACTCAAAATGGATCCATAGGTGGTATCCATAATTTTAAACATCATGTAAGGACAGTTTAAGCATATCATTGTGTTTATAAGTAATAGAAACAACATCAGTTTTCATAGGCCATTTTCCATTTTAGAAAGGGATTAAATGAAAGGTGTTCGGGCCTAGATAAATATATTTCGCATGACCTAGTGATAGGTTCAACACTTATCATTTTATAAGGGTCCTTACCATGGTAGGTAGAGACCTTATATATTGAATTTTATTCAAAATATTGGGATATTTATGGAGTATGGTGCTATTTGGGTGTCATTTTCCCTTGTAGGACTCTTAGATTCTAAATAATACCCTAGTTTGGATTGGTGGTTGTGATATCCATAAGCCTTGTTTCTGGTGTGACCATTAATTAAAGGCCAGTTCAACCAGTTTAATCATGAATACAGAATGTTCGTCCACTTATTAGGATATGTGACCCTCTATTCATCATCAGCGATGGAAAACAATGTACGTCATCATCCATATTAATGGTCACAATGTGAAATAAGAGACTAGGATAAATCTCTTGTATATACCACCTAATACATGAATGTATTGGGTTGAAATCCTATGGATTGCATCAAGGTTGTATTTCCTTGCTTCTAAAACATCAAGGTAGTCTGTATTCATTTATGAGGTACCCCTTGAGTTTCTAAATGATATTACAAGTTGGTTTTGTTTAGTGTAATGTTTGAGCCTTGATATTTTGAGTATGCTATTAGGTAATCTTTATAGTAGTGTGACCATGGAGTTAATGGAATCAAATTCATCCCAATTATAAGGATTGAGTTCCAAGAGGATTTTCTATTTTGACTTGTCACTAATGCGGGTTTTAACATTCATTCAAAATTCGATGACATATGTGAGAGTGACTAAGAGGTGTTCCACACAAGAATTAAAGGTGAATATGATCTACCATTCTTATGAGTTTCTAGTCTAGCTCTCCTTTTGATGACGATGACAGTCCTATGGGGGGAGCCTCACATTAGTTCTTGTGAATATTTTTCCTTCAAGGTAAAAGGTTCACAATTTAGGAATTCCATTCAAAAATGTTTTATAATATTTTAAAATTCCAATGAGGTTGGTGGGTCATGTAACCTTTCAGTGCTTCCGACACTACATGATAATGAAATGTTTGGCAAACTATGAGACTTTTGAAAACATCATTGGTCATGGATGGACATTGAAGGTAAATATTGAATGGTCACGACATTCCTTAGGTGGTAAAGTCAATTTAATAATTTAATGATGATACGTCAACAATTGAAGTCAAGATTCTTTCAGAAGAAGTTGACCAGTACTTATTTGATTGCTTGTATTTACTGTAGATGGAATGTGGTTGTTGTGAATCAATATAACACATCATCATTTATAAGATAGAAGTGTCCCCAATGATCATTGTGATCTCATACATACACTTCTTGTGAACTTGTTTTGGTGATGATCATGTACCCAATCTTGATATCATCTAGGTACACTAAGAGAGCATCAATTATACACCATTCCAAATTTTAATGTCATTAGGAACATTAAGTAAACTACATCAGTGTTATTATTATACAATGTTATTTTTTAAATATTCAGGGCTAGTACTACGTGATACTTGGTTTCCCATGTAGAAAAACCTTATTCGAACTCAAGGACACCAGTTAGTTCTTTAATTCCCTAACATTTGTCTTATAGTGTGTTCTTGACATGTGAAATTATTAGCTTATGCACTGAAATATCACTTATAAATATTGGAGAATAGGATATCTTGGATGATCTCCTCAAATTATAATTAATGATTATATCGATACCCTAATCCTTAGTCAAGCCCCGATGAGATATTTTGAGGGTGATAATCTAAGTATATCGGATTAGCTATACAACCATTTTCATGTTGAGGCATGAAAACATAAATGGATGTTGAGCCTGAAACATCACCCGAAGTAAGAAAATGCATTTAGTAGAACTTATTAAGGGTAATGTAAATTTTCTTATATAAATTCATTATGATTCAGGATGAGATACAATTACCTTCTGAAATGATTATTTAGATAATTGTCATCTAGAGGTGGACTGAACTCTTTTCATTTATTATAAGGAATTTGGTCAATAAAGAACCTCTTTTTGGGACATCATCAGGCGGAGAAGAGTGAAATATGTTTCAGTTGGGGATCATCTTGAAAATCAAGCTAATCAAGTTTAGATAAGATCATTATGGAATAAACCACCTGGAGGACTTAATATCATGTCATTATCATTATAATATTGATTTGGGAGTTCTTTTTAGGCATTCTCGTTGATGGAGGTACCGTGGATTAGAATTTTTACATTTTATGTTAAATCTTATAGTGGGGAGTACCATTGGCCAAATTTTTAAAAATGTGACAATGTGATTGTGTCTATAGCTAAGTAGACTTTGGTAAGCACCATTTCTGTGTTTAATTAAAAATGATTAGTGGATCAGGTTTTGATGGATTAAGGGTTATACACCTAAGGAATTCTAAGAGGTGTGTTGGACATCCAAGAAGGAAATATGGTCATTTGATCGATACTTCACAACCTCTGTGGGCTAGGTGATGTCTTAATTATTTCCCCAGGGATTATTGGAGATGAGAGGTTATAAGTTGGGGAGGCATTAAAGACAAATATCTTGAGGAAACATAGAATTACAATGGATTTGGAATATTGACATTTGGTGGATGATCTATTCATTAAACCGAGATTTAGAATGAAATTACAAGAATCCAATGTAAAAATGTGATGTTTTTATACATAGTTAAGGGAACGAGAGGTAACTAATGTGTTCCGTTGAGTTCTGGGAGTTTTAGGCTCTTAAAACTCAAAAAAGGGATAGTCTAGATAAGGTTCATAGTTTTTCTGAAACCATGCATCCCACCATGTGAAAATGTGTGACTCTTTCAATAAAGTTGCAGATCTATCATGATTTAATCTAACACCATTAGTGGAGATACATGATCGTGTATCATGTTGTTAGTTCTTGACAGTGGTCTTTTTCATGGGTTGTGCATGGTGGGCCAAACCAGGCCCCCAGCTCGTGCGAGGGTGTTCTTGGGAAGCGCCTTAAGCATGGTCGGAACATGTTTTGGCCACCTGTGTGGGAAAACAATGATTCCCATTAATGTTGGGTAAATTTATAAACATTCCCTTAAATTTTTTTAATATATATTCCCATATGACCTTTTATTATCTAGGGGAAGAAGTTTCATTTCTCCTCCTGTGGAGCACTCAAGATCCTCCTCATAGGTTTCTTGGTTGTGCCTTCATCCAGAATCGGATTTGAACTCCATCATAAGTATTGGATAAATAGAGGTGATATATCAAATTGTATTGCTTCCTTTCTTAGTTCATCTTTCTATGTGTTGAGATATTTTAGTGATATCTCATTCTCCCAATTTTCAGGGCATATGTTTTCTTCTTCAATTTCTCTCAAACCAAACGTAATCAATCCTTGATATCGGATGAGTGAAGCATTATTGTTATAGTGTAGGTGGTCTATAGCCATTTCCCCATGTTTTTATTGATTTATAAATATATTCATTATGCCTTGTGATGTAATTTTTTGGTGTTGCCCCTAAATTTTCTAATTCAATTAATAAAATGGTTATATCAAGTATTCAATAACATAGAACCCATCACATGGGAAAATAATGTTACCTTAAATAGAAACGACCCATTTGGGTGAGTTTGTTAAATAAAAAACAAACCATGGATATCCATGTGACTAATCAAACCTTTGTTTAGATAAATGAACTATTTTTTTATAATGCCATGTTATATTATTTAATCCATCAGTTGAGGTGATTTTTATTCTAAACTAAAATGTGATGATGAATATTTTAAATCATTCCTAGATTTTTGGGATTGGTGTTTCCTATTTCATTATGTTAATTAAAAGAAACATGGCATGCTTAGTAAATTTATTTTATTTATTTTTTTAAATGATGTCTCTATGTTTTTTAAAAAAATTCAAAGACCTACCACGGTATAAGGGGGTATGAAATTCCTTTATTATAGTTATACTTGCTTTGAAAAAGGAACATCTGGAATTAAATGGAAATTTATGTGGGTTCCATAGCCATTCCAACTGCTATATATATAAATAAGCATGAATAATAAATAAGCATGATTTATAGTGGGAATGAGGAACAACTCCCTTCATTCTGGGCGTAAACATGATGAATAACCCACCATCTCGAGTGTCATACCTGAAATCTCAAATTAATTATGAGATGTAGGGAATGTAACTTTGGTTGATCCTATAGGCTCGTTTATATTAGTTATGGATAACTAAGTTATAACATAGTTCAACCAACACCTTGTATTCCATGTATATGGCATCGTACTTATGGAATTACTATGAGTATATATGTGGATGTTGTATATAACTAGTATATATATTTTCAATATACATAAGGTTACTATTCATAATATCATTTTGGAATATGCCGAATCAGCTAGTTCCACCAGGTATCCTTTAGGAAACTAATATGTTAAGTGATTATTTATTCATCATTATTGTTTGTTATTCTTTTATATTTACCCACTTTTATACCTTATATTCCTAGACAAGATTTACCTATATGCACCATTGGTGGTGGACTATGGAATATATATCACACCCTACCTGGGATTCTATTACACTATCGTACCCGATATGGTCTCGTGTTTAATGGAATGTGAAATTTCTCTTGTGTTGAATTTCTTGGGCCTAGGAGTTAGGATCACAAGATTGAGTCTGGGCATAGGATTCTCATGGATTTCTATATCCTGGATTTTATTTAATTTCTATATCTATGTACTATACTATATCATTTTTTCTATTGGGTTTCATCTATTTTTGTGTACACATAATCATCTGCATGTGTGTCCATTTTTATATATTGGTGTTGGCCAAATATATTCCATAGATATATTCTTTTCACTTCTCTCTCATTTATTTATCACTACTTCTAAAATTGTTAGTTATCTATTATATGTTACTCAGATCATGTGGATACAATATACCCACCAAACAATTATTAACATTGTGATGCTAGTTGATAGCCTCTAGTGTATATGGAGACATTCATGAGGCCATGTGGTAACTGTTCTAGCTACCGGTTTTAAGAAAGTTGGGTCAAGAAATTAAAATTAAAATTTTCATTTTCATTTATTAAGAATACACAATATGTACAAGGAAAACAATAGACTATGAACAAGGAATACAATTTTTCTTTTGATTAAATCATATTAAATACTTTTGGTAAGTGTCATCTAAATACACACCAATTGGTTATTCTATTTAATCCCATATAAGATGTCTCATGGTCCTTGAATGAAATACTCCATAAGGGGTGCAATTCATCGACGTGTTCATTGTCTTGTGTTTGAATTTAGATTTATATGAATACCTTAATTAAAAATATCAGTTCATTTCATTAATTTAGAACTTCAGAGGTCGTGCATGGAAATCATGGTGTGCAGCATTGTGGTGGATAATATAAACATCATAAATCTTCGAGGATATTACTATATTACCTACATTATGATGTTAGATGAATTTTCTTTTAGAGATGACCTCCAATACAAGGTATAATAAAATAAGACGAAAAAATAGAAAAATTCACTCAAAATATATCATATTAGCTCACTTGGTTCTATTATTCCAAAAGGTATGATAAATGGGGAAATAAAGTATGTTGATTGAAGATCTTGATGATGGCTATCTTATCTGACTAGTAGTGAGAAAATCCAAGTAAATTTTTTTGGAGTTCAAGGCCTAGGAGGAGAAGAAATATAGCTCTCTATGAATGAGCTTTTTTAAAAGGGAGAAAATAAAAGGTGGTTTTATTTCAATATGAGGTAGGAGGAAAATGAAATTTCACCAATACTGGTCATGTAGCCCAAATCATGTGGTCTAGGAACAAGGTTTTTAAAAAACTATGTGCATCCCATGTGGCCCCTCAGAATCCTTCTTCAGAACTCATTCATGGTCATGAGGCCACCTATGTATGGTTAAGCTAACCCCTCACCTCCACTTTTAGGGATACAAGGTTGAGTTGCACGGTTACTACAAACTGTTCACCCGTAATTCACCTCGGGATGTTTTTTCAAAAATCGTAGCTCCAAACAGGCCCCAAACACTCATAAAACCTTTATTATACTCTAGGGATCTTCCATAAGGACAAAAACAATGTTTTAGACAAAAATTTAATACGTCGTTATAAATTTGGGATATTATAACTTCAAATAACTATTATCCTTTAGTAGTCTCTTTAATATAGAAAATAATTACCTATCCTAATGTAGTACTTGAATTTTGGATTCCTTTGGTCATAAAAACAATTCCTATGTACTTCATTCGGAAGGTATTTATTACAAAAAGTACTGATTTCATCAAATTATGAAATTTATTCTTCTCCATTAATATCATTTACATTCTGTTATCCAGTATTCTTAAATCTCATCATTAAATATAATTAATTAATAATAACATCACTATGATTCTTTAAAAATGTTATTATCATAATATAATTATATTTTCTTATTCATTCATTATATATAAATTTTTATCATTTAGATCAGTTTTACCACCTACATGAACATTGTATTAACGTTAAAGTCCAGAATTTTTAAGATAATTTAAATATAGATAAAAAGATTTAGTAATGAGTAATTTAATATTTTTTAAATAATTCATGAATGGTAATATACATATGTATATTCATCAAAAAAATTCACTTCACTTTTTATAAATTCAAAATTTTGGAGTATTTTACTTCAGTTTTTTACTGTAGTTGATGAACCATCACTAGAATATAGATAAAATATTAATTGGAATTTATAAATATATCCGACCAAATAATTTAACCTCTATGTAAATTTTGGAGATTATGAAAGCATTATAAATGATCAAATAAATGAAACACCATAACAATGTTATCATGAAAACAATAGTACAATTAACAGTTAAATATTAGTGCTAACAATGAATAGTAACATACTAATGTTTTAAGCGTATACAACATGAAACACTAAGATTAAATGAAACATGATATAGTTATATATGAGCCTTATAACCAAGTAATTAAATTTTTTTCCATGAATAAGATTATCCAAATTATGAAAATATGTATAACGTTTTTACATAATGAATTAATTGATAACAATTAATTAATTAATTTTCAGTAAGATCATTTTATAATTCAAAAATAATTAATCTTCCAAAATATTATTATTTTCATTCTATGTGTGAAAATTATAATTAATTTCATCAAATTTTAAAAATTTAATTTTCGCTAATGGATTTTGTTTCAATGAACATATCCAAAATATTTTATGGTTAATTTTTTGGATTTTTCTAAAATTATTGATTTTTCTATCTATATAGAAAAGTATAGCTTCTAATTAAAACATATATTGTTGTTTAATGAATTTAAAAAGTCTTATTTTTTAACAATAAAATTCAATCTTTAATATTTTTAATAGAAAATAAATATATTTGAATAAATTTTATTAATATTGTATCCATAGAATAATTTTTATAATTAAATATACATTTTTTTTAAAAATATTTTTTATTAATTTTTGGGTTTTAATATAAAATTTATTCCTAAAATTTAGTTAAATTGAATATTGAAATGTTTATTATAAATTTGAAATAACATGGTCCAAATTTATTAAATAATAATGTTTTTATTTCTATACAATACGAATAATAACCATAGTAAATAATTTTCAACACGATAAAGCTAAATTGGATAATTTTAGTCAATTTTTTTTAAGCCATTGAAAATAAGCCCAAAATTTAATTTATTTAGTTTTATGAGTATATTTCACCCATAATCATCCAAAACTAAAAAATTGCCTTTTCCATTGGGATGTCATGTTGAACTTGATAATATTTAAGTGAGAGATAATGGAAAAAATGGCACATTTCTTATTTTAATATCTACAATATTGCGTGACAAGGATTAATAGAATATATATTATATTATAAATATTTATTTTAAATATAAATTATTTTTTCTCATAGTAATTTATATATAATTTTGAGTGATAGAATTGTGACATTAAATTCTTGTAAAACACCGATATATCAATTTCTTAATTAATATAAAAATATAATATATTATTTTAAAAATACTACAACAAATATATTTTGAAATAATTATGATGTTAAATTATTTTTTATATATATAACATTATAGTGTTGTTTGAGAGGATTATATTTCATGTCCCTCTATTTCATGATATATTTTATGTCAAATTAAACGAATAGTGTTGCAAATGACATTAATGATATTTTATAATAAATAAAATTTTATTTAGTGATTTCAAATTCATAAAATTATTATATCAAGACAAATTAATAGTATATAATTTAAGACATAAAACATATTCCATTAATGGATTGTATTCTATTTAATAGTAATATGATTTTCCCTTAAGTGGTATACAATATTAGTACTAAAATAATTTTTTAAATTATATCATTATGGAGACATTTAAATCTAAAAATTACTATATATTAATTTTAAACATTAAAAAATTCCAAAAGATCTCCTCCCCTTGTTTATAAAATCATGACTCATGTCTGATTTTAATCACACCTAAAAAACATTCTAGTTCCAATTATGACTAAAATACCTTCCTTTCATCCCTTCCCCCATTATATTGGAGTTTTTTTAGAAATCCAATCTAGTTCGGATTTAGGAATAATTCTAAAGTTGTTTTCAAAAGAAGTGGTATTATTCTTAACTGAGTGTTTTTTTATTTATTAATCCACATCCTTCAAACCATAATAATCCATTCCAATATAATAAAATCAATGTCTAAAATATACAAAGATGTAATTATATTAATTTAAAAACCAACATATATGTCATTTTCCATCCAATTAGAGAAAACCATCATTCATATCTATGGTGGAAAACAGCCTAGCAAACTAATTTAATTCATTTTCATTCACCACCCCTCAAGGATGATAATATTGAGGGATAATATATATATATATATATATATATATGTATGTGATATTAATTAAATATTTATAAATCTATAAATGTAATATTTTATATATATTTTCTCCTTTCCATTCATTGAAAAATTATAATGTTATTCTTACGTATGGGTGGATAACCACCTCTATGAAGAGATGTGATTTTTTAGACCACCTCATTGATTGGCTAGTATATCTGTGTTAATTCAAAGATGTAATATGTTTTTCATGATATAATTATTATTAGTTAAAGATAATATAATAGTTAAATTCTTTTCATTATTATCATAAAAACACCAAACATTACTCATGTGTTTGTAAGGCCTACTGTTTCCCTGGTTGTAATGTAGTTCATTTTTTATAATCATATTTATTTATTTGTTTTAGGAGTATAATTTAAGTATAAAATTATTATTATTTCCTGAATATTATTCTATTGATGATTTAATAAGGACATCATTGACCATAGTCAACCTACCAATTCCATTTGTGAAATATGAGGTGAATATCGTCAAAATATCCAACAAAAACTAAATTGAGAATGTAATTGAATATATTTGAGTAATAAATAAAATAAAAGGAATTATAAACACACACAAAAATATTCTAATCAACTAAATAATTGAAAAAAATTTATAATTAAAGAATATAAATAAATACGGGACAAGTCGATCATAAGGTAAGGGATTTTGTCCCAATTTCCACTCTGTTGAGTATTATTTGGTATTATGAACCTGTTTATTTCTGTGAGGTGTATATATATCCCATTTGATGTATTTAACATAGATATCCATTTATTTATAATGATAAATTATTAAATTAAAATTTCTCTTTCAAGAGGTATGATAAAAAGAAAATATTATTTTATTCCTCTTCTTTATCGGGTATTGTTTTCTTCCATATACATATTTTTTATTTTTTTTAAAAGTAATTTTTAATTACTAAAAAGATTTATTGAAGATATTTTAGGGCAACTTTTTATTTTTTGAATTTTTGGAAGAAGTTTTTATAATGTTTTCCTGAATTTTAATTATTATATTCCTTAAAAAATAAAAGGATTGTTTTCCTTTAATTTATAGGGCGTTAGTGGTCATTCATACAACTATAACCATTTTATCCATGTTATCTTCTCTAAAAAGTTTTCATTGGTTTAGAAAAATATATTTTTTAAAGTAATCCATTTTTCTTTAAAATCAATATTCTTTGAGTCATATATCATATCTTGATTAATGTCTTGAACATTAGCCTTCTTTTGAAACATTCAGTTTTTTTTCGATGATTGAAAATTATATTTACCTTAAATATCCATATTATTTGTATCATGGATATTCATATTTCTTAAACTATGTACTATTTCTACACATGGTTTTTACATTGAAAGTTATTTAATTTAATGGGTAAAAAAATTTATAAATATGAATTAATTACTCAATACGATTATTTTTTGATTAGGAATATTGGTTATAAATTCAAGTGATCATTCAATATTTGGGGAATGAACTGGACATAGAGTTACTGATGGGGCTTGGTTATTTTAGCCTATTGTTTCATCAACAACTATCAAGAGTCAAATCAATAATCCAAAATTAAATTTTTTTCTAATATATGCCTATAAATAAATCAAACTGTATTGGCATAAAAAATTGATGATATATATATGTATTGTTGTATTAAATTATGAAATTCGATTTAATGAACTTCTTTTATGGAGAAGTTATTTTTTATTATCAATAATATTACTATATTGATATTATCCATTGATGAACTTTTTTCTCAAGTTATCGATTAAATGGGTTGTAATTTTTTTCTAAAAAATGGTTTGTATTTCTATTTATTTCCCTTGAAATATTTATTATCCTTTACTAATTCATTATATATTCTATTGTATATAACTCTTATAGAAAATCCATGCTCAGAAATAATTTTTTTTATTTTACCATTGATGTGAATATGAATATTATGAATAATATAAGGATGCAAGAATATTTTTCTGTTATATATTTTGTATTTCCAATGTAATATGGTAATTATATAGGTATATAGTTTTTCAGGAATTCTAAACTAGTCTATCGTATGTGTTGGGATATAATTAATATATTCCAATATAATATTGTAGACACAATATATGGATTACTTTATTTGGGTTTATTATAAGAATGGTTAATAAATGGGTAGTAAAAAATATGAATCAATGATATCAAGTAAAATAAATGTAATTATGTATTATATATAGATGAATAATAATACTATATTAATTATATTGATAGATAGATAACTTATTACGAGGTGGTTATCCAAACTGAGGGTTTATTATATCAAATTTCCCTTCTTTGAAAAATGTTTTGTTTAATTAATCTATTAACATTTATATTTTGTATATATATCTTCTCTTACATATTCTGACACAGTTTTTAATTTTAATCCACTGTATTAAGAGTTATATTTCTTATATTTATTTTAATGTATTTATTTTCTTACACTACCAAATCCATAAGGGATTCTTTTACAATCTCAACTCGTATCAATATTTATAGTGTGTTAAAAACAGATTTATGAACAAATAATAATAACACCCATTCATTACAATATTTTAGTTTTTTAATAATTTTTTCCAGATTTATTTATAAACAACAACATGTTAAGATTATTCTACACCCAACAATGAGTTGTATTTAATTACACACAAGGCTATCTTTTACCAAACAAAAATAAATTATTAAAATATTATTATTTAACATAATAATATATGACATTCCCGTTAAATGGGTGAGAATAAATACTATTACACAAATTATGAAATTTATATGTCATATATTTAATAAAATTTTATTAAATTAATCCAAATTATTTTATATACATAAGATAAGAAAAAATCATATTTCATGCATGAAAAGAGTATATTTTTATGAAAGGAGTTTTACTTCCTTTTGATGGTACACTTATTTTAAATATATTTTTTGAAACTATTATTTTATTTTATTTTAGAAAATAAAATTTTTATTTTAAATTTGAATATAAAAATTTAATTTGGTTTAATACTTGGTATTTTTCTTATAGGTTTCATGTTTTTTTGAATAGTGATAAAATATTTAATTTTAATCCTAAATAGTTTTTTTTCTAAATAATTTATTATGTTAAATGATATTTTTAATTGGATTTAAATATTAATTATATCTATTTTTATTAATTAAATAAATTTAGGTCATTTTATTCAATTTTACATTGTATTTGAATATAAGAATAATTCAATCATCTGAATGTCTTCAAATTAAAAACTCATTTTTTCATTTAATCAATAGAATTAATTTTAAATAAATAAAATAAATTTATGTTATTTGAATTTTTAAATATGGATTACATATTAGGAATTAGTGGGTATAAATTATGTAAATAGGTTCCATGATTTTTAGAGATTATGAATAGTAATTTTAGTAATTTATGTTAACTCGGTTAAATATTTATAAAATAAGTAAGAGTAAAAATAATGTTATAAATATTCTAAAACTACCCTAACGCTTGTAAAAATTTAATTTATTGATTTAGTTTCAACCATAATCTTCCATGGTCTGATTTCAAGTCCCCTTTGAGCCACATTGTTTACTTTAATATTTTTTAGTATTTTATTCAAAGGGAAGTCCAATATGCCACACTCCGGTTTTTAAAAAGTATTACATTTTTATATATAGTAATTAAGAAGATATATTTTACTATAAATATTAATTTGAATTATAAAATATTTTTATTCGTCTTTATAAAATATTTTCAATTTTTAGTGAAGAAATTATAAATCTAAAGGCTTTCACAATGAAGATGTAATAATTGTTTAAATAATGGACATATCCAATAAATGTTAAAACAATTTTTAAATAAATATATTTTTATAAAATTAATGTTCTAATAAAATTTAATTGATTACCTATAAATATTAGAGTTGTATTAATGGTTTTTATTTTATCTTGTTTATTCATATTTTTTAAAATGTTAATAAATGAATAGTGACAAAATTATCATTAATGAATTTTTAGAATAAATTATATTTTATTAAATAATATAAAATTCATATAAATATAAAATTTGAAACAAGGATTGAGATAAGGTTTAAAAAATCTTCCATGAATCATTTATATATCATTGATCATCTTATTGTTAATAAATTAACCCTTAAACAGAAAACAGTCATGTTGTCACTGTAAGAGTTTAATGGTTGAACTAAGGGTAAAACAAAAATATAAGTGTAATAATGTGACCATTACTTGTATAAAAATTATTTTTTGAGATTATTTATACCCGTACTCATCTTAACATTGAAATAACTCAATATTTATAAATTTGGAATTGAAAATTAATTAATATTAATTTAATTGTATGGGAGTTTCCAAAAGCTCCCATCACCTCAATTATAGAAGGGAACCTCCTCCCTGACTTCCTCACACTAATTTAATCCTTATAGATCAATAAAAACCCTACTAAAATAATCTCCTATAATACTTCCCCAAATACTGGAAGCCTCAGTTATTTTAAAATTATTCCCTGGCTTTTGGTATAAAACAAAATGAGTTACACAAATAAGTGGTAACACTCTTCAATGATCACGTTAGTTTTATTTCTTTACCAACCACTTCATTTATTATTATTACATGATTATATAATCACAAAAATATCCTAAATATTATGTTATTTTTTATTTTAATGTCTCAACATTCTATTACACACACTTCCCCCAAAGGAGTAACAAATTTACCATTCGTGTATGGTGAACTGGCACCTCACGAAATGATGTCGTTCGTTTTTCTTTACCAACTCTCATGGTTTGTAATTAAGATGTAAATACTATTTTTATATGATAAAAATGATATCTATGTTGCCTTCATAATTTTTTATTTATTATATAATATATACCTTCATGCTTTTCATTTTTGTTAAATACTATAACATCATTTTTAGAAATGTGGACTACCTTCTCCTAAAAGTGATATGATTCATTCGCACTATACATGGAACAAATAAAATATTTTCTTTTATAAATTTGTATCCTTGTAAATAAATCATTACAAATTTGAAATGTATTTTCATCTCACTTTTTAAATATGTGAGATAAATGTCATATTCACCACTTACTTCTTCTTTTTTGATGTATCTACTCCCAATTTTGATATATTTTATCATTAATCCATTTATATTCATATTATTCAAATGTTTCAAATTTGAATTGGAAAATATTATCTAAAAAAACTTTTTAAATTAATTATTTGATATATGTGGAATGTCTTGGACATGTAATATATGGGTTGGGGACCGGTTAATGCAAGACCCTCAATGCATAAGTAGCCTAATGAGAAAATATAAAAGCAAAAAACCCCTTCTAGTTTTTTTAAGAAGAATTGATGGGTTTTAACACACAAAAATTATCCATCTTATGAATGGTCTTCATCGTAGTGGTTCATTCCCCAGATACATGAAATAAAATAATTAAGAATAACCACTATTTATAATTTAGTTATTGTTATTATCAATGAGATATTTGATTTGGAATATTTTTGGATTCATTTCATTATCAGTTTATTGATTAAATGGATTTTTTTAGTTATTTACTATGTCATATTTATTATTCCTTATCCGGAAATTTAAATAATATTCGTTCACAGTTAGTTACCTTGTCATTTTGATTTATTCTCATTAATTCATTTTTAATTATTTTCTACTTACCATTACTGAAACATTGAGCTCAACCTTATTATTTTTCCATTACATAGGAATCCTAGATGATTATTAAGAAATATATACAATGATATATTAATTGGGAATAAATTAGTCCACAAAAGATAAAAAATATGTTCTAATTAGTGTATTAAATATAATATAAAACTCATGTAAGTATCTAGTTTAACAATAATATTATACTCATCATTCCTTTATGATTTTATTCTTTTTATTCCTTCCAATGTAATAACATAATGCACCGACTCTGGGATTCTGGGGTTGGGAAGTTATTGTTGGTATCCAAGGAAGTTTAGTGCAACTTTAGGAACTATATTTAGCAAAACATATGTTAAGGAATAGAAACCATTAGTTTATTATGTCTGAAAATATTATAAAATTAATAATTAATTTTAATTTTTTTCGAAATATATTTAAAGGTATGGATAATTATTAGGGTTTATATATTCATTTATTTAAGGAAACTATGGGTATTTATATTATGGGTAATACAAAATGAAACAAATGAGATAAAAATTGTGCTAAAAACTTATTTTAATGTCAAATATAATTTGGTTATTTTTTTATGATTGTTATCTCACTTTTAAATGATATTACTATAGTTTTATAAGAATGACAACCCTAACTTTGGGTGACAACCTCTCGCTTCCAAAAAGGTCAGGGATTTTGAACCCAAAACTAAATGGTGAAAAGGGAGTTACACCCAACACTATCCTACGTGATGTCATACTGAGAATGAATTTTTTTAGTTAAAATCTCTAATGGATAAGGAATATTTTTAATTTGGTGAAATTATTTATCAATTAGATTACCTTGGGATTGGAAAATGATTTATTTATTATATGATAAATGTTTTTTCAGAAGATGTTCACTATTTTAGTAACCCTATATGATCTATATAATCTGAATAATGTGGCATTTTATTTGATATGTAAAAGTTGAATTATATTCTGTAATAATATTTGATTTTATTGTGGAGATATGGTGATTCAGGTAAATTTTGGAAAATGATATAATATCTTGTATATTATGTGATGTAGAAATTAAATTTTCTTGTAATACATTAAGAGTGATTAATTCTATTTGGAAGATTATATAATCAAAAAGTTCTTATTTTTGGGTTTCAATCACAATCTAGAATATTTTTAAAGAATGATAATTATTATTTAAATGGTCAATGTTTATATTTGTTTATTACTATTGAATTTTGGATATTAGTGTTGTTTTTTATCATATAATGGTTTATCATTTTTTTAATTATCTTATCTTAACATTACAATATTGGTTTTTGTAATTGTAAAAAGATAGTAGCAACAAATAATTACCCCATTTGGGTTTCTTATCCTTATAAATTGAATCAAATTATTTATGAATTAAGAAAAATAATCTTAAATTATCATAATTTGGGTAAAAATATCATTTTTTGTGGAAATTGATTAAAGGATGAAACACTAATTTTCATGCACATGTATTTATATATGTTCTTATTCTATGAAGAAAATGAATTACTTAAGTGAGGGAAACATATTTTAGAATAAAAAATTCATCCCTTTAATTTTATTATTGAGAAATCAATTTCCTCTTCAAATCACCCCCGATTTATAGTCTTGTAATGGTAGAATTTTTGTTGACCATGTTCTCTATTATTCTCCTCCAAAACATGATAGTCCTATTTTTATTCCATATCCATTTTTTCACTAATGGTATCCAATTTGAAATCTGTGATTTTTGGTGGAAATAAAATTTCATTTTCCATCTTACTAAGAATATTTATTATTAGACCTTTTTACAATGTTGGGGTTTCAACAATTTTTTATTTTCAAATTCCAAACCCTATATAACTCAGATCAGGTTTATATTATGATGGCATGATTTAATATAGGTAGAGAGAATGTAACACCCCAATACATTACAATATTATCATTTTTTAATAAAATTAATTTTTTATATCTTTCTTTATACACAACACCATGTTATGATTATGATACATACAATAATGATTTTTCTTACATTACACTAAAGGTGAAGTTTTACTAAACAATAATATGTTATTAAAATATTTTTATTTAATATAATATGATATTAAATAGATTTTAATTTAAAAGAATTAATAGCATTAAAAAATTATGAAATTTAAATATTATATATTTAATAAAAGGTTTTTAAATTCATAAAAATGATTTAATAGGCATAATTTAAGAATAAATCCAATTTTACTCACTTAAAGACTATATTTTTGTAAATTAAGATTTTCAGCATTTTAATGGTGCAGTTTTTTTAAAATATTTATTTAGACACTTTTAAATATTATTTTGTATAAAAATTAAACATATAATTTTAAATTTGAATACAAAATTCACTTTTTGGGATTTTTTGCCTTTTATGAAAAGTTTCCTGTCTTGATGAATAGTGAAAAAATGTTGCATTATAATTGAATACATGTTTTTTCTGTAAAGAATTTATAGGGATATATTAAATTTTTAATTGGATTTAAAGTAAAATAAGAAAAATAAATTATTATTTAATTTAATTTACTTAATTTTAATCAAAATTAACATTGAATTTAGATATAAAAACATTTCAATCTTTTGAACGTTTCCACTTTAAAAACGTATTTTTTCATTCCGTCAACATGATTGATATTAAATTAACCGTTGAAATTTTCATAATTTATATTTTTAAAAATGGATATTATATTTTTAATAAGTTTGACCAAATTATTTAAATGGGATCCTTTTATCCATGTACATTATGAATAATACCTTTAATAATTTTTATTAGCATGATTAAAGGTAAATCAATTAATTAAGGGTAAAAATAATTATATACATACCATAAAAATTCCCTAACACTAGTCCTACTTTTATTTTATGAGTTATTATTGACTAAAATGATCCTTTCTATATTTTAAGGACTATTGGGGCCACTTTGATGACATTAAGCATTTTTTTGCATTTTATTCTAAGGGAAGTCCACTATGTCACATTTATGTTTTTGAAAAGTATTAACTTTTTTATATATACTAATTGATATTATATATTCATCAATAAATAATAATTTAAAATATTTAATGTTTATCTTCATATTGATAAATTATTTTTATGTTTTAGGGAATAAATAAATAATTAATGGCTTGCTCGAAGATGATGGAGTAATTATTTTATTAAAGGACATCTGAAATAAATGTTATAAAGAATAATAAATATATTTTGATATAATTTATTTACTCCATGAATTTTTTAAATTATATAGACTTAATAGTGATATAATAATGGTTCTTGATCGATATTTCATTCTGTAATTATATTTTTTTTATGTCAAGAAATGAGTAGTGCCTAAATTGATATTAAGGTTGTATTAAAATAAATAATATTTTATTAAGTGATATAAAACTCATAAAAATAATAAAATAAGCCAAATTATAAATATAAGTGTTAAAATTTCACCCATGACTCAATTATGGGTTTTTTGGAATCTTATAGTAATTAAACTAACCCTTAAAAATTTAAAATCTATGTTTTCCAGGTAAGAGTAGAATTATTTAATTGTTGGTTAAAGCCAAAAGATAAGGGTAATAAACTGACCTTAACTTGTATAAAAATTATTATTTGAGATTATTTAGACTTATAATCATATTATATTCTAAATTAATCACGTTTTACCCCATTTATGTTGAAAATTTATAGTTATTAAATAATATTTTGGGAGTGTCTTCATGTGACCCTCACCTCAATTACAAAAAGGCACCTCCTCTATCACTTCCTCACACCACATTGGGCATTATTGATCCTCCAAAAACATATAAAATATTCTCCCAAAATACCTCCCTTAGTATTATAATCCTCACTTAGGGAATTAATCAAATCAAGGAATGCTTTTTGTTTAAACCAAAAGGATTTACCCAAATATGAGGTAATGTTCTTAAGTATTCACTTTAATTTAATTTATTTCCACGCTCCTTAATTTCTTTTTATAAAATTATAATATAATAACAAAAGTATCCAAAATTTAAATATATGTTGTTATGTTATGGTTTTTAAATATATCTACCCACACTTCCGTCAAATGGTTTACAAATTTTCTGTTCATGTACAACAAACTATCACCACACAAAACAATGTCATTTTTTTTCATTTACCTCCTCTCTTGATAGGTAATTATGATGGAAATGATGTTTTTATTTGATATATATATATATCATTTATGTATTATTAATTCTTATATAACATATATATAACATATAAAATAATGCATTCAATTTTTTGGTAAATTTAAAAACAACATTTGTGGAAGTGTGGACTACCGCCACCTAAATGTAATGTGATTTATTCACACTACACACTGAACATATAAAGGATGGTTTTAATAAACATATATGGTATATATAATGTATATAAAATAAAAAAATTCTAATATTCATATATATAATTTAAATTGAAATTCTTTTAATATGTATATGTAATGAAAGTATTGTTCATGTGTACATACGACCCACAATTCCCCCGAATTTTCCATTTCATTTCCTATCTAAAAATTTAATTTATTATTATAAATATATACATAATTCATATATATGATATCTAAATTGTGGTTTATATTCTATAGATGGTGAAATGAGGATTTAAGTAACAAAAATATCAAAAAACAATTCAAATCATACTCAAGAAACTAGATAATTAACTACCAAAATGGTGACAATGATGAAAGATTATTAACAAACAGGTGATAAAATAATATATAAACATCATATATAATATAATAAATACGAATAATATTCTGAAACAAATTAATAAATGATTTAAACCATTATCAAGAGGTTAAATCAAGTACAATGAAAATAGAAGTGTGATGTTAGGGATTTCTGTCTCACATTTATTTTCCATGAGATACAAGCCATGTTCAACACATATTTCATATATGTAGCGTATATATTTCCCAAGAATGAATTTTATGATTCTTATCAAGAATATTATGTTATTTTAATTTCCATATATTATTTTTTATTATTTTTTGGAATAATGTTCTACTAGTTACATAGTGGTAAGGGCTTATTTCACAATCTCATCGTTATTCGGGATTGTTTTTGATTAAGTCAGCATTGGGGAATATTTCCCTTCAAGGATAGTTTTTTTAAAATGTTTTTAAAAATTATTTTTATATTATCTAATAATTTTATAATGTAATTTGACCCCATTTTTTTTTTTTAAAATGGTATTAATGTAATATTCCTATCGTTTTCCAAAACTATGTAGTTTATGACTTTTATTACAAAAGATAAAGGAACGTTTTTTTACATATACTACATGATTGGAATTTCTGACCATCATGATTCCATATTGTTTTGAAGCATCCTTTACAATATTATGAGGTTATTTTCAAATAAAATTTTCTATTTTATAAATGTGAAATCTTTTAGACAAATGGTTACAAAGGGGTAATGGATTTTCATATCACTTTTTTTACAACTGTGAGATAAATGACATATTCACCCCATATATTTTTCTGGTGTTTCTACTACCCCTTTTTATATATTATATCATGAATCCTTTTATATTATTATAATTAAAATGTTTCAATTTTTTATGAGGCACATTGATTTATAAAATATCTTATTAAATTGATTATTCATTTTAAGAGGAATGATTTGGACATGCACTTTATAAGTTGGGGACATATTAATGAATGCCCCTCAAATTATCGATAGTTTCATGATATGAAATAATTTAGAAAAAACCCCTTACATATTGTTTTTATGTAGAATAGATATATTTCTACCCATAGATATAAACTATTTTGTGAATGTTCTTGACGGTAGTTGTTCATATTCCTGATACATGACGTTCAATAATTAAGTATTACATTTTTGAGAATTTAATTATTATTATTAGGAATGATATTTTTTCTTTGAAATATCACAAGATGCATTTATTTCATAGTTTATTGATTAAATGGAATTTGTTTTATTTATCCATTATTTCAAATTAGTTATTCCTTAACCAGTTATTTAAATAGAATATGTTCACAGTTATTTTCTTCTTGATGTTGAATTATTCTCATTAATTCATTTATACTTCTACATTACATAACCTTACTAATAATTTGAGATCATACTTATTATGTATTCATTCCCTAGTAATTAAGGAAGTGTACTAGGAAATATATGAATGTATATGATCAGTGAGAATAATGTTTTCTTCGAAACAAAGAAAACAATGTTTCAATATTATATGTATAGTAAATGGAAACTCATCTATGTATCTGGTTCAACAAGACTAATAAGTTATCCAGTCCTTTGGGATTTGATTCCTCATAATCATTACAACATCGTAAAATAATTCACCGGCTCTAAGATTCTTGGGTTGAGACATTACAAAATTTATGTTCATTATCCATAAAATTCCCTTGTATTTTCTTCTACTATAGTTATTTTTTGGTTTTACAAATAATATTAATATTCACCATTCCATTGCTGAAAAATTAAATCCAATGGATGTTTGTAACTAGATCTAACCTTATCTCTTCCATACAGTTATGAATCATTATCTTACATGTCTATATTTTTTTATGATATTATAAAGGACTTTATCCATAATTATGTGATTTCTTCTATTTATATTCTATTGACATTTAGTTTCATTACAAAAATGTACAAGGAATAAATTTTTTATTTTATCTATAGAGTCTATATATCTTTTCATTTTTCCCATTTTTCGTTATCAGTATTCCTTTCTATGATTTAATTATTTTTGAAATTATATTATATTCACTATTTCAAATTATTTCAATGTTGTTTTTTAATCCTTTTGAAATTAATTTAGTCAAAAATTAATGGATATTACATAAACACTTTCAAATAATTTTTCTGTAGATTTTGAAAGGTGTTATTAATAACATTGAATTTTATTTAATGTTTCTTAAACTTTAGTATTGGTATGATCTAAAAACACCATCATCCTTAATTATTTAGATGTCACATGATCACTTCTTGTTTAATACTTCATGAAACAAATTTTTTTCATAACTTATAATTGTGATATGGTATAATTATTAATTTTCTCAAGTCCATGTGATGTACATATATATGGTTTGTCAAAATGTGATGGTGTGGTCTCGTATATCCCTCTAATGGATTGGGTATACCTTTATATCTCATGAGATAATGATTCTATTTATTTATCTAATTATATTTATGAATAATAAAAAATATATTTATTATACCATGATAACTAGGTAGAAATGAAAACTGGTTCTCCAAGCTTGTTCAGCACATAACCTCAAGCATTCCACCTTGTATGGTAGATGCTACCAACTAGTATAGGGGGATTAAAGTTGAATATAAAGGGACTATACTGTAGGACCCCAGAGCACCCTGAGGGGGGAGGTGTGAATTAGGGTGTCAAATGTTTTGAATACAACAGATATGGTTTTCACATTATTAGGAACTTGTTAACCCTGTTTGAAGGAATAATAAAATAATTAAACATTCACTTTAAGATAGAAAAACCAACAGTTTTACTTGGTTCACCTCTAAGGTACAGCCAATGGAGTATACACCTAACATGTTTCATCCATAACAAAATTCACTAGTCTCTACTCGTTTTAGAATATAGATGTTCAGACATAGTCACTCTATGCTAGGAACAATGCTTATATAATACATTAGGGATATCCCACTACTTCCATTGAAACACTTCCATCGACTCCCCCTCACCCACTACATTGGGAGAAATCTTACACAGTTTAATGACATGAAGGTATCTTCAATATATTGAAATTTAACTCTTAATCCATTAATGGGATGATAATATTCTTGCATCAAAGTCCTGAATAAATGTACTAAAAATAACTATTCACTTAAAAAATTGTTCAAAACTGCCTTTCACAAGGAAAACTACCTTCACGAAACAAACAACCTTCACACGTCTCACAGAGTCATCATGGAATACCTCCTCATTATGAAACACATTTTTCCCATATTCCTAAACATTGGCCAAGATTATAGAATTTTTTTCATGATATTCATGCCAACTTTGAATACCTGATTCAAGAACATATTGTCCCTTGTGAATTTAGTGTGACCCAGCCTTTTCTCCAATGATTTTTTTGAAGAATAAAGTGGGAATAGCCTCATATTTATAGGCTTAGGCTTTCAAAAATCTCTGATTACTCCAAAACATTTTTCATGAACCTTAATAAACATCTTCATGACGCTCCTATATTCGTGATGCTCCATCGATATTGTTCATAATTATGAACATTACCATCATATTTTTAGTCCACAAATTTGGAATACACTAAGAAAGGACTACACCATCAATACTCTATACATCTTGTATATAATGTTAAATTTCTTTCAAAATCCCCGATCAACTATGTGGGGATTGAAAAAAACACAAACAAGGACCTATTTCCATCAAATAACTACCTTATATCCAACAATATCACCCATAACATATTGAACAACCAGATGTAAAACCTCCTATAATACACATCAGAGTAAGAGGGGGGAATAAATAAACTAAAACATGTTTTATGAAATGAATGAAAAAAACATGAACAGACATTTAATACAATCAACATATCTCCCACTATACTTTTAACAGACATACAAAAATAAAATAAAAAAAATTGAATCCACATCATCACCAAACCAACCCCAACTGGTCACCTAATTCCACTCGAGAAATCTTGCTCAACCACATCGTACTCAACAAGAGATTAATTACAAACCTATTCTTGTAATGAACATGTGAGAGATTCTTGGGTACCTAATGAGAAAGGTGGCTTGAGTAGGGTGTGAGTAAAACTCAATAGGCCACCATCAATGATTTCTGAAGAAAATAACAATACAAGAAGTTGTGCATGATGATATGTAATGGAATAATGAATTTTTCATAATGATAAACAAGCCATGAAACATTCCAGATCATCTAGTGTCAACTATCTCAAGGGTTCTACGGTGAAACCTAGGAAAACAAAACATAAAACCTCATAATCAGGACTTCTAAAACGTAACATAGGGGTTTTAAATTCCTATTTAACCCAAAAAAAATCGTAATACATATATCCATAGTAAATATCCTATATACCCAATTAATCAGTTCCTAGAATGTACGTCTGGCACCTAAAACACATATAAACATCAATATCAAACGTGGATGGAACCTTAATCAAGATCCTAACCATATTCCAAACCATCAGTGACAATGTTGAACATCATTTCAATTAACCCCCCAGAACCATAGAACAACATCCATATATACATAATATCAATAGTTCATATAGAATTAGTTTAGACTATCCCATGTAGGTGGATCATCTGTCCAATTGTCTTTTCATTATAGTATACCATCATTGCCTAGAGCATTAGTCTATAACGTTATCCCTAATGTATACAACCAGTTTCTAGATCCTCATTTTGAATCCATATCTATAGTATGCTACCAGTTCTCTGAGTATCAGTCCAACACCTAATTTTTTCCAACATTCCTTGAATACTTGTCCCCATCACATCTGTCCAGCACCTAAACTGTTCCCCTGTTTCTTACCAATCTCAAAATCCTGATCACATAATAGGTTCAATAAAAACACAACCACCCTATTTAATTCATTATTGATTAATAAGATCACAATGTTCCAGCAAAACCAAAACATGCCTCGACCAAGCCCAACCCTTTTAATATTCCAAAATAACATTACTAACACCTTCACTAAATATTTCAAAAAAAACCTTTTAATCATGGGTTTCTCCCTTTGAAAACCAAACATGTCATAAGCATACATTCCCCACTAAACCATTACAATATTTTTTAAGTAATTTTCACCAAGGAAATAACCAGATACCTTTTTCCAATAAACATGTGGAATCCAATTATACCACTTTTTATAAACCACATGGAGGTCAACACCTCATTTCAAACAAGTTGATTATTCCCAAACACAACCCTTCCCCTTCCACAACAAAAAACCAAGTCAAAACCCAATGCACATATTTAAAACAAATTAAAAATCCCCATAGGAATTTTCATTAAAACATAACTCAAAAAATGGATTCCAATGTTTGGAGCACCCCACATGTGGCTATAAGTTAGTTTTCAAAACACTACGGATCCAACAAGATCAGTGGAAGGTCCAAGGAATCAGTGTAAATACAACACAAATTTTAAAAAATCAATAAATAAATAATATCACACATGGGAAATGAATATATCAAAACGAACATATAAATGAACCTTTAATACTATGGATAAATCTCATAGATCACATACTTCACCATCAATGTCGTACAGAACATTTACCAATTCTGAAGCCCATTTTCAATATCCATCCAATTCTCCTACCACCTTCTTAGAACACAAAATATATAATATAGATCACACAAGACATAAAATAAAAACAAGAAATAAAATTTATTTATTTATTACAGTTACAATTTATCAATTAACCAAGACCCAACATGTTATAATGTTAGAAAATTCACTACGTCATCATGTCGCACTGAAACCGAAGAGAACTGCTCACTGAAGACCAGCGACATAACCCTAGACACAGTCTTGAAAAATCCTTAAAAGGGGAAAAAAATTCAACAAATAATTAAATTATAACATTAGGAAAAATATAATAAAATTATCCATGGTCTAAAACCATTCAAAAAAGTCATGCAACGATGTGCAGAATCCATCTCAATATCTCCTCTACCCCAGACGACCAAGATACCCTTAGAAATAAGATGATTCCACCACTATAATGTATAATATTAAATAATTATTAATCCATAAAAAGCAAAAAATAAGTTATAAATATGAATATGAATGATATAAACCATCTAAATAGGATAACTTGCCTCAAATGCCTATGATTTTCCATGAAAACACCTCAAAATCGATGTACGGAAGAGAAGGAATGGGTTTGGGGCGCCCTTATTTTGTATAACTAGAATGGGGAGAAAGGGTTATAATGTTTGAACACCCCAATGGTATATTTTTGTAAAATAACCCTTTTTAAGGAATGTTGGCCAGCCACATAGTTTGGTCATCTGATTTTTCAAACCATGCACCAAACATGCAGTTGGCTCCATGCTAGTGCAGCCAATCTGGATGGTTTGGTTATATGGTTGGCCCATATATGCAATATACATGTGAAAACCTACTTTACAACACCTAAAACCCTCATAGTAAGACTACATAGTTCGACTAGTTGTGTGTCAATTGTGATGTAATCACGGTCTCCCATCTACGACAAGGTGCATTGTTTGTCTATTATCGTGCACAGTCTGAGCACCATTCCCTAAAACATCCTCATCCTCACATAGTTTCTCCTTTTTCCTCACATAGTTTATTAAAAAAGATTCTCTAACCATGAATCTCAACCATGAACTATTAAAATTAAAAGACAAACCTCCATATTATTAAGGTGGTGCACAGTTTCTATGAAACCGTTCACACTAAACTGTGAAATATGTGAAAAAACCTCAAAGACTCTGGAAACATAACCTGATGTATCCAAATATCAATCAAAATGCATCTATACCTAACTATAATCATTATTCAACTCCAAATACCATTTTTATACATTGGAACTCTTAGATATATATTCAAATTCATGATCAAATATTTGACCCATTTAGTAATGAAATTCAACTTCTTTAATAAATTTTTGATTCATCTGATGGCAGGGTCTTACAACTCCACAAAATAATACTTATCTTCCATGAGATGTCCAAGAGGTAATCCATCTATACCACTCATCCTATGTTGGTCAACATATTTTTTCCAATTGCGTCATCCATCTTCTGAATTTCTAAACCACCACCAAGGAACAACCACTATCTCAATGCCCTGAACTGGATGAAAACCAAATCTAATGAACCTATACAAATATGAAACACAGTGATGGAAACCACCCAATCCCATATAATGGAAAAACATATTACAACACCACTCAATCAACCATCAAGATATGATTCCCCCCACCACACGCTTTGGATTATAACCAACAACATCTGATACGTATCACCCTTTCCATTGGAAAAATGCTAACAAAACCTATAATAACATTACCACCAAGCCCATGACATGGATCTAAAATTATATCACCCAAACACCCACATATACCCCAATCATAATCATCACCCATTCTAACCATTTAAATTAAACCTATGGGTATTCCTACCCACCATCCATACTAAACTAAATTATAGAACCAACATGATCCCTAACCCAAGGTCCAACTTGATCATACTCCATAATTGATTCCATTTTCTCACTGCCTATGTAATCCAAGAACACCACTCAATGGTTCCTCTATGTCATCTCAATTCCACAAGGGCCGATCCATGACCATTTCCACACACTTGTGAGCCATATAGTACAAGGGTCATGTCTCTACAACTAATAAATCACTCCCCATAATAGGATAGTCTTCATCACCTTCTCAAAAAAGCAAACTCAACTATATCAGCTCATTTTCAAACTATTTTTCAATCAAGGATCATACATTTCTATCTCACCTAAACTAGATAGACTGAATGACACATCAACTATCACCCATTCCTAGTATCTAATAATGGAACCCACTGTATTCGTTGATAACTAGTTCATGCTAATGAACACATCCTTGAACAAAAAATGGTGAACTTCACTCGATTTGGCTCCTCATACTCTACTCCATGAGAATAACATAAGAGAGGTACCACATGCCACCAAATACATGAGGGTATCTAGGTGTATATCCATTTCCACGTAGTATAGTCAAGATGACATAAAGGTATTCAAAATGATCTTCTCTAGACTAAGAGTATGATATGGTATAATCAATTAACACCATTACAACCCATCAATTTCACATGTCACCACTAACTACATGAACATAACAAACACATCCAAAGGTCATTCCCCCCTTCCTGCAAGCATTTCATCACATCCACATTGGTCCCCATCCTACATATAGTTTCCCACCTAACCCTACCGCCTTGGATGTAAAATCTATGGAATTTTATAAAAAATACAAGACACATCTCATTACCAACCATTGTTATCCCCATGATTAAATTAACACATAACCTCACACACGCACTCACTCACACATGTGTAACCCCACTACAGAACCTGACTCCAAATCTAGTGAGTCATGATTTACAAAACATAACCTCACATGCCCTAACCACTATCCATACCTACCAAACATGACTTTATTAACCATCATATGTCATCATTTTTAATTTCTAAAAGAAAAATAATCTTATTATCCAAAACAACATACTCAACCACTAAAAACTCGAGCATTTCTGAATGTTTCACTAGGACCATGTATACTCTGACCTCATTCCTAGAGTCACATCCAAAGCTTACTAGGTTATAAAAATAACAAGTCTTGGCCTAAAAAAAGCAAGCACTAATAAATAATCAATACTCCCAATGATCTCTAGCTAAATAAAACTAGACACATCCTTTTCCTCATCCCAAAAAACAAACTCACGTGCATAGTCACCACCAATACTGAACATGTTCCCCTAAACAAAATTTATTTTAAAAAACAATATTCTATTAATTCATATCATAACCACTTGGTGCACTCATCTACACATCCACCACCTGGGCTAGGAACCCAAATGAGCCAGCCCCTTGTGAGACCAACCGTTAGGCTAAACCACTAGCATTCATGTGACCTTATCAAAATCAAGGGAATCATATGTTCCAAAACCACATACAAGGTTACACCCATTATGAAATGTTTCCAAGAGTCCAAAACATAAATCAATGCCCCACACATCAAAATTCAACTTTAACTCAGTCATCCCCACTCACGGGTCACCCTAGAAAGCCACAAGAAACAACTCCCACGATTGGGGTAACATAAAAAGTTCACTACGTTCACCCACCCAAGGTCCACACCAATCCAAAGAAGGAAATATAGCATATGGAATCAAATTCACCTGTCTCATCCTCACACGCATAAAAAAACCCACCTCTAGTTTACAACACCATAAAAGTGTCATATACCGACCAATTGCACATGACTACGGTGGTCATCCTCCCCAAGAATCTTCACATGAGACTGATCATGAGAAGACCCAAAAATACTACCAATCTCAAACAAAACCACACATAGGGTGTCCAATTATACTATACATACACCATACTGACCTTCTGTGGTCATTATACCAATCATTCATGATAAAAATGCCACCGTACTCACCAATATTCCAATTGTAGATCCACATAACCTAGTATTAGAATGATATCCATAAAATCATACACTAGAAGAACTATAAAATGAGGATCATGTGTTCCTAAAATGATGCATGAGATGCTTCTTACCTTGATAGGTCAATAGTCAAAACCAAATAATAGGCTTTCAACCAATATAATAAGAAAAAAATCCATTATAAGTCATCAAATCCAAACAACATATGTGTCGCTAGATGCAAAAATCATATATGATCAAAACATCACAAATCTATAACTTCAAACCCCACTCATGGTAACCTGGACATCCTTCCAAAATGTGTGTTAGTGATGCACAAGTCCAGTGTCATTATAAATCTCCAACACATTCTTATATATCGAGTATACAAAAAAGAAAATATTAAAATAAGAGGAATGTAAACACCTCATATGCATTTTGTAATGCAGCGATCTGGTAGCCACTAAAAATGGTTCCCTGAGATGGTTATCCATAGAACATCAATTGTGCCCCCTAAAAATCTAGTGGAATCCAACTATAAATAAGGATATAAAGTTAAATATAAGGAGACTATACCTCCATATCATACTGCACAAATATAACTAAAGAGATTTTAATACCCATCATAGTAAGAGGAAAAAAATAAATAAACTGAAACATGATATAATAAAATGAAATTTAATAAAAGCATAAACATCCATATCATAAATATAAGAAACTTCCCACTGTACAAGTTACATACATGACAATATAAAATAAAATAAAAAAGTGTTCAACAGAATCATAGAGCCAAACACATCGAGCCACCTGATACCACTAGTGAAATCCTACTAGACAAAGACAAAGGTGGTGCAACATCAGTCCAATGAGCTTTTCTGTATCGTATACCATCGATTCCCAGAGCCTCAGTCTGGAAAATTAATCCTAAAGTATAATATAAGTTCCCATATTCTTAGTCTACCAGTATATTCATATTATACTACCCTTTTTCACATAATCAGTCCAACACCAAAATATTACATCATTCCATGAATACTTGTACATGGAGAATTTGTCCAGCACCTAAACCATTCCAAGATTCCGTACTATTATCTAAATAAGGACCACATAACATTTTTATAAAAAAAACCTTATTAATTCATTAACACTTTCTAATGTCCCAAGGGCCTCCAAAACCAAATCATGTTGTCACAAACTATCCCCCGGGGCTCGTATCGTGACTACCCCAAGCCTGCCTTCCAAAGGCCAGGGACAAGCAACTAGCACCAAAAGCGTAAATCCCTAAAACAGCGAAGGCATTGCCTTTATAACAGTAAAAACAGAACTAGAGTACAATAGGAATCAAACACTATGAAAAAACATTGTAAAAATTATACTGAATGAAAAGGGGGCGGAAATTCAAGACCAACAGTAAAGTACAAGGAAAGGACAAACATATACAACTAAAAAGAAAAATAGTTGAAAGCTGTCTAGAAAATCCTAGATCGTCCACTATGGATACTACCTAAAAGGTATGTATAGATAGCCTCCTTAGTGTTCCATGTCCGTCCGTCTCCTCCGGGTACCGACTCGTCATGAGGTCCACCTCCGGGTACTGTCCAGTCCTCGTACACTCCACCTCAGTTAGCAATATCCTTCGTCTGCATCTAGAACAATGACGTGAGGGAATAGCCCATATAGGGGTGAGTATAACGATACTTAGAAGAGACCCTAAGGCCCTAAAGTTCTCACAAAATACAACAAAGATAAAACACAAAGTATGAATCAAGGGATAACCATTACTTAGGTATATACACATACATATACCTACGTTATCTAGAAACCCATCTCAATTAAGAGGAAAACACAATGGTCATTGACTCAGCTCAAACCAGGATTTTCATTATCGAAACCATGGCTCCTGGAGAACTCCTCCTCTATCTGGAATAGTGGTCCTATCCTGATAGAAAGGTGCTTCTCATTAACCTTGGACTGCTGAGTTACTCCTCCTGTCGAGTACCATGGGTCTACTACCAACTACCAGATGCTCGGTCCGCAGTGGGTTTTATGCCAAATACCAGGCACTCCCCCTAATAGCCTACAGAGGTACTCCTCCTATCGAGTACCGCAGGACTGCTACCAAATACCAGGTGCTCCTCCGCCATGGTTCTGCTGCCAACTACCAGGCACTCCCCACAGGGCTAGTCAAATCACTCCGAGTCGAATCAGTCCAGCAGTCGTCAAGTCTGTCAGCAACTAGGTCCCTGCACACTGTCTGCTAGTCTCCAGGAGGATCTGCTCCATGAGCTACTGTTCGACACTCCAAGTGTTAGGAAGTCTCACATGGAATTATCTAAAAGGACGGCCGCATCATAGGGGTCTCAACACAATAGAAGGTGTGTCAATAGGATTCTCGGTCTGTGAGTTATTGGAATTTCTGTCCCTGGGGTCCGGTTGATATTTTGGTTCAAACCAACCCGATCGTACTCCAACTGTATCAAAAACTCAAGTGGGAAATGCCAAAATAACCATCTCACTCGAAGCATTCTGTCTCCACTGAAAGTTCATTGATAGGACCCCCGTAGCCCGATTTTATGGGCATAAATGTGTTTTTGGGTCTGATGGGTCCAGAATGGGGTCTGACCCGGTCCACAGGTCTGACACAACCCGAAGGTGGCCCGGCCAGAAGGTGGCCTGAAGGGGGCGGCCCGGCCCGGTTGGATAGTCCTGGGGCCCGACGAGGCTAGCGTGAGGCCCGTGCTGGTTGGCCGCGGGGCCCGACCTGGCTTGCTGCGAGGCCTGGACCAGCTGGCTGCAGGGCCACGCCCGGCTGGCCGTGCTGCCCGGCCCGGCAGGCTGTGGGGCCTGGCCGGCTGGCCGTGGGGCCTGGCTGGCTAGCCCGCATGGCCCGGCTCACCACGCGTGGGGGGGGGGGGGGGGGGGGGGTTCCCCCCCCCCCCCCACCTTGCTATCCGAAATGAAACTGCCGCCTTGCACCGGTTCGGGTAACTGTATAACCCTTCTGGTGCCGCCTGTAGCACGTAAAGGCGGTCGGCTTAGTCGGCCGCCTTCTTCTGTCCACTGCAGCCAAAGGCCAATGATCTTTTATGGCACGACGTGATGGCGCCGCACCCCTGCTCTCTCACCGTGGCCTGCCCTGACCGCAGAACTATACCACCGGCATGACGCGACGGCACCGCGGCCCTCCCCCATGGCCCACCCTGGCCGCGACCTCCTCTTTCCCTCCACGCGGCGCGATGGCCCCCCAGCCTGGCTCTCCACCGCGGGGAACGACTATGCTGCGCCGTTCCGGTGACCCGGCGGTCTTGCGCAGCCGGTTTCCTCGTGGTCGGCCCGACGCCAGCTTCCGTTGTCCGCTTCCATTGTCAACAACAAACAAGATCAAAGGGGAAGGGTCATCCATTTTGGTGCGGTCTGAACCCCCCATGTTATGTTGATAACATTCGGCATAACGTATACCAAAATATTGAATGACGTGGAATATAAACAAGGCATCAAAAACCGCTAACTTGTATTTGTCAAAAATTGACAGTGGAAGGAGATGAAAAGAGAACATCGATTCGTTGACGTCAAGAAGTGTCTGGGGAAGAAGTGTTGCCAGCGTTCCTTGCGGTCAGATCTTTTTTCCTTTGGTTCGGACGAAGATCTTTGAAGAAGTTAATCCTTCTTCGGTGGTGTGTGGCGTTCTTTGTTGGAAGAGAATAGGCTCCTCTCTAGCTTTCCCCTTTCTTCACCTTCCTCCCCCAAATTAATTAAGACAACATCACTAATTAATTAAGTGAAGTAACTTATTGTAACATACCCAAATGATAAAGTGTTAAATGACTAAATGATATGACTCGTGTCAACAAAGATAACCTTTCTTTTGGGAGCCAACCTAATTAGAACACCACAGTTAAGCAAGCTTGGCCTGTAGTAGTAATTAGGATGGGTGACCTTCTGGGAAGTTTCCTAGGGTGTGTGTGAGGAAAAAACACACTGAAAGAACATGTGTTGGCCTGTGGGGAATGTAATTAGTCTGATAAGCGACCCTAGTGAGTAAATAGCCTATGATGTGCGGGGAAGACAACCAAGGTATTACAGGAGACCCATGGGGTCAGATGATAAGGTTCATGGCCTGGGGAGGCATGTCAGGACAAATGGTATCCGACCAATACCCAGCCAGAAGTGCTTAGCCACTGCCTGGGTTTGTGGCTTGGGGTCCACAATGAGGGTGTTGTTCTTTAAAGGGGTGGATAATGTAACACCCCTGGAAAAGTGAGACCTAAAAGGCTAAATGTTACTAACCATATCAACAAGGTGCACCATCATTTTTAGGAGCCTACCTGATTATAACTCCACAGTTAAGTGTGCTTGGCCAGGAGTAGTGATCAGGATGGGTGACCTTCTGGAATGTTTTCCTGCGTGTGTGAGAGAGAGGAAAAAAGCACACTGGAAAGGACATGTATTGGCCTGTGGGGACTATTGTTAGTCATATGACCTGTTCGTTCAAGTGGTTATGACCTAGGGTGGGGCCCACATGTCAGAATGAAAACTAGTGGGTGGGGCCTAGTTGTTACATTTGGTATCAGAAGTAGTACTCAACCGTAAGTGTGGTGCACAGCCTGGGTTGAGATGTTGGGCCCACAACGAGGACTTTGTGCTCTAAACGGATGGAGATTGTAACACCCCCAAATGATAAAGGGTAAAATGACTAAATGATATGATTCATGTCAACAAAGAGCACTTTTCTTTTTGGGAGCCTACCTGATCTGAACTCCACAATTAAGAATGCTTGGCCTCGATTAGTAATCAGGATGGGTAACCTTCTGGGATGTTTCCCAGGATGTGTGTGAGTGATGAAAAAACAAAATTAAAAAAACATGTGTTTTCCTGTGAGGACAGTCATTAGTCTGTTAAGTGACCTTATTGAGTAATAACCTATAGTGTGCTTTGAAGACAACCAAGGTATTACAGGAGACGCAAGGGGTTAAATGACAAGGTTTATGGCCTGGCGAAGCGGGTCCGGACACATTCCACCACAAAGCTGAACACCTTTCTTATTCCAAAATAACTAATTCAAAACACTCCTTAATTATTCCAAAAACAGACTTTTATATCATGGGTATCTCCCTTTGAAAATAAAACATGGCCCAAGCACTATATTCACCATTAAAACATCACACAATCCCTTAAGTAATTTTCTCCAAAGGTATCACCACATACTAATTCTAGTCAATGTTTGGAATTAAATTAAAACCCTCTATTTATGAACCATGTAGAGGTTAACACTTAACCTCCAACATATGAATTATTTCAAAACAAATACCTCTACCATTCGACATGGAAAACAAAGTCAAAACCCAATGCACCCATTTGAGACAATCTCAAAAAGTTTCATTGGTATTTTCATAAAATCATAACACATTAAAAATTCTAAATCCAAAGGATTGACCACACCATGGGTGAACATATGTCTTTTCGCAAAACACCATGGGTCCAATCGGATTGGCGGGAGGTCCAAGGTATCAGCCTAAAAAATAAATTTCATAATATCAAGGATGAAAACATATCACACATGGAATCTATGTAATATACCACAATTCACTTATATAACAATTATTAAGAATCTAGGTAATTCTCTTAAACTGCCTACCTCGTCATCAATTCCTTCAGAAAATTTTCCTAGCCTCAAGGACCATTCAAAGGTCTGTCCAAGTCGCGACCTAACTTTTCAACACCAAAAAAATCATCTCAGTCACAAAAGCTTTAACATCACACCAGAAAAGTACAATTAATTAATTAAAGAAATTATATATAATTAATTAACCATGAACCAACATCGCATAATTCTAAAAAACACAAAAGATAATCGTGTCACACTGAAACTGAAACCAACCACCACAATTGGAAAATGACCATAAACACATAGTTTGGGAAAAACCATAGGTATATGGATTTTTTGTAGAATCTATACGCATATTCTTTCAAAAATATGGTTATAGGTTGAAATTTAAAACCTATACCAACAGTTTTTTAAAAATAGTGGGAATATGGTTGGGTTGAAGACTGATAACCATTATTCTAAAAAAAATATTTATAGATTAATCCTATACCCAGGGTTCTAAAAGGACATGGGTATAGATTTCCTATGCAAGCATGAGAAAAAAATTCTGTGGGAACAAAAAAAATTCCTAGGAAAACCATTACCCATATTTGTCCTCCTACATCCACAATTTATAAAAAAAATATGAGTAAATAAATAATTTTATATGCATAAACATATTTAGGGAAGTGGTTAGGAACATTTTTTATGAAGAGGTCGTGTAGGGGTTGAATTTTCACAGAGGTTGTTTATAAATCATATAGGCATGGTTTGAGAATCGTGGGTATAAGTTTGTTGAAATGGTGGGAAATTTCTCCTAAACCTACTCCCATAGTTCATAACCATGGGAATAGAATTTTTTAAAACATGTGTATAGAGTAGAGATATACCGATTCCTACAATTTCCACAGTTTCTAAAACCTTAGGTAAAGACTATACCCATGATTTTAGGGGTTATACCATGGTTTTATGATGTGAGTATAGTTTAGTTTTCCAGTAGTGCACTCACAAAAGCACGACATAACCTGACCCCATTCCAGGAAAAAACAATAAGAGGTGACACCAATTTGAAAACTAATTAAATTAACAAATTTCGAGAAACCTAATATAATTAACCTTAGCCACATAAATTATTGAAATAGTAATTAATAATGTGCGGAATCCATCTTGGGACCCCATCTTCCAAATATGACTAAAATCCCCCTGAACAATTAATGATTCCAACACGGTCTGGTGGAATCAACAATAATAACCAAATAGTAAAACCACAATATTAGATTAGAACAAGAATATGGATATATGAAACCACATGAGGAGGATAAGTTAACTAAAAAACCAAATTATCTATATAAAAAATCCTCAAAAATCGATGGTGGGAGGAGGAGGAAGGGGTTACAGAGCCCCTAGATCGTGTGCCTAGATTAGTGGAGAAAGGGGGTTGAGAGGCTAAAAAATGAGGGGATATTCTAGAAAAATCCCTTTTTTATTAAAATATAGTCCCCCAAATCTTTTGTATGTATGTATTTCTAAATTGTGCGCCAATAGTTTTGTTGACTCTATTAATGGACTACCCATCTGTATGGTTTGGTGGCACGATTGGAAAAATCATGCACCAACCATGCACACTCCTACTATCCAACACTGAATCCACATAAAGTAAGTCTATATGGTATGAAAACCATTTACTAAACATGTTTTCAGAACTATCTCCCATCTACAACATGGCATAGGATTTTGTATAAAACCATGTTCAGTGCAAGCTCCATGGCTCAGAACCTCCTCATCCACAAAATATTTCTAGTTTTTAGTCACATGATTTACTAGAAAATATTATTAGACATTGAATATATGTTGTGCCCAGTTAAAAAGGAACCTAAAACATTTTAATTAATGAGGTGGCACATGGTTTCTCTAAAACTATTCACACCAAACTGTGATACCTCAAAATAAATCATTAAAACTCCTAAACATTAATGGAAACCTCCAAAGCTAAAAAAATCCCAAGATACCACACAATTATTATTACCCACCTAATAAAACCTTTATGAGACATTCCAACTGTCAATGAACTATTCCATGTACTGATTCAATATTCAACCTCTCAGGTGATGATATTAAAATTCTTTCGGAAATTTTTAATTCATTTGGTTGTGGGATCTTACATATGTAAACCTAGTTGTGTTTATCCATGTTCATTACTCCTTTCAGGGACATATTTTTTTTATCTATGTTCACATATCTATGTATTGTACTAATTGTGTTATGAAATGTTCATAACTCTATGTTATAAACTAAATACATTTCTTTATCCCCATCAAACTATGCTTAATCATAATTGGATTTATATTTATTCAGAAAACTATTCGTGGGATATTTATATTTATATATGATCATGACTCTGTGTTTGGAAATGATTGAGTTTATCTATGTTCTTAATTATTCAGCTTTCCTATGCTTGTGTTTGTGACACATTCTTATGTTATTCTCCATGGATACTGATTACTATTTCAGGCTATCTTATTCTGATTCCATGGTATATATTATATTTCATTAATGATACATTTGTGTTTATATGTCCACATATCATTCCTTATAGATAAAAATTAATATTACATCTTCTTTTTAGTCATATATTTATCTGATGTTCATGTTTTCTTATATATTTTTGATACTATCTCTTTATGGCTCATTAATTGTTTTTTCTCTTACTAAGAATTTTATCTCATTCCTACCTATGACACTCATTTGTCTAGGGAATTAAATATATGAATATATTTAAATGGTGTCTATATGGAGGGAATTTCATGTTCGACAATGAATAAATAATTCATAATGAGTCGTCAAATTATTCACCCTCCAAAGACATTGAACCATTGGGTTTTGGGAATATATCTTTTATATTCGTGATCTAATTTTTAAATTATAGAATTTTTTTAAAAATATATGTATTATTTTATTAGTTCATTATAGTGGGTATCATATTTGAGTTAATTAATTTTATAGGATAAGTTAATAAGATTAATAAAACCCATCCTAAAGAAGCCTATGTTAAATTGAATGTATCATAACCTAAAATAAAGGTGTCAAAAAGTAATACAACCTATGTTTTTTATTTTTATATAGTTATTTTAACAGATTCTATTAATATATAGAACATGTTATAAAGTTCTATTATAGTAAATGGATGGAATTAGGTGGAACTAAATTAAAAATATGTATGGTGGAAATTTTTTTGATGATCAGAATTAGAAAGAAAACGGCTTGGGATAGGAGGTGAAAACATTAATTTAAATCATATCACTGGTTATAATTCATAATATGAAATATATTGATCTCCCAAACACACAAAAGAATTAGAATATTTATATATATAATTTTATACATCAACGACTACCAATATTTAGTTGATCTTTTAGTCCCCTAATTTATAAGCAATGGATTAAATTTATTGAAAAGATATTTTCTATTCATCAATTATAAAAATATGATAAATTAATATCTGTTTTTATTGATTCTAGTAATAATCAATCAAATTTTAAAAATTGATAATGAAAAAAAGAAAAAAATAGGCAACTCTACAGAAAGGGTTAAGATTAATAAGACCTTTTTCACCAATTTTATTCTTTTAACTATTGAACTACTATGGAGGGATAATTCATTAATTTAAATAAAATAGAGCATGTTTCTATTGATATAAAATAACCATTCATTTTATTACACATTAATACACAATTTATTATATAACATTAAAACTAATACTATCTAATGTATTGGAAAGATTAGTTTCATTGGTAATTAGGTACACTACAATGAACTATAAATAGGAAAAACTAAATATTTATTGAAAACATCCTTAACATGCTCACACATAAAACTATATGGGTTATCCTAGGGACAAAAAATTGAAAGGGGTGATCTATAAAGCCCAGAAATAGAATAAACAAGGAAAAAATGAATATATTAATACTTTTTAGATACTAGTATTAACAATGGGGCATAAAAATAGTACGAATCATTAAAATGAGCCACAAGATATGATATAACATGATAATCATAATGGCATCATGGGAAACATGGAAACAGCTTAAAACAATGGATCATAAACATAGGTCAATGATAAATTCCAAGAAATCATGATGGAAAAAGTCCCATAAAATAATCTGGTTCACTCATGTCCCAACATGACATCTCATGAGGCTAAACATTACCCAATGCATGAGAGAACTATATAATTTTGAGATCACCTATCACATTCCATTCATTCTCTTTCTTAAGTGTTCCACATAGATCATAAAACATGGATTCCTTCATGAATATATTTTAATCCAAATAAATGAGAGTTGAAAAAATGAAAGTACGTCCCATGTCAACTAATTATAACTATATAGGTTATGAACTTTAAAGGAAATTGGTATAGTATTTATTACATTATTGTTTGGGCATGGAAAATCGTTGTGAAATTTGGGCAGCATAACAACATAGCTTATAAATTCTTGAAATTGCTAGATGAGAGTAAACATGGTCCCCAAACATTTTTACATCAAATAGAAAACAGTATGGACATGGAAATTGATATCCCGACATTATTAATTATAAATATAAGTTATAAGATAATAAATAAACATGAATAAAGAAGAGAAGGTGAGGATCAATTACTTTAGTGTGTGACTCCAAATGATTGGGAGGATCTTATTATGAACTTTGGGGCACCTTGTTAGGACTCTGGAGAGGTGAGGGAATAGTGAGGACATTCTACAAGGTTATTTTGTGAAGAGAAATTTGATATTTGGTTGTTTTATATTTGAAATGAGTGGGGAATTTTGAATTAATTTTAAAATTTATTATGTGGAATATATATAATATAATGAAAAATCACAAACCTATTGATAATTTTTACCATGGTTTATTCCAAAGTGTAGTGGTTTTAAATATTTTATACATACAGGTCCAATCTTAATAAAATAATACCCTAGCCTGTGTGGAAGTGATTTATACTCTTAAAAAAATATTTAGAAACACTAAAATATAATAATGGGTTTGGGGGTTTCATAATGTCCTTATAAAATAAATGAAATATATATAAAATCTAATTATTTTAAATGGAAAACATATATTCATTCATAGACACCCTATATAGTATTTGTTACATAACTTTTGTGTCATTATGACTTCATAAAATAGAAAATATATTTACATGATATTTAATTTTAAACTGAAAATTTGATTATATTAGAAAATAATTAAAAATTCGTTGTCGAATAATTTTTACCTTTGGATTTGAAAATTGATGTACATTTTATCAAAACATTTTTCTAAATATGTGAATTTTTACTTTTAAAATAAAATAAACATTTATTTATTAATTATGTTTTTTGGACAACAACAATTTTCAAACCCTTATAAAAATTATATTTGACTTCATAGAAATTATATGATCATTTGTATTTAAAAAAAAATTATTTCATATTTTCTTTTGAAAAATATTATTTATTTTATAAATAGATTATTTTACTAAAATAAATTATTTAATTGAACTTGAATATTACATAAAAATAAATTTTTTTGTAGTAAAATATCAACACCCTATATAAAGTATGAAATGAAAAAAATATGAAGATTATTATGTTGAAAATATAATATACATATTCATAAAAATATGACCCTAATACATATCCATTAAATACACTTGTAACCTCTCTAAGGGTAAAGTGAGTGATGGTGAGACTTTAATGGGGTGGATCGACATACATGGTTTCGGTTGTGATCTTGATGAGATTGAAATTGTCCCATAAAATATTCTTCTCATGCTAAAGTAGTGGGATATCAGCTTGGTATTGTTCATGGTAAAATCCAGGTGTTTCTTCCTCCCTTGGAAGATTTGACTAATGAGATTAATAGGGTACGATTTGACTGGTGGAGGCCATCACTTCATTTTTCTGTGTCTATTGCATTTGTTAAAACAGACATTGACACTAATCCTAAGATCACTAATCAACAGTAATATTATCATTTATAATTCTTCTTAATCGTACATTAAATACAATAGGATATAATTAAATAAAATAAGTGCATTAGATTTCTATATCCACAATACATACTAAGATATTTCATTTAATTCATAAGGAGAATTTTATTTATAAAAGTTCAAGTCAATACAGTCTTCCACCCATCAATATTTTAAACTCAGAAATTTTAATTTCCCAAATGAAAATAGATTTGGTAAAATTTTCTTCATCACTTCCTCTAGTTCCCAAATCCTTTCTTCAAACTCTTAAATTCTCCACCATACTTGACAAGGTGCACTATCCTATTTCATAGAACTTTGTCTCAACAATCTATGATTTTCACAGCCTTATCTTCATGGGAATGATCATTCTCCAAAAATACCACCAGTGGATAGAATACATGTCAGGGGTATGGTATGTAATTCCTCAATAGAAATAAATTTAATATGTCATGTATATGAGATAGTGTAGGATGGGGTGCTTTTTAATAGGGCACTACTCAAATGTGATTAAATATTTCAATGTGGCTGATGTATCTTGTATTAATCATTCCCATATTCAAATATCTCATGACATTATTCCATCAACTTATGGGAGTAATATTATGTATCCTATATAAAACATTTGTAATTTTCCATGATTTTCATCCTAGATCTTATTTCGACTCTGAGTGACCTTGATGTGATACTTAATGGTCACAACCTTTTCCACCATTTCCTCATACATTTCGGGGCCAAGTAGTTTTTGTTCCCCAACATCATACTACCAAGTAGGTGTTCTATACAATTTCCCATAAAGGGATCCATAGGGATCCATTTGGATGCTTTAGTGGAATCTAGTATTGTACGATAACCTGTCTAGAGAAGGATGTTGATCCCATCCAACTTTGAAATCAATTGGGAATGCTCTCAACATATCCTCATGTTTTTGGATAGTCTTCTCAGATTGTCCATCTGTTTGAGGGTGATATGACAATCTATAGTTTAACATAGTATTTTGTGCATATTAGAGACTCTTCTATATATTTTTTGAAAATATAGGATATCGATCAGATACAGTCGATAGTGGTGTTCCTTCCAGCCTCACCAGTTTACTAATTTATGTACTTGGAAGTTTTTCAAGAGAGAATTCCTACCAAATCTCAATTAAGTGTATATTATTTGTAATATTATCCACCAAAACATAGATAGTATTATTCCTTCTTAACATATTTTGAAGACTAGTGACAATTCCAATAGTGATAGTTTCTCATTTCCATGTTTGTATGCGTAATGATTTCATCATCCCCTTAGTTTTTCCCTGTCCACATTCACATACTGGCATATAAGACATTAAGATATATATTTTGTGATTTCCCTCTTCATATTGTGACACTAATAGTTCTCTTTGAGATCTCGATATATATTCTTTTCATCCAGTAGGGATATGAAATGTCGAACTATGTGCATAATTCAACAAATCCTTTAACTCTGGATTTGATGCACACATAACAATGACCTAAATCATACAACTCCTTCTTCATTAACATTGAACTCTGAGAACTTCCCCTGAAATTTTTTTTCCCATTTCTTTTTAATTATAATATCATATCATTGATAAACATTACTCCTCATCAAAATGGATGGTTGATAAATTGTTTGTGAAATAATTGATGACGTCCCTTCCATTGTGATTCCCATGCCTATCCAATCCAAATCTAAGAAGACCAAATCCCTCTGAATTCCCATAAAAGATAGAATTGTTAGACCATGCATACATAGAGTTATCAAAACATCATTCTCATTCCTAGGATGGTATTGGATTCATTAGTGATATTCCTTAATCATCTTTAACAATATTTGTTTGTTTTTATTCAGATATTTCTATATGAATGCACACTCTTGACTTTTTTAAGCTGTATAAATTTCACAATTATCCACAAAGAGAAAATTACACCATATTTTCAAAGTGAATACCACTAAATCCAATTATAGATCATGTGTTTAATATTTCTGTTCATGAAGATTCAACTTTCTTGAAGAATAGCTTCTCACTTTTCCATGCTGCATTAATACACCCAATAACTTCTTTCAAACATCATTGACTGCCATGAAACGTTCTCTACTTGTGGGCAGTGGTAGTACAGGTGTAGTTCTAAGCCTTCTTTTCAACTCCTTAAAGCTCTATTAACATTAACAATTCCACAAAAATTCACTCCCTTCTAACATATCTATGTTACTTGGATTGACAATCATGAGAAATTTCTCAAAATTCAATAATATTACCCAACTAAACCAAGGAAACTATGAATATCTATCATAGTCATTTTCCTTATCCAGCCATTATTTTTTTTGAATGGTCCATATATACCCTATTTCTTATGATTATATTCCACAGGAATGATACTTTTTTCAATCAGAACTAATATTTTCTATATGTGGAATTAAGCATCCCCTTTTGTTTGTTCTTTATCACAGTCCTCAGATGATCCCCATTATCCTCCTTGCATTTGGAGTATATTATAATTTCATATATAAACACTAAAAAATTTTGGTATTGACTAATGACTCTATTTATTATTTCCATGAATAATTTTGGAAAATTACTGATTCTGAATGGTATTACTATGAACTCATAGTGTGTGTACCTTGTAAGGAAAGTGGTCTTTGGGATATCCTCCTTCCTCTCTCAAACATGGAAATAACCTGACCAAAGATCCAACTTCAATAAGTATTATTTTCAGTTTATATGATCAAACAATTCATCAAATCATGGAATAGGAAATGTTTTCATTATTATGATCTTGTTGGGATCGTGATAATCAATTAAAATATATTTTGACCTATCCTAATTCATGATATAGAGGACTTGTGCACCCCATAGTAAAGCACTTAAGTATATGAACACTTTATTCAGAATATACTATAATTGTTTCTACATATCCTCAATTTCCAAAATATCTATTCTATATGATGTCTTGAATAATAGTATTTCCCCAAGTATAAGATCGATTGAAAATTCAACCCATTAGCTAGGAGGAATAAAAGAAAATTATTCAGCAAACACAAGACCTTATTTCCCACCAATGGTAATTTTATGAAGGATGATTCATTCCATATAATCAATCATTTGAGCTATATATTATTACTTATATAAAAATAATATCAATTCTTGAGATGTTTGTGAAAAAGAAGATTCATCCTCCTCCCTGCACTTGTATAGAATCAGGTGTTGATTCCTTCTATGGAGAGTGATTTCTTTCTTTATGCAATATATGTTTTCTCTAGACAGAGAAAGATAATCCATACATATAATTGAACAAGTTCTTACAAAGGGGGTATTAAAATTTTCTCAAGGAATATTAGACCTCATGTTAATATAAATTGATATATATACTTGGGAAGTTATTATTTCACTATTTTCCAATTTCACCAACAGTTCTAATTCTCTGATTTGTGGTGGTGTTTGAATAATTATACTGAATAGTCCTGATATGAAAGGAATGTATAGAAATAGAAAAAAAGTACATTTTATATTCTTGAATGAATAACATCATACCAGTCACCATATCGTTGTCAGGATCCACCTCAATGGTTGTGAGGGAAAAAGCTTTCCCTTGCTTCCTTGAAGATTATTCGATGTCTTTGAATACCCTTATCAGAGTGCATTGTATTTCAATGTATCCAAGTTCCATGGATTTATATCAATTAAAATGTGCTAAGGGTTTACTAGAGAATTCCATTTCTCCCTCTCATTGGTGGGTTTCTCCTATCAATAATTTCAAACTAGGTTCCATTACTTCTCTCCCCTAAAGCATTTCCTCTCCCACCATATAAAATTTATATTGTGCTTCATTCTGCACTTCTAACATGTGGGATGTAAAAATTTATTAGAACCTTTAGATTTCTCCATCGGACAACCCTGATTAAACTCTATATTCTACTTCTTATCCTCATGATACCATTGAGATTCTATGAACTCCATTCTGATTTTGAGGGAACATCAGAAAAATTTCCCATAGATATGAAAATCTAGTATTGCCACCTATTTTTGTAGCTAGGTTATAGCCCACCAAATAACCAGATAGACATGTATTTGGGGGGGGGGGCTAACGACAAAGATAGAGGCGTATCGTGAAATTATTGTTATGTTTCCATCATACGCCCTGATAGATGCAATATCTTTTCTTCTTGAGGTAATGGAAATATCATTCTATTTTATATTTGGGGGTGTGAGGAAAATATTTATCAAAAAACGTTTTCAGAAATTCCTTACACCTAATTGCTTTGATTTCTTCCTCAGTCTTCATATTAATGGTCAATTCCCACCACTAATCATATTCTCCCTCCTTTCGATAAATACCAAATATAAAATTCTCATTCTAAGAACATTGATGGATGGAGAAGATTTTCTCAAAGGAGAAGATCATTTGTTCCATGATTAAGGGATTAGATGTTACTTTAAATATTAGTGGCCTTTTTTTACATAAAGCGCTCTATTGAAACTTTCTCTTTCTTAGGGGGATTTAGGTTCCCTTCCTTATCTAGGTTTTTATTAATATCCAATGTTAGATGAGATAATATCATTACAATGTTTTTTATTCCCACTCCAATCTGGTTGGGAATATCATTGGGGGTAGTCCACACATTTCTCGTCACATTGATTGTTTACCATATTCCTTCTAATTAAAGCCCTTATCTTGAATAAAGGTAAAATTCGGGATGATTATTTTTAAACTATTAAATTCATAGGATGGAATCCAAGAAATTAATGGGATAAAAAATAAATTACCTATATTTTCTTCACATATGAATTTATCGGTATCAATCTATGTTATTCATTATCTATTTTCTGACATATATTATTATGGGTATTTTTTCCATTAATAATGGTTCATAATGAGTTTATGAATTTACTAATTCATATCCTTGAAGAGTGTAAAACTAGTTATGCATTAAATCCCATTTTCGTTCACTAGTTCGCAATTGTGTATAGCTCAATACATTGTTTTTGGGTTCTACTTATATGTATATATATTCAAGACCCACATCCACTTAAATTATTGAGACTGGGATGTATTATTTTGATAAGATAATTACACTATACATAGAAAAATCTGAGTATGTTTTCTTGTACATAGTATTATTTCTATTTTTTCACTACAGTTTTCTAATCCTAATCTCCCAAAAATTCCTTAAATACCTAATATAACAGCCCTTCTCTTTATTCAACATTAATACCTTATTTATTAAATAATTTTAAACTTAATAAAACCTGAGATATCAATAATTCTAGTATATTTGTGAATTAGGTACATTACATAAAAAACATAAATTATAAAAACTTCATCTCTGTTGAAAAATTATTTAACATGAATGAACTTAAAACTACATGAGACAACATGGAGACTTACATAAGAAATGGGTTATCTTTAAAGACGAGTATGTCAATAAACAAGGAATAAAAGGAACACAATAACAAATGATAGATAATTGGTATATCAATGTGGAATGAAAAGAGTAGGAATCCTAGACATGATCAATGGGACATGATATAACATGTTAATCATAAAGGCAACATTGGATATGTGGCAACAATTTAAAATTTTACATAATAAACATAGGTCAAGGATAACTACCAAGGAAACAAGATAGAAAAAGACCCAAAATGGAATTAGGATCACTCTAATGCCAACATAATATCAAATGATTCTAAAAATTATCCAATGAATTAGAGCATTATATTTCGGAGTTCACCCATTACATTCATTACATTCTCATGCTTAAGTGTGCCATATAGAATATACCAGAGGGACACATTCATCATCATATTTTTTTCTAAGATCAAGGAGCATGGAATACATAAATTTATGTTGCATGTTAAAAATGTATGTATTTGTTATTATGAAACCCTTGATAGGAATTTATTATGATATTCACTATATAATTGTATTGGCATGGAAAATCACAGTCAAATTTCGACCTCATAACAGTGTCACTTAAAAAATTTATAAAATTGTTCGATAAGAGAGACAATGGTATGTCATCATTTTGAAATCAAATAGGATGTAATTGTGATATGTAAATACATATCCAAACATTAGAAATTTTAAATATAATTCATTATATAATAAATAAATGTAAATAAATAAGAGAAGGTAAGGATCACTTACTTGAGTGTGTGACTCTAAATGCTTAGGAGGAGATTATTAAGAGTTTTGGGAACCATGGGTGGAAAAAAGAGTCTGGATGGAAGATTTTGGACATGATCCAACGATTTATAGTGGTGATAAATAGGATTTGGAGGGTTTATATAGTAAATGAGTGGATAATTCTTCATTATTTGTCAAATTTGGGTTTTGGACTCCATAAAATAAAATAAAAAAAACCAAAAACCATATCATCGTCTTTTCTAATGGTTTCAAAAGAATGGGGGTGGATTAAATTATTTTATCCATCCCAAGTAAGAACACAATAAATTAATACCCTTACTAATGTGTTAGTGATTCGTACTGTTATAGAAATGATTTTAAAACATTCAAACATATTAATGGGTTTGAAGGATTCATAATCGATTTATACAAAAATAAAATAAACATAAAATCATATTATTTTAAAGGTAAAACATATATTCGGTCATGGATACCATTTATAGTATTTATTACAACACTTTTGTTTCATTAGGATGTCATAAGACACACTATATATTTATACGTTATTTAATTTTTAGATGAAAAAACGACTGTCTCATAAAATTATGAAAAATTACCATCAGATAATTCCAACATTCTGATTCAAAAAAAAATATTAATATTATAAAAATAATCTTCACAGAATATTTATTTCCGCTTTTAAAATAAAAAAAGAAATTTATTGAGAAATGCTGTGTTTTTTTTACAATAACAGTTTCCGAACCCTATTAAATTTATAATTGGCTTCATAGAAATCATATGATAATTTTCTTAATAAATATTATTTAAAAATAATATTTCAATAAAATATTATTTATTTCAAATATCCAATAAATCATCGAAAAAATCCTTAATTGAATTTTATAATTACCAAAAAACCACATTGTGATTTGTTGTATAAAAATAGAAATCATTTATAAAAAAATATTTCGAATAAAATATGAAAATTATTATATTGAAAAGAAAATATTTATATTAATATTATAATGGTCTTCATACAAATCCCTTTAATACACCATCAAATTCCATAAGGGTAATGTGAGTGATGTTGAGACTTTCATGGGGTGGTTCAGCAAACATGGTTTGGTCTGTGATCTTGATGAGATTTAAAATATCCTATAAATAGTTTTTCTCGTGATTAAGTTGTTGGATATCATCTTGGAATTGTTCTAGGGTATATCCCAGTTATGTTATCACCCTCAAAAGATCTGAGAAATGGGATTCAAGGGGTACAATCCTTCGGGTCAAGGCCGCCACTTCCTTTATCTAAGTCAGTTAGATTTGTTAAAACCCTATATTTATACTAATCATTTGATCATTTTTAGAATGATCTATCTTCAATGGTTATGATTCTTAATATTCAATGAATCATTAGAGGATATGATAATAATAAAAAGTTTATGTGTTTTCTATAACCATAATATACAATAATGCATTTAACTTAAATGATAAGGGGAACTTTATTTATAAATGTTTAATTCATTAAATTAATTTATTGATTAAAACATTGAGATACTTTAAAGGTATACCTACAATTTTTTTATTCACCCTAAAATTTAGAACTGTCATTTTCATAGTGACATAAAACCAAGTCTCCCAAAGGCAATATCCATAGGGATATTTTATATCTATGAATAAATTTCCGGATGTGAACTTAATGAGGCATTGAAAATTGTTTACCCTTATTTATTTAAGGAAAATAAAAGGAAAATGGAGTTTTATGGAATATATAATGAGAAATCATATGGATGATTGAAAATCCAAATATTTATCTACTAGAAAATGATGGAGAGAGTAGCCGGCAAATTTCTATAAATGAATGATTTATTGCATTAAGTGAAGAACTGTTGGGAATTGTGTTCAAAACACTCTAAGTGAGTAATGGAAGAAATCAATACAATAGAGAGGTAAATTATAACCTAATGTATAGTATAAACTATAGTTCTTTAATTATAAGGATTATTATTATTATGAAATTTTGTGCAGAAATCCAAGTGTTAGGGATGAAAATCAATGTTAGTCACCTCCTAATATGAGTGGGAAAGGGAAAGTATATGAAATGAAAACTGCTAAAGTGTTACATGAAATTAATTAGTTATATAAAGTTTAATAAGAGTATAAAATCACCATCCTACTGGATAGGAATATAATTATTAGCGAAAAATAATTTGGGTATGATAATGGAATCCAAATTATAAAACTCTTATTTGATATAAGATTATGGGAGTGTGATTCATATTAAAAATATAATTATCCTTTTAATAAAATTTGATGTTATTTTCCTCATCGATCAGATCCCTAGATATATATACGATTTTAGTTTCTAAGATAGAGAAATAATATTCCATATCCCAAATCAACTCAAGATCATATTTTAGTGCAATGTTGACTATGAACATCCTGTGGAAATTAATTCTATTATAAGGGTATAAATAACATATCTTGTGGGTAAATAGCTTAAATTGTTGGAAAAACTCAAAATTCAGGATATGCTGATTGTGAATGAATACATTGATTTTTTCGGAAGAGTTTATTGGTCAAACCAAAGATCTTTTCATGGATTTTTCTATAGAACTCAAACCTGGGGCTATTATAATATCAAATAAAAATTATACAATGGCCCTAATTGAATTCGAATTATTGAAAAATAAACTCTAAAAGAATCTTGAAAAGGGTTTTTATACCCTGGTTCTTCAGCAAGTGGTCCCCATATATTCATTTACAATAAGATGCAATGATCATTGCATCTTGATATTGATTATCATGAACTTAATAGGATCATAATTAAGAAAAATTATCCACTACTCCATAATGACTACAAATTTTCTTAACTTCAAGGTGATTAATAAATATAAAACATTTAAATTTTATATGTATATCATTTATTAAGGGTGAAAAGACTAAAATTACATAAGCTAGTTTTTCATAACAATTTAGATATTAGGTATGCTTAGTGGTGTCATTCATAGTTACAAATTTTTATGTTATCATTGGAAATCTAGTGAATAGAAACTTTAAAAATTGCATTGATAAATTTATAGTATTGTTTAAGAAGATATTATAATATATTATAAAATAAATAAGAACATTATTATCATTTGAGTATTGTGATAAAGACCCTGATATATGAAATAATATAGGTAAAAAAGAATTTAATGTGAATTATGGATATATAAATTATCATTAATGGGTCATATAATCTAAATAATGGTAATATTTATTATTCCCTCAAACATAGAGGTTATTGAACAATGTCTAAGACCAACATTAGAAAAATATACAAAGAGTTTTCTTCGATAGGTTTGAATCTATTAATGCATTTTTAGAAATTTTTCATAATTTTCAAATCCACTAACCAATTTTACACAGAAGGAAGTAAATTTTATCTATATTTTTGAATGTGATGTTAGAGTCTATGAACATAAATAAGTTTCATCATTTCACCTATACTCATGTTTAATTGTAGAGGATGGGGGGTATTGATATGCAATTATGTAATAGAAAATTACGTGTGATGTTGCCTTATTGGGAATAAAATAGTGGTAGATTATACCTCAGTTCAATTAAATGTAAATAAGAAAAATTACCCAACACCTGAACTATATGTATTATGGGTAATATTTTCATTATAGATAAGAAGGTATATTTCACAAAAATACATGGGACTAATTAAAATATAAACGTGAGAATATTATGATGGAAAATATTATTTTATTAAAATTAATCATAATATTAAAGTTTATATCTCATTATATATCATGTCATGACATGTTAAGAATACCGTCATTTACTTTCATAAATGATATAAATTTAAATTTTTGGGAAAATTTTTATTTATGAAAGTGAGAATATAACATTCCAAAATTAAGTGTTAATTTTAATTTCCTCTTATACATTTTATTAATTATAATAAATCAATATGTATATAGGAAATAAATTTGAAAACAATTGAATAAAATTAAATTTTTTTATTCAATCCTAATGGATTACTACAAAAAAATATACATTAAACCATATATTGTATTCCATGGATTATTACATTCCATGGATGATTAGTTCTTTTACATTTTCATACATTAAAATAAGATAATAAATTGAAAATTTTTATGTATTTAAAAATTTTAAATCCTCTAGATCATCTTCACACATGATAATATTCATTAATATAACTAAACCTACAACAAAAAAACATCATGAATGGATAATGGATTTTTGAATATCCAAATTTAAAATTCGATTAATGAGAATTATTATTTGAAAATTTATAATAGAATGAATTATAGAATGTAATAGGGGTAATATAGTTACTTGAACATTATTAAATTTCACACAGTAATTGGACATTCATATGTTAAAAAATATAATTTTTCATTAAATATATATTAATTGATATAAAATAAGTGGTTTAATAGAAACAAAATTTCCCATTTAAATTCAGAAAAAAACCGTTGACTGTAAAGAAGTTGTTTCCATGATTTTTTATTTTTCATTTTCTTAATTAGAAATTATTACTAAAAAATCAATAAAATAAAACATGTAATTAAGTGATTATACTGAATACTAATTTAATTTTTCATAACAAAATAAAATTGTTTTGTTTTGAGATCATTTTTTAATCAAATGTATTTTAATTTCTCAAATATGGATTAATAAAGTTAATAAAATTTATTTTTTATATAAAAAAATTAATGTATAAATCATCTAATAATTGTAAAACGTCAATTAATAATAATAAATACATTTAAATATATAAAAATTTATTTTTCTAAAAAACAAATTTCATGTATTATGCATTTTATTGTAGGAAAACTAATTATATCAAAGTTTAAGAATGATTTTCTTACAATTAAAATTTGATAAGTATATAAGAATGGATTATTTTTTATTTAATTATTAATGTATATGAAATCATATTAAGAAAACTTAATGTGTAAAATTTCATTTCATTACAAAAACTATTTTTTAAATATAACGTTTTTTTAAAGTTAAACATAAATTTCTCATATATATTTATTTAATTTGATTAATAGGAGTCCAAATTTGGAATCATATTAAAAAAATTAGATGATTTGACTCATCTTATACTTTTATTAAAAATAATAATTACAATGGTATATAATTCAATTATGGTAAAAATGTTAAAATTGACATTGCTCAAAATTTTGATCCTTAAAATTATATAGACCCATTATATATAAAAATTTTAAGGTTTAGTATTCAATAATACATCTCAAAAAAACCTTTCCAACTAAATTACTTTACATCCTTGTGATTCTATATCAACCTATAATCTAACTCATGTTTCCAATGAAATATCTCCCATTTTCACATATAAAAGAGCTATTTTACACACACTCCATACCAAAATATATGTTTCTTTTTTATTTAATTATTTATTCAATTATATATTGTAAATTATTATCCAATTTAGGGTATCCATTGTAATAATAAGTAGTCCAAATCCCTTCATTATGAAGGAATGCATTCTAAGTATCGATTTCATCAATATAGGTGATGCATTCATCAATATTCACTCCATTTAATTTATCAACTCCACTCTTCTAAAATATAATTATAAAAAATAATTATGTTAAAAACTCATTTTAATTTATACAAATTATATTATTATAACATAACTCTTTTTCATTACTCATTCATTATATATAATATGTCTTTTATGGTACTTTTCTACCACCAACATGAACTAAGATATATTTTTAAAATCATGAATGATTAACATTAAATAAATATTAGTAATATGATTTTTTTCGAATAATGAATAACTTGCCAATAGGAAAAGTCTCATTTGTTGAATAAAATCATGGTCACAAAATCATACATGGATATTTTTTACAATAATCATTTTTCTAGAAAGGAATAACTTCACAAAGACACTTATTCCACATTATATAACCAAGAAAAATATATCATTTTTTATAAATCCCATCATAAAGATCATCTTCCTCACTGTATATATATATATATGTGGTAATATAATTCATGGATGAAATCACAACAAAATAGTTTCTCCATTTTTCAGTCTATTTTCATGATAAGTAAATGATTCTATTTTTAACAGTTTATCCATCAAATCCATATTTTTTATTTTCTAAAAACACTTTTAATGGAAAAGTCTGAACCTTTACAAAATTCCAGCCACATTAAACATTCCAGAGATTTAAAACCATCACTACCCACCAACTTCAATATTCAGAAACAAACACGACATCAAGCAAAAATATAATTTCAAAATACATATAGAAGCTGTCACGTGCCTACCTAAGTTGGTCCATGGAAAAACCATCCTCCACCATCAACGCCGACCATGACTCTACAATTCCGCCAAACGAAACAGCCATTTCAAATTTTGAATTTTGAAAGACAGCAACCCCATAATCACGCCTCGGTCACCGTCATCTCGGGATGCACATATGACACTTAAGACATCGTCCAAACACGCCTCAGTCGCTATCACCACCAGAAACCGTCTGCCGTCGGAGCCAAACCATCATTTCTATCATTCTCGATGTTCTTCATCACACCTATATGCCGGAAAAAAAAATTCGTTAGAGCCGATCTGTGCTACTCCACAGCCACTCCAGAAATCATCATCAATGTCGCTGTTTACCGTCATCGTCGACAAATACACAGAAAAAACTGAAAGACCCCAATCCATATAACCGAAGGTAACCTTCATAATCCCGGGCCCAACAAAGATGAAACCACCACAAGTCGCAAGACTGCTCGAACTCACATCCCAAAGCACTGGGGGGACCACCGTGAAACTCCGCCTCAGAGCGGGTGGTGGAGACCTAGAGCTAGAGTAGAGAAACCGGCGCTTGAGGACCCAGATAGAGCTCATCTGCAAGAACCCCCAAAAATAGACCCAAAATCGAATCCAAAGCACCCAAAATAGAAAAAAGAACACCCAAAAACAAGAATGATCCCTAAATATAATAATAGATAAAGGTGGATTCAATCCTAAGGAAAGCCATAACTGAGACAAAGGATGGAAAATCAGGGGCTAAAACCATAAAAGTGAAGTCAAAACGCCGGGAGAACCCAAAACCACCATGCCTCTTCCCAAAACCTCTAAGTATCTAATGCTCAGATCCGACCAGGAGGAGAGCATTGGAACATGAGGTCAGAGAATGGAACATCGACCTAGGGTAATATCAAAGCGCCTCCACCGAAAAAAATTTGAATAGCGAGACCCAGGAGAAATCTGAAGCGGACCGGCCGCAGAAGGAAGTCGAAGAATGAACCCTAAGAGAAGCGATGGAATATGATTGTTTCAACTCAATTATTTCTTAAAAACTACACTATATCTAGAAGGACTTGGTTTACCTCTTTATGAACCATATGGGTTACATTTTATAAACCCAAAATAGAGGAATCCAAATTATATTCAATTTTCCAAAAGTGGTTAAATAGTTACCTCAAAATGAAAAATGCTTCAGTACGAAAAAAATCATGAATTGAGTAATCACTATAACCATTATAGCCATAATTTTCATATTTCACAACAAATAGAATATGGTAAAAATTCGATTTAACCATAAAGGTAGTTCCCCCATGAAAAACTGTATACCAGATTCTCCAAATATAATAAATATTCTATAGTATGTCTATTATAAATAGGTTGTGCGGTGGTTCGGAAAGAGGTAGAGAGATATAAGAAAGCTGCTGGTCCCAAATATTATATTTGGTGGGAATAATATTTTCAAAATAATCCTTAATTTTGGTCTGCATAGCAGAGGTAGTATCACATTCGATTAAAATTTCATAAATATACTCTCTATGCGAATGAAATAGGACACATCTTGAAGAAATACTATTACCAACACCCTATAGAAAATCATTTGTACACATCCTATAGTGCATGATTGTCCACAAAATAAAAAATATAGATGGAATAATTAAGTGTTGGATCAATGTCTAAGCCAAGTTATTCGAATTCCCTTCATTAGTCTCTTATTAAAAAACATTGTATGAAAGCCTCCAATTTGAGGTAGATTTCCAAAAAATGTATCATCACCATTCATGAAATCATAGTTTTAAACCATCTCCTTAAAATCAATAAGAAGCACATCTAGTGGAATTTACAATTTATCTTTGATTGATAAACTTGTATCAAAAGGGATATCATTAGAGAAAATATAATTTAATTGAGTTGAACCAGTACAATTAACCAGAAAAAATTAAGGATTAATATCTTCAGACTAACTAGTGAGAATTAATAGAGATTATGAAAAAAGAGTATTTAAGAGTAGGACACATAGAAGTATCCATGTAATTTAAATTCCTAGCTTTAGGCTAGTTTAAAAATATGGATCATAAAAAATATGGAATCTAACTTCTCATTAATATGTTACCATATTATGTTATCATGTAGAGAATCATTTTGTTTTTTGGATTTTTAATACCAATCCCCCCGTAATCAATTTTATTATAGCATTGATTCTAAGTAATAGTCACAAGTTTTGTATGAAAAATGCTTCAACTCCAGATAATGTATTAAATGGTTTTATTTATACACTTAATAAGTGACACCAACCATTTATAAAATGTATTAAAAAAATTTCAATACAATCATATAATTGAAAAGGATAACCCTTGTAGCCATTGAGTGTGTCTTTACCTTCCATGAAGCCATCTAATTTTTTGAATGATTGGAAATTCGCTAGAAATTTCCAACTTTTTGTTTCCCTAAAACATAGGCAGACAAATATTAGTTAATGTAAACACAAAATCTAAAGTTCCATTCTCACCAATGATGCAAAATTTTCTTACTATAGTGACCTTATTACAAAAAATTAAAAATTATTTACTCCAAATTATCTCTTAAACCGAAACATTTATATAATAAAAGAGATCATATTTAATATTTTTGATATTTATTTTGTCCCCTTGGTTGAATATAATAGTTTTATGGGAATATAATAATTGTGTAGGAGTAGAAAGGTATCTTGTAGCATTGATGGGTTTGATCCTATTATCATTTACATTATTGATAAGGATTCTACTTAGGTAATATTCAGGAATTGATTATATGATGATAGAGAGAGTATCACATTATCTTACACCTCCTGTAAAAGTGAAATAACGCTCAAGAGAGCTGTTGAAAGGTAATGAGTTATAGGATTAACCCAAGAAAGTTCTAAGGTAATAAATAAGTATTTCCTCAAATCCAAATTTTCTTAAAACCATACAGATGAAACCCCAGTCTAATATGTCATTTTATTTTTTGGTATCAAACTTGAGAGAAATGTTACCCCATCTGGTTGGGTTCCTAAAAATTGATTCATTTATATGTATCAATAAGAAAATATTGAATAATTTTACATTTGATAAAACCAAACTTGTAAGGAGAAAAATTTCTATTAGAAATACTAGAAATCCTATTAGAAAAAATTTTACCAAGGAAAGTATAAATTATTTTACCAAGTTCCACTGGTATGAAATGTTGATTCATAGTAACACTATGAAAATGAATTAGTGAATCCATATGGACCATGTGATCTTCTTGAATTAAAAAAATTACATTGCTGAAATCAAATTCTAGCGGAAGAACAGTAAGACATAACTTTTCCTCTGCATTGATGTGTTTTTGGATAAAATCTTCCATTACATCTATATTAGAAACAATCACATAAAAAAGGATCATTTGAAAATAAATACCAAGGGAAGCAAAACCCTTTATTTTTTCAGGAAATGCCCCATTATCATTGAGAATTTCCAGGGGTCCCTTAAGCTTCCTAAATATTCGATGGGAGTTAATGAATTTATTGTTCCGATCACATTATTTAAGTAACTTGACATTAAATGACTATCTTTTCATGCATTATATGAGAATTAAAATATAATTGAGATCATGTATTATCTTATACCCATTCTCTAAACCTACGGTAAAATTATCACTAGTATCACTCCCTGGAAGAATATAATGCAATGATTCATGTTGGGTGGTATTTTCCTCCATATGGATAATGTTCCAATGGATATAAATTTTAAATACTCTAATAAGAACATTGATCATTAAAACACAATATAAGGCATCATTCAAATAATTTAAGAAATATTTGTGTCCTAGATATCTTTTTATCATTTGGGAAGAAATTTTCAACAATTATTAAACATGAATGGGAAAGGTGGTTTCAGTACTGTAGTAGAAATATTTACCAAAATAGGATGGTGATAGAAGATGATTATTGCATGAGTAGAGATTGAAATGGGGACCCAAACGTAAAGGGAGACCTCATTAACAAAATTCCTATACAAACTTCTCACCACCACTTTATTTAGGTTCTTCCTATACGATGTATATTTACCAAACACAAGATTGATCTCATGAATTTTTTTCCATCAATACATTTCCTTAATTTTCTAGATGAAATAGAAGAAATGACCATGCCTAATTTTTCATCGAGATGATATTAGCATTGGAATATCTATGAAGAATACTAGAATCGTTCATTTTGATGTTTAAGGATAGAATATTCATCCCAATATTTCTTCTTGATAAAGAATAATTTTTATTAAAAATGAATGAACAAAATTGTGTCACTCCCTAAAAAATATAGCTTAGAATAACCATATGATAGGTTTTACTGGTAAATTTCCACCATCAATTTGAAAATGAGAAAAATATAAGGAATTTTTATGTCATTAGAAGATAGATTAATACTAACCATTTGGTGTACCATCTTTTCAAGAACAAACATCATCTTAGAAGAAACCCACTAGGACTCAGCTAGACTACAAATCTCAGTCTTGTGATTATGAACAAAAATGATAAGAGTTTATATTATCTCAAGGTTAACCAAACCCCAGAAATTTCAAAACATATTCCTTTATTAAATTTTCAATTGGACACACTAATAGATTTTTTTATTACAACTAGAGTGTTTGTTTCTAGATGATATTTTAATTTCAACAAATTTATTCTCATTGTTACATGCAAGAATATTTTTCATGGAATGATTTTCATGTTGAAGCATCCAAAAACCATTTTTTGATCAAAAGATAAATACACCTTTGAAATTTCCCAAAAGTAGGAACCAAAATAATAGCATAATTAAATGTTCGACAAGACATACGACTATCCAAAATTAGATGTACACCATTCTTATTAGTATTTTCAATTGAAGTAGGAAGATGGTTTGACTAATCATCAATGTCTGAACGTTTTTGATATTGAATAGGAATATCCCCCAAAAAGATACATCCCCATTTAGTGGGAATCCATGTTTTATGGGTTTTCATCACAAATTCTATTTATTTTAGAAAGTATCAATATTATGAAAAAAAATTTACTTATATTGGGAATATACTTACTATTTTAAATATTTTATTTTAATTATATTTTTATTCATGATATTTCATTTATCATTTCATCTTCTATTTTTCAAGGGATTTTGATTCAAAAGTAACTAAAATCCTAAGGATGTTTTTTCCAAACCCACATTGAATCAAGATTATCATTATTATAAATTTCCATTTAGTGAAAATATATATTATTTATCTATAAAAATTAATATATTTTATTATAAAATATCTATTTTGTGTTCTGCATGTCTCCTTACTATTTAAGTTCCATTTGGTTCAAAATTTAATTAAAATGATGCTTGCAAGTGGAGATGAACTTACCACTTATTTTCGATCAAGATTCTTTATACTCTATATCTATGGTTTTTAAATTTATTAAGGATGTCTTTATCCCAACTTATATTATTTTTTGTGTTCACTTTCTTTTGATTTTTAATTTAAAAAAAAAATAATAAAAATTGTCCCTCAGGGTCTCTTTTTCTCATCGATTTTTTTGGTTTTCTTCTAAAACCCCCTTTTCCACGTATTAATGGATTTATATGAAATTATTTTTTGTACATATTATTTCTGATTATAAAACTATTACATTAAAGAAAGTATTTCCTGTTAAAATTAATGTTATTAAAAAGTAAATGATATTTATTTTGATTTATCAAATCAATTGTTTATTTATTTTTAAAATTTTTATAATCCATTAATTTTTTTTATGATTCAATGAGGATATGATCTAATTATACCATACACATTCTTTCCCTACATGAATAATGATAATCATTCATGGAGATCTATATAAAACCCATTTTTTCCCATAAAATAATTTTGTTGTGATGGAATTGTGAACGTGACCATGTAAATGTGATACATATATATAACTTTTGTAGCAGTATATGATTTTCATATTTCATATATCACACCTATTATTTGGGAAAAAATTTATATCATGACATAATGATGTTATGTGTGGTAATAATTGAATTTATCAATGTTTAAGACTCTATACATGGTCATAATTCGGTTTACATATTTTCAAAACTATATGAATGGACCTAATTGTGTTTAACTATGTTTATAACTCAATTTGTGTACCTAATCGTTTTCATAAATGTTTACAGCTCTTTGTATGGACCAAATTACATTTATCAATGTTTAAAAATCTATGAATAGACCTAATTGTGTTTATTTGTGTTTCATACTCTATGCACAGACCGAATTTGATTTTGATATGTTCACAACATTTTGAGTTGACCTAATTTCATTTATCTATGTCTAAAAAGTTTTGTTTTACCTAATATTGGGTTTGTGACACATGTCTATGTTATTTTCCATGGATCATGAATATTGACTCAAAATTACACATTCTCATACCATGGAATATGTTATTCATCTACGATAAACACAGTGAGGATATATATCCTTTCATCATGAATTATGGGAAAATAATATGATTCTATGTTCTATTTAATAAAATATTTATCTCTTATACAATTATTATCATATTCATATGATCTATCCCACTTAGTAAATGATGATAAGTTTTCACTATGCTGTTAATTTGATCTCACTCCTCATTACACTTCTAATTTATATAAGGAATTGTATGAAAATACATTTATGAGAAGGTCCTATGTGTAGTATTTTGTAGGATATTTTAGAGAAATAATTTTTAAAAATATATTAATGTAGAAAATATTCAATTACACTTGGCAATTTGGTTATGGTATTGGGTGTTTTATTAATAATATATCGTATTTAAATTATCTAAATGATGAAACATATATGAATATTATTCCTAATTCATCTGATAAGTAACCTCGTCTTGGAGGAAATATTTCCTCAATAACATAGATTAATATATTATAGAAACCAAACTCTCATGAATATTGCTGTAATTATGATAATTGAAAAAAAATTGTTTTTGAAAATTTTTAAGGTATAAGTATTGGAAGTGGTTTATATCTAAAATATATATATCCCTAAGAAGTGGTGAACCCATTCTTGAGATGGAAAGGAGAATATAAAACATTTAAATACTTCCCATTGGTTAATATTTCTTACATGATTATAAACAATGATAAGAATAGAAGAAATATTTAATATAGTTGTTGTAATGGAATTTTCATATAAATAATAATTATAGGAAAACAATATAAAAAGTAAATAAAAAAGTAAGGAATATAATTGAAATCTAATATGATATTTTCATTTAAAATAATAAAATTTTATTAAAAAACAATATGGAATTATCAAGTTTGATATTGATGGTATGAGAAATCTATTATTGAGGAATGAACTTTCATGGATCTGAATAATGGTTTCTAGGGATTTTAGAGGTGTTAGAGAAGATCTTGGATGTCGTTAGATAGAGAAAAGTGGTGAGAATGTGTTTTTCACCCAAATATGTGTGATTATTTTCTTATATGTCATGGAGGTTGTTATAGTTTAGATACGATCATGGTGGTTTTTTTTGTTTTTCATAGTTTGTGTTATTAAGGTAAGAAATGGATATTTTGGGGTACCATATACCATGGGGTCATTTTCATTATGGATGGGGTAATTTTTTAGGGTGTAATGCCTTTTTTCAATCCTAATAATCCATTTGGGGGCGGAAACATTTATCTCTTGTATTTTAGGTTGTGGAGGCTTCTAAATAGAATCAATCGAATAGATTGTCTATAATTTGGTGGTTTCTTATGAATCATGGTAAATTAAAAAGTTTAATTTTTTTAATAAAAAAATTGATGATATATAAGTGGTTTTTACTATTTTATAATTTTTAGAGACTAGATATCCCTTTTAATGAGCCCACTATGATAGGGTTTTATCCTCACTGTACTGTGTTTAGATCCTATTGATTTTAATTATTAATTCATAATTTATCTTCATTTAGATAAATTTTTTGTTTTTTCAATGTTACATAGAAATCATTGCGTCTCATTTTTTTTGGTCCTCTATGTTTTTGGGGGATCTCAATACCTCTTCTTCTTGTTAACAATTCCTAATTGATATAAGACACACATTTCTAACTTCTCTTATATAGTTTCCATATTTATTTTATTTCACATTTATCCTTCATTATAATAAGATCATAGAAGTGTTTTAATGTATTTTTTTGGTTATGTTTAGTCAATAACATAACGGGGTTTTTTATGTCATTCATTTTTTAGTGTCGCATTTGGTGTCTTGGTGGAGTCTGGTCATTATTTTTCTTCATATTCATTCACAATGATTATGGAAGCTCCATTTGCGGTAGGGGATTTGAAATTTATCTTTCTTATTTTTTTTCTATATTTGAAATAATCATATATTTTTTTCAATGTGTAAGTATTTATATTTAACATAATGGAGATAATTTAATAGATTAAAATAATTTATACAGGTATATTGTAAATTCATGTGTATATACAGTTTCTTTATCATTTATCTTGTCTGGTTTTTCATGTTGATATTATAAGAATGATTATGTGATATCATTTTATGTTTTGGTAGTTGTCAATATCCATTATAAATTTAATAATTAGTTATGTTACATGAACACATTAATCAAAATTTGGATATGAATATATATATATATAGATATTTATTGTTCTTGACATGTTAAATAATTATAGATGTATAAATTATTATAGTTGTTTTATGTTGTATAACAATGTGATTAATATTTTTCATGATATAGTAAGAGTTATTTAAGTATGTTTTTTGTAATGGTTGAGAAATGGGGGATGACATATTTGTTTTGTTGCAGTCGTTTGATGTGGTCAATAAGAAAAAAAGAGGGAAACATTTTTGAGGTGGTGGAATTGATAATAATGATATTATTTTGGGACAGTGTGGGATTATATGTAGTAATGTGAAAATTTTAGGGTGTGATTGATTAATATTTACCTAGGAATATGGTAGGTTTTTAGAATTAATGAAATTAATAGAGGTAATGGGCTATCATTAAATAGAATAATACAAAAAATAATTAATAAAAATAAATTATTTATTGAAAGTGGGACGGATCAAGGTTGAATAATGACGTTTTTGGAAAAATTAATGAATATTGGTTATATGATATCATTTAAATTTAGGTAATAATTTCCAAAAGTAATTATTTTAAGGAAATTTTCATAGTATGAGTTATATTAATTATATTTAATGTAACAAATAAATTAAATGATAACGTAAATATTGAATTTATAGAAAATTTATTAAATGATCAAATATGAAATTGGATGAAGCTACATATTAGGGGGTTTCATCATGTCAAGGTGAAAAGCCTAAAACCCATAACTATATTAAAATTAGGTGTAATAGTTTCCCTATATATTTTATATACAATAGAATAAATGAACATACTTCCACGAGTGGGTCACTATTAACTTCTCATTCTTATAATTATTAAATAAAATAATTTATTTTTATCTTTTAGGGTTATCAATTATAATTTAGTGGTTTTTGAGGACTATATGTCTCGTATTATGTAAATAATATTAGTATAGTTTTTTTATAGATGACCAATGTGGTAGGATTATATACATGTATTTATAATTTTTATGAACCATTCATTATTGATGTTCTAAAATAATATTCTTGGATATATATGATTATTTTCAAAACAATTGGTAAAAATTAATCATAATAAATCATAATTTTTATTTTATATAAATTCATTCATCAAATATGTTTTCAAAAATGACAAATATGTTTTAGTATGAATTTATTATCATTGTTTTCATGAAATAATCAATAATAATTAATCATAAACATTTAATAGTTTTTTAATGAATGGTCCCTTGAATAAATATATATCAAGTTTATTAGTATTGTTATTTAAATCACATTATTACTTGGTCTATTACCCCTTAAACAAAGGGAATAACATGTGTGAACTTAGGTTGATAAAGATTAAGGATGTGTTATAAAATAATGGTTCATAAAAATATTTTTTTGGATACCATGGACCATTTAAACATTTAATTTCTTAACGGGAAACCATTAATAATTATGGGGTTACCTTGGAATGGTACCTTTTCAAGGTACTGTTTAATGTCTACTATGTTATCACATTTATTCATGATGAGATTCTAAATATGGGTGGACTAGTTCAGTAGGTACCACTAGCTAGACACATTATAGTACTCAAGAATAGTTATAATTTAAATTTATATAGTGGGTTTTGGCATGTAGCTAAATATTCATGAGAGAAAGAAACAATTTATTTAAGGATCCCAGTCTTCCTGACCATAGTTTCACTTGGTCCACTCCCATGATGTCACGTTTTTTATTAATTAAAGTTTTTCTATTTTCTTGTATATTTTTAAACATACTTATTCTATATAAAAACTATATAAATTTTCAATGAATTTTTTTAAACTAAACACTTCCTTTTTTTATAATAAAAATTAAAATGTATTCTTATAGTTTTAGTTAAAACATTCATGTTATTTCCTAATTGATAAATTATATATATAGTTCTTACGGATGGATCCTACTGGGACATTACTCTCATAGTCAACATACACCTCCCCATAATATGTGGATGAATACAAGGACCGATTTTATAAGATTTAATCCATGATCTTCATTCAATAGGGTTTGGAATATTATCACTATTTTTTTATAATGGAAGTGGTAGAATACATGTATTTCTTTTTTTATGAGGAGCTATCTATCCTTTCATTTTTAGTTAGCATTGAATCTGTTATAAATGTTTTATATTCCATATTAATATAATTTGAGATGTATATGGTGTATTTTATGAATAATAATGATGTTCTTAGTTTATTTATTTTTACTCATTATTTTATTATATTTCTTATTGGAGAAATCATTAATAAAATTTATTGTTGATCTCAAAATTACTTTTATTCAGCCCGCGGTGACTGACAGTGAACCTCGATCCTTGTATTCGATTGGATATTTTATCGAGTAGGGATGACCTGGGATAGCTCATTACAAAATCATATTAGCCAGTGAATGTGTATATGGGAAATTGGTAGGTGTTTATTCGGTTTTTATAACATGAGAAGTAAACCATAAACAAGACTAAACACACTATTTTGAGTGAATATAATGTTACTAAGGGAATTAGATATTTTTAATGTTAGTTATCCATTTATTGGGTATTTAATTCCTTTTAATTAGTCTCTGTAATATGCATTGAACTTTAAATTTGAAGGAGAGGAATGTTATAATTCATTTCATTATATATATTATTGATTATTTAAAACAATTTTATGCCATTAATAAACACTCATTGTTCCCAGAATAGTTATTTTTCATAATAACGTTAATTTCATGATTGTTTATGTGTTTTGACAATTTTCAATGTTTTTTCCATAACTATTTTAGGATATGTGTATCGTGATTTTTTTAATGAAATTTTTAGTAATTTACAGAAATTAATATTATATTTTTAATGAATTTTTTACCTATGGATTTAAAAATAATGCATCTTTCAATAAAATTTTTCAAATGTTTTTAATATAAGAATTATTTTATTATTATTTTATATGAACATTTTAAAATAAAATAACGGTATATAAACTGTGATTTTGTAAATGTGATGCTTTTTTCATTATACATTCAAAAATAATAACAATAAGGGATTTGAGTTTCTATATATATAATCAAGATCTCAATTAAGTGATTTGGATTAAATGAAAATATAATGATTGATTTAATTTTTCACAATAGATCACACTTATGACTTGTATTTATTTCAAGGAATTTCATTTTGTATATTTTGTTTATTCATGTGATATTTTTAATGTGACTATAATTTAGTATTTTACCTATTAATGGTAGGATTCAACAAAATGGAATGAATTATAATCAAATATAAAATTCATGAAGATAATTTCATAGCTATACCTCGGGTGATTATTTGTGTTGACATAATTAGAGAGAGGTTAATATTTTATTTAATATTCTAATGTTAAAAAAATTAAATAAAATTAATGTTCTAAGATTGAATAATATTTCCCTAGATGTTAGTCTATATTATTTTCCATTATTTATTTAAATTTTTTTTTCTGTGGTGATTTTAATTTTTTTTAAATTTTATTTTGAATATGTAAAAGTATGTTTGGTTGTATATTTATTGAAGGTCTTTTTTAAAATCTGTTTCATTGAAATATATATTTAATAAATTTGGTGAATTTTTTATAATAAATAACATTTAAACATTATTTTTATTTAATCATTTATTTTGTACCAATCCATCATCATAATTTAAAGGGTGTTTATAACATTGAGATCTTTGAAATTTTTTAGTTGATTTAAGTGAATTCATAATTATTGAAGGATTGTAATTATTTTCATTTAGAATTATTTGAATTTATAACTTTTAAATGGAAAATAATAAAATTAAATTGAAATTTGTCTAAATTTTGATTGATTTGTTGTTCTTTTTGTTGGAATTTTATTTTCATAGAGACTGGATTGTACCCTCATTGATTTTTTTTTGTGTTGTCATTAAATATTTTTTATATTAAAATCAAGGGATTTTAAATTATACACTATAGTTGTTTTAATAGAATGTTTTCTTGTATCATCATTTATGAATTATTTTTTTCATAAAATTTTAGTATTACATTGATTAGTATAGACTCATACATTAAGAATTCTTGTTTAATCACCTGTTTTCATGTGTATTATTCTTACAAAATACTATTTTAAAACAAGAATTATGGTTATATTATTTAGTTGAATGGATCATAATCATTAATGTATTTTTTTTAAAAAATTAGGTTTTTAATATTTTAGTTAATTTAATTAGTTTATCAAAATTATTTCTATGGTAAAACTTGTAGTTTTTGTAGTATTATGTTTATTTGACATGATAAATAATATTTACTAAAGATATGTTTTTGTTTTTTATACCCATTTTTCTTTAAATGAACCATAGAATATTGAATGTGGATACCTATATTTGAAATCCATTTTTGATTTTTTTTCTTCTAATATTTAGGATAGTATAGGATTAATGGGTAATCTTGTAACGCCCCGAGCCCTCTCTTCCGAGCTCAGTGCTTGAAAATTGCTGTGAATTTTTTTTTTTAAAAAGGATAATAAAAAAAATTACACAAAAATTTAATGAAATGAGGATCTTTTACCAGTCTAGGTTCTGGAAGATTAGACATAACCTTACATTATCAGAGTTGAACAAAATAATAATAAATTTTTGCACTATGCTTCCACGCGCTAACTCCATAAGCGACGACATATACGATAATCTCCTAAGATACCTGTGAAAACATTTCAAATCTAGGGGTGAGCACAAAAGATGCTCAGTAAGGGGTTTTGAAAACCTTTGATAAATCGCTTTTAGAAAAATATCCTTTCAATAATACATTTGAAAAATTTCAATTGTAAATTCATTTGTAAAACAACCTTTATAAAATAATATAAACCTTTTGAAAAATAATTATACTTTGAAAACACTTTTAAACTATTCCAGTGATTTTATTTGGAAAATATTAAGAAAACATCATGAAAACAAAACATCATTTTGAGGCAACTTAATTCGTCGAAGGTTGTCTTGGGCCTACCCACTTAGCGAAGGATGGGTTCACTCCCCAATGACCTTCTATTTTTATAATGAACAATCGCCTATATCTTTCGAAAACATTTTTAGTTTGCTTCACATATATATATATAGTATTTCTCACTGGATTATTTACCTTTAAACTTGTCAGTGCATTTAAATAATCATTTCCACTATATATATATATAAGGGTATATATATGTATATAAATGTGATTTTTTTAATCAAAAACACTTGTGAGTATTGATTCCCAAAAATTCACATCTAATGGCATGTACATGAACACCAACATACCCGATCATCCATTGATAAATAATAAAAGAAATATCAATGATTTGTTTTCATAACTAAATGACTTAAACCATTTTTAATTCAAAATCATAAAATAAGAATGAGCATGCACCGAATATTATAAATGATATATATATATTTTTTAAAAAAAAATCAACATTTCACTCATGAGTTAAATTATAAATATAAACATGCACAAGACAACTAAAATTATAATATGCCTATAAACAGTTCATGCAATTCCATTAAAATTAATTTCTTTGTAGAGTTTATCCAATGTTCACAACTACATGTATATACCTATATATGATTATGCATGTATGATGTTTCATAAACAATTATCGATATATGGCCATAACCTTGATTTTTATGATATTATTAATTTATTAATTCATATGTGATTTATTACATGACTATTAATTTATTTAGAAAAATCATATATTTTCACATCATGAAGGCATATATATACATATATATATTATTCACTTTATTTTATATACGATGTTCCTTCTAGAATAAATTTTAATTATACAACTAGAATCATAAATTTAGAATAATTAAATTGTTCTAAAAATTTTAGAACAGTTTATTAGAGCATATCAAAATATGTCCCAAACATAAAAAATATTGATATTGGTTTAAGAGAATCATTAAATAAAACATTGTAGCAATAATTTTTTAATACCCATAACCACAAAAATATAAACCATATTACTTAACAAAAGAAAATTTTCCTTGAAATAAAAAAAAGAAGAATAATAATCTATTTTTATGAGGCTTTAAATGTGTAGAAAATCTCCCATACACACAAACCCATAAAATTAAAATTATGATAAACAATTAATCTTTTAACCCATTATACTAAACCAAATTTGAACATAATTTTGATAAACATGAATGATTTAATTGAATAAATCTGTTATAATTAAAGATTAAAAAAGAGAGGTATTTGAAGCTAATAAGTCCCTTATGCAAAACAAGAAATCATAAAAACTGTAATATTTTCTCATAAGAGAATTTATAGTAAAATAAATAATCCCTTACTATATTCTACCAAAATTTCGAAAGTGAAAACCCTGATGATTTTGACAAAAAACCCCAGAGATGAAATAAATTTCATTTGTACAATTATAATTTTCAAAGAAAATAAATGTACAGAACAAATAAAAAGATCCCTTACTTGGTTTACGCGTAGATGAATTATTACTTCTTATCCGTCCCAAATATGCTTGCCACTCAAACTCTCAACACCAAATAAAAAAAACCATGTACTACAACTTCCTACTAGACACCCACTACACACCCCTATATTTATACACACAGCATTATAATATAATTGATTATATTATTTCAATTTGTGAGGATAATTTATTGATAAATACATATAATATATATAAACTATTATAGCTGAATTAAATGAATTGATTGATTTGCTGCAGTTTGATATACAGATATATATATTTAAATGTCTGACGGTCAGAAACGAAACACAAAATAGGACCATAAATGATTTTGAATCAAGACAAAGGGTTTAATGAAAAAAAAAATACTATTGAAAACATCACACAATTTGAAACTGAATTGACCAGCATAGATTATAATAATCATAAAGAAAGGAAACTACCATAATGAAATAACCGAGCAATCCATTAAACAAATCAAAATTATTTAAGATGGATATACTAAACAATATCCATTTGAAGAAAAATACAAAGAATTTAGGGAAATCGTTACAACAATGGGTCCAGATTTGAGGAAAACACAAGTGGATGAATATTATACCAAAATTGAATCTGGAAATCAGATAAAATTGACACCTAATAGATCATAACAAAATGAAACTCCATAATTGATGCGCGATATTACCTCATCCGCGTTCAATGTTTTCTTTCAACGATCGAAATTCCTTAACGATTTTGAACAATTGAAGAGCACTCGGCATTTCTTCGTTCGAACCCTGGATAGAGCTTGAACATTGAAACACGGTCGAAGAAGCCTAATTCTATGATGAAACATGGGGTATGTGGCTTTCCCCTCAGTCTTGTCCTCGGTTCGTGAAGAAGAAGGCATACCCTATGCCTTGGCCTCTACCAGACCATCGCTCAAACTTAATCCCCGATCCAAACTCAACCTCAAAACTAAAAGTAAAAACCCTAAATGTGAAACAGAACTGACCTTCGGAAGCTTAATCGGTGGTCGATCCTCGCACGAAAAGTTCTGATTCAAAACCGACGATTGCTCATTTCTTCTTCAAAGCCGAAGATCCCTGGTCTCGGTTCTTCCTCAGTGCTGGCTTGTGGTTGGGGAACAGGAAACCTCAATTCCGGATTCCCTATTCTTATTGTTTTTTTATTCGTTTTATTTTTATCGTTTTATCAATGTATATATATATATATCGTTTAATCAATGTATATATATATAATATACTCTCTAAATATGTTAAATTTAATGATTAAAACATTATTTATTAAGTTGAATATATATAATGTTTTTTTATTACATATTAATTACAGTAATAATATTTAAATTAGTAAGGTTTTTATTCAGTTAATTAATTTATACATCAATGGTCATTTTTATTTAAATTTTTAAAAGTAATAACGGATAGTTTTTTTTATATCGGTCGGATAAAAATCTATAAATACTAATGTTTTACGGGTCGTTCAAACACTCAGAAGAAAAATACATCGATGCCCACGCCATTGCTTTTGGAGATGGTTTTATATGTTCCTCTTATTTTTAGTTTTATTGCTATCATCCCTGCCATAACGTTTGTTCTTCTATCAGAACCAAGAGATGATAACTGCTCAATCAGCATCGTTATGTTTCTCGGTAGTCTTCCAATTGTTTATTTATCAATAGCAGTGGGTTTAATGGGTTAGTTATTGTGTATCAAGGGTGTATTCTGGAATTTGTATGAATAAAGTGCTTGCTAATTATATATTTTTATTTGATAATTTTTTTTATTACATCATGGAAACATTGGCAAAACATAAAACATAATTTTAAACCTGGGGTGTTACATTCTACCCCCCATAAATATAATTTCATCCTCAAAATTCATTTACACTTATCGCTCTTAATTCTCATCTATTCTGAGTCTTACATGATGTCCCCAAGGTCTGTATAGTTGTCTTCCACGGTTTCCATGTCTCCCTATGAAATTAAAGTTCAATGTGGCTTCGAAATCTTCCACTTCCTTCGCCCAAATGAAACTAGTGCAAGAGGGGTTGTATGGATGTAGGGACCAGAAGACAGTCCTCAAGGAATGATAATCAATATAGTATCCGAGAAGTTTGTCTTGAATTTGATTCCTATAAGAAAGTCTCATTGCTTCATCCTTAAATGTTTCAAATTCATCATAAATTCTTCCTGTGAAGCAAAAGCTTAAAATTTGACACATAAATGATGCGCGAAGATTTCCTTCTTCAGCTCCACTATAAAAATTAGAGATTGATTCTGGTTGCTCAAACATTGTAAAACACCTAAAAAGTCCTTCGTAATATGCTCCTTGGCATCGATAGAAACAACGTTGGATCTGCCTGATATCTTCGAAAACGAAACCAGAACCATGATGAAAATGAAGTATATCTGGTGTGCCTGATATATTATATAGACGTTTATAAGAAATTCGCATGGCTTCATAGGGCTCAGATTCTTCTTTGCATGATTTTCTATTATCATAGCGAGTAATTCATCCGGAAGGCCTAAGAGACTTGTTTGAGTTCTCCTTCCTTCCATCTGAAAAGAAGAATGTTGACTGAGAAAGGATAGTCAATTTATCGAAGGGTTTTAAATTTCCAGAGTTATCTAGAACGTTCCTCTGATACCAAGTGTAACACCCCGAGCCCGCTCTTTCAGACTCAGTGCTTGAAAAATGCTGTGAATTTTTTTTTAAAGGAGAAAAAAAATTACACAACACTTTAATGAAATGATGATCTTTTACTAGTCTAGGTTCTGGAAGATTAGACATAACCTTACATTATCAGAGTTGAACAAAAAAAAAAAAAAATTCTGCACTATGCTTCTGCGCGCTAACTCCATAAGCGACGACATCTACGATAATCTCCTAAGATACCTGTAAAAGCATTTCAAATCTAGGGGTGAGCACAAAAGATGCTCAGTAAGGGGTTTTGAAAACCTTTGATAAATCTGCTTCAGAAAAATATCCTTTCAATAATACATTTGAAAAATTTCAATTGTAAATTCATTTGTAAAACAACCATTATAAAATAATATAAACCTTTTGAAAAATAATTATACTTTGAAAACACTTTTAAACTATTCCAGTGATTTTATTTGGAAAATATTAACCAAACTTCATGAAAACAAAACATCATTTTGAGGCAACTTAATTCGTCGAAGGCTGTCTTGGGCCTACCCACTTAGCGAATGATGGGTTCACTCCCCAATGACCTTCTATTTTTTCAACGAACAAGCGCCTGTATCTTTCGAAAACATTTTAAGTTTTCTTCACATATATATATATAGTATTTCTCACTGGGGTATTTAACTTTAAACATGTCAGTACATTTAAATAATCATTTCCACTATATATATATAAGGGTATATATATGTATATAAATGTGATTTTTTTATTGAAAAACACTTGTGAGTATTGATTCCCAAAAATTCACGTCTAATGGCATGTACATGAACACCAACATACCCGATCTTCCATTGATAAATAATAAAAGAAATATCAATGATTTGTTTTCATAACTAAATGAATTAAACCATTTTTAATTCAAAATCATAAAATAAGAATGAACATGCACTAAAGATTATAAAAGAAAGATATATTTTTTTAAAAAAAAAATCATAATTTCACTCATGAGTAAAATTATAAATATAAACATTCACAAGACAACTTAAAATTATAACATGTCTATAAACAGTTATTCCAATTACATTAAAATTCATTTCTTTGTAGAGTTTATCCAATGTTCACAAGTACATGTATATACCTATATATGATTATGCATGTATGATGTTTCATAAACGATTATCGATATATGGCCATAACCTTGATTTTTATGATATTCTTAATTTATTAACTCATATGTGAATTATTACATGACTATTAATTTATTTAGAACAATCATACATTTTCACATCATGAAGGCATATATATACATATATATATTATTCACTTGATTTTATATATGATGTTCCTTCTAGAATAAATTTTAATTATAAAAATAGAATCATAAATTTAGAATAATTAAATTGTTCTAATAATTTTAGAACATTTTATTAGTGCATATCAAAATATGTGCAAAACATAAAATATATTGATATTGGTTTAAGAGAATCATTAAATAAACCTTTGTAGAAATAATTTTTTAATACCCATAACCACAAAAATATAAACCATATTATTTAACATAAGAAAATTTCCCTTGAAATAAAATAAAAAGAAGAATAATAATCTATTTTTATGAGGATTTAAATGCGTAGAAAATCTCTCATACACACAATCCCATAAAATTAAAATTATGATAATCAATTAGTCTTTTAACCCATTATACTAAACCAAATTTGAACATAATTTTGATAAACATGAATGATTTAATTGAATAAATCGATTATAATTAAAGATTAAAGAAGAGAGGTATTTGAAGCTAATAAGTCCCTTACGCAAAACAAGAAATCATAAAAACTGTAATATTTTCTCATAAGATAATTTATAGTAAAATAAATATTCCCTTACTATATTCTCCCAAAATTTAGAAAGTGAAAAACATGATGATTTTGACAAAAAACCCCATAGATGAAATAAATTTCATTTGTACAATTATAATTTTCAAAGAAAATAAATTTACAAAATAATTATAAAGATCCATTACATGGTTTACGCGTAGATGAATTCTTACTTCTTATCCATCCCAAATATTCTTTCCACTCAAACTCTCAACACCAAATTAAAAAGAACCACGTACTCCAGCTTCCTTCCAGACACCCACTACACACCCCTTTATTTATACACGCATCATTATAATATAATTGATTACACTATTTCAATTTGTGAGGATAATTTATTAATATATACATATAATATATATAAACTATTATAGCTGAATTAAATTCATTGATTGAGTTTCTACAAGTTGATATACAGATATATATATTTAAATGTCTAACGGTCAGAAACGAAACACAAAATATGACCTTAAATGATTCTGAATCGAGACAAAGGGTTTAATGAAAAAAAAATACTATTGAAAACATCACACAATTTGAAACTGAATTGACCAGAATAGATTATAATAATCATAAAGAAAGGGAACTGACATAAAGAAATAACTGAGCAATCCAATAAACAAATCAAAATTATTTAAGATGGATATACTCAACAATTTCCATTTTAAGGAAAATCCAAAGAAGTTAGGGAAATAGTTAAATCAATGGGTCCAGATTTGAGGAAAACACAAGGGGATGAATATTATACAAAAATTGAATCTGGAAATCGGATAAAATTGACACCTAATAGATCAGAACAAAATGATACTCCATCATTGATGCGCGATCTTACCTCATCTGCGGTCAATGTTTTCTTTCAACGATCGAAATTCCTTAACGATTTTGAACAATTGAAGATCACTCGGCATTTCTTCGTTCGAACCCTGGATAGAGCTTGAACATTGAAACACAGTCGAAGAAGCCTAATTTGATGACGAAACATCAGGTATGCGGCTTTCCCCTCAGTCTTTTCCTCGGTTCATAAAGAAGAAGGCACACCCAATGCCTTGGCCTCTTCCAGACCATCGCTTAAACTTAATCCCCGATCCAAACTCGACCTCAAAACTAAAAGTAAAAACCCTAAATGTGAAACAGAACTGACCTTCGGATGCTTAATCGGTGGTCGAACCTCGCACGAAAAGTTCTGATTCAAAACCAACGGTTTCTCATTTCTTCTTCAAAGCTGAAGATCCCTGGTCTCGGTTCATCCTCAGCGTCGGCTCGCGGTTGGTGAACAGGAACCCTCAATTCCTGATTCCCTATTCTTATTGTTCTTTTATTCGTTTTAGTTTTATCATTTTATCAATGTATATATATATATATATATCGTTTTATCAATGTATATATATAATATACTCTCTAAATATGTTAAATTTAATGATTAAAACATTATTTATTAAATTGAATATATATAATGTTTGTTTATTACATATTAATTACAGTAATAATATTTAAATTAGTAATATTTTTATTTAGTTATTTTATTTATACATCAATGGTCATTTTTATTTAAAATTTTAAAAGTAATAACGGATAGTTTTTTTTGTAACGGTCGGATAAAACTCTATAAATACTAATGTTTTACGGGTCGTTCAAACACTCAGAAGAAAAATACCTTGACGCTCACGCCATTGCTTTTGGAGATGGTTTTATATGTTCCTATTATTTTTAGTTTTATTGCTATCATCCTTGCCATAACGTTTGTTCTTCTATCAGATCCAAGAGATGATAACTACTCGATCGGCATCATTGTGTTTCTCGATAGTCTTCCAATTGTTTTATTATCAATAGTAGTGGGTTTAATGGGTTAGTTATTGTGTGACAAGGGTGTATTCTAGAATTTTTATGAATAAAGTGCTTGCTAATTATATATTTTCATTCGGTAATTTATTTTATTACATCTTGGAAACATTGGAAAAACATAAAACTTAATTTTAAACCTGGGGTGCTACACATCTTATATAAATATATTAATGCTATAAAAATGTTTTAAAAATAGTTGTTGTTTTTAAATTGTTTTTGTGTAAATTTTTAGTATAAGAAATTTTTAAAAAAATTAAAGGAATTATTTTTTATTTGATCCATTATTTAGGTTAAAATAATTTTAAAGCGGAAATTTTTAATTTGGTTGTTTAAGAAAATAATTAGTATTTATTTTATTTTAAATTTCAGTTATTCTAACAAGAAAAATTCATGAGTTTTAAAATAATGGGTTTGGAATGAATTATTATTTCATTCAAATGATTTTAAGATTGTACGCGATTAAATTTCTTGAATTTAATTTTTTTCTATGTTATTAAATACTTAAAAAATCTAGTGAATCAATTTTTTTAAATGGGTAATTGGGATTAAAATTCATTCTGTTGGATGTTGTTAGTGTATGTAATAAAATTTAAAATTAGGGGTTTTTTTGATATTTTTCCTACAAAATTTATTATTCTATATTGGTTTCTCAACATTCGATTAGCTTTATATATAGTTTCACAAGGATAAAAAACTAATAATTCCATATTCTACCAATTATAATATGACTAAATAGCCATATTGGGTTTCCGTTTGATTGATTTCCTTCGTTTGTTTAAAAAATATCATTTCTAGTAAATGAATTTAATTAAAATATTTATTTATTCCTAATGAAAAAATTCATTTTATAAACAAAATTTTTTCACATTGATTGTTTCTTCAGGAATGAGATATTTTTTTACTTTTTTTTATATTCTAAGGAATTCATGTTTTTTTTGAGAAACATAGTTATAGGAAAATATTAGGTTTATTATGGGAGCCCTAGGTTCCTATATAGAAAATTTCATGGATGTGTGGGAATTTTTCCGTGAATGTTTTTTAAAATGAACCACAGTTTATTCCATGATTTTTTGGCCAAAAACATTTAAAAATTAAATTTTTTCACTAAACTACCCCTACCCACCAGTATTTTAAACCTAAAATAATCCCTCCCATATCAGTATTCGAAAGAAGCATGACTGACCCCCTACCTAATTCTCCTCACTATCCTCCTCCACCTTTGGTTCTTAATACATACCCTTTATATTTTGAATGGAATATCTTCATGTAAGATCTTGTCCTCCTCCACCTTATACATTTTCTTCTTTCTTCTAGTATTACTTCCTCGATTTAAAAGGAAGTTTCCCTACAATGATCCCTAGATATTATTTTTGTATTGATTTAATAATTATTTGTCTTATAGGGTGTATGATATTATCATTGGTCCTTATACTCTTCATTATTAAGGATCATGCATCATCTATTCATATTCCATGTTGGTTTCCCCCAAAGCTGACAATTTAATTATACAACCATTCATTTCTTTTGGTTCAAATTCATATTCATAACACTTAATGAAATTAAAATGAATTTATATCGAAGTTATAAAGAAAATATTATATTAAAAATTATATTTCAATCAATAAAAGTAGTATTTATTTTTTAGATGTCAGTTCAAATATCCCTTCATTAAATCTATGCACCATGTGTTTGAAAAATTTCCAGAATAACCCACATAAAATAATTATGTGGTTTTTAAAGGTGTATTAGTATTCAAATTAAATTCTCAAAAAGATATTTTTCTTCACTTAGAATTTCTATTAATAAATTAAATTATAGGTGTTGAGAAATTTTTTTCATGATTTGTTACAAAATATTAGTATATATGTTTTTAAAATGTCCATATTTTTTAGTTATATACATATACATGTGTATACATATGTATATATGTTATTTCAAATAAAAAACATAATATATTAATTTATGATATATTTTATATAAATATATATATATTTGTGTGTGCGTTAGTGTAAATTTATACGAGAAAAACGATAGCGGGTATCATTAAGAACTTTAATTTGATACTCATAATTCGTTTTCAAATAATTGTTTAGTTGATTCAAAAAAATAGATTTTGAAGGCCTAATTGGCATGATTTAATTGTATTATTACATTTTATTAATTGTGTTTAAATAAATTAATCACTAATTATGATAGATTTTATGAATTATTTTATATCTCTAGGTTATTTTAAGTGTTTCCCCTTGATTAAGAAAATTAATGAGATTAAAGAGGAATGTGTTATTGTATAAATTAAATGGTTTTACATTATTCAATAAGAATTTTTTTAGCACAAGGGAACCCTATTTTCCTTGGTGGGATATATAGAAAAAGTATTCAACGAAAATGTTCACCAAAGTAGTCTTTATAAAATGATGCATCACTAAATAAACATCATATAACAATATGGATTTCAATGTGAATGTTGTTACTTCTATAACATTCAAAGAGGTGCCCCTAGTAGCCAATTAATGGGAATGATTTGGTACATTTATATCATATATTTTTTTAGTATCATAGAAAAAACCTTGATCTTAGATTCCCTAGGGATCTCCAGTGATTCAATCATATATATGTGCCTATAATGTTTTAGTGAGTTATTAAATATTTCCACTCACTGTCTTATATTTTAGTTTTGATCACTCTTTATTTATAATTTATCTTGGTTATTACCCACTTATTCAAATAGTTTCAAAAAAATTTAAAAGGGGTTGTCTATAAAATAGTGTATAAAGTGGGTTTTTAAATGGGATTTTGCATTAAAATTTTCTATTTCCCATGAAATTTTTTCAAAGTTTTATTTTTCATTTAAAAGAAAATTATGTTTAATTTTATCAATGTAAATAGATAATATATTTTCATATAATATATAAAAACTATTTACTATTAATATAATAAAGCTATCTATAATATGGATCTTTTATTAAAAGGTAAAAATACGGAAAGATGTGTCATGACACACTAGGTATTTAAATGGTCACACCTATATATAATTCAATTTTAGGTTCTATATCTATTCATTAACTCTCTTGTGGATTTTTTTCATGGATTAGATGGTGAATAATGTATTGAAACATAGGATAATTGGTTGTTTAAAATTTTCCCTTATCCCATCAAATAAATTGGAATTGTGTAATTTTATTTTATTTAAATTAGTGTTTCACTATATATGTGAAGTTATGGATATTGAAGCTAATGATTATTCTATGCGAGGACATTGGAGTTGATCTAAGTTAATTGTTTTTTAATTTTTCTAGGATTAATTCTAAGGCTTTTATTTATGTTTTGTATAAAATTGAATAATTTATTTTGGCTTGTATGTCCAATGTATGGAGGGTCCTGATATAATTTTTAGGAAAAATTTTATTAATATTTAACACTATTTTATTTGTTTAAAATATACCTCACAATTTCAATGATACATATGATTCTAGTCTCCATCTTGGGGGATCGAAGATGTCCCTTGGGTATTGTGTGGGCTGGTTTAGGTTATGGGATAATGAGGAATTGGAGTTAGTTCAGTAAAAAATGGAATTTTAACTAAGGTTCTTGTGGTGGCCTATTTTATAAAATTACAATTGTTATTTAGGTAATAATAGTAGATTATGATATTGTCATCAATTTTTAAGTGGTTAGTCAAAAGAGGGTTTTTGATCACTATCCATAATGATGAAACATGACTTACCATGTGTAGTCAGGATTATAATCTTAAATTTTGAAATTTTTTTTGATTATCACTAACGATGTGTTGAACCAAATTGAAATTATTGGATACATTTTGGTTTTTTTATATTTTTTAGGGTGAAACGGAAATAGAATCTATTGTGTGAGGTTAGATTTCATGGCTTCAAAAACTATCCGACAACCAAACAGTTGACATGGAAAACATATTATGAATGGTTTCATGTCTATCCTATGGACAATAGAACCATGTGGTAAATTCAATAACTATAATGCATACATTTTTTCTTATTATTTATAATTATCATATGGAAACCCTATAAATTAAGTATGAATAGTGGGAGTCCTTAATACATGTTGATGATATGGAATAGACATTTATTGTAATTTTAGTGTTCCTCCAATGTGGTTTTATTATTATTATAATTGGTTTTTTTAAAAAAAAATTGTAAATTATTGGGATATTATTTTGATTGGAAATTATCCTCTCTATTTATGGTGAAGTGGGATTATTTTTTGTAAATTTATTTTTAAAATGTTTTATTTCATGATAAATTGTGGAAAAAAATTTTAAAAAACTTTTTAAAGGAGTTGAATATTTTGTTTCGGGAATCTATGTAAAATGTTTTGAAATTTACATTGGGAATGGGGGATTTTAAAGCTAAAATATTGGATTTCGTAAACAATAATTTTCTATGATGAGAATTGTTTGGGAAACATTTTTTTATTTATATTGGGACCATTTTATTTTAATATGGGAAAAAAGAATGGTTTGATTCATGTTTTATAATATTTTGATTGTACCATAGAAAATTATTTATGAAATGTGGAATGTTTTTCTCTAGGATGTCTTCTTCTATTTTTTATGAGTTTTAAAAAAAATATGGTTTTCCATATGAGTTTTACCATCATTAGGTTAGTGTATTTAATCATTTGAAAAATTTATAACATGATTTTTCCGATAATATTCCCTCTATTATCCATTGGGGTGTATTTCTTTTTCTAATTATCATTCCCCCCATGATATGAATTCCTCAACACTTAGATTGTTCTCTGGTATTTATGGGTAGTCTCGGGTGTGTATTGGGTGACTCTTAAGGATGTTATATATGTTTTTTTTGAGATTTAACTATGATATTTTTTCCAAGGGTGTAATATCATGTTATACTACCTTAATAAATAGATGGATCCCATTTAAATCTTGATGAGAAATTTTTTTACGCATTTTTGGTAGTGTCTACCCATTTCATTCAGGTTTTTCCTTCTCTTAGGGGGTAACCCATATGATATATTATTGTATAATGTAAATTTTAGGGATCATATTGGGAGTAGTTTCCTCTTTGTAGATGTACTTCATTAGGTCTTTCGTGATTAATTTCACTTATTAATTAGTGTTGGTGAGTCCTATTTTGATCCATTTGTACTTTTATCCTTTCTTATACCATTAATCCTTTTTATATACATAATTTGTTTAGAAAATTGGTTTTATAATCCCTTATTCCACTTTTAAGAAATTTTCATCAACTTGATGTAATTCCAAGATGATATGTTGGTTTTCAGGATTTATTTTACGTTCCCTTCATTGTAGAGGGTAAGTCCTTCTCAGTGGTTGATTCCAAAGGAAATATGTTTTTTTGGTCCACCATGTTATGTGGATGACATATATGGTTGGTAGGAATCTTGAATGTTTTTGGTTTTATTCTCCCTCTTGTAATTTATTTTCTTAGTCTTCCTTTTAAACCATATTAGCCATATTTTTTGTCAAGCTTTTTTCATTGAGGGTTATTTAAAATCTATATGTACATAATATTATCTATTAACTTTGGAAATTTATGTCATAAACTAATACTATAGGGTAATTCTAGGGGATTAAAGTGTTATGGTGGGGATAAATTTTTCTTCCACTATTTTTCTTCCAAAATAAGATATTTTTTTATTTTTTATTTCTATTGGTTTATAGTATTCTTAAAAAAATATATGTGGTTTTGGTTTTTGAAGAAAAACAATAGAACACATCCATATGTTCATGGAATAAACCTATATTACACGATGTGAATATTCTGTGATAGTGGGATAATTTTCAAGTGTGGTTCTATGAGTAAACCATAGTTCTCAAAATGAACTTTTCAGGAAAAAAATTAAAAAAAATGTTTCCCTAAACTACACCCCACTAACATTACCCCAAAATTAGTTCATCCCCTCTCCCTATTTTTGTGACATATGTTTTATCACAATTCTTGGTGTTATGAATTATATTTATCTTCCTCCTTAATATCTTTTCATTTCCCTATCCAACTTTGAGTGAAATATCCTCATGTTCTGTCTTATTATCTTCCTTATCACATATGAAAGGTAATTCCCTTGTGTGGCCATTTCAAACCCTCCACACAAGGAAACCCCCCTCCCCACGAAGAGGTCACTCTGGAGAGAGCCCCAGCCGGGAAGGAGATGTTGCCAGCCGAGATAGCAGAGCGTCCCGGAGAGTGACAACCCGGGTAGCGATGGTTCGTCAAGCAATCCGTCAGCATGGTGGGTTGCGCCTCATTTTTCCCACCTAGTCAGGAACCAGGTGACCAGGCAAGGTGAGTGGATCCTGGGGGAGAGGTTCACCTCGAAAGCGAACTCCCGGGATTCGAACCCTATACCTCCCAAAGAACGGGGTTGTAATACCCCTCTCCTTCACCACTACGCCACCGCCAAAGCGGTTTATTCTCTTCCTTGTTTATATTCTTACCCTTCGTTCTATTTTCTACATCCCCTTCAATGTGACTCACCCTAGGATGACCCCTTGTAGGTATTTTGGTTTTGATTTCAAAAGGAATGGGATTATATGGTTTGTAATATTATCTTAAAATGATATTTTATCTATTCATGTGTATTTTACGTTATCTAGACTTGTTTCAATTAGGTTCTACCTGTGTTGGAATCATAAATTTTAGATCCATTAATTTCATGGATTATAATTTCATTTTTTTGATACATAAAGATAATTTCATAAATTTATATAGAATTTATAGAGTAAAAATAATATTTTAAATTCATGTTTAGTGAATGTGAATAGTGTTTTTATTTTAGATATTCATTAAAATAAATTTTCCCAAAATTATTCATGTCATGTGTGAGAAAAATTTCCTAAATTGACCTCATTAATTAATTTTTTTTAAAGGTGTTATGGTCTCTCAATTGAATACTCAAATGGATTTTAAGTTTTACCTGACGCTTTATGTAATAAATGATATGAAAAGTATTTAAAAAAAATTTATATTTCTTTTGAATTAAAATTCAGTGTATTCAATTGTATATTGATATATATTTTTATTACGAATAGAAGCATGGGTATAAAAATTTGTGTGTATATAGAAATTCACATCATAATATGTGAATTTTTACAATGAATGACACATTTGTGTGTGTGTGTGTGTGTTTTTGTGTGTTTTTGTATATTCATATAAGTGTAATGATAAGTGTAAACTATGGTAATTGAAATTTGATACTCAAAATCATTTTCAATTATATTTCATGTTTATTTCTACAATAAATTATAAATTCTTATTTGGCATGATTTAAATTAATTACTTAGTTTTATAATGGGTGTATGAATTGAATAAACCCATGTTCTAATAGTTTTGATGATTAATTATATATCTCAATAGTATTTTAAATGATTCCCCTAAATATTTAAAACTAAAAGGTTTAAAGAGGATTGTGGTAATATATATATGAAATATCATAAAACGAGTTAATTAAAAATAGGTTAACACATAGGAAATCAAGGCTCATAGGTCGATTAACTAGAAAAATCATGCAAGGAAAATTTACTCCCCCCCTAACCTTTCAGAAATTTAAGAATACTAACTAATTGGAACATTACTATGTGGATGTGGTTAATTCAATTAATTTGGAATAGATCCACCTAGGAAGCTCATGCACAAAAATGTTTTTGTATGGTTCATTCACTGAGAGTACAATGATCATATGATGAACCCAAACCATAGTTTACCTACTATTTCCAACGTACTCATAACTAATATATAACTCTACTTGTATAGTGATTTATTAGTTATTTTATTTGAATTTCCTATATTTCATTTTTTCTGGGAGTTTATTTATTATTTATCTAGGTTCTTGTCCACTTATTTAGAAATTTTCCATAAATATTTCAAAGGAGTTATTACTAAAATTTTTTGGAAAGTGGTTATCTAATGAAATTTTTTATAACATTTGTAAAGGTGTAAGAAATATTTTCATAGTCAATTTTATCATTTTTAAGAAAAATAAAATTTGTTCTATAAATGTTATGTGATAGATTACTTTCTTTAAATACTAGAAGTTTATTTTTTATTCATAGTCTAAAATTATATTGAGAATGCATCTTATAATAAGTGGTAATAATTTAGAAAGTTGGGTGGTTCTCTACTTGGAATTCAAAGGCTCAAGACAATATGTATTTATGTTATAGTATCTAGATCTATTTATGACCACTCCTAAGGATATTGTTTTTATGGTATAAGATAGTCACTCATTTAGTAAAATAGTGGTTAGTAGGTTGTTTTATATTATTCTTGTCTACTTATCACATTATCTAAATAGGTATTTCTAATATTAATTTTCTTAAAATTGTTGGTCAATTATACATGTGGAGTTATGGATCATGAAGTATATGATTACACAATATTAAGTATTTGGAGGTGAGTTTAGTGTATTCTTTTATCTATTTTATTTCATTGATATTTTTTATGTTTTATTTAAAATTACCTATTTTATTTTTTGGTAGATGTGAAGCATTTGGAATGTTCATGTCAATTTTTTTTTAAAAATATCTGTTGTATTTTAAATGTATTTTTTAAGTGAAATCATCATCAATTATTTCATTAATGCCAAATATTATTATCACCGTATCGGGGGAATGACTGATTATCCTTGAGAATATGGTGAGATAGCATGGGTGCGTAGTCAATGGACATCTAGACTTAATTCATGATAAAACCCCAGAAAAACTTATTTTTTTTATTATGAAAAACTTCTATGTTGGATTTATTTTAATTTTTAAAATATCTATTGAATTTTTAGTGTAAAAATTATGTAAAATGCGAAAAATAATGTATTTTACACATATAAATGGGTAACACATCAGTTAGGTTAATGGGTAATGTTCACTTTCATGAGTAACATTAGAAAACATTCATGGGTAGTTCATTTGACAATTTTTTACATAGGTATGACCAAAACTATGCATATTCAAAAATTGAGTCGATTGGAGGCAATGAAATGCATGGGTAGAGTGAATGGCCTAGGGGTCATTACAAATACTATGTAATGTGGAAAATTCATTAATGTAATATATTTAACAGTTATTTTAAAGGTGAAACTATACGAGGAATTTTTTATGTTATTAGAATAGTTTAAATATCATAAGAGATTTAGAAAATGTAAGTTCAACATCAAAAGTACAAAACCATTACTAATAGTTGAAATGTTAGTTCCATGAAGTGAAAAATCCATGTTTACGATGAGTTATATGGAAACACATATTGAGGAAACCCCAAATCTATTTTTTCATTTAAAAATAATTTCATAAACCTTCATTAATATATTTTATTTTCTGGTTTGTGGAATTTTCCTTGTTTTGTGAAAACAGTGAGATGTTTATATTAGATTTAAAATTTTTGTTTTTTTGATTGTTTTAACTTCATATATAGATTTGTGTAAAATATTTTTTATTTACTAATGAAAAACATTCAAAAGAATTTTGTTTTAAAAATGTGATGAATTTCATAACATTCAAGTTGTCATTATGAATAGGGAGATTCAATTTTATAACATTGTAACTAGTTATATGATATGACAATTAGATAATGGATCATTTTTTTAATTTTTTTATTATAAGGTGTTTCATTATGGTGGAGAGTATCTTTCGTAGTTATTTTTTGACATAACATGGTTCCATTATATAAAATTTATTTGTGGTGTGGTAATTCCTATGGTAGGGTGAATCCATCATGGGATACAAAGAATTGTATTGTTAGTTTAAATTTTATTTAATGTATATTATTATTTAGAGGTATTAAAACCTATTATGTTATTGTTTAATCGAAATTTTTAATTTATGATTTATTATTAATAAATATTAGACAATGATTTAAATCAATAATACCTAGAGTGTAATTTATGAGGGATAAAATCATTAAAATGAATTGTAACACACATACCATATTAGTCTGAATATATATTTATTTATTTATTTATTTAAAATCCTAATTTATTTGAAAGAACATTGAATTTTGTTTCTAGACATCCTACGCAAATGTTTTAATTGGATATTGGATATAATTATATTATTATTAATTTTGTATGACTTTGTAATTGATTAACAGTTTTTGAAATATTTTTTTTTAGTTAAGAAATTTTAATGTTTTAAAGGTTATATATAATTTGGTTATTGATATTATAATATAAATATTGTGTCAATTTTTAGTAACATGTAATATAAATCATAATATTGACAGCTGGGTGAATAAATTGGGGAATGAAAAGTTTTTATTAGATATGTTAGACATTTTATTATAAAAATTATATTAATATTTTTATTTTTTTTATTGAGAAAGGATGGGCTTCAAGAATGTTTTCCACTCCTTTAAAGGTGATTATGGTGATTTATAAAATGTTGTAAATATGGAATTTTTACGGATTATTGAAATCAAAATTTGTGTAAGGGTGTCAAATTAGATCATCAGAATTAGATTGATATTTAAATAAGGTGAGCACAAATTATCTACCGTCACATTATATGATTTTTGGCATCGAATAGCCCGGGTAGTATAAATTTCATATCTCTCATTGATAGGGTCCCTGATTGAATATTCAAGCACAATAGGATAGACCATATATCTTCAAATCATATTTTTTTCAAGGAGAGGTTGATATTTCCAAACACTCGATCATTGCAAGGATGATCATTCCCCCATTAGGAATGTTTTTTAAGGTTGAATATGTGATGGCCCACCTTCCGAATATACGACTATTCATATATTTTAAATTAATTCTAAGTGTGCGTGGATTCTACAATATTTTTTAACCATATGATGAATTAAAGTCGAAGGCACAGGGCCAAGGGTAAATTATACAAAAATCATGTATGATTTTCTTAATAGAAAGGAATCATCCAATTACTTCAATTGCAATAAGTATTTCTCAATTATAGGTCTATATTAAAGTCTTCAGGCTCAATTGAACACTATGGAATCCTCAAATTTTATTCAATTTACCTACTTTTATGGATATTCCTATAAAAATGGTTTACGTTTTCATAGAGGATCTTTTTATAAATTATTCAATAACATTTGTGTAATTTGATATTAAATCTACTCCGACTGATACTATGGTTCTAAATACTCTAATGATTATTTGAATCATAGAATTAAATACGAGAGGATGTTCTTATTCTGCATGAACTACTGATTGTTTGGGATTTATTTGGGACTATTGGCATATGGAATCAATATGTTAAATCTATTATTTGAAAATAAATGATCAAGAACCCTGTTGTAAGATGTTGAATGAAAGTTCTAATCATTTTAATGTTATTGGGGTGCCTAAAAGTCATCAAGGAAAGTTTCATTCATAGGGTAATTTCGGGTCTATTCATGATAATGCATATTATGGTATATTTGCATAAAATAGGGGTGTAGATGTCCCTGAGGGGAAAGGGAGGATTTTTTTGTTAGTAATAATCTGTATTATACTATTAATATTATTTATTTTAGTGGATATTTGTAGGTGTGGGTTTATCAAGTATTGTAAGGGTAGATGAAGGGAAAATTTGAAACTAAAAATATCAATTCTCAGTTTTCATTTAGAAATGATGATGGGGATTCTATTAAATTTTTTATATCCAATTTCTCATCCACTATTATAGAGGATGAATTAAGATCTAAATAAATTATTTGTTCTTGATAATATGACTATGTATAAAATTCATAACGATTATGCCATGGTTAATTTTATAGATGATAATAGATATGTGGTAAAGGTAAGTAGGGTTTAAGAAGCACTACATAAAATATTATAATAAATGTTTGTTAGAAAATATCTGGATCTTTTGTAAAAGGATAGTGATGGGTAGGAACTAAGAGATAACCAATAACACTCTATATAGTGATGGTACCTTCTTGAATAATAGGGATATGATTTTTATCCCACTCTAATACAACAAAAGATCAATGATTTTATGATTCTCAATATGGTAGAGCGTATTTGGGCTTACAGGGAATATGAAAATGTAACTCAATTTGATACATGTTATAAATATTCTTTCAAGAAACCAAAAAAATAATGTTTTGTTGATTAAGAATTCGATCAATCAATTCCTCTTTGGAAGTTATAATAGTAAAAGGACTACTATCACATACAGAAAACCATGGTGAAGAGAAACCATGTTTAATATTTATACATATTTGTTCAAATTAATATTATTAATATTTAATTATAAATTTTGTTATGTTACCTTGGAAACTATTTTTTCATTTATAGAGTTATCTAGAATTGGGAATCTTATATATTTTCTTATAAAATTTTCCATTTTAACTTTTCATATGTTTAATAAAATAGGGAAGGTGTCTTAGACTCCTCTCCTTATATATTCTAACTAAGTCTATTATTATTTCTATTATTATTATAAAAATTCATATTAAAATTTGGGGATATGCCTCCCCACTTATTCATTCAAAAGAATCACCAGGGGGACCCCAGCCTCTTCACATCACAAAAATATTTTAACTTCATCTCTCTTTAGGGTTTTCATTTATTTTAGATTTTCCCTCTTCTTTTTTATTCCTTAACTTCATCCACACTATTTTATTCTCATCCACACATGGGTTTTAATATGAAGGTTTTTTGAGGAATTTATTTTTTTACTATTTCAAAGATAAATAACTAAAACCAAAAAGTATTTTCTCTTGTAAGTAAAAATTATCCCTCCATGTGTCATTTTCACATAATTAGTGGTACAACATTAAACTTATGGATATCCATTTAGTGATAAATCTAATAGATATTCATAATATTATTAAATTATTATATTTTTCAATTTAACATTATAATTTTTATGTTCTTTATGTCTATATTTATTTTATTATCTTAATTATATTGACTAAAATTTATTGTAGTTCTCTAAAAAAATAGGTTTCTATATGTGTCTTTTTCAATTTAATTAATCAAAACTATAATTAAACTAAATTTTTATTACAATGTAAATGTGTTGTGTTTTGGTATCTATTATAAGTCCCCAACCTGAACCACTAGGTAAGAGTTAAATCCACAAGAACTCATAAGGTCCTCCCTATATGTAAGATGTTGTCGACTAGGGTGGGTGTCTATATTACATTAATTGGGAGACTATACCTTTACTAATCATAACGATACATTATATGAATAAACAATATAAAACAATTCAAAGTTACAAGGATGGAGAAAAATAATCATAATGAAATTAAAAATGTTATCCATTTCACTAAAAAATAAATTTATCTCCCATTGGTGAAATGAAGACTAGAGGATGAAGGTTAAACAAAATAATTATGAAAATTTTGTGGAAACACTATAGAGTTCATCCAAGTATAGCTATATGCTCCATGCATCCATGTTTTTCATCAACCGTTAGTCCCTTACCCATACATAGATCACTAATAACGATGTATACACATACATCAATATTTTTATAAAGGGTTTTTGTAATAAAATAGAGTAGGAAACCACCAATTCATCCTTAAGATGTCTAAATTGGTATAACAAGTTTATTGCATAATAAAATTAATGTGAATGTAATCATAAACAACCATGTGCTGAGTGTTCATTTTCTAACCAAACCACAATGATCTCCAACTATACAATCTGAATCTCCATGATGGAAGGGTAATCAAAATATCTATGAAGTTACTAAAAACTATCCACATTCCAAGTGAACATGTTACTCAGAGTCCACAATGAATTGTCTTTTCGGTCCGACCACAAGGCTGGTTGTGAACATAATAAATTTTATCCCCAAGTCACATAGTTTTGAGTCATTCCAAAATCATTACTATTAATTTGTTACATAGAATCCTCAAGAGATCATGTTTCAGGATAGGGAACAATTTCTTCATACCCAAACCCTATGTTTGGGTTCAACATCATCATCACTACAAATAGTGTACCCTCCCCCTCTATGAAAAAACCATACCATGACAGTCCACCTATATTTTTATCATAGAAACGAGCACCAATGGAATGTTAAATTCACATAAAAAGGTTCATTGTACATAAGAATAATCAAACATGGTATAATGGGAATTTGTAGTAACATAAAACTGCATGTGATCAAATAAAACATGTATCACAAGATGCATAGGCATATTCTTGGAATCAAACATCATATATGTGTGTCACAGGACAAAAACAAATATGTTATAACTATTAATCATTATAAAAAAATTAATTTGCACATAATAATCATACCAAGGAAATAGTGGTATTCAAGGGACAAAAAAAAGAAAGTAACTTCAATCCCCAAGATCTTTGATGAATTAACCCAATATTCAATGAATGATTGAATCCTGAAACACTTTTATCAAAAATGGAAAAACTAGATCTTTCATCCAGGATACTTATATCACATTTTGATTCATCAAATAAGAGGTTTGGAAAAGATACCAAAGGGTATTCCTATCCGATAATGTTTGTTATAGAAGTACATACCACACAAAGTCCATCAACAAATCTAGTTCCAAGATAATATAATAAAAAAGTCCAAAAACAATGGAATTGTTGTCTATAAAAACATATATAACAAATTCCTCATCTAACTTAATAATGATACCAGGGTCCAAATAATGAAATTTGATCCACCGTCAAACCATAAAAAAAATTTAATTATAGGATTATATTTTAGAACAATAAGGTCTCAAGGGGATCGATCAATGATAAATTACCAGGAAATATCCATTATTCATTTGATATTTAGCTCCTTTGAAGAAAAGATAATTTTCTTTACTGTTAGAAAATGAGAAGAGAATATATTTTTGGCTCCCATGAGTCTGAATCAATTAGAAAAAACCTTATCTTCCAATGTTAGATCTTTTAGAATTGTCACATAGTGAGGGTCGACAAGAAATGAGATTATTCGAGGCTGAAACTTTTCACAATGTGGGACTCATGGGATTGTATAAAGAGTCTCTAGAATATAGCAGAATCATATGAATCAAAAACATAAGTTATATTATTAAATTTATAGGTTTTTCTAACAATTAAAAAAATCATTTAAATCCTCACCTTTATTCCATGTGTATCTCTACTCTAATTTGGTCTAGAATTGAGAATAAATCTAATTATTTAAGGTATTTTGATGCCATATTTATTATTTACACACCCTCCACCATATCCTAGAAATGGACATGGAATGATTTAACTTAATATCTTGAAATTTCTTCCATCATGGGATATTTCCAACACCTAGGACGTATTTACATCAAAAGCCTCCAAAATGGATTGTAAATATATTTTCCCTTTCCTATTTTATAAAGGATCACAACAGAGCCAAAATGGAATTCTCTAAATTGTGGTGTTGAGAATTTTGATCCAAAAAGAACTATAACCCACTTTAAGATTCCAAAGTCCAATGAAATCCCATTAATCTTCACCAAATCATGTATAAACATAGTAACTATTGTGGAAAGGATGGATACAATGTCTTCACAAGCACAATACAAAATTATGATGATTTATAATCTATACATATATGGATTCTAATCCTTAGGAGGTCTCTCTAATGATCCATCTTGGAAAACTGAGGCTATTGAGCTCATGTTTATGGCGCTTACTCCCATGTATCCTCCTAGATCTTTCCATGAGCCCAAATAATTATTAAAACTAGAATCATATTACCTCTTAGAACGTTCTGGATTTTCTAAAATTGAATAAAAAGTATCTCATCATATGATGTGTCTAGATACAACATTACATCCTCATCATACATTACATGAATAGGATCATGAATGTATCATTGAATCTTAGACACAAGAAACACATCATGAATACTTTGGTAGTGAGAAGGAAGATCCAGATTGTGCCCCATTTTTCCAATATTTTTTTTATTTGTGAAAGTTTAAACATATCATGGCTCTAGCATTCCATGTTTTTCAAAAAAATTGGATACCAAAACAAGGAGTCACTCTAAAAAAACAAATTATCTGATAGAAAAATACAACAATATCATCCTATAGTCATCATTAGATCTATGCATTCTCTGAACTATGATCAACCACATTAAAATTATATAAACATTATTGGAGGTATCTTATAATATATTTGGGGACATAACTAATACCTCTCGTGCCTCATACCAATAAAAATATGGATTATATTTCCTACCGTAAATATTAATATAAAGTTCAGTATGAATCAAATCTATGAAACTATTGTTTTATATGAACTCAACTAAGGATATGGGATCATCCCATTATCCTCCAAAATATAAAACATAGTCTTGCTACATATCCTCAAATACATAAATCATATACTTTGATTTTCTATCATTATAGGGGTGAAAAATTTTCATCAATCCTAGCTAAGTCCCTAATACCTTCTATAATACCTACTAAAAACATGACATAAGTCCCTTGTCTTAGTCAAATACAATTCTCAAGGGAACTCAATGTAAGTGCACAATATCATGGTAATATAACATCCCAAACAAATCTATGAAAAATTTATCTCAATTCAACCAGTAATGTTCCATATTAGTGATTCAATCCAAAATAACCCTAACAGATTCATGGTTCCTTAATGACCAAGGAAAATCCTAAAAAATGTCCATTTTGGATCCTCCCAATTACACATGGGAACAAGATATTTCTGGAGAAAAACACCTAGACAATGGTGCTAAAAAATAATTTTATTGCAAGTAAGATGTCAAGAAATTATACTAGAAATGTCCATCTTTATCCATGGACCCCAAAACTATAACATAAAATCAAGGTATATTTTTATCTCTCTTGAGGAATGACCGACTTTGAGGCATGGGAATATCATATCATCTCTCCCCTAAATGAATTTGGGAATATAAATCCCCCATGAATTTGGATTACTCCATTATTGTCCAACAACCAACATGGTATCATGCCTCTAACTACTAGTTGTTTCTGCATCAGAGCACACTCTAGGTCATATCCTTAATTAGCCTGCATCCAGTATATTAATAAATATGTCAGCACTTAGGTGGAACATGTCATCAATATCGGTTTCTTAAAAAAATCTATGCTTGAATCATCCAATGTGAAAACTAGGAAAAAATATTCATGTGATGGTCATTAATCAAAATCTTGAGATATAAGTTTATTACATCTATAAGATTCTACAATGGAATGTCCATAAATTAGTTCATATTAAATCTCAAAATCAATCATTTATATGTACACTACACAGCACCATTACATCAAATTGACATCCTGATGGGATAAGATATATTGGGGGCTATTGTGATCCATTTAGAAAAAAACATATCACCAAAGAGATAGTTTCATCAAAAATTTGAAGAGTGGACATCAGCAACTAACTCTAACTCATGGGTAGGATTTTTCCTCTCATGTGGTAATAGCTAACACGACCCATAAGATACTACCTATCTCTCTACATTAAAATATTAGAAAACATAACACCTATTGAATCACAATATACAACATATCCAATATTATGTTAAAAAGAATCAACTTTAGAGCGTTACTAAACCACCTTTTGGGCTCAAAAAAATCCTTCTCACACCTGTATGATCACTAAAAAATCATCCATTTCTTCATCATCATATACATTGTTGATAATAATAGGATATGCTCTTCATAAAATTATTATATCATCCTAATAAACATAGAAATATCTTAATATAAAACAAATTCTATTGAGATGATCAATACATCACAACGTCCAATTTCGTTGGGCCCATTGATATACCATCCTCAAAAACAACATGCCTAAATAATTAATACTTTTGAATCAAAAATTGACTCATTAATAGCTTCACCTAAAGTGGATGTGGTCAAAGTGAAATAAATACAGTATTGAGATGTCGAGCATGTTTCCTTCGGTTAAGTGAGTAAATGAAGAGGTCATTAATGAAAACCATGGTGCCCTATTCAATGCATCAGTGGATGATCTTATCCAAGAGATATATAAAAACATATAGTGTATTCATCAGTATTGAGAAAATCACTACATAATTATATTGGCCATGAATTCTCCTAAACATCCTCTTTTGGATTCCCCCCTCCTTTATATTAAACTGACGCTAGCATGATTATAGATCAATTTAATAGAACCATCAGTCTCCCTATAACAAATCAAAGATATATTAAATCCTAGGGAAATGGTAATTATTCTTTACAGTCACATGATTCAACTTTTGTTACTCTATATGGATATAGAGTCTACAATATATCTTCCAAAAGAAAAAAATGGGTCCACCCCAATATTATATATATTTCCTCATAAAACCCTTTTATTCCAATCCCTGAAGCTATTCTTTGATCTAATTTAACTCAGTAATTTACATATGATAAGGGGGTATCAAAATGGGTCACACACCAGAAATTTGTTCTATCTCGAGTTCAATTACTCTATAATCGGTACAACCAATGATTTCATTTAGTTAGGTGTCCTAATATAGGTCTACAATAATAAGAAAAGAAACAGGGAAACCATTGATCATGTTTAAAGATATATGAATGCAATCTTCATCAAAATTATCCCCAAATATCTCATGACTTGACCGACTCTACATGATCTCAACTCTGACTCACCAGTCATCATTCACATCTATCCCTTTGGAAATTTAAATTATATTCACGTCTAGTAAAAATAAATTTTCCCAAAGATGTTGGTTATCCAATCCATATCCAGAATCACATCAAAGATCACCATATCTATAATCATGATGTACCATAGATATCTGTATCTAACAATGAGAAAAGGAAAATTTAGGCATCTAAATATGGTCTTACTTATTTCCCAATAGTGCATGAGGGGAATGAAAACCATAAGATAGCATGACCGGTCAGTCAGGAACAGTAATAACTTGTGTAGATATAAAAGAATGGGGGTAACTATTATCAAATAAATAAGTATTAATCATAGAAGTTCTGAAGATCATGCTTGTAATAGTTAATGGTCTGATCCGATTATCTATTAGAGTCAGATTCAATGCATACTAAAAAATTTCCTAATCCCCATAGGCCTGATCTTGAGGTTCCTGACTCACCTAGGACAATGATGTCGAGGGGTTTGAACCTACTACCGAGGAACCCATCTTGTCTGTTCATGAATCTCATGCACCCCAATAAAAAATTTCCGTCAAATTCCTATATAATAACTATTTGAGATACCCTATATTAAAATAAATATGACAATTTCCCTGGGGTGTTGTAAAAAAAATTAATAATGTTCAAAAAACCCAAAGGTGAAGCATTGTGGAACTCCTCCTGGTGGCCATAAAAACCCATTTTTTGTCAACCTACATTTTAATACCCTACTACACATCCTCCATCATTATTACCCTTATAAAATAAGAGACACTCATCACTGTATTGTGAGGTCTACCCTCTTTAATGCAGAAGGGTATAATAATAGAAACTACTAGAACCTCCTACAAGACCTTCTCAATAGTTATTATCTTATACAGAACCTTTAGGTATGTAATTAAGTCAAATGTATTAAATTTTTTATGATATAAGTATGAATATAGATCTAAAACATTCTATCATTTTTTACTTTCTTACATCCAATAGGGGAGTAAATTTAAGGGGCTATATGAAAGAACTAGAGTATGTAGATATATTCTTGGATCCATACTGAATCTCTATGTATTACTAGTCATGATCCAAAAATAAGTAATTAGTAAATGACTTTTCAAATAATAGGATCTTGAAGGCCTTCCAATAATGACCCACTCACCTTCCCACTTGACCCGTGACACCCCACCATCTCTCAGAAAGTCTTAAATAAATGAAACATCTTACCTAACCTATTGGTCTTCTGGTTTCTCAAATAAATTAAATATTCCATCAATGATTTCTAACATTCATTACTATCATATAGTCATCCAGTGACATAAAGGATTGAATAATGCTAGAGATAGAAGTAATTGGTGTAGTCTTCCATGGTATTCTATACATCACTTCCATGTGTTGGTATAATTTGAAAGTCCTTAGGCTATAGTAGATCTAATTATTGAACCACTTGAGAAGGATCCAAAACATGCATAGGTGTGTACTCCTTCCTAGCATGAACTGAAGTGGACACAATAGCCAATTGAAGGTGATTTCAAATGAGTCATGGTAGGAAATTTTCTAAAATGTTAAATATACATTTAAACACTTGAATCTATGAATATGGATGAAAAATATTGTATAGGATCACAAAAAGGTTGTCAGATGAGGCTACCAAAAATCAATGTTATATACTTCCTAGAACTACCCAAGAATCACTATACCTATATATTAGTTAAAAATATATAGATATGTATATATATATAACATAACAACATGTTCAAGTTAAACTAATCAGTACAATAATAGATATATCATATTAGTAGAGAATTTAGATATATCACTCATTATAGAATACAGGTGTATCCCAAACTGATATTATAAATCATGTCACTAAATTAAAGAACAATTATGCATCACACAACATGTATAAATATATGGAATTTCATCCTACATTCCAAATAATGATCCATGAATTCATCCAAATCCCACAAAACCTTAAGAAAAATATCATCAAAGATGAATCAGAGGTCAATCACATATGATCTAGTAATGTACATGGATCTCCCCTACACAAGCCTAATATAGACTATGTCTTTTCTATCTTATCATAGGTTATATCCAAATAAAATAATTGAAGTTCAGCTCTGAAAACATTTTGTAACAGCATAACCAGATCCAGTGGGTCTGATTTGGTGATCTACAATACCTCATGTGTGCCTCCCCATATTCAAGATGATTTCAACTAGTAAAGATGGTCCAAAGACATTCAATGTGGTGAATATTTAATTGGTAATCATAGTCATAAACCATATGAATAAATAATATTAAAAACTCATATTATCAAGGGATAAGATAAATTATCATAATGAAATAACAAAAGTCACCCATGCCACAAAAATAAATAATCCAGGCTCGGATTGTGGAAAGACAACCCATATTATAAAGAAGTGTCTAAATAAATGTAAAAATAATTTAAAATATTGTAGATTCATTATAATAGTGCTACATGTTATATGTTCCTTTTTCATTTATCCATCACATGTCTGGTTCCCTTACCTAGATCTATAATCATGAAGTCCACATGTGTATCGGGACAGAAATGTTGGTTAAGTATAATAAAACATAGTAAGACACCAACAATAAATCCTTATCATGTGTTCATTTTTATAATAAGTGTACACCCTATCAAAAACAAATGTTCAAGAAATCATAAACAATCATAATTCATGTTTTTGTGTTCTAACCAAGGCAACACAATCCCCAGTCCCAATTTCTTCATCTCCATATTAGAAGGATAATCCAAAGATGTTGGACTTGATTAAGAAATAGCCACAAGGTTGTTTAATAGATTACTCATTATGACAAAGGAACCATGTTTTGGGTCGGTTTAAAAGGTAAACTATGACATATTACTCAATATCCTCATGGAATCGAGGATTGAGTTGGGCCTTAAAGATGACATTGAACATGTAACTTGGAATCATAATAGAACCGTGTTCCAAGTTAGGCCACAATAAAATAACTCCCCAACCATGCATATGGGTCCATCATCATCATTGTTTATTGTCATGTGCACTCCCCTTCTAAGGGATGGCCATACAATGACATTCCACTTATTCTGATTCACAATATGATAAATACACAAAACACGATAGAGAATACCAAAGGATACTATAGAATGGTTTAGTGAGAATATATGGGAACATACAAGTATATATTATCAAATAAAATATGGGAAGTAAGAAACATAGGCATACTTGTGGGATCAAAAATAATATATGGGACTCAAAAACAACACAAGCCCACATTGTAACACCCTGATATTTTGTGAATTGTTTTTCAAATTAATTTATCTTTTGCAATATTTTTTTCAAATGATGAGTGTAAAGAAATGACAAAATGATTAAAAAATACTCTAGATTCATTATTATAGTGCTTCCAACTCCGTTTTACTTAATCTGTTATACATCATACTCCATGTTCCCTTACCTGGATCCATAATCAGGATGTCTACAGGTGAATTGAGATTCCCATGTAGGGTAAGAGTAATAAATCCAAGTAGGACACCAACATTGCATCCTTAACTTGTGTGCATAGTTATAATGGGAGTATTCCCCCAAAAATATAAATGTTCAGGGAATCATAAAAAAATATATTTCATGTTTTAGAATTCTAACCAAGACAAAACTATCCCCAGTCACACTTTCCTCATCTCTATGTAGAATATATATTCCAAAGATGTTGTATTTGATCAAGAACTAGCCATAATAGTGGTGAACATATTACTCAGTATAAAAAAGGAATCTGGTTTTGGGTCATTTTATATGGAAAACTATAAACATTTATCTCAATATCCTAATGCAATCTTTTTTTGGGTTAGGCCATAAGGATGACATTGAACATGTTACTTGGAATCCTCAAGGAATTATGTTTCAGGATGGGCCTCAATACCATCACTCCCCAAACATGTGTATGGGTCCATCATCATCACTATTGCTTTTCATGTAAACTCCCCTTTTAAGGGATGTCCAAAAAAATAGTCCAAAAATTCTTATAAACATCATTTTAAATACACAACACATGTTATAGAATAAAAAATCGTAATATAGCATGGTATGGTGAGAACAAACCAAATTTCATGCTTAAAAACATATATTTTTATATGTAGTTTTAACGCTTTTTAATAGAGAACCCATTTTAAATTTAATTTTCTAGAACTTCAATAGATTTAATTTTAAATGTAAACATCATATTTTGAATTGAAACATAAAATTTAGTATATTATAATTGTTTCTAATTTTTCTACAAGGTTTCATTTTTTTAATGAGTAGTCAAAAATATAGGATTTTAATTCAAAACTATTTTCTCGTCTAAATTATTTATAATGTTAAAATATATTTAAATTTTTTTTCAAATTTTAATTAGATAATATTTTTATCAATTAATACAATTTAGATCATTGGAACAAATTTTACATTGAAATTGGATATAAATGTTTTTGAAACATTTGATCATTTTTACTTTAAAACCCCACAGTGACCTCCAGTCAGTGGGATTAATATTAAATTAATTTCTACCACTTGAGCGATTGGAATTTGGAAAAGATGGATTACATATTTTTAATAAAAAAAATTATAATGTCAAAAAAGTTCGAATACATTTTTGGCCAAAAATATTATTGAATGAAATTAAAATCATTTGAATCGATTAATGTAAAATTACGCTAATTAAGGGACAAAACTCATATTTTAGACAGAAAACAATCTATAAACTTCTCCGAGAGCCATTTGATGGTCATATTTCTACCCTATACTCCATTGGATTAAATTCTAATCATTATTGGATCCACATTATATATGAAAATTTTTGGTATATTTTTTTCCAGAAATATTTACAAGAGTGACACCCCTTCCCTATAAAAGGCCGACATCTCTACCTCTTATTCACTCGTCACAAACCACATACATTGGAAAAAAAATATAACCAATATATCTCTCAAAATTCATATTTTTGTTGAATCCTCCATTGGGGAATGATGTCTTCCAAGGAAGCCCATTGGCACAAACCAAAAGGAGTTTCCTGATTAAGAGGTTACCCCTTCTCTCGAGATCCATTGTTTTATTTTCCTTCTCCACCCTCCACTTTAGTAATTACAAGATTATAAAAAAAATTATTCTAAATATACAAGTATTTTTTATTCAACGGTTTCGACCTACCCCGTACACACATCTCTATCTAATGGGTAACAATCATAAAAGGAATGTATTAAGGAATGTATTAAGGATGGGTTTAGTGAAATTATATTATATATATAACTATAACTATAATTTTATTATATTATATACATATATACATATTTTACAATTTCATTCATTCATTAAATAAGAAAAGAAAAATGGAAACATCGTTCATGTGTGTGTACGACTTATCATCTCCACCAATAGTGTATTCCATTTTATACTTATATATAAAATAGATTATTATAATATAAATATAATGGATATAAATTTTATTTATAAATTTTTTTACATTCTATAGTAATGATATATGTATAAGAACCAATGAAATAACAAATTGAGACACTTTCAAAGAAGAAAGAGAATATTATCTGAAATGAATCCTTCATATAGGATGGTTAACTAGAAGGAAATTTAAGGGAGTAATCAAACCACATATGGTATTTGATATAAAAATATGTTTCTATAAGGGGATTTCATCTCACATTTTATTTTCATGAGATAAATGCTATGTTCTCCCCTCTTTCCTTTCATGTAGTGTATGTACATCAAATCATTGTATTATATATATGTTATACATAAATTTATATTTATTCACATATCAATTATATGATCTTACCTTCATGGGGATTATTTTTAAAAAGTTAACAAATATATAAAACTGTTTTATCACAATTTTCCTTCTTTGAGGCTCATGTTTTCTATGCACCTAAATTCTTCTTTAGTGTGAACATACATCTGATTTACATGTTATATCATAAATTTACTTATTTTCATTATATTTTAAGCATAATAAAATTTAATTTTATTACACATCGAGTATGATTCCAAGTAACTAAATAGAAAGAGTTTATTGAAACAATCTCATCGCTTTTAGAGATTTTTAATAATTATGCTTCATTGATGAAATCTTATGATCTAAATCCCAATAATATTCAAGAAATTTTTTATCCTATTATTATTCAATATATATTCAAGTATTTGTACAATTTCTTTACATTTTGGTACTTATGATAGTTAATAAAGTGTTTTTAATATATCCTAACATTACCCTCTTTTAAGTCGAAAATAAATGTTCCTTCAAAACCATGTTTTTTAAAAAGTATTTCCATGAATATTGTACCATTATCCTATAATATTTAAAATACATTTTTAACCTTTTTTTATTTTACCAATATTTTCAAAGGAATATTCGTGTCACATTAAAAAAGGTAATTTTATAACCTTTTTATAGTGAAAAAGGAATGTCCTTTTTACCTCATATGGAATATACGGATTTACCAACCATCATTTCATTGAAGATTCCGTTTATTTTTTAAAAGGATGTTTTTAACGAAATTTTTTTAGAAGTGATTTTCTAGGAAATTTGTTTTCAAAATAATTTTAACCATCTTTTATAAGTTTTCAAGGGTAATACTTTTGAAAATGTTTTCAAAACTTATTTATTAGATTTCAAATTATTTGCAAAGAAATTTTTTTCAAAACATTTTCATGCTCATTTCTTGTTCTTTCAATTGAAATGGTTTCCAAAACATTTTCAATATTTTCTTATATGTTTTCAATGTATTTTCAATGAAATTTTTTTCAAGTCATTTTCAAGATCCTTTTAAATTTTTTAATGTAAAAATGTTTTCCAATCATTTTTAAAAATTCCTTATATTTTTTCAATTTATTTTGAATGATATGGTTTTCAATAAATGTTCAATATCATTTCATATGTTTTCATGTAAAAGGTTTTTCATAACATTTCAAGATTTCTCGATATTTTTTCAAAGTGTCTTCAATGAAAATGTTATTTAAAATGTTTTGATGATTTTTTTATAACATTTTAAGGAAAATGGTTTTAAAAAAATATTTCAATACTTCTTTATTAGTTTTCAAGTAGTTTTTTAAGAAAACAATTTCCAAATGGTTTTGTTTATTAAAAATCCATTTCCATAGAAGAAAGTACATTTTCATCAAGAAATGTTTTTTAAATATATTTGAAAATAATTTTCCATTTAAGAAATTTTCCATTTTTTGACATCTATTGATGTTTCTCATGAACTTCTAGGGAATTATTTAATGGATACATTCATATTATTTCTATTATTGATTTATTCTGAATTTTGTGGCCTTCATGAAACCCGTTTCTCTTTCCGAGGTTATATTTTTATGAAATCTGTTTCACATTCATGGGTTACATGTTTCTGAAATCTATTCCTTTTTCATGGGTTGTGTTTTTTATTAAATGATTATGCAATTTTTTTTCAAAGGTTATGATATAATTATATGTTTATAATACCCATTTAATTTCATGGGTTATTATAGGATTATTTATGTTCATTTAGAACATGTGTGTATATGATTTCACTGTGATATGGGTGGGATATACATCACCCTCCAATGCATCATTTAAATATTTATATCTCATTAGGTAGACTAATATGGTATTAGGAATGAACCTCGACTACTAAAATGTCCATGGGAGTGAACCTTGACTACCAATATGGTATGAGGAGCAAACTTGTGCCACTGATATGGCCATGGTAGTGAACTATGTCTACCAAGATGTTATGGGGAGTGAACGCATACTACCCAGATTGTCTAGGTAGTGATACCTTTAGTACAATTGAAATCATATTTTATGTTTATATATCTACCACAATTCCATGTTTTATTCCATTGTTGTTATTTCATGATTTATGCACTTAATTATTTTATGATCCATGTATTGTGAATTTTCGATCATTTTTGTGATTTAAAAAATACAATGTTTGAACTCTAAATACTATTCTCAGGTTCCATACCCTTTTTCATGTTATGCTTACTCATTTCCTTTATTTACACTTACTGTGTATTCGAGATCTCCCCTTCATATGTTTCCTTTCCTCGGGTTATGAAGAATGGTTTTAGGTAGAATTAGTAAAGGTGGAGATCTTCATGGAATATGTGGAAGAACATTCACATGGATAGAAGTTCAGGTTTTCTTGTTTCCCAATACACTAAACTATTATGGTCCTCGGGCATGTATTATTTTAAATTTTTGAATATTCATCTAATGTGGTATAATATCTATGTATGTTAATCCTAGGACACAATACATGTGATCACTATCAAGTATAGTAGAAAAATTTATACAAGCACATTAATCGTACCACGGAAACACGTGAATACAAGGGAACCAAATGGTATGCAACTTCTTACCTCATTATAATTGATGAAGTATTATAATATTCATCAATAGATTTAATCATTAAAATGATTCACACTCATGGAAATACTATATCACATGTAATGGATTCCAATATCCGATTCTAGTTCATTAATGAATAGGTTTTCAAAGGAGGCCTAAGGAGATTACTTGTTATGAAAGTTAGTACTAGAATCAAATACATAACACAGTATTCCTAAGAAACTAGTTTTGAGATATGTTGAAGAAGTGGAATCCAATTCACTGGGTTCATTCTTGATTAAATAATAACTCATTAATTCCTCATTAAATCTTGAATAGAACATTTGGAGTAGTCAAAAAACATTGATACACCATCAAAACATCGTCATAATAGAAATACATGATGATGTCTAAGAATAAAAATATATCAAGGTGATTGAAATATGACAAAATACCTGAAAACATCCACCTTTCATGATATATCTAATTCTAGTTAAAGAGAGGATAACATTATTTTCCTTTGGAAAATGACAATAATATGGATTTGAGGCTACTATGAGTCTAAAATAAAGATAAGAACCTCCATCTTTCTTGGATTAATCTTCTACAAATATAATGCAATGATTTCCTTGAATAATAAAAATTATTCAAGGCTACAACTAAGACAAAGGAGGTTTTTTCAAGTTCAACATATTGAAATAAGTTATATGTATTAATCAAAGTAACAAATAGGATAACAGAGTTCAATTTGATTAATTTGAATTGTAATCAATTAATTAACACATTTACAACCCCAAAGGATATTCCCATCCAATAATGTTTGTTATATAAGTACATACCACACAGAGTCCATCAACAAAACTAGTTCCAAGATAATAGAATGAAAAAGACAAAAAAATGGATTTGTTGTTGATAAAATAATATATAATAAATTCCTCATCGAATTTAGTAATGATACCAAGGTCCAAATAATAAAATTTCATCCACCTTCAAACCATCATAAAAATTGAATTATAGGATTATATTTTAGGACAATAAGATCTCAAGGGGATCGATCGATGATAAATTACAAAGAAATATACATTATTCATTAGACATTTAGATCCTATTGAAGAAAGGATAATTTACATCACTCTTAGACAATTATAAGAGAATATATTTTTGGCTCCCATGATTCTGAATCAATTAGAAAAAGCCCTATCTTCAAAAGATTGATATTTTAGAATGGTCACATAGTGAGGGTCGATAAGAAATGAGATTATTCGAGGATAAAACGTTGCACAATGTGGGTCTCTTGGGATTGTATAAGGAGTCTCTAGAATATATCAAAATCAAATGAATCAAAAACATACGGTATATTATTAAATTAATTGGTTTTTTAACAATTAACAAATTCATTTAAATCCTCACATTTAATCCATGCATATCTCTCCTCTAATTTGGTCTTGAACTAAAAATAATTCTAATAATTTAAGGTATTTTGAATCCATATTAATTGTTTACACACCTTCCACCATATCCTAGAAATGTATATGGAATTATTTAACTTAATATCTTGAAATTTCTTCCATCATGGAATATTTCCAAGACCTATGACGTATTTATATCAAAAGCCACCAAAATGGCTTGGAAACCTATCTTCCCTTTCCTATTTTACAGAGGATCATAATAGAGCCAAAGTGGCATTCTACAAAGTGTGCTGCTGGGAATTTTGAACAAAAAAGAACTAAAACCCACTTTAAGATTTCAAAGTCAAATGAAATCCCCTTAAGCTTCACCAAATCATGGATTAAAATAGTAACTATTGTGGAAATTATTGATAAAATGTATTCACAAGCACAATAAAAAATTATGATGATTTATAATCTCCACATATAGGGATTCTCATCCTTCGGAAGTGTCTCTAGTGGTCATTCTTGGAAAAATGAGTCCATTGAGTTCATGTTTTTGACTCTCACTCACAAGTATCCTCCTAGATCTTTCCATGAGCCCAAATAATTTTTAAAACTAAGATCATCTTTCCTCTTATAACCTTATATACTTTTTCAAATTGAAGAAAAATTCTCTCATCTTATGAAGTGTCTAGATACTACTTTACATCCTCATCAAACATTACATGAATAAGATCATGCATGTGTCATTTAATCCTAGACAAAAGAAACAAATCATGAATACTTTGGTAGTGATAAGGGAGATCCATATTATGCACCATTTTTCCAATATGTTTTTTGATTTTGAATGTTTAGACATATCCAGGCTCTAGAATTCCATATTGTTCAAAAACATTGGATACCAAAACAAGGAGTCACTCTAAAAAAAACAAATTGTTTGATAGAAAAATACTACAGTATCCTCATGTAGTCATCATTAGATCTATGCATTCTCTAAACTATGATCAACCACATTAAAATTATCTACACTTTATTGGAGGTATCTTATAATATATAGGGGGACATAACTAATACCTCCCTTGCCTCATACCAATAAAAATATGGATTATCATTCCTACCGTAAATATTAATATAAATTTCAATATAAATCAAATCTATGAAACTATTGTTGTATATGAACTCAACTAAGGATATTGGATCATCCCATTATCCTCCAAAATATAAAACATAGTATTGTAACATATCCTCAAATATATAAATCATCTACTTTGATTTTCTATCATTATAGGGGTGATAAATTGTCCTCAATCCTAGATAAGTCCCTAATGCCTTCTATAATACCTTCTAAAAACATGACATAAGTCCCTTGTCTTAGTCAAATACAATTCTCAAGGGAATTCATTGTAAGTTCACACTATCCAGGTAATATAACATCCCCAACAAATCTATGAAAAATTTCTCTCTATTCAACCTATAATGTTCCATATTAGTGATTCAATCCAAAATCACTATAACAGATTCATGGTTCCTTGGGGACCAAGGAAACTCCTTCAAAATTTCCATTTTTGTCCTCCCAATTGCACGTGGGAACAAGATGTTTCTGGAGAAAAACACCTAGACAATGGTGCTAAAACGTTATCCCTTTTCAAGTAAGATATTGAGAAATTAAACTAGCAATGTCCATCTTCATCCATGGACCCCAAAACTGTAACCTAAAATGAAGGTATATTTTTATCTCTTTTGATGAATCACCCAGTTTGAGGCATGGGAATATCACAACATCCCTCCCCTAAATGAATTTTGGAATATTAATCCCTTTTGAATTAGGATTAAACCACTATTGTCCAACACCCAACATGGTTTGAAGCCTCTAACTACTAGTGGTTTCTACATCATAGCACACTTCTGGTCAGATTCTTAACTTGTATCCATATAGTATATTAAAAAATATGTCATCACTTAGGTGGAACATGTCATCAATACATTTTTCTTGAAATAATCTATCCTTGAATCACCCAATGAGAAAACCAGTAAAAAATATTCTTCTGGTGGTCATTAATCAATATCTTTAGATATATGATTATTACATCTAACAGATTCTATAATGGAATTTCAATTAATTAGTTTATATTCCGTCTCAAAAACAAATATCTATAGGTACACTACCCAGCACCGTTACCTCAAATTGAGATCCTGATGTGATAAGACATATTGGAGGTTATTTTGATACATGTAGAAAAAACATATCACCACAGAGATAGTTTCATCCACACTTTGAAGAGTGGATAGTAGCTACTAACTCCAACTCATGGGTAGGATTTCTCCTCTCATGGGGAAATAGCTAACATGACCCATAAGTAACTACCTAATCCCTCTACATTAAAATATTAGAAAAATAACCCCAAATGAATCACAATATACAACATATCCAATATTAGGCTAAAAAGAATAAACTATAGAGCATTACTAAACCTCCTTTTTTCTCAACAAAATCCTTCTCACACCTGTATGATCACAAAGACATCATCCATTTCATCATCGTCATTGACATAGGTGATAATAACATGATATGTTATTGATAAAATGATGATATCATCCCAATAAACATAGAAATCCCATAATATAAAACAAATTATAGTGAGATGATCAATACATCACTACGTTCAATTTCTATGGGGCAACTGATATACCATCCTCAAAAACCACATGATCAAATAATTAATACTTTTGAATCCAAAATTGACTCATTAATTTATTCCCATACTTTTGATGGGGTCAAAGTGAATTAAATACTATTTTGAGATTTCTAGCATGATTCTTGGGTTACATAAGTAAATGAAGAGGTCATTAAAGAAAACCATGGTGCACTATTCAAGGAATTAGTGGATGATCTTATCCAAGAGATATATAAAAACTTATAGTGTATTCATTAGTACTGAGAAAATCACTGCATACATATATTGCCCATGAATTCTCTTAAACATCCTCTTTTGGATTCCCTCCTCCTTAACATGAAACTGACATTAGCATTATTATAGATCAATTTTATAGAACCATTGGTCTCCCAATAACTACTCAAATAGATATTCAATCCTAGGTAAATGGTAATTATTCTTTAGAGTCAAATGATTCAACTTTTGTTACTCTATATATATATGGAGTCTATAATATGTCTTCCTAGATAACAAAATGGGTCCACCCCACTATTATATATATTTCTTCATAAAACCATTTTATTCCAATCCCCTAAGCTATTATTTGATCTCCATTATCTCAGTAATTTCCATATGATATGGGGGTATCAAAATGTGTCACACACTAGAAATTAGTTCTATCTCAAACTCAATTCCCCTATCATGGGTACAACCTATGATTTCATTTAGTTAGGTGTCCTAATAGAGGTCTACAATAATATGAAAATAAACGGGGCCACCATTGATCCTGTTTAAAGATCTATTCCTGCAATCTACATCATAATTGTCCCCAAATTGCTCATGACTTGACCCACTCTACATGATCTCTACTCTGACTCACCAGTCATCGTTTACATCTATACCTTATGTAATTTAAATTATATTCCCCTCTAGAAAAAATAAATGTGCACCTAGATATTGGTCATCCAATCCATATTAAGAATCACATAAAATATCACCATCTCTATAATCATGATGTCCCATAGATATCTGTTTCAATCAATGAAAATATAAAAATTTGGGCATCTGAATATGGTCTTACTTATTACCCAATAGTGTATGAGGAGAATGAATATCATAAGATAGCATGACCAGTCAGTCATGTCTAGTGATAACTTTTGTAGATATAAAAGAATGGGATGAACTATTATCAAATAAATAAGTATTAATCATAGAAGTTATGAAGATCATACCTGGAATAGTTGATGGTCCCATACCATTAACTATTAGAGTTAGATTCAATGCATAATAAAAAATTTCCCAATCCCCATATTCCTGATCTTGAGGTGCCTGACTCAGTTAAGACAATGTTGTCGAGGGGTTTGAACCCACTACCGAGGACCCCATCTTGTCATTTTATGCATATCATGCACCCCCAATAAAAAATTTCCCTCAAATTCCTAGAGAATAACTTTTTTAGATACCCTATATTAACATAAATATGAAAATTTCAATGGGGTGTTGTAAAACAATTCATAATGTTCAAACAACCCATAATAGAATCATTTTGGAACACCTCTTGGGGGGTCCATACAAATCTATATGCTTGTCAACCTATATATTAATACCCTACTACACATCCTCTATCTTTATTACCCTTGTACAATAAGAGACACTCATCATAGTAGTTTGAGGTTGTTTCAGGTCGGTCTACAAACGCCCAACGGTTCCGTATCCGATGACATGTGGATATGCTTTCCAAAGGTAGGCGTTCGCTGGGTGGATTGACCAGTGACGCTTAAGAACTCGCATTGGTCGAGGGGATGGGAAGTCGGGCTCATCGCACCCTTTTGGTGTGAAATTATTTCCTATTCTGGGACTCTCTTATAGATTTAGGACTTATTCATTTGTTTGCGAATCTTTGGACTATACCCAAGCATAGTATCCACAGATTACTGCTGGTTGGAAATGGTCAGCTGGATGCTGGTTTTCGGAATCATTTATGCCCAAGATTTACCATCCCTAATTGGATTAATGACCCCGAGGAGTCTGGACTCATTGATGCAGCACTAGGAGTGGCGTGGTGAACCAATGTAAAGATAGTAGGATCGACCGGTCATTGGGCTTGAACCTTAAAGAGGATTCCTACATACCCTGCCTGGGAGATAGGGATCAACGTCATCATAGTTCGAATGGATTGTCAGATAGACAACGTGAATGTGGACCCGGGTGTCCGATGGTGATCGGGCTTGATCCTCGGAGAGGATTCCTATTTACTATGCCATGACATGGATCAAAGTCTGCATAGTTCGCAGTGGATTGGGGCTTACACTCTAAGGAGGCCCATAATAGGATTTCATGGTCAATGCTTACTTTAAGCCCACATGAGTGATGCTCGGTGTGAGAAACAAGAGGTAGCAGTGACCATACGATCACATTGTGGAAGGTGCGTCCATGGGAAGTGGAGTGGGGCTTACGCATAGGGGATCCCATAAAGTTGGGGATTACTCCGAGATGGATTCCCATGGCGACAAAGCGCAGAGGAAGAGGGAAATAGGTGGTCATCTTCCTGTCACCTCTCCTGTTCCCGGGGGAAGTACGGAAGTGCATGGGGGCTTCCTTCTGATGGGTATTTTACTACCCCCCGAAGAATGGAGAAGTGCCCCAGGCCCAACAAGTGGAGGGGCAGAAAGGGGGCTCCCGAGCTCAGACTCCACATTACCATGGGAATGTGAACCTAGGAATTCTTCGGAAATCCTTTCAAGGGTCAGAGAGACCCCTTCAACCCTACTTAATGTGTGTATTTGAACTAAAAACGGCATGCTGATACGCCTGAAGGTAACATCACACGGGTCCGGTGGCTCCAGTGGAGGCCTTGGCACGGGGCCGATGAGTAGGCCAATGAGGGAGTTGCGGAGGATCTGGATGGATTGAAAGGATTTAATCAGGCTCATGGAATGGGAACCCAGAAGTATTTGGTGGGCCACGTGGGTATATGAGGAGTGGTGCCTTTCACTTAAAGAGGTGCTACACAGCTAGAGAGGCCGTACGTGAACTAGGGTGGTCTGCGGATAGATGGCCACCCCGCGAACCAGGGTGGTTCGTGGCCTTGTGGGCATCCCGCGAACCTGGGTGGTTCGCGGCTTCAGGTTTGGCCCGTGTACTAGGCTGGTATGCGGTGGGATCCCTGCGAGCAATGGCGGCCAATGGTGACGTCGGCTGGGGTTCTTCAGTCAGGGCTTCCCCCGTGTAGGAGGGTTATACACGGTGCGATGGATCGAAAAATGGGCATAAGCTCCCTAGTTTGCAGGAAGTGCATCCGCGGAGGGGCCATGGTTCGTGGTTTTATTTTCATTGTTATTTTATGTTCGCAGTTCACCATGTTATTATGTGTTTTCAGTTCCTTATGAATTCGCTTCCAGGTTTATACCAGTTCTGGTTCGCAAACTAGATCTTCACTCTTTGCAAAATCCTAATATCTTTCCTTCTAAATCCTTTCATCTGAATCTGATTGATCTCCTTTCAATCCTCCTCTCTTTTTCCCTCGATCTCCTTTTATAGAGTGGGGAAAAAGATGTATCTATGCTCATGCAGCTCCTTTTGCGAAGGCCCATGATCAGAGACCCGATTCATGGATGACCTGGTCAATCCACAACTCATTAGGGCATCAAGCATATCTCCTCCGAGAACGAAACGTGCTTGGGGAGTGCTTCGCGGCCGCAGAGGGATATGACTCCAGTCTGCGAATAACAGTGGATGCAGAACGTGCTGGTTGAGGAGGTCCACGGCTGGGGCGGTTCATGATGGTGGATCTGTTCGGCGCCTATCATGATTCACACCCGCGGAGGACCTTTGCCCCCATTATGCAAATGACAATGGCCCACAGAGGGGGTGCTTCGCGGAACCGTCCGTGTGGCGTCATCATTTGGACTGGTCTACAGACCGGTTCGGCTTTGTGCATCTTTTGAGTTTTCTCCATTCTGTCCCCCAATCCATTGCGGGAAATTGGGTAGAATCTCCTTTTTGGATTTTTTTCAGGACCCTACAAATGCCCCCATCAGAATGGGGTCTGATCGGAATGGAGAGGAGTCCATTCCGATGTATAGTGGTCCTGAAACATGGATTGTTTTGAATATAGGGTTGGACCCAGTATGGGAAAATGCCTATAAATACGGGGGGGGCCATCCTCTACCTTTTTTCGGATTCCTCGTGAAACCAGAGCCCTCTCTCTTTTTTGTCTCCGCATGCTCATTCCTTCATGAAAAACCTCGTACGCGAACAAGCTTCCACTTTCCACGAATCATTTTTCCTTCGCGGTCAGCTTCACCTAGGGACCAATTTGCAAACTGCGAACCAATACTTTTAATTAATTAAAAAGTTAGTCACAATGGGCCACAGTGGAATTCGCTTCGCGGTTACGATGATGCGCGGACTGAGGTCTTGTTGACTTTAAAAAAAATTTATATCCTCCAAAGATAATTACTTAAATCTGGGATTAGGATCCCACGGAGCAACCTGGTTCATGGTTTTCTAGCCAACGTCTCACGGGCCAGCATACCGCGAACCTCTTCCGCGTAGGGTTGGTTTGTGGGATGTCTTCATCGTAAACCACTTTATGAGGCCTGCTCATGAAGGATTCTTGATTCTTTTTCCATACTGCCGATATTTTTGTCCATATTTTATTACTTCGGACTAACCATTTTCTTATCTTCATAATGTAGGGAGAAAATAGGGTTCCCCCTCACCATGTACCCAGGCCTGCCGCAAAGCCTCTCCCAATTGGCGCTCAACACCTGAAGGATGTGTTCGGCTCTATTAAGGATGGAATCCACCACTCCCCGCAGTGCTCCTTCCTTGTCGATCTGCTCTCCGAGTCCCAACCGGAGTAACCCTTTTTCAACAGCCTTTGACCTACGGGTTCAGTTTACTGTCTGATACGTCGATTCTGGTGCCATCTCGTGACAACAATCCTGGAGAATGGATACTTACTGCCAATATCCCTTGATTTGTGATATCCACCAGTGGTCGGCCTACCTCAAGGGACATAGCTTCCAGATCTGTGTTGAATCACCTTCCTATGTCCCTGAAAGGAGAACAACATCAACAGGACGGGGCAATTCACTTTTACTGGAGCATTTCCTACAATTCCAAGGTAAACGACTAGAATGGCTGGTCGGCGAACCGAGACATCCGGCCTGGAGGGGCATTTAAGTAATTGAATTGGGGGTGGCCCTTCTAGGTTCTCCAAAGCTGTGCAGAGTTTGAGGCAGATTTGTGAGTCGTAGGCTTATATGAAGCTGCCTGGGTGTCCCAAACCAATACCCATCGACCTCAAGCCCTCGCCAGGAAAAATATGAGCTTTTGGAGTCCAGACACCAATACATTTCACTTGTCCCATAGTGAGGTGGGCATTATTATTTGGGAAGTCTTTCAGATCCCTGGGGTCCCCATCGTTGGGGGTATGTATGACGAATTCCTGCCTCCTTCTTCTGTGTGGGACAACAAAGAGAGGACTCCCCCCTGGTGAAGCAGCTTATTGACCAGGCCTAGAAGCATTCAAAGGATGTGTCTTCGAAACATCTTGTCCCGTATCGTGAATGGATCAAGGCATTTTCTAGAGAGATCAAGTCTGTGACTCTCCCATGCAAGCCAACGACCAGCACTACGATGGAGTTCCGAGAATAGCGGGGTAGCTATTGGCTGATCCTGGAAGATGGCCAGTTCAACGACTGGGGCTAGGAGCTTGTTCCGGGCGTCGATTAGCTTCTTCATATGGCGGCGTTCCTGGCCATGTTCCTGAGTGGATGGCTACTGCCTTTATGTGAGGCTGGTGGAATTCGGGTCTCTACTTTCATCATGGCATCACAATTGGCTACTGGAAGTGTCATCAACATGGTCGTTCTAGTATTGGCCAGGATTTATCGGTGGCTTAGTAATATTACCAATGGGGGTCAACTAAACCAGGTAGCCGATCTTTTTCTAATACTCTGGGGATGGTTGGGAGTGCATATCAAGAACTGCTACACTTTCATCAACCGACATTAGATTCCGGATACCACATTCCAGCCATACTTGCAATTGACCAGCGGGGTTATGCCTGAAGAGTGGGAGACCCAAGAGAAGGATGGTCAACAAATGGTTCAGAATATGCGTCTATTGTCGATATGGATCTTGAGTTATGATCATTTCATCTTCCATCCATATACCTTCCCAGCAGGTGCAATTAGTAATACTATATCAGAGGAGTTTAGTAAGAAGGTCTACCTCTTTTTTCTTCAAGAGGGCATTCTAGTGGCCCGTATCGGTGGGGAACTGATCTGCGAGGGGTACGTTCCTTGCCAATTCGGATGCCAATTTGGCTACGTCCATGCACTGTGTCCTCCCTCACTCAATGGCACCCACGACAACTTTCCATTGATGGTGGCTAGGCAACTGTGGTTAATGTTTACCTGGGAAGATACTAGTTGCGAGGTTATGACCCCCGCACTTGCAGACTCCATGCCCTTTTTATCAAAGAGTTACGCCAACTCCTGGGTGCAATTGTACCCGAATGGCCAGCTAGGGTTGTGGGTACCAACCATCTCAAGTCTGAAGCCGTCAAAGGGAAAAAGGAAGCAAAAGGGGGATGTTGCTTCAACCAGGCCAGGCAGGGTTCTTTGCCACCCTTCGGGTCTCGTGCTTCTGGGGAAGGTTTTAACAGACAAAGGTGTATCCTCTCATGCCCTCGAAGCCTCTCAGAGAGGGTTGGTTATCCCTGTTGATGCTGCCTTACCGACAGCCTGGGGATAATGTGACTAATTCAAAAGTCGGGAATCCTTTCGCAGCCAGTACCCCCGTTCTCTGTGGCAGAATCTTCAGGAATCGGAAGCGGATTTTGATGGGATGGGTTACATATCTTCTCCCATTGATATTGTTCATGATGCGGACCCGGAGAGGGTAGATCAGTATCCCCGGGACCTTGAGGCCTACATTCATGCACGCCGGGGCTATGCAGTGTTGACTCATCGAGTCCATGCCATACTGCAGTCGGCGACTGACGAGGAGGAGGAAGAGTGCGATCACTCCTCCAGGGGTGGCGATCACGATGGTTCCCCCACCGTGGATGAGGTAAGGGAAATTCCCCCTATTTCTATGAGTTCCCACCCATAGGTAGCTCCAAAGAGCTCCAGGGCGCTGGAGAGACCCAGAAAATAGACACTTCCATTGATGCCCCCAACAGTGCCTACCGCTACCAGACCCTCCCAGGTTGATCCCTCCGGGCTAGCTGTTCCCATTACAGCCGCATTCCTAGATGCATGGAGGATTTTGGATGACCTGAGGGTTAGTGGCTCAGATGAAGAAGTTTCGGCGTTGCTCCAAACGGGCCCTCTCAAGCTTCCAGGTATTGGGATGATCTTTGATCTACCCCACTTGCTGCTAGAAGAGGATCTGGACGAAATTGTCACCTCACTGAAGGAGATGGACACCTATGTTCATTCACTTCATAACTGGCTTTATGGGTCTACCTGGGTGTCCATGATGATAAGACATCCTGAATCGTCCGATCCTGACGAAGAGGTTGTCCCGTTTTTCCATTCCGGTCTTCCCTCCTCCTTTACAATGAAGGTTCTAAAATTTCCTCCCTTTATGCAGGGTGTCGAGGAGTCCCAGGGGGAAGTTCCTTACCCGGAGTATACTCCCCATGATACTGTAGTAGGTGAACAGGTGCTTATGGCTATGAGGTGTATCGAGGAGGGATCTACTAGCGCAGCTGAACTCATGGAAGCGACCATTGAGGACTCAACCAAGGTCTTTTCTCCTCCAGCTTCCCCAGCGTTCTGAGTGAGGAACTGTCCCCTTGGCAGATCCAGAGACGGTAACAGGCATCCCATTTATTGGAACGTCTCTAACAGGGGACGTCGGGTAACTATGACTTCTCATTTCTTCAATTGCTGACTCGTATATTCTGACTCTGCCAGTTATTAACTATCTTGGCATATGGTGTAGGGCCACTCGGAGGCCCAGTCATGGCTACACCGGCAGTATTATCTTTTTCCCCATTATTTTCGAAGGGATGACCCGTAGCCGCATCTGGTCATGATGAGATAGTGGGCCCTGCTGGAGGGTCTAGTGATATGGACGCTTTACTCCTGCCTTCATAAATCGTAGATATGTCAGAGGAGAAATAGCGAGACTTCGAGACTCCTGCAGATCAGACAGCGCCTACAATTGTGGGGGATAATGGGGAGCCCGTAATTGCTGAGGGGTCTCCAGATCCGGCGGGGCCAGCCGCCTCAGACCTAATGGATTCATGTGGTGATGGAGGAAGAGCCCTCCACCAGACCCATAGTCGGAAACCCAGAGTGGGCCATTATTTTATTTAATGGGGGAGTAATTTCCCTGGGATTGATCTCCGTAGCCGACTGTTTAGGGACATCTTTGGGAGCTGTTGGCCTTGGGAATGGCCTTAGGTACTGGATACCTCTGGGGATACCCAGGACTACCTTGCCTCTTGAAGATGAAGCATCATCCTCAGGAGGCCGCGGTGGCACAGAGCATGAGGATACCAACTTCTTGACTAATAAGGGTAAGTTTTTCAACCTCTTTCCACTGACCCCTTTCTTTTCCTCTTTTCTTATTAGGGATACTCATCTATCTTATTGTCTCTTGGGCTCTAGGACCACAACCTTTGGATTTGACGATTGTGTCGTCAGATCCATTAGTGCCTGTGACCACAATAGTCGAGGGTGAAGTTGATGTGGCGCCAGAGTTTGCGGGTGAAGAAACATCGGGTACCTAAATATGTATCTTCATCTGAAAGTGACTCTGAGCCATATCAACAAGTCCTTTTTAGTATTCGACCTACTCACCAAAGGGCTTGGGAGAGAATTTTGAAGCTGATTTCTCATACGCCCTTGGATGGGATGTCGATCAAATTACCAAATTTGCGCAATCTTTTTATGCTGTTGTGATTTGACGGCATAAACTACCATAGTATTTATAACATAGTCAAACAGGTGGTCTCCAATCGTTAAATACTAGGTGGTTTCGAATCTCGTCTTTTTGCTGCTCAGTCTGAAGCCTGCCTTTCCACATCCTAATAGCTTTGCCTAAAAAAGGATCATGATCATGCTTGGGTAGTTGTGAGGCTCCAGGGAGAAGTCAATGAGCAGCATTCTCACCTGGAGGTGCTGAGGAATGAGATACAGCAGCTTCAAGAGGAAGATTCTAATGTCGCCGCCATAATTGAAGAAGTGGAGCGGCAAATAGAGGAGGAGATGAGGGCAAGCTAAAAGGCGACCTAGGAGGAGGAAGCATTGCGAGTTGATGCAGAAGCTGAGATAGACTTACTACGGGATCTCCATCATGAAATCGAGGATTCTCATCAGCACCTAATACAACTTTTTTAATCCACTGAAAACCTCCTATAATGACCTTTCATGCCAAAGGAGGCTCGGGATTGTGGATTCCTTTCTTACCAACCTTGTTATAGAACAAAGAAATGTTTTCATTAACGCTCTAGCTATCCTATCCTATGGCTGGAATTATTTGGCATGATTACTGTATATGTTAACTCACTGAACTTGGAATAACTAGAGTTTGGGACAAAAATAAAAAAAACAAGCGACCTATAGCTTTTGCCTGGATCATGAGATCCAGCGGGCAAATTTGACTATTTCTATGGTTTTGTAGAAAAACACCACAAATTTTTTGTCTTTTCTTTTAATGCCTTAATTTTTCCTAGGCCCATTTATTGTGGACCCAGCTGGTGAGGCCCGACTTTTTCTTAGGTCTCCCTTTTCGGGTTTTCGGCCTAATAGGATTTGTGCCTCTTTTTGTGAGAGGTTTAGTGTCCTGACGTCAAGACTATCACTACTGATGTTTTAGGTCGAACAGATTTGTCCACGTGTGGTGGGGAGAGGGCCCCAATGAGGTTTGGTTGATTAAACTATGTCTCAATGTCTTTCAGACGCATGTGGAGGGAGTGTGTTTAGATTTAAACGACATGCAGGGCATGTCTCAAGGCATGGGAGCCATATCGGCGTGCAAAGGTGGGGGGATCATCGCCTATGGAAATCTTTCCTTTAGTAGATGGGTCAGGGGTGATCAATATGCAAACCCACTGAGGGCATGGTATGCAGAGTCATGAAAAGGTGTTCATAAGTCAGTGACTCTCCATTTCTTATGGCCATAAGACTTCATGAAAGTCTGGCATATGGAAACCACTATGGCTAGCTTGGATAATTTGGAAAACCACCTGGGTTGTCTTGGAAAAGTTATGTGACGTATGAAAGGTTTTAAGAGCATCTATATCAATTAGAAGTGTGAATTCAAGGTTTCTGTTCTACGCATTTATCTAGTGTAAGGGACTGTTGGAGCTTGGTGCAGTTTAACATCATGCAGCTGGGAAATTATCTAGAATGGAATGGCCTCTCCCGGTCCTTGGTAATCTCATCATAGAAGTTCCACAATATTCAGGCAGGGTTGTGAAAGAGGATGGTAAACTGTAACTCAGAGGGTTTCTGAATCCTGGGATGATCATAGGGGTTCATGGGCCAAGAGGCGTATGGAGAGAAGCATTGCCTGAGGAAATCCTACCTTTGGTAGACGGGCCAGGGGCTATCAATATGCATAGACACTGAGGGCATGCTATGCATAGTCATGAAAAGGTGTCCTCGGGTCAATGATTGTATTCTCTCGATAGTTGAGAAACATCAGGGAAGTTGAGATTCGGGACCACCAGGGGTGGCTTATGAGATTTCGGCTTTTTCTAAGTACAAATTATGCTTTATTAGGAGAGGGTGCCTGGATACGGGAGATGCATCTAGGCTAATTATCCTGAGAATGGGTGAAGTCATTCCTTCTCACGCTGGTGTAAGACAATGGTTCTTGAAGGTTTGACCCATGCACTAAGGGACAGGGAAAACCCTCTGTTCCTTACTGAACCAATGACAGGTTTGATCGTGGAGTTTAATGTAATGTGATAAGGAATACTTCCGTGTAGTTTAATTTCATGTGGTAAGGACGGCCTCCAGGCATTTTAACACCATGCGGTAAGGACGGGGAGCATTTTTAAAGGGTTTTGTGTAGTTTTACGTCATTTAGAGAGGATGGGGGTCATTTTTAAACCAGTGAAAATGCTTGTAGTTGAAGGAATTTCCCAAGATGGTTAATGCTTGGTCTTTGTAGATTTATGCCAAGCGGCCAAGACGTTCCGTGCAGTTTAACATCATGTGGTAAGGATGTAGTTGCAAAGTCCATTGTTCATCAGAATGTAACTGGGCTTGAATATCTCGGCATGCCCAAGACGTGGAAAGGGGATTGATTGGTGTAAATCGTGGTTCCGGGGCTTCTTGGATCAGAAGAAATGATATGGGGGATCTAAGGCTAGTAAGTGTACGGAACTAGGAAGAGTTTCACCTGTGGAAATCTTGCCTTTGGTAGACGGGCCAAGGGCTATCAATATGAAGAGTCGTTGAGGGCATGGTACGCATAGTCATGAAATAGTGTACACGGTTCAATGCCTTTCCTCTTTTGATGGCTGTGAATAGTTATGAGGATCTGCAATTTTCAGGGCCAGAAAGTCTGTCATTTTGTAAGGAAATGTCTGGACATGTCAAGCATACTCGGCCATGGTCGATGTTGAAGCTTAGAGAGCTCCATGTGATGATTTATTTTATGTGTGTGGGTTTACCTTTAACCCATGAAGTTTAATGTTGTGTGGTAAGGATGAAGTACTCCTAGTTTAGCGGTCATAGTGCTCTGACCACAGGGTGACTATTGCTGCAGCCACTTGAAGGATAACTGGGTTAACATGCTCTGATTTACTCTGGAGAGGGTGGGGGATGAAGTTTGTAAACTGAAACTCTGAGGATTCCCAGATCAGAAGATAGGGTGTGGGGGCTCTGAGGCCAGTAAGCATACAGATCTAGGAAGAGTGTCACCCAATTAAATATTTCTTTTGGTAGACGGGCTAGGGGATATCAATATGCAGATCCGCTGGGGGCATGGAATGCATAGTCATGCAAAGGTGTGCCCGGGTTGATAACTTTTCCACTTCTGATGGTCATGAATGATTATGGAAATTAGATATTCCTCACTGTACAGAGTTCGGCATGTGGGGATAATGGTGTCCGAGCATACAAGAAACATCTTCACTGCAATTGTTCATTGAGTCAAAATAGCCTAGTCCTGGATTTATGTTTGTAGATACTGGTCGTCATGTGAACCACGGGAGGATACGTAGGCTAACCGGGTAGGGATACCCTAGCGACGTTTGGATGTGAAAAGGGGACAAACTTGTAAACCACTACACCATAAATTTCTGGATCAGGAGGTATGTTATGGGGGATCTGAGGCCGGTAAGTGTACGGAGCTAGGAAGAGTGTCACCTGTGGAAATCTTACCTTTGGTAGACGGGACATGGTCTATCAATATGTAGAGCCGCTGAGGGCATGGTATGCATAGTCATGCAATGGCGTCCACGGGTCGATGACTTTCCACTTCTGATGGCCATGAATGGTTATGAAGATCCATAATTATCCGGGCTGTGGAGTCTGATGTATGGGGAGGATGAATCCAAATTCAAAAGGTGTATTTCCATCTCGTTTCTCCATATATCTTAGGTGGTTTACGATGAAATCCGTGCACTTTAACGTTGTGCGGTAAGGACCCGGCCCGTGAAGTTTAACGTCGTGCGGTAAAGATGCAAAAATACACCCCTTGTAAGTCTGGTCCATGCATGAGGGAAGGGGATAATTCTTAAATATTGTTAACCGTGCAGTTTAACATCATGCGGTAAGGATTAAAAATACACCCTATGCAGGTCTATTCCATACACGGGGGGAATAGAGCATTTTTAACATTTTTATTTGAGGTGGATGTGCCTGGGTGTGGAATTCTAGCATCACTACATATCCAAAAAAGGTAGGAATCAATCCGTACATAGTTCTCTGCTAAATACACCCCATGCATGTCTAGTCCGTACACGGGGGGAAGGGGCATTTTCAACTCTTATTTGAGGGTGGCTGGGCCATGATGGGGGACCCTGGGGTTGCTACATATCCTACGTGGGCTGGAATCACTCCGTACACAGTTCAATGAAATTCGTGCAGTTTAACATCGTGTGGTAAGGACGATAAGTACACCTCTTGTAGGTCTTGTCCGTTCATAGGGGGAGGAGACATTTTTCACTTTAATTCAGGGGTGGCTGGGCCATGAAGGGGAATCCTAGCGTCACTACATATCCTGCAAGGGTAGTAATCAAGCCATACTTAGTTCTCTGAAATCCATGTAGTTTAGCATCATGCGGTAAGGATGATGCATACACCCCGTGCAGGTATAATCCGTACACTGGGGAAAAGGGAATTTTTAAACCTTCTTGGGTATTTCTAGCCCAGGATTGGGGACCTTGGCGCCGCTACGTATCCTGCAAGGGCAGGAATCAAGCCATATGTAGTATTCTTAAATCCGTTCAGTTTAACGTCGTGTGGTAAGGATATAAAAATACACCCCATGCAGGTCTGGTAGATACGCGAGGAGAATGGCATTTTCTAATGCTTCTTGTCCGTGAATTTTAACGTCGTGTGGTGAGGATGATATACTCTTAGTTTAGGGTCATAGAGTTTGGACGATTGGGTGCTTGGCAGTTTAACGTCAGGAAGCTCGGACGATTCCCCCTCTTTGTTTTTCTTATCCATGTAGTTTATCGTCGTGCGGTTAGGACGAGGGGTATTATTAGATTCGGTGTAGTTTAACGTCATGTGGTAAGGACGAGGGGTCGACCCTGTGCAGGTCTGGTCCATACACGGGGGGATTGAGGACATTTTTTACTTTAATTCGAGGGTGGCTGGGCCAGGATGGGGAACCCTGGCGTCACTACGCATCCTGTGAGGGTAGGAATCAAGCCATACATAGTTCTCTGAAATCCGTGCAGTTTAACGTCGTGTGGTAAGGACGAGGGGTACACCCCGTGCAGGTCTGGTCTGTACACGGGGGAGATAGGAAATTTTTAACATTAATTCGGGGGTGTTTGGGCTAAGATGGGGAACCCTAGTGTCGTTACGTATCCTGAGAGGGCAGGAATCAAGCCATACGTAGTTCTTTGAAATCCGTGAAGTTTAACATCGTGTGGTAAGGACGAAGGCCATACAGTTTAATGTCATGTGGTCAGGATGAGGGCCATACAGTTTAACGTCATGTGGTCAGGATGAGGGGTATTATTATATTCTGTGCAATTTAACGTCAATATGGTAAGGACGAGGGGTTCTTTTGGTTTCTATGCGAAATACTTCTTTAGGAATCTCACATTGGTTGGAGTCTTCGTGAGTTTCCCGTCCATGGTGATCGGGGCATATGCTCTGTTGGAGTAGACCTTGTGTATAATGTATGGTCCCACCCACTTGGGCTCCAGCTTTGGAGGTTTCCTTCTAGGTATCATTGGGGTCCGTAGGACCAACACCAATTCTCCTTCCAAGAAATACCGAAGAATTACAGATGGTAAAAAGTGTGCAACCGCTTCTCGTCTAGCTGTTCCAATTCACCTAGCCGCTTTTATGATTGCTCATCGTCGGATAATTGATCAGAGATGGCAACACGGAGTGAGGGAAGTTGGAGTTCAATGGGACGGACCGCCTCTATGATGTATACTAGTGAGTACGGGGTAGCCCGAGTAGTAGTGTAGATTGTGGTTCGATAAGCCCACAATACATGGAGGAGTTTATCCGTCCATGAATTCTTGTCTTTGTCCACCATTTTCTGGAGAATGTTGGACATGGTCTTGTTGAAAGCCTCTATCTTTCCATTGGCCGCTGCATGGTAGTGGGATGAGTGGTTAGCCTTGATACCATATTCTTGGTATAGTTTCTCCAATTCAGCAATGCAGAATTTGGTGTCGTTATCCATCAGTATGGTATGAGGGACACCAAATCTGGTGATGATATTGGTTTTCACAAAGCTGAAAACACTTCTTGCCCCGAATTCCTTAAGGGGTACAGCTTCGACCCATTTGGAAAAGAAGTTGGTTTCTATGAGGATATACTTCAGCTATTTGGATGTGGCGAGAGGATATGGTCCCACATTGTCCACTCCCCAGACGGAAAATGGAAAGGTGTACTTGGCCTGTTAATGTAACTCTGGGGGTTGGTGTATGATGTTGGCCTGAATTTGGCATGAGTGTCATTTTGTGGTAAAGCTCTCGCAATCTCGTTCCATTGTGGGCTAATAGTATCCAAGTCTTTAAACCTGATGGGAAATCTTGGATCCTGAATGATGTGCTGCACATATTCTGGCATGCACTTCAGTCATGATGGCGATAGTTTCTTCTCTATCAATGCATCTTAGGAGGACTCCGTCAAGGACTCGTTGGTAGAGGACCTCTTGTTGACCTGCGCTTCCAGATAAGACAAAGTTGATTTCCCTTCTTCGTATTTGGTATCGTTCAGCCCTTTCTGATGGAAGTTCTACCCATTTAAGTTAGCTTGCGATGGGGGTCATCTAACCGGTGGCAGGAGCATACGGATCAGGGACATGACTGATTTCATGGATCTCATTAGTCTTGGTTTGGACAAAAATCAAGAACATTTGGTAGTGAGCAATACTGATTAATGTTTCATCCCAGTCTGGGTTGGATAAGGCTGTGGCTGCATTAGCTAATGCATCGGCTTGGGCATTCTGAGACCAGAGAATATAGGTTAATGTGGGTTATGGAGATAATTCCGCCATTAACCCTCAGATATGGTCAAACATGGGAATTATCTCTTCCGTTTTGATAGTATAGTCACCATTGACTTTCTTAATGACTAGTTTTGAGTCACATTTTACCTTAAGGTGTTGTACTTGTGCCTGGAGTGCGAGTTCCAGGCCTGCAATGAGGTCTTGATATTCCGCTTCATTTTTCGTACATCCCTCTGACAGTAGGAAGGAATATAGAAAAATGACTTTTCGAGGGACATTAGTATTATCCCCAATCCCACCCTGTTAAATTTAGGGTCTTCCATCCACTTCTCGGTTGGGCTTCGGGATGCGCCATCAAAGTACATTTCCCATGTTTGGAGCACCTCTTGAACCGTGAAGATGTCTTCATCATGTAGATCGATGTCTGGTGTGGTAGTCCCTGTTGAGGGGTGATCTGCCAGAAAATCTGCTAATGCTTGGCCCATGATGGCCTTTTAAGGCACAAACCAGATGTCAAACTGTTACAGGATGACTGCCCATCGAGATAGGCGCCCAGTCAACATTGGGCGGCTGAGGATGTACTTTAGAGGGTCATTACACAAGACCAATTGGACTTTATGATGTTGCAGATAATGTCGCAACTTTTGAACTGCGAAGAACAAGGCCAAACAGCTCTTCTCGATGTTTGAGTATTGAGTCTTAGCATCAATCATCATTCAGCTGAGGAAATAGAGATAGTTTTCACTACCGGCGTCATTCTTTTGCGTGAGGAAGGCTCCCGGAGACCGCTCTAGGTCCGTCACGTATTGGATGATAGGTCTTCCTTCGACTGGGGTCATGAGCACCAGTGGGCTTAAAAGGTACCGATTTAGGCTGTCAAACGCCTCTTGGCAGTCATTTGTCCATTGGTACGTGACTCCCTTCTTCATTAACCTGGTAAAGGGAAAACGTTTTCCTGTCGGGTTGGCTATGAATCTTTTGATATAGGCCATGTGACCTTGTAATGCTCTAAACTCAGTGAGGTTGTGGGGAGGTGGCAGGTCAAGGATATCCTTTGTCTTTTTAGGCTCGACATCGATGTCGCGATGGCGTACAAAAAAGCCAAGGAATTCCCCTGAGGTAACCCCGAAGGCACACTTCAAGGGGTTCATCTTCAGACTATGTTGTCGAAGTTTTTTGAAGATGGTCTCAAGATCTGATAGGTGATCCAAGCGCTTCCTGGACTTAACCACTAAGTCGTCTATGTAACATTCGATGAATCTCCCTAGGAATGGTTTGATGATACGCTGCATGGCGTGTTGATATGTGGTGCCAGCGTTCTTGAGACCAAAGGGAATGAACCTATAAAAGAATACTCCTTGAGTAGCCCTGATGGCAGTGGCTTCTTCGTCTTCTCTGGCTATCCTGATTTGGTTATACACAGAATAGCCGTCCATGAAGGATAGAGCCTCATACCCAGTCGTTGCATTGATTAATAACTCGGTGATTGGGACCGGGAAGTCATTTTTTGGGCAATGGTGATTGAGATCTCTGAAGTCGATGCAGACACGGATTTTCCTGTTCTTTTTCTTGATGGTGACGATGTTGGCCAACCAAATGGGGTACTGGACCTCCCAAATGAATGCTGATTTAATGATCTTATCTACTTGTGCCCCTATTTTTGTGGCATGTGAGGGATGTGTCCTTCTGACGGCCTGTTTATAGCCCCGGTGGTCTCCTGGCAGACCTAAGTGGTGCGTTTCCACTTCGGGATCGAGTCCCAGCATTTCTGTGTAATTCTAGGTGAAAGCATATTGATGTTTCTTTAGTAAAGAGGTATATACCTTGTGCTCCTCGGGGGACATGGCCGCACTAATGAGGGTAAGCCTCAGATCTTCCTTGGTACCCAATTTTATTTCCTTGAGATCATCCACCATGGTGGAGATACCATCCTCAAATGCGGGAGGTTCATCCCTGAGGTCCTCCTCCTCTTCTTCTCCCAAATCCTCATCTTCTTGATCCGATGGGGGGAGAGTTTCTGGAACATGTTCTTGGGGGTTTGAGGGCGAGCCATCGTGGGCGTCCCCGGTTGATTATTCATCCCCAGATTGTTGGTTGGCGGACGTTTCAGAATTGTCGCGCTCGGTCGTTGTGTCTGAAGTCATGAAGACAGCTGTGTGTGTGTCCGAACATGAACCCATACTCTCAATATGGTTGATGGGCAGTACATAGTCTCTGTCAAGCTGCTAGAGGGGTTGTCAGGAACAACATCCAGACCATTTGGAGCGGGGATCCAATAAACACCATCAGCCAAAGGCTTCTTCTTATTTTTTTCATAGAACCCAGCGTCAATGTAGTGTGACTCGAAGAGCTCGAAAGGGGCCTTGTCGGCGTTCAGTGCCCCACTTTTCCCATTGACGCAATACTTAATACACTGGTGGTAGGGTGAAAGAATAGCCGTGGGCTTATGGAACCAGAGCCTTTCCAGTAGGGCATTGAATGTTGTGTTCTGCCGAACCACCAGGAATTCTGAGTAGGACACTAGGTCAACAAAATGGTTCTTTAGCATAATTTTTCCCATTGGCTTCTACTCACTCTTTTCAAAACCCTACAAAGTGGTCGCTGAGGGGATTAGGTCACCCTCACTATAGCCCAACTTACGGAGTGTCATTAGGGGAAGGAGGTTAACTCCAGAGACCTTGTCAATAATGACTTTTCAGATCTCAACAACATCTAGTGTTCCAGACACATACAATGGTTTGATGTGTCCCTACATGATGGAATCTTCATCAAGATTGGTGAAGGAAATCACTTAATTGCATTCAGCTGATCCAGTCTCTGTCCGGTAAATCTCGGCGGCAGCTACCTCGGCTTGAAACTCCTGGGGGATGAATAAGGCTTCTTTAAGTGCCTCCCAGAGGTCGGCAGACAAACCCAAGGCCTCCAAGATGGGCAACTTGGATGGTACTAACACCAGCTGCTTAAGGATGTCGTACTTTTTCTCAAACGACCGACACTTCTCCACTGGCGGGAGAGTTCTAGCAGGAGGCTTTGGAGCAGGAGTGTGTGACGAGGAGGTACCGGTCATAGGGTCAAGTGTCTATGATGTTCCCATGTTATGGGGACTCGGCCTGACCGGTCTATTTTTGTGCACTAGGCATCTAGACACATGTTCCTCCTCTGATAGGTATCACAGAATAACGGGGACAGGGTGGCTGCTTGTGGAAGTTGGGTGATATTCATTCTCCTGTTGAGTCTGTTGAAGAGCCCTCCCATGGGTTTCAATGATATTGACGGTATAGGATGAGTTCCAACCGTAGGGTTTGTTTCGGCCGTGACTGAACCTACCCTGGTATCCCATGCTTCTGTGATTCCTCGTCTCGGCTCCTCGTGTCGGGAAATCAGGTTCATAATCGTACCCTTCGTCAGGGGATGATTCCATGAGATGAATGGCGTTGATGGAACCAAAGTTTTTCTCCTCATCCTCTAGCAAGACAACCTGGTCAGTTGTCCCTAATGGTGCCATTTGGTGGGTCGGTGCCCAGGGCGCCAAATTTGAGGGCATGAAATCTGACAGCGTTGGCACTAACTTTGGCATCGTCACGGACTGCTCATCTGGCACTTGTCTCCTCCCTTTTTGATTATTCTTGGATGACCGGCTCGTAAAGGGTTGTGAGGCCAATACTGTCTGCTGTACAGAATCAGGGGCTGTTGGTGGCAACACTGGCTACTGTAGTTGAGCTCAGAGTATTCCCTAGGCTCGATTGATAGTCTTCTGAGTCATCTAGTTATCAAATTTCTTCCCCATCTTGCCGGTGACTTCCTACCACCCCTCCCCTTCATCGAAGCCATTGGTACAAATATATGTCACATGTGCTGGGGGTGGTCCCCGCTCGACCTGCCCAGAGTCTACCATCCTTTTCAAGAGGTCCTTGAAAACGATGCATTCCCGAATATTGTGCCCCATCATTTGATGATAGGGATAGTAATCTAGACGGTCACCACAACCAACTTCATCGGGTTTCCTCATCTCCGGGAGGTGGAGCAAGTTTCAATTCATGGCGTCGGTGAAGTAGCCGCGGACTTGGTCCTCTCGGGACGAGTATGCTTTATATCTTCATTCCTCAAACTGGTTCCTCTTTTCCACTTTCGGATCGTCCCTCTTGGGTGGAGGTGGCCAGTGATATACAAGGGGCCCTTGATGATATGGTGGAGGCCTGAGCGGTGGAGTAGGCATAGGGGCTGGCTTGAGCATGATAGAGGACGCTTCAGCTCTGACTGCTCTCTTTGTGGGAGCCAGCGAGGCTATTCCGGATTTCAAATTGGTCCGCTGTAGGGAGTCCTCAATTCTCTGGGCAATGGCCGAGAGATTGTGGAAGCCAGTGGTGCACTCCACTAGTATGAGTGGTGTCCGCAGCTCATCTCGAAGATTGTCGATGCATATGGTGAGCAACTCATCTTGAGGCATTGGCCTATTCAGAGAGTAGGTCAGACCTGTGCATCTAGAGATGAAATCTGAGACCCTCTCGTTCTCCCTCTTCTTTCAATTCATGAGGTTGCTGACAGTTGTCTTTGGAAAAATTGAGATGAAGTGGAGCAGGAACTACTACCGAAGGTCTTCCCAACTTTTTATTGACTGGGCTGGTAGACTCGTATACCAGAAAAATGTGGATCCTTGAAATGTCCGTACGAAGCATCGGAGTTTCACTGCATCTTGTTGTTCTGGAGTCCCCATCATATGGTCATAATGGGATGCGTAGTGCATCAAATGTTGTTCCAGATCACTTGATCCATTGATGATAGGGAATACAGGGCTCCTAAAATGGGGTGGAGGTGGCGTGTTGCTCACCCAATCCGGGTAGGGCTTCAACTATGGTTGTATCGGAGTGCGCCAACCATCCATTGCCTCTAATTGATCTGTCAGTGCCTCGATGGTGTTGGTGAGACCCTATTTTACATCCTGTTGCGCTTGGTCTTAGGTAGGTGCAGGATGAGGCAATGAGAAAGGATCTGGCTTAGCTGGCACCAGGGGTGCATATGCTGTTCGGGACACCCTCGGAGGGTTCAGGCGTACTTGCTATGGTTTCTTCCTGAGTAGAGGGGAATCTTGGTATTCATCCGGATCCACATTTAGGTAGTTTTATGGACTAGGAGCCTCATTGGGAAGGGTAAACATGGGTCCTTGAGATGAACATAACTGGAGTGCTATATGTGGCTGCTCATAGGATGCACTTTCAATAAGATGTTTCTCCTGGAGTAGCTCGGCGTTAAGCCACCTCAATTCTTTCATTTCCACTTCCTGTCGAGCGATCCTCTCTTCAAGCATGAGTGGCCCGTTTTTGTCAAGAGGAGGGGATGGATTATGGGTAACTAGTCTGTTGTTCTTATCCTTTTTAGAAGCTCGCAGGGTGAGTAGAGGAAGGTTAGCTGAAGGGGCAGCCATATTTAGAGCAGCCCTCTTGTTCCGGGTGTGCACACCTGGTGGTTCGTTGGGGGTGGCAGCCTTACCAGAACCATCATCTTCCGATCCATCATGATTTACATCATCTCTGGTGTTACCCATGGGGTTGACCTCTATGGCATTCATAGATGCATATTGTGGGGCGGGGAAGATGTCATCTTCCAAACAGGAAGAGGATCTCCCGCGTATTTTACTGGCCTTCCCTTTCATGTGTCGGGATTGCCTTCATACATCTTGGCGTAGGGTGACGCAGAGAGTTATTTGATGAGACCTTACAATAAGCCTTCCTCTTGGATGGGATGATGACTTAAATGACGGGATAGGATGGGAACCTCCACTTATGACTGTCCTTTCTAGAAGAGAGAATACTTACTCTCGTGGAGGAGGTTTTTGTTGAGGAGGTAATAATGCCCCCAGCCCTGAGGGCTGGGGTTGGCTCCGTTCCCTATACGCTGGGTCTCTTCCCATTTTTATTGGTCTTATGGGGGAATTTGTTGTTAAAAATACCCCCATCCCTACAGGCTGGGGTTGACCCTGGATTGCGGCAGTGGCTACGGATATCGCTACCTGCCTGATCTTGTGTGCCCCTATTCGGGGGTGAACTGGGTTTTGTGACGAGTTCTTATGTGAATCAATACCTTATCTGGAGGCAATCAAAGATCACCGATTGGCCTCTCTTAGGTGAGATGCCTGTTGTATGATCTCAGTGGCCTGATTTAGGAGTTCTTGATTGACTTTTTCCTGTCGGGCCAGACGCTTCTGGGACTTACTCAAGGCCTAACTCTACTGGGTGTGTTGCCTTTCATGAATAGGGAGACCATTCTATTGTCATCTTGACGTGATGATATTGCAAGACACCATGCTGAATGGGTTCTTCTACGTGGGGAGCGGAGTGAAATGAAAAGATCCATGTTCCCCCCATCCCCTGACATGGACTTCCGTCGAAGCGTCACCGATGAGGCGGCGGAACTGGTGCAGTGCACGGAGGTAGGCTATCTCCATGATTCCTTTGCGCTTCTCGGGTCACTATTGTCGCACCGAAGGAAGAGCATCCAGGTCGATGTGACGCAGGAGGTCTCCTATTGTCTTGACGTGCTCTACATACCCATCGTAGGGCAATAAGCTTGATTTCAGCCGGCGGTGGGTTGTCCATATATTGTAGTGGATGTCATGCACACATTCTTCTGACAATTATCTGGGTATGTTGAATTGAGAGGTGGTCGTGGGGAAAAACATAACTAGTATACCATCCCTAGAAATTCGTTTCTTCAGGTGCAACATGTCGGCATACTCCTCCGATAGTGACTCCTCTACCTGGTCGGCCCAACTGAGACGCCCACTGATAGTTTGGTCAGAGGCAGTGGGACTGGTTGGTGCTGAATCATCATATGGGCGATTCCAAGGATGTTCAGAAGATGAACGTGGCCCCAGATCGTCTCTTGATTGAAGACGGATGATTTTGGCGATTAACTATGAATCTGACATGCTTGGTCCTGTCCTTCTGAGTGCCTTGGCATACAAGGGCTTTTTTGTGCTCGATTCAGTAGGGGAGGACCTTCCTGTCGATATGATATGTCATCATGGGGAGGGAATTTTCAATGAGGGTCGTAATGGTAAGGACTACCATTACTACATAACGCCTCACGGGATAGAGAACTTTTGTAGTGCACACCCTGGGGAGGACCTCCAAGGCATGTCGCAGCAAGGGGAGGACCTTCTGGTTCCGTAGCATTGTTATGGGGAGGGCCTTCACAACAACTACCATTATGGTGATGATGAACATCAGGGTTTGACGTTTGATGTCTATTGTAGGGAGGACCTTCAAGACACACTACGACAGGGGAAGGACCTTCTTGTTGCTTGGGGCCACTGCGGGGAGGACCTTCGCAATGGTGGTTATGGTGGCAAGGACTACCATCACAGCTACTATAATGGTAAGGACTACCATTACAACTTCCGTTGGGAGAATATCTGCGGGGTACACCCTGTGGAGGGCCTTCAGAATGTACCACAACGAGGTGAGGGCCTTCTCATTGCTTGACATCTCTATAGGGAGGACCTCTATTATCAGGGGGCGAGGACTACCACCGTGATCTGATGCCCGGTTACGCAGAGTTTCGTTGCAACGTAACCCCTGGGGAGAACCTTCAGGGAAGGCCACAAAAAGGGGAGGGCCTTCTTATCGTGATGATCCGTCACTGTGGGGAGGGCCTCCACAGTTGCGATTATGATAGCGAGGACTACAATCATAATCTTTGGTCCCACTGCATGGAGAGGGTTTACAATGTGTACCCCAGGGAGGACCTTTAGGGTGGACCTCAGCAAGTGGAGGGCCTTCTTGCTTCTTGATCTTCTGGTCACATGGAGGGTTTCTGTGACTCGCATCAAAAGATGAGATCTCATGATCGATCGTTATATGCTCGCGGGGGAGGCCCCCGTGGGTGCTCTGGGAGGAACTTCAGATATCCTGGATGCAACATTGTGGGGAGGAACTTCACAACTGCTACTTCCACTCCCATAATATGTTAATGGGTGAGCAGGGTTCTGAGACTTTGATATGTGCTTAGCGGCATTGGGAGAACCATCTTCCAGCAGAGCGGAGTCATGAACCCGCTCTTTATTTTCCAGCAGCCTTCGGCGCGTTCAGGGCGCTTTCTTGCTGGCAGCGGGGACCGTCTACTATTGACAATGGCCTTCACCTTTGGGTCCCTTTCTAATTGGGTCCTGTGAGGCTTCTGGGATACGCCGAAGAACATCTTGACTTAAAGCAGGGATATATACCTACTCTGGAGCATCCACCGGGATGGACGGGTGTACCCTAGTTAGAACGTGTGAAGTTGCTCGATCCGGTTTCCCTTCCATCGCGGAATATAGCCAGCGACCATCCTGGGCTGAAGTAGGGATGCAAATCTACTATGAGGCGGCTATCTCCTCTCTTAGATGAGTCACCTAAATTGGGTAGATGGGCTCACAGGCCCGAGTCCTTGTTGTTGCCACTAATGAAATTACACTCTGGAAAGTCTGTAAGATATGATCCGGGATCGATAGCTGCTCCTCCATCATTGTCAGGATTTTCAGAGAGACAACTTTGGATGGAATGGGTATAAAGGACAATTCTAGTATCGAGGTAGGAATATCCTTCTCCGGTCGTCCAGTGGTTAGTGGGTACTCAAAATTCTCTTGTGTCGGGGCAGGTGAACGAATCTACCCCTGGGCCAGGATATGCTGGTTTATCTCTCCATTTTCCGCGTCATCGGGATGGAATACATTACTTGCATCCGCATGGAGCTGACCATGCATATGTGGGTTTCCTACCGTATTGAGTCGGGGGCCTTTATTGGCAGGGAGACGTGCCCGCCTATGAATTACCGCCACAGGTGGATGGCGGGATTTGCTGATCGCCACCACATCAGGATGGTAGGCAGCATAAGCATCTGCTAGGAGCAGGTCCTGCATGTGCTAGGTTCCCACCTCATCTGGTTGGTGGGCTTGACGACCCTGGGAAGGGTGAGGTGTTTGTCCGATAAGTGCCCTCCGTTGTGAGCAACAGGATTGACGGAGCTTGGCGGGGATGTGTTCCTGCTCGTATGAAGCCACCATATCTGGATGGTTGTCTTTGGAGGAGAAAACAAGTGTATGTTCATGTTTGTGATGTGTCTTTATGACTGGGTAGTGGAGCTCCTCATCGGGGTCAAGGGTGATGACCGGTCCCCGGTTGTAAGTTTTCTTCCCTTGTCGCGTGGTCTGAGTGGCCGGAGCTCGGGGAGCATGGGCCTAGATCCTCAGGGATACATCCTCATGAGCGTGATGATGTTGAGTCATGGCATAACCGTGATGACGTCTTTAGGCAGGATCCTTCGAACGGAACCCCCATTCACCGGGGATGAGGTCCTTAGTATCGACCTCATCCGCCTCCCTATGGTAAGAGAGGTACACATTGTCTCGTTTTGGGGATAGCCTCCCGAAAAGGTTGGAGACCGCAACATGGGTCATCTGGATCTGCCTCTGTGGACACTTCTGGGAAGGCAACCAGTGAGGTTTGGAGGATTAATGGGTGTGCATGGCCGCCTCCACCATTGGTAGAGTACCGTTCATGTGGTACTCTCGGATTAATGCATCTGAGACCCAGCGTTGAAGATGCTGGGTAAGTGTTGGGGTCCTCTGTTGGTGAGTACGTTCGGTCATTATATTGTTGGAAGCACGCACCAGTGAGTTCCTTCGGGACGCCATTGGATTGAATGGAATTCTGTGTGGTACCTGTAAAATATTTTAACAAATACAAACAGAAAACACATCAAAGAAGCATCTCATTATCCCATGCATAATTAATGACATTTCTTGGCCCTTATTATGATTATAAATGGGAACAGTGTGGGATTAGGTTAAATCTGTCATGCTTTGTTAAAGATGCATGTTGGGTTCCCCATTTTTGTTTTAGGTTGGTCTCGAAATGCCCAACGGTTTCGTATCTGATGAAAAGTGGACATTCTTTCCAAAGGCAGACGTTCTCCGAGTGGTTTGACCAGTGATGCATAAGAACTCGCATTGGTCGAGAGGATGAGAAGTCAGGCTCATCACACCTTTTTGGTGGGAAATTATTGCATGTTATAGGACTCTACTATAGATTTATGATGTATTCATATGTTTGTGAATCTTTGGTTTATACCCAAGAATAGTATCCACGGATTACTCATGGTTGGAAATGGTCAGCTAGACGCAGGGGTTCAGAATAATTTATGCCAGAGGTTTACCATCCCTTGTTGGATTAATGACCACGAAGAGTCTGGACTCATTGAGGAAGCACAAGGAGTGGCGCGGTGAACCGATGTGAAGATAGTCGGATCGACCGATCATTGGTCTTGAACCTCAAGGAGGCTTCCTACGTACCCTTCCTAGGAGATAGGGATCAAAGTCCATGTAATTCAAATGGATTTTCGGAGATCCGACTTGAATGTGGACCCGGGGGTCCGACCGTGATCGGGCTTGAACCTCGAGGAGGCTTCCTACGTACCATTCCTTGACATGAATCAAAGTCCACGTAGTTCGCAATGGATTGAGGCTTACACTCTGAGGAGGCCCATAAGAGGATTTCATGGTCGATGCTTACTCTAAGACCACGTGAGTCATGCACGGTGTGAGAAAAAAGAGGCAGTAGGGACCAGATGATCACATCACGAAAGGTGCGTTCGTGGCAAGTGGAGTGGGGATTATGCATAGGACAGCCCATAAGGTCGGGGATTACTCTGAGATGGATACCCATGGTGACAAAGTGCAGAGGGAGAGGGAAATAGGTGCTCATGTGCCCGTCACCACTCTTATTCCTGGGGTATGTACGGATGTTCATGAGGGATTCCTTCTGATGGGTATTTTACTACCCTCTGAATATGGGAGAAGTGTCCCAGCCCCAACAAGTGGAGGGGAAGAAAGCGTGATCCCGAGCTCATACTCCACATTACCTTTCGAATGTGAACCCATGAATGCATCAGAAATATGCTCAAGGGTCAGAGAAACCCCTTCACCCATGCTTACCGTGGGTATGTGAACACAAAACGGCGCGCTGATGCCCCTAAAAGTTATATCACATGGGTCTGGTGGCACTAGTGGAGGCCTCAGATCGGGGCCGATGAGTAGGCCAACGAGGGAGTCACGGAGGATCAGTCTGGATTGGAAGGATTTTATCTAGCTCAGGGAATGGGAACCCTGAATGATTTTGCGGGCCGCGTGGGTATATGAGGAGTGGATCCCTTCACGTAGGGAGGTTCTACGTGGCTAGAGAGGTCGTCCGCAAACCAGGATGGTCCGCAGAGTGATGGGCACCCCACGAACCAGGGTGGTTCGTGGCCTGGTAGCTATCCCGTGAATCAGGGTGGTTCACGGCCTCAGTTTTGGCTCACGTACCATGCTAGTACGCGATGGGATCCATGCGAGCAGGGGCAGCCAAGGGCGACGCCGGTCGGGGGTTCGTCGGTCGGGGCTTCTCCCGCGTAGGAGGGTGCTACGCGGTGCGACGGATGGGAAAAGGGGCATAATCTCCCTAGTCCGCGGGAAGTGAATTCGTGGAGGGGCCATGGTTTGAGGTTTTCTTTTCTTTGTTATTTTATGTTCATGGTTCTCCAAGTTATTATGTGTTTTCGGTTCCTTATTAATTCGCTTCCACGTTCATAATTGTTCTGGTTCGCGAACTGGAACTTCGCCGTTTGCGAAATCCTAAGCACCTTCCATCAAAATCCATCCACCCGAATCTGATCGATCTCCTTTCAATTCTTCTCTATTTTTTCCCTCGATCTCGTTTTATAGAGTGGGGAAATGGAAGTACTTATGGTCATGCAGCACCTTTTGTGGAGGCCCATGATCGGACACCCGATTCACGGATGACCCGGTCAATCCGCAACTCACGGGGGGCATCGAGCAGCTCTCCTCCACGAACCAAACGAGCTCGGGGAATGCATCGAGTCCACCGAGGGTTCCGACTCCATTCCACAAACGATAGGGGATGTGGACTGGGCTGGTTGATGTGGTCTGCGGCTGGGGAGGTTCGTGACGGTGGACCAGTTCGACTCCTATCCTTCTTCGCACCCGTGGAGGATCTCTGCCCCCATTCTGCGAACGACAATAGCCCGTGGAGGGGGTGCTTCGCCGAACCGGCCGCGTGGTATCATCAGTTGGACCGGTCTACGGACCAGTTCGGCTTTGTGCATATTTTGAGTTTTCTCTATTCTTGACCTCAATTTTTTGGGGGGAATTGGGTAGAATCTCCTTTGCAGATTTTTTCAGGACACTACAGAGGTCAACCCTCTTGAATTTTGAAGGGTATAATAATAGAAACTACTAGAACCTTCTACAAGACCTTCTAAAGAGTCATTATGTTGTACAGGCCCTTCAGGTATGTCATTAAATCAAAACTCTTTAATTTTTTGATAGAAGTATGAAGACAGATCTAAAACAATCTATCCTTTTTTACTTTCTTACATCCATTAGTGGAGTAAGTTGAAGGGGCTATATGAAACAACTAGAGTATTCAGATATATTCATGGATCCTTATTGAATCTCTATAAAGTTCTAGTCATGATCCAATAATAGGTATGTGGGAAATTATTTTTCAAATAATAGGATCTTGATGGACATCAAATAATGAACCAATCATCTTCCCACTTGACCCATGACACACCACCATCTTTTATAAGGTCCTTGAAGAAAAGAAAAATCTAACTTGACCTATCGGCCTTCTTGTTTCTTGAATAAATTAAATATTTCATCAATGATTTCTGACATTCATTATTATCATGTAGTCATCCAGTGACCTAAAAGGCTGGAATAATGCTAGAGATAGAATTAATTGGTGTATTCATTGATGGTATTCAACACATCACTTCCATGTGTTGGTATAATCTTAAATACCTTAGGCTACAGTAGATCTAATGCATGAACCACTTGAGAAGGTTCCAGAACATGCTTAGTTGTGTACTCCTTCCTAGCATCAACCGAAGAGGACACAACATCCATATAAGAAGAATTCAAGTGAGTCTTGGTAGGAATTTTTCTAAAATGTTAAATATACATTAAAAAATTTGAATATATGAACATGGATCAAAAATAATGTATAGGATCACAAAAAGGTTCTCGTATGAGGCTACCGAAAATCATTGTTATATACTTCCTAAGACTACCCAGGAATCACTAAAACTATATATTAGGTACAAATATATAGATATGTATATATATATATATAATATAACAATATGTTCCAGTTAAACTAATCAGTACGACAATATATATATCATATTAGTAGAAAATTTTGATATATCACTCAGTATAAAATAATGGTGTATCCCAAACAGATATTATAAATCAAGTAACTAAATTAAATAACTATTATGCATCATACAAAATGTATAAATATATGTAATTTCATCCTAAATTCCAAATAATGATGCATGAATTCACCCAAAATCCGACAAAACATTAAGAAAAATATCACCAATGATGAATTAGAGGTCAATCACATACGGTCTAGTCATGTACATGGAAAATAACTTACACAATCCTCACATAGACTTTATCTTTTCTGCCTTATCATAGGTTGTATCTAAATAAAATACTGGAATCTCAACTCTGATAACATTTTGTAACACCATAACCTAATCCCGAGGGTCTGATTTGGTGATCTACAAGACCTCATGTGTGCCTCCCCATATTTAATATGTTTTTAACCAGTAAAGATGGCCCACAAACATTAAATGTGGTGAATATTTAATTGGTAATCATAGTCATAAACCATATGAATAAATAATATTAGAAAACTCATATTATCAAGGTAGAAGATAAAGTATCATAATGTGATAACAAAAGTCACCCATGCCACAAAAATAAATAAACGAAGCTCAAAATGTGGAAAGACAACCCATATTATAAATATGAGTGTAAATAAATGTAAAAATGATTCAAAAATATTGTAGATTCATTCTGATAGTGCTTCATATTCTATTTTCCTTTTTTAGTTATCCATCATGGGTCATCTTCCCTTACCTGGATCTATAATCATGAAGTACACATGTGTATCGGGATGGAAATGTTGGTTAAATGTAATAAAACATAGTAGGACACCAATAATAAATCCTTATCATGTGTTAATTGGTATAATAGGTGTACACCATAACAACATTAAATATTCAAGAAATCATAAAAAATCAAAATTCATGTCCTTGTGTTCTAACCAAGCCAACACAATCCCCAGTCCCAATTTCTTCATCTCCATATTGGAAAGATAATCCAATGATGTTGGACTTGATTAAGAAATAACCACAAGGTTGTGGAATAGTTTACTCAGTATGCCAAAGGAACGAAGTTTTGGGTTAGTTTACAAGGGAAACTTTGAACATATTACTCAATATCCTCAAGGAATCGAGTTTCGAGTTGGGCCATAAGGATGAAATTGAACCTGTTACTTGGAAACCTAACGGAATAGTGTTTCATGTTGGGCCACAATAAAATAACTTCCCAAATATTCATATGGGTCCATCATCATCATTGTTTATAGTCATGTGCACTCCCCTTCTAAGGGATGGCCACACAATGACAATCCACTTATTCTGATTAACAATATGATAAATTCACAAAACAGGATAAAGCATACCAAAGGATACTATAGAATGGTTTAGTGAGAATATATCGGAGCATACAACTATATATTATCAAATAAAACACTGCTAGTAAGAATCATAGGCATACTCGTGTGATCAAAAATTATATATGGGACTCAAAGACAATACATTCCGACATTGTATCACCTTGAAATTTTGTGAATAGTTTTTAAAGTTAATTTATCTTTTGCGATATTTTTTTTCAAAAGATAAGTGTTAATAAATGCCAAAATGATTTAAAAATACTCTAGATTCATTATGATATTGCTTCCAACTCCATTTTACATAATCATTTATACATAATGCTCCATGTTCCCTTACTTGGATCCATAATCCTAAAGTATATAGGTGAATCGAGATTCCCATGTATGGTAGTAGTAATAAATCCTAGTAGGAATCGAACAATGCAACCTTAACTTCTGTTCATAGTTATAATGGGAGTATTCCCCCAAAAATATAAATGTTCAAGGAATCATAAATAATAATATTTCATGTTTTTATGTTCTCACCAAGACACCACAATCCCTAGTCACACTTTCTTCGTCTCTATATTGAAAAGATAATCCATAAATGTTTTATTTGATTAAGAACTATCCATAATGGTGGTGAACATGTTAATCAGTATGCAAAAGGAATCGAGTTTTGGGTCAGTTTATATGGAAAACTATGGACATTTATCTCTATATCCTCAAGAAATCTTTTTTTGGGTTGGGCCATAAGGATGACATTGAACTTGTTACTTGGAATCCTCAAGGAACTATGTTTCACGATGGACCCCAATACTATCACTCCCCAGACATGTGTGTGGGTCCATTATTATCATTATTGCTTTTCATGTAAACTACCCTTTTAAGTGATTTCCAAAAAACAATAGTCCAATTTTTTTATTAACATCATGTTAAATACAAATTACATGTTATAGAATTAAAAATCATAATATAGCATATTATGGTGAGAAAAAACCAAATTTCATGCTTAAAGACATATGTTTTTATATGTAGTTTTAACGCTTTTTAATAGAGAACCCATTTTAAATCCAATTTTTTTAGAATATTAATATATTTAATATTAAAATTAAAACATTATATTTAAAACTTAAACATAAAATTTATTTTATGATAATTTTTTGTAATTTTTCTACAAGGTTTCCTTTTAAAATGAATAGTTAAAAATACAGGATTTTAGCTCAAAGCTATTTTTTCATCTAAATTATTTATAATGTTAAAATATATTTTAAATTTGTTACAAATTTTAAGTAGATAATATTTTTATCAATTAATACAATTTTGATCATTCTAACCAATTTCACATTGAAATTTGATATAAAAAAATTACAAACATTGGATCATTTTTACATTAAAACCCACAGTGTCCTCCTATCAATGGTATTAGTATTAAATTAATTTGAAACACATTAGTGATTGGAATTTGGAAAAATTGATTCCATATTTTGAATCAAAACAATTTATAATGTCAAAAAAATTCGAATACATTTTTGAAACAAAATATTACTGAATGCAACTAAAATCAAATGAATTGATTAATGTAAAATTAAGTTAAATAAGGGATAGACATAAAATATTAGACACAAAACAAACTGTAAACTTCTCCAATGGCCATTTTATGGTCATATTTATACCCTATACTCCATTGGATTGAATTTTAATCATTACTGGATCCACATTCTACATGAAAATTATTGGTGTATTTTTCTCTTGAAAATTTTACAAGAGTGACCCTCCTCCTTCCCTATAAAAGGCCGCCATATCTCCCTATTATTCAAACATCACAAAACACTTAGGTTTGGAAAAAATCTAACCAATATACCCCTCAACATTCTTATAATTTTTTGAGTCCTCCATTGGGGTAGGAGGTCTTCCATGTAAGCCCATTAGCACAAACCAAAAGGAGTTTCCTGATTAAGAGGTAACCCCTTCTCTCAACCTCCATTATTTTATTTCCCTTCTCCACCATCCACTTTAGTTATTACATGATTGAATAAAAAAAATATTATCCTAAATATAAAAGTATTTTTTATTCAATGGTTTCAACCTACCCCTTAAACAAATCTCTATCTAATGGGTAACAAATATAATCTTTATGTGTACAGTGAACATCCGCCTCAAAAAACATTGTCTGTTCAATTTTCCTTACCACCAATCATGGTGTAAATTTTGATGGACACTAAATATATAAATATTATAGATTATATTTTTTATGTATTTATGAATCTATATTTTTTACAACACATATATTTTTTCATTCCATTTGGTTTAAATACGATAAATTCATTTGAGGAAGTGTGGACTACCGCCCCCTCAAAGCAATGTGATTTGTTCACACAATAAAAGTAATGTATTAAGGATGGGTTTAGTGAAATTATATTATATAGATAACTATAACTATAATTTTATTTTATTGTATACATATATACATATATTTAATTTTCATTCATACTTTCAATAAGACAATAAAAATGGAAACATCATTCATGTGTGTGTATGGATTACCGTCTCCACCAATGGTGTATTCTATTTTATAACTATATATTAAATATATTATTATAATATAAATATAATGGATATAAATTATATTTATATAATTTTTTACATTCTATAGTCATGATATATGTATAAGAACCAATGAAATAACAAATTGAGACACATGGAAAGAAGAAAGAAAATATTATCTGAACTAAAGCCTTCATATAGGATGGTTAACAAGAAGGAAATTTAAGGGCATAATGAAACCACATATGAAATTTGATATAAAAATATGGTTCTATAAAGGGATTTCATCTCACATTTTATTTTCGTGAGATACATGCTATGTTCTCCCCTCATTCCTTTCATGTGGTGTATGTACATCCAATTATTGTATTATATATATATATTGTATACTTAAATTTATATTTATTCACATATCAGTTATAAGATCGTACCTTCATTGGGATTTTGGTTAAAAAGTCATCAAATATGTAAAACAGTTGTATCTCAATTTTCCTTCTTTGGGAATCATGTTTTTTAGGCACCTAAATTCTTCCTTATGGTGAATATACTTCCATTTTACATGTTATATCATGAATTTACTTATTTTCATGATATTTTAAGCTTAATAAAATTTTATTTTGTTACATGTAGATTATGATTCCAAGTAACTAAATAGTAGGAGTTTATGGAAACACTCTCATCCCTTTTAGAGATTATTAACAATTATGCTTACTAATGAAATATTTTGATCCAACTCTCAATAATATTCATGAATTTTCCTATCCTATGATTATTCAATATATATTCATGTATTAGTACAATTTCTCTACATTTTGGTACTTATGATAGTTAATGAAGTGTTTTTAATATATCCCAACATTACCCTCTTTTCAGTCGAAAATAAATTTTCCTTCAAAACCATGTTTTCTAAAAAGTATTTCCACGAATATTGTACCATTATCCTATAATATTTAAAATAAATTTTTACCCTTTTAGTATTTTACCAATATTTTCAAAGGAATATTCATCCCACATTAAAAACAGGGAATTTTATAACCTTTTTATAGTGAAAAAGGAATGACATTTTTACCTCATATGACATGTACGGATTTACCAACCATCATTTCATTGAAGATTCCTTTTAATTTTTAAAAGGATGTTTTTCAAGAAACATTTTTCGAACTTATTTTCAAGGAAATGTTTTTTTAAAATAATTTCAACTATATTTTATAACTTTTCAAGGGTAATATATTAGAAATTTTTTTCAAACACTATTTAATAGATTTCAAATTATTTTCAAAGAAATCAGTTTCAAAACATTTTCATGCTCCTATCATCTTTTTTCATGTGAAAAGGTATCCAAAATATTTTCAATCTTTCCTTATATGTTTTCAATGTATTTTCAAAGAAATGTTTTTCAAATCATTTTCAAGATCCTTTGGAATATTTTCATTTAAAAAGTTTTTCCAATCATTTTGAATCATTCCTTATATGTTTTCAATGTACTTTGAATGAAATGGTTTTCAATAAATGTTTGATCTCATTTCATATGTTTTAATGTAAACGGGTTTTCATGACATTTCACGATTTCTCTATATGTTTTCAAAGTGTTTTCAATGAAATTGTTTTTTAAAATGTTCTGATGATTTTTTATAACTTTTCAAGGAAAATAGATTTTAAAAAATATTTCAAGACTTATTTATTATTTTTCATGTAATTTTTTTAAGAAAATTATTTTCAAATAGTTTTGGGTTTTAAAAATCCATTTCCAAAGAAGAAATGACATTTTCCTCAAGAAATGTTTTTAAAACAAGTATGAAAATTATTTTACATTTAATAAATTATCCATTTTTTACATCTATTTATGTTGCTCAAGAACTTTTAGGAAATGATTTAAATGTTACATTCATATTCTTTCTATGATTGGGTTATTCAGAATGTTTTGGCCTTCATGAAACCCATTTCTCTTTCTGAGGTTATATGTTTATGAAATCTGTTTCACCGTCATGGGTTATATGTTAATGAAATCTATTTATCTTTAATGGGTTATGTTTTTGATTAAACGATTATGAACCTTTTTTTCATAGGTTATAGTATAATTATATGTTTATAATACCCATTTAATTTCATGGGTTATGATTGGATTATTTGTATTCGTTTAGAACATGTGTATATATGATTTCACTGTGATATGGGTGGGATATATATCACCTTCCAATGCATCGTTTAAATATTTATATCACATTAGGTAGACTAATATGGTATTAGGAATGAACCTCGACTACTAGGATGTCCATGAGAGTTAACCTAGACTACCAAGATGGTATGTGGAGAAAACTTGTTCCAATGATATGTCCATGGTAGTTAACCATGTCTACCAAGATGTTATGGGAAGTCAACCCATACTACCCAAATGGTCTTGGAAGTGATACCTTTGGTACTATTGAAATCCTATTGTATGCTTATGTATCTACCACAATTCCATGTTTTATTCCTTTGTTGTTATTTCATGACTTATGTGATTAATTATTTTATGATCCATGTATTGTGAATTTTCGATCATTATTATGATTTCAAATATACAAGGTATGATCTTTAAATACTATTCCCATGTTCCATACCATTTTTCATGTTATGCTTACACATTTCCTTTATTTACACTTACTAGGCATTCGTGCTCTCCACTTGTTATGTTTACATTCCTCAGGTTATGAAGAAAGGTTTTAGGTAGAATATTTAAAGGTAGAGATCATCATGGAAGATGTTGGAGAACATTCACATGGATAGAAGTCCAGGTTTTCATGTTCCCCAATACACTAAACTATTATGGTCCTCGGGCGTGTAATATTTTAAATTTCTGAATATTCATCTAATGTGGTGTAATATCAATGTATGTTAAGACTATTACACAATACATGTGATCACTATCAAGTATAGTAGAAATATTTATACAAACACATTGATCATACATGGAAACAAGTGAATAGAAGGGAACCAAATGGAATGCATCTTCTTACCTCAATACCATTGATTAAGTATTATAGTATTCATCAATGGATTTAGTCATTAAATATGATTCACACTCATGGAAATACTATATCACTTGTAATGGATTTCAATATCTAGTTCTAGTTCATTAATGAAGAGGTTTTCAAAAGATATCAAAGGAGATTCCTTATTAAGAAAGTTAGTACTAGAATCAAATATGTAACACAGTCTTCCAAAGAAACTAGTTTTGGGATATGTTGAATAAGTGGAATCCAATTCACTGGGTTCATTCTTGATTAAATAATAAATCATTAATTCCTCATCAAATCATGAATAAAACATTTGGAGTAGTCAAAAAAATTGATCCACCATCAAAACATCGCCATAATAGAGATACATAATGATATATAAGAAGAAAAAGATCTCAAGGTGATTGATATATGATAACATACCTGAAAACATCCACCTTTCACGATAGATCTAAATCTAGTTAAAGAGTGGATAACATTATTTTCCCTTGGGAAATGACAATAAAATGGATTTGAGGCTACTAAGAGTCTAAATTAGTGATAAAAACCACCATCTTCCGTGGATTAATCTTCTATAAAGGTAAAAAAAGGATTTTTTAAACAATCAAAATTATTCAAGGGTGAAACTAAGACAAAGGAGGTTTTCCCATGTTCAAAAAATTATAATAAGTAATATGTATTAATCTAAAGAACCAATAGGATAGAGGTCTTCAATTTGATTAATTGGCATTGTAATCAATTAATTAACACATTTAATACCCCGCATTTAATATTCATGAATTTCCCCTTGGATTTGTTTAGGATCTGAGAACAAATATGACCATTTCATGTAGTTCAAGTCTATATTAACCATCACCACACCCTCCACCATGACTTAGAAATAGACCTAGTTTTCTTGAACATTCTAGTCTGCAATGGTTTCCAATAGGGTGTGTTTCCCTTTCTCAGGGTATATCTATTTCACTATAGCCTCAAAAAGGGATTAACAAGTTGATTTACCTTCAAATATTTTAGAAATCAGAACATAAGATCCAAAACATCTTGAACTAGGGTTTTCTATGGTTTATTTATAAAAAACACTAAAACCTATAGTAATCCTCCAAGAGACACTCAAATTCGACCATGATTCACAAATTTTATTCCCAACCTTTTAAATTTTATGAAATTTATGGATATAATTTCTTAAAATACAAGAAATAAAATCTTTATACTTTACAACTATGAGTATTGTAGTATATTTTATACACAACATATCTAATATTTCAAAATTATTTAGAGTAAATGATTCCTAAAAAATAATTATTATTTTTTATATAAAATGTTGCACCCAGTAATTGTTTTAATATTCAAATTAAATTTAACTCCATTTAACTAAAAATGTTTACATGAAATCATATATTTCGATGTTTATGAATTATTAATTTTTTATGAGTAAATATCCCACAGATAATGAGGTTTTGGTATTTTTAAAAATGTTTATTTTGAATTCCATTATTCTGTGGGTTGTTACCGCTTTTTTCAAATGAAGGACGTTTTTCATCTATGATCAATGAAATATGGTGATGTGACAAAACATAATGAATTTTAACCTGAATTTTATGACACTGTAGTCCATTTAATCATTGAATATTCCCATGGGAATCCATTGATACATTAGTGGGAAACAAGGAAAAGTACATATTCAAGGTATTGATTCTATGCTACCAAGATATATTTCCTTGAAATGTTTAAAATTTTACTTGGGGTTGACTAGTTTAGTAGGTACATTATGGTAGCTCCATGATAGGCAAGATGAATGTTTATGATGCAACTATGAATAGTGGGGTTTTGCATGTAGTTTAATATGCTTGTGATAAGGATATGTATCGTATAATGATCTTTGTCTATTTAGAAATAGAATCACTAATACCACTCCTTAAATTTTTGGATTTTATTATTAATAATTTTTTTCTATTTATATGTGTATTCCTACACATAATTTTTCTTAATAAAAATTGTGAAACTTTTTTGACGTAATTTTTTAAAATAGAACACTTATTTTTTTTGTTTCTTAATAAAAATAAAAAATAATATTTATAGTTTTAGTTAAATAGAAATGTTATACCTTAATTCATAATGTTTATAGATAGGTCTTGTGGTTGAATAATACTTGGAAATTTCTACCACACAATGAATACATCTGTCAAGGATATGTTACTTTTATTCCAAGGTCTATTTTACAAGGGTAAAGAAAAACTCTTCCATCCATAGTGAAAAAACCATTAATTAGTTTTGGTCCAGTGGAGTTAGTGGCATGTGATGATATATTGTTTTTTGAGGAGTTGTCTCATTTCCTGATTTCCTTTATAAATAGCAGTGAAACTATTATATTTTTCTATATTCCTTATTCATTTAATTTATATTAATATTGTGTCATTTATAATTATATTTTATCTACCTATTTTATTTATCATATAGTTTCATTATATATTTATAGTTATTATGAGTGAAATTATTCCCAATATTTTTGGTTAATCCTTGAAATTATTTTTGTCAACCATTGTTGATCAGGAATTCACCTAAAACCTTATAATGGACTTGTTTATGTATATAGATTTGATAATTCATGTTTGTTCATTGTAAAATGATATTAGAGAATAAATGGGTTGCAGGGTTGGTGGAAGGTGTTTGTAGGACTGTTAGAACTTGAAAAGTGCACAAAAAGGCCTAATTATCCTCTTTATGTGGAAGCTTAACTTACCAAGGTAGTGTGAGATTGTGTGGTTTCACCCAACCATTTATTTGATCATCTATTCTTTTTTCATTATGAAGCCTCTTAAACATTAAATACTATGGTGAGGAATATTATACTTCAATTTAATACAAAAATTATGAATTACTAAAAATAATTTGTCACCTCTAATAAACACTAGATGTTCCGTAAATTTTTATTTGGTGGAAATATGATTAATTTATTTTATTATTTATGAGTTTTGAAATATTCAGATGTGTTTCCCTTGAATTTATGATGATTTTTATTAGAATTTTTTGACTGCTAAAATATTTAGAAATTTGGAAAGAATAATATTATGACTTAATGGGGTATCTCAATATATTTTAAAAAATAATAACATTATATAATTTTAGTTGATATTGTCGCACCCTAAACTGATTTTCCACCTAGAGAGTTCTTTCTGACTGAGTTTTACAATCCTTAAGCATGCATCCCTATACCCCAAAGGCTTCTTACTAGTAGTGCTAGGGTAATGGGTGATAGTGGGGAGACTATACCCTAATGTGTTGATATAATAATGGTCCAATATATATATATATATAATATAAATTGGAAAATAAAGAATGACATACACTAAGCCAGTAACCTTCCCATGATAGAACCAAAATAAAAGGCGTATAATAGTTGAAAAAAAACTAAAAAATAGTAGAGGAATAAATAAACTATATAAACACACTATTTATAGAAAAATAAAAATATCAAAAAAGGTCATACATATCAAGGAGTGAAAAAGGGTCATCCCTGGTCCACTACTAGTATATTCATATACAAGAAGCTGGTATAAAATGAAAACAAAATAGAACTCTAACTGTTGTAAGTACCAATAGTCCCATACCTTCCTCCAATGCCATATCAACTACCAAGATCTAGATCTAGAGCCCGAAACCTTACCTGAATGGAAAATAATAGCCTATATGGATCTCGAAGGGCTTGTTTAGTGTGTGAGGATGAGTCTAATTAGGACACCACCAATATGTCCTACCTTACTTTTTTGATTCAATGATTGTGTAATAAAAGAATGAAGCAAACACATTGACTAAAATAAACCTAAGTTTCCATGGTTCTCAACAACCACCAGGATGTAATCACCAGCCTTAGCTAGCACCAAAATAACTATAAATGACTGGATACTTATCCCATGGCCCAAGGCATCCCCATTTGTCATATAGTTCTTGGTGAACCCTCAAGATCCTCATCCAAATTTCACCTGTCAGATTATTACATCAACCATGTAACTGACACCTAGTGTTCAAATCATATAACCAACCTCCCGAAGGAACACCCAATAAAAAATATAATCCCATGACCCCCGGTCAAAAGCTGCCCTAGGTTCGAGGACCAATGTCTGAAGGCGCATCGAAATATGTCCAATAAATATTATCAACATCAGCTGACAGCCAATGTCCTAACGAATGATGATGTTTGTCCTCCAAAATAATTCTTCGAACATCAGTCTCAAGTACAGAGTGTCTCATTCCCAAACTAACATCCCCAATGCTATCATATGATAGATTCTCACGATCACTATTTATTTATATAGAAATCCCCTCAATCAAAATTACAAATCCATAGCTATTGGAGGCCTATACCCACATGATTCATCAATAACACCTCATTAACTAAGTCAACCTATGTGTACATGACTCTACATGGCACATTGGCCAACACGAGTGAGCGGAAATTACCAATTAAGATTCCAATACACATCATTTCATCATATCATAACCCTATGACCATGTCATTAAAATTTTATGTCCAATCCCTCCCAAATTTCCCAGACTACGCCTAAAACTTGACAGCCTCTCTTCCCAAAACAAACAACAAAGTCACCAAACAAATGGTCAACACCACCCAAATTATACAGGACATGGCCAACCTGACAATCACAACACCTCAATCCTGATGGTTATCACCACCTTTATCATTAGGCCATGCTAGTCATGATGCCAATGATCAAATAACGAGAAATATATATATGTATAATTCAAATCAATCTTATGAATACAATTCATCTCAAATTCACAAAAAAAAAATTAATATAAACCACACCCCAAGTATACTACCCAAGTGGTCAAAGGCCCTTACCCTTGCCTCTCACAAATAAACATGGATGGTAAATTCTTAATGGAATCCCGTAAGATCAAATTAATTAATTATAAAATAATATTAAATTTAGTTAGGGATTTCTTGATCGACCCAATAGGGCCCAAAAATTATTTCCCCCAACACTCATAAAATCAAAAATATTTTTAAGAACCACTTACCTCAATGTTGTATACATACGTACATATAATTTTAGCCACTATATAGGTCTAATTTGGAAAAAATCATAATTTTAGAAGAATTCTATGAAAGTTGGGTAAACCCACAAGCATCGGATTATTACACCATAATGTGAGGAAAAAGAACAAAAGATGAAAGAGGATGAAAATAATTACCAATATGGATCCAAAACTGATAATGGATTGGTGAACATAGCTCAGTTGAAGTAGAGGGATCAATTCCTAGAAGGAAGGAATAAAAGAGGATCACCCATGCTGTTGTGTGTTACCAAGAGAAGAGAAAATAAGATGAAAGATAGAAGTAGAAGAGGATAAAAAATAGAAATTTTACACTATTAATGAGCTGAAGGATTATGCCACATAGTTTTCAAACCAGTGTAGCAACATTGTGTCTTATTATAGACAAGCACCAATCCCCACATGGTTAGAATTGATTTTTAAGCCTAAACGTTCACTGAACATGCATGTTGAAGTGAAAATGTGCTGCCCATTTGGCACTAAGAGTGTGTTATGTGTAGGTTTTCCAAATCCATGAACAAACCATGTGGATTCACTCTCCTAAATAAAAAATATGTCTGACATGATCATCCAAACTATCAACAATAGATTCTTAAATCGTTTTTAGTGTATTTTGGGATTTTATTTTTTCTCCTTGTTGGATGTAATGTTCTTTCAAACTATATGACTTAGCCTGTACACTTCGGAAAAACTGGTTCTCAACCTCCTATGGACCCAAAACCCAACTGAACCCCAATGAATAGTTATAATAATTAATCCATGAATAATGAAAAGTAATTGGTTAAAATATAAAATCAGAATTATGTTATGAATATCAAGAAATAAATTGTTCTATGCCCCAAACTCTGAATATAAAAAATGTGGTGAGGAATCTGACCGACTAAAAATACTTGGGATGTTACAATCTCCCCACCATAATTCAGCTCATCCCAATGTTATAAAACATAATTCCTAGATGGTTTCAAACATACCCATGTATTTAAAACTAACCCAAACTAACCCAGTCAAAAGCGTGCAGGTCAAATACCGAAAGGGGATCATCACCTAGGTAGTGTGATACCACTGTCAAATCCTAACCCAAAATGAAAATCATAATGATGGTCCATTTACCACCCCTAAACTAAAAAACCTCATGTAATGCATCTTCACTCCTTAACCTCATCAGGTGATCCCTTTTCATACCTAGTACCCATCAGGTTCAATATCTCAACAGATTCTTTCCTCATTTCCATATCTTACATGACACCTATGGGAACTTTCATCTCAGCATACATTTAAAAAAGATCATGTTACCTTGTACCTCAATAAAGTACCTCATCACACCAATTACCATATTCCAATTCACCGAAAGTATCTCATATCTCCTCGATTTTCCAATGAAAATGAACCTCAATAATCTTGGGGAAAAACACCTCATATATATAAATATATAATGAATCCGATTCGATTCTAACATACTAACCTGCATTGGTTGGTCTAAATATACATCCCATGCCCCTCATACACCCAAACTTGACATGGGTCAATAAATACTAGGCAAAATAAAAAATAACATGGATATTCCCATGTAGAACCTTTAACCCTTATTGACTTACCAAACTAATTAGAACAAGTAAACTCCATAGCATATTCCAGCCCTGACAATTGACAACCTAATTATTGGCCTACTTCTGGTGCAACACCAGACATTGGTCACTAACCCTATCCTTGGGTTCCTCTATCTATATCATGAACTCTACATGTATCTGATAATCAGCTACCATCACTTGGTACTACTCCCATTCCGTTATCAGAGACTTCATTATACCCTTTCCCATGACTATTAGTTGTATGAGAAGGCTTATTACAGAATTCTATGAGATGCTTGACTTGTCTACATGCATGACAATCCTTTAGACGATTCCCACACTGAGTCTAGAAATTTATTAGATTTCTAAATTGGAATCATACCTTTAATGTCCCACACTGAGGTTCTCTACCTAATTTCATGTCCTAAAATCCCTATTGGAGCTCATCTCAGCCATGATTCCCACTATCTGAAGCACCTCCACTGAAATCACATAATTCCATAACCTTAATTGAATATGATGTGTTCATCATGTTACCATCATATATAAGTTTCTGGTTCAAGGCCTCTAAAAATGAATTTAATCTAATGTTTTTTACACTCACCTCATTGGAATATAGATTACCATTCTCAAAACACCACACCCTTGAGGTGTCGCTGCAATATTTTCCAAGCCTGAAGCAAGATAACTCTGTGAACATCATTACATAGTCCATGATGTACATGTCACCCTAACGAATGTTCAAGAACTCCTAATCTTGATCAACCCTTAGCATCTCTAGGAATAATTGATTTATAAACTTGGCCTCAATGTCCTTTCAGGATATCCTCTCATGTATGCCTACCCTAACCCTCCCTTCCCACCATCACTCAGTCGGTCCTCTTATCATATACATATCCAGCTTCACCTTCTGCCTTAGAGGCATCTCTAGCTACTCAAAGTTCATCTTCACTACCTTGATAAAATTCACAGTTTCCTATGGACAACCCTCACCCTAAATAGTGTTGTTTTTTTATAGGTACTCCAAATTCAGATACACCATAAAAGGATATACTCCATATTCATATCTATCAAACCCCTAGATGATACCTATAAGACTAGACCAAAGATACACATCAAACCATTGCTCAAAAGCTATAAAATCTCGCCACTACCCCACCTACACTAGATCCTATACCGCAATGTATACCTAAGCATGTATCTATGGATCATTCTCATACATACACTCAGTGGTCTCAAGCTACTCGTGCTCTTACTATACCACATCACCGCATACCTAACACTCCATATAAATTCATGCAGGTGCAAACCCACGGATTATTAATACATGGTCAAATAACCCATATAATAGATATATTACAAATATTGGTAAAGAATTAATGGGAAGTGTAATCTAACTATCCTTACCCTTCCCAATCACAACCTTTTCACATGTCATCTGGGCCTCACAGCCTCTTCACCCGTCCTAATAAACAATGTATCCTCAAACCGACAACCTCATTTCCCGACGTAGTGATAAACATCATCCCATGTCATCATACATGCATACACCTAGAATATTCTGGACCATATATATATATTTTTCACATAATACATATATAGTTCATTGGGCCCATATTCATGAGTTGGTAGAGTACGATTCCACCAAAGAGAGGCAAGGACGAAAAACACCTTACAACTTCCATTGTTTACAATTTATAAAAACCAACCCCTCTAAGAAAAATCCTCATTCCCAATGAAAATCACAATAATTTTTTATCACAGAACATTCATATATGTATATATATATATATCACAGTCCAATGTTCCTATAAAAATCAAAATCTAGAAAACAACCCTTACCATACCAAGCCAAGGGTTCATATCTCTCTCCTTACCATACTAGACCAAATTCCATGTATCATAAGATGTAACAAACACATTCCATGTCCACCACTAAATGTGGATATCAAATCAACTATAAAATGAGCATAGCAAAATAGAAGTTCCCACTCCAAGAAACATGTTATGTCCCCTATGAATGGGTCTGCAAGCACCCAAACATGAGTACTAAATCCATTTCCAACAACACCCCAACATTTAATCTACCATTCACCAAATAGTAATAATAATATAGAGGTTAAACAAAACTCCATTGTTACTATATCTCTCCCCCGAACTAATTAGCCACCTGAGTAGTCCTTTTGGACTAAGTTCCATTAGCCTTAGGCAGGCCACCCTGTATTCCAAAGGTATCCAAAAAGCTACAAGGGTTTAAAGGGGTTATAGTGGGGATATTATTCCCTCGTGTGGTGATATATTAATGGTCATATATATATATATAATAAAAAATATATAGGAAAAATTATAGACACTCATCCCATAACCCACCCATGGTGAAAGAATAATAAAAAATGTATAATAGTAAAAGAAATTACTAGAAAACATAATCCGAATAAATAAAAAAGGAAAACAGACCATTATAGATAATAATTCATATCAAGAAAAATCATACATATAAATTAGTTGAAAGGGATCACTCATGGATGACCACTATTATATAAAAATACATCATAATGGTATAAAAGGAAAATTTAATTTAACACTAGTGAGGGAAAGAACCAATTGTCCATTTCCCTCCATCCATGCCAAATCAACCCCTATGATCAAGCTTCAGAGCTTGAAACATAACCTGAATGAAAAATCATGAAGTTTACACATGTCTTGAAGGGACATTATATTGTGTGAGAATGAGTCTTAGTATGCCACCATCAATGTGCTCCCATCGTAAATTTTTTATTAAGTGTTTGTGTAATAATAAAATAAAGAAGATATCACATGTAGTAAAATAAACACAAGATTCATTTATTCTCAATAGCCACTATGAATCTATCACCAATCTCAGCCAATTCTAAAATAACTATAGAGGATAGGATTTGCAGCCCATGGACCAAGGCCTCCCGTGATGTCATATAGTCCCAAGTGAACCCTCAGGTTCTACATCCAAATGTCACCCAAAACCTCATGCCATCAATAATGTAACTGAAAACTCATGCATAAATCATTTACATAATGTACAGATGGCATTCCAAGTCAAAGAATCTTGTCCCTCAGATCCCTTCACAAAAGAACCCATCTTCTTGAAGGCCGATAATGGGAGGCACAGAGATATATATCCTCAAAATAATATCACCATCGGCTCACATCTGACGTCCCAAGGAACGATGATGTCTATCATCCAAAATAAGATCTAACCCATCAACCTCAAGTATATCCATCATCACCCAAGTCGATAGCCTCAACGCTATCATCTGATTGCTACTCCACATCCCAGTGTCTTTCTATGAGACACACCTCAAACCAAAATACCTAAGATATAAATTTTAGAGTTCTCAACCAAAAAGAGTGGTCTATACCACATTATCAATAGAGTAAAACTGTGTGCGCATGACTCTAAATGGTGCATTTCCCATCATGGGAGTGTAGAAATCACCCGTTTAGAACCTAAGTCATGCTATTATAGAACCTAGATCCCTTAATACCATGCCTCTAGAAAATTATTTCCACACCATCCAAAATATCCCAGGACATTCCCACAACCTTATGGCATCACCACCTCAAACCAACACCCCATTCCCCCAACCGATGGTCAATGTAACATCCCAGGTAACTATAGAATATAACAACTTCATGTTTATTAAAATTTGTGAATTAAATATTAATTTTCCATTAAAGCGCATTCTATGTTCAATGGCGTACCTGATACACAACAATGGGTTTTTTAAATCTTATGTTGCACACAATGGTAAGTCATACTAAAAAAAATAATAATGTGATATTATTTTATATGGTAGTAGACGCCTAGCCGTTGTATTAGAGGGAATTGACAAAAATAACAACAATATGAATATAAATGTTTGTCAAATGTTTTTACATATATCCAATAAATTTTAGAGTCTTAAAATAAGAAAAAATATGATTTTAAGCATAAATAATCTAACATTCATTAAAAGGTCGATTTACCACCTTTTGATGGAGAAGCCTCTTTAAATATTTTTTTGTTCACATTAATTTGTTCTATTTGAAAAAATAAAATTATTCTTTATTATTGAGACATAAAAATTTACATTGGGTAAATTTTTGGTTTTTTTCTAATAAAATTTAGTTTTTTCATGCATACTGAAAAATATTGTATTTTAATTCAAAACTGCTTCTTTATAAAATTCGTTTATAAGGTTAGATTATCTTTTTAATTGGTTTTAAAGTGTAATTACATTATGTTTATACTATTTAATCCAATTATGGTCATTTTATGTAATTTCATTATGAAATTGGACATAAATAAGTTTCAATCTTTTGATAGTTAGTAATTCTTAAAGACACACTTGCTGTTTTGACAGTGCAAATTAATTTTAAATTAATTTCAACCAGATCTATGTTTTGAAATTGGAAAAATGGATTCCATATTTTTAATTATGAGGAAATAATTGTTTAAATAGGTAACTTTTATTTTTATATATTATGAATATTTACTTGAGTAAAAAAATTATTTAGTATGGATAAAGGGTAAATTCGTTAAATTAGGGTAAAAAAATATTATTATAATATTATTAAACTACCGTAACATGTTTCCTAATCCTATTGGTTGATATATTTCAAACCATGGAAATCCTTTAGTCAATTTTGGGACCCCATGGAGCCACATGGTAGTGATAATGAAAATTTATATTAATTAAAATAAAGTAATGACAAAAATTGACACAAACTTATATCTTTTAGTATATCAATTATTACATGGAGTTATATAAGTTATATCTTCAACTAAAAATATCAATTTTAATGTTCAAAATATTTCATCCATCATGATATTTGTTTTATAATTTTTATACCTCAAATAAATAAAAATATTTATGACACAATAATGATGTAGTGTTTACCCCATTAATGAATGATTTAAATAAATAAGATTATAAAAATTAAAACAATACAAAAAACCTATAAAATTCTTATTGGATGATTTTTTTTAGAACATGAGCCATCTGATCATAGACTTTAATATGTTTTGGGACCTTTAGAAAGTGAAAATAATTATATAACAAAATAATATTTTCAATCCTTCTTAAAGAGCCCCTCCCCCCCCTTATAAAAAGCCCTCAACTCTAACCCTTTACTCACTCTTCTACATCCTCTTGGATCATCCATCCTATTCCCAATTAAGCTCCCTAAATCTATCTCCTTTTTATAGAAGCCATCCCATATCCATAAGGAAATTTAATTAATCCTTTTGGTTTAAACAAAAGGAAGATACTTTATTTAAAGGTAACGTCTTCTCTTAAGTTATTTTGTTTTATTTTATTTTTCCATCCCTCTAACTCATTTTATTCCACTATTTTATAAACAAACCAGTATTATAAATATACTAGGTCGTTTTTATGAGATGTATTCGAACTACCCTTACACACACCTATATCTAATGGGTCAAGAAAATATTGTTTCTATAGACAGAGAACTACTACCTCACGAAACGATGATTGTTCAATTATCACCTACCACATCTCATGGTGTCCATTATGATGGAACTGTATTTTTATGTGATATATATTATATTTATATTGTTTTTATGTTTCTTTATTTTCCATTTATATCATACCTTTAGGGCTTCTGTACTGGGTAAATGTGATAATTTCATTTGAGGAAGTGCAGACTACCTACCCCTCAAAGTGATATGATTCGTTCATGTCAAATGTGGAACATATAAAGGATGAATATAATTAAATTATATATGATATTATAATGGAATTATAATATTCCTATTTATCATTACATTTTCATTCCATTATATATGAAATAGGACTGAATGTAGTGTTCATGCGTACGTACATCTTACCGTCTCCGTGGACGGTGCATTTCATTTCTTATACCCAAATGTTATTTACTGTTATAAATACATATACATACTGGATATATAAGAAATATATGATATCTAAATCATTAATATCATTCTTGAGATAATGTAATTTCAACCACATAGACAATTTATAATTATAACAAGTTTATTTTTAACTCAAGTTCCGAACATCGACAAAATGTCTGATATGAACTCAAATAATTAACTAATTGTAATATAAAAGTAATAATTGATAAAAAAGGAATAATAAAATTTAAAAATGATATAAATAAGGTATAATTTAACTTTATTATGTTATTCAGGATATTAAAGAATGATCGAGTCAAGTCGGACATGAGGTAAAGGGTTTCTTATCTCACTTTTCATTCCGTGAGATTTCCATTGTTCGCCACTTATTTATTGCATGTGGTGTATTGTGTACTTACATTTGATATATAATATCATTATTATATTTTTATTCATGGTATTCTGTGATTAATTTTGTGGTTATTAAATTTTGGTTATAAAACTCAACTGATTACAACATGGTTAGGGGTTTTCATCTCCATTCTTTCCCATGAGATTCATACTGCATTTCCATTATTTCCTTTTGGGTGGTGTACGTACATCCCATGACTGTATTCATTGTGTAATATAATCCAATTTATGGGTATTTACATCTTAATTTTATGATCCTTCATTCATGGGGTGTATTTTTTGTAAGTTACCAAATCGGTCAGTGAACCTTTCACCCTCCTATTTTTAAAAGACTTTTTTTGTAATGTCTTTTACATTACATATTCTTATATTGGGATGTGTTATTATATATTTTTATTTCTGTAAATTTTATGTCCAAGATATGAGATACCCTTATTTCTCTCATCAACTCATTTCTTAATTTTAAAGTGACGTTGTTAGGGTGTCAAATTTTTGTAACGGAACTTCTTTACCCAATTTCAATTTGTTGGGTTAAACGTCTACTCCTTGATTATGTCATGCTACGAATATGTGTGAATAACCTATGATTGTTTTAACCATAATATTAACTTATATTGGATGTATTTATATTTTTCACACATAATTATTTCATTGATTTATACTTAATCTAAGGGTACCGTCTTTATAAGGGATTTCGTCTCAATTTCCATTCCATTGAGACTTCATTGTTTTTATGCACCATTTCACTTTTATATGGTGTATATACCGTACTTTTGCAAATTATATCCAGATTAACTTTATTCTCATGATATTATAAATATCATATTAAATTTTATTCCTTAATTATTCGTATTCAAGCATCTCTCATTTGGTTAAGAACTCCTTAACTAAAATATTGTTTTAAGGATTTATTCTTCTAAATGATTGTCATTAATATCCATGTTTTAAAAATGGTTTTAAGGATTTATTTATATAGACATAAATTTTTTAAGAAGCTAATTCCATTAAAAGATTCAATGTTGAGTGGGACACTTTGATTCAAAAATATCATTATAAAATGTTTAAAGTGGTTTTGAAAATGGTTTGATAAAGAATTGATTTTGTAAATATCGTGAAATGATATATTGTGATTGCAATGTGGAAATGTTATATTTCCTTTATTATTTTTTACATGTTATGAATATTTTATGGTTACTAGAAATTGTTTACATATACGGGTGGTTCCATGATAAACCTTGGGTGGGTGAGCCTGAGATAGCTGTCCAATGCATTGGGTAACATGACAGAGGTAAACATGAATGTTTCTCCTAAGAGATTTAGGGAATATATTGTGATGGGTATTCTAACATAAATCCATGTGTAGATGTGATAGATATAATTTAAGTGTGTTTTTATGACACAAGTTACCATTATGATTTATGATTTATGTGAGTTATTCATAAATATTATGATTTCATGAGGTATGTTAGGATTGAAAAGTATAGTTTCATTGATTTGTATTTATTGATGGGTTAATGTTTACTTTCCTTATTTTATAACTCTTACTGAGCTTTTTATGCTCATACCATGTTTAGATATGTTTTTCACAAGACTTAAAGATGGGTAGGGTCAAGGATGGGATCATGGAAATACATTCTTTCTAAAACATGGAATTAGACATGACTCATTTTTTTCATGAGTTTTTATTTTATGAAAAAATGGAAACTGCATAGAAGTGTCTACATTGTAATTTCATGAGATTTAATGTAATTTTTATGGTCTAATTCTCTAAAACTCTAAACCTAAAAAGTTCCTCAATGTGAATTATTAATATAATTCAATATTATGTAATGTTTAAAAGTCGGGTCCTTATAGTTAAAACCACCCTAATTCCTCTTTCCATGACCATCCTGATGATCACAAGGCCTCAATCCATATGGTCATCACCACATCTATACCTAGCCCCCACCCATCATGATCTAAAGTATCACATCACAAGAAATTAATATATATAATTATATGATTATAATAAATCTAATTAAAACAATTCAAATCCAATGGACCAAAACAATTCAATTAATATAAACCACACCCACAGCCTACTACCCAGCTGGTCTATGGCTTCTTAAATGGCCACCAAAAAATTATAAATGGCTTGGGAATACCCAACGACATCGCAAATGAATAAAATTATTTAATAAAAGGAAAATGTTTATTTAATTAGGTATCTCTTAGTCAACACAATGGTCCACTAAAATCAACACCCCAGAACAATCTCAAAATCATAAAGAGAAGTATGAACCCCCTACCTCATATTCATAGACGTGGGCATGCCCAATATTATCCTATAACTCGATTTGATTTGCTAGAAATTAGAGTTTTATAAAAACACCCTTAAAATATGGTAAAAACAATCACACATATTTTTCTGAATCATACGGTAAGGGAATGGGAAAAAAGAATAAAGAGTATGGAAATCCATATCAAGATGGATGAAACATCACAAACAGCTTGAAGAATGGATCTCAGACAAAGGAGAGGGATCGTTCCCTAGCCATTGGGAGAAAAAGCGGAGCACCCATGCTATTGTGCATGAAAAATAAAGGATAAAAGAATAAGAAAATAATAAATATAAGGGGGACAATTATTTCTTTCCTCTAATGACCAGCACATATTTTCAAACTGTACAACAACAATGTGGCTCTTTCTACTTTGAAGGCAAGCCTCGCATGTATATACCACACAGTTAGGGTAAACCATGCATCGACCATGCATGTTACGCTTTGATGGTACTTCCCATTTGGAACTATGTATATAGATTATACAAAATTTTCCAATAACATGTGTAAACCATGCCTATTCCCTCTGAAAAAAACTACATAGGTCTCACATTACCGCACACCCCACCAGGTGTAATTTCCAAATGGTTTATTATATTATTTGGGGGATTCACATTTTATCCTTAGAGGACATATGTTTTTTTCCAAAAAATCACCTCAGCCTTTGCACTTTGACATCTTGGATTTTTTGGCCTTCATTGTACCTGAAAGACAACCGAACTCCAATGACACTTTTCAAGAATTAAAACATCACTAAATACAAGGCATTGGGTCAGAGAAAAACTCAAAATTATTTTCCGAAGAATGGTAATGATGTGGGTCTACCAACCATCCTTTGAAAATTCAAAATGAGCGAGGAATGCATCCCGCTCCAAATACCTAGGTTGTTTTAGATATATATAAAATTGGTTTCTAAATGAAGGGTTATGGATTAAATGGAAAAAATGTTTTAATAATTTTTTTCCCAATGTATATAACTTATGAATTATATATCATTAATGTAATTGCATAGTGTAAATTTAATTTTTTCATGTTTTATTTATAATTTTAATTTAATTTAGTATGTTTTCTAATGATTATTGGATTCTATAGAGTTTTATGTAGTATAATCCATTTTAAAAATATAAGGTATAATAGAATTACATTAGTTAAAGAGTAATTTTTTAGCCTACCTAATTAGAGAGTGGTTAATATTTCAATTTATAGATTAGAGTAAATTATGGCTAATAAAATTTAATGTTATAAGTTTTTTTAATAATGTCCATAATGTTAGTTATTTAGATTATAAATTATTTCTTCTACATCTCTTATGTTTCATGGAAAATTTTCATTTTTTATTGTATTTTTGATTTAAGTAAAAGTATATATGTTTGTACGTTTAAACTGGATATTTTTTAAAAGTTATTTCTTTTTAATCTATATTCAGATCATGTATTGAACCATTAATAAAAAATATTCATTAAACATTATATTGATTGAATCAATGATTTGTTACAGATCCTTCTTTCAAAGATGATGGGGTTTTTAAAAATATATATTGTTTAAAATTTTGAAGGTAATTTGAGGGTTGTTTTAAGGATTGACTGAGAAAAATAATACTCATATATACTTAATGAAATTTATAAAATTTCAATGCAAAATAGAAACATTTAATGGTAGTTTTTCTAGAAGATTATTATTTTTTCATTATTTTAGCATGAGTTTTATTTTCAAATAGTTTGGTATGTAGTCACATAACCAATATTGTTAGGGTTATATCTAAAATGGTTTTATTATAAAATAAATATTTTTTAATTTATATACATTGAAAACTATTATAAAAAATGTCTATTTATTAATTAATTATTAATTATTTATATTTTTTAAGGCGTAGGTTTATATTGATAAGTTTTTAATTTTAGATTGAACATGCATGTTTAATCATACATTGTCACCTATTTATTCTAAAAAACAATTATTTTCAAAAATATAAGTGATTTAAATTCAGTAATTTGATACCTCCTAGAGTTTAACTAATTTATTTATATTAGGGTATTAGGTTAATGTACAATTTAATTCATTTATCATAATTATTTGTATGGTAAAACTAGTAATTCTTATAGTCAAAAGGCTTGTTTTGACTTGATAAATTACATTAATTGTACACATGTATAGGTTTTTTATCCCAATATATATTGATATGAACCATGTATTTTTTAGTAGAGAAATATATAGTATAAAAACTCTTTTATTTGTGTTTTAGTGGTTATATTTTTAATTTAAAGTTCTCAGAGGGTCTTCTTAAAAAAATAATTTGGTTTTTAAAAAAAAAATTCAAAATATCTCTTGTTATTCAATTTTTTTGTGTACATTTTTTCAATGGAGGAGTTTTTACAAAACATTTAAAGATGAATAGTTTTAAATTCGAAGCCATTTGAGGTTTAAATAGTTTTAATGATAAAAATTGTATTTCTTATGTTTAATATCATTTTTAATTTTTTATTAAATTAAAATTTTAGTTATTCCTAAAAAAATTCATATGTTGTATAACAATATATTTTCAATGAATTATTATTTGATTCAAACGATTCAAGATTTAAATTTATATAAAGAAGGTGTAGTTTATTTTGGTTTCTATATTTTTAATACATTATAAACCTACTAAATCACTTTTTTATGAAATTGATGATTGAAATTTAAATTAATTTTTTGGATATCTTTAGTCCATTTGATGAAATTTCATATTAGGGATATTAATTTGATATATTTTCTATGAAATTATTTATTCAATATTAGATTTGTAATGTATGATGGTTATGGATGGTTTAGAACTATGCATTGATTCCAAATTAATACTTCATGAACCAGCCTGATCAAGTATAACTAAATAGTCATATTGGGTTTGTCTTTGATTAATTTAATTTCTGTTTTGAAAAAAATAAAATTCTTAGTAAATTTAATGCCCTAAAATATTTGTTTTTTCCTAAATATAAAAGACATGTTGTGGAAAAAAAACACCATAAAAACATGTTTTTTCCTGATGTAAAAACACTCTAATAGATGTATTTTAATGTTTACCATGTCGTGGGAATGTTCGGGGAAATAATTCGAAAAAATTAGAAAACACTATGTATTTTTTTCATATGAAATGGTGGTGCGTTGGTAGGTTATATAGGAAGATTTATCTTCCATGGGTATCATTAGAACAATTTTGAGGTCTAAAGTTCCAACATGTTATTTCCAACTTTTCCTAAAACTCTTCATGTTAGAAAAATGGACCCAATTGAATGTATTGAGTTCTATACTTACATTTCATGGCTTAGAGGTCACACATGGTACCCTTTTAAGGATAACAAATCTTGGAAATATTTTTTTAACCATTTGTTGAATGTATAAACTCTTCTAGGATTGGTTTATGGTATTTAAACATTTTGTATGACTTAAAAGAATTTTGAAATAATAGTTCAACTTGAAAAGTCCAAAAACATTTATTTGGGTGATCATTTGAGCTCTGTGAGCTGTAAAATTCAATATTATTATATGATCTATGAAAAAATATTGGGGGAATAATAAAGCTTGTTGTTTCTTACTCAAAAGAGGACACAATGGGAATAAAATTTTATTTTTAAGTTGGTGTGTGAAATTATCAATTTGTGGTGAAAAATTTTCGAGGTTTATATTTGATTGTAATTTTTTTGAACTGTTTCAATCCAAACGATATACTTTTTTAAACAATATGATTTATGAATGAAGAAGAAAATTTAAAATGGATTTAGTTTTATAAATGAGATGAATTTTATTTAATATAATAATTCTTTGAGAAAGAAGACTTTGTATTTAATAACTAAGTAACTATTAATATAAGATGCATTATAGATCATGGATCAATTCTTTTATTGATTATTAGTAAGGATTTTTATTTTGGTGGGGAGGATCCTCTTATGATATGTGATTAAATTACATGGATAAATATTTATGAATTAATGTATATAGTCTAAATCCATATAGTGGGGATAACTGAGGGTGGAAATTGAGACATTTTTCTGTAAGTTATATTTTGATTTCAAGTAATTTATTAAATTATAGGATTAGAATCTATTTGTTATTGTTCTTTCTTTATTTTGTAGTGAATATTTTTTATCAAGTAAAACAGAACTGTGTTTTTTAATAATAATATCTAAAGTAGAATTTCTAAGGGAAATATCATTAGGGATAACTGAAACACTATTACCATATTATTTTTCATATGTATAAATATTATTTATGAAATACCCAAAATGATTTCCCAAAAACTATAAATTTCATTTATAGACTTCCTATGAAATTTTTATAATTTACTATTTGTTTGTAATTATATTTTTTGAAGTTTTATTCCATATCAGGTAATTAATTAATTTTATATTAAATATTTTACTTAAATTTCATTAAAAATGAGTTTTATAGATCATATATATTTTTTGTTATTAATAATATCATTTAAATGTTGTAACAATATCTATTAACATGGAATGAAAATTTTATTATTGATGGTTGGGTGAATAAAATGAGGAATGTTATATTTTTATGAGATATATTGTAATGTTTATTGTAAAACATTATATAATAATTATTATAGTTATATTATTTTTATGTTTATTTTTTTTATTATTATTGTTGTTTTTTTGTTTTTATTCTCGATTGAGTATCGGGATGGTGACTATTTTTCAATCCTCTAATGGAAGCATTGGAGATTATGGTTATACTATTATCATTAAATTTATGTGGAATATTGACACAGATTTTTGGATGGGGTATATCAAAATATCTTCTGTAGTGGTGGGATCTTTTAAGAGGTGTTCACTGGTGTTCTTCCTTAGTGTGGGCTATTTTTTCATTGGAAGTACATAGTGTTGACTCTTAAGGTTATGGTCCCAGATCTAATAAGTAATCAAAATTTCACTGAATATATCATCTCTAATCAAAAGCTGGTCTTTAAAGGGTTGACATTGAAAAAACATGATCCTTAATCGGATGGTATGACCGATACAAGGAATATCTTTTAAGGTCAAAGATATGGTTTTTCTATTTTTTACTACATGAGGCTTTACTAATTAATAATTTATTCAAAAGAACCCTAGAATCTACCATATATTATTCTCGTCAGATAAGTTGGTGTGGAATGAATGGGGTATTAGATTAAATCTACCAAAACAATGTTTTTTTGAAGAATGGAATCAAACTTTTAATCCTTTTTCTATCAGTATTTATCAATTAAACGTTTGAATTAAAATTTTTAGGCCCAATTAGATACTTATTAATGAACCCAATTTATTTCATATTTCATATTCAATCGAAATTTACAACTACAAAATTGGTCTTTAACGTGCTATAAACAGTCATTATAAGTGCTAAAAATGCACTGACTACGTTAGCGATGTTAAAAGAGTTTGTCTTTTATTAGTGATAAAAAATCACTAATAATGGGGTCCATTATCATTTATAAAAAAACATTGATAAAATATTTATTTATCTATTCTTTAATTTAGTACTGCTAAATTAACCATTTATCATCAGTTATAAAAGAGCTGGTAATGTTCTATTTATCAGCGCTTATAAAATCACTATTAAAGGAAATTTTATTAGTGATTTTATGAGCACTAATAAAATATAATTTTATTAGTGCTTTAATAAGCACTGATAGAGTAGGCCTTTATGAGCACTTTTAAAAGATATTATAGAGGTCCATACTATGGTGTGCAGTAACATAACACCTTTACCCCAAAAAACAAACCATATATCAACAAAAACAAGTTTCAATATAGAATTTAATTGAAATTTTATATATATAAAAACACAAGAAAAATAAAACTATATTATATACATTTTAAACAATGGTTTATATAATTACATAAATACAAATTATTACACACTTTCAAAAACCTCAATGTTCCTTTTAATCTAAACTCGACTCATGTGATTACTAAAAAAACACACTTGAACAAGAAAAATAACACACCTGTATAAGAAAAAACTATTATGTTATTAATAATATAAGAAATAAATTAACAGTAAGTGTTAATTTTATTAAAATTGATTTTAATTTTAAATTAAAAGATGCACTTGGAGTCATATAGGTTACGCAATGCATCAGATTGAGGAGATGTTGATTCTTACATATCAAAAATGAATTATAGACTATTTTACTAAATTATATTAATAATTTGAATGCATTTATGAGTTTTTAGTAGTTCAATTTTCCTTTTGAATAAAACTTATGTCAATTTTAAATAAAAACATGCACTCGGAATCATATTGATGAGACAATGCACTGGATTGAGGTCAGGCTAATTCATGCATCTGTCAAATCACTTACAAATCATTTTCCAAAATTATCAAAACAAACTGAATGTGTTTTTCTAGTTTGGAGTTGGTTGTTATTCTTTTTTTGCAAAAAAAATTCAATTGTAAATAAAGACTCACTTAGAGCCATATCGATCATACTGTGCATCAGATTTATTAATGAATCATTCCTACACATTAAAAATCACTTATGTATTATTTTAAAAATGTATCAAAATAATCGGAATGTGTTTCTTCGTTTTGAGTACGTCACATGTCTTTTTTAAAAAAAATTGTCATTTTAAAATTTTAATATGCAATTTGACTCAAACCGATCTCATATTGTATCAGTGTGATGTGAGATGGATTCATACACAACACAAATGATTTTTGGTTCAATTACCTTAATTATTATGAAAATCCAAGTGTATTTTCTCAGTTTTCAGTGAGTGAAAGTTTTTAAATTCAAATGTTGACTTTAAACTCACAACAGACACATTGAGTCTATTGTCTTTTTTACTTAAATTAAGGCCATTTTTAAATAGAATGTTTTATTCAGAGTCAGACTAGTCACATTGTGTGTTTTATTGAGGTGAGATTGATTCCTACATGTCCCAAATCCTCAAAACAATCATAACATTCAAAGTTACTATGATTCCCATTGACATTCTTTGTCGAACCGACAACACTGCATGAGTAGATAAAAAACCACATCAACTCGAAAAAAATGAATCATCATGTTTAAGAACAAAATTATTATTTGAGTAATACTAATAAAAAAAATATTATACATAAATATGAAACAATACATTAATTACTAGTAAAATGACTTTATCGTGCAAAATTATGATTGCCTCTATAATTGAGTAGAGGCAGTGTCAATGCTCTTCCAGTAAAGTAAGTGGATGTAACGTGAAATAAAGTGATAATTTCACTATGGTAGCAGTGAAAAGGTTTTAAGGGAGAAGAAGCAGGAATTTTGGACAGAGCACCCCAACTCAAAAAAATAATACACCTATATAAGAAAACAATTATTATGGGAGTAAAAATAAAAATAAATAAATAAAACATACATATGAAAAAATCCATTAATTCTGTATACAATTATTTTATTGTGAAAACATAAATATTACCTCTATAATTGATCATAGGAAGCATCGTCTTTTTTCCATCAATGGTAGGGGAGGTAAGTTGAAATAATGTGATAAATTAACAACAATAGGGATGAAATGCTTTGAAGGGAGATGTATCCTGAATGTTGGACAGAGCATCCCAACATGAACAAAATAATCCACCTATATAAGAAAACATTTATTATTTTAGTATTACTAAAAAGAATGAAATTAAACATAAATATGGAAGAACATAATTTTTCTAAGGACTATGATTTTACTATGTAACCATCCAGATTACCTCTATTATTAAACAAAGGAAGCTTCATTTTCTATTACTACAAAGGCAGTGGAGATAACTTTAAAAAAAGTGATAAATGCACCACTACAGCGGTGAAAATGTTTTATAGAAGAAGAAGCATCAAAGTTGGACATATCTCCACAAAATGAACAAAATAATCCATCTATTTAAGAAAACATTTATTATTGGAGTAATACTAAAAAGAAATAAATTAAACTTAGATATTAAAAAATACATTAATTCTATTTAAAATTATTTTATTGTGAAAACTTCAAGATTACCACTGCGATTCAGTAGGGATATTGTTATTTATCTTCAAATAAAGGCATGATACATGGGAAAAATATTCTAAAATAAATGAACTCATCAAGTAATATTGAAAATTAAATCAATGTTTCATTATATAATTTTTCGTTAAAATAAAGAAAGTATGATGTTACAATATTTTTAAATATTTCTAAAAGGTTTATTTCATTATTGTATCTTTTTCCATCTTGTGTAGTAAACAATTTCTACATCACTAGTAATATAGTAAATTTAGATTTTTTTTAATTAAGTAGAGAATATTAAATATTTTGAGGAATAACATAATATATTTAAAAAATTATCTTTTCATCGAACCTTATTTTTTTATGGATTCAAGGATTTGTTTTATTATCAATAATCCAAATCCACCTTATTAGTTCCCTATATTGTACAAGGCATTGTCTATATTCATACCAACCTGAATAGATTGTGAAATCCCAATAAAAGGGTCATCCCTAATTGAATTATCATTTGACCCAACATTGTTATTAGTCTCTAGAAAGACAATCGATCAATTATTTTTTGTTTGATCGGAGACAAAAAATGCATGCAATAATTGTGACTCCATTATTAATGGGTCATATGTTTCCCCATCCACACTAAAATTCCCCTTCACAAATCTCATTTCATAAAATTTTTCTCCATTGATATTTTAAACATATTTAAAATAGAAAAGATGCACCGGAAATGATGTATAATACAACTCGAATTTCTTTTAAATAATGAAAAATATGAAATATCTATATAAATTGGATTTATATCCTTGGAACTAGATATGTGCATCACTTCAGCCATAAGATTAACAACACTGTTTTACATCGTACGGAAGTCATCATGTTCTCTTTTATAGAACATATAACCATTGATTACAAAACCAATGTAAGATATAACATTTTTATTTGGTTCTCTACCTATCCATTGAAGTCATTTCGAAATTGAATTCATATTTAAAAATACCTCGTTATAAATATAATATCTATACAATTATATAAACTATTCATTATGTGTTTCTGATATCCATCCTTCATCCCTTTATGGATTCAAATATCTATGAATTTCATTATGGGATTCAATGTATGAATAAACATCATAATTGTTATGTAATATGTAATGATGTGATTTCTCCAACTCCAAAAAAGTAATTTTAACAACATCTCTTCCAGAAAACCCTTTTCATATAAGGCATTGGATGTAATGAAACTTTGGCAGACCTATGATTTCAACAACTGATAGGTAATCAGTACTGAATTCAATTTATTCTTCAACAAAATATTGTTAGAAAATACAACCTTATGGTAGAATTCAATTCATGACATACCCTTTCAGAATATTCATAAACCATTCATTGTGGTACATCCATTTGAAATGGGAATTACCTCATTTTTTGATCCTCTCTGAAAAAGTGAACCATCTGGTGGACCATTATATCAAATAATAATGGTGGAAAGCATATATCTATTTCAAATAATATGATTTTAATCTCCTTATTCATGATGTAAAACTTCATCGGGTCTACAACATTACTGCATATCAATTTGAAAAACATGTAGTGTTCGTTTAATGTATGAAATATATTTTCCGGAAAAATGAAATAGAAGTCAATAAGAATTAAATCATGCATCAAAACCTGAAAATCGTGCTATTTTGGTCCTTGTAACACTAAATTAGTCATTTACACAACATTATTAATATTTGATGAATACCCCTTTGGAAATTTTGAACTATTTCGGAAAATGAAAAATTGTAATATTTCCTCTTTGGATTGGGTGTAAGATGTTGGAGGATGAAAAATACATCTTTTCCCATTCACCTGTGCCAACTCTTACCTTGTCCACATTTCAATCAATTCTATCCTAGCCTTGATTCCATCATTCATTTTGATAGGGACATTTTGTAACATGCCAATAACATCATTAAATACAATTTTTATACATGCATGACCTAAAGAAAATTTCTGACATACAGACAATTCCAATAAAGTAATTCAATGAAAATTGATCCCTTCATCCAACCAGATTTAATAAGTTTTTTTAAATGGTTTACCAAAACTAGTGCCAATCTGTCTTACTCTTTCTTATAGTCGATCTACAATTTCTATAGATGGTGTTGTACCTTTTTTGATATTCCCAGTAAAGGTTGTCTTCTATTGTCGGTATTTATGTCATCGAGGGAAAAAAATTGATGTATTAAAAATAAAAACATGTAGGAATGCTTCAATGGAACTGAGTATGACAATTTTTCCCAAATTGGACACCCGAAGATCCCATTAATGTTATAGCCTGATAAATTTAGATAATAGGTGAACTCATTTGACATTCTATAAAACATGTACTTCAATGTGAATCCTTTAATTCGATGAGAATAATACATTAGAATACCTTTATCCCACATACATTTCAGATCATCGATCAATGGAGTAAAATATACATCAATATCATTATCGTGTTAAATTGGTCAAGATATAATCCGAGACAACAAAATGTATTTTCGCTTCATAAATAAGCATGGAGGGAAGTTATAATTTAACAGCATGACTGAATATATACATTGAGTACTACTTTGTACAAAGAAACGGATTTATTCCATCTATAGATAATGAAAGATGAAAGTTTCTTGACTCATCTCCAAATTTTGGATACTTATAATCATTTTTCTTCCACTGAGGGAAATTTGTTGGATTATGTAGGTTCCCATCATTAATTCATTTATTTTCATGCAATTTTATTTGTCTTTTGGTTTCCTGAAATCCATATAGACTTCTAAACAATATATTGATTGGAATGTACCATAAAATTTTAAAAAGGGTTGATTCATTTTTCTTGTATCGATCTACACCACACTTCAGTTATTTTATGAGTGATTCATGGTTCTTGGAAAACAATATTAAATACTTTTTTCATGAATGTATTTTTTAAGACCCCATGCCCATTGAATGTAACATTAGTTTATCATCATATGTTCAGAATGGTAGTTCATTTTTTTCTGGTATCATATCTTCCAGAATACCATGTAGTTATATAATGATGGTGTCACTCCATGCGCTATAGGATTTCAAATTATATAACTTCAACACAACTAAAAATATTTTGTATTTATTACAGATGGTATGTAATGGTTTCATGGAATATCTATTTAAATCCTTAAATGAAATTTAAAAATCATGAAGGTCATATTGAATTTCCATTGTAATTTCATCCATGTTATCTCAATCATCTTTTATAAAGTTATTTATTTCAAATGATTCATAAACTATAGTATCATCCCAATCAAAGGCCACATTCTATTATTTCCCATGTTTGGTGCAACATTTATAGATTTTATCTATTCCAAGAAAATTTAAATGTTCTTCCAACTCATCCAAACTAATTTTTATTGAATAACAACAACGTAAACAAAAACAATGGAATTTAGAAGGGTCTTCTACATTCTCTCATGAAAACGTGATGAAATCCTTATATCCATCTTCATATTCCTTTTTCAAATAATTAACATGTATCCATTTTCCATTCATATCCATACTATTGGGTTCATAAAAGATTAATTTTATGCAATAGATAAATAAATACACATAAGATATGCATTATCAAAAGTGAACGTTATAGACAATATTAATAAGGGAAACTCAACATTTGATTATTTCAATGAATTTGATTATGTTGATGAAAATAGAAAATTGAATTTCAGAAAAGAATTACTCCACATCATATCTTTCTTAAATCCCATAAATAAATGATAATATAATATAGGCAATTATGGAGTATTAGGAAACACAAATATGATAAAAATGAGTGAAAAACTCTCATTCAATCACCTAAATAGTATAAACTGTATTGGGACAAGTGATGTAGCAACCTAAAGAATTATTCCATTTAAAATTAAAGTTTTATCAATATTTGAAAACATCTCAAGAATCTTGGGATGTCATATCACCACACCGACCCATTATAATTTACTAATGGATTACACGAATAAGAATTTTACATCCATCAAAGAGATAGTTTTCTCATTCTTTAATATGTTAATAATGTTTGTAATTTGAAAAGGGTGGTGAATGAATTGAAACAAGAACAAAGATCATCGTATTGAAGGTTATATAAATTATTAAAGAATCATTATTTTAAAAAATTAAGAATTGGTCATAATAATTACATAAAAAATAATTATATGGATAAATTGAAAGTGTTTATTAATATGGATGACAAAATATTTAGAGGTCTAATATATGAAAGATGATAACAATTTTCTACATTAGCAATGACCAATGATTAAATTTTGATGATTAGTCAGCTGACATTTTTTTGTGTATATGCGACTAATGGAATTAAAGGGGTATTTAGTTCCCAATCCATGTATGTGAGGGAAGGGTTTTATAGTTTTCAAAATGAAGATTGAAAACCCATGTTCACACCAATTGAAAATTGATAAAATTTTCAAATTTAGTGGATGGAATGTCCATCTATATCATGCAGTGTGGGAGATTTGTTTTATGCCAACTTCCTTTATAGTAAAAAGGTTTGACATATTATTTTTATACATATCATATAGCTTTGTATCAATGTGATTCCATGTAAATCATATTATTATTAGTTATATAAATACTAAAAAGAGGTATAAATTATTGAAAATCTATATTTTTTAGAAATAAATGACAATGATTTATTTTGGTATATTGGTCTAAAAAATGGTATAACTAGAAATGGGTATATCAAAAGTATATTTTGTTAATAAATTATTGAGAGAGTGGGAGTAGGATAATGATAAAAAATTATAATATAGATGGAAAACAACACATAGTATCACGGTATAATATTTCATATATTATTATTAAAAGTTTTATAAATAATGTTTGATTAATCTAAAGAGGGTGAAAAATAAAATTGATTTTTTAAAAAAGTGTTGAGGCATAGAATGTTAGATTATTGGGAAAAAATATAACAAATATAACAATAGATATAATTTTAGTAACAAACCTAAGACAACCATATATCAATCCCCCGATCTGATACATGATGTTGTCCAATAGATGTTCTCGATCCCCCTTGGGCTTGCAATAAGCACCAAGGCATGAAAAACATCCTAGTGGGAATTATTTCGTCCAAAAATAAAAAAAATTAGTAGAAATAAAATATAATAAGAAACTGCAATGATACATCCAAAAATTGGATTTCCACAACAACCCAAATAAGTAGAAAAATGAATATATGAGTCAACATAATATAAAAAAATCCCTTTACCAGCCTTCAACTCCCTCAAACACAACAACCCTAGTTTTAATTTCTAAAATTTCACACCTGTTGAATACTATTGATAAAAGTATGAATGAAAAGTATAAACAAAAAATAAGGGAGATAAATTTGGGAAAATCAAAAATAAATAAAACAACAAACTAAACCCTATGTGACTCCATGTGTCACCATCAAGTCCAAAAACAATAAACTGTCCTGAAGAGATCAAATGTTGAATCAGAATTAGAATCTGAGAAATTCATAAGGCCTACATCGCAAGTATACAACCGAAAAACCACAAATAAAAACATATTCAAATAATAAATTAAAAACAAAAACAAAAATACAAAAAGAAAATTAGAAGGCCTACCTCTCCAGGTTGAAGAAAATATAATACCCAATTTGGAAACCCTAACTTCAATCGAATGTCGGATGTTGGAAGAGATGTTCTAGAGAAAGTCGAGTGGTGTGATTCAAGGTTAGATTCACTGAGGAGGAGTAGCGATAGTGGGTGGCTTCAGCAGATTGATTCTGATATCGTGACAGGTTCGTAGATGGTTAGGGTTTTTTAATTATATAGGGGAACTTTTATCAGCCCTTATTAATTATGAACTGATAAAAGGACCCTATATTAGCACTTTTCTAGAGCTGATAAAGGTAGGTCTTTATTAGAACTTGAAAAGTGTTGAAAATTCAGTCTTTATTAGCACTAAAATTATAGCACTGATAAATGTTCATTTTATCGGTGCACTTTTTAGCACTGATAAAGCCACATCTTTATCTACGCGAAAAAGGCACTAATAATGTTTCATTTTTAAATGCTTATTACTTATGCACTACTAAATGATTTATAATAATAATTTTAAATAAAAATAATAAAATATTTATATATACTTAATAAATATAAATAAATATAAATATAGTAAATGTATTCCTTTTAAAATATATTTATTATAATTTAATAATTATTTTTTTATAATTATATAAATAATTTTAAAAAAATATATTATTATATATATTTATATAATTGTACATATATATAATAAATAAATAAATATAATTATAGTTAATATATTTACAATTTAAGTAAATTTTTTACAAATTTAATAATTATTTAAATATATATAATTTTTCATTTATAATAATATAAATATTTCTAAAAATATATATATATATTTAAACTATAAATATAAAGTTGTAAAAATATAGTAAATGTACATTTATAAATATATTTATTAATAAATATTTTTCACAAGTATTATTTTGACATTATTAATGAATATCTTATTTTAAATCCTTGATTATATATTCAAATTGAGTGGAACTGAATAAAATTAAGAATAAGTGCACTTACATTATTGTAAAAATGGGTATTTTTTATGTTTGTATTTTGTATATAAAATGAATTAATTATGTATATGTTAAATCAATATGACATAGATTTGATCTATATATGTTAAATTGAGAAATCAAACTAAAATCAATTATATATCATGCACTATGGAATTAGTCAATATTTTTCATTCATATTAAATCTTTCTTATAAACCATTATTCAATAAATATATTACTATTTAATCAGAAGTGCATAAATATTTTGTAGTATATAAATGATTTTTATATAAATTAAAATATATCTATATATTTAATATATACAATTTAATATCAATAATTTTCATAATTATCCAAATAATTTTTTTTAATATTTTATAATGTATAATCAATTTATTCATTTTTATCAATAATTATTTAATTAATAAAATTTGTAATATTTTTTTAATAAATGCATTATTTATTTTTTATTTATTTCATTATTTCATTTTATTTATTCAAAACATTATCAGTGCTAAAAATAAAGTGATGATAAATGGTACCCTTTATCAGTGCTAAAAATAAAGCGCTGATAAAGGGTTCCCTTTATCAAATGAAAAAATAAATCCCAAATAAAGGAGACCCTTCATCAGTGCTAAAAATGAAGAGCTGATAAAGGTTTCCTTTTTTAATTCTAAAATAAAAGCACTAATAAATGGTTAAATTTATCAATTATTTCCTTAGCACGGATAAATATTCCATTTATCAAAGTTTTTTCTAATGATGGTAAATACAGACACTGCTAAATGAGGATTTGGTAGGATTGATTCCAATAAAAATAGAAAAAATGACTGTGGATGATAGGTATGGTAACTCTGTATGAAGATTAGTGTAATTTTATCTCAAATCTACTCAAAATGATAAGATGGTTCTCTTAACTCTAGATTATTTGAAACACTAAATTCGATATGATAGAATACCTTATTTATGATTTGTTTATCATTTTCCCAAAATTTTAGTGAGTATGGGCATAAGGTATTAATATTTTCATTATGTTATTTGAAATTAAATGATAAGAATCACTATTAAAAGTAGTTGTATAAATAGTATAGTCCTCTAATTTTTTTAAATGTATACAGGTCATCATGGAATGGTGGGATCAAAAGAAAATTGGGAGTCTGGTCTAGAGAATGCTTTTTAGGGTTTATCTACATGGGATGGGTGTGTGTGTCTCTAAGGCTTAGGGGATGTTTTTTATTTGGAAATTAGTTTTAGTAGGGTTTAAATCCTATTTGTGGGAGTAACTCTCCTTAGCTTTTGGTTACTGAGGTGGTGTTGGGATTAGTGCAGGGTCGGGATGAAGATGAAAATATTGATTCTCTAAATTTTACCACAAATTAAATGGGGGATTTTGGTTGATTTGTTCATTTAATTACTCATCCACTATTATAGATTGTGAGATATTGTTTGTAAAACACATCAGGTTCTTCATAATATGAATCTAGCCTAGATTAATAATTTGGGTGTGGAAGAGACTTATGTAGGTTATAATACTAAGGAAATTAAGGCAGTAGAGGCTGGAGACACTTTTGATCAAATAGTTCAATAAAAGGCAGATTTAAGATATCAGGAGCCTACAGAGGATGTTAGTGATGGGTGGGAGCTTAGGAATACCCATGATAATGTTACATGGTAGAGGGAACATCTATAAACAAAAGGAATAGATATTAGTTCCTGTGAAATACAATAGGATCTCAATGAGCTTTCGAAGCATAATTAGGTAGTGGTTAATTTAGAATACTTTAAAGATAAAAATGGAACTAAAATGACAGGTCCTATAATGATTCTTTGAAAAAGTCAAAAAAGGACAATTAATAGTTCATCAAAATGTTCCTCTTAGGAATTTCAATGATGATGGGACTATTCATTCTCATAAAAACCCATGGAAAAAAGGTTTCAATGATATTACTTATACAACATTATTTCGAATGAATATTTTAACTATGGAAATGATATGATGTGTTATTATTTTTTATGATTCATTTCCAATTGTTTTATCATTTTTTTCTAGAATGTTGTCACTTATATTTTTTTTTTACACTATTCTATCTATGTATCATTCATTTTCTTTAACAAAATTAGACAAAATTCTAGGAATCCTCACCCTTCCAATTTATAGTATTATTGTTATTATTAAAGTTATTATTATTATTATAATTATAAAAATTTATATGTAAATGTGGGGAATCCTCCACCCCCTGCTTCATTAAGATGACATGTCATGGTTGGGGTTTCCTCCCTCTTCCCCTATATATAAATGTTTTACACCATATCTATTCAAGATATGACTTTCTCTCATAATTCTTATCATATTATTCCATTAATACACTAAACATTATTCTTTTATGCAATTATTCGTAGGGGATTTTACATCTACAGTATATAGGGACTTTTAGTTTCCCAATGTTATGGCGAAATATCATAAATCCAAATGGATTTTTCTGAAAAAGTAAAAGTTTCCCTCCATGGGTCATATACACCAAATTAGTGGCACAAAATTAAACTTATTGATCATTTCTAAGTGTTCACCATTATAAATTATTGTCATATTATTATATAATTATATTTTTAGTTTTAAATTATATTTTGTTGATAATTTAGGTCAAATTTGATGTATTTTTTGGATTATATCCCCTAATTTGTTTTTTGTATTGTCCAATATAAGTACATTGATCAATGAATCTTCCTTCATTTAATGATTCAAGACTACATGATACTTTAAAATGATGTTTTGTTTTAAAGGTGGTTTTTTCAGATAAATATGATTATTTTATTTGATTTTATAATCATCCATCATAGATTTTCAATAGGATTTTTTTCAAATGATTCCTAATAAAGAATAATTTTTTTTTATGTCAACTGATACAACCAATAATTTTGATGTAATTCAAAATATATTTTATTGGAATTTAATTAGTATTGTTTGTATGAAATCATATATTTCAATTTATTATTAATTATTCATTTTTATCAATTAAACATCAAATTATGAAGTGGTGCATATCAAATTAAATATGTTCATTTTAAATTCAATTATTCCTTGTGTTGTTTACGCTTTTTTAAAATAAATAAAATGTGTGATATTGTATTGATAAAACATGGTGAAGTGTTATAAAATAATTATTTATAACTTTTTGATTTGGATAATTCAAACCATTTGAAAATTGACTTACCTCATAGGAATGTTGGTCTACTTATGTGGGAAACAAAGAAAATTAATTTTCTAGTAATCGATTCTTCTCTACCAAGATCACCCTCATAGTTGGAATGGGGCTTTGACTTCGGGTCGAATATTTTAGTGGAAATATGAAGTAAGATTTATCATATGTCTCAAGCATGATAATGGTATAACTCTAGATTGATCTTGATGAGGATCCTAGTCTTCCTTGACTTAGTTTTTCTAGGTCCACTCCAATGATGCCTGGTTTTTTACTAATGATTAATTTTATTTTTTAATTTACCATTATTACTCGTACTCATTTCCAAATAAAAATGTATATCATGTTTTCTTTAAAGAAATTTTTTAAGAAAAATAATTTTTTATTAGTTTGTTTAAAAAATGGAAAGGTACTTCTGTAGTTTTACTTCAAATTAGATACTTATATATTATTTTATAATTTCAATATATTGATAATATGATAAAATCCTAATAAGAATGATCTCTCACAGCCTATATACACCACTCAATGTGTGTATATTGACTTCAAATTTCTATTATTCAAGTGAAAATAGTATCTATTACTTTTATAGGGGTTAGACTATTATTGAATTTTATATAAATGGAGGTAGAGATACATGAGGATTTTGTGTTCTATGGTTTTTTATATGGGTGTCTCATTTAATCAATATTTATCCTTGTAAATATTATATTTACCATGTATTTAATTTAGCTATATATTGAGATCTATATTGTTCTTTGAATGATTAATTATGTTGTACTTAGTTGATTTTTTATATTGTTTCATTATTTTTTTTATTTTGGTTGAAATAGTTCCCAACGTTTATGGCCAATGACCATTATAGTTACTTCATTTCCATGGTAATTCACAATGTTCCTCATCCATTTTGATGGACTGAGTTAAGTATCAAGATTAGAAATTTTGTGTTAGTTTGTTACCCAAAAAAAATTAATCCTTATAAGTATTAATATATGAAGTTAATACTTAAGATAAAATAGTGAGAATTTATAATGCATTGAAATACTATGTAATAGATTTCTTCTAAATCCACACATTACAAGAGCTTGATCATCCAAAAAATTTAGTTTTTCTATAACATGATGCTCAAGGATTGTATTTTATAGGGGGAGAATATTTTGGGGGACCCTAATAGTATTAGGTTCATGTGTTTGGAGTGGCCATCGGGTTACACATAGATTGTAAAAACAAAAGGTTAGGATAATAGAGCAATGTAGTTGAGTTAGTCGGTAAGATGGTTTGGGAAAACATTTATCTTATAAACCATCCAATGGATTTATGTGATATGATTAACATGTTGTTATACCTAAATTAATACGAACTAATACAATTTTCAGAGCATCATCATTATTTTTTGAAATATGGATCTAGGAAAAATAATGTATATAATGTAATTTAAAATGGGTTTCCATTTTATTGCGAGTTCATTTAATAAAAAAATTACAAAATTAATAAAAAAAATGACATTCATTTGATAAAAGATTTTTTCTATAAAAATAATTTCATCTTCATCATTAAGCATGACATTGAGGTCAATATTAGATATAAAATATATTAATTATTGATATTTTATTGAAAATTATAGGAGCATTGGAACTGTACTTAATTATGAATAAATGTTTTATGTTTTGGAGAAAAACAATTTCTTGAGAAACCTCCAGTTAAAGATACTAGTCCAGAAGATAAAGTTTTTTATAATTTCTCTGGTAAAGATTCACTTGGGGTCCCAACATTGAATATTTTTTTTCAAGTATCCAAATCATTAAAATAAACATCATAATGTTTATATTTTTTGAATTATAGACAACCCAAAAATTATTTATCCAAAAAATGATAAACTTGAGAGATATGAAGTTTCCAATGCACTTTTTGAGTTTAATATGGAAAATTATATATAAATTTTAACTCATGTACTCAATTGAGTGGGTAAATATATGGATTTTTGATACTAGGGTCTCATATTAGGCTAGATATTGGCATATATTTCATTCGATAATCACATGTAGATCTTTTTTATTTTTCATTTGTAATTAACATATGAATGGGTATAATAAAACCTTCACTTTCAAAAAAAATTTAGAATTAATCTGTAGGAAATGGGAGGTCCAAGATCAACTTCCATTATAATTTTAAAATAAGAAAAAGGTGAAACATATACAAATAAATAAAATAATAGAGGACATGGAGAGTCTACAACAACTTTCTAATGAAAGAAAGTATCTTCACAAAGAGGTAAGTGAAATCACTAAGAGAAAATTGTATTTTGGAGAAAAAAATATCTACAATACATGAAGGGGTAAAAAAAGTACGTGCAGTGTCCATGTCAGGTGTAAATATATTATAATCCAATTATTATATTTTGAAGGTTTTATTATATTAACTATACGTTAAACGTGTTTTCTGATGATTTTTTGGAGTTCAAAACATAAAATTTATTTATAGTGAGATATAAATGAATGAATTATAGTTAACAACATTGGATTTTTATATCAAGGTTTTTAATGTAGTGGATTACTTTAAAGATACTATAGGGTCTAAATAGTAATATTTTATCTTTATCTTTTGATGAACTGACCCGGATACCCTCACAAAATGGTTACTGATCCTGATCAACCAAAAACTCAAAGGGCATTCTGAATCCCCACGGGCTAGAGACTACCACCCATAAAACAAAGAAAAACAAGAGGGAATTATCTCACCCAACCTAAAGTATAAAACATGACATATATACATACAAAGAAGAATAAATAAATATAAGAATAACCAAAATCATATATTCCACAGCTAAAAGAAAATATTGGAAACAATACAACTCAAGTAGTTAGAAAAAACCAAAGTACAAGTCAAGAAAAAAGGTCAACTAAAACATAAACTTACTACTCCATGTGATATTGAATGAAAAAACCCACCATATCAACAATATAACTCCAAAATAAATTAATTTAAAACTCATTACAGCCCCAAAAATCATTTCCATTCCCTACATAAACATATGTAACTAGGTCCACACACTGAAAAAGATGTGCACATGGTGTGAGTTAAAAATTCTCCATAGGCCCCCACATAATATTTTGATAACATTTATTTATATAATTATCTTAACATTCTCAAATTTAAAGAAAACAATCTATGAAAATAAGTAAAAAAAATTAATATCAAATGCATTGTAAAACCTTACCCTTTTTCCATAGTTCCAAAAATCCCAATAAAACAGTTTCAAATAACATCACATATCTAAAAGTCAGTAATCAAATCCAAGTAGTCCAAAATAGAAATAATCATATATAATATCAAACCAAGGAGCATAATAGTTTATCCTAGCTAGAACACTTATAACCAAGCATAGAAAATCACGCACATCAAGTCTCTAAACATATGCATCGAATGTAGAATGAAGGGAACACCCCAAAAATTGAAACACCTAGTTATGTCTAACAACACACTATAACAACAAGAATATAGACTATAGGAACACCACATGAGTGAAACCCTAGATAGAATCAACAGACATTGATTATTACAAAACCATCCACCTAAGTGCCTAAGGCTTCTTTTGTGCTATATTTTCAAAATCATTTCATGAAAACAAATCCCTAAAAACCATTTCATATACCTATTTTATAATGTTTTTAAATTTACTTTTCTTTTACCAAAATAAGGGGGAAACCATTATTTCAAAAACACCTTATTTCAAAAGTGGAGATAAATCATTCTTATTTGTAAAAAATCATTTTACAGAACCGTGGAATTAAAGTTCATCCATAATTTGATTGGGATGTAACCACCTACCTTAACTCAGTTCATGCACACCCATAATGGGATCCACAGAAAAGGAAATATTGAAAAGACAAATCTGGTGGCCTTGGAATCATTTCCCACATCTTAGAATAAATTCCATAAGTGGTGAAATAGATGGAGAAGAAAAAATGGAACATTCCTTAAGAAAGATGCACACTACACGACAACTAACACACCTTTTGGGGAAGATAACACAAAGGACATAAATAGGATCAAGAATAATATCCCCACAAGATCAAATGATTGAAAAATCCAGAGCAATGGAACTCCCACAACTGATGGAAATGAAGAATAGAAATATATCTTACGTAGAGAGAAGAGACACTACTACCATAGTGATCAACCCCTGAATGAATCAATCTGGAGGGATAATATGTCCCTAAAATCACCACGAATGGGATCTATGGTTACAAAGAATAGGGATTACTGTTGAATGATAAAAAATCTTACTTGAAGTATGCTAAAAATATCTATCCCAAAAACAATCATGATGATGATTCCATTCACAATGTGAATTCCCCAAAATACAAAATATTTTGAATGATTCATCACCTAAAATTAAAATAATAAATACAAATCATTTCATGAAATTGACCAATTTCACATCTTGTATACTTACCATGCACTACAACATTTCATAGTATCATCCCACCAATTGATTATGCACATGAAACTAGTTCATGTAATGAATGTGTCTAGCAGGTAGTGCAAAGTCTTGATTCAATAGAAAATACCAATCCGTCTTCAAAACTCTCCAAACCTACAGATAAAACTCTGAAACATTGAAACATTTATAATCATAATCCATGAATTATAAAAACATATATCCATTAATTGTAGTTTATTTTACCTAATAAACGAGCTCTATCATTGAATGGACAAAACTTATATAATGAAAAGGAAAATTTGAGTAATGGTGTTCTGAAAATAAGGTAATGGGATGTTAAAAACTCCAAAATATGGGAATTTTTTCCAAATATGTCATTTTAAAAAATGGTACTCTGGAATTAGGTTAGCCCACTACTCCCTCATTGATGTTTTGGGCGCCCCATTCATGTGATAATTCGATATGTGTATCCATAACAATCTGTGCAAAGATATTATCTTCCCATAAAATACATTCACCAAAGTGTTAATGACCTCCATTGGCTACTGAAAATAATAACCATCTAGCTCAAACTCAATCTCTTACAAAGTCAAAAAGTTGTTGGGATTAAGGTGATACTTCTTATGTTGCGATATATAAGAAACATGGAAGTTACTGATAATCTAAGCTACTAATTCCGATAGATATTCAATAATCCCAGGAAGCATAGTGACCTAAAATGGACTATCATATTTTGTAGAAAAATTACCTCTTTTTAAAGATGATGGTGAAAAAATCAAGGGGAGACACTGAAAAAAACATGATCACCAAAAAAAATATAGGATGATTTTGATGGTCTACGGATTATTTATTTTGATGATGTGTTGTAACCATAAAATGACATATATCAGGAATCATAAATGGTTTCCCCTGAACAATTCTAAATCCTGTAAGATAGGAATTTTACACCTCTTCCAAATAAAGTGGTGACCATCATGGGTGAACATATCAAGAATTTAAGGGATCCGTTCTGATCAACAACAGAAAACTATTATTTTAAATAACATCAACCCATCAAAAATAGGTATCCCATGACCTAGAAAAATAAAAGACATAGTCAAGGTTCCTATACTAAAGGATATGAATAGAATTCTTTATTTGACCATTTTTTGTGGATGGTATATTATACTCCACATGACCTGAGTTCCCACAACCTTTCATAGACTCTCCAAGAATCATGAGGTAATTATAGGATCCTTGTCTGGAATAAATGTAAAGGGAACACTATATAAACTCACAACCTCATGTGTATACAGATTAACCTATTTATCCCCTCTAGTGGTGTCCCTAATCCAAATGATATGATCCTATTTTTTAACTGATCAATTAACACCTATATTAAATTTTTCCCTCAGGGAGTCTTCGGTAATCAAACATAAAATTCCATGGACCCCATGTCCCAATAAAAAAAATCATCTGAAGAGACTACAGAAGATCAGAAGGTTTCAGATATTCTACCTCTATTTGTTGTAAGGATTAATAGTGGGACACATAATCGACAATATCTTACATAATTCCTAGCCACCAGAATCACCTTCTCATTCCATAATACATATATATAGTGTTTGGATGAATGGCCCATGAAGAACTATGATGATCAAACAAAACTAATCTCCTAAAAATTGTTTGAATGAAAAACTGATCCCCAAATAGGATAATTCCATCTAAATAGATAGACCACCTAGAAATTCTCCCCCACCCATAATGTGGTTTAGGAATTTCACAAAACTCATCTTTCTATTTCTAACATGAAATAATTGACTCAATGAGAGATTCTAATAACTAAAAATTATTTAGAACCATATGAGAAACATCCTTGTGATAATCCATATGAAGCTGAGTGATGATTACCATAAAATTCCACTACTAATTTGATAATAAGACATCTTGCAATGGTGATTTCGTGCTAAGAGATTCTACGAACACATTCCCCTTCCCTAGGTTGTTATTGATGTCAACATTGAATGAATGACTGTATTCCACCCACTAACTCCATTTAATATTATCAGATTTTGTAAATATATATTTCTCATACAATTATTGTTATAAATGTATGTAAACCTATCCTCTAAGATATAGTGTTGCCAAAATTTAAGATCATGAATAACTATGGTGGGATCCAATGAAAGAGTGCAATAATTATTCTCATGGATCTAAAGATAACAAGAACCCTAGGCCAAAACATGATCATTAATCTTAATAAACCAACCCAAAATTGTATTAAAAGAATCAAAGTATACCATTTACCAATTACTAGGATCAAATAAGATTAGATTTTGTGTTGATGTCATTCATGTCTTCAGTTCATTACAAGAATACTGACATTATGCATCACATTCATAGTTCACCACATTCCTAGTAATATTAGTCAATGATGATGAAATTTTTTTGGAATACATGATGAATCCTCAACAATATCTCGTAGTACTAAGGAATATTTGAGTCTCAAATGAATTTTTTTATCCTACCAAGACAAGAAAACATTCACCTTCTAAGGATCAATAGATAAGCCATATTCAGAAATCATGTGCCCTAATAATTTCACTTCATCAATAGAAATACACTTTGAAATTTTCTAATACAAATGGTGACTCCATTGGATTTCGAAAACTAACTTAGATGGTTCTTGTTCCCGCAATCGAATCTCAAATAAACCATAATATCATCCATCAGTACTACTAAAAAACATTTCAAGATACTTGAGTAATATATACTTCCTCATAGCAATAAAAACTGTAATATTATTAGTTAGACCAAAAGGAATATCAACATTTGCATAATGGCCATACCTTCTCCTGAAATCCATCTTCAGAATAACAAACTCTAAACTCATTCAATAATCAATCTTTTAAAACATATTTTGAATTACTAAATAATCAAAAAAATAATCCAAATAGGGGAAATGATACTTATTCTTAATCATCACCTTGTTCAACATCTGATAGTCAATGAAAAATCTAATCGAATAATCAAAATTCATGGATGAAAACATTAGGTCTTCTTAAGGTGAAACCCTGGGGTGAATGAAACTATTTCCCATGAGATCATACAATAAAATTTATAGGTTCTTTAGCTCCTTTAGATCCATATGATAAGAGGGTACTGATAGATGATGCATACAGGACACTAGATCAATCATGAAATCTACCTCTCTTTATTGAGGAATACCAGAGAAGTCATCTAGGATAAAATTAGGAAAGTGCTAGAAAATTGTGGTACGATCAACAAAACAAAACACATCATATCTCTCGACTATAAAAGTATATAAAAATTTTATGATCTATGTAGAATGGTTTATCTTGAATAAACCTCGGATCTCACTCTTCTTAAAACACATGTGATGACCCATAAGCATAGAATAATGAGAGACTCAGATGATAACAATCAACCATAATATGATGAGTGATATTCCAATCCACTATGATGATGCTATAAAGTAGATCTAGACTAAGCATAAGGAAATTCCATACTAATTCTATATCATCTATCAATAGAAAATCAGAACATTGAAACCACTACTCTTTCATCTTCCCAAGAAGTTTCTTTATGTACATAATGAAGGATATTTACTCCAATGGATGTTTAAGCACATAAAAAATATAGGTATCAACAAGTTGGAGGCCCCAATAACTAATAATGCATTCATTATGGATAAATAGTATCAAGGAAGTTGAAGATATGGATAATCATATCTAATCAATCCTAGGCCTCTTGGGTCTCATCTATACCATTAATGGATTGTGGTTCATCATGTTATAAATCCTGAGTTCAATCCCTTTCTCCCCGACTCCTAGATTTTCCTCAACAACTGTTTTTAGGACTTGCAATACAAATTTTTACACCACACAAACTACTCACTTGATATCCTCTATTAGATTATAATCCACCGGTAGATTTCCTAGTGGAGAATCCATTTCACCCTCCTATGAAATCTATGGAAGACGTCTCTGAGGCATATCACTACACACCCAGAACAGGATAAATGATCACATTATAGGTAAATTTGAGTTCATACCAAAAAATAAGCAGAAAATAAAATTAAGATCAAGAACTCAACATAAAAGATAGATGTCCAGACATCCCAGATTAACTTGTGTATCGTTAATGAATGGCCTTGCTAGGAATAGGTAGCCACTATCCTAGTAAGTCTAAAAAAATCTTATCTCTAATATACCAACTTCCAATGACATGCCATTACAATGATCAGATAGAAAAACTATGACGAACTAACCTGATGTCACGAACCGACCCTACCCGGGCTCGAGACGCAACTACCCCAAGCCCTCCTCCATAGACTAGGGGCTGGCGACCAGTGCCGAAGGCACAACAACTCGGGGAGGCCTTTGCCTAAGAACCTGTACACACATATTCAGCACACTCAATGCAAATGAGCAGAGTAAAAGAAAGAACAACTTCTATATGTATAAACCACAGATGTGCATCGACCTCTAAACAGTACAAAGTACAAACTGAAAATAAACGGGGCAAAACGCGCGCCCAACCAAAAAGTGCCCCAACCGGGCAACAGGTAAACCAAAGAAACAGCTGACGGGTCTCCCACCTAGAACCTAGCTACGACAACCGCACACGGTCCAAGCTCCCAAGCTCCTATGCTCCACTGAAGTCACGCTCCACCTGTCCGTCGTCTGCAAGGGCACACCAAGTGCGGGCAAAGCCCAAGCAGGGGTGGGTATAAAAAATACTCAGTAGGATACCCCAAAGGCTTGAGGGAGAAAAAATGGAGGTACCGAAGGGTGAGCAGTAGAGAGAACAGTAAAAGTAAAGGATTACAATAGAGAGTGCAGTAAAGAGTAACATCTCAACCCAACAAGAGAAAGGTAGAAGACTCGTCCTAACACAAGGAGCTAGAAACGGTGAGAAGACAATCTTCCCGTCGAGTCTTCACTACCAATAGCAGGAGAGTAGACTCATCCAACCATGAGAAACTAGACTCGAAAAGCACGTGGCATACCCCGCGCGTCTTCGCCTCTCCTAGAAGGAGAGTAACCAAACCTAAGTAGTGGGTTCTGGAACAAGGTATATACATCCATATGCTCTGTCAAGAAGCATGAACAACGTCATAAGGGGATCTCTATCCTGTAGCTCAGCCAAAGAAAAGAGTTTCCTATAGTCCCAGAAGTAAACACCATCGATGCCCAGCATCCTGAACGTCTGCCCCGAACCGCAAGCCAAGGGGCTCAATCACCGCACCTCGACACTATCTGATTTGGGTGGCACTGACTCGCCCGCACGGTTTTACATCGCATCACAAGAACGCGTCTCGGTGGGGAAAGTGCCTCTCGTACTTGATAGTTCCGGGTTAAGTCAAACCACGCCTCGTCACTGCCCTACAGTAAAGAGGTCTCCTCAAATTCAAAGTCGTCACAACACTGACCCATATAACCAAGGGTCCCGCTCTGGTAATCACGGAGGAAATCCTCAGACTAGCCTGGTAGAAAGGACTGAGCCTGGAATGCCAACAGTTGTCCCACTGCCCAGCCCTGCTGGAGCGTAATTCATAATATGATATCGGGTGACCCACTGCCCAGCCCTACTAGAGGGTAAACCATAATACATCATCAGGAGACCGACTGCCCAGCCTCACTGGATGGTAAACCATAATACATCATCCAGCGACCCATTGCCCAGCCCCGCTGGAGGGTAGACCATAACACATCATCCGGCGACCTGCTGCCCAGCCCCGTTGGAGGGTAGACCATAATACATCATCAGGTGACCCACTGCCCAGCCTTGCTGGAGGGTACAACATAATACATCATCAGGTGACCCACTTCCCTGCCTCGCTGGAGGGTAAACCATAATACATCATCAGGCAACCCACTGCCCAGCCCAGCTAGAGATTAGACGTGGAATAAGTCGACAGGTGACCCACTGCCCAGCTGTACTGGAGGGTAGACCTGGAACTAGATGATGGGTGAACCGCTGCCCAGCCCTGCTGGAGGGTAGACCCTAAGGGGTCATCGGGTGACCCACTGCCTAGTCTCTGCTGGAGGGTAGATCCTAAGTGCATCGGGTGACCCACTGCCCAGTCTCTGCTGGAGGGTAGACCCTAAGAGCATCGGGTGACCCACTGCCCTGTCTCTGCTGGAGGGTAAACCCTAGAAGTCAGTGAGCAACCCACTACCCCGCCCTCCTGGAGGGTAAACCCGAAGAAGTCGATGAGTAACCCACTGCCCAGCCCCGCTAGAGGGTAAAACTCAGAACTGCTCTGGCCATATCTACTGGAGGGTACACCACTGGACAACCGAACACGGAGTGGGTATCACGCAACCACCCAACTCCAGAACAACTCACCCAAAAGAGGCCTAACGCTTATTCCATCACTGGGTGTCTCTAACACCGCTACCGGCAGATCCATCGAGAACGAAACCAGGGGGATACCACTCAACCCTGCTGGTCAAACAAATGAGCACAGAGGGACCCTCTACGCCGCGAGAGGTCCAAGGTATGCAAAGAAAAACACAGCACACACATCGGGCCCACACGACGTGCGGCCCCAAGTCAAACCCCAACCAAGCACACAAACAGTCTAAGGTACAAGCCACACGTACCTCCAAGCGTTCTCGTATACTCCTAGAGTATACCACGTTTTCATCCCAAGAGCTACTGTGCACACGACACCCAACGTCAATGCGAAGGCATGACGTAACATCTCCAACATGCCACATCAACGACTGGGGCATATCCAACCACATCTCTTTAACCACCAACATCACTCTCCCAGGAGTGCACGCGATCACATGCCAAGGGTCCACTACAAACAAGGTAGAGGAACCGTCCCCGAGGCACCATTCATATTTCCACATTTAATAAGATTGCGCAAGAGGCTTCGCACAGCCAAACAGATCACTCCGTTGTAATCCTCATAGAAAAACATGCGATATCGACTACTTACTCACCTCTAACGGATATCCGATAGAAAGGTCACCAACACCGCCTCACACCCGAATGGCGCCCCGTGATCCCGAGCCTCGGCCCCGAAAATAGTCGGGCACATCGCACCAATGTGATCCCCTAGGAAAAAAATGTCAAAAGAACTACTCACTTGAGTGCAACAGATATCTGGAAAAAAAGATACGTTCCAGCTTAAGACGCACGAGCGATACTACACGGGACCCGCATCCTGGTCCCGAAACTCAACGGACGGATCGCACCGTTGCGATCCTCTCGAAAAAATGACTAACCCCTCGATGTATGTGTCACGCCACCGGGGCCCCTCGTTTCTGGAATTAAAAATTTCCGAAACCATCTCAAAATGTCCGCCTCGTCGATACGGTTCCACCACCGCAGACGGCGCTCAAAACGGACACCCGTAGCGGAAAATACGAGTGTCCGAACACCAAGGGGGCAAGGCCCCTGGGGCTGGACCGGCCCGCGGCTTAGCCGCATGGGCCGACCGCGGACACGCGGTCCGTGCGCATACCGGCTACGAGGGCCGGTCGCAGCATCCGCAGGAAGACCCGCGCGGCGCGGGTCTTTGTCGCCGCCTGGGAGTCGCGCGGCGCGACCCCGCGGTCGCTGCTCCCTGGCGACCGCCGCCTCGCCGAGCGCTCCGCCTGAGCCTCGGCCTCCTCCGGAATCCTCTCGCAGCTACGCCAAGAACCTCTACCGCCTCTCTCCGCACCACCGCCTATGACCACTTGCGCGCCGTGACGCCGCCTGAGGCTGCCCGCCGCACACCGTGACACCGCCTGAGGCCGCCCGCCGCGCCAGGCCTCGCCGGACCGCCGGAAAAACCCGCAACCTTTGACTATCAAACCTGGCCTCCTCCAAGCTCGGATTTTGATTCCTAAATATGAGTTGGAAAGATAAAAATGTATACTATGCATCTATGGGATTTTTTTGAATATTTAACATCAAATCGACACATAAAAACTGACTCAATGGTAGGCTCAAGATTGAAAACGCAACGGAAACTTCCTACCTCCTGGGCGACGCCCGGAGCTTCACGGGGAGTCCGCCGCTGCGCCACGCCTTACCGGAACTACTTTGCTGGAGCTGGAGGAGGAGAGGGAGGAGTTCCTCCATGCTGCTGTCCAGGTGAGGAACAGGAAGAGGGAGGGGTTGAGTTAAGCGTTTAAATAGAAACCGCTTAACCACCCGCCCGTCGGACCGAACCCGAACCCTCAGCAGGGTCGAGGTTAAGCCTCCCCTAGGGTAAACACCACCTCCTGAGCACAACGGAGGTCTCGGAATTTTAATCTAAGACCCCATTCAAAAGTTATAAGACTGAACGCCCAAAGCCGCCAAATTACGAAAATGCCCCTGGGGCCATTTTTCACAGACGGGTCGCGCCCGCGAAACTTACACCCCTCATAGGGTAAATGGAACGCTCCGAACTCAACGGTGCCCTAAGTTTCCCAATCTGAGCCACAATTTAAGAGATACTTGAGTTCCAACATTAAATTAGTAAATTAGTTAATTAATTCATCCATTTAACGTTCCTGAAGCGGGCGAGGGGTCCAAACGTCCCGCGCCGACAAGTTTTATGTCATTTCTAGGGTAAACACCCCATTCCGGACCCATCCGTACACTCAGATCTCTGATCCAGATCACCTTTTAGGTGTTATCATATTTATTTGGAGTTTCCAGTGTGAACATACTGAAAATTTAATTCCGGCCACTTCGGGGCTCGGAATCACATGCCATCTGGAGGCGCTGCTCTGGATTATCATCGAGAATATTCCAGTCTTTCACAGCAAAAACTGGGTTCTTACCGCTGAATATAATCGTAAGATCATACCACACCTGATCTGTCACATTCTCGAAGGGAGTTCCTAGTCACCATGATCTAGCGACTAGCACATAAGAATATAATCAAAACTATAGAAAACAGCATATCCCATCATAAAGTAGAAAAAAATTATTATATAAATAAAAATTAGAATAAATATTGGGTGATTAAACTGAATGATATCTGCCACAACGAAAATAAAATAGTGGAAATGATACAACCTAAGATGTCAGAACAACCAAATGTACAAGTCTAACAACAAAGGACAACTGAAATAGAAACTGACTACTCCATGTGATAGTGTGAGAAATGTCACACCTTCTCACCACTAGCTACTCAAATATAGCTGACATAAACCTCACCACCTCACTATGGTGACTTTCCATTCCCTAAATCAAAAGACATAATAATGTATGTGCACTCCCAAATGGGTAGGAAACGTATTAGCTAAAAATAGAAGTTTTGATCACACCAAGTTGTTCTAGAACAAATCTAAATATATTAATCAATACATTCTGAACATTAATGAAAACAAGTAATTATAATCATTTAAATATTATTTTTATAAAAACCATGGAAAAACCTTCCACTTTTTCCGCATTTCAAAATAATATCTGTAAAAAAATTTCAAATCATATCACTAATATCAAAGCAGGTAATGCAATAAAAGACTACAAAAAATTCAAGGGTAATATCATTCCAACGATCTCAATATGTGATTCTTTCCAAAAAACATATACCCAAAAAAATAAAATTTTGCATGTCAAGCCTCTAAACATGCATTGAATATAGAGTGCGGATGAAGACCCCAGAAATTAAACCTCTAAATAGTTTATAATAGGTCAATATCAATATTGGACTAGCTATTATTGGAACACCCCATGAGTTAATCCCACATAGTATCAGAAATGTAAGCCTACTAGTATTCCATCCACTTAAGTCCCCAAGACTTCCAATGTGCGATATTTTCAAGTTAATTTCATCAAAACAATTCTTTGAAAACCATTTCTTAAAACTACAACACAATTATTTTAAATAATATTTTCTTTTATCAAACCAAGTGAAAAACATCTTTTAACAAAAACCCCATTTCATACCAGAAAATCAATCACACAAATTCATTTATAATAAAATTTTTAAAACTAGAGCAATACATATGTAACCACCTACCTCAATCAACTTGAACGTGCCCGTAACAGGATCCACCCAAAATGGAAGGCACTCAAACAAAACATTAAAATCCACAAATATGATTCCCAATTTTATAATAAATATAATAATACAATTTTTTAGTAGAGAAGGTAAAATGAACTATAACACAAGAAACATTCATGTCTTGCCTCAAACAACATAAGGATCAGCCTCTGGGGGGAGAACCCACAATGAATCCAGAAAGGATAAAGATGAACATCCCTACAAGACCAAAAGATCCAAAAACATTGTGAAATGGAACTATTGTGTCCAATAGAAATAGATATGTATAAAGGTCACTTACCCAGAGATAATTAACACTACCCCACATAGATCAATCGACAAAGAAAATGATCTAGAAGGAGTGGGGGTACCCAAAATCTCCAGGGAGAGCACCTAGTGTTCTAGAGAACAGGCATGCACATCGAATGATAAAATAATCATAACTGCAATGTGATAAAAATCACTAGTCCCAAATATTTCACTTCGTGAATCCCTTTCACTACTTGAATTATTATATTTATCAAATATGAATAAAAATGACCCCTTAGAGTGAGAAATAATGATACTAACCATTTCATGATGTGAAATAATTTTATGGCTTGTAAAATTTTCCCCATCTTCACCAATTCTTGGAATCATCTCTATAATAGATTCATGATGTGTAACCAATTCATGACATGAATGTATCCAGAAAGTAGTGTGATGTCCAAAATCTGTAGAAATATATTAGTCTATCTCATAATAATTCCTATCCATGGGAGATTCCTCTAAAACAATTACTCATTTATGTTGAGACTCCATTAATTAAATCAAACATACATCCCCAAGGAGTATTTAACACTCACTAAAAATCATTCTTTATCCTTGGAAGTCTATAAACACACCCAATCAAAAGGGAAACAAATGGAGAGGCATGAAGAACTTAAAAAAAGGTAACTGGATGTTACACACCTTGTTTTCCTCTTATATGATATAATTAGTTATTGTTAATAATGGTAATTAATAAAATATGGGGTATAGTTTTTTAATATATATGATTAAAATTGTTCACATTCTACAACATGTTTGAAAAAGAAATGCGGATATAAAATTGTATCTAGGAAAATAGAGTTTATTCAAATTTTTTCCAAAATATGGGAGAACGCATTCCTTCCCCATCCGTGGAATATTTTACAGAAAAAAATTTATAATATTATTCTCCAAATACATAGAATATCATATAAGAAATAACTATTAATGGTTTATTTATATTAATTTGATTATGTTTTAACTTATAGAAGTTAATATTGTTAAAAATAAAGGATTATCAAGAAAATTTTCAAAGTGATGGTAACTTTATATCCAAAAATATTTCAAATATTTTTTGTAAAAGAATTATATTAATATAAAGTTTTACATTTTAATATTTTCCAAAGGATTTAAATGGTAAATTTGATAATGTAAATTTTCCTAGAATAATATTGGGAAATTATAAATAGTTCCAGGTAGAAAACAAAAAATTAACAACTAAACATTTGATATAGTCATGTACATGAGTTTTAAAATTATGTTCAAATATTTGAGAAAGAAAATTATGAATCTTAATAATTTCCATTATTTAACAAATAATTCTTTGTAGTTGTGGGCCAATAAAATATATTTGAGGTATTTTTTAAGACATGTTCATATAGAAACGTGGAAGGAATTACATAATGATGTAATAAGTCTTTTGAAACCCTATAATTCTAGACAAAACAAACACAGTCTAGGGGTCTATCATATGGAATATGATTATGCAGGTGTTTATGTCAGATTTTTTTATTACTAATAAAAGTAAGATAATAATATATAATGTGTTATATTATAAAAATTCATTCTCTACATTATCATTAATCAATCCTATCTATATATATTCATAAGGTGAAATAACTATTGATCTCTAAATGTATTAATATTAGGTATCCCAAATGGATTTTCAACATGGAGTATTATAAGTTATTATTTTATAAGATTATTACCATGGTTTAGGTTTTCTATAAAGATATTAGATTTACTCATGATGTACAAAAGGAGTTTGGTGTGATGGATGAACTACAATAACTACCTTATGGAGTTTCATACACTATATATTTCATGTACTAGTGTTTTTTGATTCATATATAATCCACTTACATGTGGTTGAAAACTAAACAAGCATGAGAACCAACATAGTTTTATACAACTCTTACCTCATCCTCCGGAATATGATAAATATGGTATGGTTTGTTATGATGCTGATTATATCATGAGATAAGGTTTAACTAATAAGTGGATTATTCTCTCATTTGATTAGTATAACATATGGGCATTTAATGGATATGGAATGAGGAGGTGTATGATAATACCTAAACATGGTATATGTGATGTAGATATCTATTTATATGATGGAAAGGTGTTACGATTATACACTTGGATGAATGATGCATGGTGTGTTCATCCATATATTCAGTCTATGCCTAATGAATAGAAAATATATAAGTGTGATATATGGAAATGTCATATTCTATGTCCCAAAAACACATTATTTCTGAAAAAATGGGATTGTAAGTTAATGAATTCCTTTTTATGATGCAGCTGGTGCAAAAAGGTAATGAGATACAAGAGACTGATAGAGCCCATGCCAGATCCCCTTGTGGCATGAGTATAATTAATGTTTTAATAATAGACATAAATTTAATAAATTTACAAATTATGAGATTCATAATTATTTTCATTGTTACAATGTCTAATGGGGTCACACATAGTGCATATGTAAATGAGGACTATGTTTTCTTAAATAAATTATACAAAACTTTTAGATCCACCCAAAAGGAGTTCTAGATGATGTCCAAATGAATTCTTGGATATATTTTCACAATTCATGATATAGAATATAAAATGTCATAAAAATGAATGATATATTTTCCAAAATAATTTTTGGATATTTCTTCACAATTTGATACATATGATGTGACATGAGTTGAAAATATGTAAATCTAAAGACGATTTATTGAGGTAGAATGTTTTAAATATATGAGAAATTATAAACCATAGAATGGTGTTCGTAATCACATTATCTTCTGTGAAGGTATGAACTATGCCCTAGTTGGCTTCAATACATTAGGGTATGTTTCATTATCGTATATGTTTTTTGTGATAATTTTTTATTTCATTTTTTTCTTCTACTCACATATAACATATTATGTCTTATTATCATGTGTTGATAATTTGAGGAATTTTTATATCCCCCAAAATTATAAAAATATTACAAGTTTGAATGAAAAATTTTATAAGGGGATATAACCAATGAAACATTTTAGAAATTTTATATTTCATGGGATGAATATTTAGCTTCCCTGGAGTATCCTTAGATTCCCAAAATAAATAATCTCTTTTGTTTTTTATATTTGATTTTGACAATATTATTTAATAGTTTAATATTATTTATGATAAATTATTCAATATCTCAATATAATTATCCTTAATGAAGGTTTTATCAACATTTTAGGCGGAGAGAATCCTTCCAAAGAATTGGGATATTTTCATTGTTTGCAGACACCGAAGAGGGAAGGATCCTACTTTCTACTTATGGATATCATTATCAAGATCATAATAGATATATTTAAAATAATGGATATATAAGAAAAAATAAAGAAAATTATTTCTTTATTTATTTTATCCATTTTCATGGAAATATCTTAGAGTGATAATTAGTTTGACTTAAATTTTCTGCTCCATTGGGACATGAATTGTCCCCTCAAAACTCAATCATATAATAATTCTCTTGGGACCACCATTTATAAGATTCCAATGAAATGGTTATGGGTCAAAATAATTAAATTAAATTAAATTAACAATTATACACATAATTTACCCGAACATAATAGATTTTTTATTACACATTCAAAATATTGTAATAAATGTGATTCCTATTATTATAATCCATAATAACCTAAGTGTTGGTGAATCAAGATGTTTCTTTACTCAATAATTTCCATTTTTATAATCATAACTTTCAAAATTTATGTTTCTAATTAAGTTAGTTGGAATAGGATTGATATTTTTTCCTCTCACTCAATACTCATTAAATGTTAAATGATGATATAGAAATGTAAAGAAAACTACTCATAGATAATTTACTTAGTCTACCCGAAATGGGATATATCCAAGGAGTGCACACTAATTATTATGTTGGACTACTATAATAAACATTAAACTCAATATTGTTTAGGAATATATGATTTAAGTGAAGTCACCTATCACAAAGGATCAATACATTTATATAGCATTAAGGGATAACTCATTTCCTTCAAATGGTTACTCCCTTTTCCTCCCTTGTGACCTACTCCATATGATATCAATTTTTAATCATTTTGATCTATTTATTATTTATTGACATAAAGGGTATTCCCAAATAAGAAATTATAAAAACTATTTTATGAACCATGATTTTGTATGTGATCCACTACTGTATACCACAAACTACTCCAAATTCTAGGGTAAAAATAAACAACCTCGTGTAATAAGAGTTGAATGTCTGGTATTTAAAACAAATTCATAAAAATAAGTCTCTAGATTAGGATAATTATATATTGTGAATTCTATTATTGAACTATATCCTCCTTAATCATTCAATCATATTTTATCTATACAAATTCAGCAATTCCCTTCATTTCCTTTTCTTATTTTTGTAAAATACATTATCTGCTCAAAAATGATCTCAATTGAAATTTTATTTTGTGACAATTAAATATTTATAAATTAAATATTCAATAAATCCCTAGTTTCAAAAAAACCATGTTCTTCAACATCCCTTCCTTGTAATACTTGTTCTTTCTCTATATAATCCATTAGGATGCCACTTCCCAAATCACACAATCTAAGTTTATGGGACAACACATGACCTCATGCACACATTTTTATACAAAATAGGGTTCCTAATAGTGGAAGGCACATAAGATTCAATGTGGGGAGATTATGCCCTCAATAATATATAAAAAATATATTACAAAGTTAAATAATCAATAATTAGAGTAATCCACAGAAAAAATGGGGATGTAATAATAGAAATAAATTAACTTGTTATAAAAGATGAAATAAAATCTCCCATAAAATAATTAATGAGATCCATACATCCATTAAGATATATATAATATAAAATTGGAATAATAAATAATAGAATCATCTCCACCGGATGACCATGAAGTGTAATGGCCCAGACCCTCATGGTCCATTACTTTCCCAATTTCTGGAGTTCAGGACACCCTGGATCCAGTAAGCCCGAATCTAAAGGGCGGCATATCAGTGGTGGGATGTCAACATGGTGTCACCGATCGGTGTGTCAGTGATCGGTGCCAAAGGATATTTTCGGGTTTTCCTTTCCCAGTTTTCCCGTAACACCACATTTGAGTATTTTAACCATTTTAATGTGGTTTAAATCCATTTTTAACACCATTACCATTGTTTTAAATCCCATAACTATGGATCAACCCTTAACAACCCTATTTTCCTCTCTTTAAATGAGATAATTTAATGCATAAATTCTTTGGCCACCACTCAGATGAGATTTATTAAATAACAATTTATTCCATCGTGTGTAAAAATCAAACCATGTGGTAAAACCACAATTTTCCTTTAAAGCCATTCAAAATTCATATTCCATAACACAAGGATCTTATCTCTTATCAAACAAGGATTATTCCTTCTTTTTGGATGGTTTCTTTTTTATTTCTTGGTGTGTTTCGAGTTCCCCTTCCTGAGGCTAGTGGTGCGCATGTGCTGGAGCCTTCCTACCCACTCTTGGAGCCCACGGAACTCATCCATTGCAAGTCACACATTCCCAGTTCTTGGTGCATGGAGATAAACATTGATCGTTGATCATCCTTGTAGAGTTATTCCTTCATCTCAAATTACTATGTATCATGTGGGGCAGGTATTCATGTGTTTCAATGAGAATGGATTAAACTAATCCTTAATGAAGATAATAAATAGACTTTTAAATATTGAAGGGGTGTGTTGATGATGTAGTTGCACTATTTAAATCTTTATTGTAGGTTTTGAACTATATGGTATTGTTTCCACTAAAAATCATGGTCTTTTTTGGTCTTTCATTGCACACTAATGGACCCATATCTTCTATGATGATTGAATTTCTATGGCGTGGAAATTGCTTAATCGCATAAACTAGGATGATTAAATGAAAGACCAGTGAAAAAGAATCCTTGTGTGAACAACCCAGTTACCGAAATTAAAAGAAGAAACTAAATGAATGGTGTGATAGAATGTGGAACCTCCTTTACGTTGCCGTCAAAATATGTGTGGTTGTTCTTCTTGATTCTTGTGGGGAGACATGGATTGGGATGTGATCCCCTATTGTGGAGAAGTTGTTGGGTTATGAATATGATGTCTTTTGTGGTCGTATGTTGGGATATGTTGAAAAATATGCCTTGGAGTAGTGCAGTCTCATCTCTCTCACGGATCTAGGGTTTCTCCTCACACTTCCCTCCTTCCCCCTTTGATCCGAGATCTACCCGTGATGGTTGGGGATCTATCATGGAACAGGTGGTGGTGTTGCATCTCGATGGAGCTTCAAGGTAGGCTTGTCTTGGGTTAAACTCAGTGTGGTGGTGATTCTGTTATGGTGGTGTTGCCTCTCGGTGGAGCATCAGAACATGGATCGGCTTGTGCCGTGATGTCGCTTCCTAGTGGAGCTTCAGTAGTGGCTCGACATGGGTTGCTTTTGGTTTGGAAACACTTGTGTGGTGGAGTTGCGTCTCGGAAGAGCTCAGTGGTAGACTCGGCATGGATCGCTCCCAATGTGGGTTGGATACACCGCTACTCGGCAGAGCTTTGGCGGTTGGCCTAGTGCGGTCTTGTTTCTTTGCTGCCGTCGAGGCATGGTGTGGCCCAAATCGGTGGGTTAGGTTTATTCAGCGCGTCCATGGAGATGTTATATTTCTAGTTTCACTTCGGTGTGCTCCAGGGCATTATTTTCAATGCTAATGATGGGGGAGGTTCATCTGGATCGAATTTTGTGGTTTTCCTTTCGTGTGTTTCTTTTGGAATTGTGCTGAATCTGCACTACGGTTGGATATGGTTATGTGCACTGGTTCGTCGTGACGGCTCTTCTTGGTCTCATCACCATGAGGCTTGGCCAGAGTCTAGTGAGGGTTCATCTGCCGTTCTGATCTGATCAAATCCATGCAAAGAGTGGTGTTTTTGTTTCAGGATGATCCACATTCCCTCATTAGTGATAGTCCCTTGGTGTGGGGTTGGGTCATGTAGTCCTAGGTGATGATGGAGTGATCTAATGTTCTTTGGATTTTCATCTGGGATTCTATGGACAGAGAGATGGGGTCTGAGGAGCTTTTTGAGGCTGGTATAAGATGACTGCTTGTTGAAGTATATTTATAGTGTTCTCTCAAAATGGTGAATGGCTTTGTGAGGTATGTTGGTACGGCGAGACACCAGAACTCAACTACGTGGATTGTCCCCAGAGGAGGTTCCAGAGCTGGTTGTTCATTATTGCAGAGATTTATGGATTTGAATGTTTGAGAGGGTATGACGTTTGTCCTCGGATCGGGCCTGCACGTTGAAAAAGGACACTAGCTTGTCGTTTTTCCCTGCACCTGTAGAGAGCATTGTCATGTTCAATTGCTGTGGAGGTGTTGTTACACGTTTACAATTCTGTTGGTCTTGCTTTCCCTTCTAGTCATGATTTGTTTTATGTCAATTATGTCTTCATGGTTTTTACCCCTATTCCCTTAAAAGGGGGTTTTTATTATAATAAAAAATTGAAGGCCTTTGGGCCATTGGATGGGTGTGGGTTCGTATGGTGGGGCTTGGTTTGGTTCCAGTATATTTATGGATTTCATGGATCCCTTTTTTTGTTGTGACTTTATAGGATAACTAGGTATGAATGATTAAATTTTTTCATGGCCATGTTTCTTTGGCTTTTTTCTATGCTAGTTAGTTTCCCAGTAGTGATGAATTAATTAAATAGAATCACCTGAATCTGAAAACAAGAATAGTTTCAATGGGAACTGTTTTTAAGGAATGAGTTGTGACTTGGTCGTGGGTGTTGTGCTTTTTATGAATGAATAGTAATGACAGAGTTTGTGTATAGGCTAGTTTTGGAAACCATAGGTTAGGATGAGTGCTTTTTTTCCTAAATGTATAATTTAGTTCTTATGTTTCTTATTCTCACCCCACCCAAATTGAGCACTTCCTATCAAACACCCCAATTTCAATGGGGGACGGTGTTTTCCAAACAATCTTATGAGTGGCTGGTTATTAAATCCTTTCTTCCCCATTCCCGAGTATCCCAAGACACTTCGGGTAGTCTGTGATGACCTGAGGTCCATTATATCCCATGATTCTTTGGGAAGGGAACATTGTGGTGGTTGGCTTAGGTGTGTGTGGCTAGGTTGTTTCCCAAGTGTCTTCAGGATGAGGCCCAGGTGTCTTCTGGTCTAGAAGTAGTTTTTCAGGCCTAGGTATTTTTGGCAATGGAGGTAGCTGTTCTGGCCCAGGTGTCTGTGAGTGTTACGCGTGGGGGTTTTGGCCCAGGTCTGTGTAGGTGGTATTTGTGGTTGTGGTGGATCTGGTGTATGTGGGCTGGGTATGGAAGTGTGGCTGTTGTGAGAATGGCGGGGGAGGTCTGATGCATAGGATGTCTTTAATATCTAGTGGGAAAGTGGTACGGGGTACTCAAACATCGATGAGTTATTATTATTACATTAATTAACTTGTGTTATTAGGGGAGTGTTCCTTGGTGAGGTTGGGTGGATAGTTTCCTCTCTAGGTGCTTTGGTTATATCATTTTTCTCACAGGGCATTATAATGCATCCCTACTTGTGCATGAGAGATTTTGGTTTTCCATATTGAGTATACCTATATGCACACCCTATGTATATAAAACTGCTTTTAGGTTTCAAGGAGGACTTTGAAGGACATGCATGACCGTACTAACTCAAATGTTGGGATAATTGTTGTTTTTTTATTTGTTACCATCCTTTTGGATTTTCTTGTACTTTTGTTGCACTTGATTATTGGAAAATTCATATGAGAATGGATTGTTTTGGTTTTACTTTTACTCCCATATTTGGTGTTGTTTGGTGTTTACTATCTTATCTCCCAATCCCACTAAATAAAAAGGGAAGGTTTAAAAATATGTTATCCCTTCCCTCATCTTGGTGAAGGCGGTTCATGACAGAATGGTATCAAAGGGGGTTGAGATATAGGATGCATCATGGGGTTAAGCACATTGAGGGTTGCATGGGATTGTAGGGAAACAATGTTTGGAAATCGTGGTGCATGAAATAGGCAAGGGAAGACTGGCTAGGACAAGGGATTTTAGGGACCCACTTGATCCGATGCAAAGAATCTGGGCCTAACGAACAACCGAGTGAGACTATACCCATTGCAATATAGAAAACCTAAGAAAGGTACATGCGTCATAATGACTTGTGTTCTTGTGTGTCTTGGGAATTTCGGGGATTTAAAATGAATAAAAAAAGTCTAAGAAAAACTAAAATCAATGTTCTACACAACATGAGCATAAGCATTCCTTGTTTACCTTGCATCTATGGAACTAAGAGGACGACCACAAGTAGTACACATAATCGAGGAATAGGAGTTAGATATGGCTTATCAGCATATTTCAGATCGAGAGGAGGAGGACGATCAGTGGCATAGTATTCTTCGTGCCTTTCAGCAGAAGACCCTTGGAAACATCAAGGGCAGTGTCTCAGATATGGAGACAGAGAGCTGGCTCGAGGAACTGGTGATAGCTTTCATCTTAATTTGGGCTCTGACTGAGTACTAGGTTCCTCTGGCTGTAAGCCAGATGTGGTGAGCAGTGCGTCAGTGGTGGGCGCTCTACCTTGGGGAGAAGAGGGAGGCTGAGGTCTCATGGACTGACTTCGAGAAGAAGATCCGGGTGGAATTCCTCTCTTCCACGATGAAGGCTGAGAAGAGGTAGGATTTGCACTCCCTCTAGAAAGGGATTATTTTAGTGAGAGAGTTGGGGAACATGTTCAATTATCCCCTTCACTTTTCTCCAAACCTCTTCCTCGAGGAGGAGTCTCAGGCGAGACGTTTAGAGGAGGCACTCTAACCTTGTCTTCAGTATGTTGTTACTCCCTTCAGTCTACCGAAGTATTGGGAGGTACATAATAAGGACGAAGTGGTAGAGTGAATGCACAACATGGAGGTTTTCCATGAGAAGGGATCCAGTTGGTCTTGTCAAAGGGGAAATCCATCATCATCAGGCCTCCAGTATCAAGGCCTTTTAGGTTTCGGCCAGTGGGGAGGAGGCCCCTGTAGTTCGAGTTTTGATCACTTGGTCCTCACAATTTCATTTTGTGCCCAGAAAAGAGATGATTCATTTGTGGAAGCCATGGGTTTCTATGAAATTTGTACCATGACATAGTGTAGTACAGTGGGGGTGGGCCAGTTCAGTTCCCACCTCAGTAGCATCAGTTTCCGTCCAGGCCCTTTCAGCAGCAGCAGTAGGGAAAACGATCTCCCGCTTCTCCGAGAGCAGACATTGCATGAGGAATTCAACCTTAGGGCACTCCTTAGGGACCTTAAATAGGGTATATTTTGGGAGGTGTCTGATAGTAGAGGGGTAGTGGAGGTGGTCGTGGGATTTTATACATTCCAAAGGCAGTAGTTCCAGCAGGGCCAGAAGACATTCGAGGTACAATCAGCTGGTTTATTACTCTTGCATACACCTTGTTGGATTCAGGAGCATCACACTCCTTTTATGCACCCATTCTAGCCCATGATTTGGGTTTAGATGTAGTGAGACTTTCTGCACCCCTGTTATTGTGTACGCTAGTCAGAGGTCAAACAAAATTATCAAAAGTTTTCTAAGAATGTAGACTGATGTTGGGACCACATCAGTCTAGTGGGGACCTTCTTTTGGTGCAGATGCAGCTGTATGATGTCCATCTAAGAATCAACTGGATTTTATCTATATGTGCTATTATCAACATATTTCGAAGAAGGATCGTGTTTTCAGATTTGGGAGGACAACATGTGACCATCATTGGTGAGTGGGGTTTCTCGGAGGGCAGCCAGCGAGTGGAGCCCCTTCTTTCGTTGTTATCCTAGTTGTTAGTTGAGTCAGTGAATACAGAGATGATGTATGTCTTGGGTATTGTCAGTGAGTTCATGGAAATATTCCTTAAGGAGGTGGTGAATCTTCCCCCTCGACGTGACATTGATTTCAGGATAGACACGCAACCTAGTGTCTTTATGATTTCGATGGCACTCTATCAGATGGTGCCTTCTAAGCAACGGGAGTTATGGATTCAGATTGATGATCTGATGAAGAAGGATTTTGTTCGACCAAGCACGACACCATGGGGTGCTCCTGTATTTTTTGCAAAGAAGGCAGATGGTGGTCTCAGGTTATGTATAAAATACCGGAGAAAGAATCAGATAACAGTCAAGAACCATTTCCCTCTCCCGAGGATAGACGACCTCTTTGACCTATTGAAGGGGGCATGATGGTTCTCCAAGATAGACCTGCAGTTAGGATATCACCAGTTGAGGGTGAGGAAGGGTGACATCTCAAAGAATACCTTTGTGTGTGTATATGGACACTTTGAGTTCATGGTCATGTTGTTTAGCATTATGATTTCACTAGCTATGTTCAAGGGGATCATGAACTCTGTCTTCCGAGAATATCTGGACCGGTTCATAGTTGTGTTTATTAATGACATCCTGATCTACTAGAGGTCATAGGAGGACTATGTTGTGAATCTGGGGATGGATGTAAAGGTCTTCTGACAGCACCATATCTATAAGAAATTATCCAAGAGCAAGTTCTGGACATGAGAAGTGCACTTCCATGGACATGTGCTGTCCGAGTAGGGGATAGCAGGGGACCGATTGATGGTCGGAACAGTTGTTTCTTGGGATGCACCCAAGAATTTGGTAGCTGTTCATATTTTTCTAGGTCTATCAGGTTACTACCAGAGGTTCGTACCTATCTTCTCTCGAGTTTCATCACCTTTGACAGCCTTGAATAAGATAGAACAGGCTTTCGTGTGGAATGGGATGTGTGAGGTAGACATCAGTTATCTGATGGGGAAGTAGGTTAGTTCCCAAGTGCTAAGGTTTCCAGAAGGAGTGATGTGTGAGGTATTATGTGATGCTTCGTGATAGGCTTTTGGTGTGTGTTGATGCAATAGTGGGGGTGATCTCTTATGGGTCTAGGCAGTTACATCCCCATGAGTGTAACTATGCCACCCATGATCTGGAGCTCGCAGTGGTCATGTTCCCACAAAAGTTGTGGAAGAATTACCTCATTCGGGAGCACATCGCGGTCTTTAAGGATCACAAGAGCTTGAGGTATAACTTCTCCCAACAGGACCTAAACATGCACCAGTGGAGGTGGATGGATTTTCTTCCAGACTATAACTTCAAAATCTCTTACACTGAGGGTAAGGGGAATGTGGTGGCTGATGCCTTGAGAATGAACTAGCAGAACGATAAAGTTTGAAAGTCAGTAGATGATTGGGAGGAGATGGAGGAGTTGGCTTCCCTGCACATGGATGCAAGGGTGGAGGGTGACAGAGGTTGTCCATTCCAGATGACAGTGAAATCCTCCCTATTGCATCATTTGTAGGAGTCTCTATTGGGGTCTTAGAGGATTATGTGATGCATGATCGTGTTAGGCGGGGTGATTTTCCAGGAAGATGGTTGGAAGACGGGCAAAATCAGACAATTATCCAAAGGAATTTGTTCATTATGATGGAAATGCACAAGAGAGTACTTGGTGAGTCCCCAAACTCACCTTTTGCAGTGCACCTAGGAGTTTCCAACATGTACCGGGGCATGAGGGGTCAGTTTTGGTGGTCCGGGGTAAAGTGGGTAGTGGCAGCATTTGTGGTGAAGTGCATCGTATATCAACAGGTGAAGGATAAACACCACATCCCATGGGGACTATTTCAACCTTTAGATGTACCCAAGTTGAAGTGGGATGACATCTCGATGTATTTCGTCCCAAGAGTAATCGAGGTTCAAGGAGGCTGGGATGTTATCTAGGTAGTGGTAGACTGAATGAAAAAATCAGCTCACTTCTTGGTGATCAAGGAGTCGAGTGTAGTAGATTCCTTAGTACAGACATATGTGTATGAGGTGGTGTGGTTTCATGGAGTTTTGAGCTCCATAGTCTTGGATTGGGAGGCACGATATACATCATGAGTCTAGAGGAGATTGCAATATGCTTTTAGCACCAAGATACATTTTAGCACTACATTCCACCCCTAGAGGAGATTGCAATATGCTTGGTGCATGATATATCCCTTAGGTTCATGTGTTGTGGAGGAACGGTGTCCTCGAGGAGAGAACTTGGTAGCGATAGGCTCAAATGCATGCCCAGTACCCAGAGTTGTTTTGAGTTTCTGTTCTGATCCTTACTTGATGTTATGGTTTTTGTGACCTACTGTGATGTAATGTAGACCATATTAGTTTATGATATTTTCTATTTCCTTAACGTGTGAATGTTTATGAAAATCCATGATATTAGTGGAAGAGAGAACCTGATTCCTAATCAAGATGCATTAGCACAGATGTGATTAAACCCATGTAGGAGAGTTAGTGCCCCCCAAAGTAGATAGTATCTTGACATGGAGGAAATAACTCCATAATCCATGTGTTAGGACAATGTGATTCTTGGGATTAATATGGATGTCTAGGGTGGGCTCACCCTTAGAGTTATCTTACGAGGTGGTTGATTAGACCCCTCTCCTTAGAACCTAGTTTAGTTTTGATTATCGATGATGAGAATAGTTTGATAGGTATCTAATTTGATGGTTTGGACCCTCCTGGTCCATTACATTCCTAATTTCTGGAGTTTGGGAAACCCTGGACCAAGTAAGCCCAGATACGAGGGGTGTAATATTAGTGGCAGGATGTCACCGTGGTGTCACCGATCATGGTGACACCGATCGGTGTGTCACCGATCAGTGTGTTAGTAATCGTTGTTTCATCGATCAGTACTAGAGGGGCTATTCGGGTTTTCCTTTCCCAGTTTTCATGTAACACTACATTTGAGTCTTTTAACATTTATAAAGTGTTTTAAATCCATTTTTAACCCCATAAATAATGTTTTAAATCCCCTAAGTGTGGGCCGACCCTCAATGGACCCATTTTCCTCTCCTTAAATGAAATCCTTTAATGCACAACTGTTATGGCCACCTCCCATATGAGAATTAATAAATAAAATTTTATTCCATCGTTTGTAATCATCCTACTGAATGGTGAAACCAAGATCCGCCTTTAAATTCGATCAAATTTTATATTCTGTAACTCCAAGATCTCACCTTTTATCACACGGGGATTCTTCCTTCTTCTTGGATGGTCTCTTTTCTTTCCATAGTACATTTTGAGTTCCCCTTCCTGAGGCAAGTGGTGAGCCTTTACTGGAGCTTTGTTGCCCACTATTGGAGCCCCCAGAGGTCATCCTTTGCAAGTCGCAAATCCCCAGTTCATGGCATTTGGGGAGAAACTTTTATTGTTGATCATCATGGTATGGTTCTTCCTTCCTCTCTCGTAACTGTGTTTCTTGAAGGGTGGGAATGCTAATGTTTCTATGGGAATGGATGAAACCAAACCATAATAAAGATAATAAAGGAACTATTAAATAGTTAAGGGGTGTTTTGATGATGTTTCTATACTCTCTTACCCTTTCATATTTATTGTGAACTTTTTGGGATTATGTCCACTGAAAATCATGGTCATTGGTGGTCTTTCCCTGTGCACTAGGGGACCCCTGTCTTCTATGATTATTGAATCATTGTGATGTGGAAATTGGATAATCATGTAAACACAGTTGATTAAATTAATGACCAATGAACAAGAATCCTTTTGTGAACACCCCGGTTAAAAAAATGAAAAGAAGAATCTCAATGAATTGTGTTATGGAATTTGGATCTCCCTTACTCTATCTTGGAAATATGTGTAGTTGTTATTGTTGATTCTTATGGGGTGATGTTGATGGAGATGGGATCCCCTGTTATGGTGCAGTTGTTGGGTTGTGGATCTGAGGTCATTTGGGGCCATATGTGGCGCTTGGTTTGGTTCTAGTACTTTGAGGGATCATATGGATCTCTTTTTTTGTTGTGACATTACAAGAGAACTGGGTGTGAATGATTAAATTTATTCTTGGTGGTTTTCCCTTGGATTTTGGATATGACATTCTATTTCCCAGTAGTGAAGAATTACATAAATGGAATAACTTGAATATTAAAACAACAATGGGTTCAATGAGAATTGATTTCCTGGAATGGGTTGGGACTTTTTTGTGGGTGTTGTGATTTTTATGAATGAATGGAAACGAGGGTGTTTGTGTATTGTCTGGTTTTGGAACCCCTGGGATGGGATGAGTGCTTTTTTACCAATATGTATAATTTAGTTCTTACTTCTCTTATTCCCACCTCACCCAAGTTGAGAAAATCAAATAAAACACCCCCATTTTAATGGGGGAATGTTTTTTTCCAACACTCCTATGAGTGGTTGGTTATTATCTCTATTCTGCTCCCTTTACAGAGTAGCCCAAGACTCTTCGGGTAGGTTGTGATGGCCTAATGTTCATTATAGCCCAAGATTCTTTGGGTAGGAAATGTTGTGGTGGATGGACCGGGTTTGTGTTAGCAGTTTGTTTCCCATGTTTCATCAGGATGAGGCCCAAGTTTCTTCAAGTGTGGCAGTAATTGTTCAGACCCTTGTTTTTTTGGGCATGGAGGTTTTTATTTTGGCACATGAGTATGCGGGAGTGGTTACACGTGGTGGTTTTGGCCCAGGTGTGTGTGGGCAGGATGTGTGGTTGTGGTGACCCTGGTGTGTGTGGGTGGGGAATAACAGTGGGATTGTAGTGAGAATGGTAGTGTACGTCTGATGTATGGGATGTCTTCAATAACTAGTGCGAAAGTGGTGTGGGGTACCCTAAACATCAATGTCTTATTACTATTACATTACTTGAATTGCATTTTTTTAGTGTTCCTTGGTGAGGTTGGTTGTATAGTTTCCATGCTACGTACTTTGGTTATCTCCTTTTTCTTATAGGTAATTATAATTCCTCCCCACTTGTGCATGAGAGATTTTGGTTTTCCCAAGTGTGTAAAACTGTATGCTCACCCTATGTATATAAAACTACATTCAGATTTCCCAGAGGACTTCGAAGGTTGTGCAGGACCGTACTAGCTCAAATGTTTGGGCAGTTGTTGTTGATGTTTTTATTTTCTTTGGTACTTTCCTTAGGGGTTTTCTTGTACTCTTTATAACGCATTATTGTTAGAACATGCATATGAGAATGGATTGTTTTGGTTTCACTTTTACTTCCAACATTGGTGTTTTTTGGGGTTTAAAATCTTATCTCTAGATCCTACTAAATAAAAAGGGTAATGTATTCCAATTTCCATTTGATTATATACCCTTGGTTCTAGTTTCCACTACAAGGCCTATTGAAGATGGGTCTCAGGGGTCATTATCACTCCTTCAACTTGAGTAAGGAATGGTTTGGAAATCTACTATCCCTTCATTCATCTTGGTGAAGGCGGGTCGTGACATGGAGTCTACCCAAACATTTCATTGACCAAATTGTTCCTCCTTCACAACCACCCAATGTAATTCCCCTTCCCACATATAAATCCATATCCAAAAGAGTATTCAAAAACACTCACAAGCACATTAAGAGAGTGATTATAATCCCATCATGACGCCACCAAAATTTCCTTACTATAAGTGTAGTCATCATAAAATAATTATATGTTAGGATGGAATGTAAATACATAAATAATCATCCAACCTCTTAGGTCATCATGTTCTAATCTAGAATTCATGAACCCGAACCCCAAATGCTTTAGCTCATTACCAGAAGAAATGTACAACATTACCCAAGTTGTACATAAAACACCTACCTTACACCTTGAACTCAAGTCACACCCTCACCAAGCACTTTTTCCCATCTATATGTACTCTGGAAGTTCCATCAAACATAACTACCCATCCCTACCAAATCAAGGGAGGACACCATCAATCACCAATACATATCTTTACAAACTCTAGGAAGTCCATAGTCAATCAGATAAGCCAATACACAAATACCATAGGGATTCCACAAAAAATTACACCATCCAATCCATATAGAATATGTGGAGGCCATTATAAATCCCATTATCCAATCCCCATAGACTCTAGGGGGAAATATCTAATCACATTAGCATATCTGATAGACTCTTAAAATGCCATAAAAAATCACACTAGCCCATCCCCAAAATATCTAGGGGAGGCCACAATCAATCACACTAGAACATCCCCCACATACTCTTCATTGCCATGTAAAATATCCAGAAACAATACTAAAATTGACGATTTTTCACAATAATGTCCAAATTCCAACAATTATTACTAATTCTGAAGCCTCTCACAGGACATACATATTTATACTAATGCATCTTACCATCACTCTTGTGGTTATCATTAAATGAAAATTTAAACTAATAAATAACATTGATGAAAATATTATGTCATCATAAAATCCTAAAAACCAATATATTTAACCATTCCAACCATTTTCAAGCCCATACTACACATTCAATCCAAAAAACACTTAAGTGGGTAGAACTATTGTTATCACTTAAAAAGGATCTTGTTCAAATATTCCCAGGAACCAGAGAAAGAGAATTTACCACCCAGAAAACAATGACTATTAACATAGCTATAAATTCCTCAATTGAGACTGAATGTACCATTCCAATCCAAGAATTCTAGTCCCACAGCCAAATTCACATCCCCATTATGAGACACACTTTCATCGATTTCAAGGTAAAAATATTGGACTTGTCCTTTAAGGGACTATCTATTTCTATATGGACCTCACCCGCTCAGTTTGACACTATGATTATATGTATAAGAAGTCTAAACACACACACTTACATTGAATTATGTTCATCTAATCATATACATTTTCTATAATGGTTAGGACATCCTACCTCAAGCCCGGTGGGGCTCTTTCGCAAGGAATTTCCACCCATGTCAATTCAAACATGGTGAAACCTAAAAACAATCATTCAAATTCAAAAATTATGGATTACATAAAATTAAATAATAAATAAATAAATAAACTCATATTTAGTACTTGGATAGACTTAGACCCAAAGAACGGAAGAAATCACAAAGATTAAAACATTAAATAGTGAAGAGATTATGAAGTGGTACTAAATTATTCCAAACGGGATCACTAATATTACCTAGATTTATTAAGGTGTGGGGAGAGGATATGGGTTGAATTAAGGGTTCCCTAATAGGAATTAAGCCCTTGTCACTTAAAAACCCACCAAAAACACATTCCAGGTGTGAAAAGATAGTTTAGAGTGAGATTTATCGAAAAAAGGACCTTTCAATAGCCTTTCCTGATATGTCATAGCATCATAAACTATGTAACATTGTGAAAATTTTCTAATAATCCCCAGAAATCTATAGGTTCATCCCCTTACTTTCGAATGAACTCTAAAACTATCATGGAAACTCCAATAGAATATAAATGACCATATTAATCATGCCTAGACAAAATACATAAATATTAATACACCTCAGATATATATGGGCATTAAAAACAACACATTTAATTAATTACCACCCTCGAGACATTATTGTAGGGGTCATGTGATTTTTTATTTGGAATTTAGGCCTGAACAACATAATCTATCCCCAATATACTTTTTTAGATACGTCCATCTAATCACACCCCGTGAACAAGAGGTGCAACCATTCCTCATGGTCGTCGCTCCACATAAATCTATATCATGTGATGGAAACTCCTAAAAATCCCAATCTTCCAATAATAAAAAATTCTCATTAACAACCCCATGGATATGTTCCAATGATATTCTCATGGAACAGTATTAACCTCTCATTCTTCATCAATTTTTGAATCCCCCAAATGGCACCTAGTTACATTTTGTCACATGTTTCAGTCCACAAATCATGCAATGAATCTTGGATCAACACCTAAAACATTTAATGAATCATGATTCACACCATGAATGATGTAATGATCTAGGATATGAACCATGAATAATAAATGACTCAAGGTTCACCCAATTAATCACCTTATGAATTTAATAGATTTCCCAAATATTCTTCCTGATATAGCAAGACTTGCTCTATTGGTTGCACCACCAACTCACATATATCTTCCTCTGATTGATACACAAACATGTGTATCTATAATTAATCAATGTAACACATCAAACTATGTTCACAGACAATTTCAACATCCTCAATAAAAGGTTAGGTTCAATTCCATGTCACTTAATATGTTCACTTGAGAACTCCCATCGCTACAGATCCACAAGGATGAACCAAACTCATAGTTAGCCAAACTCTGACAACTAAAATAACCTCTAATATATATTGAACATGTTAAAATCCTTGAAGGATTCATCTCAAGGAAACATCCACACTTTCTAACAAAAAACTCTTTCACACCAACCTTCTATAAATTAACTAGTTTCCACCAAAAATGATATAACTTTTAGGTACCTAACACACCCACAATTCCCTAACCAAGTGTCCATTTATTTATGACCTCATATAGGCCTCACCTCACCTGATCCTGAACCCACTAACCCCAAGCCCAGTTACCACCTCCACCTACCTCACCAAACCATCGACCATGAAAAACATCCTTGAACTGGATGAAAATCACTAGTATTTTTACCAAACATGGAACCATACATTTTCATGTCAATTGCCACCCCTTTTTAACTAGTGTGACCAAGCACCGAATAAATTTTCATCAAAACCTTTAAACTCAATATAAGGCTCTAAATCCACATCTTCAATTCTAGCAGCTCAACAACTATTACTTATGTTGGTATCTTCTTAATTATTATTATTAACCAAGATTTCGGGCCCAAACCTATAGTGCAAAAAAACCACATCCGTAAAGATAAAATAAATTCCATACTAATTAACTAATTGTAACCAAAATGTCTAAGGACACACAGCTCACAACCACACACCCACAAGCGTAATAATTATCCAAGCCTACTTTGGCTAGGACCATTCTGATACAACCATATTCAATCAATGATGCTCAACCATATAGAGGCCCCAGTTTCCATTTCTAAATTGACACTGAAAAATATTTCCCTTATATAGATCCAAACCATTAAACCAAGGATCTATTGATGGCCAACATTGAAATATCAAACTCCTATATGATCATGGAATAAGTTCATCTGAAACAAAATTGAATTCCTCAAATTTCCTCTATATGATTGGACTGTAAATAAATCTAAATATCCACACACAAAGTATAATCCTTCGTTAGTTTATCAAATAACTATAAATCAGATACACATCAAACCACAACCAACACCCTTGAAACTACTTCCCATCAATCATACCAATGCCAAACTACTCCCCTAAAGGAAATTCTCTAATGACTATTGAGAAAACCCAAGTTTCCTTAAAAATTCCTATAAAAATACTAAAATTCATTTCATCATTATTCCCTAATCATTATACTTGTTATCACAATTCAAGACTGTCATTTCATACATAGTCTCTATAACTATATAGAATAAATAGTGGCCACTTCTCACTCTATGGCCATCTCTTATTGCAAGACCAAAACCATAATCCAAATATTCCACCTTACCCAAACCAACCTTCTTAATATTATTCCTAGAATACTTTTCATATAATAAACTCATGATTCACATCTTGAGCCACTATATACTGTAGTATCTCAAGTACTGGTAGGTCCAATTTTCCAAAACTCACTTCCAAGCTACTCTAACGGTACAATTAATATCACAAAATTCAAGCTCTACAAAACCATGACAGCACATGTCAAATAAAAAATCGTGATCCCACACCAATCAATCATCATTTCATAAGGTACCTAAAAAAATTTCCATGTAAAAACATTCACTTATAACCATTAATGCCTCACTCACTTTTTTTGTGAAAAAAGAACAACTCGCTCACAAACCACTCAAGGGATTCGAACAATTAATATCCCCCTAAATGGTAAAGAACCATTATCTAACAAGTGAATCTATTTTCCTTTGTTGCAACTAGCCTACTCTTACACCTCGATGCATGAATCAATAGGTGAGGGTGATAACTCATCTAGAACCACAAACTAGAATTATATGATGTCTCCAATAACTCTTATAATTCATGAGTGTCAACACAAAACCACCAACCAATAGCTTAAGCAAAAGAGGGATGAACATGAGAATTGGTTCTTAAAAATCCATATTCACTCCATAAACCAACTATACTCACTTTATTTAGAGTCAACCAGTAGTCAAGTAGAAACATAAAAATACAACCCACCCCTATCGATGGTCCAATACTAAACAACTCCCTAAGCACAATGGGCCAACCACCTATGAGATCATCCCCTAAGGGTTGGTAATTTACCATACCACACTTTTGGAACACCACCCCTTGGAAAAAACTCAATGAAAAAAAATCAATCTCGTTCTTCCATGACCGTCTTAAAAAATAATAATGGGTATCTATGGGGGTCCCACCAATATATCAGAAAAACGAATATTAAAAGTTCCAAACGGGAATCACAAAATATCATATCAGTACACTTAGTTGTTTATATAAATTTAAAATTCCATTTATAACCACACTTCCAACAAAATTTTTTAGGGAACCATTTTTAATCCATCTAAAAATCATTCAATTACATATACCATTTAGATTTCAAATAACTAATGGAAACTCAACCAATTTACTTTATATAAAAAAAATCCATAAAATCAAAATCTTGACTCATTTCACATCCCAAACAAGGAAAATAACTTTTTAAAATAACAATTTCATTCAAAAAATTCCATTAAAACCATTTAAACCCATTTTACTCCGTGTGGTTTTCCCTATTTAAAAACACATTAAAATCTTAAGTAGGAACTGGCATGCCAAAAGAGAAACACACCAAAATACATAGCACCCTATCAATGATCAAGTACAAATAAAAACCAATTACATGTTCCCACAGTCATGAATAAAAAAATATATATATCATTATCAATATAAATTATTTAAATTTCACCAATAATGTAATTAAGAAAACACAAAATATATTATACTATTTTTAATTAATATGAGCTTCAATCAACAATAGGAAACCAAGAGAATAACCTCTGAACTAACATATAAATCGATGATAATTTAAATCTCCCACTCCTTTTAATCAGGCTAGTTGAAAATCCCAGAAATCATAACACTAATATATTTTGCATCACCAACTATAAATTTTTAATAGTAATATTGAAAACCAAAATAGAAATCCCACCACTGGGAATATAGACTTCTCTTATATGTGGGTCAGATACTCTTAAGAAATAGTTCCAGACCACAACCTAAAAATTCCTTATCTCTTATCAAGAAACCAACAAATAGTCAAAAAAAATAAAAAGGAAACTGATCCCATTTTTTTATACCATGACATGGATTACTTCATCCGATCCCCGGGGACATCACATGACCTAATGTTTGCTTCCCCATATGAAAAAATATATTTACTAGAGGAGATTTAATAAGTGGAATGATAGGAAAACTATACCCACTATAATATATAAACAACAAAAAAACATATTTTGAATGAAATTTCTTGTGTAAATAGTTGAATAAAAAATATTGATGAAATTACGGTCTTAACATCACATTCAATAATAGGTGGTATAAAATATTCCATATAAAAAATCAATAGACACCCACATGGTGTATCTTTATATATAATAAATAAGGTAAAAATAAATAAAATAGTAATCTATACCGGATAACCCCAAAGTCTGTCTTGGAATCACCATGGATGATAAACTCTTCCAATAGAAGATCCCTATGTATGACCCTCACCCTCATTTGAATCCGTAGTCAAAGGAGTCTTGATGTGCACCGTGGTGCCCATGTAATGTGGGAGTATAAACCTAGTAGAACAAAAATATTTTTTACTTATCCTATGTGAATAATTTATATAAAATATTTTTAAATAATGGAATGTAAATTTATGAATAAAAATCTAATCCATAGGGTCATCATGTCCTAACTTTGTCAGTATGAACCCTAAACCTCCCTGGTTCGACTCATTACTAGGATGAATATCTATACGTAACATAGGATCACATAAAGTACATGTAAAATTCATTCCACTTATTTCATAGCCTCATAAATTACTATTTACCATGCCTTTATATTTCGGTATATCAATCAAATACACTAACCTAACATTACCTACATAAGGTAGGTCACCGCTAGTCACACTGGCTCATTCCCAATAAACTCTATAGTGGACACTGCCAATCACATCACCCACCATCGAATAATATTGGTAGACCAAATTAATTCACACCATTCCATCCCTATAAACTCTAGGGAGGTTCTATTAAATCACACCATCCCATCCCTACAAAATCTATGAAGTCAATAGTTAAACACTCAATATCATCCCCATAAACTCTAGGGATTACATTTCCATTCAAATTGGACTATCCCCATAAACATTTTGGTGTCTATAGTAAATCACATTGAAACATCACAATAGAATCCAAGGATTCATTGACTAAAAAAACAAAATATATGTCATGTAAAAGGAAATTATTGCTTCGATAATGGTGTAGTGGGTAAGGAGGTGGTATAAAAATTGCTACCATTGGGAGGTTCAAGTTATAACTGTTTGGAGCCCAATCATGGGAAAAATTATCCTTACCCAATATCATATCATCTTTTTGGGTCATATCATCTCAGAAAGGGTGGAAAAAAGGATTCATAACCCACCCACACTGACAGATTGTTGTGTCGAACCATCTTTGATTGGGATGCCACCCTCTAGGATGCTCTTCCATGTCGGTTGGAAATAGATCCTTCCCAGATTAGGATATCTCTAGAGTGTCTTCTTCAGGGAGATGGTGGGTTCCATTGTTTTGAGTGTTAAAAATGCCAAACATTTGGATTACCTTCAAAAATAAAAAATGTTCACAAAATCAGGAAAGAAACCCACCACCAGGACCTGGCATAACACCTCACTCGTTACAGACATCATCATCAAAATGAACCATAACAAATCATTTGTGATCATCTTCACATCACAAATAAAGTTAAAAATATTAATCGTCACTATAATGTATCATCACATTATCCCAAACATCATCATACCATATAATTATATCACTTTATGAACCCAAAATACACTATCCAACCAAAAAAACTAGGTAGACTACCCGGCCATTACCACCTATAAAATTATCTCATTCACTAATCCCAAAGCACTCAAAACAAAATATTCACTATCAAAACCATTATTTCAGTTAACATAGACATATTAACTGTAACCAATAAAAAACAACTCCTTATATGCCCATAAATCATAAGAAAAAAATCCATAAATGCCTCCTCATTTGGATACATGCTTTCACTAGTTTCACGACATACATGTTGCACTCTGCCTCTAAAAGACTATAAAATTTTATAAGAACCTCACTAAATAATTTTTATTGAAAAATAAGTTGTCACATAAGTCTATTCTAAAAAAAATCAATTAATGTAATAAAATTTTACACAACATATTTAAAATAGTAAGGACTTCCCACCTCAATCCCAAAAAATATTAATTTCCACGAATTTTGACCAATATCAAGTTAAAAGTGTTTAATCAATAAAAATTGGAATATGAATTTATAAATTATGATTAATATCAAATAAAATAAGAAATATTATTATAAATAAGGATTAAGGGTAATGATGGGATTACACTCTACAAGAGGAAGAAATCGCAATCAACATCCCACTAAATGGAAATGAGATAAGGCGTAAGGACCAAAAACCATCAAAGGAGAACCCCAATGTCCCTTGGTTCGTATGGTGGTTGGAAGAGATGTTAGGGGAGTAAATAAGGGGTATCAAAGGGATATTAAATCCTTATAACTTAAAAGCCACTTAATAATTTTCAGGGAATGAATATATAGTTCAGGTTGTGAACTCTCAAATGTTGAACCCCCTACAATAATGGTCAGATAACTCATTGTGGGAAAATAATTTTCATGCTATGAATATATATTATAAAATCCAAATAGATTTTGTCAAATATCCTTTTTATGAACAAACTATCAAGGAATAATGACACCTTCAACACCCAAAAACAACACGATTTAACATGTCAATTTAAATAACATAATCTAAAATACACCACAAAAATCAAAAGTTGCTTCATCTACATAATAAATATTCAAAATATGCTCTAATAATATCTTGGGTGTTTTGAAAATTAAATTCCAATTTCTATCTTCATAACAAAAATTCAACTTCTTCTGCTTTGACCACATCCAATAGAGCTTTCATGAATTATACCTCACCAATAAATACTTCATTTGAAAGTTGAAACTCAATATATAAATCATTCATGTTAAAAAATGATTCCAATTCATCTATATCTAATAAAATGTTGATATTTTTAATAATCCTTGAATGTATATATTTATTATGGTACAATCAATTTTCTTTTACATCAACTTCCACCAAATTCTAGATTTATTGTGACGTGATATGATTTTTCTCAATGTAATCATGGTTTTTTTAAAACTGAAATGTTAATTTTCATGACCCGCTACATTTTTATAATATACCAATAATTATACAGATGTATATTTAATAATAGTAAAATATATGTATTACTATGTGATTCAACTATACATCTAATATTTATTGTGGTTCTAAAATTACCTTCCTAGTTGAGTGTTATATTCATGTTTTTGATTAATCATTGAATAGAAAATAAGTTAAGTCTATTATAATTATATTAAAATATGAATTATTATTATGCATTCTTATGTTAAATGTGACATTGTGCATTAGTTTCTTGGGTTATCTCGATGTTGTGTTCAGAAAATCAATGTGAATCAAATGTAGCATCAAAATATTAAATTTAAAATTATTTATGTTAAGATTATTTTCTTCAATGGTTTTGATCTTATGTGAGCTATAAACACTTGGATTTGATCTCATAAGAGGTAAACATTATTCTTACACATTGTTAAACATGATTCACTAATAATATATAGCTTCCCGAAAAGTAATCTAATATTAAATCGTCTATAAAATCATATGTTTATTGAAACACTGCCCACAAATATTTGGATTTAATATTACCCAACATACCATATGTATCAATATTCATTTCCATCATTATCTAATCACATATAAAACTACTCATGAATCCAATAAATTTGATATAACTTTGAATAAACTCATTAAACCTAATCAAACATGTATTGAATCATAATTTAGTATCATATATTGGATTGATTATATCTACACTATAACATTTCAAACCCATATCCATGATATATAGAGAAATTATATTGTCTTCCATTCTTATATATTTCTTATATATTTCATCTATTAACATTCAAAATAGATCATCCAATATTCTCATTATACATAAAATCCATGGGTCCAAATGTTACACATCCCACATCAACAAATGTGGTTCCATTATAAGGTAATAATCTCCATATATATCCATAAATTTCTATGATCTATGCCTTACCATTTACATCCACTGTCATTAACACAAAAACATATTTTCAAAAAAACCCACACAAATCCACCTTGTTCTGACATTCTCCCCCTTTAATTTTTTTTTACAAAACCACCATAAATATTATTATAACATACAACACAAATTTTATAAATACAATTCATGTATTTATGATAAATTATACTCACTGAAAATGCTACCACAAATCCTACTCATTAATGAAACTCCAAATTCATCAAAATAATGTATTCATTAGTGGAGTATTACTATATTCTTCACATTTATTAATAAAATTAAGAGGGGTTATTTCTCATGTATCTATTAGTTTTTCCCCTGATATCATTGAATTCAATTGGGAATCATCCTAGAGTCTATATCAACTTTTAAACCCAAAATATGAACTTTATTTTAGAAAAAAAAAATGTGAATTAATAAATATATTCCACACTAAAAACCAAATTTCTCATCGATAAAACCAATATCATTCAATCAACTATGGTTTTTTATTCTGATCCTTTGAGCTCTTATATCCATTTTATAAATAATCATCCAAAACTCAATATAATTTCAATTGTTATTTTCCATAATAGAATATCATTCACCTATAGGTTCCGTTATAAAATATTTTTAGTGGGTGGATATGCCACATAGTAGTGATTCATCATCAAAACCTCGAGGGCTACTATGTAGGAGTCAATATAGGAAACAAGGGTCTAATTGAACAACTATAATTTGTTTGTTTTACTCACATACAGTTATAAGTACAAGATAATTGATATTTATCATATTTATTAGGAAAAAAACTTCTTCTGATAATAATCACAAATTCACAAAAATCATTTCAAAATAATCATTAATGCATAATGTGTGTTAATCATTCAGGATGATGAAGAAATTATTACCACTTTTGATGATAAACCCAAGATATCACACATTTTATTTAAACATACTTCAATATAGGTAACGTATTTTTCATATCAGGATATGAAGTCCTTTTTTATGTATTATATTTTTCAAAAATAACACTACTCTTGACACTAATTACTATTTTTTATCATGGGAATATTCTTTAAATGGATTTTTATAACATTAAACATTGTAAAAAATATCACATTATTTCTAAATAAATTGCTAAAATATAATCTTCCTTTGTGAATGTGGTGTATCTCCCTTGAGTTATCTTCTATATTGTTAGAGATATATTTCAATATAATGGTGGCCAAATGTCCCTTATTTGTTACCACATTGAGGATGAAATTTCAGGAAATACGTATCGAAGGAATTAACACATATTGAACTTCAATTTAGGACTAATAAAAAAACTTCTTTCAACTTTGGATTCTCATTTAGCATCTGTAATGACTAATGGACCTTTCATGTTTTTTATACTGACAATTGCTACCATTGGTGATTTCTTAGACATCTTTTTAATCATGTTTCTCTCTTTTGACCACAAATTTCTCCCTCTCTTTTCATAATTGAATTCACCATATTTAAATGTATTTTCACAAAGTATTGTGTCTCTCACTCAATGTTGTATCTTTACAACCATCATAAATATAAATTAAGTGCTTTAATAGAGTAGTACCTCCAATATTCTGAAGATGGGGGGTGTATTTATTCATTTTTAACCAACCACTTTTTTATATAAATCCAATCATTAATAGTGAAATTTATAAAAATTAATCCACATTGAAATATTATATCCAAATGTAATAATTACTCTTATTACATCGATCATTTTTCATCTCCGATGTTAGAATCATCTCACTAGTATATTGTTTTCCATTGATTAATTATCACTACTTTATTTCTCATTCATATTCTTTTATAAAAGGAAAACACTAAGTGTATTGTCTGCTCACATTATTGTAAGACACATTAAACCACTTAGACATTACTCGTGAATTTCTTCTATGATTTCAATAAATCCCATTTTATATTTTTTTATACGCAATGAAATTTTCTTTGATTGTTCATCAACCATTATTATAATTGGGAAAACCTTCAATATTTTATAAATTGATTGTATTTCATTCACATTAATCTTGAAAACCATGATAGTAACCACATATTTCATTTATTATTCCCATGTTTAAATATTCTCTTTCTATGAAGACTATTTTTTTCTCATAATAACTTGTTTTTCATCGACCCCTTATAAATGTTCATCTAAATATTTATTTAAATCCATAAATACATTATTTTTAAAACATATTATTCATACTTATTTATTTATCTCTTCCTTTTCCATGGGTTCAATATGATCCTTCATGATTCTCATATCCATTATGTTAATTCAGTACCTTTCTATATGATAATCATTTTTATAAATTTTTATTCACCCAAAGAAATCATACCTCATATTCAATTTCTTCGGTTCAAATTTTTTTTCATAGATCTTCTGTATTTTTTTATCTTTCATGCTTCGGCCTAAAAACTCATCATGTTTACACTAAATATATTTCTATTAATTATTTATGGGATATTTTTATGGAATCTCATCATAAATAATTACTTATGATGGGATACAATTTTATAAATCCTTTTATGAAAAATGGCATTCAAAATATAGTATTTTTTATTGAACAAATTTAATTTGTTGAGACCTGATGTTTTTTTAGTAGAAATAATGATACTTATCAAATGAAATTCAAAAATATTTGTGATTGAAAAAAACATTCACATAAAATACTATTTATAATAGCATTTTATTCCAAATAATACTATTCAGTATAGTTTTTTTAAAATAAAATTTTATTCCTAAAAAATAATATTTTTGATGGAATTAAAATACCATCACATATAAATAAAACAAAGGAATTAAAGTAAATTCAGAAATATAAAAATATAAAATCCATTCACTCAAAAAAATTTAAATTTTTGGAACATTGTATATTAATCCACGAAACAATAAAAATATCACTGAGGGAGAAGGGGGTCTTCTATAGAATAAGGAAGAGTGAATATTGTCCCTAAACTATGAATGATTAATCATATATATTTCATCATGAATTCATTTTACTACTCCTCGTGATATTGTTGTTTTTCTTATAGATGACACTACTCATACTTCCTTATATTTAATCTTTATATAGTACCTTACAATGATTTTTATGCTCTCTGTATACTCTATATAAGACTATGATTCCCCATAATCACCCTTGGATCTACCCAAAAACATCACTGCAGTATAATAATAATAGGATGACATCGATCGTAAATTAATATCGATCACTTTACCTTTCTCAATAAAATGCGTGGTATCGTATATCCAATAAAGACTTTCCCATTATTATCTCACCCATAATATATCATATAGTATGATCAGGTCACATCATCTTAAATACATTAATCTCCATTATACCGGGATCTACAATGAACTAAATAAATATAACATAAACATTTCATATTAAAAGTATATATAATTTAATAATCAATATTACTTTTCATATTTCAATGATTTATAATAAATTTTTGACTCTCATATCTATGTGTAACCTCCTACATCATATGATTTTGTTGACCATATGAGGATGACTTTTTGAATGTCCCTTTTATCCGGTAGGATCATAATAATTCAAATCCTAGGAAGGTCTGTATTCAGGTAGATAATAAATGAAACCCTGATTAAAAAATTTGCAGAACCTCTATCCATGGATATATTTCTATCTTTTGGTAAATAAATGATGAGAAGTTTCCTCCCAGATAGATTCTCCCATATTATTATCTAATTGGGACTATATAAAGTAAAAAATAAATAAATAATGAATGTTAAAAATTTTGTAAATTTCAAATAAAATACATTATTTATTAACGTACAATCTAGTGATCTATAAGGTTATGTTTATCATCAGTGGGAACCTAACCCCACAATACCCATATCCTAGAATATAATTACAAGGAATCAATCTTGTCAACCAAATATCTAAATGAAAAAATAACATTAAAAAAATAATTGGTAATATGAATAATTAATATATTAAAAATTATTTAAAATTAAAAAGTTACACAATTGAACATTCTTCCTCAAGTGTGGATAAAAATAAATATATGGATATTACTTAAGAAAGAGTTCTAGAAACATAACTCATTCTAGGTCGCAACCCCACCTAACTGGCGGTATAGGTGAAATGTATTGTGAGATGTTTGAAGGATCATAACGCTCATCACCTAGAATCTCAATAGTAAAGAGGGTATGATAGAGCTCATCGTAATTAATTCTCACAATATAAAATACAAAATACATTGCATTCAAATAATTATTAACACAATATATATAAAAAAATTAATAAATATTTATTTAAAAAAATGATATATATTGGTTATAAATTTAACTACAATATAATAATTTATTATTCAATATTACCTTTACATTCATTGATGTCAATGTCTTCATTTATCTATTCAACATCATTAATTTCCATACATGAATCAGTGTAATCATCCTTAATATTTAAAATTCATTTTCCACATCATCCATATTGTTAAGAACATTAACCCTTAATTGTATGGTATCATCACCAATATTTTTTTCTATTCTTGTAAGATATGTATTCATCATTGTTTCATGAATTTTTTTAATATTTTCAGCTTTTTAGTTACACATTACTTTCCCTAAACTAATTGTGATACGATTTCATTTTTATTGCACACCACCAACAATTTAAATATATCAAATAATAATAATATGTTTTATAAAAAAAATATGTTCTTGATGTTATTGTAACATGCTGATATTATATGAAATTGTTTGTCACATTAATTAAACATTTTTTATATTTTTCATTCCACACAACACTAAAATAGTTATTATATATATATATTAAAGCAACAAGTTTGATTATTTTATAATCATTCCTAAGTTAATCGTGCCCTACAGCTAATATAATTGTTATATTCCCATATACGGATCACTAAGGAAAGATTTTGTTTCATGCAATGTGGAATTTCCTCGATGGCTTCCATAACACAAAAGACAGAGTGTTACGGAACAATGAAATATAATATAAAAAATTAAAATTATATAATCTATATATTAAGTAAGATTTTATGAATTTTATTAACTAGATTATGTAAACATATGGTTTTCAAATAATATAAAATTAATTAAATAGTTATAAATTATTTTTAAATGAATATAAAAACCAATTGAATAAAAAGGGAGTATTTTTATAGAAAAATAATATTATGCTCACAATGTTTTTGGAATCCTAGTAAATTAAATTAATTAAAATTATTAACTAATTTAAATTTAATATATTTTTTCAATATCCAAATAAATTTTATTGATATTCATCCAATATTTTTTTAATCATAAGATAAGAGAAAAAAAATTAACTAATAAAACCCAATGTTTTTATTAAGGAAAATTTATCATATTTTAATAGAGAACCCATTTTAAATATCAATTTATGAACATTTATAAATATTATATGTTAAAAAACACCACATTTGAAATTTAATAAACAAAATCATGTCACTGTTAATTATTGGAATTTTTCTATGATGATTTAATTTTTTTAATGAATAGTAAAAAATACTCTATTTTAGTTCAAAACAGATTTTTTATATAATTTATTTATATGGTTATATTACATTTTAAATTTGTTTCAAAGATTAATTAGATAATAGTTTTATAAATTATTCCTATTTAGTTCATTATAACAAATTTCACATTGAAATTGGATATAAAAACATGGAAAACAATTGATCATTTTTAGTTTAAAAAACCCACATTATCGACCCGACTAGAGGATTAAATTTAAATTAATATCCGACACTTATGATTTTAGATTTTAAAAAATGGATTCCATATTTGGAATCAGAAAAATTTATAATTTATAATATGGTAAACATATTTTTAATATCAAAAATTTAAATAAAGTAATAAAAATTAATTACAAAGATTAAGGTTGGGCTTAATAAGAGACTATATCGTAACCTTATGTACCAAAACGGCCTATGCAGCTATCCTAAAGCAGTTTTCTTGTCCATATTTAGACTATATACAACCTTTAATCGACTCTAAACTATTATTGAATGATTTTCAATAAAATAATGTGGGTGGGGTTACTTTTATTAAAAATATTACAAGAGTGCCACACCTCTTCTATTATAAAAGGCCTCCTCTCCTCCGACCTACTCACACCACTCAAGCCATTTATATTTGTCCAAAATCAATCCAAATAGATCCAAAAAATCCTTCAATTCCTCTATGAATACTCTATTTGTCAGAAATCCTTCCAAGGATTCCCTTTGATGCAAACCAAATGGAGTTACCCAATAAAGAGGTAACACCCTCCCTCAATTTCATTTATTTTATTTTATTTCTCCACTAAAAAAATTATTCTTATTCTATAATTGTTTAAAAACACATGTATCCTCAATATACTATAATTTTTGGATTCTATGGATTCTACCTACACTTTTACTCACTACCAGCTAATAGTTAATGAACATGTTTTTAAAAATTATGGTGGACTACCGCATCACAAAATGATGATTGTCCATTTTATTACATTACTACCTCTCATGTTGGAAATTATGATGGAAAATTTTGTTATATGTGTTATGTATTATATTTATTATTTATTTAATGATTTTTAAATCTATTATAACACATATATTTATACTTTATATTTTTTTTAATCTGATAATTTCGTTTGAGGAAGTGTAGACTACCACCCCCTCAAAGCGATCTGATTCCTTCATACAATACATGGAACGTGTAAATGTGGGATTTATTGACTATATATGGTATATATCACATAAAAAAGATACATTAATAATGATATATATATACATATATATATATACATATATATCTTATACTTTCTTTCTTTCAATATGAAAATTAAACAGAAATAGTGTTCATGCGTACGTACAACTTTTCTTCTCCATGAACAATGTATTCTATTTAATGATTCTATATCATATTAATTATTATAATACAAATTTAATGAAAAAAGTATATTTAAATAATGGATTAAATTTTTTAAATCATCATATAAATATTAGGACTAAATATAATTCAATTTAAGACACTTGCATAAAACCAAGTGGACATTACCCTAAAGGAAACCTTAACATGGAATTGTTAACAAATATGTAATAGAAAGACATAATACAAAAAATATATGGTATTAAATGTAAGAATTTGGGTATAAAATAGAGGTAAAATATATTTATATTTATTATACATGAGGTTTTAATGAGTACTATGAGAGTTAAAACATAAGTTAAGGGATTTTTATCTCCCTCTTTATTTCTGTGAGATACATGCCTTATTCACTAGTCAATTATTATTTGAGGTGTATATACTTCCGAGAAATGTATTATGTGAATCATATTTGAAAATATATTAGTATTTAAAAATCCATTCTATGATCTCTCTTTAATAAAGTTTTATTTTCTAAAAATGGATTTTTAAGAGTCTTGTATAACTTGTCGATGAAAACATTTTTCAAAGGGTTTACAATATTCTTTAAATGATTCAATGAAAATGGTTTTAAAAATATTTTCAAGATTATGTTATAATTTTTAATTTCTATTTACGAATAAAATAGTTTTAATAAATATTTTATTTTTTAATATATTTTTTAAAATAAGATGGATATTTTCCTCAAGAAATGTTTTTTTAAAATAACTTTCAAAATTATTTTCAATTTAAGATGACATCTGTAGATGTTACTAATAAATTTCATGCAAATAGTCTGAACATTACATTCATATATTTTTATCTATATGTTTTATGAATTATTTCATGGTCCTTATGAAACCCATTTCTCATTCACGGGTTATATTTTTTAAAAAAATTTATTTTTTTATCACGGGTTATGTTTTTTTTAAAGATTATGAAACATGTGTATTTTTCTACAGGTTATGATATGATTACATGTTTATGACACCAATTTCATTTCATTTGTTATGATATGATTTTTTATGATTATTTGAAATACATAAGTATGATTTCATTATGAGATGGTTGAGACCTATATCTCTTTTTAATGCGTTAGATAATGATTTAAATCTCCAGAGACTGGATAAGATTATCTTTGGAGTAAACCTTGACTACTAAGATGGCCACTGTAGTGTAACATGACTTCTAAGATAGTATGAGGAGTAAAATCATGCTAGAAATATGTACATGGTTGTGAACCATGACTACTAAGATGAAATGGTTAGTGAACCCATACAACTAAGATGGTATTAGAAGTTATTCCTTGTATACTATGGAAATCATATTATAAAGGATTATGTTTCATCCACAAATCCATGTTTTATTCCTATGTTATGATTTCAGGGATTTTGTTCCTTATTTCCTTATGATTCTAGTCTTATTAATTTCTAAGATTTATTCCATGATTCATGTTTATGATATTTGATATGAAAGGTATGGTCTTTTTATGTTATGATCACACTCTATTACCCCTATGCTCATGTTTATTTTTTCATGTTTCCCTTGTTTTCCCTTACTGAGAATCTGAGCTCATTCCAATTTATGTTTCTGTTCCCACATGTTTTGAAGATATGTATTATCTTTTATGTCTATAAGAAGGTTACCAGTAAAGAAGAACTAGGTGGGCCCTTATATCGCTCACTTATGTACCAATGTTTATGTTTCCATGTTTCCAACGGCACTAGACTAGTACGGTGTTTGGGTATCTATTTTTAAAATGTTTTATGTAATCTAAAAATGTTATGTTACATTATTGTATATCCATACTAATTTGTTACAGTTTGTATTATAGAAAATTTATATTTAAAATTTTATAAAAAATGATGAGAAAACATTAGTGAGGTCCCTATGTATAATTATAAGGGTATGTTTTGGGATTTCTATAGGGATTTATATAAGGAATAATTAGTATTTTTGAAAATTTCCTAGAATATTAGTAAAGGGTAGAGTGAGTTTTTTTCCTAGAAAAAAATCAATTATTGGATACTACAAGTGGATTTGGTTCTGGAATAGATATACCTTGGAGTAATAATTCTGACAAGATGTTCTGGTCCAGACTCGAGGTAATCTAGTACAAGATAATTGGAAATTTTGTACATGGGGTTTAACCCACATAGAATATATGCTTTAGAAATTATCAAAATCTTAAAAATCCATTAGGAAATATTTGAATATAATATGACTATGAATAACGTAGGATAAAAAAAGGTGTCATCAATTAAAAGGAAGGTGTCATTATTTAGATATCCGTGTAGGGGTATGATTCATTTTCCATCACCGCCTCACAATGATCGATATAATGATGGATTTTATTACATTATCATTTTTATGGAATTCCCAATTTTAACCACTAATTTATTATTAAATATTTTATTAAACACAATAAATCATTTATAGGTTTTCATAAAGTCAATATTTCCTAATTCAAGGTAGCTGGCTCGAGGTTGTACCACAAAGGCTATTGATGAACCCTGACTAGTCAGTACAAAACCACTAAAAAGTAAATAGTGTATATATATACAATAGAAAAAATGAATGATTCCACTTGTTCAATGATGGGAAGCCACTGGTAAACTAATGTGAGATCTCATATCTCAGGTACCTCACTTAGAGTCACCAATCATTTGATGAAATCCCGCTCACTCACTAGTGGAATTTCTAGGCAACCTTGGTTTCGTACAAGACAATGAGACTAAAAATGGAATCATGGTGGTGACACGATGTAGGGATCTATATTATTTTTTAAAAAACAAGTTTTTTATTTTTCTCTCACTCTCCCAAAACCATCACTTGACATTGGAATCATTTGGGAGGTCTTCCTGGTGATTTTGGATTCACCCCTCCTTTATCTTGGCCTTATCAACTGTAGATCAATCCAGTGATCAACACATAGTATGTCCCATCTATTTTACACCGATTACTTCCTTAATCTATTGGAAATATTTAGATATGTGTTGTTATGATTAGATCAAAGAGTTTGTGTATTATATAATGATTGAAATATTTATTTTTTATAGAAAATGAAATATGATCTAGTGAATTGGCATCTGCCTCAAGAATTAACCTAGGCCGATGAAGGTAGCTACTCTTCTCATGGATTTTCGATGTGAATCTGGAATCTAGTGAAGATTCTTGAAATCAAAACTGAATTTTTCTTGAGGTGTGAGGTCCTTAACAATAGATCCTATAGAAATGGGTTCTTGGAATGATATTTTTATGTATATGTTGCGTGTGAGCCCAATGCTCTATATTATTCACTCGTGGTGTGTGTGTAGCCCCATAATATAAATGATTTTCATTATATGTGCATCCTTCTTTAAACTCTTGCTATTGGTAAGGAGATCTGTTGGGTACGGAGGCTAATGTCATCCTCATTGGTCTTGACCTTTGTCATTCTAAAGGCATCACCTTAACAGCAGTTGAATAGGATTCCATGTTTAATTGTGACTCTATCAGGGGTATCTTTCCCACTCCATGGAAGATTTCTTAAGTGATCCATAATTTTAAGAAGTTCATCAATAGTCGGACAGTTATTACTCACACTTGGCACGAAGGGAATAGTGTAGAATACTTCCTCGCATCAAAGGCCCCCTCTGACTCTTCTCTATTGGTGTACACCAGAACTATCTCCCTCCCCTCGGGATGTGCTTATTACGTAATTGGGGTATCCTTTGGTCTGCATCATTTTAGGCCCCCTAAAAAATTTTCCTCTGCTTTCCCCCTTCAATAAAATAGATGAGGTAGTGAAGGTAGAGGCTCCCTTGGATGGGTATACTAAATGATTTTATGGCCTAACATGGAGTCATGATGTTGGTTCAACAAGTAATGTGATGGTTTTCAATATAGGTATGATATTTGGTAAACAGGTGAGGTGTGTCTTATCCTAGAGTAGTAAATTTGGTCAACATGAGTATTCCCCATAAATTAGGGTTTGAATGTTCATTCAAGTGGGTTGTTGTAAGATGACAAGTTGGATGATTGTATCAATCCAACATGTGAAATTCCCTCCAGCATGATGTTGATGTTTTTATAATAGGTCTCCAAATACTATTCATTCGTGTGTACATGTATGATTCTATGTTGTTTAATATGGTATTGATTACAGTCATGGAATGCACTTGTGTATATTGTACACTTATGTTAAGGATAATTGGGGAGTCCTACTTGGTTTTATAATCATTCTCTACACTAGAATCATAATGCATATATATAATTTCTGATCAAATATTTATAAAAGGAAAGGGCCATGTGGTTGATAGTTGATAAGGGTTTTCAAGATGGTGTGAGGTGTTTTAAGGATGGAATCTAAGCCTTGGATTATTTTCCTCATGGAACATAGTTTTTTCTCTCTTTTTTGGAGCATTGATCAACAACATGTGGGAATCCATTTATTTGGTTTGGATTTAATGATTAATATTTAATATTATTTCAGTATAGGTTGGTATTCTTATCCTTTATATTTTTTTGTTGGGTTGTTCATTTCACTTATATTGATATTATTATTACCATTGATTATAAAATATGACCTACTGGTGTTCTTCAACCGAGTTCATAGTCTCCCCAAGATGAATCTCATGCACTATCTAATATTTTGTGTCCAATTTCATATAGAGAGGAATGAATGAGGTTATCTGGCACAGTAGAATAGACCCAAAGATTTGGGTGTGGGTGATAAATATGGTATCACAGCCTCTCACATGTATCCTTTATTTTTCCTTAATTTGGTACGTGGTGTAAAAGATATAGGATGGTTATTAATTTCAAAATGGATTTTTGTCATTTCTTGTCCAGCACTATTGTAACATTCCTAAACCCGCACTCTCAGATACGATGCTAATAATTTTTGTTTATTTTTTTATAAATATTTAAATAAAAATGAAAAAACTAAGGGTCATTTAGGTATAATGTTTTGTATCATTAAAAAATTCTTAATACATATCATTTTTTTGTTAAAAGAATATACAAATAACTCTGTGTCCTCACTCGAGAATGGATCTCAATTGGGGCCATCAAACCATTATTTTATACTCATCAAAACACCGTTGAAAATCATTTGAAAAATTATGGTGAGTACCCAATTTCTCAGTAATGGTTTTTAAAACATGTGGTAAAATCGTTAAAATTTTCTTTAATCATTAAGGATGTTCAAAATCAAAAGTAAGATATTATTTTAAAAATTTATTTAAAACAAATACTTCTAAAACTCATAAATATTTCCAAAATATAATATATTTTGAATAAATCTTGATTTATCCTTTAGAAAACAATATACATTTTCATGAAAAAATAATAACCCTATGTGAAATATAATGATACTCGTAAAAACATAATAAATCTATCTGGACACAAGTAGTATTGAAGGTAAAAATATCACTATGATGGGAAATTCTAGTTGAGGTCATGGGTTTACTCTCATTTCCTCATCATTATAATCAATACCCAAGTTCCTAAATATGAAAAAAAATATTTTCTTAAAATCTTTACTTTCTCACTATAAATAAAATAAAAATAACTTGAAAAAACCCAAAAATATGTTATTTATTCTCTAATTGTAAAATAATTAAATAGAAAATAAAATTTTAAAATGTTTCATTTAAATTATAAAATCAATAATGATTATAAAAAAAAATTAACATTTAAGGTAAGCAATTATAAATAATTTATGGGAATTCATCTTATAAAAATTCCATGAATTGTATTTAATTTAAATGATTAATATTGCATAGCGATGCTTATAATCATGAATGTAATTTGTGGAATTAAAAATAACATTTCACGCATTAAATAATAATTTATATACTATGAAATAATTTAATGAAATTGTAAACCATTTAGCATAGATATAAAAATAAATTATAAGTAAAATTTTATAAGTAAATTATTTTGAAAAAAATAACTTTATTAGAGAATATGTTTTATAAACCATTAAAATTTATTTCCCATAATAATGGGTTTTCATGAATTATTAAAATTAAATATTAAATCAAAACCTTTACCAAGAAGGGCTTTGTTTTAAAATTGAAAAATAATTGTATATAATCATTTTCACTTATTTATGGTTTTGTAAACAATAAAAAAATAATTCCTTAAAAATTCATTTCCCAAAAAACAGGTGATTTAGAAAAATAGTTATTGGTTTTGGACTACATTTTTCCTTAAAATATGGGTTTCATTATGCCATAAAAAATGAGGATAAAGATACAATTTTTTAAAAAATAAGGGTTTTAGGAACCTAAGAAAAGAAACAATAATTAAAATTTGTTTTACCTTACATTGTATTGAATATATGAGATGAAAATAATTACCCTAAGAGATTACCTCATCTGTATTATCCTAATACTCCTTCTAAAATTTATAGAATGAAGTTATAGAGAATGTTGATAAAAAATATATGATAGTGTGACTTCATTTATATAGATGTTCTATATAAAGTTACACAATACTTATATTTAATTTATTTATTGGGATATTTTTAAAGGATACATCATTTAGTAAATATTTATAACTATATTAATTCTTTCATAAACACATGCAGTTACCACCCACAATTCATAATCTGCATCGAATTCAAATTCATATATCCATATTGTTTTGATAAGAAAAGGATGTAAATTTAAAATACTATCATCATCCAATTTTATAAATACAAAAAATTAATAGTAGATGAAATGATGCATATATATATATATATACATGGACAGAAAAAAGATAAACTGAATATCCTTGATAGTCCATAAACAACCTTCCTAAAGGTTCTGTTATTCTCGTAATCAAAATATATTTCTATGGAGAATATATATATATACACCTTCATGTCACAAATGATGTTACCTAAGGAGAAAGATGATGAACCTAGGAATAAATGTTGATATTATAGGATAAAAATGTACCCTTCATGTTAAATTTATCATTTTACAATCCTCAGGTGATTACTCTACAACCCACTACAGAAGAAAAGGGAAAGTGCTATTCATATTTTCATGTGTGTGTCATCCAATTTTTAAAATAATTTATTTTAGTTATATATATTATCATAACCTATTTATATCATATTCATCAAAAATCATCAAAAAAATGAAAACACCCACTGATAAGTTTGAAACAAATATGGGTTATCAACTTAATTGCATACGGGGAGAAAATGAATCCCCATTTCAAAAGAATAAGAAGAAAATAGAAAGGCATATAGTATTAGTGTGTGAGTAAGGATATTACCATGGATCTAATCGAATGGTTGACATTAATTGGATCAAATGGCCCAAAATATGTTTGTATATTTTAAAGATAGTGAATTTAACTCTCTCTTCCATGATCCCATTTTGGAAATTCCATCAGTTCTGCACTCGTATATAGGATTCAATGTTCCGCAAGCCCAAAAATTTGATAAAACATGGTTATGCTCCTAGAACCACATTTTATACATTAGGCTCATAGGTCGCAACTCACTGTTCATGAAAACCTTTCAATGTGCTCACCCTTACCACCTCCTATCAGTTATAGGCATCCAATGTGCTTTCTCGTGCATGTTGACTTCACTATTTCCACTGATCTTTGGTTTAGGTCCTTGATTTGATTTTTTTGGAGGCTGTAATTATAGCTCTGGCCTCATGTTCATGAAATAATGGATCATTTTTCATAATAATAAAAAAAACTTTGAAATAATATATTTAAAAACATATTTTTATTATTTTAAATTTTACATTTATCACATTTTACTATATATCACTAATGAATACCGTAACAGTAAATACTATAGTTGTATATAAGAATACTAAAATTAAACAAATTATTTTTTAAACATTTATAATGAATCGCATTTAATATAGAAATACTCAAAACTAATAAATATACAAAGAAATTAAAATTATTCTAAAGGATAACTACATATTTACATTCACATCATCTATTCTTTAAGTAGCCTCTTAAGTTACATGATTTTATAATCTTGGAATCTATGGATTATAGTTTACCCACTTGCAAGGATGGTTCCAATTTTCACACGACACTGCATTCTTCCCTTCATAATCTTTGAAGTATTCTTACTCATGGTTAATACTAATGATGTATGATATGAATATTATGTTATTATTTTTATTTTCAAATTTCCTCCATTATTTTTAATGATCGTTTAAAATATAATATTCTTGGATACCAAGTTAGTAGTTGATTTATGAAGATATATTTAGGTATTTAAATTAGGGTATTATTTTCAAATAAATGAACTTCATCTTGTTTTATTTTTATAAGAATTGTTTATTTTTATAATTTATTTAAAATAAATGAATACTTTAAATTATGGTATTTTTCATTATACCCCCTTAAAGGAATTATTCCCTATCAATTCTTCTCACATCGACTTCTGAAATCATGATGTCCCATATATTACCATATTTAGGGTATCGTAACTCCTTATTTATATATTATAATTAGAACTATTTCATGGAAAAACAATATTTTTTGAAATAAAAGTATTTCATACCTTCGTCATGGTATCCACCTATTTCCATTGTGTTTTTTTCACAAAGATAAATTGTACATGAATTGCAACAATGTTCTAGAGATCCTTGAATGAAACATGATTGATTTTTCTAAATGACTCGCTTATAATTTTGGTTATATTATTGAAGGAAATGAAATAATTATGAAAAGTATTTTTTATTGAAATATAATTTCAAAATATATCATAGATCTTGATATTTAATAAATGTCCAGACTGAGTACGTTTTGAAAGTTTTGATTAATGGTATTTTCAAATTACACAGAGTATGTCAGAAAATAAAATTTGTTGATAATAGATATATAAATAGATAGATAGATTGTACGAGGTTCCCCCTATTTTGAATATATACTAAAATCTTAATATAATTTAAAATCTCATGATAAAGTTAAAAATTTTAAAATCCCATTTTGATAACTCCCTTTTTTTGATCGGTGAGATAGTTGAAAATTTGGTATCTGATTAAAAAAAATCCAAAATACCCAATGATATAAGATTACATATGAGTGTTTTATTCCATATAATTACTTAGAGTAAATTTTTTTATTTATTAATTCCTAAAACTAAAACATCATGAAATTGAAATAATAATTACAAGCATTTTATCTAGAAAAGATCAAAGAGATTCTTGTGGTCCTCCTACTTCTATCTTAAATATAATTTCTCAATAATTCACGGCCAGATGACTGGTACCTTATTATAAATAAATATCCTTGAAAAGAAAAACATCATAATCTCAAAATTTATCTAAATCACTCCTCTAATACAAAATTCAATGGCCCCTAACCTGTAGTACCATATCGAGTAAAAAAATAGGCTATATTTGTTTTAAACAAAAGCATAAAAATATACAGATCGTGGAATATTTACCTCTAAAAATTTATATGATTAGGATAACGTTAATATATATGCACATTTATTCAAAGAATCTACAAAAAAACTATCAAAATTCACATTATCTAGACTTATAGTGGATTCCATTCCCCCCAGATCTCTTACTCATAACCAATCATAGGATAATCATTTCAAAACATAATATGAGTAAAAAATTTCTCAGTATGGACTTTTAAAACAAGATGTAAAATGCTTTAACTTTTATATAAATGTTAATCTAGGGTTTTGAAAATACAATGTAGGAGATTATTTTTTTCAAAATATTAAATAATTTTATTTTGAAATATATATATATATATATATATATATTATCCATATAATAAACACTGGTTTCACTTTTAAGAAAATTGAAAATGTTCCTTTCAAAAATAATAACCATTTATGGAATATATTGATACATGGAAAATTATAAGAAATCCATTTGGACATCAGTATTATTAAATGTCTAAATATCACTTTTTACGAATCATTACCCTTTGGGACATGGGTTCACTCTCCATTCCTCGTCATTAAGATCAATACACCCCATGCCAAAATTTTAAATAAAATTTTTATTTAATGCATTCTTCTCTCACTATAATACTGTTACAAATATCATTGAAAAAACTATACATGTATGTAATTTATTGTATAGATGAAAAATAATATAATATAAAACAAAATAATCCAAATTATAATTCAATGGAGAAAATCCAGGTTGATTAGAAATAATTTAATCCTTCATAGGAAACATCTATAAATAATTCATAGAAATTAAACATAAAAAATAAATTTCCATGATACATATGTAATGTCAATGATAAATAAGGCACCTTCATACCAAAATTAATGAACGAGTTTTATTGAATTAGAAAACAAATTCACACATGAAGTAATAATTTTTATACTATTAAATCATTACATGAAATTATAAAAACTTCAACTTATATTTCGAACTCCATTGTAAAAAAATTATCCAAAATAAATAATTTTGGGAATATGTTTCTCTTTTAAGAAAATAGGTTTAATAATCCATAAAAATAATTTCCCATAATAAGGGGTTTCAATAAATTCTTAAAGAATAATCTTAAATCCCAACAATAACAGAAATAGTTTTTTGCTACAATGAAAAAATAATTTTATTTTAATATATTCCATTACATAGGTGTTTGTGACATATAAAACATCAATTCCTTAAAAAAAATACCCTTAAAATATACCTTTTAGAAATATAATTATACTTTTCATAAAACATGTTTCTCTTATAATTAGCGCTTTAAAAAACCTTAAAAATGAGTTTGATATTAAACATTTATTACAAATAAGTATTTTGAGAACTTGAAAACCGAAATTTATAGAAAATTATTTTTCCCTAACCATTTATTGAGAATATAAATCATAAAAATTTCCCTTAAGATATTACCTCACAACCCAGATCTAAGGACTCATTCTAAAATTGGAATATGATGTCACAGAGAATGGTTTTAAAAAATATCCACTAGTGGGTATTCATTTTTATACATGGGCTAAATAAAGTAACCCAATATTTTAAATGTGTTTATTTATATGGATAATTTTAAAGGATCCCGCATTTAATTGATGTGTTCAGCTATATATGTTATATCTTCAACACATCTGGAATCTTCCAACATTTCATAATCTCCATAAAATTCAGGTTCATATATGTAACTTGTGTTTACAAGGCACAAATGAAAATATCAAATTTGATATTCATCTGACTAGAAAAATAAAAAATCGATCTATTTGAGACTAGAAATACATATACATCCTTGTCTCTCATACATATATATTAAATATTTTTAAGTAAATATTAAACACATTACAAAACACATGCATGTGGACTGTAATCGTTTAATGTCTTTGGAACTATGTACCTAGTCTTCTAATTTGTTGAATGATCATAAACATCTCCCAGAAAGATATTTCCATTTAGTGATATTCACCAACATACCCAATGTAAAACATTTCTTCATGAACTGGGAAAATAAAACAAAATATAGGGTGATCCTAGATGCTCATTAAGGGTGGACAAGTGAAATATGTAGGTATAACATGAACATAAGGGTATGATAACATGGTCATAATATTTTAAAACAATAACCTATATATAAAAGGTCATAATTCTGAGTCATGGTATAACAATTTAAAGTTCATAAGACATGAATCATAAGGGAATAAAATAACATCTTCTGTGAGAGTATAAAATTGACATAAGAAATAGACTTATACCATAATAATAAACTTATAACATTGTTAACTTTCCTAAATAGACACAGGTTCACTCATTAAGATAATGACATGAATTCAAGAACTTCCAAAACCTTATGTATATGCAACCTGGTCTACACAAAACATTACTAACGTGAAAGATAAGTCCATGAATAACACTATGAACATATAATTAGGTTCACACAAAACATTTTGAACAAGTAATCAGGTTAATGAATAAGAGTGTGAACATGTAATCAGTTTTACTCATAACATTGTGAACATGAAATAATGTTCACACATAACATATTTACTCTTGAGTTATTCATCTTTACCCAATACATGGTTGGGAAATAAAGTTCCCACCCATAACATAATGAAAATCAAATATATATGTCCCATAAGATCATAAAACATTATTCATATCGTAACCCTAGAAATGAAATACTTTTCATAAACATTTCATCGTGTAATAATTTGTGGGAAAGAGATATATTTTATCATCATATCATTATTTCTTTAAATCATCACCAGTGTAAAATGAATTGGGTTTCATAAGAATTTTATCAGGGTATAACCTATGGAACAAAAAAGGGATTCATAAAAATACTATCATGATAAAAAATTCAAATAAATTATAACAATGTTTTCCTCGGTTCGTATCCCCATAAAATTATAACAAACATCAACGTATCTCATTATAGGAGGGGAATGATTTTGAAATATTTCTTGGAACCTCTCATGAGGATAAAAACATTTCAATGAATATCATTATCATTGAAAATAACCAATATAATTAATAAAGGAATATTAAATTAAAATAATGGTCATGACGGTGGAAAATTATATTCACATCATACATAATAAAAAAGATATTGCTTTTATATTTTATGTGAAACCCAAATGGGGCTTGTTTGGAAAATGACAAGAACATTTATTTCAAAATATTTTTTAAAAACTAAAAATTGGTAAAAAGATATTTAATAAACCATTTGAATATTGTTAGAATCATTTTTAAAACATTTTTAGGGGATGTAGTTTTGGAAGAAAAAGGGTTTTTGAACAAAGAGAAAAATTGAGATGTTTTTTATAAAAAATAAAATTTTAAACACTTGAGTACATAATGTTGGGAAAATTAAGGTAAAACCTGTATTATAAAGACATAAAAAGTGGAAAATAAAATTTCTGAGTTTCAAAAGAGAGATATCATAATATTTCATTATGTAAGGCTTAATCATAAACAATCTTGATAAAGGACAATATTGTATCATAAAAACATTTCCACTATGTTAACATTGAATCATTAGCACTATGAAAAAATAAAATTTATTGAAACGTGTTATATAATGAGAACAATAATATTCATGATTTTAAATTACTAATGGTTTTTATATACACCTTATAAAAAAATATTGGTGCATAACATAATATATATCTCAAAAAGTCTATTTGAGGCCAAAATCCATAGTTGTTTGGTAACTTTTGAAACATAATCCACATGAAAAAAATAGAAATAAAATTTATATTTATTTGAAAATAATTGTTAGCTAAAGAATAATAATATAAATTAATGGGTATTATTCACACCACCAAAATGAAATATGTTTTTAAAATGGAGTGTGTCCTAAGAAAGTAAAAAGTGAGATGAAATTCCCAACATCTCTAATAATATGTTGAACTTTAAGTCACAATAAAGCATAACATCATATGAAACTCTATATATTATTAAAATTAGGCTATTAATGATAAGAAAATTTCATATGGTAATGATATACACAACAAAAAAATAATCGAATGGTGAATTTTCATATATCACTCAGAAATAAAAGAGAAAATAGAAATCCCTTACCTTAAGTATCGACTTCCTTCAAACATTTTGAAACATTTTTTATAATAATTTTTTTTATTTTGAATTTATTATAGAAACATATTTATATAAATTATAAAATATATTATTTATTTATATCCATTAATTACCACTAATTACCAATTCCTTGTTAAAATCATGTTTCAGGTAATGTCCACATTGTTTTTCACATATGAATTGATTTTTTATTTTTGGTCCTCTTACTTTGGTCATCGTTCTATCATATCCATAATAATAATAATAAAATATTTATAATATTTATAAAAAAAATTATATTTTTAATAATAATAATGAAATATTTTTCATAAATGAAGTATGTTAGGATCATAGACATTGTTATTCATACATGTGCATGAGTAACGTTGTAATTTTTCAATGATCATTATGGAAAAAGTTTTTGTAATATTTTAAATTTATAAATTGAAAATTATATCATAAATAAAATATTATTTCTATAAATATATTTTTAAATATTATCCATATGGTGTGGTGATGAAAAGATAGAGTCACATCTCTGTATGAAGGTGGTAGTCCACACATTAACAAACGATGTTATCTTCTATCATTGAGTAAAAATGTAAGAAATAAAATGATATATTGTCTTTTAATAATGATAAATGTTACATTTATATCAAAATAATTTCATTCACGTCACATATATTAATTAAATTTACCCTTATTATCTTCCATGTAAAGCATTAGTGAAAAACAAATCACATCACTTCATGGGGTGATAGTCCACCATATACACGAGTGACATTCGTGTATCCCCTACAAAATGGAATTTAATCAGATATATATTATATAATGGATCTAGAGGTATAATTATGTTTTCAATATTATATTGATGATGTATATATATCATCATAACCAACCTTGAATGATGCTAATGGAAATATGAATGACATATGTTTGCGGGCGGAAAGTACACAATACAAAAAATGATGATTTCATAACTAAATGGATTGAAGTGGAGATAGATGTAGGTCATGACATTAACAAAATTACATCTCAATATATTTAATATAGTATGGTTACTATATAACAATGTTTTATTAATAATTGAAGGAGATATATGAATAAATAAAATAAAATACCCTTGTTGAAGAACGTTACACTTTCTTCAGGTAATCTCTATTGGTTTTCAGCAAAAGGATTCCAAGATTTGATTGCATCCCAAAATGAGGATTATACGATGAAGTGAGAGATTTTGGGAAGTTATTTACGTAATTATTGGTAGATAAGAAATCTTTTTAAGCTGTTAATATAAGATTATATGGGGTGGCCATTTATAAGTGAGGGGAGTGGAAAACTAGTAATATTTAAGAAGAAAAAGTTATACCCATTTTTTTAGCATTGAAATGGCATCTAAACTAGAATATTATCAATAATTATACATTATATGGTAAACATAAGGTCATTAACTAGATTTAGGAAAATCATTTCGGCAATTTTATCACTTATCTTTTTAGTTTAACACCATCAGTAAACCAACTTTTATATTAACCATCGTGATTAATTTTTATAAATTTCACTAGTCATTTTAATCAAAAAAATAATATAAAATTATTATATAACATAAATAATAAATATTTAAAAAATATAATCCATTTTTCGAAATTCAATTCACATATTTGAAATATTTTAATTTAGAATTAATCCAGCATGTGTTATGAGAATTCGTTATTTTAATGAAAAAATGTTCTTAAATATACAAGTTTCTGATAAAAATATTCAATATTAAAATGATTCCAATGAAATAGATTGAATTAATAGAAATAATTTCAACTAATTTTAATTTAAATACAGTTAAAAAAATAATATTACTTCATAAATTATATAAATGAAAAGGCGGTATTCAATTAAAATTTAGTACTATTCACTATTATTCAAAAAAATGATCTTTTAAAAAATTATCAAACATTCACCATAAGTTAATTAAGAAATTATGATTCAAAAAATGAACTATATTTTTTCAAATGAATTTTATAAAATTTTCAGGTGTTATTTTTAATTTTCTTTCAAAAAGACCCCAACAAAATTAGTTTTTATAAAAATTCAATTTTTATGAGTAAAATTGGATTTATTACTATCATTATGTTTAGAAACAACATAAGGTGAATGTAAAATATTTCCTTGATTAGATAATATATTAATTTCAATAAAATAAATCCGCCAAAGTGATTTTTTAATTTATATAGGTAAAATGTATATGTGTCTATGAATATATTTTTTCAAAAAAAAAATTCATTTTTTCTAAATAGTTTGTATTCCCATTTATAAATAATTTTTCACCAAATAATTCATTTTATATTGATTTCTAGATCATATATTTATTATAATTTTGTTAATATTATTCATATATTTTATTCTTGTATCTTGGTTATAACAACCATATTAAAAAAATAATATTTTAATAGTGTGTTAATTTCTTTATATTAGGGTTGAATGTAACTAATTCTATCCAAGAAATTTAATTTATTCAAAAAAATAACAAAAACTTTGGGTGTTACATTATAGAATTCTTAAAATGACTTTCTCTCTAAAATTCATTTTGGTCATCAAAGGATTAACATTTTAGAGTAACTTCATATAATCTCAGTTCATACAATTGAGTGATAAAACATACATTAAAAAGGAAATATGGAAATATAAAGTTTACTTGAGTTTACTAAAATCTTGGTTTTCATATATGGGATCATAGGTCAGAATCTAAAACAAGGGCATAAAATAGAAAACTAACTCCCAAATACTATGGAGTGTGATATAGAAGAACAATAAAGGGTATGATCTACAAAATATTAATTACCACCAATCCATAAATAAACAATGCATGAAAATAGTTGATATCATCAAAAGTGATGACAATAGGAAAAAAATTTATTTCAACATCCTTTTCATAATGCTTGATAATAAAATTTCCTTATAAATTGAGAACATAACGAAATGTATTTACTTGATATATTTTCATTTTATAGGCACAATTTAATCCTTTGGTTCTTCCTTAATCAATTTTGACTTCATCTATTAATCTAAGAGTTATGGGTTTTTCAGTTCTAAAACACTAAAGAAGATCAAAAAAAATATTTAATTTATTCTATATATAGTAAAAAAATGTTCCAATCTAGTTATCTAATATGTATAAATCTTCATATTGTCATATAATATGTCATTCTCTAAAAACTCATCCAAATTTAAATTTAAACCATTCCATAAATGGTTAATGTTACAACCCTCAAAAAATATTAATATCGAAAACTACATGAATAAGGTCACACAATTTCCGAAATCAACATATTATTAATTAACCATATACTATAATGTGGCTCATGATTATCACATACCAAACATATGTATAACTTCGTCACGAATTCTCTTGAAACATGGTAATAACCTAAATTACTGTAAAAACATATTGAAAACATACATTATTCCACCTCACTTACATAAAACATGGATTATTGGATATATTAGTTATATCCAAAAAAATTGAAAAATACATAAAGAATAAACCACATTATCAACACATTATTTATTAGTTCTAAGGTAATAATTAATATCCAATTGACTTTATCCATATCAATCATCTCTTTATCTAAAATAAACATTATTTTTTCAACATCAGGAACATATTTAGGGTTATCTTTACTTAATCATGTTTTTTATGTAAAGTATTTATTTTCTATTAAATAAATTTTATAGGTCATCGATAACATTCAATCTATTATTTAAAATAATTATTTAAATTATTCTACCAAAAATCATTATATATATTCATATAAAATAATTCTAGAATTATGATACATAAAAACATTGCTAATTCCCACTCATATATAATATAATAACTAGGATTCATAATATTATTCATTAATACCTCTTTCATTTTTATGTTATTCGTAGTCTCATCATTGTCGGATGTATAACCATTACACATACAACCTTGAGGATTCTCTTCACATGCTTTCCCCTAAGGAATCCTATTTACATAATTCCCATAAATTCCATATTTAAAGCATTAATCCATTTATAATACCTTAAATTGACGAAAATTCATATACATTGTGCTCATTTAACTTTTAATTTTCCATTGTAAATTTGTTAATGTATTCCCTTATTCTCTACACATAAAAAATGTTCTCGTTCCTTTGATACATTCGATGAATAATTATTCCCACATTCTCGACATATAGAAAATTGATTCTTCTTTCCTTCATGGTCTCTACTACCCAAACTCTCGTTGATCTATATCTTTCCCTTCTATGGTGATTTTGACATTTGGTTAAGGTGCATGTTGTTAATCATGTTATATGATAAATTATTAGGAAATATAATAATATCCATCACCCCAATAATTATCCCATTTTTCTACACATCATAAAATTAAATGTCTTATTCGATGTTATCCTAGTTCCTTCTAGTTCCCACTATAGACTAAAATGAGAGAGAACTGTGTAGGAAACAAAAAATATTTTATGAAACCACATAATTATGAAAAAAAATTATAGGATTTCTAAATAATGACACTTTAATTTTAATATATGAAACCTGTGGTTGATCCTTAGTTCTTAATAATCACCGTATGTTTAAATCCTTGTTGATGGTTTATATAGAGATTTTTTATATCTAAACTATATCCCTCAGGAGTGTCAAACCATTTAGGTAGCAAGGCCTATTATGGTACAATAGGTGATGATTGGTTTCTTCTCAATGTGTAATTTTGGGAGTTATTACCCTTAGGTACCTTTGTTCCATATCTATATCCACTTATAATATCTATTATTGGATGTAATTTCTCAGAAACCCCTCAATGTTTAATTTACTGAAATTCTTGGATATTTTTCTATACTTTTAGACAATTTTATACATATCCATAGATAATTCCATAGTGATCACACAATAGTTTTCATATCCAAGTTTCTAATGGTTTACTAAACAATTTCGTTGATACCAACTGTAGTGACACAGGATTCTCATACATAGATATTATATCCTTTTATATAAATATTCAATAAATTACAAAAAAAGATTCCAGAAGGCCATAATACTTTTTTTCCTTTGGAGATGAGGTACCGAGTCATATAATTCGGTGAAATAACTTCAACATCTCCTATAAATATCTTCCCCTTTAGTACTCTTCAAAAACATACCATAAATAAAACATTTCTTCATAACCTTGGGAAACGAAGAATAAAAAATGGTGATCTCAAAATCTCATTATGGGTAAAAAATGGAGATATATAACCAGAATAAGAACATAAGTGTATGATTGCATGTGTGAAACATTTGATAACAGTACCCTCCATATCAAAGATTGTAATATTGAGTCAACGAATAAATATTGGAGATTCATAACACCTAAATCATAAGAGAATAAAAAAATGATCCATGATATCATAATATTAACATTAAAATATTTTAAAAAAGATGGACTATGTTTGAAAGTGTACGAGATACATAACCCCAACTTTAAAAGAATAATTAAATATTACTATTCAAATTTTATTGTTATAAACTATATGTTAAATTTGTGTGAATTAATAATATTAACCCTATTGTGAAATGTATAATTGTACTACTAATATCTCATGTATTAATTAATTATTTTTAAATAAGTACTATATTCTTATTAAAATCATTTTATTCTTCAAATATTGTGTCTTCTTCCAAAATGTTTTTTATTATTTATATGTTTTATTAATATAGTTAAATTTAGTAAATTGTAGATTTTTTAAAAAAATGATTTTATTTTCAAATTCATCGTGAAAAAAATTATCTCAACATGAATTTGGTATAATTTTTTACAAATATTTTGTTTTTACATAATAGTAAAAAAATAATGATTTTTATTAAAAACTGTATTTAATTTTAATATATTGAGAAGGAAAAATTATGTTTTGGATAAATTTTAAATTTTAACTAGATTATTTTTATTTAAAATAATAAAATTGTGGTCTTTAAAATTCATTTTTTAAATTAATTTATTATAAACCCATTTTATATTTAAAATGGGTATTTATTAGAAAAAAAATCTGTTTTCATTGAATTTTTTCTACTAAATTCTAAATTAAATTCTATAACATTGATGATTTGAATTCTGAAAAATGGACTGTATTTATTAAAATTAGAGGCCTAAATTTAGTGAATATTTTTCTTTTATTTCAGCATATATATAAACAGTAAACATAGCAATTTTTTCTAATGGTAAAGGGGAAATCTAGAAATTTTGGTTAAGAATAAAATGTTATTAAAAATAAAATGACCCAAAAAATTACCAAAAAATTATTGTATAGGTATATAATGAAGGTACATATTCTAGAGTCAAATTTATGACCTTTTTGTACAATGTGGATTAGATTATAACATTTATCTTGTTTAATTTAATGAAAGTACAGATATGTCACAATCTAGTTTTTAATAATATTAATATTTTAAATATGTTGTTATCCCGGAGATATGTTCAACAATAAATATTATTTTGAAATATAATATATTTACACTAATCAAGGTAATTTATTTTTATATATTAGTGAAAAATAATTACCTTAAAACATTTCACAACATTAATGCAATGATTATTTAATTAATCAAAAATTCAAATAAATGATATTATAAATTTTAAGACAAATAATATTTGAGATAAATAATGTAATCCAAAAATTTAATTGTTTGAATTCAAATTTTACGGATATAATAAATTATTTTTTTGAATTACAACTATTATTTTTGTATTCATAAAGATAATGTAATGAATAGTTCTTAAAATTGACATTATGGGTATTTAGTAATAAACAATAATATGTGTATATATTTAAATATATATATTTAACTTGTCGATGTAAAATTTCCCTTTATTAAAGAAAAAAATAAGAGATCCTATTTTGATGAATCAGAAAATAGGAAACCCATTACAAACACAGTGGAACTAGTTCCATAAAGAATCCAGACCCAAGGGTTTGCAAGTAGTCTCGAGTACCTAATAAGAAAAAACATTCATGATACGAAAGGGAAAAAGTTTCATCACCTCTGAAGAATCAATGAATTAATTAAATTAGTAAATAAAACTGTGTCTCCCCCTCTACCAAGATTATTTTCTATGTTGGCAACAAAAAAAGGTAGATCACCAATCCAACATATATTGACATGTGGAGGCGGACCGAATGATAAGTGCCAACACATATATCTTTGTTTCGTGTACCCACCCAAAAAATAATGTAAGGAACTCATAGAAATTCAACATGATAGAGAATAAATAAATAAAAACATCACTTTGAAATATCAATTCAAGGAATCCATATGTCTCATAAGAAGTACAGATGGATCGATTATGGGTGTCAGCGTACCAATTACTTTTTTTAGGCCTCCCATCCATTAGTACCTACTAGAATCTGTACCATCATGTAATAAAAAAATATCCAAATTAAGTAGATATACATATGAATCCATAAAAAAACCATTCCCAAAAAAATCTACCAGAAAACTGAAAAAAAATCTATTTCCATAAAAGAACGTTTCGATGTCGACAATCCAAAATTCAGTTGTCGTGAATGAACACAAATAAAAAAATCACAAAAATGACATACCCCACTCAATTTATCCTCAATATACACCAAAATAGGTCACAAAAATAACACCACTACTGTACAACATGGCACCAGTCATCAACCAGAGTCATACACACAATTCAACTTCAGAAGAACCTAGAGAACCAACATAAGCATATTGTGCCCGACGTTAACAAACATGACCTTTGAACACTGCCGCAAGACAAAAAAAAAATATGCCACTAGAAATCCAAAGATCACCACCATAGAGAGGCTCTGTATGAATAATTCTTGATGAAGTGACTACCACTTTCAATGTAGACTTCTGACGTCTGATGATCCTAGGGACAATCGCACATGCATTGATCTATGTTGGGGGTTCCCAGATCTGAGGATATCCAGGGATGAAGAAGCCTATCCTTCCATTGTATGAACTCCAAATTTCTTCCACAACCTACAATATCATGGGATGAGACTAATACCTCCCACTATCTTTGAATCCCTCCAGAAAACCCATATCTAGAAATATTTGAGAAAGAGGACTAAAATGCACCACCAATCCTTTGACAACCACAAGCAACGTGAGACAGCGGGAAAAGAATATGCACTAGACTAAACAGAAAAGAAATATGGGAGAAATTAAGTAAGAATCTAGAATATAAGAAAATTAAATGATCAGAAGTCTTGAAATACATACAAAATATGAAACCCTAAGGGAATAAGAACCATTCTCTAGATCATTTTCCAAGAGAGAAGGGAGCTATACATAGTAAATTATAATATATTAAATGATATAAAATTCAAAATAGTATTAATTTTTTCCAAGTGATTAAGATATTATTTACAATATTATCCATTTTCTATTTATGGGTAGTTAATCATTTTATACTTACGATGTTAACCCCCAGAGGTTAAAGATTTGTTTTTTCAATGTATGAGTCAAATAAGTTAAATAGTGATTCAAAAGAAAATATAATGGTAGAAATATAGTAAAAACATATCTAATTTCATTATATGAGGGTATTTATACAAATTCAATTATTTATTTATAAAGAAATCACTTTGGATATATTATGAATTTAAAATTAATTTATGTTCATTTAATATTTTAAAAAATTCTATGATTGCCCCTCCCCTCACTCATAAAAATCACATATTTTTCTCATTTCTTCATACATAAAAACCCATTTAGTTTGGCTAATCTAGGCTCGAATACCTTCTAATAATATCTCATATTATTTTATAGGTCTTTCTTTTCATAATAAAAATATTATATGTCTTGTGTAGTTAATACAATGAGCTTTCCAAAGAAGCGGATGACAAAAACTTATGAGAGAAGTTGGACACAAAATAAGGGACTATCTTTTAAAAATTATATTTTTAAAGTTTCCCTTTAAAATAACTTTTTATTGCATGTATATGTTTTCTAAATATGTTTTCAAAAATGATTTTACTATTCTTCTTTGATTTATTTTAGTTATTTTTACTATGTTTATTTTTTTACCAAATTGTTCGAGTGTAATATTTTTATAGTTTTCCTAATGATGTATGTTTTCACTTTTCTGAAGAAGAAAAAATAGAAGCAATGATTTTTAACTTATACAACATGATTTTATTTTCCCCCTATATTAAACCTTAATGTTTTGATGTTTTCTTTATCAGTTTTCATTTTTTTCAAATAAATTGATTTCTATATTATTTACATATGTTTTAGATTTTGAAAAAGACATTTTTAAAAGAAAAGTGTACTTTGACAACCAAATTTCTTTTCATGTGTTTTTAAAGGTTTTTTAAAATATTTTTGTGATAAAAAACAATAATTATAAAAAAATTCTTATGATGTGGAACCTGATCATTATATGAAAAATAGGGGAGCTCGATATCACTTATACGATGGTTTGAGCCCCATTATAGCTCATGGGTGAACTCATTATAGCTTATATAAATGGTTGATCCCAATTATAGCTCTTGAAAAATTTCATAGACTTAAATAGATTTTATTAAGGGTGATAACAATTATTATTATCAAATTAATTGGGTTATAGTTATGTTGGCTCGAAAATTTTACTGGAAGTCAGCCATATGGTTTTTACAATTATAGGGGTTTTGAAATAGGTTTTATGAATATGATGATCTACGAATAAAAAAGTGTTTTTATTTACATGATATGGGTTTTAAGGGTTTTATTTGAGAAAACATTTCTATGTTTTTTTAAATAGGGATTTTTTATTTCATACACTCAAAGTGATTTGATGATAAAGGTAAGCATTACATTAGTTTTCATGGTTTTAAATAGTCTAATAGATTTCACCTTTTTATGACCCTTGTAGAGATATTTATTCTTATCCAGCATTTTAGAAATGTTTTTCATGGATTTTATGGAAGAGTAGGGACAATGATGTTTTATAGATGAAAATTGTGGAGATTTATCATCAAAACAAACCATGTTTTATTTCAAAATAACTTTTTGTGGTAAATAGATACATAGTATAAGTGTCCATCTATAATTTTTGGGATTAATATGTATGAATTTTTCCAAATTCTCTAAAAATATAAATCAAAATTATTCTTCATATTTTAAGAAATTCAATTTTGTCCCAAAAACACTAAAATATGTAATTATTAGGGATGGTTCCTTATAGTTTGCATCTGCGGAGGGTTTAGACAACTTTAGAGATCGGGATGTTTTCTAGAAGGGTAATCTTATCAGTTTTGGATATCATAGTGGGATTATAAGTTTAAGGTTAACAGTAAGTTAAATGACTTATAAAACCATTTTGATGATTTATGTTATGAAATTTCATAGTCATAAAAGATATTTTTCGAGACATTTATTTTTGTGGTAATTACCGTATATAAAATTTTTTTTAGAAAAATTAATTGTTTGAGATAACATTTTAGGTAAAAATAATTATTTATGGTTGAATATAATATATTCCTTATATAATATGTTTCTCAAATACCTAGAATTTTTTTTAATTTATTTTTTAGGAAATGGACAACTCGTGGGTCAAGTGATAACTTGTCACATGTGGAAAGGACATGAGGCTTAAACCCACGACTTAAGGGTCAAAATAGTTCATGGCATACCACTAGCCTATGTGACGTCTAGGTTAGTATTACATTTTCCCCTCATTTAAACTAACTCATGGATAAAATTTTAGTTCATTTTTATAATATATGTTATATCATATAGATAATATTTCTGGGTGAAGAAGGATTTGGTTATTAATCAAATAATGTAATTTTAGAACAAGATGACCATAATTTTTGAAATCATTAGAGTAATATGGTAAATAGAATAATATATGATCTTATTTGAGTATTCAAGGTTTAATTATCATTATATAATTTCCTATTTTTATTAATCTAATGATTTATATAAATAATTAGAAAATCTTAGAGATTATCTCAGTATGAAAATTACATTTTGGTGTAAGACTTTAAGATCCATTGATGGGATTTGGAGATAAATATAAAAATTATCTTGGATGATTATGAGATAAAATTCATATGATTTTTGGAGCTTCAACATAGATTGGTATATATTTGACCTCTTTTTAGAGTAGTTATTTATTTAGTTATCTAATTTTAATTTTGGGTATTCTTGTTTAATTTTGGAGATCAAAAGTAATTTTTCATTATTTTAATTCTTATTAGTATTTGGAATTATATTATATTATCCTAAACATATTGGTTTTTGTTCATTCATAAAGATAGTAGGAATATATAGTTATTGTTTTTTATTTTGTGATTCATTATAAGTTGACCCCAGTGCATCCTGAATGAAAATTTATACTCATCATTTGTAGAAACAGATGACATTGTGGTGGAAATTTATTGAAGTTTCAAATTGTACTTGTCATGTAATTGTATTTACATATGTTATTATAATAGATGGAAATGGAATTCCTCAAATCTAAGAAAAGGTTCTTCAAAAAAATTATTTGATTAATTTTCTTTTTGAAAAATCAATGATATTTTAACCCTTTGTAGATTTATGGTTCTCTGATGATTATGTTTCTCTCTAAAATGTTATTTAACCCACTATAATAGTCTTTGGGTGTTATTTTTCACTTATATAATCATTTTTCACTTACCACACATGTTATTCTAATTGGAAATGTATTATGAGAAACTCTAAATGACCTTCATAATTCATATTTATCTCTTATGAAGTAGATGTTTTATTAATCCATTTTTTGTTGTGGGGTGTAAACAAAGGTATTTTTAAAATTCAAACTTCTAGTTCTAGATAAAGAGTTTAAATTATAAGGAAACAATTACACAAATGGTGGAAAATTTATCATCTTTTCATTTTAAAAAATGAAGAATATGATGGATATTGTATAAGATATGCAACACCAACATTAAATGAACAATGAAATTTTATTATTTAAATTTGACCATTATAAAATACCTATTAAATTGGAGAGAATAAATTTTATTAACTGTATTATGAAATATATAATTGTATTACTCTTTTATATTGTATTAATTAATTCCTTTTAAATTAGTAATAGTTTTTTATAATAGTTATTATATTCTTCAAAAAATTGAAAAATAGATTCAAAATATATTTTCCTCACAAATGATTTTTATTCTTTTTTTATGGATTATTATTATATTTAATATATATAAATTATATAAAATATGTTTGAAAAAAATATTTTTCAATTTATCCTGTAAAAATTATCTCTGGAAGAAATTTTGATAATTTTCTAAAAATATTGATTTTTCAAGAAATAGTGAAAAATACTGATTTTTATTAGACACTGTATTATATTTTAATGTATTTACCAAGTAAAATTATGTTTTAGATTATCTTTAAAATTTGATTTGTTAATTTACTTTTAAAAAAATATTTTTTGGAAGATGGTTTTTTTAAATTAATTTAGTATCCAATATTTTATATATAAATAGGGCATTTCCTGGAAACAAACAACTTTTGTTGATTTTTATGTTTTAATTTTAAATAATATTCTACATATTATTTGATTTGAATACTAAGAAATGAATTATATTTTTGGAATCATGAAATACAAATTTAGTAATTAGTTCTATTTTATTTCTTGAAAATAATAATAGGAAACTTTGTAATTTTTTTCCTATCAATAAATGGTAACTAAGATAATTTAGGTAAGAAAATAAAATAGTAAGAATAATAAAATTTCCAAATCACATTACTAAATATTATTTTATAATTTTAATTCCACCATAATTATCTAAGGGTCTAATTTCTAACCTTTTGAGGCCACTTTTATCGGATTATGAAATTTATAGTATTTTATTTCAAGAGATGTCAATCATGTCATGGTATAGTTTTTAGTAAATGTAATTTCTTAACATGTCTGGGGGATGTGTGCGACTATAAATTTTTTTATATATAATATAGTTATATTCATTATGTAAATTTATTTATAATTTTTATCATTGAATATTTTACCTTGAATTCTTTCACAATGTTGTTGTTGTAGTTATTTAAATAAAGAAAAATCCAATAAATGATATCAAGAATATTATAATAAATATAATTTTATATAATTAAACAAATAAATATATTTATATATAACCTTTACATGTTTTTGATATTAAAAAAATATAACTATAACTATTATATTGATATCATCAAAGTCCATGTAATGAATTTTTCTTAAAACTAACATTAAATATATTTAGTACTAAAAAATATTTTATTAAATTATTTAAAATTATAAAAATGTTAAATTCAACCAAGGGATTATGGTAGGGTTTAAAATATATACCATGTTCCATTTTGGGGTTGTTTTATTTTTAATAATTACTATATTTACATTCAAAGAGTAAACATCCATGTTATCACGGTAAGAGATATAGGGGATAAATAGGGGTTAAAATTAAAAGATGAGGGGATAAATATGGTAAAAATATTTCTAATTTTTATTTTATAAATTTATTTCAAAACATAATCATATTATATTAAATATAGGACAATTTGGATCCATATTGAATTGAAAATTAATTTATATTAATTTAATATTTCAAGAAATTCAATGATCGAACTTCCCCTCTCCTATAAAAGGGAACTGCTTCTTCTCTTTTATTAACACTTCTAAAAACTATTGGCTCATCCAATAACTACTCAAATACCCTCCTATAAACCCTCCTAACATTCTAGATTCTTTTTTTAGACATAATAATAATAATATAGTACTTAAGGTTTTATGAAAATGAGAATTTCTAATGAAGTGGATGATAAATAACAGACGAGCTAAGTCGGACTCAAGGTAAGGGACTTTATTTAAAAAGCAACATTTTTAAAGCATCCATTAAAAATTTATTTTTATTTTATTTCCTTATTTTCTAAAAAGATTCTTGTCTCCAATGATAACATTTTCACACCCTTATGATATCTCAATTCTATGAAATTTCCTTTATATGTTTCCAGTGTTGTTTTTAGAAAACGGGTTTCTTTATGATGTGCACAATTTTTTGAATTTAAATATTCACTTTTAAAAGAAAATTCTTTTTTTAAATACACATTTTTTTCTATTTGGGTATGAAAGTTTTTTTAAAAATGGTTTTATGATGAAATATATAAGAATAAAATATTTTATTCTTAATATGGTGCTTATGAATTATATAAAAAATGTGGGATCTAGATAAAACATATACAACGGGTTGAGCCCCATTCTTTCCCACCATTGATCCCATTATATATTATATGAAAGGTTGATCCCTAATTAATTTCTTGAAATAAATGTGAGCCCAATATAGATTATAGGAAGGGTGATACCCATTATATATCTCTAATTCATTAGGTTATTGTGATGTTCATAAGAATATATTATTATAATTTTATTGTATGGTTATTCCGATTATAAGGGTTTTGACCGAGTTTCATGAATGTGATTCTCTAAGATGAAAATATGGTTTTTGTTTACTTTGTATGTATTTTAATGATTTTATTTCTAAAAAAATGTTTATTTTCTCATGTGAATTTGTTTTATTTCATACACTCAAAGAACATTGAAGATAAATGTAAACATTATATAGGTTTTCTTATTTTTCACCAAACTAATAGATTTCATCTTTTTATGTCCCTTACTGGGAGTTTTTTTCTTATATTCCATTTCAAAAAGAATCATAGAGATTATGGAAGCGTATGTAAAATGATTAGTTAATCATGAATATTTTATATATTGACAAATAAAATAAACTATTTTTTATTTTAAAAATATTTTTTGGTGAAAAAAATGATATTTGGTATACGTTTCCTCTTTTAATTTACGGGTTTACTTAGAAAAATATTTTCTAAATTCTATAAATATGTAAACCTATAATATCCTTAAGACATTAATATATTGAGTTATATCTCAAATATACTAGAATATATTCAGCTTAAGGTTGGTTCATCATAGTAAAATTGACATAAGACAAATGTGTTTTGAACAAACATTAGTTTATAACATTATGAACATGTATAAGTAGAGATATGTTCAAAAATTAAGTTATAGACTAGAAATCAAGCCCTTGCATAAACTTATGGACAAGCAACCCGGTCCACACATAATATTGTGGACATGAAAACAGTTATTTGGATATCATTGTAAGCATGTAACCTAGTTCATGCATAAAATTATAAATATGTAATAAGGTTCATGCATAACATTGTGATTATGTAATTTGGTTCAAAGATAACATTATAATAACATATTTACTGATGAGCATTTAATATTTACCTAATGAATTATAGTGATATATAGTTCCCACCCTTGACCTAAGGAAAATCATACATGTTTGTGTCACAAGATCATAAAAAATTCATCATATCATAACCCGTGAAACGAAATGGGTTTCATAAAAATTTCAACATATCATAATAAATTAACAATAGATTGGTTTCATAATCATTTATATATTTTTTCAAATCAAAACACCTAGAAAAAAAGTGATTTTCAAAAGAATTTCATCATTATATAACTCATGGAAGAGAAATAGGTTTCATATAAAACTATTATAGATAAACCATTTAGAGAAATATTAATATTGGTGTACTTGAATCATATCCCTATTAAAGAAGAAGCTACATTAAAGTATATCATCTCAGATAGAGAATGATTTAGAAAGATCACATGGAACCTTTCTTAAGAAAAATATCATTTCTTTATAAATCACATTTCAAATCAAAAATATAATAAAACATATTTAAAATCAATTTCATTTAAAATAAACTTCAAATTTTATAAATAAATCATTAAAGAAAATAATGTTAATTTTGTTGGAAAATTTTAGTCATGTATTACACATTATAATAAAGATTCCTCTTACATTTTGAAAAATTCAAATAAGCATTTTTTTTAAATGACATGAATAATAATTTCAAAAAGAATTAAAAAAATAAAAACATCGTCAAAAAATTATTTAATAATTAATTTGAATAATGTGAAAAACGTTTTTTTGAACATTTATAGAAAGCATGGTTTTTGAAGAAAAAGGTGTTTTGAAAAAAGATATAAATAAATAATTTTTTCTTAAAAAATACAATTTTAAACTCATATATATATAAAGATTGGAAAATAAATGGAAAACATGAATTCTCCAGACCTAATTTCAATATAATAAAATCAATAAGTTTCTTGAGATATTTATGAGAACATTTCATCACTGGAATCATAGTCCCAAATTATCCTAATAATTGATGAGATTATACTATAAAACCATTGAAACCTTCAAAACATTGAATCTTAATGAAAATAAAGGAATAATTTTAATTAAAACATATAATATCATCAAATTAAATAAATTATAGATATTAAAATTCCACGGGTCTGTATATACAAATACAAAAATAATTTGGCTACATAATGTAACATAAATCTAAAAGAAATAATATTGAAATAAATTACCACATTGGTAAGTTTTGAACCATAAACCTCACTAAGGAGAGGTTCTAAAATGGATATTTCAAACAAAATAATTTTCATGTGAAGAATAATAAAATCAATTAAAGGTAATTATTAAAACAATATAAATTATTTATTTGTTGAATATGGAATGTTTCTCAAGGAATTAAAAGGAGAGACAAAAATCCCTTATAACTTTGTTAAATTATGAATCAAAAGACCCAATAAAAAATAACATCAAATTAAATATTCAATATCATTAAAATACGGAGATTAATTATATAAAATTTCAAATTGTTTATATATACACCACAAAATATAAAAATTTGTTGTATTTCCATAAGTCTCTCATAAATAAAAGAGAGAATAGTAATCTCATACCATAAGTCTCGACTTCCTTCGTACATGTACCAACCTATTGTATGATAAATTAAATCATATTATAAATATATTATAGACTCATAATTTTATATATAATATGATATATTATTTATTTATGACCATTTTTTACCCATTTTTTACCAATTCCTTTTTAATGACGTGTTTTAGGGAAAACCCAATTTTTTATTTATGTTTTGAATTTTTATTCTTTGTACTCTTAATTTGATCATGGTCAAATAATCTACATAATATAAATAATGATATAATTATCCTATTAATATATCAATTTTACATTAAATACCAATCATTAATGAATATTTTGAGAAATGATGTTTGTCATGATCATGGAGACGGTAGGTCGAACATATGCATAGGTAAAATTTTAATTTTTTAAATGATAATAACGAAAAAGAGTAAAGTAATATTATATATTTAAATAATTATAAAAATAACATAAATTAAATATTAATTATTTAAATATAATCATTAATATCATCCATGTGGTTTAAAGGTGAAAAGATATAGTCACATTTCTCCCGGAAGGTGGTATTCCACACGTACACGAATGACATTATCATCTTTCCGTGAGTGAAGAGGTAATGACAAAAATAATATATAAACTATTTAGAATGAAAAATATTTCATTATTATTATAATTATTCCATCTATATCAAAAATATTCCTCAACATTATCCTTATTATCTTCGAGGTAAAGCGTTAGTGAAAAACAAATCACATCGATCGTAAGAAGATAATCTGCCATGCACACGAGCAACGCTACCGTGTCCCCTATGAAATGGAAAATAAAAATTTTATATATGACATAATGAATTTATAGGTATAATTATGTTAATAATATAATATTTATTATTTATAAGTATACACACACCCAACCCTGAAATGAGGTAATGAAAAAATGAAGAACATCATTTCGTGAGACGATAGTCCAACATACACACTAATGATGATTTCATAACACATTTGATGGAGGTGTATATGGTTGTAAATAAATTAATTAATATAAAAAAATATATATTTAAAATTAATATACATTTTATTATATAATAATAGTTTAATAAGAATTGAATGATGCAGAGAAAGGATTAAAACAAAAATGCTCGTTGAGAAACGTAAGCTTTTCTTCAGGTAATCTCTTTAAGTTTACACCGAAAAACATCTTATACTGTATTTATACACAAAATAAGGATTATAGGATGTAATAATGGAATTTGGGAAGATATTTGGTTGGGTTATTTCCAATCCCAAAGGTTTTTATGGTTTCAATTAGAGAGGATAGTGGGTGGCATTTTATAAGTGAGGTGAGTGACAAACATGTATTTTTTTAAAATAAAATGATGTACCCATGTTTTCTATATAGAATAGGGCCAAAAATGATGTATTATAGGACCATATACATTATATGGTTGAAATAAATTGGTAATATATATATTGGACAAATTTTTAATCTATTTTAACCCTTATATTTTGAGTTTAACACATGGTAAATTCGTTTTTACCTTAACCGCAGTAATTAATTTTTAATATTTTTACTAATCATTTTTATAAAATTTTAATTTAATATTATTAAATAATATAAATTATAATTATTTATTATATTAAATAAATTTTTAAGAATTCAATTCACAAAATTGGAAAATTTTAATTTAAAAGTAATCTAGTAGATCTGAGGAAAAAAATGTGTTTTAAAGGAGCAAATAAACAAAATTAATCAAGGTTCTATATCAAAACTCATCATGAAAATGATTAAAATAAAATAAATTTGATTAAAATATATATAATCAAACTAATATTAATTTACATCCAATTTAAAATATAATTTAACATTATAAAAATTAAAATGAAAATGTAGTATTCAATAAAAATTCATAATTTTGAACTATTTATCAAAAAATTAATCCTTTCGAAAAATTATCAAACAAATCAACCTATGATAATTTTAAAATTATGATTTAAATAATAAACTATATATTTTCTAAAAACTTTTAAAAATATTTGAAAAATTAGTTTTAATGTATGGTCAAAAAATGGGGACAAAACTGTTTTTAGAATAATATAGTTTTTATACATAAAATAGTATTTATTCTTATCTCTTATCTAGAAATAACATAATGTGAATGTAAATAAATTTATTAAATATATGAAATATTAATTTCAATATAAATATTAAACCAAATAGATTTTATAAATATATTTAGCTAAAAATCATATTGGTCAATAAAACTAGTTTTCCAAAAAAATTCCTTTATTTACAAATAGTTTTTATTATCATTTATAATTAATTTGACACCATGTAATTAAATTAAAATAAATTTTTATTCTATTTATTTATCATAATTGATTTCATATTATTCATATTTAACATTCTTATGGCTTGGAAAAAACTATGATGATAAATAAAAATATTTTAAAATTATGTTTTGTTTCATTAATCATGGTGTTGTGTGTAACCCACAATTTCCAAGAAATTTACATTATTTGAAAAAACATCCAAAAACCTCTAGGTGTTACATTATACCCTCCTTAAAATGAATTTCTCCCTCTAAAATCATTTAGTTCATCAATGCTTTAACATTTTAAAATTTCTTTCACAGAAACCCATGTCATATTAATGAATAATTAAACATACCTTAAAATAGAAATTTTGAAACATAAAGGTTACCTACAGTAACTAATAACATGGATTTCCAGTATGAAAAAATTTATGGGAAGTGAAAACATGGATATATATGTGAAAAATAAAACCCAAATACTGATAGATATTGATATAGAATAGTGTTCAAAAGAAAGTGGCTGATCTAGATACATTTAAAGACCACAAATCCATAAAGAAAAGAGTTGAGAAAAAGGTTATTGATATCATAAAAGGTGATCATAATAGGATAAAATGTTATTCGAAGAACAATTTCCTCATTTTGGGGAATTCATTTTCCATCTATACTGAGAACATAAGAAAATTTACTTGATATATTTTTATTTCATAAACCCCATTTCATCCTTTGGTTGTTCCTTGATCAATTTACACTTCATCTCTTACTCTATGAGAATAATTTTGTTCATGTCTGGAGAGATGAATTAGAACCAAAAAATAATGGTAAATTATTACTTATATATCTAGTTAAAAATAGGTTAATAATGTTTATCCAAAATGGATAAATCTTCATTAGGTGAAGTACTATGTTAATCTGTAAATCGTCATCCAAAGTAAAACTTCAACCATTCCATAAATGGTTAACCTTATTACCCTTGCTAAACATTAAAATCCAAAACATTAGAAATGAGGTAACTAATTTTCAAAATACAACTTATCATTAATCCCCCACTTACTATAAAGTTTCTCTTTATTGATACATTCCAAACATGTGAATAAATTCATCATGTATTATCATGAAACATTATAATAACCTTGATTAAAAAAAATTGAAAAAAACATGATTTCTCATTGCTTACATAAAACATAGCTTACTAGATATATTCCTTGAATAAATTTTTTTTAAACACTATAAATGATTGAATAAACATCTTTTTCTACAAATCATTTATTAGTACCTAGGTAATCACTACTATCCAGTTTATATTATCTATATCGATCATCTATTCTTATAACATAATTATTTATTTACAATACCTAAATAATTTTTTACCCCCCATCCTAGATCTGTTAACTTGGCTATATCATCTTATTCTTTAATACATATTTACATTTATATTACATTTCTTTCCTTTTCATCCTCTATAGTAAAACAATTCCTCAAACAACATTTTTTGAATCCCTTCATTATTTTCCCCCCTCGACATTTCTTTTTATAATTCCAATAATTTCCACATTTATAGAATTATTCCATTTATAATACATTGGGGATTCACATATTCTGGTCCATTGTGATTACTAAACTTTTCATTTTTCCTAAAAAAAATTCATACTCTATGACGATCTTCCCCACTTGAGAAACAAATTGTCATTCCATAGAGACGTCCTCTAAAGCGATTCTTAAAATATTCTTGGAATATTAGAAACTGAATCTTCTTTCCTCCATGTTTTCCATTACCCAATACCTCATCAAAAAATATCCTTCACTAACTTGGTTAGTCTGAGAGTTGGTTAAGGTTCATGATTTTAATCATGTTATATGATAACTAATCAAAAACACTAATCAGAGTAGAGAACCAAAAAATTATGAAAAAATACATATAGGATTTATAAATAATGACACCTTCAATTTAAACTAATACTATATAGGATTATCATATGAAATTCATAGTTATTAATTATTTAAATCTTCCTTGATGGTTCATATGGATTTTGGGAATTTCTAAAGCATATCCCCCATGAGTGTCAAACAAGGTTTGTAGTAAGGAAAGTTTTTCCCTCTCTAGTCCATCTCAATGTTCCCTTTTTGGAGTTTTTTCCCCTAAGTAACTCTATTCCACATCCACAAACACTTGTACTGTTTTGAAAAGGCTATAATTTTGGGTAAACCACATTTTATACCCTTTACCAAAATTCTATTACATTTTCCTACACCTTATATCATCCCTAGAATACTCAAGATAGATTTCCTCAAGGATCTCACTAATGTTTTGTAATCCTAACTTCCAATGGATAACTAAACCTTTATATGATAACAATTATAGTGACCCAGGATTATTAAACACAGATATTAAATATTTTTATACAAGTATTCAATAAATTACTCAAAATTTCTCCTGATGACTATTATTGTTCTATATTTTCGGATATTTGGTAGATAATATTCTAATTTAGGGAAATATCTTCAACATCTCCTATTAATATCTTCCCGTTTAGTACACTTCACAAATATACCCCTCATAAAAATATTCTTCAAAACCTGATGAAAATAAAAATAATAAAGGGTGAAGTTATAATTCCATTAATGAAAAAAGGGAGATATTTATGCATAAAATGAACAAAATGGTATTATATCATGAGAATTATAAGGCCCCAGCCGTAAACATCACTAAATCTTGAGTTACTTCAAGAATACATGTTGAGGATGTTTTCAGGTTTAGAGTTTTAGAGAATTAGATCATAAAACATTCATTAAATTCCACATTTAAACAAAGTGGTTACATAAAAGATAGTATTAATTATTTCTATCAATGGAAACATATTTAAAATAAAACAAGGATTCTATCTTGACACTTCCTTGACACTATCATCATATCATGTACCATTCCCTTGACCTGTGAAAAACATTTCAACAAAAACTTGGGATGAGCATAAAAATCTCAGTATGGGATATAAAAATATGGAAAGGAAACATGAGTACATATATACATAAGAATGAAATCATATTTTACCCATAAAACTTAAGTACTCTAACATACCTCATCAAATCATGAATAAATCATAGAAATCATAAGACATAAAGGTAACTTGAGGCATTCATAACATTCTTACATAGGTAGTAACCCTCTTGGTTACGTTTGGAATACCCATCACAGTATATTCCCTAAATCTCTTCGGAGAAACCTTAACGTTTAACCCCTTCACGTTACCCAATGCAATGGAGAGCTATATCGGGCTCACCCGCCCTTAGTTTATCACGGAACCACCCGTCTTCATAATATTTCCCAAGAACCATAACATAATCGTATCACATAAAACATGCATAAAGGAAACATAAAATTTCCATATTTCAATCACAATATATCAATACAACACATTTATATAATAAAAAAATTATGAAAACCAATTTCAATACCAAAATAAAAGAAAAGTAAAACATGGTAAAAAAAGTATGGCTTGTAGAGGAAGCCGAAACTCAAAAAATGGTCACAGCGGCGGAGAAGTCGTAGTCGCCGCATACGTACAACAAAAACAAAACATTCCCTTTTTCATTTAGTAAACGCTTCATATAAAAAGATTCCTTTTGAGTAAATGTAAAAGTCATAGGGTTTTATACACCGTATAAAATAAAGTTGTGTATAAAACATAATATGCCTCAATGAAAGGAGATTGAGACGATATCCCATATCTCAGGACCGAATTGACTCGATCTTTCTTTAACGTCTTGAATAATAAACATGAGTTAATTTGTAATTTCATAAGAACCTTTTTCAAGTTCATTATTCCTTTTATATCAATTATTACCATGTCATGAACACTATGTAATTATTTAAGTTAATAACAGTCGTTTTAATGATCATTGGTACTTGAGTCAAAAATATGCTCTATATAATTACAAGTTGTTCATGTATCCATTATATCCAGAGTTATACTCATGATTTATATATCATATATATCATATATATACATTATATACATGCATTTATAATATTACATAACATTTAGAGGTAAGAAATGAAATGCACCGTTTATGGAGACGGTAAGCCGTGCGTACGCATGAACACTACATCCATTTCTATTTCATATTTAATGGAATTAAAGCATAATGATACATAATAGTATTATAATTCCAGTATTGTTTCTTATATAATATCATTCAATCTATCCTTTATACATACCACATATGGTATTAACGAATCAAATCACTTTTACGGGGCGGTAGTCCGCACTTCCTAAAATGAAGATATCACGTTACCCATAATGGAAACCATAAAAGAATGCCATAAATGAAAAATACAGAAGATTAAGTAAAACATAAACATTTAATATAGCATATATAAATCTATTGACATCTTAATTTCCACCTTTTAAGGTGTTATATGAGTGTTGAACAATCGTCGTTTCGTGAGGCAGAAATTCGCCATCCACAGAAATAGTATGTTATTTAACCATTAGATGTAGGTGCGTGTAAATGTAGCTCGAATACTTCTTATAAAAACATCCTAGTATATTGAAGATACTAGTGTTGTTATAAAAGAAAGGAATAAAAAGAGTTTAGAGGGTTGTAGAAGAAAAATAAAACATAAGAGCACATGAGAAAACACTACCTTTAAAACAGGTAATTCTTTTTGATTTGAGCTCAAAGGCTTCCTTGGGATGACTTCATCCCAACATGAGGCTTCAAGGAGTAATAGAGGGATGTGGAGAGACAAAATGGATAGGGGTTGGCCGATCCAAAGGCTTGATAGGTGTTGGCAAGGTGGTAGAGGTTGAGGCCTTTTATAATTGGAGAGGAGGGGCATGCTTGGAAAGTTATAAAAGGTTACTTTATAATAAAATGATTTTCTGATTTAAAAGGTCCCAAGATTATATATTTATAGTATAAGGTGATAAGAGATCTAAAATTACCCATGCAATAGGTTTTAGACATGTGTAGGTCTTATATTTTACATTATCTTTTCATTTTGGTTAAATCGTTAAATAATGATGTAATCACTGCATCATCATGGTATCATAAATAATTTAAATTATTTAATGTATAAAAATTATAAAAAAAATATCATTATGTCGGAAATCTTTTTATATTTCTAATGAATATTTATAGTCAAAACTATGACTTGTATAACCCCATTTAAATATTGTTTTAGTAAAACAACTCATGTTTGTGACTTTTTTATTTTAACATTAAATAAAAAGATATTAATGTCATTTTCCTACCAAAGTGGCTCCATGGGGTCCCCAAGTTGACCCATGGATTTTATGGGTCGGCCATTACACATACAATAAGGTTAGTACATGTGTCAAGTTCATTTCATATTATTAAAACATAATTCTTACCTTAAATTACTCTAATTACCTCTAATCGCGATTGAAAACATAAAAGTTACTATTTACCAAAAAATTATTTTAATCCCATTGAACCACATTTTAATTCTTAATGACAACCATGTATATCAGATTTTTGAAATTCAAAACACATAGATGGTAAAATTTCATTTTAACGGAAAATCCGTTTTTATAAGTACCACTTAGTGGTTTCACTATTCATCAAAAAATGAAGTTTTTCAGAAAGATACCAAAACATCACCCTAATCTATATTTGATATTCCGAATTCAAAAATGATGTCTATTTTAAAAAATTAAAAACATATAAGTTACATTAATTAATTTAATAATTAATTCCCGATGTCATAGCAAATAGCGTGTTTTTATGAAATAATAAGTATCAAAAGATTGACACTAGTTTAATTCCAATTTCAAAGTGAAATTAATTCCAACAACCACTATTGGATTATATGGTAAAAATATTTTCTAATTGCACTTTAAAACTAATTCAAAATATAATGTAATCATATAAATAACTTAGATTAAAAAGTGGTTTTGAATTAAAATACAAGAATTTTCACTATTCATTTTAAAAAATGAACTTTATCGGAAAAATAACAAAAATTCACACAAAGAAAAATTTGATGTCCCGATTCTAAAGAAGATTTTTATTTGGTCCAATAGAATGTATAAGAGTGACCAAAACTATATTTATGGATGGTTCGCCATCAAAATGCGATAAGTCGATCTTTAGTGAATGTTAGAGTATATATGCCTAAAATTGAATTCATTTCGTATTTTAAGCCTTTATCCTTTATTGGTTAAATGTAAAAACATTAAACAAACATATATAATCATATTTTAGTTATTTTCATTCATTCTCACCAATACAATGGCTACGTGTTAACCACCATTCAAAATAATATTATTTTATTACTAGTGGGCAACGTAAGATTTCAAAGAAACTCTTTGTTGCGTATCGGGTACGCTATCAAACATAGAAACCCCTTTAAAGTAAAATTAATATTTAATTCGTAAATATTAATAAAAATGAAAATGCATTATTCTTTATTTACCTGGGATGTTACATCCTTCCCCCCTTTTGGGAATTGCGACCTCGCAATTTTATTCACTTATCAAAATAAGTGGGGGTATTTATCCCTCATAGCATTTTCAGATTTCCATGTTTCCTCTTCAACCATATGGTTTTTCCATAAAACGTTTACCTAGTGAATCACCTTATTCCGCAACACTTTCTCTCCACGGTCAAGAATCTGAACCGGTTGTTCTTCATAAGAGAGATTCTCTTCCAACTGAACTACCTCTGGGCTCAAAACATGAGATGGATCTGGAATGTACTTTCTCAACATCGAAATATGAAAAACATTCTGTACCTGAGATAAACTCGGAGGTAAAGCCACTCGGTAAGTAACTGATCAAACTCTCTCCGGAATTTCATATGGTCCAATAAACCTTGGAATCAACTTTCCTTTCTTACCAAATCGCATCACACTTTTTCATGGTGAAACTTTGACAAAAACATGATCACCTACCTCGAAAGATAGACCCTTCCTTCGGTTATCCGCATAACTCTTCTGCCTGCTTTGAGCTGTTCTCATGTGTTTCTAAATCAACTGAACTTTTTCTACCATCTCTTCTACCAATTCTGGTCCCATAAGCTTCCTTTCACCCACTTCATACCAGAAAGCTGGAGTTCAACACTGCTTCCCATATAATGCCTCAAATGGTGCCATCTGTATACTGGAATGAAAACTGTTATTATAAGAAAACTCAACCTAAGAAAGTTGTTTGTCCCAAATTCCCTGATAATCCATCGAAGAAGCATGTAGAATATCCTCTAAGGTCTGAATTGTTCGTTCTGACTTCCCATCTTATTGAGGATGAAAAGCTGTAATAAAATTTAATTCAGTACCCAATGTCTTCTGAAGGCCTTTCCAAAAGATAGAAGTGAACCTGGGATCACGATCAGATATAATGGAGATAGGAATTCCATGTAACCTGACTATCTCTTTAAGATAAAAACGGGAAAGTTGATCTAGGGAAAAATTATATTGTATGGAATGGAAATGAGTATATTTAGTCAAGCGATCAACAATAACCCAGATTGCATTATTACCTCGAGGTGTCTTTGGAAATCCCACAACGAAGTCCATGGATATATTCTCCCATTTCCACTCTGGAACTGGTAAAGGATGAAGCATCCATTTCAGTAACGGCCTCACTGCTTTAACCTATTGAGAAGTCAAACACTTCATAGTAAAATCAGCAATATCCCTTTTCATTCTGTCCCACCAGTAATACTTCCGAAGATCCCTATACATCTTAGTACTGCCATGATGAACTAAAAACGGAGAACTATGAGCTTCACATAACAAATCTCTCTCCAACTGTGAATCACACGGCACACACAATCTCTTCCCAAATCTCAAAACAAAATCATTATCAATATTGAATTCAGGCAACTTACCCCTCTGAACCAGCTCTACCATTTTATGCAACTCGTTGTCTTGCTTCTGTGCTTGCTTAATTCTGTCTGATAGAGAAGATTTCACTGATACCTGAAACAAAATAGAATGACATCCTGCACCAACAACTTCTATGCCAAATTCCATCAAATACTTAATCGAAGGATCACGTTCAAAATGCATCATTTCTAATGAAGCATTACTTTTTCGACTCAGAGCGTCATCCACTTTATTAGCTTTACCCGAATGGTAATGAATTGTACAATCATAATCCTTGATTAATTCTAGCCATCTCCTCTGTCTCGTGTTCAATTATTTCTGGGTGGATATATTCTTTAAACATTTGTGATCGGTATATATTTCACACTTTACTCCATACAAATGATGCCTCCAAATTTTTAAAGCAAAAAACAAGAGTAGCTAATTCCAAATCATGTGTAGGGTAATTTACCTCATGTGTTTTCAACTGTCGTGAAGAATAAGAAATTACCTGATCATTCTGCATTAAGACGCAACCAAGTCCTTTCAATGAAGCATCACTGTAGATAAAAAACTCCCCATTCATGGAAGGTAGTGCCAAAACTGGAGCATTCACCAATCTTCTTTTCATTTCCTGAAAACAATCATCACATTCTTTTGTCTAGATAAACTAAACACCCTTTGGAGTTAGCCTAGTCATTGGACTAGATAACCGTGAAAAATTTCTAACAAACCTTCAGTAATAGCCTTCCAAACCAAGAAAACTACGAATCTTTGTTACATTTGTGGGTCTTGGCTATTCTTCCAAAACCTTTGTTTTTGCAGGATCAATAGTTATCCCATCTTTAGAAACAACATGACTAAGGAAAGAAATTTGTTGCAATCAAAACACACACTTTCTGAATTTCCCATACAATTTATTTTAATTTAAGGTTTTCAAAATAACCCTTAAATGTCCTTCATGCTCCTCTTTAATTTTAGAAAACACCAAAATATCATCAATGAAAACAACCACAAACTTATCCAAGAACTCATGGAAAATTCTATTCATTATATCCATGAATACAGCAGGTGAATTGGTAAGCCCAAAAGGCATTACTAAAAATTCAAAATGGCCATATCTTGTATGAAACACGGTCTTCGGAATATCTACTTCCTTTACCTTCAACTGATGGTACCCCGATCATAGGTCAATCGTTGAAAAATACTAAGCTCCCTGGAGCTGATCAAAAAAATCATCGATATGAGGAAAAGGATATTTTTTCTTAACAGTGATGTTATTCAAGGCTCTATAATCAATGCAAAGTCTCATAGAACCATCTTTCTTTTTAACAAATTAAACAGGAGCACCCCATGGAGATGTTCTAGGTCGAATGAAACCTTTCTCTAATAAATCATGCAATTTCTCCTTGAACTCTAAAAGTTCAATTTGAGCCATTCAAAAAAGGGGTTTTGAAATTGGCTTAGCATCAGGAACTAAGTCTATAGTAAACTCAACTTCCTGATCTGGTATTATTCCAGGATACTCATCAGAAAAAACATCAGGATACTCATTTACCACTGGCACATCATTAATCTGAACAGTTCCCTTGTTTTCAACAATATGTGCAAGGTAACATTCATTTCCATCAATTACATGTTTCTCGGCCTCTTGATATGTTATCAACAGTAAGGGTTCATTCTTGTACAAAAACTGAAAGTCTTTCTGAAAATAAACTTCTTTATCTCTACAGTCAATCATAGCATGGTAAATAAAGAGCCAATCCATACCCAGGATAACATCAAACTCTACTAGAGGTAAAACAATAAGGTTTTCAAGTAGGTTCTTTCCACATATAAGGATTGGAAGATTCTTATAAATTCTTTTTACCTCAACATTTCCCCCATGTGTTTTTACCAAAAGTTCTGGTGTCATTTCTTGAGATGGTATTCCTATTTTACTAGAAATGTTTTCAGAGATGAAAGATTGTGTAGACCGCGAATCAAACAACACACTGGAATAATCTGAAAAAACAGAAAAAGTACCAGATACAACTTCATTTGATGGCCTGACATCTGCTGAAGTAGTTGCAAAGGATTTAACCACCCCTTTCTGCTTATAGTCTAACTGCTTCCCATCACTCGAGCTCTTTGTCGGACACTCGTTTGCATAGTGACCCATCTCATTGCATTTAAAACATTTCACTAACTGTAAATCAAATTTGGTCTTACCATCACCCTGATCTTTTTCAGTGCAATCACGAGCCTTATGTCCCATCATACCGCATCGATAGCACTTTCCAAAATTCAGAAGACATTCCCCAGCATGCCTTTTACCACATTTACCACAAACTGGAAACTTAGTTTTCTTACCGTCTGACCTTTTTGAAGAATTATTTCCTTTCTCATGCCACCTCGGTCTCTTCCTCTTTTGGTTGTTATAGAACACTTGATCATCGGAAAACTCCATTTCCACCTTCTCAGCACATAGAACAAGCTTTTCAAAACTTTTGAACTCACGAGAAGCCAATTCCCTTCGATGTTTTGGATTTAATCCTGAGTAAAAACGATTGATTTTACTATCAAGGTATCAGATAAAATTTGGAGCATACCTTTCCAATCGAGTGAACCTCTCTTCATAGGTAGCCACTGAGTCATCCTCTTACCTCAATTCCAAGAATTGTTTTTCCATCCTAAGTTGAACAGCCTTAGGAAAATACTTCTCAAGAAACATACCTTTGAATTCATACCAGTCGAGGGCATCAATCTCATCAGTGTCCCTGATATTTTTAACCATTGACCACAACTGATCTACTTCACCCTCTAAACGGTAAATAACAAGACTAACCTTTTGATTGTATGAATACCCCATGACATTGAAAATTTTCTCCAGTGCTTTAATCCACTCTTTAGCTTGCACAGGGTCAGATGATCCTCTGAATGATGGGGGGTGTTGCCTCATGAAATGTTCCACCACTGACATGTTCCTCTGCGGTTGATCTGGCTGATCTCGTGCATGGATACCACCACCATTTATCGCTTGAGTCAACTGCGCCATTAATGCAACAAACTATTCAGTTCCAATTCTGACCATCTCAGGATGCTGATTTGGAAGGTTATTTCCTTCTATATTCCTTCCTAGCACTACTTCCCTTTTTACTCTATGGAAAACCATTTTGAACAAACATGTCATAGATGAAGCAACATGGTAATCTTCAAATGCTATATCATTTCAATTTGACCATAAAAAAATATTTTTGGATAATCATTTAATATAATTATAACTCCTAAAGTTATCTAAACCGACCTCTCATACCAACTATAAGGCCCCATCCTTAAACATCACTTAATCTTGAGTTACTTCAAGAATACACATTGAGGATCTTTTCAGGATTATAGTTTTAGAGAATTAGATCGTAAAACATGCATTACATTCTAAATTTAAACAAATTGGTTACATAAAATATAGTATTCATTTTTCCCATCTACGGAAACATATTTAAAATAAAACATGGATTCTATCTTGACACTTCATTGACACTATCATCATATCATGTACCTTTCCCTTGACCTATGAAAAACTTTTCAAAAAAACATGGGATGAGCATCAAAAGCTCAGTATGGGATATATAAATATGGAAAGGAAACATGAGTACATATATACATATTAATGAAATCATAATTTATCCATATAACATAATCACTTAAACATACCTAATCAAATCATGAATAAATCATAGAAATCATAAGACATAAAGGTAACATGAGGCATTCATAACATTTTTACGTAGGGATTAACCCTATTGGTTACATTGGGAATACCCATCACAGTATATTCCCTAAATCTCTTCAGAGAACCCTTAACATTCAACCCCATCGCATTACCCAATACATTGGAGAGCTATATCGGGCTCACCCACCCTTAGTTTAACACGAACCCACCTGTTTTCATAATAATTCCCAAGAACCATAACATAATCGTATCACATAAAACGTGCATAAAGGAAACATAACCTTTCCACATTTCAATAACAAGATATCAATACAACACATTGATATAATAAAAACATTGTGAAAACAATTTTCAATACCAAAATAAAAGAAAAGTAAAACATGGTAAAAAAATTATTGCTTGTAGAGGAAGCCGAAACTCAAATAATGGTCACGGCGGTGGAGAAGTCGTTGTCGCCGCATACGTATGACAAAAACAAAACATTCCATTTTGTTGTTTAGTAAATGCTTCGTATAAAAAGATTCATTTTGAGTAAACGTAAAATTAAAATGGGTTTATACACCGTATAAAATAATGTTGTGTATAAAACATAATATGCCTCAATGAAAGGAGATTGAGACGAAGTCCCATACCTCAGGTTCGACATGACTCGATAATTCTTTAACGTCCTGAATAATAAACTTGAGTTAATTTCTACTTGCTTAAGAACCTTTTTCAAGTTCACTATTCCTTTTATATCACTTATTACCATGTCATGAACACTATGTAACTATTTAAGTTAATAACGGTCGTTTTAACAATCATTGGTACTTGAGTAAAAAATATTCTCTTTATAATTACAAGTTGTTCATGTATCCATTATATATAGAGTTATACTAATGATTTATATATCATATATATCATATAAATCCAGTATATACATGCATTTATAATATTACATATCATTTAGAGGTAAGAAATGAAATGCACCGTTCATGGAGACCGTAAGTCGTACGTACGCATGAAAGCTACTTCCATTCCGATTTCATATTTAATGGAATTAAAACATAATGATACATAATAGTATTATAATTCCTGTATTTTATCATATATAATATCATTCAATCTATCCTTTATACGTACCACATATAGTATTAACGAATCAAATCACTTTGAGGGGGCGGTAGTCCGCACTTCCTAAAATGAATATATCGCGTTTACCCATAATGGAAACCATAAAGGAATTACATAAATGAAAAATACATAATCATAAGTAAAACATAAACATATTATATATCATATATAAATATAGTGACATCTTAATGGCCACCATTGAAGGTGTTATATGAATGTTGAACAATCATCGTTTCGTGAGGTAGAAATTCGCCATACACAGAAACAGTATATTCTTTAACCATTAGTTATAGGTGTGTGTAAGTTTAGCTCGAATCCTTCTTATAAAAACATCCTAGTATATTGAAAATACTGGTGTTGTTACAAAATAAAGGAATAAAAAGAGTTTAGAGGGTTGGAGAAGCAAAATAAAACATAAGAGAACAAAAGAAAACACTACCTTTAAAACTGTTAACCCTTTTTGATTTGAGCTCAAAGGCTTCCTTGGGAAGACTTCTGCCCCAAGTGAGTCTTCAAGGAGTAAGAGAGGGATGTGGAGAGATAAAATGGATCGGGGTTGGCCAAGCCAAAGGCTTGAGAGGTGTGGTTTCGGTGGTAGAGGTGGGGCCTTTTATAAGTGGAGAGGAGGGGCACTCTTGGAAAGTTATAAAAGGTTACTTTATTATAAAATTCGTTTCAGATTTAAAAAGTCCCAAAATTATATATTTCTAGGATACGGTGATAAGAGTTCTAAATCCACCCATCCAATAGGGTTTTGACATGTGAAGGTCTTAGATTTTACATTATCTTTTCATTTTTTTAAATCATTAAATAATGAGGTAATCGATGCATCATCATGGTATCATAAATAATTTAATTTATTTAATGTCTAAAAATTATAAAGAAAATATCAAGATGTAGGAAATATTTTTAGCTTTCTAATGAATATTTATAGTTAAAATATGACTTGTATAACCCCATTTAAAAATTGTTTTAGTAAAACAACTCATGTTTGTGACATTTTTATTTTAACATTAAAGAAAAAGATATTAATGTCATTTTCCTACCAAAGTGGCTCCATGGGGTCCCCAAGTTGTCCCATGGATTTTATTGGTCGTCCATGACACATCCAATAAGGGTAGGACAAGTTTCAAGTTCATTTCATATTATTAAAACAATATTCTTACCTTAAGTTACACTAATTACCTCTAATCGCGATTAAAAACTTAAAAGTTACTATTCACCAAAAAATTATTTTAATCCCACTGAACCACATTTTACTTCTTAATGAAAATCATGTATGTCGGATTTTTGAAATTCAAAAAACAGAGGTGGTAAAATTTCATTTAAATGGAAAATCAGTTTTTATAAGTACCACTTAGTGGTTTGACTATTCATCCAAGTTTGATGTTTTTCAGAAAAATACCAAAAAATCACCCTAAGATATATTTGATATTACGAATTCAAAAATGATGTCTATTTTACAAAATTCAAAACATATAAGTTACATTTATTAATTTAATAATTAATTCCCACTGTCAGAGCAAATAGTGTGTTTTTATGAAACAATAAGTATCAAAAGATTGACACTACTTTAAGTCCAATTTCGAAGTGAAATTAATTCCAACGAACACTATTGGATTAAATGGTAAAAATATATTCTAATTGAACATTAAAACCAATTCAAAATATAATCTAATCATACAAATAAATTAGATTAAAAAGAGATTTTGAATTAAAATACAACATTTTTCACTATTCATTTAAAAAATGAACTTTAACGGAAAAATACCAAAAATTCACACAAAGTAAAATTTGATGTCCCGATTCAAAAGAAGACTTTTATTTAGTCCAATACAATGTATAAGAGTGAACAAAACTATATTTATGTACATCTCTCCATCAAAAGGAAATAAGTCGATCTTTAGTGAATGTTAGAGTATATATGCCTAAAATTGAATTCTTTTCATATTTTAATCCTTTATCATTTATTGGATAAATGTAAAAACATATAAAAAACAAAAATAATCATATTTTAGTTATTTCCACTCATTACCGCCAATACAATGGCTACATGTTAACCACCATTTAAAATAATACTATTTTATTACTAGTGTGCAACGTAAGATTTCAAAGAAACACTTTGTTGTGTATCGGGTACGCTATCGAACATAGCAACCCCTTTAAAGTAAAATTAATATTTAATCCGTAAATACTAATAAAAATGAAAATGCTTTATTCTTTATTTACCTAGGATGTTACAAGAATAACATTATAAAATTATACCTTGTATATAAATGATTATAATATTCAGTCATGGAATGAATATTGGATGTTTATAAGAAATTAATCACATGGGATTAAAATAACATAAGTCCTAAGATCAAAAATGAAACATCCTGAGATTTTTTTTAAAAAAATACGATTTTCTATTTTGTACACGATACACAACACCAAGAATAAATGAGAAAAGAAATACAATTATTTAAATTTGAACCTTATAACTTAGCTATTAAATTGTAAGGAAACTGTATTAACCACATTATGAAATGTTTACTGTTATTACTAAATTAAAATGTATTAATTAAATTTCTTTAAAATAAGTAATATATTTTTAGAAAATTCATTTTATTCTTCAAAAATATGTTTTCTTAAAAAATAATTTTTATTGCTTTTTATGGGTGATTATTATAGATAATTTCTTTTGATTATAGAAAATTTATTTGAAATTTTTAATTTCAATTTAAAATTCATCATGTAAAAATAATCTTTAGAATAAATTTTGAGAATTTTATGAAAATATTATTTTTCATGGAATTTTGAAAAATACATATTTTTATTGAAATCTGTATTTTGTTTAGAAGTATTTACAAGATATAATTAGGTTTCAGATTAATTTTAAATTTTTATTATATAATTTTTATTTGAAATAATATAATTTGTGGGTTTTAAATGGAATTTATAATTGAATTTAGTATAAACAGATTTTATATTGGAAAAGGATTTTTTATGGAAAAAAATTGTTTTCGTTGTTTTTTTCGTGTTTGATTTTAATTTAAAATTCTCAACATCTAGGATTTGAATTTTAAAAATAGTTAATATTTTTGAAAATTGGTGGTTCAAAATTAGTAAATTGGTCCCTTTTATTTTTGAATATTATGAACAGTAAACATAGTAATTTTTTTACCAATGATAAAGGGTAAATTGTTTAATTATGTTAAAAAATGATAAAATTATTAAAAGACCAATCCAATTTCCAAAATAATATTACATTATAATATCTCAACAATAATTATCTAACCATAGAATTTATGACCTTTTGAGGCCACATGAATGAGATTATGACCTTTATGTTATTTAATTTAATGTTATTTCAAATGTTTCAATTTCTAGTTTATTATAACTGTAATATTTATATTGTGGTGTTATCTAGATGTTATTTCATACTATAAATAGTTTTTTAATAAATAATAGAATTATATTTATCTTTATAATTAATTTTAATTTTTATTGTGGAAATAATTACCTTATATTCTTTCACAATGATGAAGAAAAAAAATTTAATTAATTAAACAATTAAATAAATGATATCAAATACATTAAAATAAATACAATTTGAGGAAATTAATGTAATCAAGGAATTATATAGATATCATTGAAATATTATTCATATAATAAAAATTTTGTTTTGAATTATAAGTGTTATTTTGATCTTATTAATTTCCACGAAATTAATATTTCATAAAATTAGCATTGGGGATATTTAATAGAAAAAAAATTATTAAATGACATAAAATTCATAAAAAAAACATCATATATGTGATTTTATTAATGTTTAAAATATCAATAATGTCCCATTTATGTGTCATTTATCATTTAATACTTACTCTATTTACCATCAAGTAGTACAAATCCAAGTTTTCACTATAAGAATTAAGGGGTTAAAACCAAAATATATGGGAATAAATATAGTAAAAACATGTCTAATTTTATTGGACGAGGTTATTCATACCCATACACATATTATATTCAAAATAGAACACTTTTTTTATATTTTTTATTGAAAATTAGTATATATTAATTTAGTAATTTAAGAAATTCCATGTCTGCTCCTCCCCCCTCTTACAAAAGGAAACATCTACTTCCCATTTGTTCAAACATCAAAACCCATTTTATTATTCCATTTTTGAATCCAATAACTTAATAGAATCCCTTATATCATTTTATTGTCTTTTTTATGCATAAAAATAATCTTATAGGTCATAATGTGTAATAAAAATTAGGTTTTATAAATAATAGTATGATAAAGAAAATACGAGATGGGTTAGACACAAAATATTTGACTTTTTTTACAATATATATATTAATGTTTTCCCTTAAAAAACATTTTATTCTATTTTCCTTTTTTTAAATGTATTCAACATTTTTTACAATTGTCCAATGATTTTTTAAATTTATTTTTACTATGTTTGACTTTTTTACAAAATGGTTTTAAGGGTATATTTTCTCTATTTATAAACGAGGTAAATTTTGAATTTTATGGAAAAAACATTCTGAAGGAATTTTTTAACATTTATGATATTAGATGATATTCCCACCTTTATGACCCTTCAATAGATTTATGTTTCCCTTATATATTTTCATGGATATGTTCAAATATAATGATTTTTTTAAAATGCACTTAGGTTTTAGATTTTATGATAATTTTTAAAAGAAAAAGTTATTTTTTATCCCAATGTTATTCATTTGGGTATAAATGTGTTTTCAAAAAGGGGTTTATAATAAAAATCTTCAATCATGAAAATATTTCATTTATGATATAGTACATAATCATTTTATAAAAATTAATTGGGTCTGATAAAGCTTATAAGATGGGTTGAGACCCATTATAGCTCATTATAAATAGGTCATGTTGATATGGATTATATAAGAGGTGAGTCCCATTATTTATCTCCAATGCATTGGGTTATGATTATGTTCCCCAAAAATAATTCTGGATATCAGCCGTAGAGTTATTTCCATTTCAAGAGTCTTGAAATCATTTTTGGAAAAGGAAGATATAATTTGAAAAAAATGGTTTTTACATTCATTCTATGGGTTTTTGTAATGAATTTATTTTTAAAAATATAAAACTATTCTCGATAGCGAATGCAATACGCTACACTGAACCCAAACAAACAATGATTATTTAAATGTCACCATTTTTAAACTTCCATTAAATATCATATATGAACAGTATTGAATAAAATATTATATTTATATATAATTCTTAATCAATACAAATATTTTTATAAATTCTTAGTAAATAATCACTCAACCTTTAGAAATGTCATGTTATTTTTAAAAATATGTTTTCAACAAAAATGTTTTTCATTTTTTTTGAAAAAAATCATTATAATTATTTTCTAGACCATTTAAAAAAATTATATGATAAAATGTACTAATTTTTTTAAATAAAAATATCAAAATTAAATTATTGTGAAACTTTTTTGATTTTTTAGAATATCTATATTTTTCAGTGAACTCTCAAAAATATCATTTTTAGGTAAAATTATCATTTTTTTGAAAAAATCTATAATATAAAATTCCCAATATCATTTTGATTTAATTAAAAGGTTAAATAAAAATTATATAGTAATATATAATTCTATTAATTGCATTTAAATCATCATTATACTGGTTTTCTGTATATGTTTATTTTAATTATTAAAACACGTTTTTTCTAAAAACAGTTTTAAAATGCATAATATTTATCTATTATAAATTATTAAAAAAACCCCTAATAATGAATTGTTTAATTTTAATTTTTAGATTATATATCTATTTTTAAAATTTTAAATTCATATAATGAATATTACTAGATATAAAGTTATAGTAAAATAATTTTTTCTTTGAAAATTGAATTTTCAGAAAAATGTTTTCCATCGTGCTTGTGGTTTTTATTTTCAATTAAAATCATCCACCTCTGTGAATTAATTTTGATAAAATGGATTAATCATTTTTAATAATCATAATAAATATTAGGTAATAGGTTCACCTTAATTTTTGAACAATATGAATAGTAACTGTAGAAAATATTTACTATCACGATAAAAAATAAAAATAGGTTAATTAAGGATAAAAAAAATTTAACAAGGTCTAGAACTAAAATTAAACCAATTATTATAAATGTATATATATTATTTAATATAATAAATATTATATTTTTTGTTACTTTTTAAATGAATAAATAATTATTTTGATAAAAATTATATTTTCAATACGTTAAAAGATAAATTATATTTTTTCCAATATATAGATTTAATGAAGAAATATTTTTTATTATATAAATAATTTTCTAAATAAATGATATTTTAATAAAATTTCATTATTAAATATTATTTATTAAATATAAATGACAATATACTTTTAATTAATGAAATTTTAATTTTTAAAAGGGTTTGAAAACTATTATTATCAAAAAAACCCGTATTTCTCAATGAATGTCAACTATTTTTAAAAGTGAAAATTCACATATTTAAAAATTTAAATTTATGAAATAAATATTTTTTTGGAATTATAACATCAAAATTATCCAACAGGGAACTTTTCAAAATGTTTTTAGACAGTCATTTTTTCGTGTAAAACTTATATATAGTATAAATATATTGTGTATATTTTGACATCATAATGATGTAAATGTGATATAATGTGTTCTATTATGGGTATCCAAAAAAAACATATATTTTTTCTTTAATATAATTTGATTTTGTGTTTGTTTAAAATAATTAAAATGCTTTTATGAATCCTCTAAAATCAAAATAATATTTTAAAGTTTTAAAATCAACAATTTATAATCATGAAACACCTCCACATCATAATGGATAATATTTTAAAATTATCTTCCCATGGCCGTATAAAATAATTAAAACATACACTCTTTTATAGAAAACATGGCAACAATAATTGAATGGGATTTTTTGTTAATTTATTATATAGAGTCGAAAACCTATGATTATAAAATATTAAAGAACTGCCCTATCTTTTCCTAAATAAACACATCCATTATCCCCATAATAATCAATAAAAAACCATGGATCACATCCTCAATCTTCCATACCCTTTCTATAATCCTATCTATGGGCCCCAAAGCTCTTAATAAACTCATCCCAAGCATTTAGAACCACCCCCTCAATTTGAGGTATTTCCCTCTCCTCATTTCCATTCAAGAACCATCATTATAATTATCCTTTTGAATATCAAGTAAAATTTTATTCATTTCATTAAATGATCATATAATATCCAATTTAATCTCTTATAATTTCATACCATTTATCACTTATAATTATAGAATTAACCTAAGTCATTTATATGAAGAAATTTTGTACAGGGTCTCTCTCTCTTCTTTATATTCATGCACCAATTTTTTGTTGTGCCTCTTCGTTTCCATTTTTTTCATTCTTGGGTACATTTTTATAAATCCATATTAATTACCTTTTTAATAAAATGTTACGAAAACCCATTTCACTCTCATTAAGTTATACCATGAACCATTATTTAACACCCGTTACAATACGAAATTTTTTTAATAGGCAGATCCCTTCCCTTTTCAATTTAATCGTTTTCTTAATTTTATGACTTTTATTTCAAAATTATAATATTGCGATATTATTTTCCAAATCCATCATACTTTCCATTTTATTTTAAAATAAATAGATACCCATTTCTCTCTCATTAAACCATTTTTATGAATCTTTGAGTACTTTCATTGTGCTATGGAAATTTTAGAGTGATTTTCCATGCCATACAATTTTGAAGTGAATAAAAACACCCATTTTTAATCTTTGGTGTTCAGCTATACGGCCATATAAGTCTATGATTGGGGAATTCCATGTATTCATTCTACACTCCATGATCATTTAATAAATGTTATGACAAATGATTCTATGTTTTAAAAATCTACGTGGCACACATATTAATGTGAATTACATGGAAGTGGTGGGTGTGCTCGTAATTATATAGCACTTTAATTCATAGGTTAATAATTCAGCCTCATGATACTTCATGTAAGGGATTATGTAGTGAACCGAATCCACCATAAGAATAGGTGCACAACATTATTCCTTATTGCACACCTGGTAGGACACTACCCGGTGATATGCTTTGGATAATTAACTATCACATTATAAACCATTATTAATGGAAAAAATACCCATAAGATTTTATCATAGAAATTTATCATGTATAATATATATTTAAACCTAAAAATTAATAACTAAAGGAATAAATTTCATTTTTATATTATCCTTGTAAGGTCTTTGGATTCCTATTTACTTGTTTAATGGTTAAAAAATATTCATCCCTATTTTTCCCTATATTCAAGCCAATGGCTATAAATAAAAAGAACCGAGTCAACTACCAATGTGATTGGAAATGTGATGACCCCACAAATAACATGCCTAAAATAATGGAAGGTGAAGTTATAAATATTGTGATAATTCTAAACCTTCTATCAAATATCACAATAAATAATTGGAACATAGTTGAATCTCTGAAGACGTCAGAGAACATGTGTACGAAGTCTCAAGGAAGTTAAAAAAATAAAGAATATAATTTAATGAAAATGAAATTTCATGCACCTCAAAAATATTTGATGGGGATCCAAGGGAAAGGCCAAAATGAACTATAAGTTGTTTTAATTGTGTAAAAATATGGAATAATGTAGCTATTATCAATAAAAATTATGATTTTTATATAAGAGAATATATTACATCTTACAAAAACCCTTTGTTGTTAAATGTTGTATTAGTGGAGAATATGGGATTTATATGAGTCAATTCCCTATTCTATGTGTTAAATCATTAACTAATAAAGGAATGATGTTGCTGAAATCATTGAAGTGTAAGGATTAATATTTTTATTTATTGGTATTCTAGTTTTATTTAAGAAAAGTATTATATCATTGTCAGAAGGGATATAAGAATCTTGAACCTTCTGGAGATTTTTCTATTGTATTTTTTCATTATATATTTAAACAATATGTTTAATGGTACCAAAAACCTATCATGTTATTTATATATTTGGTTATCGATAACCCTTAATATTTTTTCAATTTTGGTATAAACTTAAAGAGTCTTGGGTTGATATGTATAATTAAAATATTATTATTTAAATAATCGATACAAATATTTATGATTTAAGGGTTATATGTTTAGTATGATTCAATATATTTTTGTTAACATATTTCAGGATCAAATATTCATGATTTTTTATGTTATTAATAATATTTTAGGAGTTTTTTTGTGGGGGTTAGGGTATATTTACCCTTTATAATTATTTTATATGAATGCAATAATGTTTTTAGAGGTGTAATATGAAGGATAGGGGATATCCCTTTATGTAAAAACCTTTTTTAATTTTAGGGTTATTAGTTTAATGTACAGGTATTTATTTAAGTAATTTTCATTGTTAAATATTTGGAATTATTTTTCGAATTCAAGAGATTAATGTATTAAATAGACCCATTATATTTAATAAATTAAATTGTTTCAATTAATTTTAATTCTTATCAAATTATTTTTATCAATAATTAACCAATTTTACATTTACCTTGATAAGAAAAATTTCCATGGTTTATATTTATATGAACCTAAAAGAAATAGTGGAATATTTACCAATAATAAACCTCCTGATACTATATATGGAATCCATTTTTCAAGATTAAACTTCACAAAGCAGTTGAAATTAATTTATGATAAAATAAAATCTAAAAAACAGTTTCCAAAAATGTCTTCTTATGTATAAAACTTTTTTCATAAAAAATCAATAATTAAAAAAATTACATTGAAATTAATTGCGTTATTAATAATATAATAGAACAAATTTAACTTTTAAACCAATTTAAAACAAATTTTATCATTTAAAATTTCGTGAAAAAAATATAGTTTTCAAGAAAATTATTATTTTTCACCATTCATTAGGAAATCAATATTTTCATAAAAATCACCAAGGTTAACCATAATATAATTTTTATATGATGATTTTAGAAATTAAATAATTCTTATTATATAAAATTTCAAAAATATAAAAAAAATTATTAAAATTTTCACTCAATAAAAACCATTTAATGAAAATGTATTTTGAAGAATAAATTTACTACCAAAAATTTACTTCTTATTTCTTAAAGATTTTTAGTACAATTTAATTGATTATAAAATTTATATATATTCCATATTTTGGTTACTTATATTAATTCCATCCAATTCAATGAAATTCTTATAATGGTTATAAAATAAAAATATTTCGTTATTTTTTATTCTTAGTGTTACGTATTGTATACACTATCAAGCATTATTTTCTAGTAAAATATCATGATGCAATATTCTCTGGAAATCAGTAATATATTTCATCATGAAAATTTTGAACATGTGATTATTAATAAAGGGTTTGATATTTTAAAATTAAATTTTTTGAAAACGTGCATCTTAAAAAGGGTTAGTGAAACAACCTCTTGAAAATAGGGAAAGAAAATTTGAACGTCATCTGGAAAAAAACATAACTAGGTTACTAAATAGAAGAACTATAGTGGGAAATTAAAATAAAGAAACATAGAAAAATTATCATCCAAAAAAATTTGTATTGTGATAGATATAATTAATCACAATAAAATGAATGATATGATAATTATAAAGACCACAAAACCGTTAACCTAAGAGGTGTAGAAATGGTCACCCTTTTATTTGAAATAAAGGTAATAATATGAAAATTTTGTTTCAAGATCATTTTCCAAGAGTTGAGAATTTATTTTACCATATAGAATAATAACATAAAGAAATATACTTGCATTAAAAATATAATTTCATAATTCAAACAATTTTCACCATAATCTAATTTTTTCTTCAAATGGTGAGTAGGTGAGATGAATTTTTCATATCTAAACCTGTAAAATAAAATCCTAAAAAATCAAATGATTTCAAAAAGAGTAGTCAGTATATTCCACTTCTATTTAGACATTATACTAAAACAAAATGGATAGCACAAGGTATGATAATTCAAAAAATTATTAAACCATTATTTTAATCCTCAAATAAAAAAATGAACATAAATCATTCAGTAAATAAACTTACATCCCAAATAACTACACCATTAAAGAGATAGTATATTATACCCTTTACCTTACATATCAAAAAAAATTAATTTCATTCTTCTCAAATAATAATTATTGTTAAATCAAATGTTAAACCTATGTTACTTATTTTGATAAACCCAATGAAACATCTCCCAAAATATCATTAATCCCATGACAATCCACTATAATATTATAATTGATCATAACCAAAATATCATGAATCTAGTTTGCAAACTAACCTGTAAGATAATCCTTAACTTGACTATAAATATCCTGAAAATATCGCACAATGGAAAATTTATTTTTCAACCATTAGATTTATCTATATAGAAGTCTCTAATAAACCATAATAAAATCATATACTAACACAATGGGGTATTTAAACATCAATAGAGTGTTTTCCAAAAACCTAGTAAATGTTTCAAATTACCCCAAAATCACGCCTCTAAAAACTCTAAATGGGTGTATATTCTTTGGAACTTATCATCATCCTTAAACATAAAAAACATTAAGGTATCTATAACTCTTAAATTAACCTCACATGAAAACATATATACATCCAAAAAGAGACACAATCCCCATTCCTCAAATAAAATTAAACAATATTAACAATATTCCCTAAATCAAATAATTTTAATAAAATTCATCAAATAAGATCTAAATCACATTTACACCAAATAAAGAACCAATTTCAAGGTCTCAAATACTATCCCATTTACATCATCAAATTCAATAACCACTTATTCCCAATTAAACATTATCACCTTACCAATTAAACAATTTTATTTTTTTTTAGTACAATTGAAAATATTTTTTCAATTCCATAAATAAAATATATTTTGGAACATTCCTTATATTTTTCATTATTCCAATATCCATAATATCAATAGTATAATAGTTATAAAATATAATTCTTGTTAACACTTTCATCCTTTCAACCCAATTATTAGAATAGAATAAGACTTTATTTTGTCATGAATTTTACTCAATTACTTGGATATTTACTTAGATAATTCCTATATTCCCCACACATAATACATTGAACTATAAATGGTAACATTGGATGATATTCAACTCCCTATATCAAACACTTCAATTTTTCCAGGGAAATTAATTGATCTATGTATTTTGTTTCCATTTAGAAAATATCTTCATGTTCCCCTTAAACATTCTCCTAAGTGAAAATTCCCACATTCATAACATATAAGAAACTGAATATTCTTTCTTCTATGGTCTTCAATAATCATCTGAATTATATTGTTAGTTGTACTAGTAAACTCATTTATATTTAGGATCTTAATCATATAATGTTTGAACCAATACCATTAGCATAGAAAAACAATGTCTGGTTTGTGTATATTGTCATCCTACACTAACTTGATTGATAAATTATCAAGAAAAGTAATTTTATAGAAAAAAAATGTGTTTCATCAGGGACAATCATCATAAATGCATGATGGAAAGACGGTATGTCATTGAAACTATGAGAAGCTTCAGAAATGGGTTAAATTCAATTGGATCTTGCAAAATAGAGGTCCTTCATGAGCTTGACTAAAGAGGTTCATAAAAAGGACATAGGGAGTATGGAATACTCATGATGATTTGTACCTATAAATAGGTAGCCACACCCACTTCATTTGACATGAAGAGAATTAGAGAAAGACATGAACCACATAGATTTCATAAAGGTTGGGTGCTTCAAAAATCCGGAATTCAATTTGATTTTGATAATCGTGGAAAGATTGGTTATGTAATAAAGGATTCTAATTATTTAGATTTATGGGAGTTTGACGAATAAAGGGAGTCAAGTGAAGACATAGTGTTCTGTGAAGGCTGTGAGTTTCATGAAGGCAGTGTGTTCCATGATGGCAGTGAACTTTTTTATGGTGGATTTTTTCATGATGGTTGTGAGCTTCACGAAGGTTTGGAGCTTCATGTAAGTGTATGGATTCACAATAGTTTCATTTTCATTCAAAATTAATTGGGGTTTTAAAAAAGGCTAGGAGATTAATTACTAGTAGGGTTAAACATATGGTTTCAGTTAACAGTGATTTCAATTGAATCAAATCAAGACTATGATGCACTAATATTATCGTGCTAATTTGGAAAAAGTAATTAAATTCTCAATATACAATATAGAATTAATTTTTTTAAACTAAGTAAGACTTCACCCAAGGAAATGATGTAGGGGGAGTCGATCGAATTGTTCTATGGGAGGCAGTGTGATATTTATAAAATAATGTAAAGGTAGTCTGGATAGCATAGGGTGGATATGTAAGAACTTAAGTATTCAGAAATTACTACTGATGATTTCTGGATTATGGTTTGATTGACACATTATTGGCATATACTCCTCAGACTATCCCTTATTGGGGAACCATGTAAAACATACGTGTTGTCTCTCTATTTGGGATTGTTTGACAACTGCATGATTCCAATAGATAAGTTTTATAAGTTCCTACCAATGTGGGAACATGATTCATTATTTTATAAGAAAAATTTGACACCAAGATTCACCCCTCCATTATCATTGTCTTCTGGGGTCCTACATGTTGTATTAGAGAAATTTTTTAACTCTATTGTATTCTATATAATAATAATACTCTCTATTGAAGAATTAAGTTTCTTTCTTGAGTCAATAATGAAGATCCATTTCAGTGATGATTATGTTATCCCTTAGTAGATTTCCATATCTACTAAGACCAAGAAGAATAGAGAAGAATAAAGAAAATATAATGTTATAGAAGTACATTTTATCTAAAAAAGAGTTAGTGTATACTTATCTTTTCCTTCCAGACAATAGAGATATATCATGAATAAAAAGTGAGGTAGGGTGGCATGGGTTTCCACTAAAGAGAAGTATATCGTTTTTACATTATATAAATATAAATATCTAAGTGATCAAGAGATATTTGTTAGAACCTTTGAAAATCATCCTCAAAATAAATATCCATGAACAAGTTTTGATGATTAATCTACTACCTCTCGGGCTTTATTAGTTTTCATATTAAGAGATATTCTACATGGTGTTTCTATAAAATTAGAATCCCTTGTTTTTAGAGTTATTCAATTTATGAAGGAATCAATCACCCAACAGATAAAGGATTCAGATACTATGGAAAAAATATTAAAATTAAAAATTCATGAATATTTAATGATCTTTATATAGATTATAACCTTTTATGAAATGATTATAGACCTATAAATATGTTCCTGAAAATTCCTCAAAGAATTTGAAGAGAAAGATGGAGTCAAAAATACTCTTAATGAAAATATCCATGTGCTTTATGAGAAATTAAAAATTGCACTAAGGTCAGGGGTTTAAAAATGGAATAAATATCCTTGAATATCAAGTAATATGACAGTTTGATTCAGAATAAATATAATCTATATGAATATGGAGTTGTTAGAATGAAAAAGTTATGTGAGTAAAAGATTATTATGATTGAATATCAAAAAAATCATCCTCAGAAAAATTATATATTTGGAAGATTGGTTGGCCAATCTTGAGAATACATATTTTTATACTTCACTAAAGAAGGAAAAATTTGATGCAGCTAATCAATGTTCATTGTGGGATTATAATGCTGAAATACCTCCAATATTTGACAAGAAGTTTATGAAATCTATTGATGATCCATATCAAGTAGTTCAGAAGAAACTGGTACCATCTATACCAACATGTATGAATTCTTATAAACCTATTATTATGAATATTGCAGGTTTTTACAAAAAATATGAACATATATTGTCAAATGAAGGTGATAAGAAACCTACCACCATGACTTGGGTGGATTATAAAATAAGTGTGGTATCCAGTTCCCCACAAAGAACACAACAAGTCATGAATAATATCCAAAAACTATATATAGTAGATATAAGGAGATCATATTTTGTTGTTCAATGTTATTAAAATAATGAATTTGGTCATTTTTCATTTGATTGTTGCTACAATCCTCGAAAAGAAAAATAACAAGGGAGTCCTATTTTTTTAGGGATAAATCAATAGAATAAGAAGCAACATCAATTAGTCTAGAAGAATATGTATACTGAAAATAGATTTGGTAAGCTTGAAAAATTAGATGATGTATGAAATTGTACTGGTCAAAGGTTTGATACATTCTCGTCTCAACATGCATCGAATGTTGAGAATATAATACCAAAAAAATTGTATAATTACGAAGAAGCAACCTTCAGAAGAAATCATAAGAATTTTGTAAAAAAAATTATCTGGAAAATATTCCAAGAAGAAAAGCCTATAAGACGTTGGATTCATAATATAATAATTTCAGGAAAAGTGAATCCAAAAGAACTGATAAAAGTGATGACAATCAGAAGAATCCTTTTGTAATATCCAAACTTATTACTATAGTTTCTAATGAAATGTTAGTTATCCATCCAGAAAATATAAAAATAATGATGAAATAAGAAGATGCACATGTCAATGTTAGTGAAAATGGAAAAAATACATTCCACATGATGAAGATAAAGTGCATTCGAGTTTTCAAAAAAAATATAATGTCACGACCCATCCTCGGGGCCTGTGCCGGGACTACCCCAAGCCTGCCTTCCATAGGCCCGGGGTTGGAAACTTGTACCAAGGCGTAATTCTTGTTAAAAAGGGAACACATTTCCTTTGTAATGTAAACAAACACCACATAGCAATCAAGCAAAAGTAAACACTAAGTAGAAACTAGGTACAATAGTAAGTGCAGAAAAAGTATGTGGGCCAGAATACAAACACAAACTGAAAGTAAAGTACAACTGGAAAGGGAAAACAGCAATTGAAAGTAAAGTCGCAGCCTCGAGCTGTCCACTAGAAGTCCCACCTGAAGGGTGGGTACAGATAGCCTCCACAGCTCCTCGGGTCCCTCCGTCCGCTTCGAGTACGCCCCGCCCAGTGATCCACCTCCGGGTACTGACCTGCTCCTCGTGCCTCAACCACGATCAGCGATGTCTGTCGTCTGCAACGAACACAACATAGTACGGGCATAGCCCGTGCAAGGGTGAGTATAAGATACTCATTAGGGACCCTGAGACCCCCAAAGGTCTCCCAGAATCCACAAAGTATAATCCACAAAAGAAAGATACAAACACGAAGTAACATCTGACACTACTTAGATATATTCCCATACATATACCAAAGTCATCAATTCTCGTTCGACTCCAACATTCGAGCTCAAGTACAACACAGTCCACCTAGGAAATCAAAACCCAATCCACATGGGAAAGAATAACATAATCTACACAGGATATCAAGTCAATCATATTGAAGATAAGGATTCAATGTCAAGATACAGCTCACACAGGTATACTTCTTCGTATGACGATAGAGATGATCAGATATAGCCATTGATTCATCTAAGCCGTCGGACCCACAAAGGATCGATAGGTACTAACCCCCGCAATGACCCACAAAGGATCTGACCCACACAAGATCGATAGGTAACTGTCCCCTGCAATGACCCACAAAGGATCTAACACACACAGGATCGATTGGTAACTAACCCCCTCAATGACCCACACAAGATCAGACCCACACAGGATCTATAGGTGCTGGCCCACACAGGACAGTTGAGCGCTGACCCACACCGGATCTGACCCACACAAGATCGGTAGCACTGATCCACGTAGGATCGCGGAGTGTTGTAGTCGTCGCCGTTGAATCCACGGAGGATTTATGCACAGTCGTCATTGTCGTCGCAGTCACAGCCAGCTCTAGGGTTCTTGCACACAGCAAGCTTGTTCGGGAGGGTCCGCTCAACGAGCCGAGGGGCTGATACATCAACTGACACATAGTCTGGAGTTGATGTATCCAAAAGTTCCGTATCATCAACAAGAACTCAACGTCACAGACGACGCGTCAATCAGACGCCCAGTCTGAGAGTTATTGGATTTTTCGTTCCAGGGGACCGGTTGGTTTTTAAGTCAAAACCAACCCAAACATACTCCAAATTCATCCAAACCTTGATTGGAGTAAGACAAAAGGTCTGTCACACTAAGTGTAATCCAACAATGTCGATGGCACGTAAATCGGACGTCCGGAGCTCAAGTTATAAGTGTTTCCGCTCCGAGGGCTCTGTTGGTTTCGTGTACGAATCAACTCGGCCGAACCCAAAGTACTCTGAAACCTTGAGTGTAATATACGGAAACAAACACCTTGGTCCAAGGATCATTACGCAACTGACAGTGCGTTGATCGGAGGTTTGTAGCCCATGTTATGGGTAACAGACCGAAAAAGTCCGGTATTAGGGGGGTTCGGGTCCGGTCCGACCCGGCCCGGTACCCACTGGGTCGGCCCGAACTGGGTCAACCAGACCTAGGTCCAGGTCCGGCCCGCTTGGGTGTGGCCCGGCCCAGCTGGCGCGGCCTGGCCTGCCTGGGTGTGGCCCGGCCTAGCGGTCTGGTCGGGCGGCTAGGCGGTTTCGGGCGAGCGGTGCGGGGTGGCACGCTGCCCCCCTCCAACATGCAACAGCGACCCCATGGGGGGGTCGCTCCTTATCAATGGACGCAGACAAGCGCCATTTCCCGCCTCCTTCGGTCCCACGCGGTTACAGGACCAGCGGCCTGCCTCCACGCTGGCCCTTCCCGGCAGCGCGCCAGGCGCCGCCGCCTCCAGCCACCGACGTCGCCCTGCCGGCGAGGCACGCCAGCGTAACATTCCACGGACAACCGGACGGGCTCCGGTCATCATATTTGCCTGTCGTCTTCACCAACGGCCCTCCCATGACTGGTTATTCACTGCGAAGACCTCACAATGCCCGTGCGGCCTGCTTCATCATCGACCGCCGATCCGCACACCAAGAAGGATGAGACAGTGGGTTCAGACTTGTTCGTTGGTCCGCACCCACCGTGTTAGCGCTTTAAAAAGGCTTATGAGAAGTTTTAAACATATGTCGAGGGTATAAAGCAAAATGATTTAATTGAATCAAAACCCCTACGTCAAGCATCGAATTCATTGAGCGAGGGTTCGTCGCGGAAAAGCACACCGCGGAAGAAGGCGCCGCGGAAGGGGGATTGTCGCGTCGCGGAGATGGAATGTCACGGAAGAAGTGTCTCAGAAGAAGCATCTTTTTCATCATGGTACATGGCGTCTCGTAGTCGATCTTCGAGGATTTGGCGTTCTTCATCAGATATCGGTGCGTTCTTCGCGTTCTTCGCGTTCTTCGCGTTCTTCGCGTTCTTCGCGTTCTTCGCGTTCTTAGTCGAAGAAGAAGGCTTTTCTCCAATTCCACTACACACAACAAGTTCCAACCCAAATAAAATAAGTGTTGTCTTATTTTATTAACTCTCAAACCAACCCTTTTAAATTAAAAAAGAAAATAAATGATCAATTAATTGAGGAGTCTAAAATTTCCCAATTAATGAGACGTTTAATATCCAAATTAAACGTAAGAGTTGACTTCATCAAAAATGGGGGGAGCAGGTGCATTACTTCAGAAGAAAAGAAATGGTGGGAATATTGTGGGTCCCACCTCACTAATGTCCTACCATGTGGGTAGGATATTTTGGGTCCCACATCATCCAATTAACATAGGTTAAGCGACTTAAAATAAAATAAATTGGTCGCACCATTTTATTTTATTCATTTAATTAACCTGAAAAATATTTAAAAACCACACCTGAGAAAACACAACTCCTGAAATGGTGTTCCTAATCAATTACTGGCCCAGAAAATCCATCGGTGCCCTCAGAATTCGATTCTGAGCACCGGTTCAAAAGTTAGAAAACCCCGCTCGTTCGTTCACTGAACTTACCCGAGCTAAACTTCAGAAAATGATTCCGGGCACACCGGGACTCGGAATCAGGTTCCGTCAGAAACGGCGTTCTTTTAAAATCCCAGAGAAAATTAAGAAAAAAAGTTTCCCTTTTATTTTATGGGTATTTACATATAAACTCTTTTGTTAAAAAATTTCTATGAGAGAGATGTAAAAAATCTAGTCACATTGAAAAATGTTTTTTGACCTTACTACCAGAACAAGAAGTATTCATTAATAGGAGTAATGATTTATCATCCTTGAAGGATTTTATAAGAAAAATTCACCACAAAAAGTATAATAGGATGTGAATAGATCCATGTTGCCTCTATATAAATGGGAAAATATATAGAAATTTTTAAGTATGAAAATTGGAGAAAAGGGATAATCATGGTTGAGACTATCATCTAAACTTTATTGTTCATATTGTTGAGTAATGGATGGTCCACCTTATTCCCTTAAAAAAAAATTTTATATGTTTGTGCATATAATTCATTAAATTAAAGTTGATCAATCTCTCAGGGTAGACCTTCAGAAGCACTGAGTGTTATAAATCCTTGATAATTAAGATGAATTAGTAATCATCATTTTGTTATTCTAAAATTTGGAATTAGAATACTAATATTACGTAAGATAATATTTAATGATGTTAGATAAATATATGTCCTATTTTGGATTTCCAGGATATATAAGATACCATATTATATTGATCTTATTTTTGGTATCCTAAATAATTGTATCAGAATGATAAGAACCATACATGGGATCATGTTAAAAGACCCAATATTCACAATATGATAAGAATCCCAGCACAATTGGTACGTAAATTATATGAATAGATTAAAGGTATTGATGTTAAAGAAATATTTTCCCTAGTGGCCATTCTGGAGTCAATATGGCTCTTTATTTCTATAGCAATTCAATGAGAGAAAAATATTGTCAGATGGATTTCAGAACAAAATTTTTAATTTAGTTACTAAATAAGAAGTTGAAATTAAACAACTTGTGGGATTTTTTATTGTAATTGATGATACTAAGGTGTTCCAATTAAATAATGCTCTCTATGGTCTGCAGTACACACCACAAACATGGTATTATTGACTTGGAACATATCTTAGCAATCATGAGTTTAAAAGAAGAGGTTTCAACCAAAATATATATATGAATAATTATCAAAAAGATCAATTTATGGTTCTTGTGCATATGGATGACCTTATTTTTGGTAGATGTATGAAATGATTAGTGAAACAAATTACTAATCACATGAAATATTAATTGGATATGTCCCTAATTGGGAAACTCATATAATTATTTTTGATGTAGAAGATTCAAAATAAGGATGATACCTTCATTTCTCAGGAAAAATACAAACTAGAGCTTCTGAAGAAATTCATGTTGCATGACTCCAAACCGATGTCGACTCCAATTGTGGTTGGGATAAAACATTTAAAGAATAATGATGAGAAATTTTAGGATCCCACCCTAGAAAAAAGAATCATTGAAAACTTATTATACTTGACTGTAACATGACCTGATATTGTCTTTGCAACATTATTATCAGTCCACATCTAAAGTAATCCAAATGAAGAGAATTTGGAAGAAGTTAAATGAATGATGAGGTATATTCCAGGTGCACTCAAATGTTTGTTATACATTGTAGTAGGAAGAGATAATGAATTATCATTATTTTATGATGATGAAGGGGTGGTAGGTGTAAGGGATAGAAAGTCCACTAATGGTGGTGCCTTTTATATTGGAAACAAATGTGGGGGTTAGTTGAGAAAGAAACCAAAAGTCCCATTTAGAGGTACGAATAAAGAAGAGTATATATCTTTTAGAAAGGCTTACACTAATCTATTATTGATGAAGAAAAAACCGACAGATATGGGTCATGAGGAGTAATATTTGATGGTGATTGTTTGTGATAATAAGAGTGTCATAGAATTTATGAATAATCTGGTTCATCACTCTCATACCAAAAATATTGAGATCAGATATCAATTCATTAAACAAAAATTTAAAAAAGGTGTGATTAAAATCGAGGAAGTCGGAACTAAAGACCAATTGGTTGACATTATGACTAAGTCATTGGCATCACATATATTCCTGAAACATCACTTGACCCTCAGTGTTAAGCCACGTCTCCGTGCATTATGAGGTTACGTTTGATACCTTATCCCCATTTCTGTTACCCGGTTTAATATTTTATTGGAGGTAATGTTGGTTAATAGGGGAAATAAAGACCAGGGGGATTTTTTGGGGCACTAAAAGTAAAAATTTTTTGTTTATTGGGTTTATTTCGAATAGAGGAGATAAGGGAAATTAAATAAGTGTCTCTCATGGATGGTTTGGTCAGTTGTTATAGTGGCATGAAATTATCTTTTTCCACTCTTTTTTTTACACACTGATATTTTTTCACGTAGATATGGAGGGAGGAATGAGTTATTTAATGTCAATTTTGTTTTTGATAGAGGATACTGCTTTATTGAATTTTTCTATAGAAAATTCATGAGTATCTAAAATACTGAGTTTCATGACGTTTGAGATTCATAAATATGTGGACCATCATGTTCAATCATCATAAACATATAATGGAATTTTGGTATATCTTCATGACTATTACAAGCTTCACGAACGGGTTAAATTCCATTAGAGCATGGAAAATAGTGGATATTATCAAGAATTACTGATTAGGTTTATAAAAAGGTCATTGAGAGAATGTGATATTTATAAGGGTAGTTCCTATAAATATGCAGTCACACCCACTTCATTTGGCATGAATAGAATTAGAGAAATGGATAAATCACTCTGATTCTGTAAAGGTTGTGATATTCGTCAATATAGAATTGTATATGAGCATGAGCATTGTGAAAATAATTGGTATGTATTGCCTAATTCTAATAGTTTTTAGTTATGGGATTTTCATCAATACTAGGAGTCTCGTGAAGGCTTACTTTTCTGTGAAGTTTGTGAGGTTCACGAAGGAAGTGTGTTCCCTGTTGGTAGTGAGCTCCATGAAGGAATTTTGTTCCATTAAGGTTGTGAGTTTTTTGAATGATGGGAGACTTACCTAAATTATGGGTACATGAAGGCTGGTTTTTCATTGAACCATAAAGGGAGTTCCACAATAGGTAGGAGATTTCTGACTAGTAGTGTTGAATATCATGTTTGAGTGAATGGTATTTTCAAGTGCATCAACTCTGGACTATGATTCAAGAAGTTTCTTATGATAATCATGTAAAATATTTAAATACTAAATCTACTATGTGAATTTCATGTCATTAAACATAGTAATACTTCTTCCAAGGAATTGAACTTAGTATATTTTATGAAAGTGTTTTGAGGGAGGTAATGTGTTATCCAAAAAAACATGTAAAGGTAGTGTGTTGGGAATAAAGTGACAATGTTTGAACATCAGTATTAAAAAACAACTAGTTAATATTAGTGGATTATGATTTAACTGAAACACTATCAGGGTATTCTCTATGTACTAGCCATTAGCGGTGAACCACGTAAAACAATAGTGTTGACTCTCTACATGTGATTGTTCAATAACTGCACAATTCCATCAGAAAGGTTTTACAAGTTCCAACACACATGATAATAAGATATTTTATTTTAAATGAAAATGGCGACACACTAATTCACCACTACCCACTTAAGGTGTTATAGGTTCCTATATATAATGAGATTTCTAATTAATAATAATCGCAAGGTCTTACATTCTATCTCTCATTTCATTTGGTTGCTTGTATGGATGATCATTCCATTATACATCATGAAGTGATGTTGCAACGATCTCCCCCCATAGTAGGGGAGGGACCCTCACTATCTTTCATTGTTTCTACCTAGTCTTTCACACCAATCTCCAACCCTGACATCCTTTCCTCTTTCCCTCAAATATCTCTTAGCCCTAACGTCCTAGATCTATTCGATGAATTTCCACATCATTCAGTTTTAGCCATAGAGTTAAATAATCAATTAATTGTTCTGAATCTGATGTTCATTGTTTGGTTTGAGTAGTGTCATACTTTTGCAGATACCTTTGATAGGTTTACTTTTATTTCATGTGGTTTACAAGATCGAGAAATGGTGGGTCTTCTTAACAATAGGAATATAGTGAGCTAGTTCTCTTTAAAGTAATACCTTGTCAAGGCATGGTCTAATTCCCCTATAGATAAAATGGTTCCCAAATCTATATTTTTAGATAGAAATAAAACCTTTATATGAAGCGTGACAAACAAACAATAGTGATTTTGGTTAGTCTTCCAGATTTGAATTTACAATTTCAAAACACCAGGATTATGTGAATTCTTGGGAATATTGTTGGTAGATATTTGTTCTTTGATAGTAGAACTCAATCTGTTTTCCAAACTGTTTCTACCCAAATTTGTGTGTATGAAGATGTTTCATTATTTCCAATGAATTATGTTTGGTTTTTAGTGATGGATGAGTTTAGATGCAAGAAGGTTGATATTTATGAATCGTGGTTATATTTATTCTCTTCTAGAAAGAAAATGGTTCACTCGAAAATAGCCTATAGGAATGGGGTCCAGAATAGTGATCAAAAAATTTATAGACTTAGGAGGCCATAGAAAGGTACTGAGGCATGGTGTTGGTGACAGTCTGATAGGTAAAATCATGTTAGGTGTATCTATTGACCCATGTAAGGAAAAGGTTGTTCAATGGGAGTCATGAGAGGGAAACCCATTAGTGGATGATATTTTCAGTCGATTGAGGAACGATATGGGTGAACTGTTACCTTCTATGCAAGCCCCTTCAAGACATGTGGGTTATGATGTGGTGTGAACAATTGGTGTTTTGGATTCATTATCTTGCAAGTAAATAGAGGGTTCCCATGGTGGGGATGTTTGATCTTATAGTGGTATCAACCATGAAGTGGAGACACAAACAGGTGATAAGCAATATAAATGGGATCCCAATGCTTCATCCTATACTAATGCATTGATGTCATGTTATGGTTCGATTGGAAGAGGGGTCCCTAGTGGTTGATACCCTGTGAGTCCATGTCGTGGTGTTTAATACGGTAAGGGAAGGTGTCCCACAAGGTGGAAAGGGTTAGGAACATTCCATAGAGGGAGGGAATTTTATCAAGTCAATCCCGATAATGGGATTTCTTGTTATTATTCTTGGAAACAACATTGCAAGATTGGAGAGTGAAGGGTTGGACCAAGAGTAGGAAGCAACCCAGGAAGGGAACTCCACTATTGATCAGGCAGTCCCTCGGGATGAGTCCAGTGATGAATCGAATTTTTATTTCTTAGGAGATAGTTTATATGATATCCAAGGTATTGGTTTTCTTACACTTCTACAAAACAGGATTTTCACAAATCCAAATTTGGCTTTATCAGTAGTAGAGATGCACTAACTACTAAAGAGATATTAAAAGACCAAGACTTTTATTAGAATTGGAAAAATCACTGATAAAGATATCCATTATCAAAAATTATTTAATAATAGATAATGAGGTATAATATCAGTGCTTCTAGAACCACTGATATTTGGATTATTGCAGTGTCTTTTAATAACACATGGCAGCGCCATTGTTGTACATTATAACATCACACCATAGCACCAAAAACACCAAGAAATCATAAAAATAAAGATCCAATATAAAATTTAGATTAAATAAAATTTACAACACAAATACAAGAAAAAAAAATTATTTTATATATTTCAAACATTGGTTTATACAATTTCATAAGTATAAATAATTTCATGCATTCAGAAACATTATTGTTCCTATGTCCTTTGAACCTAACCCACATTCAAGAAAAAAACACACTTGTATAAGAAAAAAATTCTTATATTAGTAATAATATAAATAAATAAATTAACATAAACTGTTAATTTTAAACTAGACATTGAGTCATACCATGTAAAATTGTATTTCAGATTGAGTTGTGGTTGATTCTTTCATGTCACGCCATTTCTTTTCCATCTTCAAAAATTATTTCTATGAAAATTAACTAAATAAGAGTAAATAAAAATGATAAGTAAATTAATTAAGTGATAGTAGATAGAATGATGGGAAACAAATCTAGGAATGTTTTCTTAGTTTTGGCAATGTAATGGGTGTTGTAAAATAAAATCACACTTATATAATGAAAATATTCACTTTGAGTCAGACCAATCATAACATATGTCGGATTGAGGTGAGGACAATTCCTACATTTCTCCCATAACTTCTAGATCATTTTCCTAAATTATCAACATAATCTGAATGTGTTTTCTTTTTTTGAGTGTGTTGCTTGTATTTTATGCTAAAATTTCATTTTAAACAAGAATCTCGCACTTTGACTCATACCAGTCACTTCATGAGTAATTTTTTATATTAATTATTACACATCAAAAATTACATATGAATAATTCTCATAAATTAATAGGGAAATCTGAGGATGTTTTCTCATATTTTAGTGAGTGAAACTATTTGAATTAAAATGTTGATTTTAAATTCATAACAGATACATTGAGTCATATCGGGAACATAGTGTATTGAATTAAGGTTAGGTTGAATCCTACACATCCAAAATTAATTATGTATCAGATTAATAGATTATAAAAACAATCCAAATGAATTTTCTCAGTTTTGTGTAGGTCATTTTTCTTTTTTTCTGAAATTGATGTCAATTTTTTTAAAATAAAATACACATTTAGATAATACCGGTTACACCATGAATCATATTGAGGTTCTTATTATTTATAAAAGTCTATAATAATGTATAGATCATTTTCCTAAATTAGATAGTCAATTAGAAAGTGTTTTCTTTGTTTAGAGTATGTTAGTTGTCCTTTTTAGTGAAATTGATATCAAATTTAAATAAAAAGGCACACATTGAGTCATACCGGCCACACCATGCACTAGATTGATGTGACCTTAATTCTAAAACTTCAGAAATGACTATTGAAACATTTTTTAATGTATCAAAATAAAATTAATGTGTTTACTCAATTTTGAGTATGTCACTTCTCTTTTTTACTAAAATGTAATTTGAAATTAGAAACACATACATTGACTCATACCGATCACATGATGTGTCATTTTGATAAGAGAACAATCCATACACATCAGAAATGAGTTATCAATTTATTACATTAATTATAAATAATATATTAGCATGTTTTGTAATTTTTTAGTGAGTGCACATCTTGAAATAAATTCTTTATTATAAACTAATAACGGTCACATTGATTCATAATAGGAACTTCATGTATCGAATTGAGTTACGACAAATTCATAAACATAAAATTTAATTATGTATAATTTCACTAAACTATAAAAACAATAAAAATGTGTTTATTCATATTTGAGTAGGATAGTTTTCCTTTTGAATAAAATTGATGTCAATTTTAAATAAAAAGATGCACTTGGAGTCATACCGGTCACACCGTGTGTCGAATTGTGGTGTGTCTTATTCTTATACATCTAAATTGGTATATGGATAATTTTAATAAATTATTAAAACCATATGAATTCATTTACTAAGAACATATGAATTGTTTTATGGGTTTTCAGTTGGTTAGTTGTATTTTTTACTAAAATTGATGTCAAATTTAAATAGAATGATGAACATAGAGTGTTATCTATCACACCATGTGCTAGATTGATCTAAGGATGATTCCTATGTGTCCAAAATGACATATGGAGAATTTTACTAAAGTATCAAATCAATAATAAAATTTTTTTCTCAGTTTTCAGTATGTCATGTGTCCTTTTTATTAAAATTAATGTCAATTTTAATTAAAAAGAAGCACATGGAGTCACACTAGTTACACCATGCATCAGATTTAGGTATGTAAATCCCTTCACATTTCCAATGACATATGGATAATATACCTAAAATATCAAAACAATCCTATATGTGTTTTCCCTATTTTGAGTATGTCACAAGTATTTTTTACTAAAATATCATTTAAAACTTGAAACACACCCTTTGACTCATATAGATCACAGTGTGTGTTTATTTAATGTTAGAGCAATTTCAATACATCATAAATGATTGAAAAATTGATTTCCTAAATTATCAGGAAATTCCAAATGTGTTTTATCAGTTTTCAACAAGTAAATTTCTGAAAAATTTCAATTTTAAACTGGAAATGGAAACTTTAAGTCATATCGGGAACATTATTTATCGCATTGAGGTTTGGGAGTTTACTACATATCAAAAATTTCTTATGGATTATTTTCTAAAATTACCAAAATAATAAGAATATTTCTTATCTATTTTAACTATGTTAGTGTTCTTTTCTACTTAAATTAATGTCACTTTTAAATAAAAAGAAGCACTTTGACTCATAACAGTCACAATGTGGGTCGGATTGAGGAGAAACTAATTATTACACGTACAAAAGTCTCCAAAATATCCCAACTAAAAAATTTACCAAGATTTACATTTCATTTCTTATTTTAGCTTCCAACACATCATATTGACCTGATGCGCTTAGCAGAAAAATATTTCTCATTGTTGAAATCCAAAAAATAAATGGATGATCATGTGCCCAATAAATCACAAGAAGTCACCAAAATGGTCACATAAGATTCTTATAATATTATATATCTCATCAAAGAAGAATATTTTTTGGTTAAATAACATCAATTCAATATGCAGTGTTGCCAGTTCAAACAATAAAGGTAATAAAAATTGAAATATGGGAAATATTGGAAGAAAGAAACATTTTATCTCCTTTGTGGATTGTTTCAAATAGTTGAAGTAAAACATATGACTTCCTAAAAGATATATGGAAACAAAATACGTTATGGATCAAAATAATTTGGAAATTAAATTAAATATAGTAGATAAAATGATTACAAAATAAATTAATTAACTAGTAGAAATTCACCTTTTCATTATGGGTGTATGAATTCAAAAGGAATTTTCTTATTGTCATTATATTAGTTGTGTGGTATATGTATAGTATCTCATGAGCATGAGAATCATTTAATAGAACACCCCAACTCAAAGAAAAATAATCCACCAATATAAGAAAACTATTATTGTGTGACTAATACTTTATTGAAATAAATTAAACATAAATATGAAATAATAATTTAAGTATATAGATAATTATTTTACTGTGAAAACATCAAGATTACCTTTCTAATTGAGAAGTGGATGGAACTTGAAGGAAAGTGAAAATTTTCAAAACTACATGGTTTTAATGGTTTGAAGATAGAATAAGTATTTGGACGGTTTTTAAGAAAGGAAAGAATGATGGGAAGACCACACCAACACAAAACAAATCCACCTATATAATAAAAAAATTATTATATGAGTAAAACTAAAAATAAATAAATAAAACATAAATATTAAACTGTAGATTAATTCTATGGAAAATTGTTTTTCAATGAAAAACATCAAGACTGCATTTGTGATTGAGCAGAGGCAGCGTCAATGGTCTTCCTATAAATCCAATGGGGAGAATGAAAGAAAGTGATAAATGTAACACTACATGGGTGAAATGGTTTTTAGGAAGAAATATATGGATATTTTTGTGTATATAGGCATGAAATATGGACTGAAATATTTTAAAATTATTGAACACTATAAATAATAATGAAAATTAAATAAAATTTTCATTTTATAATTTTCTTTAAAATAAGGAAAATATATCGTAACATTACCTTTACATCATTCCAAAAGGTTTATTTCATTATATCTTGTTCTTATAAAGGATTGCTAATATCATCATGTGAAGAATACAATGTCTGCACGAGTAGTCAAACATTTAATTTAGATTTCCTTATTTCAGTAGAGAAAATATATATTTATATGGAAAAACATAGTATGTTAAAAAATAATTTTAAATTCTCATTGAACTATAATTCTTTTTTTAAATGGTTTTAGGGTTTTTCCCACTATAGGTAATCCAAATCCCCTAGTTTTAGTCCCCTGTAAAGTATAATACATTATCTACAATGGGTACTGTATGAAGTTATTGTGATCTCCCAATGAAATACACATCCTCGATAGAATTTTCATGTGGACCAACAATTGTTCTAGTAACCAGTAGGAAAATTGACTAATTATTGTTTTCTAGATTTGAGAAATAGAATACACAAACTTATTGTGATTCCATTGTGAATGGATCTTATTTTTCCCCTTCCACACTGAAATTCACCTTCATAAAGCCCATTATTAACAGCTTGTCTTTATTCCACTGAATTCATTTAATGGTGAAAATTATAGACAAGTATAATCCTCATCATCTCATCTCCCAAACATTTATCATTTCATTTTATCATTTTAATAACATCCTCCATATATTGTGTGCATGTACTAATGTTTCTTCAAATACACTTAGAATTAGTCATCTATGGGATTACTAATTATTAGAGTTTTGAAGGCAACATATAAGTGATAGAGGATGAGTCTCAAGGTAATAAAATGAAATATTAACTGTTCGAGAGATGATGTTGATGAGGATGAAAATTGAAATTCATTGTCTTCTCTAAAATGGTTTATAACTCCAATTTGTGATAATTACACCATTGGTAGAAGATATTAACTCGTGGCCTATTGAAGGTGATATTTGGGAGGTATAAATATTGTTGTATGTGATTTAAGGGGTCTCGATGGGTACAAGATATGATATATAAATCATTGGGTGCTCAATGAATTCTATATTTATATGAGAAATATCACTTTTAATACATTCAATCCACTAATTAAGACTAGTCCTACCTATAATATAATGATTCGTCAAGTCTTATTTAAATCTCCTAAACAAATGAAAATAAAATATAAGTAATTAATTAGTAATAAGAATCCCAAATATGATAAAAAAAATATTAATAAACTCTCATTAGATCAACTAGAAGATATTAAAATATATTGATAAAACATTTAATAAATAAATAGTTACATCATATACATGGATGGTAATAATAGATTAATAGGGATGGAACCAGAACTTGTAGACCTAAAATAATGAATACCTAAAAATAATTTTTAATAAATATTCCATCATATGTAGAAATTGATAACATTAATTATAATTTTTGAAACTACTGATATAATAACCTAAAGAATTATTACATTTAATATTATTTGTATATTAAATATTGGAAAACATCTCAAAATTAAAATTTCAATTTAAAACCGATAAGGAAAGGAAAAAATAATTTTTTTTGAAAAGATTATACCTAATAAATAAAACGGTTTTAAACTTATAAAAATTAGTAGTTGATAAATTTATTCAAGAATTATGTCTAGAATGGTTGAAAGTAAGAATTAGTTTCAATTAGATAAAGAGTTGGATTTATAATAAAATTTCATTTTTAGGTCCATTATAGGTTTTGTGGTTATTTTTAGAACATAGTATAAAATTTAATCATAATGAAATAAATAATAGTAATTATTAATGATGTATAGGTTTTATGTTAAATGTGAAATGAACCGCTCTTACAAAAAGTGTTTCAAAGTATGACAAATATTTATAAGGAAAATTTGATGATTAATTTCAACCATTGACTAAACTCTATTGATATATATTTTTGTAATATACCTTTATAATATATTTGTTTAATATATTTATAAAATATATTTTTTTAATATAATTGTTTAATATATATTTGTATAATATATATTTTTGTATTGTATAATATATATATATATAAGTATTTTTATTTTTATTTGTGTAACATTTATCGTTATTTTTACAATATTTATTTTTATTTAATATATTTTTTTAATATAATATATATTTTTAGAAAATATATATATTTGTATAGAATGTTTCTATAATATATAAATATTCAAAATTTTATATATATTTATATATATTTATTTAAATTTAAATATAATATATAGAAATATATAGAAATTTTGTATTTTTTAATTATATACATATAAATTTGTGTATTGTATTTTTATAAAATATTTTTCTAACAAATTTTTATAATATATATTTATAGAATATAATTATATAATATATTTATGTAGTATATTTTCATAATATATTGGTATAATATATTTTAATAATATATTTGTAAAATATATATTTGTATTGTATAATATATATATTGGTTTTATATAGTATATATATTCATAATGGATTTGAATAATATATATTTATATTTTGTAGTTGGGTTCTTACATAAGTGGGAAAGGCTCCCTATAATCATGCATCAGACTCGAGTTCAAATCCAGGATGGAGCGAATTTCTGCTGGTATGTGGTGATACAGGAATCACGTAGGTAGTCGGTGACACAACCACGATGTGGGCTGGTGGGGATAAAGGCCTCATGTCAGAGTGATGCAGGCATGACACTGCATTGGGCCTTTAGTCCATTTTTTGGGACTTTGGTCAACGTAATGGGTCTAAGCCCCTCTAGAACTTCATGCCATGTACTAAATAAATAAGGATAGATGGTTGGGTTACCCCTTAAGGGGTATATGTCGTGAATTTTTGGCTTCTGTGTGTGGTGTGAGTGTGTTTAATGTCATTATACCACCAAGAAAATAATATATATGTGTGTTTGTGTCTGTGTTTGCGTGTGTGTTTTTAAAATATTCATGTGTGTGAATCAATATATAAAAATTCCAATATTTTACACCACTATCCAAATCCATGGAACCCTGAGTAATTTTCCACTTTTCATTGGACAACCCTGAAAAAAATCCTACTTCATCCAGCTCACACATGGAAATTATGTTCAAGTAACATTCATCTAAAATATCATCTCTAACAATAATCTTCTCTATAATCTAAAGATCATTTCCATCAACTAAACAGACATTCCTTAAAAAAGATATGCATAATAATCCATGAATCTATTATTGGTTATAGAGTGGAATGAATTCTTTTAATTAATTTCCCTTGCTTCCAATGGAATTTTTAGACTCAAAAATAAATAGTTACTTCCTTCAATGGCATTGGAGTGAGTAAATGGAACATAATCAGGTTGGGGTGAGGGTGGAAAATTGAAAGGAATGATAGTCTTATCTCTTTCTAACAAAACATCCCCAATAAACATTGTTGTCCATAGGGATATACCGATAGTAAATTAATAATGATGATAAAAAAGCTAATAAATCTCTAAAAAATCAATCAATGTGTGAGGAGAATGAGTATAAAATAAGATACCATGGTTTTATGATTTGAAAAATCTGACAAAAAGTATATATATCAAGAACTTGGAAAACATTCGAGCCTTGGCTTCGTTTGACCCTTGAATCATTCGAGTTTTAGATTTGAGCCTTTTAATTTTTTGATCCTTGACTCGAGCCTTGATTTGATCTTCGACTCGCCGAGGAGGAGCCACAGTTGAAGGTGGAATTTGCAGAAAGCTTCAGATATTGAAATGAGTTCACAACAAGTTAGGGTTAATTTAAATAGATCATGACACTTTTATCTGCGCTTCCAAAAATTTTCTAATAAAGATCCAATTTATTTGCACTAGTTAAATTAGTTCTAATTAAAGGATTTTTTATCACCACTAATTAATCTCACAATAATAAATGGTTAAAAATTATAATTATAAATAACAATTTTTGTAAATATATTAATATTATTATATATATATAATAAAAAATATAAATATAAATATATTAAATATATTATTTATTTAAATATATTTATTATAATTTTATAGTTCTAAAAAAATATAATCATTTATTTATAGTTATATAAATAATTGGTTTTCAAAAAATAATACTTATATCATTATATATATATATATAATTATAAATAAATATATATATTGTTACCAAATCAATATAAAAATATAAATATTTTAAATATATTCATTATTTAAATAAATTTATTATAATTTTATAACTATTTAAATATATATAATTATTTATTTATAATTATATAAATATTTTTTAAAAAATAATATTTATTTATTTACTATTTTAAGTATATAAATGTATAAAAATTATAAATATACATTTATAAAGCTATTTATTTATAAATAATTTTTTACAAATATATTTTTAGCACTATTAATTAATGTTTAATCTTATGTGCATGCAGGTTAAAAATCAGTGAAACAGAAAAAATAAAAATGAGTATACATTAAAATTTTTGAAAAATGGATATCTGAATAATTAAATATAAATTTTAAAAACAGTGGATATATATTTAACAAAATATAAATACCTATTGAATAAATTAAAACATGGTAAATAAATATATATATATATATATATATAATAGAAATTGATTAAAAACTCATAAAAAATTGTGTATACATTGTATACTAAAATGAATTAATTACGTATATTTTAAATGAATATATCATACATTTTATCTATTTCAAAATTAAAAATAAAATGAAATTTAATTATTTCCATTACCCGATGCGATAAGTTAGTATTTTTAATTCATATTAATTTTTAATTATAAACAAATATTCACTAGATATATTACTATTTAATTTAAAGATAAAATATTTTGTATTGAATAAATCATATTTATAAACATTAATATATATATAAATATATAATATATTGTTTATTAACATAATTAGTAATTATTTAACAAATAAATTTTTTAATATTTTCCTGAATTTACTTATTTATAAATTTTATTTATTTAATTTTCATTTAGATATATCTATATATTTATTATATACCATTTATTATTGTTGATAATTTATATATCGTATAATTAATTTATTCATTATTATCAATAATAATTTAATAAATAAAAATTTAAATTTTTTTCCATAAACACAATTTTATTTTTTACTGACATAATTATTTCATATTATTAGGAATTCTATCAGTAATTAAAAATCACTGATAAAGTATAGCTTTATGGATGCAAAAAATAAAGCACTGATATAGGGTACCCTTTATCGGTGTAAAAAAATCCCTGATAATGGGTCCCCATTATCAGTGCTAAAAATCACTGATAAGGGGAACCTTTTATCAATACTAAAAAATGTGTTGAAAAACGTTTCCTTTTATAAACACTAAAAAACAATGCTAAAAGTTACCCCTTATTAGCATTTATCTTAGCAATGATAAAAGGAACCTTTATCATCCCTTTTTTTAGCACTGATAATTGTTAGTGCTGTTAAACACCTTTTTAGAGTAGTGTTAGCCCAAGGAGGAGAATGGGTTAGAAAGGAAATAGAAAAAGTCAAAAGGATTGTACCTACTTAAGCCCACTATTGGAGACTATATCTACTAAATGATTGGAATCCAAGATTCTAGAAGAAGAGCCCTTAGTTTCTAGAATATATTACTGGGTAAAAGCTGTAGATGATGGGGTTATTCCCCCCATGGCTGTTCTTACTAGGTAGCAGAAGGATAAATTCGCGGATTCAAATCAATCTCTCGAGCTTCTCATGCATTCAAAAGACCAAATGGTAGAGGATTTTATCCTAATTAATTCCCCACAATATGAAGCTGATAAGAAAATTGGAATATTTATATGCGTAGACTTTAATCATGAGCATTGTTCAGGGATTGAAAATAAATATTGTATATTGATAAGAGGAATCAATGAAGGGAATAACAACAAAGTGGAGTACATCAAATCTAGGGAAAAACTTGAATATCATCTTGAAGACCTTATAAAGGATGATCCAGACAAACAGGTTACTACAATCTCCTCGAAGTTATTTAAGGATAATTTTTTTAGTAGGCTTCAGCTATCCTTTAATGCTTATGTGGTTTCATTTAGTATTTTTATCGATGAACCTTATGGTTTCTCACTTTTATCTTAAGAGTGTTCTAATAATAAAAAAGATATATTTAATTCGATCACAATCATCCTTAAAAAGAATCCACCAAGTTCTAGCCATTGAAAAAAGAAAAACAACTTGTGGGAAAACCATAATGAAATTGGGGAACAAAATAATCATGAAAAATCATTTATAGGATTTGTAAATAATGAAAGCATATCTTGAATCTATGGAACCTTATTTTTAAACAATTCCATCCTTGGTAATCATCTATTGAAATCCATTATAATGGTATAAAATAGATATGTGAGTTAAGAGAAGAATATCCCCTAAGAGTATCAAACAAAGTGTGAAATAAGGGGACATTCATCATACAGTATAATTATGCTAATAATATACTATAATGACTATTTTGGGGTTATTATCCCTATATTAATCTGTACCAAAACCATGTCCCCTTATAGTATTTATTTAGGGATGTATTACTTGGAAAACCAGATAAATATTGTCTTATCAAAACATTAGAATTATATCAAACTCTTTGGTTTATACCTAGGATTTTAACAAACGTTCTCTAATTTTATTCACCAAATATTAACAAAACAATAATTTGATACCAACTACAGTAGCCCGTGAGTTTTATATATAAGTATTACATCATGTTAGATTAATATTCAATATATATATTTATGATACACTCTATAACTATAAAGTGTAAGTGTATTTGGATAATGGATACCTGGACATGTTATTTAGGTAGGCTCTTCAAAATATCTCAAAATCATATTCCCACTTTTCACCCTTCTAGACATACCCTACATAAAACCTTCCTCGGTTACCTAGGAAAAGTAAACAAAATAATGGGTTAGCTCAGATGATCGTTAACGGTAAACATGGGAGATGTTAATCTGTGTTCATAAACAATAATAATATAAGAAAAGTTTTATGATTTAATGATTAAATCTTACAATGTGAAACCCCAACCAATCATGGACATAAATCATGATTTCAAATATAAAACATTAAAATTTTAATAGAAATGGTTCATAAGAGTGATAAATCATCACAAATAAATCCTGAAATATAACTTCATTTCAAAAAAGTGTGGTGCAATCAAAAGAATAGAAAAAATATCACATTTCAATGTTAACTTCCAAGACCATAAAATTATACTGGATCAAGAAACAACACATTTTTTCCATAACATAATGGATTATTCCTCACCACCTTTTTTCATAGTGGATTTGGAATCCCTGCCTATTTCCCATTTTGGATTAGAAATCCTTATCTATTTACTAATGTTTTCTTAGGACATATAAATCATTACCCAATTCATTTGCAGGATATAAAAAAATCCAAACAGATCAAATAAATAAATCCACTCATATGTATCACATAACATAACAAAATATTAATCATATAATTATATTATATCTCATACATGGAAAATGAGTTTCATAAGCATTTCATAAAATAAGCATATCGTAACCCATGTTAAATAAAATTTTTTTCATAAATATCTCTTATCATAATCATAAACTACCTATATAATGAATAATAATGGTTTCATTAGATCATATCTAGAATAAATAAAAATTACCATCAAAAAATGTTTTCATCGTGGAACATTTCACTAAAAATATCATTGGATTATTTCAGGAGAATAATTTTCTTTTCATTTTTAAATCACTTATTTAAAATAACAATATTTATAAAATACTAAAGAAAAATAATTATTTCAAAATATTTTTTTGAAATTTTAAATGAAAATTCAAAACACTGAGCATTCATGATGGTTGGAAATTCCACTCATGTCATATATGTTAAAACAACAAATTCCAATCACATTTTTGGTAAAAATTAAAATGTAACACATTCAAAAAATGAAATCAATAATAAACTGTAACTTTTTTATAAAAAATATAACATGGTTAAAAATTAATTTAATCAATCATATGGTAATAATAAATCATTTTATAGAAAACCTCGACTTCGTGACTAAATAGGAAATAATGTTGGTTAATCTTAAAAACATTTTCCCAATCATTTAAAGTACTGATGAGAGGAGAATGTGGATCTTAGATGATAACACATTTAATAACCATATTAGATTAAAGATAATGGTATTTATATGATAAATATCGTATAACTTCCTCAACTAAAATTCAAGCAGGAACAATCCTAATTAAAATTATATTAAAAAATCCATTACATCAAGTGTCATATTTCATTATAAGAATTTTAATCTCCTGTATAATAAATATATATTTATTAAAAATATATTCTAGAACCATAATCATATTTATCATACCATAAATTATCTACTTATAACATCTTATGACCCTTTTTTTGAGAATTTTTTTAAAATAATTATTCTAACGGTTAATTGCTTCATTTTTCATGCTTATTTTGGATAAGAAATCTCATTAAATATACACTGATCAAGTTTAAATAATTTTATTTGTATCATTATAATTAAATTTAAAAATTATATATTATTTTATAATTATTCTTATAAATTTGTGATGAAAAATTAATTACATCACTTCTTGGAGGGGTAGTCCATACGTACACATGAGTGATGTTTCCGTCTTTCGATTGATGGAATGAAATAAATGATAAAAATAATTCAAAATTCTAGAATAATTATTAAAACATACTTAAAATATATATTAAATAACTTTATCCTTATTACCATCCATGTAAATTTAAAGTGAAAATTGAATCACATCAATTCCAGAAGGTGGTAGTCAACACTTATGTATAGGTGATGTTTTCATTTTCAAATAGATGGGAAGTGGAAGGATAATGGTTATTCTAACTTCATAATAATAATTTTATGTACTAATGATACTGAATTAATTATTATATAATGGATACCATATATTTATAGAAGGTATAATAGATAGAAATATTAAAACATTCATTTTGGTGTTATACTTCATTGTTGAGAATCTTTGTTTATCTTACACCTTAAGACATAAAATGATATATTGTTGTGAAGACCAGAAGCTCTAGGATTTGATGAAGGAAGATATAATGATATTTTGTCTGTTCATTGTTGATATAAAAGGGTCAATTTTTTTAAATAATAATTTATAGGAGGTTCCCTTTTATATGTGAGGGGATGGGCATTCTGGGAATTACATAAATTATTAAATTAATATAAATTAATTTTCATAAAAAAATCCCATAAAATTTATATAAATAAAATATATGATGATTATGAGTCTAAATATTTTCATTAAATTAAATTTGAAAAAAAATTGGTTGGTATTTACCATTATCTGTTAGTTTTAACCCCTCGTTAACCCTTTTGATAATTACCGTAAAACTAATGTTTTCCATTTATTATGGGTGATGATAGTTACCATAAAAGTAAAAGTGACCTATACATTGATCATGATTAATATTTTACACTGTATCAAATTAACATGGTTGAATATAATATTTTTTATGAATTTAAAATCATTTAATAAAATATAAGTTACTATAATATATCATGATGGCCTTTTTTGAAAATACCTGAAATAATATAATTTAATATGTGTCTAGATCATGTAAAATGACTAAAAATTTACACCTAATCTAATATGAGGAATATATTATATAAATATATTAATCTAATAAAATTTTTATAGGTGTGGATATCATCTTAAAACTTATCATTTTATTACCCCCTTGGTTAACATATTTTAACCTTAACCTTGGTAATGTCTTTTTCGATATTAAAGGGTTATAACATAACTAATAAGTTGAAATTTTGTTGATAAATGGGTAGGGGAAGAAATTTTCAACATTTTTTCATCATTATTTCCTTATTTCAATATTTTTATGATTTTTAAAAAATTTAATAAACTATTATTTACACTAAAATATTATTAATGTCATTTTAGGAACTATTAAGCCATTTTGACTTCAAAAATAAGATTATAGTAATGTAATTTAAATTATAACCTTTAGTTTAAAAAGTATTATAACACTTTAAATCACCAATTATTTTGTTTTTATATTTTTTAGAATAATATACTTTATTTTACTACTACTTGAACTAGCAGTTTTTCTACATTGTGTATACATTTAAGATAATTGTTTCTTTAATAAAAATATAAAACAAATTACCATGATAAAAATATTCATTAAGATTTCATGAAACCATTTTGAAGAAAAAATAAAATTTTTCATACCAATCATTTAATATTATAGATATAAAAAGAAATCAAGTGAAATTTTTTAATTTAGCATTTACATTAATTTTAAAGGTCAAAATTAAAGTTAAATTTCAAAATATGGTAATATTTTTAAACTCTCTGTTGATTATAAGAAAACTATACACATCCAATAAAACTAATTCAAGTGTGTGAATGAATTTTAACTCTTATAACAACCATTATATCCCTAATTACCCTTATTTTACCTTTACTATTGTAAAATGAATTTATGGTGGTTATTGTTCATAATGAAAAAAAACTTTAAAATGAACTATTTAATAAAAATTGGCATCATGATTCAAAATAAATAATCCATTTTATTAGATTCAATTTCTAGAATTGGTAGAAATTAATATAAGAAACAAATTAATATAGAAATACCAAATATTTTTTCATAAAAATCATTTTTAAGAACAATGAACATTTTTTTCCAATTCAACTATGAAGTTGATTCTAATGAACTTAATAGTATTATTAAAAATATAATATAGCTCATTTTTCTTTGAAATAATTTTCAAACAAAATGGAACATTATTAAATACTTGAAACAAAAATAATTTTTTTTGTAATGTGTCGGATATTACATTTATCATTTTTTAAATATTATATGGAATTAATTTGAGACCAATAGTTGAGACAAAATGTGATTCCATGCCCAGGGAAGCTCGTGATAAATGTCTGAATTATTTTAAACTCTTAAATATAATGCCTGAATAGTTTTCCTAAAAAAGTTGAATAAGTTTTAATTGGGTGCCCAGACCAAATATATAAGGGTACCGTTTCATTTATAGTATTGAAATTACCTTAGTCGTGTCCTAACATCGGCCGATGTGGGCCGGTTGTGGAAGTTCCTTTTTTAATGTTTAAGGAAGTAAAATTAATTCAACATTTATTTTATTATTCCATTGCACTAACGCAATGACCTATGCTTTTAAATAAGTAGTTAGTCAAAATATCTAGGGTTATCATCGTAAACTTGTAATTCTCTTGAGCCTTCGAGAGGATTCCCTTGGAGGAACCTCTCGACAACGAACGATGATGAATCAAGAGATCATGAATCATTGTGTTAGCCTAGTTGGGGGATCTCATATATGATGGCATCAAAATCATTCTTCATCAAACATTTATCCAAAATCGAGGTAGGTCATGTGATTTTATTATTTATTTCCCATTCTTGGATTTAATGATGAAAGTGGGTCATCCCATGAACAGGTTGACCCATGGTTTGTTTGTTCTTGCAGGATGGGTGGTTGCAGGTTTGATTCGGGGAGTTGATTTATATTTTGATTATGTGTCTTGATCCTTCTATATGGAGTAAATCATAGATGAAAGAAACAATAGCTGAGGTTCTTTCCACAGATGATTGGGATCAGTTTTTGGAGCAAATCGAAGGTCCAAAATTTACCAAATTAGTGTTGGAAGGATGAGATGACCTTATACAATCAATTTCTTGGTAAATAGATCATTATAATCAGTACCAGAAGATCAACCAAAGCACTGGAGGATGAATAGAAAATCTAGAAAATCTAGATGAACACTGTTTGTATCTTGAAATACACGGTGTATGGGACTCGTCCAGTAGAGGCTAGTGTTTTGAGCCACAAAGATGTGGAACACGACATGTGACAGCTGCCACCAAATGTGTGGGACCTTACCTGAAACATAGTGTGTATATTAGAAGATACAAAGACACGTGTTGGAGTAAATGACATGAACTCTACCATATAGCCAGACCCTGACCAGATAAATGGGCTACCCCATGTACTGGTATACAGGTAGGTGAACACGGGTTCAACCCATGTACTGGATCATGGCCAAAGTACATGGGAAGACCCCATATAATTAGACACAACATGTAATCCCCTTTACACATTATGTATACATTATCCTACATGACATGTTCTTATGATATGGGCCACTGTACACTAGAAGTACCTGCGCTCAAGGGACATAGTGTGTGACACTTCTACACGCCATGTACTCTTTTCTACATGGATTGAACTCCTCTTCCACTGTATCATGGAAAAGTCCCATTTGGGCTGGTTCCCCCTTGATCATTCCCCTGATGGTAAATGGGTATCATTTCCTATCCAAGAGAGTATGATCCCCATTATTTTTACTTTGGGGATAGAGTTGTAAGTCCCCTCTAATAGGCCCAAATTTAGATCATATGTCTATTTTTGTGCCCTAGGTAGAGTCAAGTTATTGATGAGTCCAATACTACTGGACATTGGTTCTTAACGTAGCAGGTGAATATCGATAAATCATGGTACACACCATGTCCTGGTAGTTATCCTCATCTATGTATCATCATCATCCCCACTCCCTAATTTGGTTCTCCTCGAGTGATTGTATCATATTCTCTCTTTATATCTATCTATGTATCTCTGTCTCATGGTGGTCATCGAATAATAGTATTTCATAAATGAACATCATCAGAGCTTCTAGACTCATCCGTGAGTTCATCTGGATTGGTGATTTTCTAAATCTTCAGTTTGATTCTCAAGTGTGGGTAAGCGATCATTGTGACTTACCTCTAGACTACGGGTCCATGTTTTGAGTATATATGTTTATGTTCTTGTAATCTGTGTTACAGAGATATAGTTTTTAGAGATGACTTTTCCATTAGTTTTTGTATTTATTTTATGTTTTGGGGTATCCTACTGAGTATGGTTATATTCACCCCAATATGGGCTTTTCTATCACTTGTCCTATCATGTGGAAATGAGAAACCTTTTAACGAAGTCTAGGGTAGACCAAGAACAGTTTGATATTAGTGAGTTCTGGAGAGGATGAGGTGTTGTTACGACTTTGATTAGCAGTCCCAGTACCTATATTGTTTTCTTATACGTTGGTATTTGTAGTTGGGAAACTCTTTATTTTTTGTCGGCTGGTATTCTAGCCTAGTTTATGTTTCCTCACTTTACATTATGTTGTACATTGTTTGATGGGTTTATTTGTATAAATGCATTTTATTTCTTAGTATTATTTACATTTCAGCATTTGTGGTCATGGAGATGTGTGCAGGTGTACAAGTAATTAGGTAATACCTCTCTTATCAGTGACATTCATACTCGATGCTAGTCACTAGAGCCTGTTATATTGGAGGCTTTCTTGGGGAGTCATGGCACAGGACCCATAGGGATGGGTCTTGAAACGGTTGTATCAGTGGTGGTTGGTGCATCCATGGGACCGAGATTTTATTATATTGGCTTGGGGAAACCGTGTTAATTGTTTCCAGTTTGGATTTCAGGCCAAGGACTATAGTGACTGTGTGGGTGACAGACATATCCATACACCAGGACACTGATAACCTACATTTCAACTCGATGCATAATAACACTATTTTCTTTGGAAAAAATGGTACATGCATCATGTAGGAATGGGTTATGGTTTACATTTCCTTCCTGAGTCATATCTCCAGATATAATCATTGGACATGGTACATCTTGTTTCCTTATAGGATGCATCTATGATGCATACCATGTAGGAATCGACATCTCAATCACAGGGATGATTGCCTCAGTGACGGTGTATCAATATAAGGGATTGTTCCCTAGGCAATACTCTAGGTGGTGCACCGGCTAAACCAACACTAGTGGAGCAGCATGTGGTACCTACACTACTAGAAGATAAAGAGAGCAGGATGAGTATGCTCCATGAGATTCAGAGTCAGAGACCCCTTAGGATTCTAGGTGAGCCCAACCCTCACAAACATGACGACTGGATTGAGGTGGTGACCATATTTTTTCATCTAGTGAGGACACCAGAAACCAGATGGTGATCTTGGTAGTGAGCCATCATTGGGGTTCGGTAGGGCGATAGTGGATTATGACCATGAAGACTCGTGATGAGGGAACTCTTTCCTAGGTGGGGTTTGAGCGTATCTTTAGAGAGGATTTCTCTCTGGTAATGTTGAGATCAGTTGGTATAAAGGAGCTTCTTCAGCTCCATTCGGGTAGTATGATGGTGGATGACTACTCATCGAGGTTCACCAAACTCCGTTAGTACTCAATGGATATGGTCAGGGACCAGTACTTCAGGGCTCAAACATTCATGTGAGGTCTACGGTTGGAAATCTGATCTAGCATCATACCTCTATTCATTCCAACTTTTTTTTGAGTGCCCTAGAAATTTTTTTTGGTTGAGAGCTTCTTGAATGAGCAGAGATAGCCAGTGATAGTCAGCAATAAGAAGGAAGGTGTAGAGACCTTGGTAGTGGGATCAAATGCTAGACACAGTGATCGAGATATGGGAGACATCATTGGAGGACCCATGAGAGAGGATTTATATTCTAGGGATCTCATGACAGAACTAGTCAAACTATGTAGAGGATATGATTCACATGAAATAGTTGAGGAAATATTTCTAAAGATAGACCACTCGTCGAGCTGATGATAGGGAAGTGGTGGATGGACAACTGATGTAGAGGCAATGATTGTAGATGGAAGATCTTCCATGCAGTGGATGTGGTAGAGGATAAGGGAGAGCTATAATAGGTGGTAGACATTTTGGCATACTACCACCACCACCCCATAAAGGTCCACGTAGGGCTAAAGGAGCAAGAGGACAGTGGAGGGAGAAGCTACATGTGGTCTAGATGTGCGAATGAGGGACTCTATGGATGATTTGAGGTAAGATATGTGTCTTTTATACCTTCAATTCAATACTTATAGAAACAGGTTCCAATTTTTCTTTCCTCTCTACATATCTTATTCGAGACCTTGAGATTAAAGTAGAACTGTTTACTCAACCTTTACATTTAGAGACACCTATGGGAAGAGGATCAACAATCAAACACCTTTTCCAAAAGTGTAACATTACCTTTGGGGTCAAGAGTTTCATTTGGAACCACATGGTTGAAACATCAAGGCCCTAACTTTTCATTCTTGTTCTATATTGGCTATCATCAGTACCTTCCCAGATTTACTATTTTAGGCGACGTTTTTGGTGTGTCTATAGTGATAGTATGGAGTTTTCCTTTTTTGATGAAAAGGAAACCCGAGAAGCATGGGATGGGCTCTGGAATAGGAGGGTGCAGCCGATCACTCATGAGTTGTCTAGTTATACCCTCTAAGTAGTAGATGTTATGAGTATATAGTTCCCATAAGTGGAGGTGGAGTACGAGTTCATCTTCCCCAGATATGTTCCAACAGTACCTCCCCACTAGAATATCGACTTATGAAGCAATTTCCACCTTGGAATGGAACCAATATCAACACTAGCCTATCAGATGGATACCATAGAGCTTCACAAGATGAGGGTGGATTTGGAGGATTCGTAGAGGAAGGGCATTGTGAGACCCAGTGTTTCACCCCGGTCAGGCCTAGTTTTTTCTAAAAAGGTTGACATAATATTGATTTTGTGTGTGAATTATCTTCTATTTTACCAAGTGATGGTAAAGAATGTGTTTCCATTTCCAAGGATCGATGTCCTCTTTTACCAATTGATAGAGGAATGATGGTCCTTTAAGATTCAAATTCGATAAGGATACCACCAGTTGAGAGTACGAGATGAGTATATATGAAAGATGAAATTAAAATGATGCTACGTTCATTATGAGTACTTTGTGAATCCCTTTGGTGTGACTAATTCCCCAGTAGTGTTCAGGGGATTAATGAATCAGATCTTCCATCCATACTTAGACCCGTTCATAGCGGTCTTCATCGAACACATCCTTGTGTACTCAGTGACTGAGGAGGGGAACACAAGATGCCTACATATAGTTCAGGGCATACTCCGAGAGAACCATCATTATGGGAAACCCTTGAAGTGCCAGTTCGGGATTCAGTAAGTCCATATTATGGGAAATGTTATCTCAATGGATGGAGTATCAATGGACCTAACCAGGGTGGAATAAGTGTTATAATGGGAGCCACCTAGGAGTGTGACGAAGGTGAAAAGCTTCCATGGGCTGGAATGATATTAACAGAGATTCATACCTGATTTCTCCCAGATATTAGCATTGATGATGGCTTTGACTTAGAAAGAAAATCCATTCATGTTGATGGATAAGTTCTAGTGGGATTTTGAGTAGTTGAAAAAGATTTTGGACAGTACTATGATCCTGATATTTCAGGAGGAGGTAGTTGAGTACATAGTGGTCTTTAATGCATCATGGGATAGACTTGATTGTGCATAAATGAAGAGGAAAGTGGTGATTTCCTATGGTTGAAACCATCTGAGGCTACATGAGCAGAACTACGTGATCCATGATCATGAGTTAGTAGTGTTAGTCTTCGTGTTGATGATGTGGTGACATTAACTAATGCGTGACCAGTTTATCATCTACTCCGATCACAAGAGTATCAAGTATATCCTTTAACAAGAGGATCTAAAATTATGACATAGGAGATGCCTAGAGTTCTTCTAGGTCTATGAATTTGGGATTTTCTACACTCTTGTGAAGGCGAAAGGGGTAATGGATGCTCTCAGTAGAATATCTAGTATACATCAGCTGAGGAATGCATCATATTAGTTGTTCTCATTATATATATCATTCATTTATGGAGAATATATATCATACCTCCACTCAATGGTTGTCACCCCTCCACTCATACATTAAGTCATGGTGGTACAACTTGGGGATACCATCAATGAGACATTGCATGAAAATATTTCCATGGGGAATGCTATTGATGGATATTCACAAGGTGGGGAGCATGTCATTATTTTTAGGGGATGCACAGTTGTACCTGTGGAATTGAAGTAGGTGGTTATGGGAGAGTTTTATAAATCCCCCATGGTAGTACTCCATGGTGTGGAAATGATGTACCAAGACCTTTGACGTATTTTAAGGTGGAAATGGATAAAGAAGACAGTGGAATATTTCACTTCTTGATTCCGTACGTGCCAGAAGGTGAAGGTTGAGCACCAGTTTTGAATAAGATTAGCTCACCTCCTAGAGGTGACATAATGGAAATGGGATGGAATATCAATGGACTTAGTGATCAGTTTACAACGTATTTATAGTAGACAAGATTCCATCTTAGTGATCACTGACTAACTCACCATATCTTCCCTCTTCTTAGATATCGGTAAGTATAGTTCAGTAGAGAACTTGGGACGCCTCTACATGTAAGAGATAGTGCAGCTTCAGGGAGTCCCATCAATGTTTTGTTCTGATCATGATTCTTGGTTCACATCCCGGATGTGGACAGGATTACATGAGTCATTTTGGGACTCAGTTATGCTTGAGAATAGCATTTCATCCCCATATGGATGGCCACACGGAGAGAACCATTCATGTTCTAGAAGAAAATTATGTGGGATTGCATCTTGGAATTTGGTCATATCTGGGAGGGGGCACCTACCACTTGTGGAGATTTTTTACAACAATAGATACCACTCCACTAGTGGTATGGCACCGTTCGTGGCATTGTACGAGCGACCCAATAGATCACCCCTTAGCTGGACTGACCCAGGTGAGTCATCACTCAAGGGCCCAAAGTTGGTACGAGCTATTACCTAGAAGGTGGAGGTCATTAAGGAGTGGATGAAGACTATACAGATATAATAGATGTCTTATGTTGACTGATGGAAAAGACCTCTGAACATTAAGGAGAATGACTATGTCTTCCTTCGAGTCTCACCTCAATGTGGGTTTTGGTGATTTGGTTGGGGTGGAATGTTATCTCTGAGGTTCTTCAACCCTTCTCAGATACAATGTAGAGTTTCTGAGGTGTAATACCACTTATCTCTTCCACTGTAGGAGCAGTGGGTACATGATGTCCTCAACGTGTCATAGCTAATGAGGCACATTCATGACCCATTGCACGTCATCAGCTGGGGTGAGTCAGACATTAATGATGGATAAAATTTGTCGAGCACCTATTGGATATCAAATATCAGTAGGGTAGGATCATTCGTAGGTAAGTGATTCCCTTGGCATGTGACTGGTGGTAGCACAATAATCTCTAAGAGATCACATGGGAGTGGGAGTCTTAGAATCATGTACAATACCCACATCTTTTTTACAAGGCTATTGCTCTGGATTTTCGAGGATGTAAATCCCAAAGGTGGGGTGAATGTAATATCCCCTATTTTTCAAGTATTATTTTTTAAATATTATATGGAATTTGTTAGAGACTATTCATTGAGATGGCATGCTATTATGAGGCTAGGGGTTCCAGATATAAATGTTTTAAATATTTTAAACTCTTAGATAGCATGCACAATCCGTTTTCAAGAAAAAGTGTAATAAAATTTAATCAAGTTTAGAAATCAGAAATATAAGGACTTCATTGTGTTCATAGAATCAAATTTACCTTATGTGAGGCCTAACACTTACCATCACAGGCCAGGTATGGAAATTCGTTTTTGGATGTTTGAAAAAGTAAAATAAATTTAATATATATTTTATTATTCATTCGCACTAATGCAATGAACTATGCTTTTAAATAAGGTGGTAAGAAGAGTTTATAGTGTTAGCTATATAACCCTGGAATTCTATAAAGTGTTAGAGGGGAGAAACTTGGAGAAACCACTCAACGATGAATGACAGTGAATCAAATGATCGTGAATCGCTGCACTAGTGGAGTTGTAGAATCTCATCGATTATGGAAGGATAATAATTATTCATAAATGATTTATCCAAACTTAGGGTATGACATTTGATTTCATTATTTTGTTCACATTCATCGATTTAAGGATGAATGTAGATCAACTCACAAATAAGTTTAACCACGGTTCGTTCATTATTGTGGGATAGGTGATTGCAGGTTTGATTCAGGGAGTTTGTTTTTATTTTGATTATGTTTCCTGATCCTACTAATGGGAAAGGATCAAGTCCATAAAAAATGACCATGGTTCATTCCTTTGGTTGTTTCTCTGTGATTCCTCGTCCCTTTATTCCTACATTTTCTTCATTCTTCATGTGGTTATGAATGATGGATCATTGTGAATCATTTTTTCAATGCAAGGATCAGAAATCATAGATCTCACATTGTGAAGACCTATTTGAGGTGAAACAGTGAAGGTGATTGATGGATAGAAATATTATAGGAGATATTTTTATTCGATCATTCTTCGTGAGGATGATCTGGATTGGTTTTCAAAGCCTATTGAAGGCCCAAACCTTACCAAATCGGTGTTGCAAGGATGAGATGACCATCGGATCGAACACAGGAAGACGAACCGACGCATTGTAGGAAGAACAATTATTTTAGAAAATCTCAATGAACACTGCTTGTATCTTGTAATAAACAATATTTGGGACCCATCCAACGGTAGCTAGGGTTTCGGGACACAGGGAGGTGGAACACAGAATGTAATAGCTGTCACCTGGAATGTGGGACACTACCCAGAACTCAGCATATATCTCGAGAGATGCATGAACATTGGGTGGATTACATGGCATGTACTCCCCCACATGGCCCGACCCTGACCAGATACATGGCTACACCGTGTAATGGTTCACAGGTAGGAGAACATCGGTTGAAGTTGTATACTAACCCATGGATATCATACATGGGTGGACCCCGAATAGTTGGAAATGGTGTGTGAGCCCTTCTACATGTCATGTATACCTTTTCCTACACGAAATATTCTTATGACACAGGTCGTTGTACACGGTAAGTACTCGGGGTCAAGGGACATGGTGTGCGACACTTCTACACACTATGTACTCTTTTATTCATGGCATGATCTCCTTGTCCATCGTATCTTAGACAAATCATGATGGTTTTGGTTCCCTCTTTTCATTCCCCTAATGTTCATTTGGTATTATTTCCTATCCACAAGAGTATGACACCCTTCAGCTAGACTTTCTAAATAGAGTACGGAGTCCCCTCCGAGAGGCCCAGAGTATGATCCTTTATCCATTATTGTTAATAATGTAGATTTAGGTTATCGACATGACCAATCATACTGGACCTCGGTCCTCTACTTAGTAGGGGAATCGAGATGAGCCATGGTATATTCCATTCCCTGGAAGTGATCATCATCACCTTATCGTGATCTTCCCCACTTGTGGAGTTAGTTATCCCTGAAAAAAGTGTATCGTTTTCTCTCTTCAGATATATTACTGTATATCACCCTCATGGGAGTTCTCGGTGAATGGTAAATCTTTGATGGACATCATCAGGGATTGAGTACTCCTAGATGAATGCTTCATCAAATCTTTGGACTCACTCCCTTACACGGGTTTGCGATCGTTGTGACTTGCGTCTAGACTAAGGGTCTGGATTTTAAGTATATCTGGATATGTTCTTATTATGTGTACTATATAAATAGACTATATAGAGATGTTTTACCTTTAATTTGTATATTACTTTGTGGTTTTGGGGTGTCTTACTATGTATTTTTATACTCACCCATGAACGGGAGTTTCCCACACATGTTGTGAATTGTGTAAACGAGTGACCCTTTGAATAAATCCAAGATAGGCCAAGACAAGATAGAAATTAGTGAGACTAGAAAGGCTGATGTGTTTATATGTCTTCGAAAAGCAGTCCCAGTACCTATCCTATTATCTAAGAGGTTGAACTTTTTAGTTGGAAGAATCTTTCTTTTTGTTGGGCGTGTATTCTAGCCCAGTTTACTTTTTCACACATTATTATTAGTTGTACTCTGTTGGTTGGGTTTATTAGTATTCTTGCATTTTTTTCCTTATTAGTTTTTGCATTTTAGTATTTTTGGTCTTATAGATGTGTGTGTGTGTGTGTGTACAGGTACATAAGGAATTCCTCCCATGTCAGTGATATAACTACTCGGTGCTATTCACCCACCCCTCGCCTATTAGAGGCTGGCTTATAGAGTTGCGGCATGGTCCCCACAGGGATGGTTCATGACATTTTCAATAAAAATTAGTATTATACACTATTTCATAGAAAATAAAACTTCTTATAATAATTCAAAAAATTCACCCAAATGTATTTTTTATATGAAAATTTATTAATTGATATTAATTTTATCAAATAAAATCACTAATAAATCCAAAAACTATTTCTAATATTCACTACATAAAAATTATTTTTGATGAAAAATTATTTGGAAGAATAAAATGGCACTTCCAAAAATTGATTTCTTAGTTTATATGAATTTTTCAATATATATTTATTTATTATAAAATTTATATATATTTAAAAATTCAGCTACCTCTATTCATAGCCTCCAATTCGATGGTTTTGGTATAATAGTCATAAAATAATAATATTTGATGGAACATTTAATCATAGTGATGTGTGTCGTATACTCCATCAAACGTATAGTTATTTTAAAATTTCAAGGTATAACACTACAGTAGTAACATATTCATAATAAAAGAAAATGGAATTAGAGGACATGCATCAGGGCATTAGAAAAAAGTCATATCAGAGTAATGGGTTTTCATTTCCCTCTATGGGAGATGGTTCTATCAAGTGAAAAAATGGATTACATATGTCAAATTATCTCAAATATTTTTCTAACACTCTCAATATTTTTCATCGGTGTGTAATGGTATGATATATTTCCTATTTTTAATTGATTCCCAGATGAGATATTTTAGTCCAATTCATGATGTAGACCAAGAGTTTCAATAGAAGGTACAGTCTCCTTAGGGGTCTGTGAATCAGGAGACTCATAAGCCTCAGGGTGAGGCTAGGAATATAACATAGGTAGATTTTATATGGATTACCTGGTTCTAACCAATAGTATATATGTACCTTCAATTGTTCAAGTTATGTTATGAAATAAATCTCCATTCTCTATTACTTTATTTGATATAATTGTTTCACATTCATTTACATCTTCTTAAATCCTTATTGTAGAAAAAATGAACCCAATATCCCCAAGCTGCTGACTACTTTATTATATTTCCATAAGATACAGATAATCACATCACAACACATAGAATAGTTTATAAGTCTTGGTAAACCATATACATACACTAAATTATTATTTAATTTGAAAACAGAAAATGAAAAAGTATTTTCTATTATAATTCTATTATTACCCTTAGTGTATCCCTTCATATCAATCACAAAACACTTCATAATATCATATGAAAAATAAATCATTAGACATTTGTCACCTTATATGCTCAATAAGGGTAATTATAATTTAGAAAATATAAAAAAAATCATAATTAATATGGAAATATAAATAATTAGAAGATGTGAAATTTAATCAATAAATTGAGTATAATGTGTTATAATTAATGACGAAGAAAGAATTACATAAAAATAATCACACGAGTATGACACTAAACTATGTATATTATAAAAAACTGAAAAATCAAATGGAAAACCAATACCTAAATTCATAATGATGGAATGCATAATTTTGGATATCTTAAACATATCGTCAAGGCCTTGTGCCAATAAATATAATATAATTGAGTACTTGTACCTAGATATATATATATAAATGGATAATTCTTTGGCCAAAACCCTATTTAGTTTGTCTCATTATACCAATCAATGCATTGATGGGCTACAATGAGCCCTGCTCTTCACTTACTATGTCCAATGAATTCCTCACATGAAATGGGTAAAACATATTTCACATAATCAGTCGAATTGAAACTATCATACGAAATGTGAATAAATTTATTAGTTTATAAATATAATCAAAAACCATCCAAAGTAATGTTAATGGTATCAATATGTTACATCCTTAATCAAACAGATCATAAACCATCCATAGAAAAAATAAGGGTCGTAATGTTGTAGAACATACCCAATAAATAATAAGTAACATCAAAGGAATTATTTTCATAGATTGAAAATTATTTGGAAAGTTCACATGGAAAATTCTTTAGGGTAAATAATAATTTTTGAAAATCATTCTTTTTATTTTGAAACTAGAAAATTCATAAAATATTATCACAATCTATTTCTTTGATAATTGATTTTAAAAACTATTATTTTCAAAAATATTTTGAATTTTTTTTAAATCTTATAAACATTCAAAATAAACCTCAAAGAAATTGTGGTCATGATGGTGGGTAGTTATATATATATATAGTATCAGTTAAAAAACCATTACTTTATCTCTACAAAAATGTCAGAAAAGTGAATTTTCAAAAAATGATAAGAATATTATTTTAAAACTATTTTGTAAAAAGTAAAAAATGGGAAAAAATTCATTAATGATTACTTTGGATAATGTTAAAGCATTTTTAAAACATTTTTATAAAATATGGTTTTACATAAAATTGTATTTTTGGCCGATGAGAGAAATAAAGTCATATTTTCTTAAAAATATTTTCATAATAAATTTAAGAACAAAAAGGATGAAAATTTGTAATATTACATGTGTAGAGACATAGTTTTATCCTTTTATACTTTAAACTATTTATTTATATATTTCCAATGCTAGGGGCTGATATGGCATGCGATTCTGTGGCTCGGTGTTGCTGGAAGTAATTTTATTAAAGTTCTATTAACATTTTATATTACATCCGGTTAGAACATAAATAAAAAAGGATCACTGTTAAGAGGAAGACCATATAAAAAACAAAAGATCATGATTCAGTCTGTAACATGTTTTTTACCATAGGAGTGACCAGAAATAGGTTGGTTTGTATGTTCAGACTCCTCACTTGTTCGTAGTATGTTTATTGAGTTAATTAATTAAAAATTCAATGATTCAACCATTTTAAACTAAATGAACAATATATAATAAACATTTAATTGATAATTATCTAGGATTATCCACATAAACCGTAGGATAATTTCATATTATCCTTCCTCCTTCCTTTGGAAGATCACATCAAACAATGATGAAAATCCAAATTAGAGAATATCAGAGTGCAACAAACATAGTGACATCCTCCAATCATTTTTAATCACGTTATTCAATTTCAAATGATAAAATATCTAGGTCAGACTCTTATATAGTTTATTCACACCATTTTTATTAAATATATTAATCAGACTGAACGGTGTTGATGGATATGTATGAATTGTGAACTAATCTTGCACCCACTTACTGAAACCATAATTTATTATTCAATGTTTTCTAATCCCGGATGCTCATTCTAGATCATTGGACAATAAAAATTTTAAAAAAATATTTCTAATCATTTTTTATGGTTCCTTTCTACCAAATTTTCTTTTATTACATCCCTGCTAAGACCGCAGTACCTTGATTTGACATTGACGGGCAGCACCGAGCCCCATTGGACCACCATAATCGCAAAAGATCAATTAATGGGGCTTGGATAAATGAAACGATTATGAATATAGGATATTTTTGTTCGATGGAATTTTTTTTGAAAAAAATAGATTGAATCTAGGGTGACAGGATGGACTTAGTCATTCAGTGAATACCAGTTGAATGACAAAACCACTGAGAACAACTAGATTCCAGTTTTAAGTGAACAATGGATGTAAATGATAGATATGGCCTATATTCAATGTTTATGGGTGGAGATGAAGCTAAAATCGAAGGGATATAAATATTGGAAGCATGATAAGAGTATCCGTAAATCTATAGAAAACCCTACCACATTCCATGTTCAAAGATGAACTCAAGGCGTGTAGCCCATTAAGTCAGGGGACTAGGGTTTCAAGAAATCATAGGGATGGAATTGCATGTATCCATCCTACACACCATGTACCATATCATAGATAGGATGATCCATGTGATGGAACACACGAGAATGAATCCATGTGTAGTACACTAATAAACACATAGTCAGGTACTGGAGTACAGAAACATGGCCAGGAGTACACGACCCAATAAATAATATCTTGGAAAAACTATGTTGTCCACCTACATTGGGTGAACTGCTACCAAAACTGGGATTCACATACTATCTAGGGACACATCTAGGTGGTGTAGTAGGACCACATTTCACGCGGTTCCCATCACATGCTTTTTATTCCTCAGTTCTTTACTAATAAACTTCCTGTTTTTGTATCACCTTTTTTCGAACTCAGATATTAGAATGTGAGTAGACTATCCTGTCTTTTTCTGCATTGAACAAGATCTTCCCTTGGTTGTGGATTTTGAGAAGTGATTCAGAATGTTCAAAACATGATTCATGGTAAGGAGATTATCGATGAATGTGGTGGATTCCACAAAGACTACTAAGATGACCCTCTTTTTGAGCTAAGTAGTAGAGTCCTTGATGACTATGAAGTGGAATCCTTCAATAGAGCTGGGTAGAGGAGTCTTTGATGACTACAAATTGGTACCCTCTAGTAGAGGTGGGAAATGGGTCCTTGTCAGCCAATAGAGTGGATCCTTCCTATCATACCAGGGCATGGGTCCTCTATTTATAGTTTGTGGCCCCAAACTATACGGAATAGTGATGAGTTGTGTTTTGACTTGGACTATTACTTTTAGATAGAAACATGAGATGTTGGGAATCATTGTAGGAATTTTGGAATTTTTTGATACTCTTCTTCTTAGTCTGAATTGTGAGATGGAAATCCCCTTACTCTCTCATTTGGGATTATTTGACAAAGAATATATATATTAATATGTATCCATAAATTTGGTTTGGATTACTCTCTTTACATGAGACGTGGAGACTTATAGATAATTCCACATGTTTTCTATGTTTAGCTTCTCTTGGATGGATGAATCTACTCTCCTGCTGTAGATGGTGAAGACTGGATCTGTACATCATCTTCTCATAGTGTTGATCCCCATATTCTTGGATGAGGTTACTTTCTCTTTATATGGGATGATTTTTCCCTTTCCATGTGTCACTCATCTATAGTTTATCAATTTATTTTGTATCTCTTACTGCTCCCCCTTCAAATCTCTAGGTTTCCACCTGAGTATGTATATACTCACCCCTCCATTCGTTTTATCCAAATGTTTCATGTCTTACACAGTCAACAGACAAGTCAGTGGTGAATTTAGTGGATATTAGGGAAACCTAGTACATTGGACCATGTACAGTGGCCATATCGTTGTATTTTATAGCTATTCTCTCTCAACATTTTACTTATCTAGTTTAATAAGTTTTGGAAATATTTCTGTTTTGTTATGTATTTTCCCATTTAGTTTTCCATTTTCAATGTCATACTTGTGTATGCCTTATAGGTTACCCGTGATTGGTTTACTCTATATATGTGTTTCATCTTTTACTCTTTCTGGCAACACTTCTGAATCAAGATGACTTTGTGTGTGGGGGTTCATGTAAATAGGCAAAGGCCTCCCCGTGGTAGATATTCCTTCAGCGTTGGATGCCACCTCTGGCCGATAGAGGCCATCTTGGGGTAGTTTAGGCTTGATCATTAGGTTGGGATAGGATTTGAAAACCTAAAATCAATCAAGAATAATCATAGAATAAGAAAGACGATTTATTTTATGGTATAAATTTTAAATAATTCCCTCTATGATGACTTAAACAAAAATAATCATGAATAGTGATGAGATTGTAAAGTAAAACCTTACCACATTAGTAATTTTTTTTATCATAGGCCACATGAAATAAATAACATTAAATGAAAAATTAAGAAAAATGAGGATAAATTCATTCATGTAGTTATATAAGAAGGTAATTATATAAAACACACAAAAGAAACAAGTCGTGAATATGGTGTATGTCTCACATGACTAAAAGTGAGATGAGAAACACTTACCATGAGTCTCAATCATCAAATAAATTATTTATATTTCTGAATAATAAACCTCTATAAATTAATTTAAATTATTAAGAACAATTTTCATGTTTATTATTCCTTTTATTTAACATATTACAATTTCATATCAGATTAATTACTTAATTAAGTTTACGTCAAATGTTTCTAGGATAGTTTTTTTACAAGTAAAAAATAAATTTGGTAGGTTGACTATGGTCAAAGAAGTAATTATTTAAAAATATATAGAATAATAATTAAGAAATAATTTTGATATTTTTAAATAAATTATACTCATAAAACCAATAATAAAATATGGATATGAAAAACAAACCATGTTACATTTTGGGAGATAGTAGGTCGTACGTACGTATGAGTAACATTTCCATTTTAAAATGTTCAATATAGAAAAAAGGTAAGTAATATTTTATCTCTAAAAAATGATAATAATATTTTATATATCATATTACATCATAAAATAAACTTACATATAATATCCTTGTGGTTTTGTGATGAAAAGAGATTTGCATCACTTCGTGAAGGTTGGTGTCCACACACACACAAGTGACATTATCATTATTCATTTAAATAAATAATATGATAAATTATATTTTAATATTGATAAATATGTCATAATTATTTCACTAATATCACATATATTAATTAAAATTATACTTGATATCTTCCATGTAATGAATTAGTGAAAAATGAATCACATTTCTTCGAGAGGTATTAATCCATTTTACATGAGAGTGATGTTATCAAGTCTCATACGGATTGGAATGAAAAATTTTATATATGATATAATGAATACATTTGTATAATTATGTAATAAATATCATTTATATAATTTATATCCCCTATTATAGCCAACCATAAAAGTTGTTGACGGAAAACATGTCACATTAGTCAGTGAGGTGGTAGTATGTTGTACACACGAGCGATTTATCATTCTACATTTGATGGAATAAAAGATTGATATAGGTAATTAAAATAACATAATAACAAATAAGTATATGTGAGATAATATTTTCATAATATAATCATTAATTGATAATATTTTATGAAGACTAATTAAGAAATAAAACCAAAATTCATAGCTAGGAATTTTACCTCTTCTCATGACACCTCTTTAAGATTATACTAATGGTTTTACAATATAGGATTTATGAAAAGAACAATGATTATTGGATTAGGTTATAGAATTTGGAAAAAAATTAAATATTACTTGGAAAAACCAAATGGTTTTAAATTATTGAATAAGATATGAGAGGGGTGTCCATTTATATGTGAGTTGAGTGGCACACTTCTAATTTTTTAAAAGAAAGATGTGTAACCAAGTTTTTTACATGAAACAAGGGTCAACAGTGAATTATTATCACGAATTAGACATTATAAGGTATAAATAATTGTATAAAATGTATATTAGAAAAGTATTTAGGTCCTATTTACCCTTATATTTTATATTTAACCCCTGATAAACCCATTTTTACTTTTACCACGTTATTTAACTTTTATTTTTTTCACTATTAATTTTTATAAAAATTCTGTTTATCTTATTGGATAAAATAAATTATAATAAATAGAAATATGGAATCCATTTTTATAAATTCAATCCACATAATTGGAAAATTTTAATTTAAAATTAATCCCACAGATACAAAGAGAAAGCAGATTTTCAAAGAGAAAATGATTGAATGTTTGAAATGTTTTTATATCAAAATTCAATATGAAAGTGATTATAGTGAAGAAAATAAGAATAATATATCAATAGTTATACTAGTTTTACATGGAAACCATTTTATTAAATATTTTAACATTGTAAATAATTTAAACAAGAATCCAGTTTTCAATTAAAATTCCCGGTATTTCACTATTCATTAAAGAATGAAACTCTTCTGAAGAATACCAAAAAAATCATCCTAAGACAATGTTGAAATATATATTTCATAAATGCAGATTATTTTTTTAATTATTTTTCTTAATGTTGTAGAAATTAATTATAAATTATGCGTGCAATGTTGGACTAAATATCCTTTTAGAAAAAATACTTTTTTTAGAAAAAAATTATTTTTATTTCAAACAGTTATAATTTTATATCTACTAAATAGATATAAATTTAATTTATGTCATGCATTTGTAAACAATATAATTTTTATAATTTACTTACTATTATTCATACCCTCTAATTTAATATCTATGTTATAAGGGTAATTTATAAATAATAATATTTTAATAGAGTATAATGTTTCATTCAAACCCGATGTTGTATACGTTGAAACATATCGAATAGATTGAATTTATTTAAAAATAAATATATCCTAAAATCTCAAGATTGTATGTTCCCTTATAATCTTTTTTTCATGTCATAGACATTTCTAAATATGATTTTCATATTTTAAACTCTCAGGTTGCTACATTCTACCCCCTCAAAAAAATTACATCCCAAAATTTAATCTTGATTTCAATAATCAAGGGTTTATCAACAAAAAATACCTTTATTGAAATCCCACATAATTATAAAGGATAAAAAAACATATTCTTGTTAAGAGATAAGTTAAATAGAAGTTTCATATTAAATGACAGATATATATGTTTTTATATAGGGGAATGTTTTTGAAAAGTGAAGATATGGACCTGGAAAAAAAAGAATAAATAATTATACCAAGTGATAGAGGTCATTGATCGTAATAAATTTCGTGATAAATTAAAAATTAAGGATGTAAAAACTATAAATCAATGACTATTTAAAATAACATAGGATTAACATAAATGAAGTTATGGGGATAGAATTTTGTTTCACTATCCTTTTTCTAGACCTGAGGAATTCCATTACTGTCTAGCTGAGAATATATTAAAACATAATTAATTGATATATCTCTAATTGATAGGTGTAAATTTATATATTGACAGTTCATAGATCAATTTCCACTACATTTATTTATCTAATAAATAATCATTCAAGATTATTTTTTATTCATGAACCACCAAAGTTATGTTTTAATGGATCACTAGATCACTAAAAGAGTAACAAGTTATTCCATCTATATTAACTAAAACCAAAATGGTTGGAACTGGTTATCAAATAAAAAACAATGTTTAGTAAAATTAATTCCAAAAACAATTAACCTAAATAGTCTTCCAAAATTATTCTGTCAAAATTTAATGTCCAAAAAAATCAAGGAAGGTCACTAAATCAACATTATATTACCCAGACAATATAATGTGGCTCTTAATGTCACCTTCCAAATTTGTGGATTCCAGGATCACTATAAAAAAAATTAAAAAAATTAATTCTTCCAAATATAAAATCTCATGTATATATATATATATTCAATAAATCAATAATTACTGCAAACTCTTATAGATATTAGATAAACCATTAATACACTAACCAATTGCTTGGTCACCAACACCATCCAATAAAAATATCATTATAACCTCAACATTGGGAACATATTAAGGGTCCCCCCTAATCATATTCCTTTGAATAGGTTCAACTTATCCCTGAATCACTTTACTTGGTCATTGGTATCATTCTACATATGCTCTCAAATCCTTTTACATTTTAAGATTCTTGTAACAATAATATCATGAATTAAAATACTCTTATGACATGATTCAAGAATAGAAACAAAAAAACATCAATAATTTCACTTCATCTATAGTAATATCATTTGGTTAAACTTCCCCCAATATATTCTTTTCTGGTATATTCCATTGATACAAGGTGCATTAATTATTATAGAACCCCATATCTTTATAGTTGAAGCATTGAACATGGGAACCCTTTTTTCTTTCCATTCTAGTCATTATAATCTGGGTATTTCTCTACTTACTTGTAACTAACTCATTTAAAATTTTATTTTATACCAAGTTGTTTCTTTATACATGTATTACATGATGGGAAATCAATCCTTCCCTTTTTCCCCTTATCAATTTTTTTTCTCTATCACCCACTTCTTCTATAGCATCCCTTAGAATCTATAATAAATGAAGAATTTTTTCTCTAACTTGATAGAACATGAAACTATGTATTTGTAAGATGAAAATTTTTGGGAGACAAGTTCCCTTAAAAAATCACTTTAGATAATCAATGAAATGATCATTATTACTCTTTGGATTTTTTTTAAATGATTCAGTTCACATTCTTTCTGTTAGGAACCATTTCTAAACAGTGTAATACAGTATATTAGATCATAAAATTATGAAACATAATGTATAATCCCAAAACCCTTAAAACTCATAACATAAATTGTAAAATTTATGCATAGATAATCTCATAACACTAGAAATGGTTTTTTTGGGATATATTAATATTAAAAAAACCTCATAATGGTTTGTAATGAAAATTGGAATGATCCTAAGAACACCTCCTGAGAGTTTAAAAATAGGTGTGCAGTAAGGCCCTCTTTCATACACCAGGTGATGACTAGTTCAATCCCAACACTCCAATTTTAATGTTTTTAACCCTAGGTACAATTGAGTTAGAACCAATTCCACTTATACTATCTAGTTGAGGATTTATTTTCTTATAAAAATGAAATAATGAATTTCTTACCAAATCATTAGGATTTCATTCTATAGATATCATTAAATTCAGCAATAGGGTTATGTTTCTAAATCTAGTTCCCATGTTCTCTACTAAACATCCTCTGATACCAACTGTAACCACCTTGAACCAAGTTACCTGAAACCATTTTAAAAATTTTAAATTTGGTATAATATACAGTAAATTGGATCTTAAATGAAAGAATAGATTATTTTTCTTGGTAAACAAGATACATAAAAAAAATTCATTTTACATTTGAAAACATAAAATACACAATGTATTTTATTGGAAACTCCATTATACCCATTAGTGTACCTGTAACACCCCGAAATTTATGAAAAATATTCTTTTTAAATTCATTAATGTCTTGTGTTGTACGCTACACCAAAAGGATCTTGCACAACACGCATCCCTGACCTGGCTTTCATTACACGCATCGCGACCTTCCACGATAGCGTGTGTTGTACGCAATACCAGGTTTCACTAAACAACGATATATTGTTATAATATTATTATGGACTAGCCGTTATGAATAGTATTAACTACCTTTTGAATTTTATAACATTATTATTCATCTTACACATTTTCTAGAATATGGTATGAGAACAAAATAAAGTTTTCGTGTAAAATATGTATTTTTCAAAAATTGCAGTTTTCCCGCCTTTTGATGATGCACCCACCTTAAATCTTGTTTTTGAAAAGTCTATAAGTTCAAATTGAAAAAATAAAATTCTCCTTTGGAATCAGGATATAAAAATTTACTTTGTATGAATTTTTCATATTATTCTGATAACTTTCATATTTTAATGAATAGTAAAAACACGCTATATTTTAATTAAAAACAAGTTTTTTCATCACAATCATTTATATGGTAAGATTATCTTTTTAATTGGTTTTAAAGTGTAATTAGAATATATTTTTTCCATTTAATCCAATGTTGTTCATTGGAATTAATTTCACTTTGAAATTGGATATAAACAAGTATCAATCTTTTGATTGTTTTTGTTTCTTAAAAACACGCTAGTTGTTTTGATAATGGGAATTAAATTTAAAAATAATTAATGTCACTTATATGTTATGAATTTGGAAAAATATACATCAATTTTGAATTCGGAATATCAAATAATGCTTAGGCTGAATTTTTGGTATTTTTCTGAAAAACTTCAATTTTCGATGAATAGTGAAACCACTTAGTGGTAGTTAAAAAACTGGCTTTTCTTAATTTAAATTAAATTTTACCACTTTTGTGAATTGAATTTCAAAAATCCTAGAGACATGGTTAATATCAAGGACTAAAATGTGGTTCAATGAGATGAAAATAATTTTCGGTGAATAGTAACTTTATACTTTTTTTACCACGGTTAAAAGTAAATAGGGTAATTAAGGATAAAAAATGTTATTATTATTACCCTAACACATGTCCTAATTCTATTGGATAAATTTAATTCGTCCAAATACAACCTTAGGAATAAAATATGACCATTTAGGCCCACTTTTATTAGATTAGGACTTTTATTATAAATTTATTTATAGAGGGGTTAAAATAGGTAAAATCAAAGTTTAATAACTAAATCATTTTTAATAAAGGCTTATACATAAGATAAATTCGACTATAAATATTAATTAGAAATATAAAAAGAAATCCTTTAAAATTGTATTTTATTTGTAATTTTTAGACTTAAAATAGTTTAATTTATTTATGACACAATGATGATGCACTAATTATCTTATTAATGAAATATTGACATAATTGATGCTATAAATACCCAAATAAATGTAATTTGAGACTTTTTTTGAATTGAAATAATTTTATATGTTATTATTACATGTTATTGTTGATTTAATTATCTTTTTTGCGAACTAATAATTCTGTTATGATTTTTACAAAAATAAATTACCAAATAGTGTCAAAATTGACATAAAATAGTTTTTAAAACAATTATTATATTATTAATTGTTATTATATTCCTATAAATCTAAGGTTCGTACAAGATACTTCTATCATGATAGTTGTGTCATTAATGGACCACTTTGGGGTCTCTTGGATGTATATTGTATGTTTATTAACTATATAATATAAAAATACAAAGTGACATGGTAAATGTCAATCTAATTAACTAAGAGTTAGAACTAAAAGATAAGGTTAATATAATGACATAAACTTGTCTAAATTCTATTGTATGAGAGGATTTCGACCCATCCCCACCTTAGCTTAGAGATAAATAAATTTGAAGATATTAAAAACCGAATATGACTTTATAATAAAATAATATTTTTTGTTTTTCCAAAGATGCCCCTCTCCTCCCTTATAAAAGGGCACCTCCTCCCTCTATTCCTCACACCACTTTGAGCCTTCTAGCTAGGAAAACCCTTCAAAATTCTCTTCTCAACTTCCATAGAAACATCCTAGAGGTTCTGGTCTTCTTCAAAGTCCAATTTTAGTGCCCTAAGAGGAGGTTTCAAAGAGGCCTGTCAAAGAAGAGGTAATATCCGTTACCGATTCATTCAATTTTCTTTCTTCTTAAACTTCTTCTTCATTAGTTGTTTAATTATATTGTAATAACATCAGTATCAATAATATACCTACATGTTATTATAAATATGAATCAACCCCATTTCACCTTCTATCCATCCTACAGAAAACGAAATCACCGCGCGTGCGTACATACGGAATACCGTCTCCACGCCGTGGTGTAATCTGTTTTTCCACCACCACCTTACTTGGATGGGTATAATGGTGAAAATAGTAAATACATATGATTATTATAACATCATACTAATTCTTAGATATTATATCATTCACTCCAATTCTATTCAATAAATATGGGAACGATATCATCGCTCGTGCGTACGTACGGATTATCGTCTCCACGACGCGATGAGATTCATTTTCCATGTTAACAATCAAGAATGATTATAAAGTATATATATAATAATTAATAATGAAATATATGAAATAATAATGCTACTTGATTTATTTATATATATATATATATGTATTTCATATACTTAATTCCATTTAATTCAATAAGGAAATGAAAACAACGTTCATGAGTACGTACGGCCTACCGTCTCCATGAACGGTGTATTTCATTCCATTTATCGATCTATTATATATATCTATATTATGAATATATATTATATATAAATCATGTTTTATATTTTTTTATTAAGTAATCATGATCTATGTAATCATATAAATAATTACAAGTCAAAACACGGACGACAAATCAAACGATTTTACCCAAAATGCTGCTTTAACATGGAATTTACAGAAGAACGGGTAATATAAAGTCATAATTGAAACATATATGATATCATAACAATGAATATGATTATGTAATAAGTCAATGACATTATTTAAATCAATATACAGGAGGTTCTGATCCATAAGAATCATATCAGACCTAAGGTAAGGGATAACATTCCCAATAACGTTCTTATCCGAGAATGTTTATTCGTAAGTATTTACTGGGTTTATTGTTCTCATCCATGTCCATGTTTCCTTAAAATGTTTTCATATATTTTTAATGTCCTTTTTACCCATTTTTTACTTTTACTACATGGTGTGTATGGAATCTTTATTTTACGAGGTACTTTTTTACTTTTCCTGCAAAAGTACGAGAAGAATGTTTTTTTAACTTATACGGCACGGACGGATTTTTACGGTTTTATAAAGCCTTATTTTCATGAAGCTTCCTCAAAAATATTTCATGACTATTTCCATAAAAATATATTTATTTCAAAATTGCATTATCTTTTGTGAAAAGAAATTGATTATGAATAAGAAATGATATTTTCCTCAAGAATTCATTTCAAGTGTTTTATCAAAACCAGTTTTCCATCTAAGATGAAATTATTTCATATGTGTATGTTTGAAGTATAATGTCTCTATGATTTACATGGTTTCACTTTTATTATTATGGAATGATATACATTACTTTTATATGGATTATGTGATGATGGGATGATGTTTATGAAGCCCATTTTATTCATTGGGTTATGATGTATGTTTTAAGTTTATTTTGTGGCACAAGTAAGAATGATTTTATTATGAGATGGGTGGGACCTATATCTCCCTCCAATGCATTGGGTAAAGATTTAAATCTCATGAGATAGACATGGCTGAACGGTATGTTAATCTTTTTCAGTATTAGAGGACCGGAACGAGGAGTGAACTCGATTCAGAAAGGGACTTTGTCCATTAAGATGGTCTTGGCAGCAATGCCTTGGCTACTATGGAAATCATTACATGTGATTAATGGATGCCACAATTACATGTTTTATTCCCATGATATTTTATTAAGGTTTATGTTCCATTATGATCTTTGCCTTAAGTACTTCCATTTTTTATGCCGTTGCTCAAGATTTTGATTTTTAAACATTATGTTCTTGTTTTTATTTTCAAATGTATTTGGTATGTTTTATTTTATCCATGCTTACCCTTACTGAGCATTTGAGCTCTCCCTTTTTATGTTTTATTTTCCCACAGGATTAAAAGAAAGGTTTTAGGCAAGGAAACAAAAAGTGGAAGATCTTTATGAGAGATGTTGAAGATCTTTCACCACGATTAGAAGATTACGTTCCAAGTTTCCAAAGACACTAAACTATTACAGTCCTTGTGTGTCTGTTTTTGTTATGTATTAAGTATTTCGCAAAATTAATGTAATGTCCTTGTATATAAAGCTTAGGGTCTCTAAAGTTGGTATCAGAGGGAAGGTTTAGTCAACCTTTGGAAACTAGGATGTGAAAACATTAGTGATATCCCTAGAGATATTTCTAAGTTTTGTCTAGGTATGTCTCTAAGGATAAGTATACATATATGATATATTCCTAGAACTATGGTAACGATCTTAGAATTTATCCTAAGATGTAAGATATTTAGGGTGCTCCCACTTTAGTATGTTGTTTTCCCTAGCATGATTTTTTCCTCTCACACTATTCTTTTTGGGTTTTAGAAAATGGATGGAAACAGAAAGATTCATGATAATGGAGGATATAACAGACAATGGAATAATTTTATTCATGAGAAACCAATTGAAACGGGATTTGGAAGTCTAAGCATCGTTATTATGCCTAATCATCAGTCTCATAATATGATCAATAATATAAACTTTGTTAAGTTTCCTGACTCAGATAATAAGAGAAAGATGGAGTTTCTTGATGATCATAGAGGAATGAAAGTTCAATTTCCCCTATGTAAATCATGTGGGAAGAGGCATCAAGGAGAATGTTTCAAAAGAACTAGAAGATGCTTTAGGTGTGGAAAAGACGGACACAAAGCCAGTAAGTGCAAAGGAAAAGGTTCAATTAACACCATGGATGAAGATAATGGTATTTCTATGACATCAATAACGGTTAAATGTTTTATATGAGGAATGTAAGGGCATTATGAAAACTAATGTCCTAAGGGAATGTCTCAAGAAGAGAATCTGTATGGTCGTATGGGTAGTATTTATGTTGTTGATGATGAAGAGACTATAAATGATATGTGAGATGAAATAATTGTTGAAGCTCGGTCAATGGTTTAAGAAGGTAGTGGAATGATTACATGTTTATCAAGTGTAATGTTGTATAAGTAATCTCATGGTACTATGGAATAAAGAGACGTCTAAGGATTGTTAAACTGTTGTATTTCCTTATGTTTTGAAAGTGTATGATGAATGGTACCAGTAACCATGAAAGGTTATTAAGATATTTTTGAAACGTAGATGATATGAGCATAATGAAGGGATAAGGAGAAAATTTAATGTTTGTTAGTATTCATGAGCTCATGACTGATATAAGAAAAAGGTTATATCATGGTTTGAGTACATAGAATTTTTGAATTTTGGTAAGTGGAAAGAGTTAACTTTGGATAGCATTCGTTTTTTCACTAAGGTTTAATGGGTATTCATTTTTTAAGAGAATACATGATTAAGGTATTCACATGATTGGAATCTGACCAACAAGATATATGGGGGATAAATGATGGTATTCACATGCTTGGTTGATGACATTTCAAGTAATCGTTTTCTTTATACTATGAGCTTGGACCGAAGTATTTTAGATAAGCCTAAAGATTGGAATGGATTATGTTGGACATAAGTTAATATTGTTTAAGGATAGAACTTTTTTCGATGTTATTGATGGGTTGTTATAGTAATGTAGTTTTAGAAAAAGGACTACCTGCAAGACGGGAGATAGCCCAACGCGTTGGACAAGGCTGTGGGAATTAAACCCACCACCGAAGTGCGACTGGCCTTTATCGCCTACCACTGGCCTACAGGAAGTCCATGTTTAGTAGAAACTAGTTTTATTATATTAAGCAGTATGATATATCAAGTATAAGTCAATTTTATGAACCATAAATGATTAATCTCACTATAGATGGACATATGTATTTTTGATAACGTTTATAACCTTTTGTTTGAGACAGATGGAATGACCCATCATTCTATCACATGATCTGTTAACACTTCACGAATGACAAATTCAACTTCATGTCTTTAAGAGATGAAGTGGAAATTTTCCAAAGAACGACCAACGGTGAGACTGTACTAAAATCATGAATGTATTTATTCTAATTCCAATTTCATGAACTTTAGGGAAATGATCTTGAAAACCAAAAATCTTGTCCAGGTGACCTTATATCTGATAAATCAGATGGTACCTTAGATCATCACAAATATATGGCTTTGTGATTGATGGATTTTTCATAGCCATGTTCTCTACCACTCTCCATCAGAACTTAATGGTTAGATTTTCCTTCCATATCCATATTTTCACCTATGTTCTCTTATATGGAAACACAGTGATGAGTAACTTTGGGTAATCTTTACATATCATACTTTAGTTTTTAAAATTAAGTTTTAGTATTCCTTTTTACGATGGGGGTTTCTATAAATAGTAAACGATTTATAACCCCGACGCATTTTGGGGGCGAAATTCATTTTAAGGGGGTAGATTGTAACACCCCTAGATTTTATGAAAAATATTCTTTTTAATTTCATTAATGTCTTGTGTTGTACAATACACCAAAAGGAACTTTCACAAAATGCATCCCAGACCTTGCTTTCATTACACGCAATCGCGACCTTCCACGATAGCGTGTGTTGTTCGCAATTCTAGGTTTCACTAAAAAACGATATATTGTTATAATATTATTATGAACTAGCCTTTATGAATAGTATTAAATACATTTTGAATTTTATAACATTATTATTCATCTTACACATTTTCTAGAATATGGTATGAGAACAAAATAAATTTTTCGTGTAAAATATGTATTTTTCAAAAAATGCAGTTTTTCTGCCTTTTGATGACGCACCCAAATTAAATCCTGTTTGTGACATGTCTATAATTTCAAATTGAAAAAATATAAATCTTCTTTGGAATCAGGATATAAAAATTTACTTAGGATAATTTTTTCATATTATTCTGGTAACTTTCATATTTTAATGAATAGTAAAAACACGCTATATTTTAATTAAAAACAACTTTTTTCATCGCAATAATTTATACGGTTAGATTATCTTGTTAAGTGGTTTTAAATTTTTATTAGAATATATTTTTACCATTTAATCCAATGTTGTTGATTGGAATTAATTTCACTCTGAAATTGGATATAAACAAGTATCAATCTTTTGATTGTTTTTGTTTCTTAAAAACACGATATTTGTTTTGATAACGGGAATTAAATTTAAAATTAATTAATGTCACTTATATGTTATGAATTTGGAAAAATAGACATCAATTTTTAATTCGGAATATCAAATAATGCTTAGGCTGAATTTTTTTTATTTTTCTGAAAAACTTCAATTTTCGATGAATAGTGAAACCACTTAGTGGTAGTTAAAAACTGACTTTTTTTAATTTAAATTAAATTTTACCACTTATGTGAATCGAATTTCAAAAATCCGAGAGACACGGTTAATATCAAGGACTAAAATGTGGTTCAATGAGATGAAAATAATTTTTGGTGAATAGTAAATTTTTAATTTTTTTACCACGGTTAAAAGTAAATAGGGTAATTAACGGTAAAAATGTTATTATTGTTACCCTAACACATGTCCTAATTCTATTGGATAAGTTTAATTCATCCAAAAACAGCCTTAGGAATAAAATATGACCATTTAGGCCCACTTGGATTAGATTAAGACATTTATTATAAATTTATTTAAAGAAGGGTTAAAATAGTTAAAATCAAAGTTTAATAACTAAATCATTTTTAATAAAGGGTTATACATAAGATACATTTGACTATAAATATTAATTAGAAAGATAAAAATATTTCCTTCATAATGTTATTTTATTCGTAATTTTTAGACTTAAAATAATTTAATTTATTTATGACACAATGATGATGCATCAATTATCTTATTAATGAAATATTGACATAATTGATGTTATAAATATCCAAATAAATGTAATTTGATACTTTTTATGAATTTAAATAACTTTATATGTTAATATGACATGATAGTGTTTATTTAATTAACTTTTTTCGAACTAATCATTCTGTTATGATTTTCACAAAAAATCAATTACCAAATAGTGTCAAAATTGACATAAAATAGTGGTTAAAACAAATATTATATTATTAATTGTTATTATGTTCCTAAAAATCTATGTTTCGGTAAAGATACTTATATAATGATAGGTGTATCAATAATGGACCCCTTGGGGGTCTCTTGGATTTATATGGTATGTTTATTAACTATATAATATAAAAATACAATGTGACATGGTAAATGTCAATCTAATTAACTAAGAGTTAAAACTAAAAGATAAGGTTAATATAATGACCTAAACTTGTCTAAATTCTATTGGATGATAGGATTTAGACCCATCCCCACCTTATCTTCGAAATAAATCAATTTGGAGCAATTAAAAACTGAATATGACTCTATAATAAAATAATATTTTTAGTTTTTTCAAAGGTTCCCCTCTCCTCCCTTATAAAAGGGCACCTCCTCCCTCTCTTCCTCACAACACATTGAGCATTAAAGCTCGGCCAACCCCTGAAAATTTCTCTTCTCCACTTCATAGAAACATCCTAGAGGTTCGGGTCTTCTTTAAAGACCAAATTTAGTGCCCTAAGAGGAGGTTTCAAAGAGGCGTGTCAAAGAAGAGGTAATATCTGTTGCCGATTCTTTCAAATTTCTTTCTTCTTCAACTTATTCTTAATTACTTGTTTCATTATATTGTAATAACTTCAGTATCAATAATATAATGATATATTATTATAAATATGATGCAACCCCATTTCACCTTCTATCCATCCTACGGAAAATGAAATCATCGTGCGTGCGTACGTACAGAATACCGTCTCCACGCCGTGGTGTAATCTGTTTTTCCACCACCACCTTAATTGAATGGGTATAATGGTGTAAATAATAAATAAATAAGATTATTATAACATCATACTAATTCTAAGATATTATATCATTCACTCCAATTCTATTCAATAAATATGGGAACGATATCATCGCTTGTGCGTACGTACGGATTACCGTCTCCACGACTCGATGAGATTCATTTTCCATGTTAACAATTCAAGAATGATTATAATGTATATATAATAAGTAATCATGAAATATATGACATAATAATGCTACTGGATTTATTTATATATATATATGTATTACATATACTTAATTCCATTCAATTCAATAAGGAAACGAAAATAGCGTTCATTAGTACGTACGACCTAACGTCTTCATGAACGGTGTATTTCTTTCCATTTATCGATCTATTATATATATGTATATTATTAATATATATTATATATAAATCATATTTTATATTCTGGAATTAAGTAATCTTGATCTATGAATTCATATGAATAATTATAAGTGAAAACACGGACAACAAATGAAACGATTTTACCCAAAACGCTGCTTTAACAAAGAATTTACAAAAGAACGGGTAATATAAAGTCATGAGTGAAAAATATATGATATCATAACAATGAATATGATTATGTAATAAGTCATTGACATTATTTAAATCAATATACAGGAGGTTCGGATCCATACGAAGCATATCAAACATAAGGTAAGGGATAACTTTTCCAATCTCGTTCTTATCTAAGATTGTTTATTCGCAAGTATTTACTGGGGTTATTGTTCTCATCCATGTCCATGTTTCCCTAAAATGGTTTCATATATGTTTAATGTCCTTTTTATCCATTTTTGACTTTTACTACATCATATGTATGGAATCTTTCTTTTACGAGGTACTTTTTGACTTTTCCGGCAAAAGTACGAGAAGAATGTTTTTTTAACTTATACGGCACGAAGGGATTTTTATGGTTTTATAAAGCCTTATTTTCATGAATCTTCCTCCAAAATATTTCATGATTATTTCCAAAAAAACTCTTTCTTTCAAAATTTCATGTTGTTTTGTGAAAAGAAATTTATTATGAATAAGAAATGATATTTTCCTCAAGAATTCATTTCAAGTGTTTTATCAAAACCGTTTTCCATCTAAGATGACATTATTTCATATGTGTATGTTTAAAGTATAATGTCTCTATTATTTACATGGTTTCACATTTATTATTATGAAATGATATCCATTACTTTTATATGGATTATGTGATGATGGGATGCTGTTTATGAAGCCCATTTTATTCTTTGGGTTATGATGAATGTTTTATGTTTATTTTGTGGCATAAGAAAGAATGATTTCATTATGAGATGGTTGGGACCTATATCTCCCTCCAATGCATTGGGTAAAGATTTATATCTCATGAGATAGACATGGATGGAACGGTAAGTTAATCCGGATCAGTATTATAGGACTGGAACGAGGAGTGATCTCGATTCAGAAAGAGACTTTTTCCACTAAGATGGTCTTGGCAGCAATGCCTTTGCTACTATGGAAATCATTACATGTGCTTAATGGATTCCACAATTACATGTTTTATTCCCATGCTATTTTATAATGGTTTATGTTCCATTATGGTCTATGCCTTATCTACTTCCATGTTTTATGTCGTTGCTCAATATTTTGATGTTTAAACATTATGTTCATGTTTTTATGTCCAAATGTATATGGTATGTTTTATTTTATCCCTGCTTACCCATACTGAGCATTTGAGCTCACCCTTTTCATGTTTTATTTTCCCCCATGATTAAAATAAAGGTTTTAGGTAAGCAATCAAAAAGTGGAAGATCTTTATGGGAGATGTTGAAGATCTTTCACCATGATTAGAATATTACGTTCCAAGTTTCCCAAGACACTAAACTATTACAGTCCTTGTGTGTCTATTTTTGTTATGTATTAAGTATTCCTCAAAAGTAATGTAATGTCCATGTACGTCATGTTTCGGGTCTCTACAGTATCCCATCATGTAAATCACAAAACACACCCTGGTATCCTTGGGGAATAATGCTCAACATCTAAAAAATTCCACCAATGTCTTCTTATAATACATATAATACCATTGAGGCCTTGTTTCAGGATTTCTATATAAATTGGTAAGCCCTCATCCAAAACCCAACTACTTTGTATCTTGAGTCATATTGATTCACTGAGGGGCTATAGAGGGCCCCTCCTTTTACTTACTAAGTCAAATTAATCCCTCGCATGAAAGGGGTAAAACACAATGCACATAATCATTCATATTTAAACTAGCATAATAAATGTATATACTTTTAATAATTAGTAAAAATAATCATAAACACTCTATTGTAATTCTATTGGCTTCAATATAGTTAATCTCCAGTCAAACTAATCATAACCCATTCAAAGAAATAATTTGGATGTTATCATTAGAGTATATCCCCATTAAAGGGTATGTAACATCAAATTATCACTTCTTATATAGAAAATTATTTTGAAGTATTACTTATAACATTTCATAAGGAAAATAAACTTTCGTTTAAAATTACGCTTTTAATTCACAAACTAAAAAATTTCTAAAATATTTAGAAGACATGTTTCTTTGAAAATAAATTTTAAAAACAAAGAATTCATAGAATATTATGAAACAAATATTTAAAAATAACATTATAAACATCAAAGTAAACATCAATGAAATGATGTTCATAATCTAGGTTAATTCTTTATATGTCATACAAATTAAAAAACATTCTTTTTACACTGAAAAAAGGTCAGAAAAGTTCCTTGTTTGGAAAGTGACAAAAATATTAAATTAAGAAATGTATTAAAAAATACAACATTGGGAAAAAAAATTAATTAATAATTTTTATAAAGTTAAAAAAAATTTAAAAAAATTATAAAACATGGTCTTGGAAGAAAATGCATATTCTACTTAAGCACGAAATAAAGTCAGGTTTTTATAAAAAAATTATTTATTTTATGTACCAAAAATATAGGAAGAAATGATAATATTACCTGAAAAAAGTTCATCAATAACCAGAGGATAAAAAATTTTATTTATTTTAATATGTATATATTAAATAATTACCCCAAGGTATACTTACAGAAAAAAATCCAAAATAATGTTGATATTGGGAAGTATACCATTTCCACTTAGGTAACTTTTGCATCATAAGCCCCATGGAAAAATAAACAATAAATAAACAATAAATAACATAAAGTTAAATTCATTTAATATATAAAATACAAAAATGGAAGAATATACACCACACAAAAGAAACAAGTGGTGAATATGGAATATGACTCATGGAAGTAAAAGTGAGATGATAAAGCCTTACCTTGAGACTGAATCAACACATGCATTATTTATCTTAAAAATTAATACACTTGTATAAATTATTTAATATCTTAATATAGATTTTAATTTTAATTATTAATTTTACTTCACTTATTACCATGCTTTATATTATGACTTAATAAATTAATTTTATGTTGGATGTTTTGAAGATATTTAGCTTTTCTGTCAAAAATGGATTTCGTGGGTTGACTATGGTCAAAAAGGTGATTATTTAAAAAACAGCAAAGATAATAATAATGAAATAATTATCATATTCATAAATCATTTATACTCTTAAAACCAATTATTAAATATGGTTATGAAAAATGAACTATGTTAGGATCATGAAGACGATAGGTCATATATATACTTGGGTAACGTTTCTATTTTTCAATGATAATTATGGATAGAAGGTAAGTAATATTTTATCTTTCCATAATGATCATAAATTCATATATTTAGTTAAATTAACTTATATATATGTAAACCTTGTTGTGTGGTGATGAAAATAGATTCACATTGCTTCGCGAAGACAGTAATGTGCCCATACACGAACGACGTTATCATTTTTCACTATAAGAAATAAAATGGAATATTATATTTTCTTCATTAAAAATATTCATTAATAAATTAATTTAAATGATATATATTAATTACAATTCACATTATTACATTTTTTTAATTTTTTAATAAAAAATGAGTCACGTCGCTCGGCATGGTGGTAGTTCGTCGTACACATGAGCAGCATTATTGTATCCCCTGTATAATGGAATGTAAAAATATATATATGATATAATAAATCCATAGGTATAACTATATTATAAATATCATATATATACTTTATGTTCATCATCATACCCAACCGTGAGAGGTGTTAAATGAAAATGTTTTAGATCAGTCTGTGAAGCGGTAGTCCATCATACACATGAGAAATGTTATCATTTCACAATTGAGGGAAAAGGAGATAGATATATGTAAATACATTTACATAATAACATATCAGTATCTTGGAGATAAATTATTTTATATTATCTTAAATTAATAATATTTTAATTAGGTTAATGAATACATAAAAAAAATCATAGTTTGGAATTTTACCTTTTCTCATACCACCCCTTTAGGATTATAACATGAATATTAGAAGAATGAAGTTATAACATTAATATTGATTCTGTGACGATAGTATAGAATATGGTGACTTATCTGTATAGGTATTTTCTGAACCAAAATAGTTTTAATGTGTGAATAAGAGAGTATAGGGGTGGCCTTTTATTGTTGAGGTTATTCTCACATTTGTAATTTTCGAAAAGGAATAAGTGTAACCACATTTTTAACATACCAAAAGTGTAAAAAATGGATAATTATCCGAACATATACATTAATATAATGAAATATTTCCATAAAATATATTTGATAAATGTTTTTCAGTCTTATTTTCAATTATTTTTTAAATTTAACCCTCACGTAAACCCATTTTTACCTTAACTATGGTATTTAATTTTTATATCTTCACTACTCATTTCAGTAAAAAATGAATTTAAAATTATTATATAATATAAATTATACTTTTAAAAAACATTGATTCTATTTTTTCAAATTCTATTCTCATACTTGGGGATTTTTCATTTAAAATTAGTCCCACAAATGTGATGAGAAAATAGGGTTTCAAAGATAAAATGTTAAAAATTTTACAATATTTTTTATCAATTAAATATAAAATCGATTTCAATTACCTAAATTGGATAAATAGATATATAATGGTACTAGTATTTTTTTTAAAAGAATTTAATATAATTTATCTTTATAAATAATTTAAATAAAAAAGAAATTTTCAATTAAAATTTGATATTTTTCACATTTCATCAAAAATGAAACTTTTCAGAAAAATCCAAAAAAATAACCCTATGATAATATTCATCTATATATTAAATAAATTAATTTAATTTTTACAAATAGTTTTTCTAAATTTTAAATACATAATTAAAATTTTTTCCAGAAAGCTCGACTAAACTGCAATTTAAAAAATATAGTTTTCTATAAAATATTTCATTTTCTTTCAAATTATTGTAATTTTTTACATAATCTATAGATTTTATTTTATTTTATTTTATTTTATATAGTTTCGAAACATATAATTTTCATAATTTTTAGAGATATATTAATACCCACCAATTTAAAAAAATATGTTATAATTGTAATGTTTAAATAATAGTATTGTAATATAGTATCGTGTTACATTAAAAATTGTTCTTGCATAAATTTAAAGATATCAAAGTGATTGAATTTACTTAAAAATAAATATATCAAAAAGTATCGAGATATTATATTCCCTTGTATTATTTTTTTCATGTGTCATACTCTTTATCAAACATGATTTCCATATTTTAAAATCTAATGGTGATAGAATTATTTGGATAAACATGTCTTCTAAATTCTATTTTTAATTTATATATATTATTACACCATTGGAAAGGAAAGGGGATCATCTCAATATTTTTCCAATGTTTCTTATAGTCATTTATGGTTACTAGCATGTGTAGGATATCAAAATTTTAGATATTTATCGCTTCAATTTGATCATTCCTGTGGATTGGATGACTAGTTACTATACACACATCGACTATTACTGGAGAAGAGTATCCTTTAAAATTCATATGGATAGAATTTTTTCTTGATTAGTGACTGGGATATTAAACTAAGAATAATGGGACCAAATCTTAATCTGATTAGACCCACTCCGACATATAGTTCTAGCATGATCCTTATAGTATACAAGACCGTGACTCTGTCCTCTTTTCCTCCTATCATAAACTTGTGCCAAGATTTCATTCTAGAAGATTTATCTGGGTTTCTTCTATATAGGGGTTGGAGTATGGAATATAACTCATTCATGGTGTGTATCTTATACCTATTCCACCATACTACATAAAACCATTAGATTATAAAGATGTTAAAGAGAAACATGAGGAACCATAAGCTAAGGGATTTAGCATACAGAGAACATCACCTTAAGGTGATCCAATTTTTTCACAATAAATGAAGATGTTAATTTTAAATTTTGTGTGTGGTATTTTAATTTGAATAAAATTAATTTAGTCATCGTTTACATGTTCTCAAGGATTGAGGACTTATCTGATCAGTTAAAGGGATCCTGGTTGTTCTCAAAGATTGATCTATGATCTAGGTACCATAAACATCAAATCAAGGAGGAGAAAATACCAAAGAGATAGTTTAGGTTTTAATATGGGTAATATGAATATCATGTTAGTCCTTTTGGGATAACAAATTATCTAGTGTTATTGATGGCCATATTGAATAGTATCTTTCACCCATTGATGGAATCTTTCATTACTGTGTCCATTGATAAAAATCCTATTATATTCAAAGAACATTGAATCACATGGTAGACACCATGAGATGGTATTGAGTTTACATCAAGTGAACCACATTTATAGGAGGCTCTGAAAATTTAAATTTTGGATCCATGAGGTGTATGTCCTAGGGAATGTGAATTTTAAGATGGGAATTTTTTGTTTATTCAGGGAATTTTTAGGTTTTTGTGTCTTGGTCATGACCTAGGAACATGTTAATGATTCAAAGTTTCCATGTATTTATAGGTTACTATCTATAGTTCATTCAGTACATTTACCATTTTATAGGACTGATGCATGCATATCGTAGGGTGTTGTGAAATAAAATTAATTTTCCTAATGCATCATAGAGGATAATTAGGTTCATATCACTTGAGGGGATTTGAAGCCAGTTAAATCACTAATTATAATTCACCTAATCTAATTTATTTGTTGGTTTTATATCATTATCAAAATAATGTAGTCTAATCACTTTCATTTCAATGTTAAAATAGATCATGATGGAAATATGTAAGAGATAAATAATGGTATTAGGGTTGGAATAATAAAAGTTATGACATATGAAAATTAAACACATAATTAAAATAAGAATGCATGTTATAAGGGAAAACATAACTAAAATAAAATAAAAGAAGAAGAAAAAATAAAGAAGAAAAATGGCCCAAGGACTCAACACAAATGGGGGTGTTGGACTCCTCTTCAGTATTGGTGAAATCATACTTATATGGGCTCAGTGGGTCCTATAATTTAGTTATCTAATTCAAGATCTAAAAAATATCCCTTTAAGATATCCCCTAGATTCTATTCTCTAAATGTCAGATCTTGTTAGGAGCCTTTAATGGAATAATATAGAAGTGCGATCTTCTTCAAAATTGTTACAAAATATCTTGTACATTTCACCCAAATATATCATTTTGACCCTCATAGATTTTTAAAATATAAGGCCCAGTAATTCTGAAAATATATTCTTTTCTAGAAGAATATTTGACTTTCCTAAATCTTTCTCCAATGTTGAGCATCCAAGAGCCACATCAATGAGGGAATATCTCCTAACTTATTCCATATTTACTTAGGTGGGGTCCATTGAGAAATCTGGAACACTATCATCATGATTGATTTTTTTGGGCCTCTATATGTCTGAATCAGCTCTTAGACCAGCACAAAAAGTTTAATATCATGGATCAAGTATTTATAAAAAAAATAATCAATCATATTGTAGAAATATTTTAAATATTATTACAAAAATACCAAAGTAATTAAAACTTGTCTAAATTCCAACATTATGTTATTTTCCCATTTTACCCCAAGAACTCACCATAAACCCAAATACGATGAAAAAATGCTTAAATTGATAACTTTTTAGAAACTAAATCATCGAAAAAGTATTAAAAATGGTAAAAATGTTATATATATCAATTCAAAGACACTTAAACCACGCTTTTCCTCAATCAAGAAATCTCAAAATTAAATTTCAAAGGGAACCAATGTTAACAAAATTCAAATTCCAAAACAATAAAATCCAATAATTTATAATGTCAAATAAAATTCTCAACTTCCATATAAAATAATAGTTCAATAGATAAATTTTAAAATAAAAAATGAACCATGGTATTTTACTTTGTCCCATTTGAAAATGATGGTACTCCTATTTTTCATTCATTCATGTTCCTTAATTCATTATTATTAAACATTCCATGTCATTACTTACCTCACTTGAATCTTTTACCTCGTATATCATGATAATATTCAAGTGGATATATGCTCATATCATGAGAAATTTATCCTTATCAAAAATTTTTAAGGAACAACTTTATACACTTTTTTAATGTGAAAAGGCACATAAAATCATAAGGACATACAATAAAGGTTCGAATGACTCTAAGGCTTAAGGTTGGTAGGATTTTCTGTTTTAAATATTAAGGCTAAGAAGGAGGTTTATCACTTAAGTGAAATTAATGATATCAAAAATAAACTTTTTATGAAATTATCCCATTGTAGTTATCAACTCTCACATCCCCCACACTCAAAGTAATTTCATGATCAAAGTAAAGAAAAATTAATGAATTGAACTTCTTGAACATTTCTCTACTTTTATAATTTTTTCAATGTAGTTTTTTTTGTTTTTTTCATATTTTATGATTATAAAAAATCTCACATCAACTAGATAACCACATATTTTAAAAATCATTAGTCTAGTGATGGTGATTTTTTATTCTACCAAGTCAAAACCCATCCCACTTCTTTCTTTTTTTCAAAATAGAAAAATAATTAAGTACATAGAATGAATCAAAAACCATTATTTATTCCAGAAATTGCACCTCCAAATTTTTTTCTTTATATTTAATCTCATACCTTCCACAATAACTCCCTTTACACCCACACTTAAACATTAATATATCATGAAAATAATAATAGGAGGGTAGGAAGGGATAAAATTGGCATCAAACATGGCCCATCCCTTACAAGGTTATTCATGGTGTCTAGGGGCTAAATAAGGATTTATGTAAATGTGGTACTTTAATGATAATTGTTTTATCAAATGATTCCTCAATAATTTTAAAATCTTTTTTCATATATATTGCTTTGAAAAGTTTCAATAAATGTTTGAAGAGTTGGCATGTCCAAATATCCCTCATGAAATATTCCCAATAATAAATAGGAAGTAATTGGTCTAGAAATCCTCCCAGGAATGGAACATATAATTTTGGACAATCACTCAAGGCATGGTAAATATTAACATATCAATGCTTAAAAATTTAAAAAAATTAAATCATAAAAAAGGTTTATGAAATTTCATTTTCATGTATCAATTAATAATCTCAAATCATGAGTACTCATTTTAATAACATTGATTCATTATAATCATCCAATTCATAAATATACTGATTAAATTTCATTAACATTGAAATATGAAAAAAGGTATCATAGGAATCCTATAAAACACATCTTTACTAGAATAGTCAAGTACATAATGAATTTAAATTTGGGAAAGCAATGTTCAAGTTTAACACTCAAAACATGTGTTTAAAAAAATATGGGACATGGAAAGATAAAAAATAAAATTAAACTCCCATTTTGATGAAGTTTATTCCTTTCCCTACACTATTTGGGATTTCTTTATTCCATCATGATCCTACAAAATAATATACACAATTAATCACAATGATCGTGTCAGTTAAGATCAAAAAGATAATATAGAGTGGGATACACATTGGGCTAATGCTAAGAATTTAATTAAAATATAAATAACTATAAAGAAGTGGTAAGATAATTATTTTTTTGATCCCCCAAATTGGAGATGAATTTTTACTATATTCAAAAATGAATTATTAGCTATTATCTCTAATATATTTGTGGGTGGAGTTTCTTGAACTTGAACCACCGCATGTTACTCTTCCCAGTATTCATTTCATTATTCTTTTTGAGGGGAATTCCATGTATATTGTACACTTGATCCATCCACTTCACAATGTGGTATAACATTCATAGTGGGGATAAGATGAATTATTGAACCTCCTTCTCCTTAGTTGCTACTTGTGGAATATATTATTCACAATTCATTGGTTTCTCTAAACATGTGACATTAAATAATAATCCAAAAGAGATTCCAAATTTAAATTTAAAGAATAAATTTCAAAATTCTCCCTTTCAATGTGATAATTATGTATCTCTTATTCTATAAGAAAAGCCAATATGATTTCTTTTTACACTCCCTCTAGTAAATATTCAATGTCCTCTGGGAGCTCTAGGTGTTCGTCAATAAGTACAATTTTGTTCCTCATCATCCTCTAAGTAATAATAAGATTCATCAAATTCTAAAATATATAAATAATTAGGACTGATACTCAATTTTGTTTCAATGAAATTTGAAGATAAATAGTTCATGAACGGTATGACTCCCAAAATTATTTTAGATTAAATCTTCCAATCAACTAAAAGTTCCTCTTTGATTTGATCTTTACTGGATGGAGGTGGGTAGTCAAGCTCTTCCATTTCAGGGACCTCCTTAGAAATTTGATGGAAGACTAAGTGGGGTCTCCATAGACCTTGGCCATCTTATAAAATTCTGGAAGGTAATGGGAGAACTCAATTAGATCTTGATCCATCACATAAAAAAATCCATGTGCTGCCTTATGCGAGTTATGAATTCTTTGAATTACTTATCCCCATTATTTGACTTCCAAAATATGACCACCTATCTTGAAATAATAGAAACACCATCCTCCATTGAAAATAGTGAGTTATTAATCAATTCTTAAACCTATGGGTAATTGATCCATGAATTTAAAGAAGGTTCATTTGAAAACATAATCCAAAAAGAATATTTTTTGGTTTTTTTAAAAGAAATAAAAAAAATTATCTACAATGTGAAAATAGAAAAAAGTGATTGAAAGACCTCTTGTATCACCAGAAACAACCTCAGTTTTCATACACTCATATCATAGGACATTGAAAAGGAAAATTAATTTTCTTAATGTAGCAAAGAGTTATACTATGGTCATATACCTTGGGGAGTGTCTCAGTCAATACAAACACAAATTATAATTCATCTAATCTAATTTTTTTTAATTATCAAAAAAATTTAATTCTTGGATGTTTTGAAAATATAAAATTTAATTGTTATGAATAAATAAACAATCCTAAATGTAGATGCGGATACAGAAAAAATGATATTAGATATGAAATTCCTTGGTCTAGCATTTGATAACACGTGTTTTTAAATTATAAATTTGTTACTTAAATTCAATTTGATAATTAATTTGATGAAACCTCATTAATAAATTATTTGATTTTGATTTATCAAGTGTGTGGTTTTATAATTCCTTTAGTGTACCAAACCCCACCTCCTCCAATAGTCAAATAGGATATCACCTCAATGGAGAATTCAATTCCTATAAAAGCCATGGCTCCATCGTATATCATTTCATCTCATTTGGAAACCCCAACTCCACCCTATGAAGTGTTTTCCTAATATAATGTATTTAAAAGAACAAACCAAAGAAATGAAATCTAATTGGGAATAATATCATGGTGTTTGAATGCCTCACCCATGAAATACTCTATCATCCACCACAAATAGAATAAAAATATGTTGAATTAAAGCACAATAATAAATAAATCCATGAAAACTCCCCACTGGACAAGCCATAGCTTAGTCAATTTCCATTAAAAATTGAAAAGTAATCATGATGGAAATATGAAAGAAAGAAATAATGATATTAGGGTTGGAATATTTTTAGGGATGGAAGAAGAAAATAAAACACTTCATTAAAATATGAATTCATGTTACAAAGGAAAATAAAACTAAAATAAAAGAAAAGAAGACTAAAATATTATTGATGCAGCATTTCCCAGGGCCTCATCTCTAATGGTGGTCTAAGACTCTTCTTCAATTTCAATTAAGTATTCCTTATAGAGGCCAAGGGGTTCAATACCTTTGTTATCAAATTCAGGATCTCTTAAATCGCCCTTTAAGATCTCCTCCAAATTCTATTCCCAAAAAGTTTTCTCAAGATAGGTCCCATTAATGGTTGAATAAGAAATTATGGTTTCTTTAAAAAAATTTCCAAAATATCATGTACTTTTCACCCAAAAATTTTAGTTATATCCTTCTTTTGAAGTAAATGGTATTTCCCATTAATTCCAAAAATGTATTCAAGCCAAGCTGAAACATTGAATTTCTTTAAACTTCAACCAATGTCAAGAATCAAAAGGGCTGAATTAATATGGTAATATCTCCATGATCATTAATGTTAAAATTAACCTTTTATTAACAGAAAATTACTTCTTGAATTACCTCAATTGTAGTTCTTTATCATGAGTTATTCAACATTTATTGAGGTGGGGTCCACTCAATGATCCATAATACATGGTCAAATGGATTTATTTTTTTGGGACTATAGATGTTCAAATCATCTCTTGGTATATAAGAAAAATTTTATTCCCATAAATCAAGGATTTCTAAAAAAGAATCACTAAAATTGGAGTAATATTTTAAAAGTATTTCCCAAAATACCAAAGTAATTTAAACCTATCTAAATTCCAAAATTAAGCAATTTTTACATTTTATCCCAAAACACACCATAAATGAAACAAATTTCAAATAAGATCAAATTGATAAATATATAGGTATTAAATCAGTGAAAAGATATTAAAAATGATGAAAATATTTTCTATATCAAACACATATGAATTAACCAAATAATATGGTCATAAAGGCTGAATAAATATATTAGTGTAATGAAGATTCATATATTTCAATATAAGATTGTCCTTAGATTATATTTTGATATTTCTGAAACCTAGAATTAGGTACACGGTGTATTTTATTTATTACAGAGTTTTTTTTGGAGAATCCCTAATATATATTTATCATTTAGTTTCTTATAGATCCTTCTAGGTATTCATCATGTGTGGAAATAACCAACACATGACTTATAACTTGTTTTTGATGTCCATGTATTGAATTATTGGTGACATTACCTATTTGGGGAGAGATCTATCATATATAAATACAAAAAAATCTTGTCGTATATATTCTCAAAGATCTACTTTAATCATCATCAGATTCATTGGGTTGTGGGCCTATAGACATTTGACATTGAGATAGTGTATGCTTCTAGTAAACTATATTTTTTCACATATGACTTTAGCAAGAAAAAGGAGCATCAAGAGAAAACATCTAAATCATTGTAGAAGTTGACATATTTGCTAGAATATTGACCGGTGGGCACCATTAAGGACCAAGGACCAGTATCTTGCTCACTCTTGGGGAGCACATCCTCATTTTTGAAGCGTGTAAAGGTTAATCAAGTGTGTGATGAATATTTCTCTTATGATAAGTGAAAGGTCAGTAGTAGGGGACACAATTCTGGGATATACCTTTGATAGATGTGATATGATTTATATCAATAGTGGATTAGTGTATCATTTTTCATTTAAAGAGGATATTATGAGGGACTTTATTGCTTCATAATTGGAATTTATTCTAGGTTTAACCAAGATATATGATGATATAAAATTACATTCCAATATTTTTATCTTGTTATCTAACTTTTCAAAGGATGAAAATCAAAAATTAGTGGCCTAGTTATTTTCTACAACTGATTTTACTACCTGGGTTGATGTAAGAAAAAGTGATAATGGAATTAATAATGTGGTTTCCCAAAACAACAAGAGGATGAGATTTTTTTTGGAATACAGTTGATCAGCAGACCAATGTGTCTTATTTATTACATATTTCTGAAAATCATATAGTGTATGAACTATAAAATATCTTTGTTTGATATATTTTTTGGATGAAAAGAGTTCCTTTGAGAATAGTTCCTAATAGAGATGAATTTTATATATCGTGGTTTTTTTAGAGATTACAGAAGTCAATGGGGACTCAGTTGAAGAAAAATATGGATTATCATCCACAAAATGATGAGAAAACAAAGAGAATGATCCTGAACATAGGGGATATTCTTCATGTATGTGTTTAAAGTTTTGGTGCAGTTTGGGATGATCATTTAACCATTATATATTTCTCCTATAATAATAGTTTCCAATATTAAATTTTAAGGGCTCCATAAATGCTTGTTAGGGTTGATTGTGTCCTTCACTACTATGTTGCAAGGAGGAGGGTGAGTCTTCAATTATTAGGCTATGAATGGTGTAGGATAAAATAGGATGGGTGTAGTTGATTCAAAAGAATATGGTTACCACTCAGAGAAGAAACTCATTGTATGATGACGAAAGGATATGATGTTTGGAGTTTATAGTGGGATAATGAGTCTTCTTGTGGGTGTCCCCTTAGTTAAGACATCGATGATTGTAGAGGTTGCGGAAAATATCACTATGGTATATTGGAATATTAGATATCATTGTGTGAATTGGAACTGTATCCTATCAGTTGGACCTTCCTCCATCATATCAACTTATTCATAATGTGTTCTATGTGTTTCAGATTCAGAATTACAATATTGGCCATATGCATGTGATCAAATGCCAGGACATTGAGTTTGAATAACGACCACTGTAAATAAAATGAACAATTTAGATTTTGGACCAAAAAGACAAAGTGATACAATAATTCATGGTACCTATTTTTTGGGTACTACGGTAGAATGTTTATACCCATGAGGAGCCTATGGGAAAAAATCAGACAATCGAGCACAATGTAATGAGTTCTTTGAAACAAACTTTAATGACACTTATCAAAAATGATAAATTTTTAGAGGGTGTGATTTATTACATCATAAATTTTAATGTAATCAATTGTGTAAGCTTTAATGTATCCTTAAAAATTTTACTTAAATTAATTAATGCATATTAGTGGTATATAGGAATCCATATTTCGAAAAATCAATCTAGGTCACTTAAGGCTGTAACTCTAAGGCTAAATCGGGGTCAATGGTTGCCCAATATAGCACCAATAGCTTTCCAGTAGTGAAGGGAAGTGATGTAGAAAAACTATAGATTCGACATTCTCACCAGAGAAAATCCACTATACAACTCATGGGAGTTGCAGTAGGACATGAACCCCACATTAAGGCAATATCCTATTGGTATCTGGAAATTGGCTCGTATGTGGAATTTCTAGGCAACATTAGTTCTTTCTATTTCCATCAGCTATGTGGTGGACTTATATAGAGTTACATGAAATCTAGGTTACATTATGTACTCTTGAAAATCCTATTTTTATTTTCATGAACTTCTCCCTTAACCCTTACTTAGCTTCTATACCCCTAGGGATCCCTACTTGGAAATTTCAACTTCATCCCTATAGACTAATGTTTGGGTCTACTGTTGATCGATCTGGTGGTCATTTCTTCATAAATTCAATCCACTTTTTCCAAATTATATACTTCATATTGGGACAAACATTATATATTTTATTTTACAATTAGAACCATGAGATTTAACATTATCAAATTAGATAATTATCTATCGTTGATATAAATGCAAACAAAATCTTGATAATTGTCCTGTGATTCTTGATTGGACCTAGACCATTGATGGTATTGGATATTTCCAAGTATTTTAGATGCAAAACTTTACTCATGTGGTGATTACTAACATTGAAACATTGTTTCACTTGATTTAATATGTCCTTATCATAAATGTACTACAAATATTGGTGTTTGGTATGACTTTTGGGAATGTTTGTGTTTTTTGTGAGTCTTATTCATGATATGATTCACATGGGTTTGTGTGTGTGTGTTTATCTTCATTAGACTAATTCTTGATGTTATTTTCATATGTATGTGTGTTAAAAATATGGAACTTTCATAACATGGAATGATTATGTACTGCCTTATTATATATTATATATTAAATGTGTAGTTTCTTTATCTTTATTATTGAGTGAATAGTATGGTTCATGTGAGACAAATGATCACTTAGACTAAGAGGTTGAATGATGTGATGGATTTACCTAGTCCTATATGAATGGTTCATCAAATGATTTGATAAATTTACCAAAATCTTTGTGATTTGGTTGATGTAAGATCTGTGTATTTCCATAGAGTTATGAATTTTTACAATATTAGTATTTCCCTTAAAGTCATGAATGAATTTTATTTAAAGTCTAATCTATAAAATTGATTGATTGGCAAAGTATGTTGGGAAAATGTGTGAAATTCTCTCTATTTTGGAGCCAAAGAAGGTATGTCTAGTCTCTGAGGACCTATCATTTTTGTATACATGTATGATTATTTGTTTTTTACATTTTAATTGATTATTCTCATGGAATAAATTTGTGTATATTATGAACTTTTTTCATGGAATACCATGGGTTTTCTTACTGGGTTTTATACTCACACCATACATGTTTATCTCACTGTGCAGGTAAATTTTATGATCATTGATCTAATAAAGGGAAAGGGGTCTTTTTTAGACAATTATGTAAGAGCTTCCTGAGAGTTCAACATGATTTCTAGAGAAACAGTGAGTATTAGTTGTTTCTCAACTTGTTATATTTATTTTTTATGTTTTTTTATTGCATTTATCCTCTGTATGTTAGTTTCCTTTATTTTGTTCTGTGTTTTATAATGGAAATATCATTTTTTGTAATATTCATTGGTATTATTTTCCTTTATGTTTTTCTATATTAGGATATGGATTTCCATTATTATGTTTTAATTATTATTAATCCTTATATTATATTCATTAAAGGTATTATTAGCTGAGTTCATAGTCTCCCTATGATTCCTCTCGACCCATCATTGGTTGTCTGTAGCTGCTTTCATGTGGAGAGGCGTGCATGAGTATATATTAAACACCAACCTAGATCTAGTTATTCAGGGGGGTTGTTACAAATTTTAAAAAATATATTTTATATTTATGATATAATCATGTTTCTATAATGATAAAATTTATTTATCTTTTTTACAATCAGTTCGTTATATAAATGAAAATAGAATTCAAGCATAAGTATGGACTATTATCAACATAAAAAATAAAAATAATTTTTATATTTTTTATTTTATGGATGGTTCTAAATATTTAAAAAATGAATATATATGGTATTTTTATTAGGAACTAAATTTTATATTTTATTTAACCATTATCAAGTTGTGAGGAAAGTAATTGTCGAATCGAAAAATACATGGTAGATGACGTAGTTGACACCTAAAATGATCATGATATTCAAATATGTTTATTGAATGTGTGATAATATGTTATAATTGAATAATTTATGTAACTATGGGTATAAATATTATTTATTTATACAATTATAATAAATTTAAATATATTATACATGAGGTTAAAATCACATAAATTTCAAGTCATACCTGAGGTAAGGGTTTCTCATCTCATATTTGTTTCTATCAGACATATGTCATATTCAACAATTCATTCATTCAAGTGGTGAATATGCTACCAATTTCATAATATATATCATGAGTTTCTTTGTATTCATGGTATTTGTGGTTTCATTTGTATTTATTTCTTTTATAGAGGTCATGATTCAAAAGATACCAAAGGAGTAAGTGTTTTATATTACAATCTCACTTTTTTACTGGGATTATTTTTGGTTAAATTTACAATGATGAAATTATATTATATATCACTCACAAATATTAAGTATTTCTTATCATATAGTTATTTTTTCAAATTGAGGTTTTCCTTTCACTTTCCCCTCTCTATGTTCTCAAAAGATTGAACGGATATTTTTAAAGAAACTCGACTTCATTATTCTTTTTTGCTATATATATTTTAATTACATAACAGTATTTTATTTTAAAAAATTAAAAATATTTTTAAAATTACCATATTATTTGTTGAAATCATAATTAATATTTAATGATTTTCTATAAAATATTGAAGGAAATATCTTATCATCTTATAAATTATGTACTTTTTACCAAATGTGTGAATGGAATATTATATATAACATTAAGTGTTTGATTGGATTTTACTATTATAACGATTATTATTTTCCTTGAACATTATTTTATAGGTTTCCATGGTTATTATAAAATACAATGTTTCCCTAATATTCTATATGTTTTTATATTTTAAATCTGTTATTTCAAAATGAAAATTATATTTTCCACAGAAAAATTTTCAATAATATTTTAGAATTATTTTCATCTATGTAATCATCTAATAATGAATCGTGTGATTTATTAGGGATATGATCAAATGACACCATATACAATATTTCTATGGATGGATTATGATTAGGTTTCACTATTAATTTACTGGATAAAATAGTAACATTTCATACAAAAAAAATTGATATAATGGTTTATATTGATTACGTATCGAATTATTATTCCTTTAATTCATATAATGAATGAGTTTGACTAAATAATTCATGGGTGGTGCTTGTTATATACCCTTTATTCATTTCTAGTTGTTATAGGATAAACTAGTTTGGGAATTTTCATATGCCATATGTATTCTTGTATGATGTCTTCAAGAAAATATTTGGCACTAATATTATAATGTTTCGGATTCTACAATCTATCATTATAAAACTAGTTATTTTTATTTATGCGATTATTTATGTTTTTAAGTCATCTAAAAATATATTCCACTTTTTTTATTAGTTATATGTAATAATTTATTATTAATTATCACTTATATATTATATAAGATCTATTCTATGAGAGCATCTATTATAAACATTCCCTTACTAAGAATATTTTCTTACTATGAATTATGTTTTCCATTCCCCAGGAAAAAAATAACGGAAATAAGAAATATTTTTAGGATATAATAGAATAAAGAATATTTTATAATAATAATTTACATCATATTTCATGTGTTTAAATTTAATGTGTGAATCATGTTTTTATCAAGTCTCCTGGGACTGCTAAACTATTAGACCATTCTGGATATTATCCACTGTATCTTATTCCAATTTTATAAAATAAATATTGGATCTAGGTTACTTTTGTTAGTATTTTGTTTTTTGTATTAGTTAAATTTTAGTATAAAACTTATGAACATGATTTAGGAAAATAAATTGAAGAGAACATAGCTCTATGAAAGACTATATGGATAAGTCTAATCATAGTGTAATATCATTATTTGTGGTAAGGTAGTGGAATTTTGTTTTCTAGGAAATTTAATATCTATATAGATAATGGAAATTGTATTCATTTATTTCAAATAATTTCCTTGGGGAAAACACATTGAAAAATGATAGTTGAGTATCAACTCAAACTTCACTCGATGTATGAATATTGGAACTTAGACTACACACCTTGATAGACACTATTGGGGAATTGTTTTTACAAAACATTATAAAATAAGTGAACCCATTTTCATTATTTCAATATATTCCAAAAGATACAATGCTTTTTATTCTAATATTTTTTATGTATAAATTTTCAATTTATGTTAGGTATTTCACTTGATTTGAAATTATAATGTTATAAGTGAAACAATTGTATGTAATTTTTTTAATGGAACATAATGGACTGAATGGATCATGTTTCAACACCTTAAATCAATGTATAGATGATCCCAATGGTCAATTCAACACAACTGGTGTTAGAGATGACTATATTATAATTATATGGTGGGAAGTTGACTCATGTTATGGCCATTAACCCTACCTGTAGAGAATAACCAATTATTTCATAGCATAATTCATTGATGTTGGATATATTCATGAAATATAAATCTTTAAAATTTAATTTATATACTCATATATTGATGTTTTAATAGTTTTTCAAGTCCCTTAAGAAGTTATTTCTGGCATGGAGAAGTAACAGAAGGTAGAAGATTATTCTAGCAATGTATTGTTTAATGGTCTATGATAATCAATGGTAGTCATTGATTCAAAAAAAATGGGGGAGGCTGTGATAAAGATAATGTAATAGAAGACTATAAGGGTGACATTCATTGAAAAATACTTCCCCTGAGGAATTAGGTGAAATGGAAAAACAATTCCTTAATCTAAGAAGGAAGGAAGAGGAAAGTGTTTTTGTGCATGACGAAATTTTATAAGATTATCAATGCATGTTATGAACTATGTATGTAATTATTAATATAATATTGACCATTTATTAAATGTGATTAATCAAATCCCATGAAAGGTAAAATTCACTCAAATTTTTTCATATTAATATGATATGGTACCTAGTTCCTTTTGTATAAAGAAATAATTATCCAAGTCATTTATTTTCAAAGTAAATAAAGAGATTATAAGGACATCTGAGCTCCAAGAAAAAATAAACGAGGCAAATAAAAATGAGGGAAGGACGGAACATCCAATAAGTAGTAAATTTGGAAACAACCATACCAATAATTTATTGAAGGGAGTGGTATTTTTAAAAAAATGTGCATAGAAATACCATCAGGAATATGAATTCAACGACAATAAAGTAGTTTCAAATTTCCGGTTATTTAAATGTAAATAGATGGAGGACTACAAAAATGAACTTCCCAAGAGTCAAGTAAATTTACCCCAGATACTTCCATGGGATAAAGGCCTAGAGTATTTAATTTTTACAGATAAAATTAAAATCCCCTAAGTTTTGACAGTAGGAACTTTGATCATAAACCCATTCTTTATTTGATTATACATCTACTCACTATTTTATATTCTTCATAGATATTGATTCATCCCTTGAAACTCTACAGAATTAATTTTCAATCATTACACCTAGTGGGAATATATTTATAATGAAAATGCATTGGGAAATTTCTTTTAAGATGAATATTTATTCCCTAGTTGCAAACATGGTTATTATAACTACATTTAGATTTGACTAAATCTTGATTTTTGTGGTTTAATTAGTTTAAATGATTTTGGAATTAGTACATAAAGCCTAAAATAATATATTTTTAACTAGTGGTATTATAATTTAATCATTTAAGTATTATATAATTTCAATGGGTGGTACTGTTGATATTTTAATAATTGATGTATTACATCTTCACAATAAGATTTATTCATATTGAGTGTTAACTAAACTCTTTCTAATCATTTTTATTATGTTTTAAATAACATCTCATTATTTTGTTGATATTATTATCCCCTAAAGATTGCTTTTCATGATTTTCTCATGGAAATTACTCTTATTTATTCATTGTTAGAAATAGAAGTTGAAATTTATTAATATAATTAATCAACGGAGAAAAATTCACATTGGAAATATAAAGGAATTAATTATGTATATTTTCATATAATTCTCCAAAATCAAGAAATGAAAGATAAATCTATCAAGTTATTTATGAAAGGTATCAATTAATTATTCAGTTACTCTTTCGGAAACACATTCACAAGTGGAACTCTTATAAAGGGAAAAAATATTTATTATATAATAATTTCCCAAGTCTAAATCTCCAAATTAATAACCATGATAAAATCTATTATAATTTCATGACATGATCAAAATGAATTAAAATTGGTAAGAGGTAATTTTTTTAGGAGGGGTTAATGCAGCACCACACGAATTTAATTTTCATTAAATTAACTTTATGTTCGATAATTTTCACCACATGTCTCCCTAAGCATGAATGAACCAAGAGAGAAAATTATTTAAATTTGATTGTAACAGTATAGTCATTGGGTTTATGAGTATGGATAGGTATAACTAAATAATAAAATATATATCTATATTTATATAAAAGTTTCTTTAAAATTTTAAATAATTAATTCAATAAAAAATGAAATTTATTTAATTGTTTTAACTAGAAAAGGTATAAGAATAAATTCGTTATATGCCATATGAATACATTCTTCATAAAAATTTGTTTTATACATTTTAGGTGAGAATAATTTGAATACATTTATACCATATTTATAAATTATATTTTACAAAGAAGAATGATTTTTTGGAATAACGATGTTAAAATTATATTAGTGTTAATTTTTGATATTTTTTAGAAATATTAATTTTTTTGGTGAATAGTAAAAATATTAATTTTACAAAAAACAGTCACTTTTATGGAAATATAATGAAATAAGAAAAATATGAAATTTTAGGTAAAATCTACAATTGAAATAATATATATTTAATATTTAATATAATTCAAATGAAAATAAAATTTTGAACTAATAAATATATTCATAAAATTTTAAAATTTTAAGAAATGATTTTGTTCATATAAAATATTTTTAGTTCCTCTATTATAATCAAGTATTTATAATGTTCCTTTAGGTTTGGGTTTTGTTTAAAAGAAAAATATGTCTCATTTTATTCAGTATAATCCAATTAAATCAATTTTAATCAAAATTATAATTTTTTTTGGTAAAATCATTTTTATTCATAAAATATTATTTTTCTAAAAAAAGGTTTCCTTGCATTTTTCCAAAAAATGAAAAAATTAAATTTACCACATCCGGAAGTTGAATATTTTTAAATTTATTCCATATTTATAATAAGAATAATTATTATTAGTTAATAATATTAACATAATTTTTGTTTGTAATGAATATAAAAAAATAGTAAAAAATTGTTGCCACTATTAAGGAAAAATGGTTTATTGGGGGTTAAATAGATAAGGGTAAAAATTATAGTTAAACTTGTATAAAAAATAAAATTCATTTTTGTATTTTTTATTTTATGGGTGGTTTTAAATATTTAAAAATTGAATATATATTGTATTTTTATTAGGAACCAAATTTTATATATTCTTTAACCATTATCAAGTTGTGAGGAACGTAATTGTCGAATCGAAACATGCATGTAAGATGATGTAGTTGACACCTAAAATGATCATTATATTGAAATATTTTTATTGAATGTGTGATAATAAGTTATAATTGAATAATTTATGTTACTATGGGTATAAATATTATTTCTTTATATAATTATAATAAATTTATGTATATTATACATGACGCTAAAATCACTTAAAATGAAAGTCATACCTAAGGCAAGGGTTTCTCATCTCATATTTGTTTCTATCAGACATATGTCATCATCAACAATTCATTCGTTCAAGTGGTTAATATACTGAAAATTTGACAATATATATCATGAGTTTCTTTATATTCATGGTATTTATGGTTTCAATTGTATTTATTTCTTTTATGGAGGTCATGATTCAAAAGTTACCAAAGGAGTAAGTGTTTTATGTTACAATCTCACTTTTTACTGCTATTATTTATGCATAAATTTACTACGATGAAATTATATTATATATCACTCACAGATATTAAGTATTTTCTAATCTGATAGTTATTTTTTTAGATTGAGATTTTCTTTTCACTTTCCTCTCTCGAGGTTCTCAAAAGATTGAATGGATATTTTTAATAAAAACCGACATTAATTTTTTTTGTTAGATATATTTTAATTCCATAACATTATTTTATTTTTAAAATTTAAAAATGTTTTTAAAATTCCCATATTATTTTTTGAAATCATAATTAATATTTTATGATTTTTAGAAAATTATTAAAGGAAATATCTTATCATCTTCTATATTATGTACTTTTTACCAAATGTGTGAATGGAATATTATTTATAACATTAAGTGCTTTGTTGGATTTTACTGTTATAATGACTATTATTTTCCATGAACCTTAGTTTATAGGCTTCCATGGTTATTTTAAAATACAATATTTCCATAATATTATTTATGTTTTTATATTTTAAATGTGTTATTTCAAAATGAAAATGTATTTTCCACAGGAAAAGTTTCAATAATATTTTAGAAGTATTTTCATCTATGTAATCATCTAATAACGAATCGTATGATTTATTAGGGATATGATCAAATAACACCATATACAATATTATTATGGATGGATTATGATAAGGTTTCACTATTGATTGGCTGGATAAAATGGTAACATTTCATTCAAAAAAATTTGATACAATGGTTTATATTGATTATGTATTGAATTATTATTCCTTTCATTCATATAATGAATTATTTAAACATAATAAGTCATGGGTGGTTCTTGTTATAGACCATTTATTCATTTTTAGTTGTCATAAGATAAACTAGTTTAAGTCTTTTCATACGCCTTACGTATTCTTGTATGAAATCTTCAAGAAAATCCTTAGAACTAAGATTATGATGTTTAGGATTCTACAATCTATCATTATAAAACTAGTTATTGTTATTCATGTGATTATTTATATTTTTTTATCATATAGAAATATATGCCACTATTATTTTATTAGTTATATATCATATTTTATTATTAATCATCACATATATATTATCTAGTATATATTCTATGATAGCATCTATTATACGCTTTCCCTTAATAAGAATATTAGAACAAAATGTATTATGTTTTCAATTCCCCTAAAAACAATTATGGAAATATGAAATATTTTTACTATATACTAGAATAAATAATAATTTATAATAATAATTTACGCCATATTTCATGTTTTTAAATGTAATTTGTGAATCATGTTTGTATCTACTCTCTTGGGACTGCTAATCTATTTGATCATTCGTGATGTTATCCATTGTATATTATTCCAATTTAATAAAATAAATATTGGATCTAGGTTACTTTCGTTACTATTTTATTTTTGGTATTAGATAAATTTTAGTATAAAACTTATGAACTAGATTTAGGAAAACAAATTTTAGAGAAAATAGCTCTATGATAGACTATATGTATAATTATAATCATAGAATAATATCATTATTTTTTGGTAAGGTATTGAAATTTTGTTTTCCCTGAAATTTAATCACTATATAGATAATGGAAAGTGTATTCATTTATTTCAAATATTTGCCTTGGGGAAAACACATTGAAAAAGGATAGTTGAGTACCAACTCAAACATCACTCGATGTATGATGATTGGAACTGAGACTACACACCTTGATAGACACTATTGAGGAATAATTTTACAAAACATTATAAAAGAAGTGAAAACATTTTCATTATTTGATGATATTCCAAATGATACTAATCTTTTTATTCTAATATTTTTTATGTATAAATTTTTGATTTAGGTTAAGTATTTCACTTGATTTGAAATTATATTGTTATAAGTGAACCAAGTGTATGTAATTTTTTTAATAGAACCTAATGGAATGAATGGATAATTTTTCAACACCTTAAATAAATGTATAGATTATACCAATGGTCAATTAAACACAAATGGTGTGGGAGATGAGTATATTATAATTATATGGGTGGAAGATCAATCATGTTATGGCCAATGACCTTGCCTGTATAGAATAACCAATTACTTTATAGCCTTATTCTTTGATGTTGGATAGATTCATGTAGTATAAATCTTTATAATTTAATTTATATACTAATATATTGATATTTTAATAGTTTTTCAAGTCCATTTATAATATATTTCGGGCATGGAGAAGTAACAGAGGGTAGAAGATTATTCTAACAGCGTACTGTTTAAAGGTATATGTTAATCAATGGTGGTTATTGATTAAAAATAAAATGGGGGAGTGTGTGATAAAGGGAATGAAATATAAAAATGTAAGGGTGATATTCATTGAAAAATAATTCCCTCTTGAGGAATGAGGTGAAATGGGAAAACAATTCCTTAATCTAAGAAGGAAGGATGATGAAAGTGTTTTTGTGCATGAGGAAATTTTACAAAAATATCAATGCATGTCATGAACTATGTATGTAATTATTAAAGTAATATTTACCATTTCCTAAATGTGATTAATCAAATCCCATGAAAGGTAAAATTAACTCAAATTCTTTCATATTATTATGATATGGTACCTAGTTACATTAGGATAGAGAAAGAATTATCCAAGTCATATATGTTCAATGGAAAACAAGTGATTATAAGGACATCTGAGCACCATGAAAAAATAAATAAGGTGAATAAAAATAAGGGAAGGAGGTAACATCCCATTAGTTGTAATTTTGGAAACAACCATACCAATAATTTGTTGAAGGGGTTGGGATTTTTAAAATAATGTGCATATAAAGACCATTAGGCATGTGAATTCAATGGCAATAAATAGTTTCCAATGTCCAGTTATTTAAATATAAAGAGATGGAGGACTACACAAATGAATTTCCCAAGAATCAAGGGAATTTACCACTGATAATTCTATGGGATAAAGGCCTAGAATATTTAATTTTTATAGATAAAATTAAAACCCCTTAAGTTTTGATAGTAGGAGATTTGATCGTACACTTGTTCTTTATTTGATTATACATTTAGTCACTATTTAATATTCTTCACAAACGTGAATCATCCCTTGATAATCTAAGGAATTAATTTTAAATCATTACACCTAGTGGGAAGAAATTTGTAATGAAAATGTATTGGAAAACTTCTATTAAGATGAATATTTATTCCCTAGTTGCAAACATGGTTATTATAACTGTGTTTAGATTTGAATAAATCTTGATTTTGTGGGTTAATTAGTTTAAATGATTTTGGATTTAGTAGTTAAATCATAAAATAATCTATTTTTAACTAGCGGTATTTAAATTTAAGCGTTGAAGTATTATAGAATTTCAATGGGTGGTATTATTGATATTTTAAAAATTGATGTATTACTTCTTCGTAATAAGGTTTATTCATATTGAGTGTTAAATTAACTCTTTCAATTCATTTTTAATATGTTTTAAATAACATGTCATTATTTTATTGATATTATGATCCAATAGAGATTTATTTTCCTGATTCACTCATGGAAATTACTCTTATTTATTCATTGTTAGAAATAGAAGTGAAAATTTATTAAAATAATTAATCAATAGATAAAAATTCACTTTAAATTATAAAGGAATTTAGTATGTATACTTTCATATAATTCTCCAAAATCGAAAAATGAAAGATAAATATATCATATTTTTTAATCTATCAATTAATTATTCAGTTACTCTTTTGGAAAAACATTCACAAGTGGAACTCTTATAAAGGTAAAAAAATATTTATTATATAATAATTTCCCAAGTCTTAACCTCCAAATTAATATTCATGATAAAATCTATTATAATGTCATGACCTGATCAAAATGAATTAAAATTTTTAAGAGGTAATTTTTTTAAGGAGGGGATCATGTAGCACCACAATAATTTAATTTCCATTAAATTAATATTATGTTTTATATTTTTCACCACATGTTTCCCCAATCCTGAATGAACCATGTGATAATATTATTTAAAATTGATTGTAATGGAATAGTCATCGGGTTTAAGAGTATCGATAGGTATAACTAAATAATAATATATATATATATATATAAAGTAATTTAAAATTATATATAATGAATTCAATAAAAAATGAAATTTATTTAATTGTTGTTACTAGAAAAAATATAATAATAAATTTGTTATATGCTATATGAATACTTTATTCATAAACAATTGTTTTATGTCCTTTAGCTGAGAATAATTAAAATACATTTATACCAATTTTATAAATTATTTTTTAAAAATAAAAAATATTTTTTTGAATTATCATGTCAAATTTGTCTTAGTGTTAATTTTTAAATTTTTTAGAAAAAGTAAATTTTTTGTGAATTGTAAAACTACTGATTATACAAAAAACTATCAATTTTTTGAAAATTTAATTATATAAAAATAATATGAAATATTATGAAATATTTCTAATTGAAAGAATATATTTTTAATATGTTATATAATTGTTATGAAAATAAAATTTTGAACTTAGAAATTTACTCTTCAAATTTAAAAAATTGAAGAAATGATTTTGTTCATATAAAAGCTATTTTAGTTCCTCTATTATAAAAAAGTATTATAAATGTGCCTTTAGGTTTGGGTTTTTTTGAAAGAAAAATATGTCTCATTTTATTCAGTATAATCCAATTAAATCAACTGTAATAAAAATTATAATTTATTTTTTGGTAAAATCATTTTTATTCATAAAAAAAATTATTTTTCTAAAAACGGGTTTCGTTGCATTTTTCAATAAAATGAAAGTAAATTTACCACATCACTAAATTGAATATTTTAAAATTTATTTCATATTTATAATCATAATAATAATTATTTGTTAATAATATTAACATAATTTTTCGTTGTAATGAATACAAAAAATTAGTAAAAAATTGTTGCCACTATAAAGGAAAAAATGGTTCATTAAAGGTTAAATAGATAAGGGTAAAAATTATAGTTAAATTTGTATAAATTTCAATTTTTTGAATATATATACAAATAATATTATATTAAATTTAAATACCTAGAAATTTTGTTCCACTTTCATAGGTAAATTACTTTTTATTATTTATATATTTTAATTAATTCTATGTATGTCTCTCCCCTCACTTATAAAAGGGAACATCTTATCTACCCTTATTCACAAACATTGATCCTGATAGATTTGAAAAACCCTACCTAAACACCTTACTAGATTACATACCTTAATTATTGAGCTTATTTTATTTCCCTAAAACCATCCAAAAAATGCTTATAGTGTAATTTAAGGGATGTCTCTAAATGAGGAGGTAATTTTCCCACTCAACCCTTTGAAAGTTTATTTATTCTTCTAATTCCAAAAAATCTTATGGATCCATCATAAAATAAAAAATTATGTATTTTTAATATAATTATGTTCTTTAATTTTTATGGTATAATTATTTTCCATATCATTTCCATAAAATGGGAAATGAATGTATCGCTCATGTATATATATGGACTACAACCTCCACATAGTGATATGATTCATTTTCCATCCTCACCTCACATTTATAGATATATAGACATATTTATTAAATTTATATTATATTTATAATATAATTTTGATTCCATAATGAAAAATATTTGTTATCTTTCTTTCCTTCATTTTATTATAAATTTAAAACAATGTTCATTCGTAAATATGGACCACTCTCTTAAGGAACAATGTAATTTATTTTTTATTTATTCCTTTTATGGATGGGTAAAAAAATTATATAATGAATATATATGATATTTATATGATGATTAAAATTTTGGAGATTATAAAACCATGATCAAGGTGTATAAACTATAACTTCTAAATTTAGGCATATATGAAAAATAAAGTAGCTAATAGCCGAAATAATGAAGATAATGAAGGATTGCTAACAAATGGGTGATAATATTTTATAAATAATTATTATATGGTTTCATATGTATGAATATTAATATTTTATATATCTATAATAGATTTAAAATTATTAAATAGAATGATGAAATCACTAACAAAACAAGTCAGGCCAAATGTATGTTTTTCTCATCACACTTTTTTTCTCTCAGACATATCTCAAATTCACCACTTGTTTCTTTCATGTGAAATATATACTAACAATTTTATATAATATATCATAAATCTATTTATATTCTTTTTATTTAATGATAAATTATAAATTATTTTTTTGACACCTAATCCTTAATTATAATAACTGATAATCTTATTTTAATAAAAAAGTAATATAATTCCCATTTTAATATTCCATATAAAAAATATAATTTGATAAGATAAATATGAATTTTTAAATTAAAATGTTGAAATAATCATAGGATGAATTTTTATAATTTTCTCTTAAAAATATGATTATATGATTCATTAAAAATGTAGTATTTAACTATTCATCCTCCTATTTATAATAATGTGATATTATATGCATAATACAAAAGTATTTATTATCAATTTTATATAAGTAATGATAAGATCTGTTTGAGTTAAAAAGATATATTTTTCAGAAAACTATTTTTGAATACATAATATCATTCCATTTTAATTAATTAAAAAATATTTAAATGAAAAAAATTAAATATATAGATTATATAAATAAATATATGAATATAAATCCATATAATTATAATTACTATTGATATAGCAATAGTTAGATCATTCTATTTTTTAAAATGTATCTCTTGAAAAAATATTTTTTCAAAACACTTTACGGGATTATTTATAAATTAAATTATTCTCCCCACATTATTCGAATTTGACAAAATATATTCCAACTTTCTCATAAGTATAATTAATATTATTTGAAAAGTAAAACTTAATTTTTTTCATATTTAATAGTAAAAATAGTTAAAAAATATGTTACCATAGGTATGGTTAAAACAGGTTTATTAGTGGTTAAACTAAAGAGGTAAGGGTAAAAATTACTTAAACACCTACATATTTCATATAGAATTAGTAGTTTTTATAAAATATCTATTTAAGATGTTAAATAATTTATTTTAAAACATTCCTTTTAATTTGGGAACTAAATCTTATATTTTGATATGATAAGATAGATTTTATTTAATTAAAACCTATTTTTGAGTTTTCTCATTTAATGGTATGGATGGAAGATTCCATTCAATTTTATCTTGATCAAAAATTCCAAAACAATTTTATTGGTCTACTATTTAACAAAAAAATATTTTAAACTAATTTATTAAATTATTTCAAGGTAAAATGATTTTACACTTAAATCATGTATTCTCCAAAAAAAATATGTTTTTCCGGAATTTTTTGTTCTTATATTAAAAGTAAATTATTCTACCTATAGAAATGAAATATGATAAAAAAATATTTGAAATTTATAATCAGTATTTGAATAAAAATTAGTGGTCCCCCCATATTTTTGTTCATATAATTATGTAATAATGGAAAAAAGTCAATTTATCAAAGTTAACGTTGAAATGATTTTAAAGAAGTTTAACTAAGAGATATGGATTAAAACCTATCCAAAACATTCCTAAATCTGACTAGTTGAATTTAATTTACACCATATAATATCTAATATAGTAAATTGGGGTTCCTTAGTTCCACTTTACATAATTATGACATTTATATTATTTAATGTTTTAAGTAATTTCATGTGGGTCCTTTCCCTCCAAACTAAAAGGATACCATATCTCAAATATTCTCCACACTTCATGAGCCTTACATCATGGAAAATACCTTCCATAATACCTTCCTAGTTTCTTTATTGCATCCTAGATCTTCTGGAATTTCTAGAAGAACAACCTTTCAATGCTTATTTTTATAATCCAAAATATGTTTCTCTTAGAAAAGGTAATCATCTTCACCAAGGTATATCTTTTTTACTTCTTCATATACCAAATTCAATTATGTAATAAAATATTAAAAATAATAAAAAATTATATCACATACACTGATATTTTATTATATTAATTTTATAATTTTTATCCATCTCTTTCTTTATAAAATCTAAAGCAAAACAATTGCATGTTTGTATTGTAAACTAACGGCTCACAATGTAATGTGAATTTTTTCCATCACCGACTCGCATGGATTGTCCTAAGGATAGAAAAATGAGTATATATAATAATTATCACATAATATTGATAATGTAAATTTGATATATCATTTATTTCATACCCCATTAACTCATAAATTAAATGATAGTGTCACTCATGCATACATATGGCATACCCTCTCTATGAAGAAAAGAGATACATTTTCAATGTCCAAATTTTAAGAATGATTCTAAAAATAAATATAATGGATAAAAAATTTTATTTATAACATTAATATCATTCCGTAAATTATGGAACTATATTCTATAAACAATAACTTAAAACAATAGGACATAAGACGAATATGAAAATAAAGCAGTTAACACCCAAAACAATGGGAACGGAAAAATATTGTTAACAAGAAAGTGAAGAGATGTTATAAATTGATCATATATGATATAATAAAAATGGATGTGTTTCTACTATAATTTAATAACAATTTTTAACCCATTATAATGGATGTTAAAGAATTTTTATCTAATGGGATGTTTCGTGTATGGGACTTCACCTCTATTCCCACACTAGAAAGACATTTTTTGTATCATGCACATGTTTTTTATTGGATTTATATACTAATCCTTTATGGTATATAACATGAATATCTATTTTATAATTAGGATTAATGTAATGAAACAGACTCCGCTTCCATTTAACCAATCATATGACATGTCCTACCACAAGGCCCAAATGGCATTTCAGATCTACATGGGCTAGAAACCATTTCTTGGGAATTATAGAAATCCATTGGCAATTACTTCTCATGAATCCTAGATAAAAGGAAGTGGAATAAATAAATTGAAGAACCAAATTAAATTAACATTCTAATAGATCATAACCCACTACAATGATCTAACCCATTTTCATAAATAAAAATAATCAATAACCAAAATATATCACCTTGAAGAGAAGATAGAAAAAGTTACTAGAAAAATAACAACAAACCAACTTGATTAAAGTTGAACCATCTCCATGAAACCTCCGGTTTACCATCACTACCTAACTCACCCCACTTTGGCCACTGGGATCAAAATAGAATTCAACTAGAACCTGGAACCTAAGATATATAGTAATGGTCAAATATCCAAGTAAATAACCACAAAATTATGAATCTATGGAATATGTTTCATAAATAAATTCTCTAAGGTTTGTTTTAAAATGAATATATGAAGTAAAATTTTCACATATTTCATATTGTAAACCAAAAAAAATCCATAATCACTTTTCAAAACATTTCACTTTGTTTTCCTAAAACCGAAAATAATGGTTTGAAAATAATTACCCTATCCTAATATATTTCAAAACCAAACTCCCGTTAACATTTCTAAATAATAACCCACTTTATTATTTAAATAAAATTTGTCACTTTTAAACTGTTTAACCTTTTCACTCAATAATTAAACCAAAATAAACATTTTTAAATGCAGATTAGTAAATCATACATGATCCATTAAATTCAAAATATTTTTCACACATATTTGAAAACTCATATTTCTAATGAAAATGACGCTACACTCTCACACATGTAAATCATTATAAAGTAGGGACAATACGTCACAAGGAATATATCAAATTTTAACAAGAATATGTGACATTTAGATTATAGAAAAGTAAATGATAAAAATAATCACTAGATCAAACTCATCTCATGCAATAACTAATCAATCAATAGAATGTCTCGTGGAATCTACCCTAGGGTCCCTACTGTAACACCCGAGACTTTTATGTGAAATATTTTGTTTTTATGTTATATAAATCAAAGGAATATTTCACTAACACTGGCTTTGATTGATTTACATGCAACCGTGGCCTTCCTCGATAGCTTGCGTCGTACGCAATACCGAGTTTCACTAAACAATAATATGCTATTAAAATATTATTAAAACTAGCCGTTATGAATAGTAATAACCACTTTTTGAAATTTTATAAATTTTATTTTTCAAAATGGACTTCATTTTTGGATTCGGAATATCGAAAATAGCCTAGGGTGAAATTTTGGTATTTTTCTGAAAACTTTCAATTTTTAATGAATAGTGAAACTACTAAGTGGTAGATAAAAAACTGAATTTTTCATAAAACATAATTTTACCGCTTCTGTGAGAGGAATTTCGAAAATCCGAGAGACACGGTTGATGTCAGTAAGTAAAATGAGGTTCAATGAGATGAAAATAATTTTTTTATGAATAGTTACTTTTTACTTTTTTTACCACAGTTAAAAGTAAATAGGGTAATTAAGGGTAAAAATGATATTATTATTACCCTAACACATGTCCTAATTCTATTGGACAAGTGTAATTCGACCAAAAACAATCTTAGGAATAAAATATGACCATTTAGGCCCACTTGGATTAGATTATGACATTTATTATTAATTTATTTAAAGAAGGGTTAAAATAGTTAAAATCAATGTTCAATAAGTAAATCATTTTCAATATGGGGTTATAAATAAGATAAATTCGACTATAAATATTCACTATAAAGATAAAAAATATTTCCTACATAATGGTATTTTATTTGTAATTTTTAGACATTAAATAATTTAATTTATTTATGGCACAATGATGATGCAGTAATTATCTTATTAATGAAATATTGACATAATTGATGTTATAAATACCCAAATAAATGTAATTTGAAACTTTTAGGAATTAAACTAATTTTATAGGTTAATATTACATGCTAGTATTGATTTAAGTAACTTGGTTCGAAATAATCATTCTGTTATGATTTTCACAAAAATCAATTACTAAATAGTGTCAAAATTGACATAAAATAGTTTTTAAAACAAATATTATATTACTAATTGTTATTTTACTCCTAAAAATCTAAGGTTGGGCAAAATGACTTATATAAGATTATATATATTAATAATAAACAACATGGGGTTCTTTTGGCTTGATATGGTAAGTTTATTAACCTTATAGTGTAAGAAAACAAGAAGACACGGTAAAAGTTAAATTATCTAACTTAAAGTTAAATCTAAATGATAAGGTTAAAATTGATACCCAAACTTGTCTAAATTCTATTTGATGATATGATTTCGACTCCTACCCACCTTATCTTAGAAATATATCAATTTTGAGCTATTAAAAACCGAATTTGACTTTATAATAAAATAATATTTTTAGTTATTCCAAAGGTGACTCTATCCTCCCTTATAAAAGGGCACCTCCTCCCCCTCTTCCTCACACCACTTTGAGCCTTCATGCTCGGCCAACCCCTGACCATTTCTCCTCTCCACTTCCCAAGAAACATCCTTGAGGTTCTGGTCTTCTTTAAAGACCTATTTTAGTGGCCTAAAAGGAGGCCTCAAAGAATCACTTCAAAGAAGAGGTAATGTCTGTTACCGATTCTTTCATATTTATTTCTTCTTCCACTTCTTCATATTTAGTTTTTTCATTATGAAGTAATAACATCAGTATCACTCACATACTGATATGATATTATAAGTATGAAACAACCATATTTCACCATCTATCCATCCTACGGAAATAGAAATCACCGTGCGTGCGTACGTACGGAATACGGTCTCCACGTCGTGGTGTAATCTATTTTCCACCACCACCTTACTTGGATGGGTATAAGGGTGAAATTAATGAATATATATGATTATTGTAAAGTGATATTGATTCTGAAATAGTATACATACACTTCAATACAATTCCACGATCATAGGAATGACATAATCACTCATGCGTACATACGGAATACCGTCTCCACGATGTTATGCGACTCGTTCTACATGATCTTCATTCCATAATGATTATATAAATGAATTGAATGAATGAATATGATATATATTACACTAATAGAATTATGTAAATGAGGTATCTATAACCTAAAGAGAAGAATAAGAATTTATTCGATAAAACACGCATAAGAACAAAAAGTTATAAACACTTGAATAACAAGTAGTAATGAAATATTACTAATAAGAAGCTAAGAATATGACCATATATGATATCATAACAATAATTATGATTATGGAATAATTCAATAACATTATTTAAATCATTATACAGGAGGTTCGGACACTTACGAAGAAAATCTGACCTAAGGTAAGGGAAATATCACAATCTCATTTTTATCCGAGATTGTTTATACTTTGGTATTTACTGGGGTTTATTTTATCATCCACATCCATGTTTCCTCAATATGTAATATTATTTCCATACACCTACAATTGCTAAAATCCAATTTTACCCTTCGGTGAGTTTTTAGTAAAACATATGAAAGGAATCTTTTGTCGTTTTTCGTACGAGGTACTTTTTTGACTTTTTCGACAAAAGTACGAGAAGAGTGTTTTTTTTAACTTATACGGCATGAATGGATTTTTAAAACATTATTTCCAAGAATCTTACTTTACAAGTTTTCATGTTTATTTTTAATCAACTTCTTTTAGTTTAAAATTGAATGACATGTTATGAAAGTAAAATGTTTTTGAAGTAGAATGGATATTTTCCTCAAGAATGAAGTTCAAGTGTTTTATCAAAATTATTTTCCATCTAAGATAATAAAGGGTTCTGTTTCTATCCCTACTATTACATGGATTTTTTTATGTTGTGATGGAAATATTTTTATGAATTCTTTTATCTTATATGTTTTGTTTTATGATGTCACGATGTTTAAATATTCCCATTTTTATTTCATGGGTTATGGAATGATGTATGATTTATGATTTTTTGGCACACATAAGAATGGTATCATTATGAGATGGGTGGGACCTATATCTCCCTCCAATTCATTGGGTAAAGATTTTATATCTCATGAGATAGACATGGCTGGAACGGTAGGTTATACCGGTTTAATGAAACAGGACTGAAACGAGGAGTGAACTCGGTTCAGAAATGGACTTTGTCCACTAAGATAGTCTTGGCAATGAGTCTTGAATAATAAGAAATGATTCTCTATGATTATGTGTGTATGCCACAAAGTTTCATGTTTTATGTTATGATTATTGGGATTCCATTTCACTACTATGATTTATCCCATGTTATGAAATTATGCTCTCTTTTGCAGGTTAAGATTTCTAAAAGTTATGTTCTTATGAATATGATGTGATTGATATTTCTTTTTTTTTACCCTTACTGAGCATTTGAGCTCACCCTTTTGTATGTTTTCTTTCCCCAGGTCAGGAAGAAGGTTATTAAGTAAGATATTCCAAAAGGGACTATAGATATGATGAAATAAATGGGAGACAATGTAGATGCTTTATGAACCAGTTTTTTATGTTTCCCAGTTTCTAAAGACACTATACCTATATGGTCCTTTCGGGGTTTTGTTATATGTTGTAATAAGTATGATTCAATTTTGAAGTATTAAAAATGTATGTAAATTATGGGTCATTATAGTTGGTATCAGAGGAAAGGTATAGTCAACCTTTGGAAACTAGGATGTGAAAGCCTTAGTAAGAACCCTAAGGATAATTCTAAGCATAGAACACAATCATAGTGTTTTAGAAATGGCCATGAATAACCTAGGATAATACCTTAAGTGTAAAATTTTATTCTTGATTATGTGGTTTTCCTATTAAAATTAGTGTTGCTCACACTATTCTTCTTGGTTTTAGTCAATGGCTGGAACCCAACGGAACCGTGTTAATGCAGAATTTGACGGGAAATGCAATGATTGCCCCCCTGAGCAACCAAACGTTATGGGAGCTGGAATGCAAAATCTTGTATCCATGCTCACACAACTTTCTCAAGCTATGAATCATGCAGTACTTCCAAATGAGCAAAGGAAGGAGCAACATTCTGTTGAATCCTTCCTGAGACAGCGTCCACCTTCATTCAGTGGGTCTACAGATCCATTAGTTGCTGAACAATGGATTAGTACTACTGAAAATATATTTTCAGTTCTTCAATGTTCTGAGCATGATAAAGTCATCTTAGTAGTGTATCGTTTGGAAGGTGATGATGATCAATGGTGTAATCTTATTAAGAATATGAGGAAAAGGGATGAAATTGAGTCCAAGGAATGGGACGAGTTCAAGAACTTATTTTTCAATAAGTACTTCCCTCGTATTCTCCGAACAAAGATGGAGAAAGAGTTTCTTGAACTGAAGCAAAAGGATGATGAATCTGTTGGTACCTATGAAGCAAATTTTACAAGACTTTCAAGGTATGGTTCTAGTATTATTATCCAAACTGAGAGTAAGTTCGATTGATTCTTTAGTGGCTTAAACCTAAGTCTTCAAAGGGCGTTAGCCATAAGGGACTTTAATAGCTACGAGGAAATCGTTCGATGTGCTCTCAAAGTCGAGATAGAGATTGGAGTAAACCATCAGTCATATGGGTTTGATAAGAAGAGGAAAATGGAATTCAAAAGAAAATTTAAAGAGCACACTGAAAAGAAGATGAGCTTTCCCTTATTCTCAAAGTGTGGAAAGAAACATGGAGGGAGTTGTCTTAAAGGGACAAGTAATTGTTTCAAATGTGGAAAGGAAGGTCATCGGGCATTTGAATGCCGCGATGATGGGAAGAAGATGTCTAATGATGCAAACAAAGGAAGGGATACACAGAATGAACCTACTACACTTCAATGTTTCATGTGCAAGGAGATGGGAAATTATGCGAATAAATGCCCTAATCCAAGGGTTGATGATGATGGTCGACGTCAACAAACTCTTAAGGCTACAGTCAAAGTAATGTCACATGCAATTTATATCAGCGATGTGGAGTACGATAACGATGTGGTGAAAGGTACAACTACCATTCACTCTAAAGTAGCAAATGTTTTATTTGATTCTGGATCCACCCACTCTTTTATTTCTGAAGAATTTTCTAAGGGTATCACCATATTACCTCAACAATTAGATGTTGAGTTAGCTGTGACAACACCTAATGGCACAACAGCCGCATCAAAAGTTTATAATTCTTCTCCGATCGAAGTTTGTCAGAAAGTGCTTCCTGTAAATCTTGTGATCCTTCCAATAGTGGAATTTGATGTGATTCTTGGCATGGATTGTATTTCTTTATATAGAGCTCATATCAATTGCCAAAGAATGGAAGTCACATTTCATATTCCAGATCAATCTATGATCGTCTATCAATGCAAGGATGAACATAACCTTCCAATAGAAATTCCTTCTACCTTATGGGTCTTGATTCCACTAAATTAAGGTTATTTATCTCAAATGGTTGGTGAGAAACTCACGATTAAGAATATGCCCATTGTACGAGAGTTTTATGATGTCTTTCCGGAGGAATTACTGGGTCTTCCACCAAATCGTGAAGTTGAGTTTTCAATAGAACTCGTACCAGGTGCTTTGCCTACATCAAAGACACCTTATAGAATGGCCCCAATTGAGTTGTAGGAATTGAAGAAGCAACTCCAAAATAATCTTGATAAGGGGTTCATACGCCCTAGTGCGTCACCTTGGGGAGCACCTGTTCTGTTTTTTAAGAAGAAAGATGGATCAATGAGACTCTGCATTGATTATTGAGAACTTAAAAAGATCACTATCAAGAAAAAATATCCTCTCCCATGCATTGATGACTTATTTGACCAACTACGCGGAGCTCAATACTTTTCCAAGATTCATCTTTGTTCAGGTTATCATCAATAAAGGGTCAAAAGGGAGGATATACCAAAGATGACTTTCCGTACAAGGTATGGACACTATGAATTTATAGTGATGTCATTTGGTCTTAATAATTCCATTTCTATCTTCATGGATCTGATGAATAGAGTCTTTAGAGACTATCTTGATCAATTTGTGGTAGTCTTTATAGATGATATTCTTGTCTATTAAAAGAGCAAGGAATAACATGAAGATCACTTGAGAAATCTATTTAAGACCCTAATAAAGGAGAAGATTTATGCCAAATTTACCAAGTGTGAATTTTGGCTTCAAAAAGTTTCATTTTTGGGTCACATAATCTCAAAATAGGGGATATCTGTGGATCCAGCAAAAACAGAGGTTATCGAAAGATGGTCGAGACCAACAACAGTAACTGAGATCCGAAGTTTTCTTGGTTTGGCTGGATATTATAGACATTTCGTGAAAGATTTTTCACGATTATCTAATCCAATCACCAAGTTGACTCGGAAAGGAGTTAAGTTTGTTTGGACGGAAAAATGTGAAGTGAATTTCAAGGAGTTGAAAAGAAGGTTATCCAGTGCACCTGTGCTCACACTTCCTTGTAGTGGAGAAAGGTTTTTGATCTATAGTGATGCATCCAAAAAGGGATTAGGGTGTGTTCTTATGAAAAATGATATGGTGATAGCTTATACATCACGACAGTTGAAAATCCATCAGAAAAATTACCCAACACATGATTTGGAGTTAGCTGTGGTAATCATTGCATTAAATATTTTGAGGCATTATATTTATGGAGAAAGGTGTGACATTTTTACTGATCATAAATGTTTAAAGTATATTTTCACACAAAAGGAGCTGAATATTCGTCAAAGAAGATGGTTGGAGCTGATTAAAGATTATGACTACTCAATCCATTATCACCCTAGGAAAGCAAACAAGGTGGAAGATGCATTAAGTCGATAAGACCATGCCAGTTTATCCATGATGAGGATTACAAAAGATCCAATATTTATGGATTTACAAATTATGGATCTTGGAATTATAATGGAAGGTGAAAATCTTATCTTTCTCAAATGAATGTTCAACCACCTATACATGTGAAGATGAAAGAGGCACAGAAAGAAGATGTCGAGTTACAAAAGAAGATGAGAAATGTTCCTGAATTCAACCTTGATTATGATGGGATAATAATGTTTAGGAATCGGGTTTGTGTTCCTCCCATCCCCGAATTAAAGAAGGAATGTCACGAACCAGCCCGAGTCGACCCTGAACCGGTCACCCAGGCTAGCCCACGACAAGTCCTGAGAGGCGTTCCCGATCCTCCCGGGATGGTGACAAGCACCAAGGGCATCAATAGAGTACACAAGGGAATGATTTCTCCCATATATAGAAAATCAAACAAACAGCGGAAATAAACGGACATCCCAAAATGAATTTATATAAAAATTGAACAAAATATTTTTTATACAAGAAACTAAAGGTAGAACAGAAACAAAAACTCAAATGAACAATCCCAATGACCAACTAACTCCATGTGACACTTCTGGTCACTCTCCAACACAATGATCAAAAGTCGCCAAAGGTGATCGAACTAAAGATGAAACCTGCACAAGGGCTAAAAAAGAAGAAGACTATAGGTGTGAGTATTAAAACTCAATAGGTTAGCCCGATATTCTATTCCCAATGAACATTACTTTAAAATAAAAGAAACATCAATTTATAGTTTTAAATTCAATATTTGAAAGTATTGTTTTAAAATGAGGTTCCATGCTATAATAATTATCAGACAAAAACATGCATGTTTAATAAACAAAAATGCAAGTAACAATTATTTTCAAAGAGGTGAAACTTCAAAATGAAAATAGTTTTCAAGAGGGCTGCTTTAAAGAATGTTAACATTCAAATAAATAACACATACTACTGAATTTACCAACCAAACACACCGTATACCGACGGTGAGTACAAAATAGCCAATGAGCACTAGTCACAGGAATACCCCTAGGCACTAGTTAGTTGTGAGCCCCAGGTACCTCGTATCTCGGTGAAAGTAACCATAATAAATATCCATTATCGTGCACGAGCCACTAGTAGGGAACATACCCATAACTTATTGGTCCCCAATCATCATCATCATCAAAGTTTAGTTAGTGTTGTCATCGTCAAACTTGCTACGTGAAATAGGGGCCAACCCCCACAGAATCACTAGCATACTAGTACACGTCCGCCCACCTAGATATCTGGGATTCCCTTTAGTGCTCAATAAAGTTACACATATTATCAAATACACATTTCATATCCATATTCCATTCCAAAACCCTAAAAACACAAACAGCCCATAATCTTTCCTCACATTTCTTACACTAATCAACAAACCACTAAATATTTTGGTAAAACAATTTCATGAAGTGTATTGAGGCTTTGCACATAAAAATCTTTCAAAAACACACTTTAAATTATAAAAACACATCATAACCAAACCAAATCATATTTGGAAGCCCAATAAACATTTAATAAAATCATTTAATGCACCATAAAACAATCCCAATTTCACAACTTGATATATACAAGTAAAACACTCCTTCATTTATAGGAAATGCCAAACGGGCCTTTAAACATTTTCTCAAAACTAACCATTGATGAAGGTATGCATTTTAATTTTATTAAGGATCTGTATAAACATCATTTACAGCAGAAAACCTCATTCATAAATCTCTTATAATACTCAGGTTACATATTCAAAACACAACCTTTTTCATAAAGATGTGAAACAGTCCATTTTTGGGCAACTCGGGCCAAAATATGTTGTAAATCAAAACCCACTTGTTTGTAAAAACAAATACAAATTGGAAATAAATATAAGTACCCAAAAATACCATTTATAATTCTTCCAATTCCTTTATAAATCCAATAATATAACTTTTAAATCACACATCACACATAAAAGCCAACCGGGAAATTTACCGAACATATGTCATGCCCTTTTTAAACAAAACAATTTATTTTAAGTACATGAAAAGGAATAAAACACCAATTGAAAGCCATATTTTCATTCAAGATAAAGTAACATGTTAAAAATACCATATACCAGATTATAAACCTCACAAAATATTTGCAAAAGATAACGGAACATTTAAACAAACACTTGTGGAGAACTTTCATGACAAAACAACACTACCGTTCATAAACCAATGATTAAACAACCACTTTGAACACCAATAAAATTTTCCAAAGGATGAAAAACAATAATAAACATATATATATGGTGTTAAATATAATAAAATGATTAAACTTAAATAATAAAGTCATGTTCAAGGGGTATCCTACCTCAAATCATTGGCGTAATTGAAACACACACCCGAAATCACCCGCCGCGGGTTTATAAACTCTAAAACTATAAATACCAGACCTAAAAAAACATAAAACCCATCAAAAAACATTTTATAACAAAACCCTAGGTCGATCAAGACTAGGGTACAATATAAAACCAAGAAATAATGAAAGGAGGGGGAAGAGGAAGATGAAAGGAGAAGGAATCTCACCTTTCATCCTATAAAACTCTTCGTATTCCATTAGATCTGAAGCCCTAGAGGAAATGGAATGGCTTGAAAATTCTTGGAGAGACTCCTAAGATCTCGTCGAACCAGGGGAAGAAGATTTGTGGCTAAAATATTACGAATTGATTGATTTATGAATGATAAAACTTACCTTTGAAATTCTGGGTGATTTTAGGTTTCCTGAGAATATTCGCCCTAATCCGCGACCCACATGAGCTTCAAAGAGGTAAAAACGATATTGGGGGTGAGGATAAGGATATCGGCTTCGGGTGGGCGGTGGAATCACCGAAAAATATTAAAACATGAAAATGATATAAACGAAACAAATTATTATTTTTTTAAACAGGAAATGGGCTCATGGGCTGGCCCAATACCTAAATGAGTAACCCAAATTCACCTGGCCTATGAATTTATAATGGGTCCAAAAGGATAAATAAGTTTTAATATATCAGTATAGGACAAGTGGGAAGTTGAATGGGTGAAAAAGGATGAAAAACAAATGAGTTATAAAAGAAACAAATTCGAATTTTAAAACTCGGAATGGGCTCACGGTTGGCCCAAATCATGAAGTAACCACCCTTTCTTCAAAAAATACTAAATAAACAACGGGGATACCAAATTAGGGTGGTTAGACATATATGAAACTTCAAAACTCAAGATTTATCTCACCAAATACCCATGAAAAGGATCGGTATTTCTAATGGGCCGGATCAATACAATGACAGAAAAGAAAAAAACTGTGTGTGACAATTCTCCCCACCATTAAAGCTTTCCGCCCCCGGAAAGCCATAACACTTTCCGGCTGAAAAAAAAACACCTAAGGATTCCAGAATGTACTCCCCACCATTAAGAATCAACTATAACTAGAAATTTTCTTAGTATTAAAATCCAAGAGACCCATGGTGGGTCTCCCCACCATTAGAAACCAACTAGCAATGAATAGACAAGAATTGAACATGAGCTTGTGTTGGGACTCACTCACACAAGCCCAAAAAACCCCTCCTACAAAAACCTACTATACCAAGTTAATAGAGTTACAACATGAACATATAAAACACCCACTCCCGAATGGAGGGGACAATAACTTGGTCGACACATTCAGCACAATTCTGGACCCCCGCCACTTGGGGATGGGATGGAAGGGGACCCAATAATTTGGCTACTAAAACCACAAAAGAAACAAATAAACTACCCAAAACTATCCACCTATGAATAGGTAACACCAAGACTACACCTGATTTTTACAGGCGGTCCACACAGGGACATTTATCGAAAACCCACATCCATGAAGAAATAACCATAGACACTGTGTGAGGGGTTAAGTCCACCACGCTTGTTACGACAAAGGGAAATTCATAGAAATGAGGAACCAAAACATTGACATAGTAACTAACTTACCAAAACAGAGGAGTAAGGATCTTAATCTAGAACTCCACACCTCTGTTGATTTTCTGACTACGTGAAAAGCTTCACTCCGAGGCCTATGGCTGGAGCCCTGATTCTTGAAGCATTTGCTGCACCGTAGTCAGGTGATAAGGATCACACCACTCAAAAAAACCACACTTGATCACCAAACAAAAACCTTAATCTAAATAGGAACTCATAGATACATATAAAAATTCTATCTCACTCCAAACGAGGGGCATAATGGACAAGGAATACGACGAAACACATCAACATCACCGAACACAACAGCTCTGTCCAAAAGAATTATCATGACCTAGAAACACATTTAATAGATCCCAAACAACTCTATATTCCAAAAAACAAGTTGATGAATCATCAAAATAGGGGGATTTAAAATTTTAAAGGAATCCTTAGGTTGATCAGCAGGAAATATTTCCAACGCAGAACTATCCATGGCCACATCACAACATCAAACACATTTTTAGACACCCAATGAAAATTACTCCAAAACCGAGCCACCAACAAGATCTCATCACTAGATAGAACAAGAGTATGAATTCTAGATCACATGGAAATTTAACCAAATAAACAAATCTTCTAATACATAGAAAAATCAAGCCACATAGCCATTGGTTTTTAAAAAAGGCCATAATTTTCAGCTCAAAGCAATTTTGAAAAAAACAAACTAACTTGGTGGGTTTCCACATTCACCAATGGTGTTTCATCAAGTCTCACCCAAATGCACATTTCCATTCCACCCCTGACACCCAACCACCATGTCAAAAAACATTTTCATGTTTCACAAAAAAAACCACTATTAATTAAGAACCATTTTCTTGAAAACCTACCCCTTTTCATTTTTAAAAACTTTTTAAATAACCAAGCCACTCCAAACAACCCCTTCACATTATTTTTTTAAAAAAAAAATCAGCAATGTATTTTTTTTATAATCTGAGGTCCATTGAGACCAATACCGTTTGTAGTAAAACACCAACCGATCAAAACCAATTGCCAGAACTAATTTATCCAATTCAAAAACGTTTTAACATCCTAAAATACCCCATTTAAAAAAAGATCCAGAATCACTTTAAAATGATTCACAATTTCAAAGCATTTTATTTCAACAAACCACAAGTTTAGATTATGGATAATCCAATCCCTTTAAATCATTTCTTCTTCCCTCCATTTTTTTCACAAAAACACAACCTTACAAAACCATTATTATATTTAATTATTGAAACCACCTTTTTTCACTTTTCAAAATCTAATCCTTACATTAAAACCCATTTCCACAATTCTCACACAAGGATTTTAAAAACAAAAATTCAGAATTCAAGAAAGGTTCAAGAGACCCAAAAAAAGGGAACTAGTGTCAGTGGGTGACTTGACCATATGGTTGGTGGACATATGCCAAACACAACACCAACACAGAGAGACTTATTAGGACCATTACCCAGCTCCACATGGCTTGCCAGGCCCTGTGAGCTCACGGATGCCATTAGTCAGACTCCCCTTGTCATATCCCAACACCAGAAAAATCAACCAGAACAAAGGACACTAATAAAACTGGACTCCCTTGGAAACCTGAGAATTAGAACAAGAAAGAGTTCGCGACGCTCTTCTTGCACTTACCCCTCAAGTCCCAACAATCCTACTCCATCTACCTTGACATCCCCAAAATAACAAGGGTGCTCTAGAAAGAAGGGTCTGCTAAGAGCCAACCTCCTCTGATACCATTTTGTCACGAACCAGCCTGAGTCGACCCTGAACCGGTCACCCAGGCTAGCCCACGACAAGTCCCGAGAGGCGTTCCCGATCCTCCCGGGATGGGGACAAGCACCAAGGGCATCAATAGAGTACACAATGGAATGATTTCGCCCATATATAGAAAATCAAACAAACAGCAGAAATAAACGGACAGCCCAAAATGAATTTATATAAAAATTGAACAAAATATTTTTTATGCAAGAAACTAAAGGTAGAACAGAAACAAAAACTAAAATGAACAATCCCAATGACCAACTAACTCCATGTGACACTTCTGGTCACTCTCCAACACAATGATCAAAAGTCGCCCAAGGTGATCGAACTAAAGATGAAACCTGCACAAGGGCTAAAAAAAGAAGAAGATTATAGGCGTGAGTATTAAAACTCATTAGGTTAGCCCGATATTCTATTCCCAATGAACATTACTTTAAAATAAAAGAAACATCAATTTATAGTTTTAAATTCAAGATTTGAAAGTATGGTTTTCAAATGAGGTTCCATGTTATAATAATTATCAGACAAAAACATGCATGTTTAATAAACAAAAATGCAAGTAACAATTATTTTCAAAGAGGTGAAACTTCAAAATGAAAATAGTTTTCAAGAGGGCTGCTTTAAAGAATTTTAACATTCAAATAAATAACACATAATACTGAATTTACCAACCAAACACACCGTATGCCGACGGTGAGTACAAAATAGCCAATGAGCACTAGTCACAGGAATACCCCTAGGCACTAGTTAGTTGTGAGCCCCAGGTACCTCGTATCTCGGTGAAAGTAACCATAATAAATATCCATTCTCGTGCATGAGCCACTAGTAGGGAACATACCCATAACCTAGTGGTCCCCAATCATCATCATCATCATAGATTAGTTAGTGTTTTCATCGTCAAACTTGCTACGTGAAACAGGGGCCAACCCCCACAGAATCACTAGCATACTAGTACACGTCCGCCCACCTAGATACCCTGGATTCCCTTTAGTGCTCAATCAAGTTACACATATTATAAAATACACATTTCATATCCATATTCCATTCCAAAACCATAAAAACACAAACAGCCCATAATCTTTCCCCACATTTCTTACACTAATCAACAAACCACTAAATATTTTGGTAAAACAATTTCATGAAGTCTATTGAGACTTTGCACATAAAACTCTTTCAAAAACACTCTTTAAATTATAAAAACACATCATAACCAAACCAAATCATATTTGGAAGCCCAATAAACATTTAATAAAATCATTTAATTCACCATAAAACAATCCCAATTTCACAACTTGTTATATACAAGAAAAACACTCCGTCATTTATAGGAAATGTCAAACGGGCCTTTAAATTTTTTTTCAAAACTAACCTTGGATGAAGGTATGCATTTTAATTTTATTAAGGATCTGTATAAACATCATTTACAGCAGAAAACCTCATTCATAAATCTCTTATAATACTCAGGTTACATATTCAAAACACAACCTTTTTCATAAAGATGTGAAACGGTCCATTTTTGGGCAACTCGGGCCAAAATATGTTGTAAATCAAACCCCACTTGTTTGTAAAAACAAATCCAAATTGGAAATAAATATAAGTACCCAAAAATACCATTTATAATTCTTCCAATTCCTTTATAAATCCAATAATATAACTTTTAAATCACACATCACACATAAAATCCAACCGGGCAATTTACCGAACATATGTCATGCCCTTTTTAAACAAAACAATATATTTTAAGTACATGAAAAGGAATAAAACACCAATTGAAAGCCATATTTTCATTCAAGATACTGTAACATGTTAAAAATACCATATACCATATTATAAACCTCACAAAATATTTGCAAAAGATAACGGAACATTTAAACAAACACTTGTTGAGAACTTTCATGACAAAACAACACTACCGTTCACAAACCAATGAATAAACAACCACTTTGAACACCAATAAAATTTTAAAAAGGATGAAAAACAATAATAAACATATATATCTGGTGTTAAATATAATAAAATGATGAAACTTAAATAATAAAGTCATTTTCAAGGGGTATCATACCTCAAATCTTTGACGTAATTGAAACGCACACCCGAAATCACCCGCCGCGGGTTTATAAACCCTAAAACTATAAATACCAGACCTAAAAAAACATAAAACCCATCAAAAAACATTTTATAACAAAACCCTAGGTCGATCAAGACTAGGGTACAATATAAAACCAAGAAATAATGAAAGGAGGGGGAAGAGGAAGAAGAAAGGAGAAGGAATCTCACCTTTCATCCTAGAAAACACTTCATATTCCATTAGATCTGAAGCCCTAGAGAAAAGGGAATGGCCTGAAAATTCTTGGAGAGACTCCTAAGATCTGGAAGAACCAGGGGAAGAAGATTTGTGGCTAAAAGATTACTAATTGATTGATTTATGAATGATAAAACTTACCTTGGAAATTATGGGCGATTTTAGGTTCCCATAGAATATTCGCCCTAATCCGCGACCCACATGAGCTCCAAAGAGGTACAAACGATATTGGGGGTGAGGATAGTGATATTGGATTCGGGTGGGAGGTGGAATCACCGAAAAATATTAAAAAATGAAAAAGATATAAATGAATCAATTTATTATTTTTTTAAACAGGAAATGGGCCCATGGGCTGGCCCAATACCTAAATGAGTAACCCAAATTCACCCGGACTATGAATTTATAATGGGTCCAAAAGGATACATAAGTTTTAATATATCTGTATAGGACAAGTGGTAAGTTGAATGGGTGAAAAAGGATGAAAAACAAAAGTGTTATAAAAGAAACAAATTCGGTTTTTAAAACTCGGAATGGGCTCACGGTTGGCCCAAATCATGAAGTAACCACCCTTTCGTCAAAAACTACTAAATAAACAATGGGGATACCAAATTAGGGTGGTTAGACATATATGAAACTTAAAAACTCAAGATTTATCTCACCAAATACCCATGAAAAGGATCGGTATTTCTAATGGTCCGGATCAATACAATGACAGAAAAGAAAAAAAACCGTGTGTGACAAGGAACTCCTGGATGAGGCTCATAGTTCTTCATTCTCTATTCATCTTGGAAGCACGAAGATGTATAGGGACCTGAAAGAGTACTTCTGGTGGGATGGCATGAAAAGAGATGTTGCTGAATATGTCTCTCGATGCTTGGTTTGTCAGCAAGTTAAAGCTGAGAGACATAAGTCTAAGGGGATGTTACAACTATTACCCATACCCGAATGGAAATGGGAAAAATCACTATGGACTTTGTCACAGGACTTCCTAAAACATCCAAAGGAAATAAAGCTATCTGCGTCATAGTTTATCGTCTTACCAAGTCTACACACGGCATTGCTATTAGAGAGGATTTCTCTCTGGATCATCTTTTCAGGATATATGTAAAGGAAATGGTATGATTGAATGGAGTACCACTTTCTATTATATCTGATTGGGATCCAAGATTTACCTCGATGTTTTGGCGAAGTCCTCAGCATACTCTGGATATAGAGTTGAGTTTCAGCACTTCTTATCATCCTCAGACAGATGGTTAGTCTGAGAGAACAATTCAAACCCTAGAAGATATGTTGAGATCTTGCTCTATGGATTTCAAAGGTGGTTGGGATCAACACCTACCTTTGGTGGAATTTTATTATAATAATAGCTTTCACTCCAATATTCAGATGGCTCCTTATGAAGCTCTCTATGGATAGAAATGCAGGACTCCAACTTACTGGGATGAAGTTGGGGAAGGAAAGCTATTAGGACCTGATCTTGTTGATGAGATGGCAGAAAAGGTCCGACCGATTCAACAACACATAAAAGCAGCTCAGAGTTGACAGAAAATTTATGCCGACAACCGAAGAAAAGACATAGAGTTTAAAGTGGGTGATATAGTGTTCTTATGAATATCTCCTTGGAAGAGAGTAATGAGATTTGTAAAGAAGGGAAAGTTGAGCCCTAGATATATCAGTCCTTTTGAAATACTGGATCGTGTTGGGATGGTAGCTTACCGATTGACGCTTCCACCGAATCTCTCTCAAGTTCACGTTGTGTTCCATGTATCTCTCCTGAGAAAGTATATACCTGATACTTCACATGTACTTAGCTCAGAAGTTGTACCGCTGGAACAAGATCTTTCTTATGAAAAACAGCTGATAGAGCTTCTGGATCGTAGCGAAAAAGTCCTACGAAGCAAGACCACTTGATTGGTGAAAGATTTATGGAGGAACCACCAATTAGAAGAAGCTACATGGGAGATTGAGGATATGATGAGGGAGAGGTATCCTCATCTGTTTGTTATAAAGTGACGAATTTCGAGGGCGAAATTCATTTTAAAGGGGGTAAAATATAGCACCCGAGACTTTTATGTGAAATATTTTGTTTTTATAATATATAAATCAAAGGAATCTTTCACTAACACTGGCTTGGCTTGCTTTACATGCAATCGCGGCCTTCCTCGATAGCGTGTGTCGTACGCAATACCGAGTTTCACTGAACAATGATATGCTATTAAAATATTATTAAAACTAGCTGTTATGAATAGTAATAACAACTTTTTGAAATGTTATAAATTTTATTTTTCAAAATGGACTTCATTTTTGGATTCGGAATATCGAAATTAGCCTAGGGTGAAATTTTGGTATTTTTCTGAAAACTTTCAATTTTTGATGAACAGTGAAACCACTAAGTGGTAGTTAAAAAACTGAATTTTTCATAAAACTTAATTTTACCGCTTCTGTGAGTGAAATTTCGAAAATCTGAGAGACACGGTCGATGTCAGTAAGTAAAATTTAGTTCAATGAGATGAAAATAATTTTTTGGTGAATAGTAACTTTTTACTTTTTTTTACCACGGTTAAAAGTAAATAGGGTAATTAAGGGTAAAAATGATATTATTATTATCCTAACACAAGCCCTAATTCTATTGGACAAGTTTAATTCGACCAAAAACAATCTTAGGAATAAAATATGACCATTTAGGCCCACTTGGATTAGATTAGGACATTTATTATTAATTTATTTAAAAAAGGGTTAAAATAGTTAAAATCAAAGTATAATAAGTAAATCATTTTTAATATGGGTTTATACATAAGATAAATTCGACTATAAATATTCATTAGAAAGATAAAAATCTTTCCTACATAATGGTATTTTATTTGTAATTTTTAGATATTAAATATTTTAATTTATTTATGACACAATGATGATGCAGTAATTATCTTATTAATGAAATATTGACATAATTGATGTTATAAATACCCAAATAAATGTAATTTGAGCCTTTTTATGAATTACACTAATTTTATAGGTTAATATGACATGTTAGTATTGATTTAAGTAACTTGGTTTGAACTAATAATTCTGTTATGATTTTCACAAAAATCAATTACTAAATAGTGTCAAAATTAACATAAAATAGTTTTTAAAACAAATATTATATTAATAATTGTTATATAATTCCTAAAAATCTAATTTTAGGCCAAATGACTTAGATAAGGTTATATATATTAATAATAAACAACTTGGGGTTCGTTTGGCTTGATATGGTAAGTTTATTAACATTATAGTGTAAGAAAACAAGAAGACACGGTAAAAGTTAAATTATCTAACTTAAAGTTAAATCTAAATGATAAGGTTAAAATTGATACCTAAACTTGTATAAATTATATTGGATGAGAGGATTTCGACCCCTACCCACCGTATCTTCGAAAAATATCAATTTGGAGCTACTAAAAACCGAATTTGACTTTATCATAAAATAATATTTTTAGTTATTCCAAAGGTGTCCCTCTCCTCCCTTATAAAAGGGAACCTCCTCCCCCTCTTCCTCACACCACATTGAGCCTTAAATCTCGGACAACCCCTGCCAATTTCTCCTCTCCACTTCCCTAGAATCATCCTTGAGTGTCTGGTCTTCTTCAAAGACCTATTTTAGTTCCCTAAAATGAGGTCTCAAAGAAGCACTTCAAAGAAGAGGTAATGTCTGTTACCGATTCTTTCATCATTATTTCTTCTTCCACTTCTTCTTATTTAGTTGTTTCATTATGAAGTAATAACATCAGTATTACTCACTTAATTATATGTAATTATATGTATTAAACAACCCTATTTCACCATCTATCCATCCTACGGAAAAACAAATCACCGCGCATGCGTATGTACGGAATACCGTCTCCACGCCGTGGTGTAATCTATTTTCCACCACCACCTTACCTGGATGGGTATAAGGGTGAAATTAATGAATATATATTATTATTTTAAAGTGATATTGATTCTGAAATAGTATACATACACTCCAATACAATTCCATGATCATAGGAACGATATCATCACTCGTGCGTACGTACGGAATACCGTCTCCACGATGTGATGCGACTCGTTCTACATGATCTTAATTCCATAATGATTATATAAATGAATTGAATGAATGAATATGATATATATTACACTAATACCATTATGGAAATGAGGTATTTATAACCTAAAGAGAATAATAAGAATTTATTCGACAAAACACGCATAAGAACAAAAAGTAATAAACACCCGAATAACAAGTAGTAATGAAATATTACTAATAAGAAGCTAAGAATATGAACATATATGATATCATAACAATAAGAATTATTCTGGAATAATTCAATAACATTATTTAAATCATTATATAGGAGGTTCGGACACTTACGAAGCAAATCGGACCTAAGGTAAGGGAAATATCACAATCTCATTTTTATCTGAGATTGTTTATAATTTGGTATTTACTAGGGTGTATTTTATCATCCACATCTATGTTTCCTCAATATGTAATATTATTTCCATACACCTATAATTTTTCAAATCCAATTATACCCTTCGGTGAGTTTTTAGTAAAAGATATGAAAGGAATATTTTGTTTTTTTCGTACGAGATACTTTTTTGACTTTTCCGACAAAAGTACGGGAAGAATGTTTTTTTAACTTATACGGAATGAATGGATTTTTAAAACATTATTTCCAAGAAGCTTACTTTACATGTTTTCAAGTTTATTTTTAATCAACTTATTTTAGTTTAAAATTGTATGACATGTTAAGAAAGGAAAATGTTTCTGAAGTAGAAAGGATATTTTCCTCAAGAATGAAGTTCAAGTGTTTTATCAAAATTATTTTCCATCTAAGATAATAAGGGTTTCTGTTTCTATCCCTATTATTACATGGATTAGATTATGTTGTGATGGAAATATTTTTATGAATTCTTTTATCTTATATGAGTTGTTTTATGATGTCCTGATGTTTAAAGATTCCCATTTTTATTACATGGGTTATGCAATGATGTATGATTTATGATTTTTTGGCACACATAAGAATGGTATCATTATGAGATGGGTGGGACCTATATCTCCCTCCAATGCATTGGGTAAAGATTTTATATCTCATGAGATAGACACGGCTAGAACGGTAGGTTATACCGGTTCAGTGAAACAGGACTGAAACGAGGAGTGAACTCGGTTCAGAAATGGACTTTGTCCACTGAGATAGTCTTGGAAATGAGTCTTGACTAATAAGAAATGATTATCTATGATTATGTGGGTATGCCACAAAGTTTCATGTTTTATGTTATGATTATTGGGATTCCATTTCACTACTATGATTTATCCCATGTTATGAAATTATGCTCTCTTTTGTAGGTTAAGATTTCCAAAAGTTATGTTCTTATGAATATGATGTGATTGATATTTCTTTTTTTTACCCTTACTGAGCATTTGAGCTCACCCTTTTGTATGTTTTCTTTCCCCAAGTCACAAAGAAGGTTATTAAGTAAGATATGCCAAAAGGGACTATAGATATGATGAAATAAATGGGAGACAGTGTAGACGCTTTATGAACCAGTTGTTTATGTTTCCCAGGTTCTAAAGACACTATACCTATACAGTCCTTTCGTGGTTTTGTTATATGTTGTAATATGTATGATCCAATTTTTAAGTATTAACAATGTATGTAAAGTATGGGTCGTTATACCTACCACATGAAGCACGTAGTCATATAGGAGTCTACCGACTGAAAAACTAGCTATAAACATGTGATTAAGTTCAAACCCCAAGTCATCCAACTAGCCCTTGTAGGCCCCATTACTATTGAAACGCCATACATGCCCTTATTCCTAGCATTTTTTAGGGAAAATAGTGTAATTTAAATCAACTAGTGTAATAAAATAGATATCTGACATAGTAATCGGGTTCCCATTAACAATAAAGGATGTGAGGTGTAAGAACATGTAATCTAATTCTAACACACAAGGAATAATCATAGCTACGCTCACTAATAACACCCAATAATGAATAGTCCTATATAAAATTCACATATGGAAGAAACAATCAAATTACCACACAATCAAAGAAACAAGCATCTTATGTGGATAAAGAAAACCCACAAATGGGGAAACAAATCAAGGGGTTAATTTTACTATCACCATTTTAACACCAAAGTAATAACTGAGCCTTTAACATTAAACATGGATCGAGATTCCAACCATTTACAATTTTATACAGCATAACTCCAAACTCCATTTGGGAAAATATGGAAATACCACACACATTCAAAACATTTCAAAACAACCATTAAAATAGTATTTTTTATATTTCTAATCCAAATCAAGTAAAAAGTCCATTTATTTCCATTGAACAACTTAAATGAATCCAAAAAATAATTTTCACAATGGATAAGAACACACACATCTCAAATCACCATTTGAAATCTAATCAAGAACCCCATTATAAACAATTTTCAAGTCAACACATCACTTTAAAATAGAGCTCTTTTTAAAATAAAATTTTTACTCGTAGAAATTTAAAACTAGATTAAAATCCTCCAATTAAATTTAAAAAAATCAAATGCCACAACGCATTTAAAAAAATATTATCACAAGAAAATATTCCATTTAAAACATGAAAACATTGAATTTTTAAGATAACCCCTTTATTCCAAACTCAAAACACAATGAAATGGTTTTAAATCATCATAAGGATAACATGTTTAATCATAAATTCAATAATAAGGAATTTAGAAAGAATACACACACTTTTAATTCCAAAATGAAAAAATTCCATAGAAACAACTACCTCAAAGAGTTGAGAATAAATCCAAAACTTTTCCCATCGGTGGAAATAATACCAATTGGAATATGAAATTTAATAACCCTAGACACCAAAAATCCCATCATTAGATCTAATCATAACCCTAAAATTAGACACAAGAGACCTAGGTTTTATAATGGAAACCAAATACAAGATACAAGAGAGAGTGAATGAAGGAGTGGAAAATATAGGAATAAATACCTCAAAAACTAATTGAAATCACTAAAGAAGAACTAATAAATGAAGAAGGAGGATGTTTGGGATCCTCCATGGGCTCCAAAGGGGTCATTTGACAAAATATTAGGAGAAGAGGGTTGAAACCCCTTACCTTCAAATAGGGTAACTATGAAATTCAACGAAAATTAAACACCATAATAGACAACATGGTTTGGTCACACTATTTGAAAAACCATGTGCTAAGTGTGCGAAGACGACTAAATATACACAAGGTGCCCACATGGTTTGACTATATGGTTTACCAATCTATGTGACAACCATGCACTATCCATATACAAGGCCATAAATCGCCTACAAGGTTAATCCTAGTGCACTTCATGGTTCACAAAAATCATGAGCCTCACCACAGACACAACCAAATCTCGACAAGGTTTCTAGCGAGCTACATGTAGTTTGAAAACCCATGTATAAGTTGAGAAATTTGAACAATAAAAATGATTTTCCCACCTACAAGATAACCACACGGTTAGTATTAACCACATAGGATTACTATTCTCTTACCAAAAATCCTCCCAAAACATTAAATTATGAATAAAAAACTACCAAAACTGAAAAAATTCTCAACACAAGAAAAAATAAAAAAACTCTGACATATGAGGTTTCACAAATTCTCCACCATACAACATTTTCCCCCAAAAAAATTACGATCAAAACATAAGGTGAGAGAAAATGAAGGATCTAAAGTGGACCTAACCAAATAAACCACTCAATATGGATCAAATTCAAAACTAATGAATGAGATCATCAAAATGATCAAACTAAAAAACTATATGTTCTCTAGACATTTATAAACACAACTAAAATTAAAACCTAAATCAAGAAGTCCTATGAAGAATAGGAGATCAAACATGGTTTCCCCCTGATTTTAAATTGCTTTAATTAGTGGTAGTAAAGAAAATCCATGAAGAGATGTATCCTTGAGTAACCTAAAAGTCATGAGTGAAACTAACTCTCCAACTAAAGGAACATCCAAAACAAAAGAATGAAACATAACCATAAGTTTCATCAAGAGAACGAAAATATCTCTCACCTCATTTCACTATACATAAAAAACCTAGGGATAAAAAATAGATCACCCTTACAAGGTTCTTCCAAGATTTCCAAAAATAAGTTGGTTGGTATGTTCAGACTCCTCACTTGTTCGTTCTACGTTTAGCAGATTAATTAGTTAATAAATTAAATCATTCAACCATTTTAACCTAAATGAACAATCTATAAGAAATATTTAATGGATAATTATCTAGTATTATCCACATAACCCCTAGGATAATTCCAGATTTTCCCATCCTCTTTCCATTAGCAAATCACATCGAACTATAATGAAACTCTAAATTAGAGAAGATCATAGAACAACAAACATAGTTCCATCCTTCAATCATTTTCAATATTGTTATTAAATTTCAAATGATCAAATCTCTAGGTTAGACTCTTTTATTTTTTATTCACAACATTTTTATTAAATATATTAATCAGATCGAATGGTGTTCATGGATCTGCATGAATTGTGAATTGAGATTTCACCCACATACTGAGACCATAATTTATTATTCAATGATTTCTAATCCTTAATGCTCATTCTTGATCATTGGACAATAAAAATTATAAAAAATATTCCTAAACCTTTTTTATGGTTCCTTTCTACTAAATTTTCTTTTATTACATCACTGTTAAGACCCCAGTAGCTTGATTTGAGATTCCTTCTTTGGCTTACACCTTAAGACATAAAATGATATAATTTTGTGAAGAACATAAGCTCTAGGATGTGATGAAGGAAGATATAATGATATTATGTCAGTTCATGGTTGATATAAAACGGTCAAAGATTTGAAATAATAATTTATAGGAGGTTCTCTTTTATATGTTAGAGTATTGGAATTCTGGGAATTACATAAAGTATTAAATTAATATAAATTAATTTTCTTGAAATAAATTTATATAATTTATATAATTAAAATATATTATTATTATGATTCTAAATAATTTCATAAAATTAATTTTGAACAGATTTTTGGTTGGTATTTACCGTTATCTCTTAGTTTTAACCCCTCGTTAACCCTTCTGATAATTACCGTAAATGTAATGTTTTCGATTTATTAAGGGTGATGATAGTTACCATAAAAGAAAAAGTGTCCCATAAATGGATCATGATTAATATATTACACCCTATCAAATTAACATGGTTCAATATAACATTTTTTAAGAATTTAATATCATTTAATAAAATATAAGTTATTATAATATATCATTAAGGTCTTTTTGCAAATACCTGAAATAATATAATGTAATATATGTATAAATCATCTAAAATAACTAAAAAATTACAAATAATCTAATATGAGGAATCTATTATATTAATATATTTATCCAATAAAATTTTTATAGGTGTGGATATCATCTGAAACCTTATAATTTTATTACCCCCTTGGTTAACATATTTTAATCTTATTCTTGGTAATGATTTTTTCAATACTAAAGGGTTATAATATTACTTATAAGTTTAAAATTCAATGATAAATGGCTAACAGAAGAAATTTTCAACATTTTTTCATCATTATTTCATTATTTCAATATAATATGATTTCTAAATAATTTAATAAAATATTATTTACCCTAAAATATTATTAATGTAATTTTAGGAACTATTAAGACAATTTGACTTCAAAAACAACCTGATAGTAATGGAATTGAAATAACACCCATTAGTTTAAAAACTATTTTAACTCTTTAGATCACCAAAAATTTTGGTTTTTAGATTTTTTAGAATAATATACCTGATTTTACTACTACTTGAACAAGCACTTTTTCTACATTGTGTATACATTTAAGATAATTCTTTCATTAATTAAAATATAAAACAAAATACCAAGATAAAAATATTCATTATGATTTCATGTAACCATTTAGAAGAAAAAATATATTTTTTCATACCAATAATGGAATATTATATATATATAAAGAAAAAAATGAAATTTTTTAATTTATTTTTTACAATAAAATTATAAAGGTCAAAATCAATGTTAAATTTCGAAAAAGTTCATATTTTCAACATTTTGTTGATTATGGTTAAATTAGACACATACAATAAAATTAATGCAAGTGTGTAAATTAATTTTAAGTCTTATAAAAACAGTTATATCCCTAATTACCCTTATTTTACTTTTACTATGGTAAAATAAATTTATTGTGGTTAATGTTCATAATGAAAAAAAAAATTAAAATGAACTATTTAAAAATGGCTTCATGATTCAAAACACATAATCCATTTTTTCAAATTCAATTTCTAGAAGTTATAGAAATTAATATAAGAAACAAATGTAAATATAAATACAAAATATTTTTTCATAAAAATCATTTTTAAGAATAATGATCATTTTTTCAAATTCAACTATAAAATAGATTCCAATGAACTTAATTGTATTATTAATAATATAATAGAGCTAATTATTCTTTGAAACAATTTTCAAACAAAATGGAACTTTATAAAATACTTGAAACAAAAATAATTTTTTCGTAATGTTTCGGATTTTACTCGCATCATTTTTTAAATATTAAATGGGATTAATTTGTGACCAATAGTTGAGACAGCATGTGATTCCATGGCCTGGGAAGCTCGTGATAAATGTCTGAAATATTTTAAACTCTTAAATTGAACGCATGAATATTTTTCCCGAAAATGTTTAATATGTTTTAATTGGGTGCCCCAATCAAATATATGAGGGCACCGTTTCATTTAGAGTAGTGAGATTACCTTATTCATGACCTAACATCGGCTGATGTGTGACTGTTGTGGAAATTCCTTTATGGACGTTTAAGGAACTAAAATTAATTCAATATTTATTTTATTATTCCATTGCACTAACACAATGAACTATGCTTTTAAATAAGTAGTTAGTCAAAATTTCAAAGCTTAGCAGCGTAAACATGAAATTCTCTTGAGCCTTGGAGAGGATGACCTTGGAGAAACCTCTCGACAATGAACGTTGATGAATCAAGTGATCATGAATCATTGTGCCCGCTGAGTTGGGGGATCTAGTATATTATTGCATAGAAATTATTCTTCATCAAAAATTTATCCAAAATCGAGGTAGGGTATGTGATTTCATTATTTATTTCCCATTCTTGGATTTAATGATAAACGAGGATCATCCCATGAATAGGTTGACCCCAGGTTTGTTTGTTCTAGCGAGATGGGTGGTTGCAGGTTTGATTTTTGTAGTTGATTTCTGTTTTGATTATGTGTCTTGATCCATATAAGTGGAGTGAAACATGGATGAAAGAAACAATAGCCAAGGTTCTTTCCTCTGATGATTGTGATCAGTTTTCAGAGCTGATCGAAGGTCTAAAACATACCAAATCAATGTTGCAAGGATGAGATGACCCTAGATAATCAATTTATAGATAAATAGATCATCGGATCGAATACTAGAAGATCAACCGAAGCACTGGAAGATGAAAAAAATTCTAGTAAATCTCAATGAACACTGTGTGTATCACAGAATACACTGTGTGTGGGACCAGTCCAGTTGAGGCCAGTGTTTTGAGCAACAAAGAGGTGGAAGAAGACATGTGACAGGTGCCACCAGACGTGTGGGACCTTACCCAGAACATAGTGTGTATCTCAGAGGATACACAGACACATGTTGTAGTACATTACATGTACTCCACCATATGGCCAGACCCTGACCTGATAAACGGGCTACCCCATCTACTGGTATATATATAGGTGAACACGGGTTCAACCCATGTACTGGATCATGGCCAACGTACATGGGCGGACCCCAGATAATTAGACATGGCATGTAATCCCAACAACACATTGTGTATACATTTTATTACATGACATGTTCTTCTGACATGGTCAATTGTACACGGAAAGTACCTGGGGTCAAGGGACATAGCGTGTGAAACTTCTACACGCCATGTACTCTTTTATACATGGATTGAACTCCTCTTCCACCGTATCTTGGAAAAGTATAATATGGGTTGGTTCCCCCTTGATCATTCCCCTAATGGTAAATCGTTATCATTTCATATGCATAAGTGTATGATCCCCATTAGTTGGACTTTGGGTATAGAGTTGGCAGTCCCCTCCAATAGGCCCAAATCTAGATCATATTTCCATTTTGTGCCATTGGTGGAGTCAAGTTATTGATGAGTCCAATACTACTGGACATTGGTTCTCTACATAGTAGTTGAATATCTATGAATTGTGGTATACACCATGTCCTATAAGTTATCCTTATCAATGTATCATGACCATCCCCACTCGCAGAGTTGGTTCTCCTTGAGTGATTGTATCATATTCTCTATTTATATCTATCTGTGTATCTCTATATCATGGTGTTTCTCGAAGAACAGTATTTCTCATACGAACATCATCAGAGCTACCAGACTCATGAGTGAGTTCACGTGGATTAGTGCTTTTGTAAATCTTCATACTGATTCCCAAGTGTGGGTATGCGGTCATTGTGACTTACCACTAGACAATGGGTCCATGTTTTGAGTTATATGGTTATGTTCTTGTAATATGTATTGCACACATATAAAGTTTAGATATGACTTTACCATTACTTTGTGTATTTATTTGAGTTTTTGGGGTGTCTTACTGAGTATGGTTATAATCATCCCTATATGAGATTTTCTCTCACATATCCTATCTTGTGAAAATGAAAAACCTTTTGATGGAGTCCAGGGTGGACCAAGAATGGATATATATTAGTGAGTTCTAGAGAGGTTGAGGTGTTGTTATGACTTCGCTTAGCAGTCCTAGTACCTATCTTGTTTTCTTATAAGTTGGTATTTGTATTTGGAAAACTCTTTATTTTTTGAGGGCTTTATTCTAGCCTAGTTTACATTTCCTCATTTTACTTTATGATGTACTCTATTTGATGGGATTAGTAGTATACATGTATTTTATTTCATAATAGTTTTTACATTTCAGCATTTGTGGTCTTGGAGATGTTTGTAGGTGTACAGGTACTTAGGCAATGCCTCCCTTGTTAGTGACATTCATACTCAATGCTAGTCACTAGAGCATGTTATATTGGATGTTGTCCTGGGGAATCATGGAACAGGCCCCACTAGGATGGGTCGTGAAAGGGTTGTATAATTGGTGGTTGGTTCAACCTTGGGACTGAGATTCTATGATATTGGCTTGGAGAAACCTTTTTAATTGTTTCAAGTTTGGATTTTAGGCCAGTGACTATAATGTTGGTGAGGTTAATAGAGATATCCATACATCAAGACACTAATAACCAACTTTCCAACTTGGTACATGATAACTCTATTTTCTTGGGAAAAAATGGAACATGCATCATGTAGGAATGGGATATGGTTTACATTTCCTTCCTGAGTCATCTCTCCAGATATACTCATTGACCATGGTACGTCTTTTTTCGTTACAGGATGCATATATGATGCATACCATGTAGGAATATACATCTCAATCACGAGGATGACTGCCTCAGTGATGGTATATAAATACAGGGGATTGTTCCCTATGCAATACTCCAGGTGGTGCACCAGCTAAACCAACAATAGTGGAGCAGCACGTGGTACATACACTACTAGCAGATTAGAAGCACAGTATGAGTACGCTCCATGAGTTTCAGAGTCATAGACCCCTTAGGTTTTGAGGTGAGCCCATCCCTCACAAAGTTGAGGACTGGATTAAGGTGGTGACCATATTGTTTCATCTAGTGAGGACACCAGAAGACCAAATTGTGATCTTCGTAGTGAGCTATCTTTGGGGTTTGGGAGGGTGATGGTGGAGTATGACCATGTATACCCACAATGAGGGAACTCTTTCATGGGTGGGGTTTGAGAGTCTCTCTAGAGAATAGTTCTCTCCTGTAATTTTGAGATCATTTTGTATAAAGTATCTTCTTCAGATCCATTCGGGTAGTATGACGGTGAATGACAACTCATCGAGGTTCACCAACCTCCCCAAGTACTCGATGGATATGGTCAGGGACCAGTACTTCAGGGATCATACCTCCATGTGAGGTCTACGGTTGAAAATATGTTCTAGAATCATACCTATATTTATTCAATATTTTGTTTGAGTGCTCAAGAAACATTTTGTGGTTGAGAGTTTCTTGAATGAGCATTTATAGCCAGTGATGGTCAGCAACAAGCATGAAGGTGTAGAGACCTTGGTAGTGGGATCCCAGGCTAGACAGAGGGATCAATATATGGGATACATCATTAGAGGACCCAAGAGAGACGATCTACACTCCATGGCTCTCATGATATATCTAGTCAAACAATGGAGAGGATATGATACACATGCAATAGTAGAGGATATATTTCTAAATATAGACCACTCATCGAGATGATGATAGGGAAGTGGTGGATGGACAACCAAGGTAGAATCAAGGATTAGAGAAGGATGATCTTCCATGCGGTGGATGTGGCAGAGGAGCAGGGAGAGTTGTATTAGGTTGTAGACATTTTGACATACTACCACCACCACCCCATGGAGGTCCATTCCGGGATCAAGGAGCTAGAGAACAGGGGAGGGGGAAGCTGTATGTGGTCTAGACATGTGAATGAGGGACTCTGGGGATGATGTGAGGTAAGATATGTGTCTTTTCTACCTTAGATTCCATACTTATAGAAACAGGTTCCAATTGTTATTTCCTCTCTACATATCTTATTCGAGACCTTGAGATTATATTATAACTGTTTACTCAACCCTTACACTTAGAGACACCTATGGGAATAGGATCAATGATCACACACCTTTTTCAGAAGTGTAATATTTCCTTTGGGGTCAAGAGTTTCAGTTGGAACCACCTGGTGGAAACATCGAGGCCTTAAACTGTCATTCTTGTTCTAGATTGGCTATCTCCAATCCATGCCCAGATTGAACGTTTTAGGAAAAGGATGTGGTGTGTCTGCAGTGATAGGATGGGTTTTTCCTTTGTTGATGAAAAGGAAACCCAAGCAGTATGGGAAGGGCTATGGAATAGGAGGGTGCAGCTGATCACTCATGAATTGTCTAGCCATACCCTCTAAGTAGCAGATGTTGTGAGCTTCTAGTTCCCTTAAGTGGTGGTGGAGTACAAGTTCATCTTCCCCAGAGATGTTCCAAAATTACCTCCCTGCTAGAATATCGACTTATGAAGAAATTTCCAAAATGGGATGGCACTAATATCAACATCATCCTATCAGATGGATACAATAGAGCTTCATTATATGAGGGTGAAATTGGAGGATTCGTATAAGAAGGACTTTGTGAGACCTAGTGTTTCACCATGGGCAGGCCAAGTTTTTTTTTCAAAAAGGTTGACATAATATTGAGGTTGTGTGTGGATCATCGACGCTTAAACCAAGTGATGGTAAAGAACATGTATCTACTGCCAAGGATCTAAGACATCTTCAATCAATTAATAGGGTCATGATGGTACATGGATATTTAACTTTGATCAGGATATCACCAGTTGCAAGTAAAGGATGAGTATATGTCAAATACATCATTCAAATGATGTTATAGTCCTTATTAGTACTTCGTGATTCCCTTTGGTTTAACTAATTCCCCAGTAGTGTTCATGAGACTAATGAATCAGATCATCCATCCATACATAGACCAGTTCATAGAGGTCTTCATCAACAACATCCTTGTGTACTCGATGACTGAGGAGGAGCACACGAGATACCTACATATAGTTCAGGGCGTACTCTGATAGAACCATCATTATGAGAAACTCTTGAAGTGCTAGTTTGGGATTTAGTAGGACCACATTATGGGAAATGTTATCTCAATGGATTTAGTATCAATGGACCGGACTAGGGTGGAATAAGTGTTATAATGGTAGCCACCTAGGAGCATGAAGAAGGTGCAGAGCTTCCATGGGGTGGAAAGATATTAATAGAGATTCATAACTAATTTCTCCCAGATATCAACATTGATTATGGCTATGACTAAAAAGGATGGGTCTTTCCTATGGATGGATAAGTTCTAGTGGGATTTTGAGCAATTGAGGTAGATTTTGAATAGCACTAAGATCCTAATATTTCTAGAGGAGGGAGTCAAGAAAATAGTGTTCTTTGAGGCATCAGGGGCTCGACTTGATTTTGTATTGATGTAGAGGAAAGTGGTGATTTACTATGGTTCACACCATTTGAGGCCACATGAGAAGAACTATGTGACCCATGATCTTGAGTTAGCAGTGGTAGTCTTCGTTTTGAAGATGTGGTGACACTAACTGATGTGGGAATAGTTTATCGTCTACTCCAATCACTAGATTCTCATGTATATCCTTTAACAAAAGGATCTAAAATTGTGACAGCAGAGATGCCTAGAGTTCTTCCAGGTCTAGGAATTTGAGATTTTATATACTCTTGGGAAGGGTAATGGGGTGGTGGATGCTCTTAGTAAGAGATCTAGTATGCATCAGCTGAACGATGCATCAGAGTAGTTGGTATCATTATACTTATCTTTAATGTATAGAGATGATATAGTAGACCTCGGGTCGATGGTTTTCACCCATCCACTCTAACATTGAGTCAGGGTGGTACACCATGGGGATATCATCTACGAGACATTACATGCTAATATTTCCAATGGTAATGCTCTTGATGTATATTTAGAAGGTGGGGAGCATGTCTCTCTTTTTAGGAGACATACAGTTGTACTAGCAGCATTGAGATAGGAGGATATGAGATTTTTTTAAATCCCATTTGGTGGTAATCCATGGTTTGTAAAAGATGTACTATGACCTTTGACATCATTTTTGGAGGACAGGGAAAAATATGACAATGGAAAAGTTCACTTCTTGATTCCTTATGTGCCAGAATGTGAAGGTTGAGCACCAGGTTTCAACGGGATTATCTCACCTCCTAGAGGTGATGGAATGGAAGTGGGATGGAATATCGATCAACTTTTTGATGTTTTACCACATATTTATAGGTGACACTATTCCATCTCAGTGATCATTGAATTACTCACCATATAATCCCACTTCTTAGCTATCGGTAAGTAGAGGTTAGTAGAGAACTTGGGATGCCTCTACATGTAGGAGATAGTGCATCTTCATGGAGTCTCATCAATGTTTTTTTCTTATCACAATTCTTGGTTCACATCTCAGATGTGGAAGGGATTACATGAGTCATTTTGGGACTCAGTTATGCTTGAGCAAATCATTTCATCCCCAGACGGATGGCCATATGGATAAGACCATTCACCTTCTAGAGGAAATTATGTGGGCTTGCATCTTGGAGTTTGGTCGTATCTGGGTGGACCACCTACCACTTGTGGAGTCTTTGTACAACAACAGATACCACTACACTATTGGTATGGCACTGTTCGTGGATTTCTATGGGAGACCCAATTGATCACCACTCTGCTGGACTGACCCAAGAGAGTCATCACTCAAGGGCCCAGAGTTGGTATGAGCTACTACCAAGAAGGTGGAGGACATCTAGGAGTGGATGAAGACTGTACAGATCCAGTAGAAGTCTTATACAGACTGATGGAAAAGACCTCTGAACATCGAGGAGAAAGACTATGTCTTCCTTCAAGTCTCACCTCAACGTGGGTTGTGGTGATTTGGTTGGGGGTGGAATGTTATCATTGAGGTTCAACAACTCTTCTCAGATACTATGTAGAGTTCTTGAGGTGGAATACCACTTAGCTCTTCCACCGCAGGTGTAGTGGGTACATGATTTCCTCCACATGTCGTACCTAAAGAGGCGCATTCATGACCCATTGCATGTCACTGTTTAGGGTGAGTTAGACATTAATGATGGACTAACATTTTCTAAGAACCTATTATATATTAAGTATCAGCAGTATATAATCATTCATAGGTGAGTGAATCCCTTGTTGTGTGTCAGATCGTAGCACAAGAATCTCTAAGAGATCACATAGGAGTGGGTGTCTTAGATTCGTGTACAATACCCACATATTTTTTAAATGGATTTTGTTCCAGATTTTTGAGGATGTAAAGCCCTAAGGTGGGCTGAATGTAATATCCCATCTTTTTCAAGTATTATTTTGTTAACATTATATGGAATTAATTCGAGACTATTCATTAAGACGCCGTGCTATTTTGAGGCTTGGGGTTCTAGAGATAAATGATTGAAATATTTTAAACTCTTAAATAGCATGCTCAATCGATTTTCCAGAAAAAGAGTAATAACATTTAATCTAGATTCAAAATCCGAAATATGATGACATAATTGTGTTTGGAGAAGCAACTTTACCTTATGTGAATCCTAACATCGGATGATGTAGGATATCAGTGGGAGTTAGTTTTTGGATGTTTAAAGAAATAAAATAAATTTAGTATATATTTTATTATTTTATCAAACTAATTCAAGGACCAATGCTTTTAAATAAGATGTTAAGAAGAATTTATGGGGTTATCTGCCTAACCCTGGAATTTTCTAATGTTTTGGAGGGGAGACACTTAGAGAAACCTCTCAACAATGAATGATATTGAATCAAATGATCTTGAATCACTGCACAAGTGGAGTTTTAGAATCTCATCGAGGATGGTAGCACAATCGTTCTTCAACAATGATTGATCCAATCTTAGGGTAAAAAATGTGATTTCATTCTTTCATTCAAGTTCATGGATTTAAAGATGAATGCGGATCATCCCACAAATAAGTTGACCCACAGTTCGTTCATTCTTGTGGGATAGGTGATTGCGGGTTTGATTCAGGGAGTTGGTTTCTATTTTGATTATGTTTCCAGATCCTTCTAATAGGAGAGGGTCATTTCCATACAAAATGACCAAGGTTAATTTCTTATGTTGTTTCAATGTGATTTCTCCCCCATTTATTCCTGCATTTTCTTCAATCTTTCTGGGGTTATGAATGAAGGATCTTTGCGCATCTATTTTTCCTTGCAATGATATGAAATCATAGATCTCACATTGTGAAGACCTAGTGTAGGTGAAATAGTGAAGGTGATTTATGGATGGACATATTATAGGAGATACTTCTATTATATCATTATTTGTGAGGATGATAGGGATTGGTTTTTAGAGCCGATTGAAGGACCAAACTTTACCAAATTGGTGTTTCAAGGATTAGAGGACCCAAGATCTTCAATTTTGAGGCAAAGAGATCATCATATCAAACACAGAAATACAAAATGAATGATTGTAGGAAGAACAATGATTTTAGAAAATCTCAACAAACACTTCTTGTATCTGGTAATAGACAATTTGTGGGACCCATCCATTTGTGGCTTCGGTTTCGGGCGAGAGAGAGGTGGAACACGGCATTTGACAGCTATCACCTAGAATGTGGGACCTTACCCAGAACTCAGCATGTATATCGAAGGATACATGAACATTGGGTGGATTACATGGAATATACTCCCCCAAAGGGCCTGACCCCGACCAAATACATGGGCTACACCGTGTAGTGGTTCACGGGTAGGGGAACATGGGTTGAAGTCATCTACTGACCCATGGAAAACATACATGGATGGACCCTAGATAGTTGGAAATGGTGTGTGATCCCTTCTACATGTCATGTATACCTTTTCCTACATGAAATATTCTTATGGCACATGTCGTTGTACATGGGCAGTACTCGGGGTCAAGGGACATGGTGTGGGACACTTCTACACATGGTGTACTATTTTCTACATGGCATGATCTCTTTGTCCATCGTATCTTAGAAAAATCTCATTGGATTTGGTTCCCTCTTCATCATTCCCCTAAAGTTCATTGGGTATTATTTCCTATCGACAGGAGTATGACCCCCTCCAACAAGACTTTCTAGATAGAGTAAGGAGTCCCCTCTGAGAGGCCCAGAGTATAATCCTTTATCCATTATTGTTACCATGGTAGATTTTGGTTATCGACATGACCAATCGAACTGGACCTCAGTACTCTATTTATTAGGGGAATCGAGATGAGCCATGGTATATTCCATTCCTTGGAAGTGATGATCATAAACTTATTGTGATCTTCCCCACTCGTGGAGTTAGTTCTCCCTAAGAAATTGTTTCATATTTTCTCTTCAGATATATTACCATATCTCTCCCTCACGGGTGTTATCAGTGAATAGTAAATCTTGGATGGACATCATTAGGGATATAAACCTTAGTATTGAGTTCTCTTAGATTGATGCTTCATCAAATCTTTGGACTGACTCACTAGCATGAGTTTGCGGTCATTGTGACTTACCTCTAGACTAAGGGTCTGGATTTGAAGTATATCAGGATATGTTCTTATTATATGTACTGAATAAATAGACTGTGTAGAGATGTTTTTACCTTTAATTTTTCTATTACTTTGTGGTTTTAAGGGTGTCCTACTATGTATTGTTAAACTCACCCATGAACTGGCTTTTCCCACACATGTCGTGTATTGTGTAGATGAGTGACCCTTTGACTAAGTCCAAGCCAGACCAAGACCGGATAGATATTAGTGAGTTCTAGAATGGCTGAGGTGTTTATATGTCTTTGATTAGTAGTCCCAGTACCTATCTTGTTTTCTTATAGGTATTGTAGTTTTAATACTCTTTATTTTTTGTGGGTGTGTATTCTAGCCCAGTTTACTTTTTCATACATTATCATCAGTTGTACTCTGTTGGTTGGGATTATTAGTATGTCTGCATTTTCTTCCTTAGTATTTTTTTCATTTCATCATTTTTGGTCTTAGAGATGTTTGTGTGTATGTGTACATGTACTTATATAATTCCACCCATTTCAGGGATATGCTTACTTGGTGCTATTCACCCGCCCCTGGCCTATTAGAGGATGGATTATGGAGTTCCGGCATGGCCCCCACAGGGATGGGTCATGAAATTTTCAATAAAAATTTGTATTGTAAACTATTTCCTAAAAATGAACCATTTTATAATAATTCAAAAAATTCACCCTAATGTATTTTTTATATGAAAATTTATTAAATTATATTAATTTTATCAAATAAAATCACTCAAGCATCCAAAAAATAATTCTTATATTCACTAAATAAAAACTAGTTTTGATGAAAAATTATTTTGATGAAAAAAATGGCTCTGCCAAATTTTGATTTCTTATTTTATATGAATTTTTCAATTAATTTTTATTCATTATAACAATTATATATATTTCAAAATATAGATACCTCTATTCATAGCCTCAAATTCAATGGTTATGTTATAATAGTCATAAAATAATAATATTTCATGGAACATTTAATATATGTGTTGTGTGTCATATAATCTATCAAACGTATAGTTATTTTAAAATTCCAAGGTGTAACACTACACTAGTAACCTATTCAGAATAAAAGAAAAGGGAATCAGAGGACATGCATTAGGGTCATAGAAAAAAGTCATAGCAGAGTAAGGGTTATTCATTTCCCTCTATGAGATATGGTTCTATCAAGTGAAAAAACTGTTTACAGATGTGGAATTATCTCAAATGTTTTCCTAACCCTCTCATTATTTGTCACCAGTGTGGAATGGTATGACTGATTTTCTATTTTTTAATGGATTCCCAGATGAGATATTTTAGTCCAATTCATGATGTAGACAAAGAGTTTCAACAGAAGGTGCAGACTCCTTAGGGGTCTTTGAATCAGGTGACTCGTAAGCCTCAGGGTGAGGATGGGAATATAACATAGGTATATTTTATATGGATTACCTAGTTCTAGAAAATAGTATGTATATATACCTTCAATTGTTCAAGGTATGGTCTGAAATACATCTCCATTCTCTATTGCTTCATTAGATATAATTGTTTCCAATTCATTTATATCTTCTTAAATCCTAATTGTAGTGACTATGAATCCAATATGCAAGAGCTAGTGACTAATTTATTATATTTCCATAAGATATATAGAATCACATCGCAAAACACAGAATAGTTCCTTAGTCTTGGTAAACCATATACATAAACTAAATTATTTTTTGATTTGAAAACAAAAAATGAAAAAAGTATTATCTTTGATAATTCCCTTATTACCCATAGTGTATCCCTTCATATCAATCACAAAACACTTCCTAGTATCCTAGGGAAAATAAATCATAAGAAATTGGTAACCATATATGCTCAATAATGGTACGTATAAATTAGAAACTATAAAAAAATATTTCATAATTAGTATGGAAATATAAATAATTTGAACACATGAAATTTATTCAATAACTTGAGTATAATGTGTTATAATTAATGATGATGAAGCAGTTCCATACAAATAAACACATGATCGTGAAACTAAACTATAGATATTATAAAAAATTGAATAATCAAATGGAATACCAATACCTAAATTCATAATAATGGAATGCATAATTTAGGATATCTAAAACATATCATCAAGGCCTTGTGCCAATAAATCTAATATCATTGAATTCTTATGACTAGATATCTATATAAATGAGTAATTAGTTGGCCAAAACCCTATTTAGTTTGTCTCATTAGACCTATTGATGCATCGAGGTTCTAGAACAAGCCCTACTCTTCACTTACTATATCCAATGCCATCTTTACATGAAAGGGGTAAAACATATTTCACATAAACAATTGAATTGAAAATATCATACGTAATGAGAATGAATTTCATAGTTTATAAATATATTCAAAAACCATCCAGAGTAATGTTAATGTTATCAAAATATTACATCCTTAATCAAACAGACTATGAACCATCCAGAGAAAAAAATAAGGATTATGACATTGCAGAATATACCCAATAAACTATAAGTAACATCACATGATTTTTTTTTCTTAGATTGAAAATTATTTTGAAAGATCACATGGAAAATTCACTAGTGTAAATATCCATTATTTGAACATCACCCTTTTTATTTTAAAACTATAAAATATATAAAATATTATCAAAATCCATTTCTTTGATTAATGATTTTAAAAACTATTAATTTCCAAAATATTTTGAATTTTTTTTTAACCTTATAAACATTAAAAATAAACATCAAAGAAATTACGGTCTTTATTGTGTGTAATTATATACATATAGTATCAGTTAAAAATAACATTACTTTCTCTCTTCAAAAATGTTAGAAAAGTGATTTTTCATAAACTGTTAAGAATATTATTTTATAATTTTTTTTCCAAAGTAAAAAATGGGTAAAAATTAAATTAATGATTTATTTTTATAATGTTAATGAATATTTGAAAACATTTTTATAAAATATAGTTTTAGATAAAATAGTATTTTTGGCCGATGAGAGAAACAAAGTCAGATTTTGCTAAAAATATTTTGATAATCATTTTAAGAACCAAAGTGATGAAAAATTGTACTATTACATGTGTAGAGACCCAATTTTATCCTTTTATACTTTGAAATATTTCTTTATATATTTCCACTGTTAGGCACGGATATGGCGTGCGATTCTGTGTCCCAATGTTCCTGGAAGTAATTTTATTAAAGTACAATTAATATTTTATATTACACCTAGTTGGATCTTAAATAAAATAGGATCACTGTTAAGAGGAATATCATATAAGAAATAAAAGATCATGATTGAGTCTGCAAGTTGTTTTTTACCTTATGAGTGACCCAAAATAGGTTGGTTGGTATGTTCATACTCCTCAGTTGTTCATAGTACATTTAGTGGATTAATTAATTAATAAATTCAATCATTCGACCATTTTAACCAAAATGAAAGATCTATAAGAAATATTTAATGGAAAATTCTCAAGGTTTATCCACATAAAGCCAGGGTAATTTCATATTTTCTCTTCCTCCTTCCATTAGCAGATCACATCTAACTATGTTGAAACTCCAAATTAGAGAAGATCATAGCGCAACAAACATAGTGACATCCTTTAATTATTTTCAATCAAGTTATTCAATTTCAAACGTTCAAATATCTAGGTTAGACTCTTATATTTTTTATTCACACCATTTTTATTAAATATATTAATCAGATCGAATGGTGTTCATGGATCTACATGAATAGTGAATTGATCTTACACCCTCACACTGAAACCATAATTAAATTTTCAATGTTTTCTAATCCTGGATGCTCATTCTTGATCATTGGACAAGAAAAATTATAAAAAAAATATTTCTAAACATTTTTTATGGTTCCATTCTACCAAATTTTCTTTTATTACATCACAACTCAGACCCCAGTACCCAGATTTAACATTGGCGGGCAGTACTGATCCCGGTCGGACCACCATAATCATAACACATCAATGAATGGGGATTGCATAAATGAAACTATTGTGAATATAGGATATTTTTGTGTAATGGGAATTTTTATTGAAAACCATAGATTGAATCTAGGGTGACGGGATGGACTTAGTCATTCAATGCATACTAGTTGAATGACGAAACCACCAAGAACCATTGAAATCCAATTTTTGGTGAACAATGGCTGGAAATGACCAATATGGCTTATATGAAATATTTATGGGTGGAGATAAATCCAAAATAGAAGGGATATAAATATTGGAAGCATGATAAGAGGATCCATAAATCTAGAGAAACCCCTACCACATTCCATGTACAAAGATAAACTCAAGGCGTGTATCCCCTAAAGTGAGATGACTGGGGTTTCCAGAAATCATAGGGATGGAATTGTGTGTATAACTCCTACACACTATTTACCATGTATTAGAGAGAATGATCCATGTGATGGACCACATGAGAAGAATCCATGTGTAGTACACTAATAAGCACATATTTGGGTACTCGAGTGCACAAACATGGCCAGGAGGACAGGGCTCGATAACGGTTAGCTTGGAAAAACTATGTAGTCCACCTACGTTGTTCGAACTAATACCTAGATTGGGATTCACATAATAGCTAGGGAAACATCTATGTGGTGTAGCAGGACCATATTTCACATGGGTCCCCTCACATACTATGTATTCCTTAGTTCCTTACTAATAAACTTCATGGTTCTGTATCATCTTTTTTTGAACTCAGATATTAGAATGCGAGTAGACTATCCTTAGTGTTTCTGCATTGAACATGATATTCCATTGGTTTTGGATTTTGAGAAGTGATTTGGAATGTTCAAAACATGATTTTTGGTGTGGAGATGCTTGATGAATGTAGTGGAGTCCTCATAGACTACCGAGATGACCCTCTATTAGAGCTAAGTAGTGGAGTCCTTGATGACTACAAAGTGGAATCATTAAATGGAGCTGGGTAGTGGATTCCTTGATGACTACTAATCGGTACCCTCTAGTAGAGGTGGGAAATGGGCCTTTTCAGCCATTAGAGTGGATCCTTCTTGTCATACTAGGGCATGGGTCCTTTATATAGAGGTTGTGGCCCCAAACTATATGGAAAAGTGATGAGACAGGTTTTTACTTGGACTATTACTTTTAGATAGAACGATGAGATGTTGGGAATCATTGAAGGAATTTTGGAATTTTTAGATACTCTTCTTCTTAGGCTGAATTGTGAGATGGAAATCCACATACTCTCTCGTTTGGGATTATTTGACAGAGAATATATATATTAATATGTATCCATACATTTTCTTTTGATTACCCTATTTCCATAAGAGGTGGAGACACATAAAGTGTGCCACATGTTTTCCATTTTTATCTTCTCATGGATGGATGAGTCTACTCTCCTGTTGTAGATGGTGAATACTGGATTTGTACATCATCTTCTCACAGTGTTGATCCCCTTATTCTTGGATGAGGTAACTCTCTCTTTGTATGTGTTGATTTGTTCTCTTTACATGTTTCATTCACCTAATGTTTGTCATTTTATTTTGTATCTCTTACACCTCCCCCTTCAACTCTCTAGTTTTCCACCTGAGTATGTATATACTCACCCCTCTATTGGTTTTATCCAAATGTTTCATGTCTTACAGAGACAACAGACAAGTCGGTGGTGATTTATAGGATCTTAGGGATACCTGGTACATTAGACCATGTATAGTGGCCATATCATCGGATATTGTAACTATGCTCTCTCAGAAATTTACTTATCTAGTTTTATTTGTTTTGGAAATATTTCTATTTGGTTATGTATTTTTTCCATTTCATTTTCAGTTTTAAGTGTCATACTCTTGTATGCCTTAGAGGTTATCCGTGATTGGTTTACTTTCTAAATGTGTTTCATCTTTTACTCTTTCTAACAACACTTCCGCATCAAGATGGTTGTGTGTGTGGGGGTACATGTATATTGGAAAAGGCCTCCCCATGGTAGATATTCATTCGGCGTTGGACGTCACCCGTAGCCTATAGAGGCCATCTTGGGGTAGTTGTGTCTGGATCATTAAGTTGGGACAGGTTGTTAAAACCTAAAATCAATCAATAATAACCATATAAGAATAAAGAAGATTTATTTTATGGTATAAATATTAAATAATTCCCCCAATGATGACTTAAACAAAAATAATCCTGAATAGTGATGAGATTTTGAATTAAAACCGTACCACTTTAGTAAATTTTTTTATCATAGGCCACATGAAATAAATAACATCAAATTAAAAATTATGTAAAATGAAGATAAATTCATTCATGATATTTTATAAAAAGGTAATTATATAATCCACACAAAAGAAAGAAGTCGTGAATATAGTGTATGTATCACAAGACTAAAAGTGAGATGAGAAACACTTACCATGAGTCTGACTCATCAAATAAATTCTTTACCTTTCTGAATAATAAACCTCTATAAATTTTTTAAATTCGTAAGAATATTTTTCATGTTTATTATCCCTTTTATTTAACATCTTACCATGTCATATCTGATTAATTACTCAATTAAGATTACGTCAAATGTTTCTAGGATATTTTTTTACCTTTAAAAAATAAATTTGGTAGGTTGACTATCATCGAAGAGGTCATTATTTAAAAATATACAGAATAATAATCATTAAATATTTTTTATATTTTTAAATAAATTGTACTCTTAAAACCAATAATGAAATTTGGTTATGAAAAATAAACTATGTTACAATAAGGGAGACGGTAGGTTGTCTGTACACATGAGTAACGTTTCCATTTTACAATGCTCAATATGGAAAATGGTAAGTAATATTTTATCTTTAAAAAATGATAATAATATTTTATATATCATATTATTTCATAAAATAAACTTACAGATAATATCCACGTGGTTTTGTGATGAAAAGATATTCGCATCACTTCATGAAGGTTGGTGTCCACACATACACAAACGAAATTATCATTATTCATTTCAATAAAGAATGTGATATATTAGATTTTTATATGATAAAAACTCCAAAATTATTTCATTAATAACACATATATTCACTATAATTGTCATTACTATCTTCCATGTAAAGCATTACTGAAAAATGATTCACATTACTTCATGAGGCTTTAATCCATTGTACATAAGAGTGATGTTATCATGTCCTATACGGATTGGAATGAAAAAATTTATATATGAGATAATGAATACATATGTATAATTATGTAATAAATATCATGTATATAATTTATATCCCCCATCATACCCAACAATAAGAGGTGTTGAGGGAAAACATGTCACATTGGTCTGTGAGGTGGTAGTCTGTTGTACACAGGAGCGATTTATCATTGAACATTTGATTGAGTAGAAGATTGATATAGGTAATTAACATAACATAATAACATATAAGTATATGTGAGATAATGTTTTTATAATATAATCATTAATTAATAATATTTTATGTAGTATAATTAAAAATAAAAACAAAATTCATAGCTAGTTATTTTACCTCTTCTTGGGCCACCTCTTAAGATTGTTGTAATGGTTTACAAGATTAGATTTATGAAAAGAACAATGATTATTAGATTATGTTATGGAATTTGGAAAAAAATTAAATATTACTTGGAAAGACAAAATGTTTTTAAATTTTTTAGTATGATATGAGGGGGGGTGTCCATTTATATGTGAGGTGAGTGGCACACTTTTAATTTTTTAAAAGAAAGCGTTGTAAAAATGTTTTTTACCTGAAACAAGGGTCAGAAATGATTTATTCTCAAGAATTAGACATTATAAGCTTCAAATATTTATAGAAAATGTATATTAGACAAGTATTTAGGTCTAATTTAACCTTATAATTTATATTTAACCCCCCGATAAACCCATTTTTACCTTGATGACGTTATTTAATTTTTATTTTTTTCAATATTAATTTTTATAAATAATCAGTTTATCTTATTGGATAAAATAAATTATACTAATTAGAAATATAGAATCCATTTTTATAAATTCAATCCACATAATTGGAAAATTTTAATTTAAAATTAATCCCACAGACTCAATGACAAAGAATATTTTCAAAGAGAAAATGTTTGAATATTTGAAATGTTTATATATCAAAATTCAATATGAAAGTGATTATAGTGAATAAAATAGAAATAATATATATATATATAGGTGAATGATTTTTACTCAAAAACCATTTTATCATTTATTTTAACATTATAAATAATTTAAACCAAAATCCATTTTTAAATTATAGTTCGAAGTATTTCGTTATTCATCAAAGAATGAAACTCTTCTGAAAAATACCAAAAAATCACCCTAAGATAATTTTGAAATATATATTTCATAAATGAATATTATTTTTTAAATAATTTTACTTAATTTCATAGAAATTAATTATAAATTACATGAGCAAAGTAAGGCTAAACATTCTTTTAGAATAAATAATTTTTTAAAAAAAAAAATTATTTCAAACGTTTCTAATTTTATCTCTAATAAATATATATAAATTTAATTTATTTCATGCATGTGTAAACAATATATTTTTTATAATTTAGTTAATATAATTTATACCCTCTTATTTAATGTCTATTTTATAATGGTAATTTATAAATAATAATATTTTAATAGATTATCATGTTTCATTCTAACCCGATGTTGTATACATTGAAACATATATAATAGATTGAATTTATTTAAAAATAAATATATCAATATGGTATGTTCCCTTATAATCTTTTTTTCATGTCATACACATTGCTGAATACTATTTTTATATTCTAAAATCTCGGGGTGAAACGTTATACCCCTTTAAATAAATTACATCCCCAAATTTAATCTTGATTTCGATAATCAAGGGTTTATCACCTAAAACTACCTTTATTGAAATCCCACATAATTATAGAGGTTGAAAAAACATATTCTTAATAAAAGATAATTTAAATAAAAGTTTCATATTAAATGATAGATATATAGGTTTTTATATATGGGAATTTTTTTAAAGTCAACATATGGACATGGTAAAAAATGAATAAATAGTTGTCTAATATATAATTTTATATATTTACAGTTCATAGATCATTTTACACTACATTTATTTATCTAATAAATAATCTTTCAAAATTATTTTTTTATTCATGACGCACCAAAGTTATGTTTTAATGGATCATTAGATCCCTAAAAGAGTAACAAGTTATTCCTCCTATATTAACTAAAACCAAAATGGTTGGAACTAGTTATCAATTAGAACATAATGTTCAGAAAATTACATCCAAAAGTAATTAACCTAAACAGTCATCCAAAATTATTCTATCAAATTTTAATGTCCAAAAAAATCAAGGAAGGTGACTAAATCAACATTATATTACCCAAACAATATAAAGTGTCTCTTAATGTTAGCTTCAAAATTTGTGGATTCCATGATCACCATAAAATAATGAAAAATTTTAATTCTTCTAAATATAAAATCTCATGTTTATATTTATATATATTCCATAAATCAATAATTACTACAAACTCCTATAGAGATGAGATAAACCATTAAAACATTAACCAATTAATTGGTCACCAACACTATCCCATAAACATATCATTATTACCTCAAAATTTGGAACATATTAAGGGTCCCCCTAATCATATTCCTTTCAATAGGATGAACTTATCACTAAATCACTTTTCTTGGTCATTGGTACCATTCGAAATATGTTATCAAATCCTTTATGAAAATACACTTTAGTAAAATCCTTTTACATTTTAATATTATTGTAACCATAATTTCATTAATTAAAATACCCTTATAAGATGGTTCAGGAATAAAAATAAAAAAGAGTCAGTAATTCCACTTCGTCTATAGTAATATCATATGTTTAACCTTGTCCCAATATATTCTTTTCCAGTATATTCCCTTGATACTTAGTGCATTAATTTTTGTAGCACACCATCTTCTTATAGTTGAACCATTAAACATGGGAACCATTTTTCATTCCATTCCAATCATTATAATCTTGGCATTTCTCTACATACTTGTACCTAAATAATTTAGCATTTTATTTTATACAAAGGTGATTATTTCTACATGTATCACATGATGGGAATTCAATCCTTCCATTATTCCCCTTATCAATTTTTTTCTCTATCGCCCTCTTCTTCTATAGCATCCCTTAGAATCAATAATAAATGGATAATTTTTTATCTAACTTCATAGAACATGAAGCTATGAATTTGTATGATGAGAATTTTTGGGAGACAAGTTCCCTTAAAAAATTTCACATAAGTTCATAAATTAAATGATTATTGATACTCTTTGGCTTGTGTTCAATGATTCAGTTCACATTATTTTTATTAGGAACCATTTCTAAATAGTTTAATACAGTATATTAGATCATAACATTATGAAACATAATGTATAATCCCAAACCCTTGAAGCTCTTAAAATAATTTGTAAAATTTATGCACAGAAAATCTCATATTCCTATAAATGGTTTTTTGGGGATATATTAATTTTAATAAAAAACTTCATAATCATTTGTAATTACAATTTGATTGATCCTAAGAACACCTCCTAGGAGTTTAAAAATAGGTGTGCAGTAAGGCCCGTTGCATACACCAGGTGAGGATTAGTTCAAGACTAACACTAAAATTTTAATGTTTTTAACCCCAGGTATAATTATGCTAGAACCAATTCCACTTGTAATATCTAGTTAGGGATTTATTTTCTTAAAAAAAACCAAATAACGAATTTCTTTCCAAATCATTAGGATGTTATTATATAGATATCATTAAATTCAATAACAGGGTTATGTTTCTAAGTCTATATTTTTCTAAATCTAGTTCTGAAGTTCTCTACTAGACATCCTCTGATACCAACTGTTACAACCTTGAACCAAGTTACCTGAACCTGTTTTAAAAATTTTTACTTTTGTATAATATACAATATATTAGATCCTAAATGAAAGAATATTTTAGTTATCTTGGTAAACAAGATACATAAATAAAATTCAATTTACATTTGAAAACATAAAATAGACAAAGTATTTTTTTAGAAACTCCATTATACCCATTAGTGTATCCCATCATGGAAATCACAAAACACTTCCTCGTATCCTTGGGTAAATAAATCATAAGAAATGTGTGAGATCATATTCTTAGTAAAGGTAAGCATAAAACAAATGATATGAATAAATAGTTAATAATTAATATTGAATGTTAAATAATTGAAGAACATTCAATTAAATCTATAACTTTAGTATAATACGGTTGGAATAAATTATAATCCAATAATTCCATATAAATAATCCCATTAGAATGAAACTTAACCACGAATATTCAAACTAATAAAATAATAACATAGAATATCAATAACTGAAGTCATAATATTGGCAACAATAATGCTCAACATCTAAAATATACCATCAATTCCTTCTTCTAAGACATATAATACCATTGAGGCCTTATTTCATGATATCTATATAAATTGGTAAGGCCTCATCCAAAACCCAACTACTTTATCTCATGAGACATACCGATTCATCGAGGGGCAATATAGGGCCCCGCATTTTACTTACTATGTCAAATTAATCCCTCGCATGAAAGGGGTAAAACATAATGCACATAATCATTAAAATTTAAACTTTCATAAGAAATGTAAATACATTTAATAATCATTAAGCATAATCATAAACACTCTATTGTAAAGTTATTGGCTTCAATTTAGTGAATCCCCATTCAAACTAATCATAAACCATTCAAATAAATAATTTGGATTCTATCATTAAATTATATCCCCGTTAAAGAGTTAGTAACATCCAATGATTTCTTCTTATATGTAAAATTATTTTGAAATATTACTTATAACATTTCATAAGGAACATAAAATTTCTTTTAAAATAATACTTTTAATTCTAAAACTAAAAAATTTGTAAAATATTTAGAAATCATGTTTCTTTGAAAATCAACATTAAAATAAAATATTTCCTAGAAATCTAGGAAACAAATATTTAAAAATAACCTTATAAATAATCATTGTAAACTTCAAATAAATGATGTTCGTAATAGAGGTTAATTCTTTACGTGTCATACCAATTAAAAATAACATTCCTTCAACACTTTAAAATTTTCAGAAAAGTTCCTTGTTTGGAAAGAGACATAAATATTAAATTAAGAAAGGTATTAAAAATTACCACGTTGGTAAAAAAATGTTAATAAATATGTAACACCCCAAGCTTCTACGGTACGCTTCTCTTTGAATAATGTGATAGCGTGTGTTTTACGCAACATTGAGTCCTAACACACCACAACCAATCAAACTAGCCTTTATGAATAGTAATACCTGCTTTTTGAAATTGTATATATTTTATATTTCAAAATGGACTTCATTTTTGGATTCGGAATATCGATATTATCCTAAGTTGAATTTTTGGTATTTTTCTGAGAACTTCCAATTTTTATGAATAGTGAAAAATACATAAAAACAACTTTTTTAATCAAAATAATTTATAGTGATAAATTCTATTATTGATTGTTTTTAAAGTATATTTAGAATATATTTTCACCATTTTATCCAATGGTGTTCATTAGAATTAATTTCACTTTGAAATTGGACATAAACAATTATCAATCTTTTGATATATATTGTTTCATAAAAACATGCTATTTTTTGTGACAGCGGGAATTAATTATAAAATTAATTAATGCAACTTATATGTTTGGAATTTTGTAAAATAGACATCATTTTTGAATTTGGATTATAAATTATAGCTTAGGGTGAAATTTTGGCATTGTTCTGAAAAACATTAATTTTTGATGAATAGTGAAACTACTAAGTGGTAGTTAAAAAACTGAATTTTTCATAAAACTTAATTTTACCGCTTCTGTGAATGGAATTTCGAAAATCCGAGAGACAAGGTTAATATCAAGAAGTAAAATGTTGTTCAATGAGATGAAAATAATTTTTGGGGAATAGTAACTTTTTACTTTTATTTACCACGGTTAAAAGTAAATAGGGTAATTAAGGGTAAAAATGATATTAATATTACCCTAAAACATGTCCTAATTCTATTTGATAGGTGTATCTTGACCAAAAACAACCTTAGGAATAAAATATTATCTTTTAGGTCAACTTGGATTAGATTAGGACATTTATTATTATTTAATTCAAAGAAGAGTTAAAAGAGTTAAAATCAAAGTGTATTTACTAAAACATTTTTAATATAGGGTTATACATAATATAAATTCGATTATAAATATTCATTAGAAATATAATAAGATTTCCCACATAATTATATTTTATTTATAATTTTTAGACTTTAAATAGTGTATGTTATTTATGACACAATGATGATGCAGTAATTACCGTAATAGTGAAAAATTAAAATAATTGATATTATAAATACCCAAATAAATATAATTTGAGACTTTTAATGAATTAAAATAATTTTCTAGGCTAATATGACATGTTAGTATTGATTTAATTAACTTTGGTAGAAGTAAAAATTCTTTTATGAGTTTCACAAAAATTAACTATTGAATATTGTCAAAATTGACATAAAAGAGTTTTAAAAAAAATATTATATTATTAATTGATATTAAATTCCTAAAAATCTATGGTTTGGCCAAGAGACTTATATCATGATATTTGTATCATTAATGGACCATTTGGGGGTCGGTTGGATGTATATAGTAAGTTTATGAACTATATATTATAATAATACAAAGTGACATGGTAAATGTCAAACTAATTAACTAAGAGTTAAAACTAAAAGATAAGGTTAATATAGTAACCCAAACCTGTCTAAATTCTATTTGTTGAATGTTTTTCGACCTATCCTCACCTTGACCATTTAATAATAAATTTTTGAGACATTATAAACCGAATATGATTTTATTATAAATTAATATTTCTTGCTTTTCCGAAGGTGCCCCTCACCCCTCTTATAAAAGGGAACTCCCCCTTCTCATTACTTCACACCTTCAAAGCCTTTTGGTTTGGACAACCCCTGCCCAAATACTCTCCCAAATTCCCTCACTACAACCTAGAGGCCTTATTTTGATGAGAAAGAAAACCTAAGGAGCCCTTTTGATCAAATCAAAAGGAAGAACACGAAGAAGAGGTAATGTTTTCACCACCCTTTTTCAAGTTCTTTTCTTCTTCCACTTCTTCTTCCTTTGTTTTTACCATTATAAAATAATAACTCCAGTATGATATATATACTGTGACGTTATTATAAATATGTTACAACCATATTTACTATTCTATCCATCCTTTGAATAACATGTCACCAAACGTGCGGACGTATGGCTTACCGTCTCTACGTCGTGGTGTAATTATTATTCAATAAATTATTATTTAGATGGGTATAATAATGATGTGTAACTCATGTAAATAATAAATATAACATGATAATGATTCTTTATATATTATATACTATCCAATTATATATTATTTTAATATCAAAAGAATGATATTGTCGCTTCTGCGTACGTACGGACTACAGTCTCCACGAACGCGATGAGATTTATTCTCCATCGTATCCATTCAAGTATAATTATCATTTGATGATTTAAAAATAATGTTTAAGGACTTGGTATAATTCTGGATATGACTAATATACAACCTATCATTGAAAAACATGGATTACGTAACAAAACATATAAAATAAAACGAGTAAGTTAACACCTGAAACGACGACAATTCTACGATATTATTAACAAATAAATGTTAAAAGATCATATATGATATCATATTAATATATATGATTCTTGTATAATTTAATAATAATTATTTCACCATTATACAGGATTTTAACCTACCCTAAACCAAGGAAAAGTGCAAGTTAAGGGTTATTTCACAATCTCTTCATTATCCGAGGTTGTTAATAAGTAATAATCTACTCGGATCTCTTTATCATCCACATCCATGTTTATTAAAAAAGTATTTCAAAACATTTTTACTATTTACAAGAATATGGGTTAAAGTCATTTATACCCTTGTTTGACTTTTTATAAGAGGTTTATAAAGGAATCTTTCTGTCGTTTTCCAAACAATGTGCTTTTAACCTTTTCGACAGAATTAAGGTAAGAATGTTTTTTTAACTTATACGGCGGATGCAGTTATTTTCCGCCGTTATAAAATCGTCGAAGCTTCCCTTACAAGATTATAATAATATTTTCAAAGAAACTGTTTTATTTTATAAATATATGACTCTTAAATGATTTCAAAAACAGAAAGAGATATTTCTCTAAAAGAGTTTTGATTTCATCTATGTCAACATCCTTTGATGGATTTTATGCTTATCTGTAGTTGATTTATTATGATACAAAACTTCTATATTTTATTGAAGGTTTTGTGATATGTTTGACTGTGGATGTGCTATTTTTATACCATTCATAGTTTATGGTGAAAGTATTGACATTTTTTATGCTAGTTTTAATACGAATGTTTATGTTATGTTTAAACCTTTTCATATGGGAATGCATTGGACTTAATATGTGACGGGTGGAGCCCGCTATAGATTCTCGATGCGTCGGTAGGTATCATGAGACAAACTAGTGTCTTGGCACAAGGCCTTGACAAAATCTTTTTTGTAGTCTTGGCACAAGGCCTTGGCTATGTGGTTATGATAGTCTGGAATTATGCATTCCATCATTATGAAAGTGGTTATTGATATTTCATGTGATTATTCGATTAGTAGAATATCCATTTCAATAAGTAAATGGAATTATTTCATTTTATTTTTTCCATACCATGTTTAAGTTCACGTTTAAAAGGCTTTTGTTTCAGTTATACATTGCCTTAAATGTTTATTCTTATTTATTAAAGTTTCCGCTATATTGTTATCCTTACTGGGCATTTGAGCTCACCCATTTTCTATGTTTTATTTTTCCCAGGGTATGAAGAAGTAAATTATGAATGACCTGCAGGGATAGTATGTGGGGATATGAGTGTGGAATATGAAGAAAAGATGTTGTTGTAGTTTTCATTTTTATGATGTAATGTAAGACTTATGAATATATCTAGTATTTCCAATGCTACTAAACTAATCGGTCTTTTGAGATTTGATATTTCTTGTGATCATGCCAATGTAATTTAATAATGCACCGACTCTGGGTAACTAGGGTCGGGGCGTTACAAAATAATTTTCATAAAGTTAAAAAAAATTGAAAAATATTTATAAAACATGGTTTTTGAAGAAAATGGATGTTCTACTGAAGCGACAAATAAAGTAATATTTTGTTAAAAAAATATTATTTATTTTAAGTAGAAAATATGGGAAGAAATGGTAATATTACCTGAAAAATGGCCATGAATAACCAGAGGAGAAAAATTATATTTATTTTAATATATAAATATTAAATAATTACCCAAAGGGATACTTATAGAAAAATAATCCTGAATAATGTTGATATTGTGAAATATACTATTTCCACTTTGGCAACTTTTGAATCAAAATCCCCATGGAAAAAAACAATAAATAAACATTAAATAACAAAAAGATAAATTAATTCAGTATCTAAAATTCAATAATGGTAGTATATACACCACACAAAAGAAACAAGTTGTAAATATGGCATATGTCTCATGGAAGTAAAAGTGGGATGATAAACCCTTACCTTGAGTCTAAATCAACACATACATTATTAATCATAAAATATAATACACTGGTAAAATTGTTTAATATCTTAGTAAACATTTTATTTTTTATTTTTTATTTTATTTCACTTATTACCATGCTTTATATGATATCTTAATCAATTAATTTTATATTGGATGTTTTGAAGATATTTATATTTTGTATCAAAAATGAATTTAGTGGGTTGAATATGGTCAAGGAGGTGATTATTTAAAAATATAAAAAATAATAATAATGAAATAATTATCATATTCATAAATAAATTATACACTTAAAACAAATTATTAAATATGGTTATGAAAAATGAACTATGTTAAAATCATGGAGATGGTAGGCCGTACATATACTTGAGTAACGTTTCTATTTTTCAATGATAATTATGGATAGAAGGTAAGTAATATTTTATCATTCCATAATGATCATAACTTCATATATTTATTTATATTATCTTATATATGTCAACCTTGTTGTGTGGTGATGAAAAGAGATTCACATTACTTTGTGAGGACAGTAATGCGCACATACACGAACGACGTTATCATTTTTCACTATAAGAAATAAAATGCAATATTATATTTTCATTATTAAATATATTCGATAATAAATTATTTTAAATGATATATATTAATTACAATTCACATTATTACCTTTTTTGTAATTCGTTAACAGAAAATGAGTCACGTCGCTCTGCAAGGTGGTAGTCTGTCGTACACATGAGCAACATTATCATATCCCCTATGGATTGGAATGTAAAAACGTTATATATGATATAATGAATCCATAGGTATAATTATATTATAAATATAATATATATATATATAAATTATATACATCATCATACCCAGCCGTGAGAGGTGTTAAAAGAAAATGTTTTAGATCAATCTATGAAGCTGTAGTCCGTCGAACACATGAGAAATGTTATCATTTCACATTTGAGGGAAGATGAGACAGATATAGGTCAATAAATTAACATAATAACATATCCGTATCTTGGAGATACATTTTTTTATATTATCTTAAATTATTAATATTTTAAGTAGATTGATGATGAAATAAAACAAAAATGCATAGTTTGGAATTTTACCTCTTCTAAGACCACCTCTTTATGATTATACCTAGAATATTAGAAGAATGAAGTTATAAAATTATTATGGATTCGGTGATGATAGTATAGAATTTGGTGATTTATCAAGATAGGTATTTTCTGAACCAAAATGGTTTTAATGTGTGAAGAAGAGAGTATAGGGGTGGCCTTTTATAAGTGAGGCTAGTGGTACATTTGTAATTTTTGAAAATAATTAAGTGTAACCACATTTTAAACATACCATAAAGGTAAAAAATAGACAATTATCAAGATTTATAAATTAAAAGAATGAAATATTTCCATAAAATATATTTGATAAATGTTTTTAAATCATAATTACAATTATATTTTTAATCTAACCCTCTCGTAAACCCATTTTTACCTCAACTATGGTATTTAATTTTTTTATCTTCACTACTCATTTCAGTAAAATATTAATTTAAACATATTATACAATATAAATTATACATTTTAAAAATATGGAATCTCTTTTTTAAAATTATATTCACATACTTGGGGATGTTTCATTCAAAATTAATCCCACAAATGTGACAAGAGAATAGGTCTTCAAAGAGAAAATAATCAAAATTTTACAATATTTTTGTATCAATTAAATATAATATAGATTAAAATAACCTAAATTGGATTAATTGATATATAATGGTACTAATTTTCTTCTAAAAAAATTAATATAATTTATCTTTATAAATAATTTAAATAAAAATGGTATGTCCAATTGAAATTTGATATTTTTCACATTTCCTCAAAAATGAAACTTTTCAGAAAAAACCAAAAAAAAAATAACCCTATGACAATACTAAATTATAGATAAAATAAATTAATTTAATTTTTAAAAATAATCTTTCAAAAATTTTAAATACTTAATTACAATTTTTTTGCACAAAGAGTGACTAAACTGCAACTTAAAAAAAATAGTTTTCTATAAAATATTTCTTTTTCATTCAAAAGGTTCTAAATTTTTATATAATCTGTAGATATAGTTTTATTTTATATTATACAGTTTTAAAACATATAATTTTCATACATTTCCAAGATATATTCATACCCACAAATTTAAAAAATATGTTATAATGATAATTTTTAAATAATAATATTGTAATAGAGTATCGTGTTTCATTAAAAATCATTATTGCATGAATTGAATGATATCAAAGTGGTTGAATTTATTTAAAAATAAATATATCTTAAAGTATCAAAATATTATATTCCCTTATATTTATGTTTTCAAGTGTCATACACTTTATCAAACATTATTTTCATATTTTAAAATATAATGGTGATAGAATTATTAGGATAAACATGTCTGGTAAATTCTATTTTCAATCTATGTATATTGATACACCATTGGACAGGAAAGGGGATCATCTCCATATTTTTCCAAAGTGTCTTATAGTCATTTATGGTTATTAGCATGTGTAGGTAATAAAAATTTTAAATATTTATCGCTTCAATTAGATCATTCCTATGGATTGGTTGACTAGTTACTATACACACATCAACTATTATTGGAGAAGAGTATCCTTTGAAATTCCTAGGGAGAGAAGTTTTTATTGATTAGTGACTGGGACATTAAACTAAGAACAATGGGATGGGAACCTAGTTAGAATAGATCCACTCCGACATATGGTTCTAGTATTATCCTTATGGTGGACAAGACCTTGACTCTGTCCTCTTTTCCTCCTATCATAAACCTATACCATGATTTAATTCTAGAAGATTTAACTGGGTTTCCTTCTCTATAGGGGTTTTAGTATGGAATAGAACTCATTCCCGGTGTGTATCATATACATATTCCACCATACTATTTAAATCCACCAGAGAATAAAGATGTTAAAGAGAATCATGAGGAACTATAAGCTAAGGGGTTTATCATACTAGGAAATTCAACTTAAGGAGATCCAATTGTTTCACAATGAATAAAGATGTTAATTTTAAATTGTGTGTGTGCTATTGTAATTTGAATAAAATTAATTTAGTCATCATTTACACGTTATGAAAGATTGAGGACTATCTAATCAGTTAAGGGGATCCTAGTGGTTCTCAAATATTGATCTATGATCTAGGTACTGTTAACTTGAGATCAAGGAGGAGAAAATACCAAAGAGATAGTATCTTTCACCCATTATTGGAATATTTCATTACTTTGTCCAATGATAAATCCTATTATATTCAATGAACTTGGAATCACATGGTAGACATCATGAGATGGTATTGAGTATGTTTCATGTGAACCATATTTATACATGGCTCTAAAATAATAACTTTTGGATCCATAAGGTGTATGTCCTTGGGAATGTGAATTTTAAAATGGTAATTTTTGTTTATTTTGGGGATTTTTAGGTTTTTGTGTCTTGTTCATGATCTAGGAACATGTTAAAGATTCAAAGTTTCTTTGGATTTAAAGGTTACTATCTATAGTTCATTCAGTACGTTTACCATTTCATAGGATGGATGCATGCCTGTCATAGGTTGTGGTGAAAGAAAATTAATTTTCCTAATGCATTATAGTGGCTAATCAGGTTCATATCACTTGAGGTGAGTTGAATCCAGTTCAATCGCTAATTATAATTCACCTAATTTAATTTTTTTTGTTGTTTTTATTTCTTCATCAAAATAATTTAGGCTATTCACTTTCTATTTCAAAGTTAAAATAGATCACGATGGAAATATTTAAGAGATAAATAATGGTATTTGGGTTGGAATATTAAAAGGTATGAAATAAGAAAAGGGAACACATAATTAAAATAATAATCCTTGTTATATGGGAAAATCAAACTAAAATAAATGAATAGAATAAAGAAATCATAAAGAAGAAAAACGGCCCAAGGACTCAACACAAATGGTGGTGTGGGAATCCTATTCAGTATCGGTGAAATCTTACTTATATAGGCTCAGAGGGTTCTATCCTTCAACCATCTAATTCAATATCTCCAAAATATCCCTTTAAGATATCCTCTAGATTCTTTTCACTAAATGTTAGATCTTGTTTGGCCTCTTTAATAGAAGAATATGGAAGTGTGATCTTCTGTAAAATTGTTACAAAATATCTTGTACATTTCACCCAAATATATCATCATGACCCTCCTTGTTTATTAAAATATAAGGCCCATTAATTCTGAAAATATATTCTTTTCTAGAAGAATCTTTGACTTTCCTAAATCTTTCTCCAATGTTGAGCATCCAAGAACCAAATTAATGAGGGAATATCTCCCTAATCTTTAATTTTAATGTATACCTGGGAATTAGCTTTCAATTATAGCTGTAATCACCTTAATTTTTGGCCATTATCGTAACTTATTCCATATTTACTAAGGTGGGGTCCATTGAGACATCCAGAACACTATCAACATGATTGATTTTTTTGGGCCTCTATATGTCCTAATCCGCTCTTAGTCCAACAGACAAAGTTTAATACCGTGGATCAAGTATTTATACAAAAAATAATAATTACTCAAATTGTAGCAATATTTTAAACATTATTACCAAAATAAAAAAGTAATTAAAAACTGTCTAAAATAATACATTATGTTATTTTTCCTTTTTATCCCAAAAACAAACCATAAACCCAAAATCGATACAAATATTCTTAAATTGATAAATTTTTAGGAACTAAATCATTGAAAACGTATTAAAAATGATAAAAATATTAGATCTATCAATTCACAGACACTTAAACGAAGCCTTTTCTCAATTAAGAAATCTCAAAATTAAATTTCAAAGGGAACCAATGTTAAAAAAATTCAAATTCCAAAGCAATAAAATTAAATAATTTACAATGTCAAATCAAATTCTCAACTTCCACATAAACTACCAATTCGATTTATCAATTTTAAAAGAAAAAATAAACCTTGGTATTTTAATTTATCCCATTTGAAAATTATGGTACTAATATTTTTCAATCATTCAAGTTCCTTAATTCATTACTATTAAACATTCCATGTTTTGATTTACCTCACTTGAATCTTTTCTCTTGTATATCATGATAAAATTCAAGTTGATTTATGCTCCAATCCTGAGAAAATTATCCTTATCAATTTTTTGGTAAAGTAAAAACTTTATACACTTTTTTAAAGTCCAAAGGCATATAAAATAATGAGGACATAAAATAAAGTTTAAAATGACTCTAAATGCATAAGGTTTGTAGGATTTTCTATTTTAAAAATTAAGGCTCAAAAGGAGGTTTATCTCTTAAGTGCATGGAATGATATCAAATATAAAATTTTAATGAAATTCCCCCATTCTAGTTATGAACTCCCATATCCCACAAACTCCAAGTAATGTCATGATAAAACTAATGAAAAATTAATGATGTAAAACTTATTGAATTTTTCTTTACTTTTATAATTTTTCAAAGTAGTTTTTTTGTTTTTTTCAAATTTTATTATTATAAAAAATCTCCCATCAACCAGATAAACACATATTTTAAAAAAAATTAGTCTATTGATGGTGATTTTTTATTCCACCAAGTCATAACCCAGGTCCCTTTTTTATTTTCTTCAATATAGAAAAATAATTATGTACATAAAATGAAGGAAAACCCATTATTTATTCCAAAAATTGCACCTCCAAAATTTTTTATATTTAATTTCATCCCTTACACAATAACTCCCTTTACCCCCACACTTAAACAATAATATACAGTGAAAATACTAGTAGGAGGGTAGTAAGGGATAAAATTGGCTTGAAACATGGCTCATCCCTTAGAAGGCTATTCATGGTGTCTTGGGGCTAAAGAAGGATTTATGTAAATGTGGTATTTTAATGATAAGTGTTATATAAAATGATTCCTTAATCATTTTAAAAAAAATCATATATATTTATTTGAAAAGTTTCAATACAAGTTTGGAGAGGTGGCATGTCCCAATATCCCTCATGAAATATTCCTAATAATAAATAAGAAGTAATTTTTCTAGAAATCTTCTCAGGAATGGAACATATAATACTCGACAATCACTTAAGTCATGGTTAATATTAACATATCAATACTTAATAATTTAACAAATTAAAATCATAAAAAGGGTTCCTAAAATTTCATTTACATATATCAATTAATAATCTCAAATCATGAGTACTCATTTTAATATCATTGATTCATTATAATCATCCAATTCATAAATTTACTCATTAAATTTCATTAACATTGAAAAATAAAACAAGGTATCATTGGAATCCTATGAAACACATCTCTCCTAAACTAGTCATGTAAAGAATGAATTTAAATTTGGGAATGAAATTTTCTAGTTTAAGTCTCAAGACATGTGTTCAAAAGAAATAGATACATTGAAAGATAAAAAAATAAAATTGAACTCACTTTTTGATGAAGTTTAGTCCCTTACCTACAATATTTGAGTTTTTTATTCCATCATGAACCTAAAAAATAATATACACAATTAATAGAAATGATCATGTCATTTAAGATCAAAAAGATAATATGGAGTGGGATACACATTGGACTAATGCTAAGAATTAAATTGAAATAAAAATTACTAGAAAAAAGTGGTAAGATAACTATTTTTTGATCCCCCAAGATGGACCTGAATTTTTACTATATTCAAAAAGGGAGTATTAGCTGTTATTCATAATCTATTTGTGGGTGGGGTTTCTTGAACTTGAACCACCACATGTTGTTCTTCCCAGCATTCATTTCATTTATATTGTTGAGGAGAATTCCATATATATAGTACACTAGATCCATCCCCTTCATAGTGTGGTACAACATTAATAGTGGAGATAAGATGAATTATTTAACCTCCTACTCCTTCATTGCTACTGGTCAAACATCTTATTCAGAATCCATTAGATTCTGTAAATATGTGTAATTAAAATAACAATCCAACAGAGATTCAAAATTTAAATTTAAAGAATAAATTTAAAAATTGTCTCTTTTAATATGGGAATTATGTATCTCTTATTCTTTAAGAAAGGCCAGTATTATTTCTTCTTATACTCCCTCTATTAAATATTCAATTTCCTCTGGGAGCCAACGGTGTTCCTCAATAGGTACAATTTCTTTTCCTCATTATCCTCTAAGTAACAATAAGATTCATCAAATTCTAAAAAATAATAACAATTAGGAGTGATACTCTATTTGGTTTCAAGGAAATTTGACGATAAATAGCACATGAAAGTTTCCACTCCCTAAATTAGTTCGGCTGATATCTTCCCATCAACTGAAAGTGCCTCTTGGAGTTGATCTCCACTGGAAAGGTTCATCTCCATCGTATATCATTTCATCTCCTTGGGCAACCCCAACTCCACCCTATTAAGGGTTTTCCTAAGATAATGTATTGAAAAGAACAATCCAAATAAATGAAATGGAATTGGGAATAATATCATAGTGGTCAAATGCCACACCCATGAAATACTCTATCATCCACCACAAATAGAATAAGAACATGTTGAATTGAAGCACAATAATAAATAAAGCTATGAAAACTCCCCAATAGACAACCGATATAATAGTAAATTCCCATTAAAAAGTGAAAAGTGATCATGATTAAAATATGGAAGAGAGAAAGAATGATATTAGTGTTATAATATTTAGAGGGATGGAAGAAGAAAAGAAAACGCTTTATTAAAATATGAATTCACGTTACATAGGAAAAGAAAACTAAAATAAAATAAAAGAAGAAGAAAATATTATTAATGCAGCATGGCCCAAGGCCTCATCTCTAAGGGTGTTCCAAGACTCTTCTTCCATGTCAATTAAGTCCTCCTTATATAGTCCATGGGGTTCTATACCTTTGTCATTAAATTTAGGATCTCCTAAATCTCCCTTTGAGATCTCCTCTAAATTATGTTCCCCCAATGTTGTATCATGATTGGACCCTTTAATTTTTAAATGAGAAATTATGGTTTCTGTAAACTTTTTCAAAAATATCATGTAATTTTAACCCAAAAACATCAGCTTTATCCTTCTTTTGTAGTAAATGATATGGCCCATTAATTCTAAAAATGTATTCTGGCCAAGACAAATATTTCAATTTCCTTAAACATCCACCAATGTCGAGAATCAAAGGGATGAATTAATGCGGTAATATCTCTATGATAATTAATGTTAAAATTAACCATTTTATTAACTTAAAATTCCTTCTTGAATCACCTCAAATGGAGTTCTTTATCCTAAGTTATTCAACATTTATTGAGGTGGGGTCCACACAATCATCCAGAATACATTTTCAAATGGATTTATTTTTTTGGGACTATAGATGTTCAAATCATCTCTTAGTATATAAGATAAATTTTAATCTCATAAATCAAGGATATCTAAAAAAGAATCAATAAACTTGGATTAATATTTTAAAATTTATTCCCAAAATACCCAAGTAATTTAAACATATATAAATTCCAGAATTAAGCAATTTTTACATTTTATTCCAAAACACACCATACAAAGGAATTTCTGCAAATAATCTCAAATTGATAAATATGTAGGTATTAAATCATTCAAAACATATTAAAAATGATGAAAATATTATCTCTATCCAACACATATAAATTCACCTAATAAGAAGGTTATAAAGTTTGAATAAATTTATTAGTGTAATGAATATTTATAGATTTCAACATAAGATTTTCACTAGCTTCTATTCTGATATTTCAGAAACCTAGAATCAGGTACATGGTGTATTTCATTGAGTACAGAGTTTTTTTGGGAGAATCCCTAATATATAATTATTGATTAGTTTTTTATGGATCTCTCTAGGTAAGCATCATGTGTGGAAATAACCAACACATGAATTATAACATGTTCTTGAGGTTCATGAATTGAATTATTGGTGACATTAAATCTTTTTGGTGAGATATATCATATATAAAGACAAATAAATCTTGTGTTATATATTTAATTAGTCATATGTTGTCTCAAAAATACTCTGTATTTTAAGATGATTTTTATGTTCACAAATACCCTTGTTTTTTATTCTAATGATTTTATTTTCAGTATATTTCAGGGCATTTATATTCTTAATAATTCATATTTATTCACATATAATTTGTTAAAGTGTGAAGAACACTCTTAAGTGTATTCTAGAAACATTGTTCATCATTTGATATTTTGCTAAAAATACTGTTCATTTTATTCATCAGAAAAGGTAATGTATGGAACAAACCTTCCGTTATCAGAAAAGTATGGTTAATGTACCTTACATTTGGATGGAACCCTACATTTTACAAAATAATAAAATTATGGTTGTGGAACCTTCCGTTCATAATGAACCTTACGGTTGTATCACAAAACGTATGGATCACGAACCTTACTTTTGTATTGAACCCTACATTTTGATAGAAACGTATGGATGATCAACCTTAATTTTGAGAAGAAACCCATATGTATCATCAAACTTATGTTCATGATCAACTGTACATTTTCTATTTTGTCTTCTAGTGAAGGAACCTACCATTTGACTTTTCAACGCCGAGAATTTGAAATTTACAGCTTTATCGGAGGTTCATGCAACGGTCTCTACGGAATATCTGGATGATTTAAAGCCCGTTACTAATTATTTAAGCGTGACTTTATGATCGATTCAAGGAACCAATTACAGTGGATATTTTCATTCCTATTATTAAGGGGAGTTATGACACCTCTGATCTGATCTATTCTTTTTCTTAGGCTTCTTTTGTGGATCTGAAAAACTATGCTAATGTTTCTGCTCATTATAAATCCTTCTGAGTTTTCATCTAAAGAGATAGGTGAATCTATGGTTTATGAAATCAATCAATCATATGTGAAAATTGTTTTTCAAGTCTACATTGATCAAGCATCATAAGAACATGAACTTCATCAAAAATAAATATTTTGATTTCTGTGAATATGACGCTCTGTTTTTGTGGTTGTTCTTAAAGATGCAAAGATCTTCTATGCAACCGGATCTCTTTAGAAAACCTTCAAGGTTTATTATTTTCTAATGACAAAGATCCACCTTTTATCAATTGTGTGTTTCTGCAAATGTGAGCAATTTTTTTTCTATGACAAATATCTTTTATTGTGAGTATCGGCTGCTCATACTCAGTCGTTGTGGAGTATCAGATTTTCACACTATGCTTTGGATTTCAGTTCTCTATTGTGTTGAACCATAAGGATCTGTTTTATAATGACTTTGTTGTGAGGGTGACAACTACCTCTACTTAGTTGTGGAATGTTCTTTTGATAAGAGTACATTACTAGTAAAATTCACAAAGCCTGTAGAGAGGGTGATTGTTGGAGTGCACTATGGGATATTCGTGCCCCAAACCACTATAAATTTCTTGGTCCAATTTTCTATTTTATCCACTACATATTATCTGTTACAGAAACATCTCAAACTATGTATACTATTTTTTTATGATAGAATCGAGGAATAATTTTAAAAGACACAATTCAGCCCCCCCCCCCCCTCTTGTGTTATTGTCCTAGTTAATCTGACCAAACATTTGGTATCAGAGGCTGAGCTTTTCATCAGATCCTTAACAAGCTAAAAGCATAAGATCTACATTAATATGGCAATGAATGACCCAAGGGGAGGTATGTCAATGGTTTTTGCTACATACTTTAATATAGAGAATTATGGTTGGTGGAAATCAAGGATGATTATATATTTGATGAATCTTGGATACAAAGTCTACTAAAACATTCCATCTCCCTGTACGATTCCTAAGAAACCAGAAACATGGGATACTACTAAATAAGCTGAATATGATACAAAATCAAAGGCAATTAATGCTATCATTTGCGGTCTTGGACCAGATGAATTGAATCATGTATCACAGCTCCCAACAGCCTATGAAATGTGGTAGACAATTGCAGTAGCCTATGAAGGTACTAAAAATGTTAGGAAAATGAGATATGCAGCAGCGAAATTAAAGTTTCATACTTTTATAATATTTTATGGAGAGATAATAACTCAGATGAATGTAAGATTGACAAAAATTGTCAAAAACGTGACATCCTTATGTGAAACTATCAATAAATCTGATCAAGCCTTAAAAGTTTCAAGATTTTTACCTACAGAGTGGAATGGAATATCAACATCAATTCAACAATCAGCACCTATCAAGGATCTTACCATGAGAGAACTGATTGGGACTTTAATGATGTGTGAATCTGAAATGAAAAATGAAGCTGAAGATCACATGGTTCTAGTGAAAAAGGACAAAACTACTTTAAAGGTAATATATATAAAGCATATCATGAAAATGAAACAAGAATTGAGGAATGAAAAAGATACAGACTCAGCTGACTCTGAAATAGAATTGGCTCAACTAGCCAGAAAATTCAGCAAGTTCTACAGAAAGAAGAAAGTATTCAGAAAGACCATAAAAAAGGATGAGAAATATTCAAAGGAATTAAGATGCTATGAATGTAAAAAATTTGGTCATATAAGACATGAATATCCTCGATTGAAAATAGAGAAGAGAAAGGTAGAAAATAGATATCAGAAGAATGCTGACTATGAGAATAGAGATAAGAGAGAAATGAAGGCTACATGGAGTGTCTCAGAAGACTCTAATAGCTCATCTAATTCTAATATAGAACGATGTCAAATCTGAAGGCTAACATGTGCTTCATGGCTAAAGAAGATGAGGTATAAACTAATTATTCATTAGATTCTGACTCTAGTAACTCAAATGATAAAATGACTACCTACTGTGAACTTCTTGAAGACAAATATGATTCTTTATTAAAGAAGAATAAACTCTTAAACATATTCACAGAACTATTATAAATGAAAGAGGTACTTTAGTTAAACATCATCAAGAGATTATTGAGAAATTCAATTCAACAACTAAAAAATGTGTTGTTCATGAAAATAAGATTAAAGTTTTACAAAAATAAAAGGAAACTAATAAATCTGCTGCTCTATTGTTTACAAAATGAGAAGATAAACTGAACGAAATACTTGGAAAAAATGTTTTTAAAAAGGAAATATTTGGAATTGGCAGTAAGGGAGAAAAACTCAAACTATACAAGAATTACTTCGTTCCTGGAACCAAAAGCAAAATTATATCTAATGTTAAATGTTTCTATTGTGGTATTAATGGATATTATGTAAATTATTGTTATTTCAGAAAGCCTCAATTATGTGGTATCAAGCATGTTCATTAATCAAAGGCTTTATCTAGATTTAATTATAATAACTTTGAGCAATGAAAATATGTTTGGATTCCAATGTATTTGAAAGCTAACACTACTGGACCCAAAGAAATATGGGTACTAAAACAAACTCTTGTTTAATATGTCCTTATAGGTAACATGTCACAAAGGAGGAAAAGACAAATGGTATATGGATAGTGGTTTTTCAAGACATACGAGTGGAAACTCGTCAAAATTTCACACCCTGAAAAAAATAGATGGAGGCCTAGTCACCTTTGGTGACACTACTAAAGGAAAAATTATTGGACTTGGGATAGTTGGAGATCCAGATTCTGTCTCAATAAATAAAGTACTATATGTACAAGGATTAAAGAACAATCTGATAAGTATCTCTCAAATCTGTGATAATAACTCATTCTCTGTATTTAAGGATAATATACTTAAAATCAAATCCCCCAGAGCAGACAATGTCTACACTATGGATTTAAACATCTTGTGTAAACAAAAATTGACCTGTTTATCTACTAAAATAAATGAGTCATGGATTTGGCATAGAAGACTTGTACATTGTAATATATTTGATTTAAATAAATTATCCAAGAAGTAATTAGTTTTATATTAACATTGTCTTAAATTTTATGTTAATAGATTATGTAATGCATGCAAAATTGGTAAGCAACACAAATCTACCATCAAACCTGTTATCAAAATTGATGCATCAAAACCCTTAGAACTCATCCATATGGATTTTTTTGGACCTTCAAGAGTAGCATGTTTGGATGGTAAACAATATGTACATGTTTTAGTTGATGATTACTCAAGATTTACTTGGGTCTATTTTCTAAAACTTAAGAATGATGCTTTTTCTATTTTTGAGAGTTTTTGTAAGAGTGTTGAAAATGAAAAAGGTTTTAAGAAAGTTTCATTAAGAAGTGATCATGGTGGAGAATTTGAGAATCAAGACATGAACTCTTTTTTCTCAAACACGGGTATTAAATACACCTTCTCTACACCAAGAACAACTCAAAAAAATTGAATTGATGAAAGAAGAAACAGATCTTTACATGAAATGGCTAGGACAATGAAAAATTAATATAGCCTACCTACCTATTTATGGGTAGAATCTATAATTATAGAATGCTAAATTATGAATAGAGTTTTAATTCAGACTATTTTCAAAAAGACTACTTATAAACGTTGGAATAAAAAAAAATATAAATTAAAGTACTTTAATGTTTTTGGATGAAAAGTGTATATCCTGAACACCAAGGATAACCTTGGTCAGTTTGATCCAAAAAATGATGAAGGAATATTTTTAGGATATTATGCTACTTCAAAATCTTATTGAATTCTAAATAAAAAAGGTCAAGTATTTTTGATGAATCGGTTCATGTGATGTTTGATGAAACTGAACCTTTTAATAATGTGAAAGATCAAGATGATGAGTTTACTGATGCTTCTAACAACATGAGACATGAAAGTCTGAAAAATTATTTTAAAAACAATATGAATAAAATTCAGTCCAATTCAGAAGAATATGACACTGATGAACCTATGAGTGTTCTACCTAGAAATCCCAGAACCTTAAAAGATCATCCTTTAGAAATAGTTATAGAAAAAATATACTCAGGTATTAAAACTAGAGGAAATATAGGAAACCTAGTAGAATTCTCTTCTTTTCTATCTCAATTGGAGCCTAAATCCTTTGCATAAGATTTAGAAGATGAAAGTTGGATGTTAGATATGAAAGAGGAACTTAATTAATTTTTAAAGAAATAAAGTTTGGAAATTAGAGGAAATATCATCATGTTTTCCTACAATAGGAACTAAATGGGTCTTTAGGAATAAGCAAGATGATCAAGGTATCATAACTAGAAACAAAGCCAGACTAGTAGCAAAAGGTTATATTCAAGAAGAGGGTATAGATTATGATGAGACCTTTTCTCATGTAGCTAGACTAGAAACCATTAGGATTCTCTTAGCTTATTCATCTCATATAAATTTTAAAATATATCAGATGGATGTTAAACTGCCTTTTTAAATGGTTATTTAAAGGAGGATGTTTATATTGAGAAACCTCCTAGTTTTGTAAATCCTCCAAAACCAGATTTAGTTTTTAAATTACTAAAGCTCTATATAGCCTTAAACAAACACCTAGAGCCTGGTATGAATGATTAAATTCTTTTTTTTGAATAATGGTTTTACTGTTAGTCTGGTAGACCCAAATCTTTTTATGAAACCAGTATGTTCTAATTTTCTGTTAGTAAAAATTTATGTTGATGACGTCATTTTTGGATCAACAAAAAAATATCTTTGTAATGATTTTTAAGAACTTATGCAAAAAGAATTAGAAATTATCATGATAGGAGAATTAAATTTATTTTTAGGACTTTAGGTTTATAAAAAGGACTATGGAATTGTTTTAAAACAAAGTAAATATATTATTGATCTATTGAAAAGGTTTGGTCTTGAAAACACCAATACATATTCAACTCCCATGTGTACCAATATTAAGATTGATTTGGATGAAACTGGGAAACCAGTGTATAACAAGTTATATAGAGGTATGATTGGTAGCTTACTACTTCTTACTACAAGAAGACCTGATGTTATGTTCTTTGTATGTTTATGTGAAATATTTCAATAAAATCATAAAGAATCTCATCTTATTGCTATCAAAATAATTTTTAGATATTTGAACGGAACTGTTTTTCAATCCCTTCTCCACCCAAAAACTTCTGATTTTAATTTAACATCATACTTAGACGCATATTTTGGAGGATTTATATTAGATAGAAAGAGTACTTACGGAACCTTTCACATCTTAGGAAAATCATTACTGTCATTTTCAAGTAAGAAGAAACACTCAGTTGCACTCTCAACAGCCGAGGTAGAATATGTTTCTACAGGCAGTTGTTGTGCACAAGCATTGTGGATGAAAAACACACTAATGGACTTCGGACTTAATTTTGTTAATATACCTATTTTCTGTGATAATACTAATGTAATAAATATTTCAAAAATATATAATAAGTTATTAAATAACCAAGAATATTTATATTAAACATCTTTTTCTAAGAGGTCATGTTTTTAAAAAGGATATATCTTTAGAATTTTTTAGCTCTAAAAATCAATTAGAAGATATTTCCACTAATCCACTACCCACTGCATGTTTTGATTTTATAAGGGGGTAGTTAGGTCTATATAATTTCTAAAATAAATATGGTTAAATTTTACTGTGATTTTAAGTTTATTTTATTTTATTCTGAAAAATTGTTTTATTTTTTCTCGTACTATATTTTAATTAATTTTAGAGGTTAAATGTGTGTTTCAAACCACGTATTCATTAAATAATTTTGTAATTATTATGCAGTGACACAAGAAATGAGAACACATTTCATCTATGAGAAAAACCTTTCGTCTACCATACCCACCATTTTCCAAAAACCTTTCGACTCACCAAAGACCTTTGTCTACCGTTCCAAACCCTAAACACCGAAATCTTTAGACATTCAGACCTTTTTATTTCCGAACCTTCATAACTGAAAAAGACTAAACGCATTGAAGAAGTTGAACCACAAAATCTGAAGTAATAGAATTTTACCCCATGAAAGATTCTCCAAGGGAAGGTTATTGATTTTGAGTGGCTGGTTCAAACAAACCTACATCTAAAACAAGCCCTATCTTTTCAAGGACTGGAAACAATCTTCAGCGATAATGCAATTTCAGAATTCTTGTATGAGGCTGAGTTGAGGTATTTTTATTGTATCATGCAGTTTATTTTCAGGGAAGAGGATGATATGATGTATGCTAATATTGAGAATAATCACATCTCAATCTCACCAACTAAAGTGTCCAAGGTTTTTTGCTATTCACATGAGGGGGTATTCTATTTTGACCTTAAATCGAGTAGAGATCAGACCCATACCTCAAAAGAAATTATGTCTTTTCTGTTCAACTCACCAAACATTAGAAATTTTTTTTTGAAAGATCTTGAATATGACTACAAGATCCTGGTAAATTTCATTCAAACAACAATTGCTCCCAGAGTAGCGGAGATTGGGGAGATCCTCTACCCAGACATATAAATCATGTTTCTGTTTCTGAGTGATATTAATCTATATTTCCCAAGGTACTTATTCAGATATTTGTACTACTATTGTCAACCTGATGCAATGGTGACCTTTTATCCATATGGACAGATAATTTCAAGGATCCTCTTGAAAAAGGGGATGATTAGGTTAGTAGAGGAAAGAGTCAAGTGCCATCAAAACAATTTTCTGAATGTAGGCTCCCTAAGAAAACTCGGATTTTTCAGGAGCACTATCAAAGGAACGATTAAAACTATATGAGCCAAGGATGAACAAAGCTCAGGACCTCAGGAGTAGAGAATAGCTACTGGAAAATAAGGGATAGTTGAGTCCAAAACTGATGGGTTTTCTCAACCCTCAAGGAGAAGACTCGGGTATTCTACCCAAGAATAAGTAGAAGAAGAAGAAGAGGAGGAGGAGGAGGAATAACTTGTTTAGAAGCCCAGGATAAGGACTGATCTGAAAGCCATAGAGAAAGAGTTGGATTCAGTAGAAGCTACATTCTCGGTTCATCTTGATGAATCACTTATTGAGAAAGAGTAGAAAGTGGAATTTCAAGGAAAAGAGCTTGCAATTGTGGCTGTGATTGGTGATGGAGTATAGGAAATTGCTCCTATTGAGAAGGTTCATGGAACAGAAGATCAAGCAATAATTTTTCACACAGAAGTAGTGACAAAGCAAACTGTTCAAGATAGAGCAGAGCAAATAGAATAGATTGTTCAACTTTCAGTGATTGAGATTCAAAAAAAGATGGTAGATTAGACTGTGGGACAATCAGATCATTTTTTAAGAGATCAGACTGACGTTCTGGAGAACGAGTCTTTTTCATATGAAAGTTTAGTTGGAAAATCAGTAGATAATACCATGCCCTTCGTTGTTGTTAATCAGCCATTGAATGTAGATGTAGATACATTTGACTCTCTATCACAGCATGTGCAGGAAGTAATGATTAATTATAACAAAATTCAAGAAGAGAATGCATCTATGAAGCAAGAGATGGAAGCTATAAGGAAGAGCTTACATGATCATGAGGAGAACTCAGTCTCCAAGAGATAATTTGATGCATTCAAGAAGGAAATGATGGTAGAAATTGGAAAGATCAGTTCTGAATCTTTGTCTAAGACAGACATTTCTGATCTCAAATGGTATTTGGGAAGCCAATTCGCCTTAGTGAGAAGTAGTTTCAGTCAGCCTACTGCATCTACATCGGCTCCACCTACCTCTCCAGATCTCATTCCCCGAATCCAAGCCATTACAGAAATACTAGAAAATATAAATATCAGACTTGAAGATCTGCAGTGCAATAGTGCACCCCTGTTAGTTATTCTAGAGAACTAAAAGCATTTGGTTGACTAGCTAACTCAATCAAAGCCCGGTATTTGATCCTTATTGAACACATTTTCAGAGAGGCTAGAGAAGTTCAGGAAGCAAGAGACCAGTCTCCATTAGTTTTTGAAAGTGAATATTATTGAGAATTTTCATGTTAACAATTACTCCATAATTTTGATCATCCAACTTGGAGATAGTCTGATGTAGAAGCTGAGACTACAGTTGGCAGAGCTGAAAGATATGTTTGAATTCATACAGTATTCTAGCCCAGCCAATCCTTAATCCCTTCCATATTTTAACCATTCTGACAATGACTTTTCTTATACCTTGATCCCATAATGTTTTGTAAAAAATTCATTTATTGATCAATGAATGTTCTCTATTTATATCTATTTTATATGTGTTTGAATGTTTGTCAACAGTTCCAAATCCATTTCTATTTATCTAATTACAGTTAAATGTAACATTCACTTCTAATCTGTTCAAATATTATATGTGTTCTAATTTATGTCTATACTATTTTTTTTATCAAAAAAGGGGGAGAAATTTAGACACTAAATTTACACCTATATATGTTTTCAAAATTTCTAAATTATGTAGCTATGATTATAGTTCTAGTTTATGGGTTTTGTGATCGTCAAAATGGTGGAGATTGTTTGGTATATGTTGTCTTAACAATAATATGTATTTTATGATGATATTGATGTTCACAAATACCCTTTTTTGTTACTCTAATGATTTAAATTTGAGTATATTTTAGGTCATTTATATTCTCTATAATTCATATTTATTCACAAGTAATTCGTTAAAGTGTACAGAATGCTCTTAAGTGTATTCTGGAAACATTGTTCATCATTTGTCATTTTGCTAAAAATATTGTTCATTTTATTAATTATAAAATGTATGATATGCACCAAAACGTACATTATCATAAAATTATGATTAATGTACCTTACGTTTATATGGAACCCTACGTGCGACAAAATCAGAAAATTATGGTTGAGGAACCTTACGTTCATAATGACTCTTACGTTTGTATGGCAAAATGTATGGATCATGACCTTACTTTTGTATTGAACCCTACATTTTGATATAAATGTATGGATGATAAACCTTACATTTGAGAAGAAACATGCATGGATCATCAACCTTACGTTCATTATCTACCGTACATTTGTTTTTTTGTCTTCTAGTGAAAGAACCATACGATTGACTTTTCAACGCCGAGAATTTGAAATTTACGTCTTTATCGGAGATTCATGCAACCGTTTCTATGGAATATCAGGATTATTTAAATCCCATTATTGACTATTTTATATTGAATTTATTATCAATTCAAAGAACCAATTACATTGATGATTTCCATTCCTGTTCTTAAGGGGAGTTACGAAGTCTCTCATCTGATCTTCTCTTTTTCTTAGGCTTCTTTTGTAGATCTGAAAAACTATCCTGAAGTTTCTGCTCGTTATTAATCTTTTTGAGTTTTCATCTAAAGAGATAGATGACTCTCTGGTTTATGAAATCAATCCATCATCTATGAATATTATTTTTCAATTCTGCTGTGATCAAGTATCCCAGGAATGTGAACTTCATCAAAAAGCTATCTTTTGATTTCTTTGAATACGACACTCTATTTTTGTTGTTTTTCTTAAAGATTCAAAAGATCTTCTGTGAAATCGGATCTCTCAGTCGTGCTGGAGTATCAGCTTCTCACACAAAACTGTGGATTTTGGGTCTCTGTTGTAAAGAACCATAAGGCTCTGTTTTATAAATATTTTTTTGTAAGGGTGACAAATACCTCTACTCAGATGTGGAATGGTCTTATGATGAGAGGACCTTACTAGTGAAATTCACCAATCCTGCAGAGAGGGTGATTGGTGGAGTGGACAGGGGGATATTCATGACCCAAACCACTATTAATTTTTTTGTCCTGTTTTCTGTTCTATCCACTGCATATTATCGGTTATAGAAACATCTCAAGTTGTGTCTACTTTTTTGTTATGACAGAATCAAGGAATAATTTTAAAAGACACAATTCACCCCCACTTGTGTTGTTGTCATAGTCATTCTGACCTAACATATTCTTGTACAGCTACTTTAATATTCATCAGATTCATTGGTTTGAGTTCCTAAAGAAGTCTGACTTTGAGATAGTGTATACTTCTAGTAAACTAAATTCTTTCACAGATGATTTCAGTAAGAAAAAGGAGCCTCGAGGGAAAACATCTAAATCATTGTAGAAGTTGACAGATTTTCTTAAATACTGATAGGTGGGAATTACTAAGGACTAGGGACTAGTTTCTTGTTCACCCTTAGGGATAACATCCTCATTCGTGAAGCGTGTAAAGGTTAATCAAGTTTGTGATGAATATTTTTCTTATGATATGTGAAAGGTCAGCCGTAGGGGACACCATTCTGGGAAGACCATAGATTGATGTGATATGATTTATATCAATAGTAGAGTAGTGGATCCTTTTTCTAGTAAAGAGGATATGATGAGGGACTTGCAAGCTTCATAATGGGAATTTCTCCTAGGTTTAACCAAGATGCATCATGATATTAAATTACATTACAAGATTTTTCTCTTATTATCTAACTTTTCAAAGGATCAAAATCGAACATTAGTGGCCTATTTATTTTCTTCAACTGATTTTACTACCTGGGATGATGTAAGGAAAAGTGATAATGGAATTATTCATGTGGTTTTCCAAATCTCCAAGAGGATAAGATTTTGTTTGGAATACAGTTGATTAGAAAACCAATGTGTCTAATTTATTACATATTTGTGAAAATCATATGGTGTACGAACTATTAAATATTTTTTTTGATATATTTTTTGGATAAAAAGATTGAATTTTAGTATAGTTTTTAATATGGATGAATTTTATACATCGTGGTTTTTTTATATATTTCAGAAGCCAATGGGGACTCAATTGAAGATGAATATGGGTTATCATCCACAAAATGATGAGAAACCAAAGAGAATGATCCTGGCCATTGGGGATATGCTTCATGTATGTGTTTAAAATTTTGGTTTAGTTTGGGTTGATCATTTAACCTCGATATATTTATCCTATAATAATAGTTTCTAATCTTCAATTATATGGGCTCCATTAAGGCTTGTTATGGTTGATTGTGTCCTCCACAACTATGTTACAAGGAGGAGGGTGAGTCTTCAATTATTAGGCTATGAATGGTGTAGGATACCATAGGATGGTTGTAGTTGATTCAAAAGAATATGGTTACCACTTAGAGAAGAAAATCATGGTATACTGACCAAAAGATATGATGTTTGGAGTTCATAGTGGGATAATGAGACTTCTTGTGGGTGTACCCTTAGTTAAGACATCGTTGATTGTAGATGAAGGGAAAAATATCACTATGGTATGTTTGACTATTAGATATCATTGTGTGAATTGGAATAGTATCCTATCAGTTGGACCTTCCTCCATGATATCAACTTATTCAAAATGTGTTCCGTGTGTTTCAGATTCAGAAGTACAACCTCGGCCAATGCATGTGATAAAATGTGAGGACATTGATTTGGAATGATGACCATTGTATATAAAATAATTGATTTAGATTTTGGAAAAAGGAGACAATGTGATACAATAATTCATGGTACCTATTTTTTGGGTACTATAGTAGAATTTTCATACCCATGAAGAGACTTACAGGAAAAAATCAAACAATCGGGACAATGTAATGAGTTCTATAAAAAACCTATGATGACACTTATCAAAAATGATAAATTGTTAGAGGGTGTGATTTATAACATTATAATTTTTAAAGTAATCCATATTTTATGCTTTCATGTATCATTAAAAATTTTACTTAAATTAATTGACGCATGTTAGTGGTATCTGGGAATCCATATTTTGAAAAACCAAGCCAGGTCGCTCGAGGCTGTAACTCTAAGGAGAGGAAAATATAAGAATAAATACCTCAAAACTCATTTAAATCACTAAAGACGAGCTAATAATTGAAGGAGGAGGACGTTCGGAATCCTCCATGGGAACCCAAGGGGTCAGTTGATAAAATATTAGGAGAAGAGGGCTGAAACCACTTAACCTCAAAGAGGGAAACTAGGAAATTCAACAAAAAATAAACACCATAGTAGACAACATGGTTCGGGAACACTATTTCACAAACCGTGCGCTAAGTGTGCAAGGACGACTAAATATAAACAAGGCACCCACATGGTTTGACTGTATGGTTTACCAATATATGTGACAACCATGCACTAGACATATCCAGGACTAGACACCACCTACATGGTTAATCCGGGTGCACTGTATGGTTCTCAAAAATCAGGAGCCTCAACACAGACCCAACCAAATCCCAAAAAAGTTTCTTGTGAGCTACACATAGTATTAAAAACAATGTAGAAGTTGAGAAATTTGAATAAACAAACTGATTTTCCCACGTACACAATAACCACACAGTTAGTATTAACTACATAGGATAACTATTGTCTTTCCAAAAGTCATCCCAAAACATGAAATTCTGACAAAAAAACAACCAAAACTAAAAAAATGCTCAACAAAAGAAAAACAAATTCAAAAAAACTCTGACATAGGAGGTTTCACAAATTCCCCACCAAACAAAATTTTCCCAAAAAAATTACAATCAAAACTTAAGGTGAGAGAAATTGAAAGATTTAAAGAGGACCTAACCAAATAAACCACTCAATATGGTTCAACTTCAAAACTAATGACTAAGATCATAAAAATGATCAAACTAAAAAACTGTATGTTTTCTAAACATTTAAAAAGACAACTAAAATGAAAACAAAAAGCAATAAGTCCTATGAAAAATTGGAGAATTAACATGGTATCCCCATGATTTTAAATTCCTTTAATTAGTGGCACTAATGAAAATCCACCCAGAGATCTATCCTTGAACAACCTAAAACTCATGAGTGAAACTCACTTGGAAAATAAAGGAACATCCAAACCAAAAGAATGAAACATAAACATATGTTTTTTTAAGAAAACTAAAATATCTCTCACCTCATTTCACTATACATAGTAAATCTAGGGTTAAAAATTGGATCACCCTTACACGGTCTGTCCAAGATGGTCAAAGTCAAACACCAGTGAGTATATCAAAATCATCCAGTAGATCACACACCATAGTTATACAATACTTCACCCAAATCCTTTATCATGGACAAATAATGAACACCTTAGAGGTGTTACACAATAATTGTCATGACATAAAATTTAAATGATTTTTCTCCCAAACAATGATGCTAATAAAAATGGAATTCACAACTCAGAAAAAAACTAGCATGGGAAAATATGGCAATAACCTCAAAATACTTCTAAAAGGGGGGAGTATTCTGTATGAGGAAAAAGGAATTCCAGGAAGAAAAAACAAGTCCATCCACAAGAAATTCATCAATAGAGAACCATCCATATGATTCAAACAACAATAGTTTAATCTCAAGAACCAAAATTATAACCATCAAGAAAAATTTCAAAAAACACACATCCAAAAAATTATCAAAATTGAATCTTCTTCAATGATACCATATTAAAAACATATTAATATTCCCCAAAATTCCTCAATAAAGGTAAATACAATAATACTAAATATAGGAGGTCTTAGAGTACCATGGATCCCCACACTCAAAACACAAAAGAGATATTGTCTTCTAAAGAGAAAAAAACATTTTCCCCAAGCTCTTGATCATATTGTTTCTCCTCATCACCCACTAGATTATCTGTATACCAACTATGATTCTACTGATAATTAAAGGGAAATAAGGCATCACTATATTTAGTTTTTATAGAATAATCAAATTACATTTTAATGGCCTCCTAGAAAACCTTTTAAAGATATCCCATGCTCGATTCAAGTATAGATATACTGAAATCTGGGTGATGACCACCCCCAAAAAAATGGTGTTTCATAAAATCACTAACCACAGGCTTTAGAAAAATGACTAATAAATTTAAAAATTGATCAGTCTACTCCCTCACTGATCAATTTCCCTATTGATGGCTCACAAGCTTTATCACTTTCTCCAATATCACATCATATAGGATGAACTACTATATAAACATCATCTTAAATATCTTCCAAGAAAACCCATCATTTTGAAAAGTAATTACCATCTACTCCTACCAAAATTACATAAAATGGACTATAATGATATCGAATACTCTAAACTACAGATATTCAAGTGTCCCAAGATGATTTATGATCACCTAATATCTTCAAAAAAACACCACTCCTTACACTGATCAATGATCACACCCAATTAATAGTGGATATTTATTTTATAAGTCTAATATGGGAACTAATCATAAGGAAAGATACATGTTCACCACTCCACTCGTTGTCTCGGTAGGCACCAGAACAAAACAATTGACCTTTTTTGTGAGGAATACTAAAACAAATAGATGAAATGAACCATATTTGTTGATTCCTCAAAGAATAAACCTAATGATTCCTTCACAAAACTGTAATCAAACAAAAACAACAATCCCTCAAGAAACTAATAAAATATTCTCACCAAAATAATAGTTCTTTTGAAACAACTATTTTCACTAAAGAGACTTAAAATCATCCTCCACCATGATGTATGGTTGAAAATCAATCCTACCCAACAATTTAAAAAAAATAACACCATGGTGGGATAAACACAACCTAAAAAAGGAACATCTCAATTTTTAAATTAATCCATAGTTTATGATTTTATGTATCATTAAAAATTCAACGTAAATTAATTGACACATGTTAGTGGTATTTGGGAATCCAGATTTTGAAAAACCAAGCTAGGTCGCTTGAGGCTGTAACTCTAAAGAAAAAAGGGTCAATGGTTTCCCAACATAGCACCAACAGATTTCCAGTGGTGAAGGGAAGTGATGTAGAAAAACTATAGTCCATGTTCTCACTAGAGTGAAACCACCATCAAACTCATGGGAGTTGCGGTAGCACATGAACCTCACATTGAGGCAATATCCTGTCAGTTACTAGACGTTGGCTCATCAGTGGAATTTCTAGGAAACATTAGTTATTTCTATGTCCATCGGCTATGTGGTGGACTTATAATGAGTTGCAAGAAATCTAGGTTACATTTTGTACTCTTGAAAATATTATTTTTATTTTCATGAACCTCTCCCTTAACCCTAACTTGGCTTCTCTACCCCTAGGGATCCCTGCCTAGAAATTTCATCTTATTTCCTCTAGACTCATGTTTGTGTCTACCTTTGATCGATCTGGTGATCATTTCTTTATTAATTCCATCAATTTTTTTTCATATTCTCTCCTTCCTATTAGAAAAAACATTACATATTTGATTTTACAATTAGATCTATGAGATTTAACATTATAAAATTAGATAATTATCGATCGTTGATATAAATGGAAATCAAATCTTGATAATTGTCATGCGATTCTTGATTGGACCTAGACCGTTGATGGTAGTGGATATTTACAAGGATTTTGGATGTAAAACTTTACTCAAGTGGTGATTAGTAACATTGAAACATTGTTTCACTTGAGTCAATATGTCCTTATCATAAATGGACTACAAAGACAGGTGTTTGGCATGACTTTTGAGAATATTTGTGTTTTTTTGTGAGACTTCTTTATGATATGAATAACGTGGGTGTGTGTGTATATTTATCTTCATCAGACTAATTCTTTATGTTATTTTCATATGGATGTGTGTTGGAAATATGGATCTTTCTTGACATGGAATTACTATGTACTGCCTTATTATATATTCTATGTTAAATGTGTACTTTCTCTATCCTTGTTATTGAGTGAATAGGATGGTTCATGTGAGTCAAATGATCACTTAGAGGAAGAGGGTGAATGATGTGATGGATTTACCTAGTGTTATATGAACGGTTCATCAAGTGATTTGATGAATTTCCCAAGAGCTATGTGATTTCATTGATGTAAGATCTGTGTCTTTCCCTAGAGTAATGAATTGGGACAATATGAGTATTTCCCTTAATGTAATGAATGAATTTTATTTAAAGGGTAATCTAAAAAAATAATTTACTGGAAAATTATGTTGTGAAAATGTGTGAAATGCTCTCTGGCATAGAGCCAAATAAGGTTGATCTAGACTCCATGGACCTATTATTTGTGTATACATGTATGATTATTTGTTTTTTACATTTAAATTTATTATTCTCATGGAATAAAGTTGTGTATATTATGAAACATTTTATTTTAATGCCAGTGGTGTCCTACTGGGTTTTATACTCACACCATACATGTTCATCTCATTATGCATGTACATTTTATGATAATTGATCTAATAAAGGTAAAGGGGTCTTTTTTAGACAGTTATGTAAGAGCTTCAGGATAGTTCAATATGATTTCTATAGAGACACTAAGTCTTAGATGTTTCTCTACATGTTACATAGATTTTTTCTATTTTTTTAGTGCACTTATCCTGCGTATGTCAATTTCCTTTATTTTAGTCTAAATTTTATGATTGAAATATCATTTGTTAGTATTAGTTGGTATTATTGTCCTTTATGTTCTTTTCTCTTAGGATATGGATTTCCATTTGTTATTATTATTATTATTTCTTATATTATATTCATTTCTGGTTTTATTTACTGAGTTCATAGTCTCCCCACGATGCCTCTCGACCCATCAATGCTAGTTTGTAGCTTCTTGCATATGGAGAGGCGTGCATGAGTATATATTGAACCCCAACCAAGATCCAATTATTCAAGCGGGGTGTTTCAAATATAAAAAATATATTTTATATTTATTATATAATCATGATTCTATAATGGTAAAATTTATTTCTCTTTTTTACAATCATTTCATTATAAAATGAAAATAGAATTCATGCATACGTATGGACTATTATCGCCATAAACAATAAAATTCATTTTTATATTTTTTATTTTATATATGGTTCTAAATATTTAAAAATTAAATATATATGGTATTTTTCTAGGAACCAAATTTTATATATTATTTAACCATTATCAAGTTGTGAGGAACGTAATTGTCAACTCAAAATATACATGTAAGATGATGTAGTTGACACCTAAAATGATCATGATATTGAAATATTTTTATTGAATGTGTGATAATATGTTATAATTGAATCATTTATGTTACTATGAGTATAAATATTATTTATTTATATAATTATAATAAATTTAAGTATATTATACATGAGGGTAAAATAACTTAAAATGAAAGTCATACCTGAGGCAAGGGTTTCTCATCTCCTATTTGTTTCTATCAGACATATGTCATCATCAACAACACATTCATTCAAGTGGTGAATATACTGACCATTTGAAAATATATATCTTGAGTTTCTTTATATTTATGGTATTTATGGTTTCATTTGTATTTATTTCTTTTATGGAGGTCATGATTCAAAAGTTACCAAAGGAGTAAGTGTTTTAAGTTACAATATCACTTTTTACTGCTATTATTAATTAATAAATTTACTATAATGAAATTATATTATATATCACTCACAAAAATTAACTATTTTCTTATCTGATAGTTATTTTTTTATATTGAGGTTTTCCTTTCACTTTCATCTCTCTAGGTTCTCAAAAGATTGAATGGATATTTTTAATGAAAACTGACATTATTATTCTTTTTTGTTAGATATATTTTAATTCCATAACATTATTTTACTTTAAAAATTTAAAATTGTTTTTAAAATTCCCATATGATTTGTTTAAATCATAATTAATATTTTATGATTTTTAAAAAATTATTAAAGGAAATATCTTATCATCTTCTAAATTATATACTCTTTACCAAATGTGTGAATGGAATATTATTTATAACATTATGTGTTTTATTGGATTTTACTATTATAATGACTATTATTTTCCACGAACTTTATTTTATAGGTTTCCATAGTTATTTTAAAATATAATATTTCCCTAATATTCTATATGTTTTTATATTTTAAATGTGTTATTTCAAAATGAAAAATGTATTTTCCACAGGAAAAGATTCAATAATATTTTAAAAGTATTTTCGTCTATGTGATCATCTAATAATGAATCGTATGATTTATTAGGGATATGATCAAAAAACACCATATACAATACTACTATGGATGGATTATGATTAGGTTTCACTATTGATTGGCTGGATAAAATGGTAACATTTCATACAAAAAAATTTGATACAATGGTTTATATTGATTACGTATTGAATTATTATTCCTTTTATTCATATAATGAATGAGTTAAACATAATAAGTCATGGGTGGTTCTTGTTATAGACCGTTTATTCATTTTTAGTTGTCATAAGATAAACTAGTTTGGGTTTTTTCATACGCCTTACATATTCTTGAATGAAATCTTCAAGAGAATCCTTGGCACTATGATTATGATCTTCAAGATTCTACAATCTATCATTATAAAACTAGTTATTGTTATTCATGTGATTATTTTTGTTTTTATGTCATCTAAAAATATATTCCACTATTATTTTATTAGTTATATTTATATTTTATTATTAATCATCACTTATATATTATCTAGTATATATTCTATGATAGCTTCTATTATACGCTTTCCCTTACTAAGAATATTATCTTACAATGTATTATGTTTTCCATTCCCCTGGAAAAAAATAATGGAAATATGAAATATCATTACGATATACTAGCATAAATAATAATTTATAATAATAATTTACGCCATATTTCATGTTTTTAAATGCTATTTGTGAATCATGTTTGTATCTACTCTCTTGGGACTGCTGAACTATTTGATCATTCGGGATGTTGTCCATTGTATCTTATTCCAATTTAATAAAATAAATTTTGGATCTAGGTTACTTTTGTTAGTATTTTATTGTTGGTATTAGATAAATTTTAGTATAAAACTTTTGAACTATATTTAGGAAAACAAATTTTACAGAACATAGCTATATGATAGACTTTATAGATAAGTCTAATCACAGAATAATATCATTATTTTTTGGTAAGGTATTGAAATTTGTTTTTCCACGAAATTTAATCACTATATAGATAATGTAAAGTTTATTCATTTCTTTCAAAGATTTTCCTTAGAGAAAACACATTGAAAAACGATAGTCGAGTACCAAATCAAACATCACTCGATGTATAATGATTGGAACTAAGACTACACTCCTTGATAGACACTATTGGGGTATAATTTTACAAAACATTATAAAATAATTGAAAATATTTTCATTATTTGAAGATATTCCAAATGATATTAATCTTTTTATTCTAATAATTTTTATGTATAAATTTTTGATTTAGGTTATGTATTTCACTCGATTTGAAATTAAAATGTTATAAGTGAAACAAGTGAATGTAATTTTTTTAATGGAACCTAATGGAATGAATGGATAATGTTTCAACACTTTAAATAAATGTATAGATTATACCAATGGTCAATTAAACACAAATGGTGTGGGAGATGAGTATATTATAATTATATGGGTGGAATTTCACTCATGTTATGGACAATAACCTTGCCTGTATAGAATAACCAATTACTTCATTGCCTGATTCATTGATTTTGGATAGATTCATGCAGTATAAATCTTTATAATTTAATTTATATACTAATATATTTACATTTTAATAGTTTTTCAAGTCCCTTGAGAATATATTTAGGGCATGGAGAAGTAACAGAGGGTATAATATTATTCTAACAGCGTGCTGTTTAAAGGTATATGTTAATCAATAGTGGTCATTCAATCAAAATAAAATGGGGGAGGACGTGATAGATAGAATTAAATAGAAAAATTTAAGGGTGATATTCATTGAAAAATAATTCCCTCCCGAGGAATGAGGTGAAATGGGAAAATAATTCCTTAATCGAAGAAGGAAGGAAGAGGAAAGTGTTTTTGTGCATGGGGAAATTTTACAAGAAAATATATGCATGTTATGAACTATGTATGTAATTATTAAAGTAATATTTACCATTTCTTAAAGGTGATAAATAAAATCCCATGAAAGGTAAAATTTACTCAAGTTTTTTAATATTATTATGATATGGTACCTAGTTCCATTAGGATAGAGAAATAATTATCCAAGTCATATATGTTCAAAGGAAATCAAGCGATTATAAGGACATCTGAGCACCATGAAAAAATAAATAAGGTGAATAAAAATAAGGGAAGGAGGTAACATCCCATAAGTGGTAAATTTAGAAACAACCATACCAATAATTTATTGAAGGGAGTGGGATTTTTAAAACAATTTTCATATAAAGACCATCAGGAATGTGAATTCAACGGCAATAAAGTAGTTTCCAATGTCCAGATATTTAAATATAAAAGATGGAGGACTACACAAATGAATTTCTAAAGAACCTAGGGAATTTACCACCGATAATTCTATGGGATAAAGGCCTAGAATATTGAATTTTTATAGGTAAAATGAAAACCCCTTATGTTTTTATATTAGGAACTTTGATCATAAACTCGTTCTTTATTTTATTATACGTTTAGTCACTATTTAATATTCTTCAAAGATGGTTAATCATCCCTTGATAGTCAAAGGAATTTATTTTAAATCATTACACCTAGTGGGAATATATTTATAATGAAAATTTATTTGGAAATTTCTATTTAGATGAATATTTTTTCCCTATTTGAAAACATGGTGGTTATAACTATGATTAGATTTGACTAAATCTTGATTTTTGTGGTTTAATTAGTTTAAATGTTTTTGGAATTAGTATTTAAAGCATAAAATAATCTATTTTTAACTAACGGTAATATAATTTGAGCATTGAAGTATTATAGAATTTCAATGGGTGGTATTATTGATATTTTAAGAATTGATTTATTTCTTCTTCGCAATAAGGTTTATTCAGATTGAGTTTTAACTAAACTCTTTCTAATCATTTTTAATATGTTTTAAATAACATGTAATTATTTTATTGATATTATGATCCACTAAAGATTTATTTTCATAATTCACTCATGGAAATTACTCTTATTTATTCATTGTTATAAATATAAGGGGAAATTTATTAAAATAATTAATCAATGGATAAAAAATCACTTTAAATTATAAAGTAATTAAGTATGAATATTTTCATATAATTCTCAAAAATAAAAAAATGAAAGATAAATCTATCAAGTTTTTTATGAAAGCTTTCAATTAATTATTCATTTACTCTTTCGGAAACACATTCAGAAGTGGAACTCATATAAAGGTAAAAAAATATTTATTATATAATAATTTCCCATGTCTTGACCTCTAAATTAATATTCATGATAAAATCTATTATAATGCCATGACATGATCAAAATGAATTCAAATTGTTAAGAGGTAATTTTTTTAAGGAGGGGATTATGTAGCACCACAATAATTTAATTTTCATTAAATTAATATTATGTTTGATATTTCCCACGACATGTTTCCCCAAGCCTGAATGAACCGTGAGATAATATTATTTAAAATTGATTGTCACAAAAAAGTCATTGGGTTTACGTGTATGGGTAGGTATAAATAAATAATATATATATATATATATATAAAGTAATTTAAAATTTTAAGTATTGAATTCAACAAAAAATGAAATTTATTTAATTTTTGTTACTAGAAAAAATATTATAATAAATTTGTTATATACCATATGAATACATTCTTCATAAACAATAGTTTTATGTCTTTTAGCTAAGAATAATTAAAATAAATTTATACTAATTTTATAAATTATATTTTAAAAATAAAAAATATTTTTTTGGAATTATCATGTCAAATTTATCTTAGTGTTAATTTTTGATATTTTTTAGAAAAAGTATATTTTTTTATGAATAGTAAAAATACTGATTTTACAAAAAACTATCACTTTTATGAAAATATAATGATATAAAAATAATATGAAATTCTATTCAAAATTTCTAATTGAAAAATTATATTTTTAATATGTAATATAATTCTTATGAAAATAAAATTTTGAACTTAGAAATTTATTCTTCAAATTTTAGAAATTTAAGAAATGATTTTGTTCATAAAAAAGATATTTTAGTTCCTCTATTTGAAACAAGTATTTTAAATGTGACTTTGGGTTTGGGTTTTTTTTGAAAGAAAAATATGTCTCATTTTATTCATTATAATTCAATTAAATCAATTGGAAAAAAATCTATAATTTATTTTTTGGTAAAATCATTTTTTTCATAAAAAAATTATTTTTCTAAAAATGGGTTTCGTTGCATTTTTCAAACAAAACAAAGTAAATTTACACATTAGTAAATTGAATCTTTTTAAATTTATTCCATATTTATAATCAGAATATTTATTATTAGTTAATAATATTAACATATTTTTTGGTTCTAATATATACAAAAAAAATAGTAAATAATTGTTGCCACTATTAAGGAAAAAATTGTTTATTGGGGGTTAAAAAAATAGATTAGTTTTAAAATTATTGTTAAACATGTATAAATTTAAATATTTTGAATATATATTGAAATAATCTTATATTAAATTCAAATACCTAGAAATTTTGTTCCACTTTCATAGGTAAATTGCTTTATATTATTTATATATTTTAATTAATTCTATGTGTGTCCCTCCCCTCACTTATAAAAGGGAACCTCTTATATACCATTATTCAAAAACATTGTTCCCTATAGATTTGAAAAACCCATACTAAAAACCTTTCTGAATTACATACCTTAATTATTTAGCTTATGTTATTTCCCTAAAACCATCCTAAAAATGCTTACAGTGTAATTCAAGGGATGTCTCTTAATGAGGAGGTAATTTTCTTACCCAACCCTTTGAAATTTTATTTATTCTTATAATTCCTAAAAAACAAATGGACCCATCCTAAAATAATAAATTATTTATTTTTTATATAATTAGGTTCTTTAATTTTTATAGTATAATTATTTTCCATATCGTTTCCATCAAATGGGAAATGAAAGTATCGCCCATGTATATATATAGACCATAGCGTCTACATAGTGATATGATTCACTTTCCATCCCCACATCACATTAATAGATATATTGATATATTTAGTAAATATATATTATATTTATTATATAATTATGATTCTATAATGAAAAATATTTTTTATCATTCTTTCCTTCATTTCATTATAAAATTAAAACAATGTTCATTCGTACATATGGACTTCCCACTTAAGGAACGGTGTAATTTTTTATGCCTTTTATGGATGGGTAAAAAAAATTATATAATGAATATATATAATATTTATATCATGATTAAAATGTTGGATATTATAAAACCATGATCAAGGTGTATAGATTATAACTTTTAAATTGAAACATACAAGAAAAATAAATTAGTTAACACCCGAAATAATGAAGGTAATGAAGGATTGCTAATGAATTGGTGATAATATTTAATAACTAATTATAATATGGTTTCATATGTATGAATATTATTATTTTATATATGTATAATATATTTAAAATTATTAAATAGAAGGTTAAAATCACTACAAAATCAAGTCAGGCCAAATGTCTGTTTTTTTCATCGCACTTAATTTATCTAAGACATATCTAAAATTCACCACTTGTTTCTTTCATATTGGATATATAATACCCATTTTATATGATATATCATAATTCTATTTTTATTATTTTTATTTAAAGATAAATTATAAATTACTTTTGTGAAACTTGATATTTAATTATTATAAGTGATCATTATATTTTAATAAAAGAGTAATATAATTACCATTTTAATATTCCATGTAAAAAACATAATTTGATAAGAAAAATATGAATTTTTAAATTACATGGTTGAAAAAATCATAGGTTGAATTTTTATAATTTCCTCTTTGAAATATGATTTTATGATTCATTAGAATTATAGTATTTAACTATTCATCCACCTATTTATAATAATGTGATTTTATATGTATAATTCACAAGAATTTATTATCTATTTTATGGAAATAATGATAAAATCCTTTAGAGTTAAAAATAGATATTTTTCAAAAAAATGTTTTTGAATACATAATATCATTCCTTTTTAACTAATTAAAAAATATTTAAATCACTAAAATTATGTATATAGTTTATATAAATAAATATATTAATTTAAATCCATATAATTATGATTAATATTGATATAGTAATATTAAGACCATATTATTTTTTGAAATTTATTTCTTGAAAAAATATTTTTTCAAATCATTTTACGGGATTATATATAAATTAAATTATTCCCCCCACATTATTTGAATTTGATAAAATAGATTCCAACTTTCTCATTAGTATAATTAATATTAATTGACAAGTAAATCATAATTTTTTCATACGTAATAGTAAAAATGGAAAAAAAATATGTTATCGTAGTTATGGTTAAAACAGGTTTACTAGGGGTTAAACTAAAGTGATCAGAGTAAAAATTACTTAAATACATACATATTTCATATAGAATTAGTGGTTATTATAAAATATCTATTTATGGTGTTAAATAATTTATTTTAAAAAATTCATTTTAATTTTGGAACTAAATCTTATATTTTGGGAATATTAGATATATTTTATTTAATTAAAACCCATTTTTGAGTTATCTAATTTAATGGTTTGGATGGAATATTCCACTCGATTTTAGCTTGATCAAAAATTCTAAAACAATAGTATTGGTCTACTATTTAACTCTAAAAAAATTTGAAACCCATTTATTACATTATTTCATGGTAAAATGATTTTAAACTTAAATCAGTTATTCTCCAAAAAAATATGTTTTTTAGGAAATTTTGTGTTTATATATTAAAAGTAAATTATTCTCCCTATAGTAATAAAATATGATAAAATATATTTGAAATTTATAATCATTTTTTGAAAAATAAATTAGTGGTCCCCCCATGTTTTTGTTCATATAATTATGTAATAATGGAAAAAAGTTAAATTATCAAAGTTAATGTTGAAATGATTTTAAAGTAGTTTAACTTGGAAATAAGGCTTAAAACATATCCAAACAATTACTAAATATGATTAGTTGAATTTAATTACACCCTATAATATCTAATATCTTAAATTGGGGTTCCTTATTTACACTTTACATAATTATGACATTTATATTATTTAATGTTTTAAGTAATTCCAAGAGTGTGCTTACCCTACCAACTAAAAGGATGCCAAAACTATTATATTCTCCACACTTCATGAGCCTTAAATCAAGGAAAATACCTTCCATAATACCTTACTAGTTTCATTATTGCATCCAAGATCTTTTGGTATTTCTAAAAGACCAACCATTCCATGATTATTTTTTATAATCCAAAATATTTTTCTCTTAGAAATGGTAATCATCTTCACAATGATCTTTATTTTTTACTTCTTCTTTTAACAAATTCAATTATTTAATAAAATATTAAAAATAATGAAAATATTATATCACAAACACTAATATTTGTTTATATTATTTTTATAATATCTATCCATCTCTTTCTTTATAAAATGTAGAACAAAACAATTTCATGTTTTTATGGTAAACTAACAGCTCACAAAGTGTTGTAAATTTTTTCCATCGCAGACTCACATGGAATGTCCTAATGATCGAAAAAAATGAATATATATAATAATTATCACATAATATTGATAATGGAAATTTGATATATAATTTATTTCATAACCCTTTAACTCATTAAGGGAATGATAGTGTTACTCATGTGTACCTATGGAATACCCTCTCTATGAAGAAAAGCGTTACATTTTCAATTTCCAAATTTTAATAATGATTCTAAAAATAAATATAATGGATAAATAATGATATTTATAACATTAATATCATTCCTTAAATTATGGAACTATATTCTATATACAATAACTAAAAACTATGGGACATAAAACGAATGTGAAAATAAAGCAGTTAACACCCAAAACAAATGGAATGGAAAAATGTTGTTAACAAGCAAGTGAAAAGATGTTATAATTTGATCATATATGATATAATAAAAATGGATGTGTTTCTACTATAATTTAATAAAAATTTCGAACCCATTATAATGGATGTTAAAGAATGTTTAACTAATGGGATGTTTGATGTATGGGACTTCACCTCAATACCCACTCTAGAAAGACATTTTTTGTATCTTGCACATGTTTTTTATTCGATGTCATACTGACCCTTTAAGGTATTTAACATGAATATCTATTTTCTAATTATTATTAATGTAATGAAATAGACTATGCTTCCAAAAAACCAAGTGTATCACATGTCCTAACACAAGGCCAAAAGGGAATTTTAGATCCACATGGGCTAGAAACCAGTTCTTGGGCATCATAGAAATCCATTGGGAATATTTCTCCCAAATCCAAGATAAAATGAAGTTGAATAAATAAACTCAAGAACCAAAATAAATAAAAATTATAATAGATCATAACCCACTACAATTATCTAACCCATTTTAATAAATAAACATCACCCATAACCCAATGATATCACCTTGAAGACAATATAGAAAAGTAACTACAAAAATAACAACAAACCAACTTGATAAAAGTTGAACCATCTCCATGAAACCTCCATTTTACCATCACCACCTAACTCACCCCACTTTGGCCACTAGGATCAAAAGAAATTTCAACTAGAACCTGGAACCTGAGATATATAGGCATGATCTAATATCCTAGTAAATAACCACAACATTCTGAATCTATGGAATCTGTTTCATAAATAAATTCTTTAATTTTTATTTTAAAATGAAGATATAAAGTAATATTTTCACATATTTCATTTTGTAAAACAAAATAATTCCATAATCACTTTTCAAAACATTTCACTTCATTTTCTGAAAACTATAATGTTGGTTTGAAAATTATTACCCTGGCCTAATCTATTTCAAAACCAAACTCACGTTAACATTTCTAAAGAATACCCCACATTTTTATTTAAATAAAAGTTTCCACTTTTCAACTATTTAACTTTCTAAATCAATAATTAAACCAAAATAAACATTTTTAAATTCACATCAATAAATCATACAAGAGCCATTAAATTCAAAACATGTTTCACACGTATTTGAAAACTCATCTTTCCAAATAAAATGACCCTACACTCTCCCACATGTAAAGGATGACAACGAAGGGGCAATACATCACCAAGAATATATAAAATGTAAACAAGAATATGTGGCACTTAAATTATACAAAAGGAAATGATAAAAATAATCACTAGGTAAAAATACTCTCAATCAATAAATAATCATCAATATAATATCTCAGGGACTCTACCCTAGGGTCCCTACCACGCGAAGCACCTAGTCGTATAAAAGTATACCGAGTGAAAAACTAGCTAGAAACATGTGTTTATGTTCATACACAAAGTCATACAAATAGCCCTTACATGCCTCATTATAATGAAAAATCCCTCCTAGCCATTGTTCCTACCATTTTTGTAGGGACAATAGTGGAATGTAGACAAACTAGTGTAATAAAATAGATATCCGACATACTAATCGGGTTCCCATGACCAATAAAGGATGTGAGGTGTAAGAACATTTAATCCTAATCTAACACACAAGGAATAATCATAGAAACACTCACTAATAACACCCAATAATGAATAATCCTATATAAAATGCAGATGTGGGAGAAACAATCAAATTACCACACAAGCAAAGAAATAAACATCTTATGTGGATAAATAAAACCCACAAATGGGGAAACATATCAAGGGGTTAATTTTAAAATCACTATTTTAACACCAAAGTAATAACTAATCCTTTAACATTAAACATGGATCGAGATTCCTACCATTTCCAATTTCATACAGCATAACTCCAAAATCCATTTGGAAAACTATGGAAATACCCCATACATTCAGAACAATCCAAAACCACCCATAAAATATGATTTTTTTAATACTTTTAATCCAAATAAAGTACAAAGTCCATTTATTCCCATTGAACAACTTACAAGAATCAATAAAAGCATTTTCACAATGGATAAGAACACCCACATATCAAATCACCGTTTTAAATCTAGTCAAGAACCCCTTTATAAGCTATTTTCAGGTCAACACATCACTTTAAAATAGAACTCTTTATAAAATATAATTTTTACACATAGAAATTTGAAACTGGATTAAAATATTCTAATTAAATTTAAATAAAATAAAATTCCACAACGCATTTCAAAAAAAATATTATCACAAGAAAATATTCCACTTCAAACATGGAAACATTGAATTTTTAAAATAACCCCTTTATTCAAAACTCAAAACACAATGAAATGGTTTTAAATCAACATAATGATAACAATTTTAATTGTACATTCAGTAAAAATTAATTTAGAAAGCATAAACACACTTTTATTTCCAAAATGATATAATTCCATAGAAATACCTACCTCAAAGAGTTGAGAATTTTTCCGACGAGTGGAAATGACACCCATTGGAAAAAGAAATTTAACAACCCTAAAAACCAAAAATACCAACATTAGATCAACTCATAACCCTAAAGTTAGACACATAAGAGAGAGGTTTTATTATGGAAACCAAATACAAGATACAAGAGAGATTAAATTAAGGAGAGGAAAATATAAGAATAAATACCTCAAAAACTGATTGAAATCACTAAAGATGACCTAATAAATGAAGGAGGAGGACGTTCGGAATCCTCCATGCGCACCCAAGGGGTCAGTTGATAAAATATTAGGAGAAGATGGCTGAAACCCCTTAACCTCAAAGAGGGAAACTAGGAAATTCAACAAAAAATAAACACCATAATAGACAACATGGTTTGGGCGCACTATTTGACAAACCATGCACTAAGTGTGCGAAGACGACTAAATATACACAAGCCACCCGCATGTTTTGACTGTATGCTTTACCAATCTATGTGACAACCATGAACTTGCCATATCTAGGGCTATAAACCACATACATGGTTAATCGTAGTGCAATTTATGGTTCTCAAAAATCATGACCCTCATCAAAGACCCAACCAAATCCCAAAAAGGTTTCCAGTGAGCTACACATAGTTTTAAAACCAATGTAGAAGTTAAGAAATATGAATAATCAAAATGATTTTCCCACCTGCATGATAACCACACGGTTAGTATTAACTACATAGGATAACTATTGTTTTTCCTAAAGTCCTCCAAAAACATGAAATTCTGGCAAAAAAAACCAAAACTGAAAAAATTCTCAACACAAGAAAAAATAATTCAAAAAAACTCTGACATAAGAGGTTTCACAAATTCCCCACCAAACAACATTTTCCCAAAAAAATGACAATCAAAACATAAGGTGAGAGAAAATGAAATATCTAAAGAGGACTTAACCAAATAAATCATTCAATATGGTTCAACTTCAAAACTAATGACTGAGATCATAAAAATGATCAAACTAAAAAACTGTATGTTTTCTAAACATTTAAAAACACAAATAAAATGAAAACCAAAGGCAATAAGTCCTATGAAAAATTGGAGAACTAACATGGTATCCCCATGATTTTAAATTACTTTAATTAGTGGTACTAAATATAATCCACCAAGAGATGTATCCTTGAACAACCTAAAAATCATGAGTGAAACTCACTCTGAAACTAAAGGAACATCGAAACTAAAAGGATGAAACATAAAAATAAGTTTTTTCAAGAAAATTAAAATATCTCTCACCTTATTTCACTATACATATAAAATATAGGGTTAAAAATTGGATCACCCTTACACGGTCTATCCAAGATGGTCAAAGTCAAACACCAGTGAGTATATCAAAATCAACTAGTAGATCACACACCATAGTTATACAACACTACACCCAAATCCTTTATCATGGAAAAATAATGAACACCTTGAAGGTGTAACACAATAATGGTCATGACATAAAATTTAAATGATTTTTCTTACAAATATTGATGCTAATAAAAATATAATTCACTACTCCCATGAAACTAACATGAGAAAATATGGAAATAACCTCTAAATACTTCTATAAGGGGGGAGTATTCTGTATGATGAAAACGGCATTCCATAAAGAAAAAACAAGTCCATCCAAAAGAAAGACATCAATAGAGAATGATCCATATGATTCAAACAACAATAGTTGAATCTCAAGAACCAAAATTATAACCATCAAGAAAAATTTCAAAAAAACACACATCCACAAAATTATCAATATTGAATCTTCTTTGATGATCCCATATTAAAAACATATTAATATTACCCAAAATTCCCCAATAAAGGTAAACTCCACAATACACAATATATGAGGTCTTAGAGTATCATGGATCCCCACACTAGAAACAAAAAATAGATATTCTCTTCTAAAGAGAAAAAAACATTTTCCCCAAGCTCTTGATCATATTGTTTCTCCTCATCACCCACTAGATTATCTGTATACCCACTATGATTCTACTAAGAATTAAAGAGAAATAAGGCATCACTATATATAGGTTTTATAGAATAATCAAATTACATTTGAATGGCCTCCTATTAAAACTTTTAAAAATATCCCATGCTCGATTCAAGTATAGATATACTAAAATCTAGGTGATTACCACCCCCAAAAAAAGGTGGTTCATAAAATCACTAACCACAGGCTTCAGAAAAATGATTATTAAATTTAAAAATTGATGAGTCTACTCCCTCACTGATCAGTTTCCCTATTGATAGCTCACAATCTTTATCACTTTCTCCAATATCACATCATAGAGTATGAACTACTATATAAACATCATCATAAAGATCTTCCACGAAAACCCATCATTTTGAAAAGTAATTACCATATACTCCTACCAAAATTACATAAAATGGACAATAATGATATCAAAAACTCTAAACTACAGAGATTAAAGTGTCCCGAGATAATTTATGATCACCTAATATCTTCCAAAAACACCACTCCTTACACTGATCAATGATCACACCCAATAAATGGTGGATATTTATTTTATAATTCTAATATGGGAACTAATCATAAGGAAAGAAACATGTTCACCACTCCACTCGTTGTCTCGGTAGGCACCAGAACAAAAATATCTTTTTTGACCTTTTTTGTGAGGAATACTAAAACAAATAGAGGAAATAAACCACATTTGTTGATTCCTCAAAGAATAAATCTAATGATTCCATCACAAAACTGGAATAAAACAAAAACAACAATCCCTCAAGAAAGTAATAAAATATTCTAACCAAAATAATAGTTCTTTTGAAACAACTATTTTCACAAAAGAGACTTAGAATCATCCTCCACCATGGTATATAGTTGAAAATCAATCAAACCCAGAAATTTAAAAAAATACAACCAAGGAGGGATAAACACAACCTAAAAAAGGAACATCCCAATTTTAAAAGTAATCCATAGTTTAAGATTTTATGTATCATTAAAAAATTTACTTAAATTAATTGATGCATGTTAGTGGTATTTGGGAATCCAAATTTTGAAAAACCAAGCCAGGTCGCTTGAGGCTGTAACTCTAAGGAGAAAAAAGGGTCAATGGTTTCCCAATATAGCACCAATAGATTTCCAGTGGTGAAGGGAAGTGATATAGAAAAACTATAGAGTCCACATTCTCACCAGAGTGAATCCACCATCCCACTCATGGGAGCTGTGGTAGCACATGAACCTCACATTGAGGCAATATCCTGTCAGTAACTAGATGTTGCCTCATCAGTGGAATTTCTAGGCAACAATAGTTATTTCTATGTCCATCGGCTATGTGGTGGACTTATAATGAGTTACACGAAATCTAGGATACATTATGTACTCTTGAAAATCTTATTTTTATTTTCATGAACCTCTCCCTTAACCCTTACATAGATTCTCTACCCCTAGGGATCCCTGCCTATAATTTTCATCTTTTTCCCTCTAGACTCATGTTTGTGTCTACCGTTGATCGATCTGGTGATCATTTCTTGGTAAATTCAATAAATTTTTTCCATATTCTCTCCTCCCTATTGGGACAAACATTACATATTTGATTTTACAATTAGATCTATGAGATTTAACATTATCAAATTAGATAATTATCGATCTTTGATATAAATGGAAATCAAATCTAGATAATTGTCATGTGATTCTTGATTGGACCTAGACTGTTCAAGGTAGTGGATATTTAGAAGGATTTTAGATTTAAAACGATACTCAAGTGGTGATTACTAACATTGAAACATTGTTTCACTTGAGTCAATATGTTCTTATCATAAATGGACTACAAATACAGGTGTTTGGCATGACTTTTGCGAATATTTTTGTTTTTTTTGTGAGACTTTTTCGTGATATGAATCACATGGGTGTGTGTGTGTGTTTATCTTCATCAGACTAATTCTTGATGTTATTTTTATATGTATGTGTGTTGGAAATACAGATATTTATTGACATGGAATGAATATGTACTACCTTATTATATATTCTATGTAAAATGTGTCATTTCTCAATCCTTTTTATTGAGTGAATAGGATGGTTCATGTGAGTCAAATGATCACTTAGAGGAAGAGGGTGAATGATGTGATGGATTTACCTAGTGCTATATGAATGGTTCATCAAGTGATTTGATTAATTTCCCAAGAGATATGTGATTTCATTTATGTAAGATCTGTGTATTTCCCTAGAGTTATGAATTGGGACAATACGAGTATTTCCCTTAAAGTCATGAATGAATTTTATTTAAAGGTTAATCTAAAAAAATTATTTACTAAAAAAGTATGTTGGGAAAATGTGTGAAATGATCTCTGGCATAGAGCAAAATAAGGTAGATCTAGTCTCCAAGAACCTATCATTTGTGTATAAATGTATGATTATTTGGTTTTTACATATAAATTTATTATTCTCATGGAATAAAGTTGTTTATATTATGAAACATTTTCATGGAATACCAGTGGTGTCCTAATCAATTTTATACTCACACCATACATGTTCATCTCATTATTCATGTTCATTTTATGATAATTGATCAAATAAAGGGAAAGGGATCTTTTTTAGATTGTTATGTAAGAGCTTTATGATAGTTCAACATGATTTCTAGAGAGACACTAAGTCTTAGATGTTTCTATACATGTTACATTGATTTTTTCTATTTTTTAGTGCATTTATCCTTCGTATGTTGGTTTCCTTTATTTTGGTTTAAATTTTATGATTGAAATATAATTTTTTAGTATTAGTTAGTATTATTATCCTTTAGGTTTTTTTCTTTTAGGATATGGATTTCCATTATTTTTTTGTTATTATTATTATTTATTTTATTATATTCATTTATTGTTTTATTTACTGAGTTCATAGTCTCCCCACGATGCCTCTCGACCCATCATTGCTAGTCTGTAGCTGCTTGCATATAGAGAGGCATGCATGAGTATATATTAAACCCCAACCTAGATCCAATTATTCAAGTGGGGTGTTACAAATTTTAAAAATATATTTTATATTTATGATATATTCATGATTCCATAATGGTAAAATTTATTTCTCTTTTTTACAATCATTTCATTATAAAATTAAAATATATTTCATGCATACGTATGGAGTATTATCGCCATAAACAATAAAATTCATTCTTTTATTTTTTTATTTTATGGATGGTTCTAAATATTTAAAAATTGAATATATATGGTATTTTTATTAGGAACCAAATTTTATATATTATTTAACCATTATCATGTTGTCAGGAACATAATTGTCGAATCGAAAAATACATGTAAGATGATGTAGTTGACACCTAAAATGATCATGATATTGAAATATTTTTATTGAATGTGTGATAATATGTTATAATTGAATAATTTATCTTACTATGGGTATAAATATTATTTCTTTATATGATTATAATAAATTTAAGTATATTATACATGAGGCTAAAATCACTTAAAATTAAAGTCAAACCTAAGGCAAGGGTTTCCCATCTCATATTTGTTTCTATCAGACATATGTCATCATCAAAAATTAATTCATTCAAGTGGTGAATATACTGACAATTTGATAATATATATCATGAGTTTCTTTATATTCATGGTATTTATGGTTTCATTTGTATTTATTTCTTTTATGGAGTTCATGATTCAAATGTTACCAAAGGAGTAAGTGTTTTAAGTTACAATCTCACTTTTTACTACAATTATTTATGCATAAATTTTCTATGATGAAATAATATTATATATCACTCAAAAATATTAAGTATTTTCTTATCTGATAGTTATGTTTTTAGATTGTGGTTTTCCTTTCACTTTCCTCTCTCTAGGTTCTCAAAATATTGAATGGATATTTTTAATGAAAATTGATGTTATTATTCTTTTTTAAGATATATTTTAATTCCATAACATTATTTTTTTAAAAAAAATTAAAAACATTTTTAAAATTCACATATGATTTGTTGAAATCATAATTAATATTTTATGATTTTTAAAAAATTATTAAAGGAAATATCTTATCATCTTCTAAATTATATACTTTTTACAATATGTGTGAATGGAATATTGTTTATAACATTTATTATTTTATTGGATTTTACTACTATAATGACTATTATTTTCCATGAACCTTATTTTATTGGTTTCTATAGTTATTTTAAAATACAATATTTCCCTAATATTATGTATGATTTTATATTTTAAATGTGTTATTTCAAAATGAAAAATGTATTTTCCACAGGAAAAGTTTCAATAATATTTTATTGGTATTTTCATCTATGTAATCATCTAATAATGAATCGTATGATTTATTAGGGATATGATCAAATAACACCAAATACAATATTACTCTGGATGGATTATGATTAGGTTTCACTGTTGATTGGCTGGATAAAATGGTAACATTTCTTACAAAAAAATTGATACAATGGTTTATATGGATTACGTATTGAATTATTATTCCTTTCATTCATATACTGAATGAGTTAAACATAATAATTCATGGTTGGTTCTTATTATAGACCGTTTATTCATTTTTTGTTGTCATAAGATAAACTAGTTTGGGTCTTTTCATATGCCGTACGTATTCCTGTATTAAATCTTCAAGCAAATCCTTGGCACTAAGATTATGATGTTCAGGATTCTAAAATCTATCATTATAAAACTATTTATTGTTATTCATTTGATTATTTATGTTTTTATGTAAACTAAAAATATATTCCACTATTATTTTATTAGTTATATGTCATATTTTATTATTAATCATCACTTATATATTATCTAGTATATATTCTATGATAGCTTCTATTATACGCTTTCCCTTACTAAGAATATTAGCTTACAATGTATTATGTTTTCCATTCCACTGGAAAAAAATAATCTAAATATGAAATATTTTTACAATATACTAGAATAAATAATAATTTATAATAATAATTTACGCCATATTTCATGTTTTTAATTGTAATTTGTGAATCATGTTTGTATCTACTCTCTTGGGACTGCTAAACTATTTGATCATTCGAGATGTTTTCCATTGTATCTTATTCTAATTTAATAAAATAAATATTGGGTCTAGGTTACTTTTTTTTAGTATTTTATTGTTGGTATTAGATAACTTTTAGTATAAACTTATGAACTGGATTTTGGAAAACAAATTTTAGAGAACATAGCAAATTATAGACTCTATGGATAATTCTAATCGTAGAATAATATCATTATTTTCTGGTAAGGTATTAAAATTTTGTTTTCCAGGAAATTTAATCACTATATAGATAATGGAATGTGTATTCATTTATTTCAATGATTTTCCTTGGGGAAAACACATTTAAAATGGATAACTGAGTACCAACTGAAACATTACTCGATGTATGATGATTGGAACTAAGACTACACACCTTTATAGACACTATTGGGGAATAATTTTACAAAAAATTATAAAATAAGTGAAAACCTTTTCATTATTTGAATATATTCCAAATACTACTAATCTTTTTATTCTAATATTTTTTATGTATAAATTTTCGATTTAGGATAATTATTTCACTTGATTTGAAATTATAATGTTATAAGTGAAACAAGTGTATATAATTTTTTTAATGGAACAAAATGGAATGAATGGATAATGTTTCAACACCTTAAATCAATGTATTGATTATACCAATGGTAAATTAAACAAAACTGGTGTGGGAGATGAGTATATTTTAATTATATGGGTGGAAGTTCACTCATGTTATGGCCAATAACCTTTCCTGTATAGAATAACCAATTACTTCATAGCCTGATTCATTGATGTTGGATAGATTCATGTAGTATAAATCTTTATAATTTAATTTATATACTAATATATTGATATTTTAATAGTTTTTCAAGTCCCTTGAGAATATATTTCGGGCACGGAGAAGTAACAGAGGGTATAATATTATTCTAACCGCGTATTGTTTAAAGGTATATGTTAATCAATGGTGGTCATTGATTCAAAATAAAATGGGGGAGGATGTGATAAAGAGAATGAAATAGAAAAATGTAACGGTGATATTCATTGAAAAATAATTACCCCATGAGGAATGAGGTGAAATGGAAAAACAATTCCTTAATCTAAGAATGAAGGAAGAGGAATGTGTTTTTGTGCATGAGGAAATTTTACAAGAATATCAATGCATGTAATGAACTATGTTTGTAATTTTTAAAGTAATTTTTACCATTTCGTAAATGTGAATAATCAAATCCCATTAAAGGTAAAATTAACTCAAATTTTTTCATATTATTCTGATATGGTACCCAGTTCCATTAGGATAGAGAAATAATTATCCAAGTCATATATGTTCAAATTAAATCAAGCGATTATAAGGACATCTGAGAACCATCAAAAAATAAATAAGGTGAATAAAAATAAGGGAAGGAGGTAACATCCCATAAGTGGTAATTTTGGAAACAACCATACCAATAATTTATTGATGGGAGGGGAATTTTTTAAACAATGTGCATATAAAGACCATCAGGCATGTGAATTAAAAGGCAATAAAGTAGTTTCCAATGTCCGGTTATTTAAATATAAAGAGATGGAGGACTACACAAATGAATTTCCAAATAATCAATGCAATTTAACACCAATAATTCTATGGGATAAAGGCCTAGAATATTTAATTTTTATAGGTAAAATTAAAACCCCTTATGTTTTTATAGTAGGAACTTTGATCATAAACTCGTTCTTTATTTGATTATACGTTTAGTCACTATTTAATATTCCTCACAGATGGTGAATCGTCCCTTGATGCTATAAGGAATTAATTTTAAATCATTACACATAGTGGGTATATATTTATAATCAAAATGTATTGGGAAATTTCTATTAAGATGAATATTTATTCCCTAGTTGCAAACATGGTTATTATAACTACGTTTAGATTTGAATAAATATTGATTTGTGTGGTTTAATTGGTTTAAATGATTTTGGAATTAGTAGTTAAAGCATAAAATAATCTATTTTTAACTAGAGGTATTATAATTTAAGCATTGAAGTATTATAGAATTTGAATGGGTGGTATTATTGATATTTTAAGAATTGATGTATTACTTCTTCACAATAAGGTTTATTCTGATTGAGTGTTAACTAAACTCTTTCTAATCATTTTTAATATGTTTTAAATAACATTTCATTATTTTATTGATTTTATAGTCCACTAAAGATTTATTTTCATGATTCACTCATGGAAATTACTCTTATTTATTCATTGTTAGAAATAGAAGTGGAAATTTATTAAAATAATTAATCAATGTATAAAAATTCACTTTAAATTATAAAGGAATTAAGTATGTATATTTTCATATAATTCTCCAAAATCAAAAAATGAAAGATAAATCTATCATGTTTTTTATGAAAGCTATCAATTAATTATTCAGTTACTCTTTTGGAAACACATTCACCAGTGTAACTCTTATAAAGGTAAAAAATATTTGTTATATAATAATTTCCCAAGTCTTAACCTCCAAATTAATATTCATGATAAAATCTATTATAATGTCATGACATGATCAAAATGAATTAAAATTGTTAAGAGGTAATTTTTTTAAGGAGGGGATCATGTAGCACCACAATAATTTAATTTCCATTAAATTAATATTTTGTTCAATATTTTTCACCACATGTTTCCCAAAGCCTGAATGAACCATGAGATAATATTATTTAAAATTTATTGTAACAGAATAGTCATTGGGTTTACGAGTATGGATAGGTATAACTAAATAATAATATATATATCTATATCTACATAAAAAGTAATTTTAAATTTTAAATAATGAATTCAATATAAAATGAAATTTATTTTATTTTTTTTACTAGAAAAAATATAATAATAAATTTGTTATATGACATATGAATACATTCTTCATAAACAATTGTTTTATGTCTTTTAGCTGAGAATAATTAAAATATATTTATACCAATTTTATAAATTATATTTTAAAAAGAAAAAATACTTTTTTGAATTATCATGTCAAATTTATCTTACTATTAATTTTGGATATTTTTTAGAAAAAGTAATTTTTTTTTGAATAGTAAAAATACTGATTTTACAAAAAACAATCACTTTTATGAAAATATAATAATATAAGAATAGTATGAAATTTTATGAAACATGTATAATTGAAAAAATATATTTTTAATATGTAATATAATTCTTATGAAAATAAAATTTTGAACTTAGAAATTTATTCTTCAAATTTTAAAAATTTAAGAAATGATTTTGTTCATATAAAAGATATTTCAGTTCCTCTATTTTAATTAAGTATTTTAAATGTGCCTTAAGTTTTGGGTTTATTTTAAAGAAAAATATGTCTCATTTTATTAATTATAATCCAATTAAATCCATTTTAATAAAAATTATAATTTATTTTTTGGTAAAATAATTTTTATTCATAAATAAATTATTTTTCTAACAACGGGTTTCGTTGCATTTTACAAACAAATGAAAGTAAATTTACCACATAAGTAAATTGAATCTTTTTAAATTTATTCTATAATTATAATCAGAATAATTATTATTAGTTAATAATATTAAATAATTTTTGGTTGTAATGAATACAAAAAAATAGTACATAATTGTTGCCACTATTAAGGAAAAAATGGTTTATTGGGGGTTAAAATAATAGATAAGTTTTAAAATTATAGTTAAACATGTATAAATTTATATTTTTTGAATATATAGTGAAATAATATTATATTAAATTCAAATACCTAGAAATTTTGTTCCACTTTAACAGGTAAATTGCATTATATTATTTATATATTTTAATTAATTCTATTTTGTCCCTCCCCTCTCTTATAAAAGGGAACATCTTATCTACCCTTATTCAAAAACATTGATCCCTATATATTTGAAAAACCCATACTAAACACCTTTCTGAATTACATACCTTAATTATTGAGCTTATTTTATTTCCCTAAAACCATCTTAATAATGCTTATAGTGTAATTCAAGGGATGTCTCTTAATGACGAGGTAATTTTCTTACCCAACCCTTTGAAATTTTATTTATTCTTCTAATTCCTAAAAATCTAATGGATCCATCCTAAAACAATAAATTATCTATTTTTAATATAATTAGAATCTTTAATTTTTATGGTATAATTATTTTCCATATCGTTTCCATCAAATGGGAAATGAAAGTATCGCTCATGTATGTATATGGACTATACCCTCCACATAGTGAGATGATTAATTTTCCATCCCCACCTAACATTTATAGATATATTGATATATTTAGTAAATATATATTATATTTATAATATAATTATGATTCTATAATGAAAAATATTTTTTATCATTCATTCCTTCATTTCATTATAAAATTAAAACAATGTTCATTCATACATATGAAATACCCTCTTAAGGAACGGTGTAATTTTTTTATTCCTTTTATGGATGGGTAAAAAAATTATATAATGAATATATATAATATTTATATCATGATTATAGTTTTGGAGATTATAAAACCATGATCAAGGTTTATAGGCTATAACTTTTAAATTGAAACATACATGAAAAATAAATTAGTTAACACTCGAAATAATGAAGATAATGAATGATTTCTAATGAATTGGTGATAATATTTAATAAATAATTATAATATGGTTTCATATGTATGAATATTATTATTTTATATATGTATAATATATTTAAAATTATTAAATAGATGGATAAATTCACTACCAAAAAAAGTCAGGCCAAATGTATGTTTTTCACATCACACTTTTTTTATCTAAGACATATCTAAAATTCACCACTTTTTTCTTTTATATGGAATATATAATACCCATTTTATATGATATATCATAATTCTATTTATATTATTTTTATTTAAAGATAAATTATAAATTACTTTTGTGACGCCTGATATTTAATTATTATAAGTGATCATTCTATTTTAAAAAAAATAGTAATATAATTCCCATTTTAATATTCCATGTAAAAAATATAATTTGATAAGATAAATATGAATTTTTAAATTACATGGTTGAAAAATCATAGGTTGAATTTTTATAATTTTCTCTTTGAAATATGATTTTATGATCCATTGAAAATATAGTATTTAACTATTCATCCACCTATTTACAATAATGTCATATTATATGTATAATTCACAAGTATTTATTATCAATTTTATAGAAATAATGATAAGATCCTTTAAGAGTTAAAAATATATATTTTCCAAAAAAAATGTTTTTGAATATATAATATCATTCCTTTTTTACTAATTAAAAATATTTAAATGACTAAAATTATGTATATAGATTATATAAATTAATATATGAATTTAAATCCATATAATTATGATTAATATTGACATATTAGTATTAAGACCATCTTATTTTCTGAAATTTATTACTTGAAAAAATATTTTTTCAAAACATTTTACGGGATTATTTATAAATTAAATTATTCTCCCCACATTATTTGAATTTGATAAAATAGATTCCAACTTTCTCATCAGTATAATTAATATTAATTGACAAGTAAAACATAATTTTTTCATACGTAATATTAAAAATGGTAAAAAATATATGTTATCGTAGTTATGGTTAAAACAGGTTTACTTGGGGTTAAACTAAATAGATCAGAGTAAATGTTACTTAAACACTTACATATTTCATATGGAAATAGTGTTTTTTATAAAATATATATTTATGGTGTTAAATAATTTATTTTAAAAAATTCATTTTAATTTTGGAACTAAATCTTATATTTTGGGAAGATTATATATATTTTATTTAATTAAAACCCATTTTTGAGTTATCTCATTTATTGGTTTAGATGGAAGATTCCATTCGATTTTAGGTTGATAAAGAATTCCAAAACAATAGTATTGGTCTAATATTTAACTAAAAAAATCTTTGAAACCAAATTTTTACATTATTTCAAGGTAAAATTATTTTACACTTAAATCAGGTATTCTCCAAAAAATATGTTTTTCAGGAAATTTTGTGTTTTTACATTAAAAGTAAATTATTCTCCCTATATTAATAAAATATGATGAAATATATTCGAAATTTATAAACATTATTTGAAAAAAAAATTAGTGGTCCCCCCATATTTTTGTTCATATAATTATGTAATAATAGAAAAAAGTTAAATTATCAAAGTTAATGTTGAAATGATATTAAAGTACTTTAACCTGTAGATAAGGCTTAAAACATATCCAAAACATTCCTAAATATGATTAGTTGAATTTATTTACACCCTATAATATCTAATATCTTAAATTGGGGTTCCTTAGTTCCAATTTACATAATTATGACATTTATATTATTTAATGTTTTAAGTAATTCCAAGTGTGTCCTTTCCCTACCAACTAAAAGGATGCCATATCTATTATATTCTCCACACATAATGAGCCTTAAATCTTGGAAAATACATTCCATAATACCTTACTAGTTTTATTACTGCATCCTAGATCTTATGGTCTTTCTAGAAGACCATCCTTTCCATGATTATTTTTATAATCCAAAATATTTTTCTCTTAGAAAAGGTAATCATCTTCACAAAGATGTTTATTTTTTACTTCTTCTTTAAAAAAATTCAATTATGTAATCAAATATTAAAAATAATAAAAATATTATATCACATACACAGATATTTGTTTCTATTATTCTTATAATATTTATCCATCTATTTCTTTATAAAATGTAAAACAAAACAATTGCATGTTTCTATGGTAAACTAATAGCTCACAAAGTGATGTAAATTTTTTCAATCGCTGACTCACATGGATTGTCCTAATGATCGAAAAAAATGAATATATATAATAATTATCACATAATATTGAAAATGTATATTTAATATATAATTTATTTCATCCCCCTTTAACTCATTAAGGGACTGATAGTGTCACTCGTGCCTACCTATGGCCTACCCTTTCTATGAAGAAAAGCGTTACATTTTCAATTTCCAAATTTTAATAATGAATCTAAAAATAAATATAATGGATAAATATTGATATATATATCATTAATATCATTCCTAAAATTATGGAACTATATTCTATATACAAGAACTAAAAACTATGGGACGTAACACGAATGTGAAAATAAAGTAGTTAACACCCAAAACAAAGGGAATGGAAAAATGTTGTTAAGAAGCAAGTGAAAAGATGTTATAATTTGATCGTATATGATATAATAAAAATGGATGTGTTTCTTCTGTAATTTAATAACAATTTTGAACCCATTATAATGGATGTTAAAGAATTTTTAACTAATGGGATGTTTGATGTGTGGGACTTCACCTCAATTCCCACTCTAGAAAGACATTTTTTGTATCTTGCACATTTTTTTTATTGGATGGCATACTGACCCATTAAGGTATATAACTTGAATATCTATATTCTAATTATGATTAAGGTAATGAAATAGACTATGCTTCCATATAACCAAGCATATGACATGTCCTACCACAATGCCTAGAGGGGATTTTAGATCCACATGGGCTAGAAACCAGTTCTTGGGCATCATCGAAATCCATTGGGAATATTTCTCCTGAATCCAAGATAAAATTAAGTTGATTAAATAAATTCAAGAACCAAAATAAATATAAATTATAATAGATCATAACCTACTACAATGATCTAACCCATTTTTATAAATAAGCATCACCCAAAACCCAATGATATCACCTTGAAGGGAATATAGAAAAGTAACTAGAAAAATAACAACAACCAACTTGATAAAAGTTGAATCATCTCCTTGAAACCTCCATTTTACCATCACCACCTAACTCACCCCACTTTGGCCACTAGGATCAAAATAAAATTCAACTAGAACCTAGAACCAGAGATATATAGTCATGATCTAATATCCTATTAAATAACCACAACATTCTGAATCTATGGAATATGTTTCATAAATAAATTCTCTAATGTTTGTTTTAAAATAAAGATATAAAGTAATATTTTCACATATTTCATATTTTAAACCATAAAATTTCCATAATAAATTATCAAAACATTTCACTTCATTTTCCTAAAACTAAAAATGATGGTTTGAAAATAATTACCATGGCATAATCTATTTCAAAACCAAACTCTTGTTAACATTTCTAAAAAATAACCCACTTTTTTATTTAAATAAATGTTTCCACTTTTCAACTGTTTAACTTTCTAAATCAATAATTAAACCAAAATAAACATTTTTAAATGCACGTCAATAAATAATACAAGAGCCTGTAAATTCCAAACATGTTTAACACATATTTAAAAACACATCATTCCAAAAAAAAATTACCCTACACTCTCCCACATGTAAATCATGACAAAGAAGGGACAATACATCACAAAGAATATATAAAATATAAACAAGAATATGTGACATTTAATGTATAGAAAATGAAATGATAAAAATAAGCACTAGGTCAAAATCCTCTTAATCAATAACTAATAAATCAATATAATGTCTCATGGACTCTACCCCAGGGTCCCTACCATGCGATGCACCTAGTCATATAAAAGTATACCGTGTGAAAAACTAGCTAGAAACATGTGTTGAAGTTCATAGACCAAGTCATCCAAATATCCCTTACATGCCTCATCACAATGAAAAAATCCCTCCTAGCCATTGTTCCTACCATTTTTGTAGGGACAATAGTGGAATGTAGGCCAACTAGTGTAATAAAATAGATATCTGACATAGTAATTGGGTTCCCATTACCAATAGTGGATGTGAGGTGTAATAACTTGTAATCCAAATCTAACACACAAGGAATAATCATATCTAGACTCGCTAATAACACCCAATAATGAATAATCCTATATAAAATGCAGATGTTGAAAAAAAATCAAATTACCACACAAGCAAAGAAACAAGCATCTCATGTGGATAATGAAAACCCACAAATGGGGAAACAAATCAAGGGGTTAATTTCAAAATAACTATTTTAACACCAATGTAATAACTTATCCTTTAACATTAAACATGGATCGAGATTCCAACCATTTCCAATTTTATACAGCAAAACTCCAAAATCCATTTTGGAAACTATAGAAATACCCCATATATTCAGAACATTTCAAAACCACCCATAAAATATTATTTTTTAATATTTTTAATCCAAATCAAGTACAAAGTCCATTTATTTCCATTGAAAAACTTAAAACAATCCATGAAAGAATTTTCACAATGGATAAGAACACCCACATCTCAAATCACCATTTTAAATATAATCATGTACCCCTTTATAAACTCTTTTCAGGTCAACACATCACTTTAAAATATAACTCTTTATAAAATATAATTTTTACTCATAAAAATTTGAAACTGGATTAAAATATTCTAATTAAATTTAAAAAAAATAAAATGCCACAACACCTTTCAAAAAAAATTATTATCAGAAGAAAATATTCCATTTCAAACATGAAAACATTGAATTTTTAAGATAACCCCTTTATTCAAAACTCAAAACACAATGAAATGGTTTAAAATCAACATAAGGATAACACTTTTAATCGTACATTCAATAAAAATGAATTTAGAAAGCATACACACACTTTTAATTCCAAAATGATATAAATCCATAGAAACACCAACCTCAAAGAGTGGATAATTTTTCCCATGAGAGGAAATGACACCCATTGGAAAAAGAAATTTAATAACTCTAGACACCAAAAATACCAACATTAGATCAACTCATAACCATAAAATTAGACACATGAGAGCTAGGTTTTATCATGTAAACCAAATACAAGATACAAGAGAGAGTGAATTAAGGAGAGGAAAATATAGGAATAAATACCTCAAAAACTCATTAAAGTCACTAAAGTGGAGCTAATAAATGAAGGAGGAAGAGGTTTGGAATCCTCCATGGGCACCCAAGGGGTCAGTTGATAAAATATTAGGAGAAGATGTTTGAAACCTCTTAACCTCAAAGAGGGAAACTAAGAAATTCAACAAAAAATAAACACCATAATAAACAACATGGTTTGGGCACACTATTTGACAAACCATGTGCTAAGTGTGCGAGGACGACTAAATATACACAAGGCATCCGCATGGTTTGACTGTATGGTTTACCAATTTATGTGAAAACCATGCACTGGCCATATCCAGGTCCAGACACCACCTACATGGTTAATCCTGGTGCACTATATGGTTCTCAAAAATCATGAGCCTCAACACAGACCCAACCAAATCCCAAAAAGGTTTCTAGTGAGCTACACATAGTTTTAAAACCAATATAGAAATTTAGAAATTTAAATAATCAAAATGATTTTCCCACCAAAACGATAACCAAACAGTTAGTATTAACTACATAGGATAACTATTCTCTTTCCAAAAGTCCTCCCAAAACATGAAATTATGAAAAAAAAACAACCAAAATTGAAAAAATGATTAACAAAAGAAAAAACAATTCAAAAAAACTTTGACATAGGAGGTTTCACAAATTCCCCACCAAACAACATTTTCCCCCAAAAAATTACAATCAAAACGTAAGGTGAGAGAAAATGAAAGATCTAAAGAGGACCCAACCAAATAAACCACTCAATATGGTTCAACTTCAAAACTAATGACTGGGATCATAAAATTGATCAAACAAAAAAACTGTATGTTTTCTAAACATTTAAAAACATAACTAAAATGAAAACCAAAAGCAATAAGTACTATAAAAAATAGGAGAACTAACATGGTATCCCCATGATTTTAAATTCCTTTAATTAGTGGCACTAAAGAAAATCCACCCAGAGATATATCATTGAACAACATAAAAATCATGAGTGAAACTCACTCTGAAACTAAAGGAATATCCAAACCAAAAGGATAAAACATAAACATAAGTTTTTTCACGAAAACTAAAATATATTTCACCTCATTTCACTATAAATAGAACATTTAGGGTTAAAAATTGGATCACCCTTACTCGGTCTGTCCAAGATGGTCAAAGTCAAACACCAGTGAGTATATCAAAATCAACTAGTAGATCACACACCATAGTTATACAATACTACACCCAGATCCTTTATCATGGAAAAATAATGAACACCACGGAGGTGTAACACAATATTGGTCATGAAATAAAATTTAATTGATTTTTATCACAAAAAATGATGCTAATAAAAATAGAATTTACAACTCACAAAAAACTGACATGGGAAATTATGGCAATAACCTCAAAATACTTCTACAAGGGGGGAATATTCTGTGTGAGGAAAAGGGCATTCCAGGAAGAAAAAAACAAGTCCATCCACAAGAAAGACATCAATAGAGAACTATTCATATGATCCAAACAACAATAATTGAATCTCAAGAACCAAAATTATAACCAACAAGAAAAATTTCATAAAAACACACATCCACAAAATTATCAAAATTGAATCTTCTTCGATGATCTCATATTGAAAACAAATTTATATTTGCCAAAATTCCTCAACAAAGGTAAACTCCATAATACTTAATATAGGAGGTCTTAGAGTACCATGGATCCCCACACTAGTAACACAAAAGAGATATTCTCTTTTAAAGATAAAAGAACATTTTCCCCAAGCTCTTGATCATGTTATTTCTCCTGATCACCCACTAGATTATTGGTATACCCACTATGATTCTACTAATAATTAAAGGGAAATAAGGCATCAATATATATAGGTTTTATAGAATAATCAAATTACATTTGAATGGCCTCCTAGACAACCTTTTAAAAATATCCATTGCTCGATTAAGGTATAGATATACTGAAATCTTGGTGATGACCACCCCCAAAAAAATAGTGTTTCATAAAATCAATGACCACAGGCTTTAGAAAAATGATTACTAAATTTAAAAATTGATCAGTCGACTCCCTCACTGATCAATTTCCATATTGATGGCTCACAAGATTTATCACTTTATCCAATATCAAATCATAGAGGATGAACTACTATATAAACATCATCATAAATATATTCCAAGAAAACCCATCATTTTGAAAAGTAATTACCATCTACTCCTACCAAAATTACTTAAAATGGTCAATAATGATATCAAAAACTCTAAAATACAGATATTCAAGTGTCCCAAGATAATTTATGATCGCCTAATATCTTCCAAAAACACCACTCATTACCCTGATCAATGATCACACCCAATCAGTGGTGGATGTTTATTTTATAAGTCTAATATGGGAACTAATCATAAGGAAAGATACATGTTCGCCACTCCACTCGTTGTCTCAGTAGGCACTATAACAAAAATAACTTTTTTGACATTTTTGTGAGGAATACTAAAAAAATAGAGGAAATGAGCCACACTTGTTGATTCCTTAAAGAATAAACCTAATGATTCCTTCACAAAACTGGAATCATACAAAAAAACAATCCCTCAAGAAAGTAATAAAATATTCTCCCCAAAATAATAGTTCTTTTGAAACAACTATTTTTACTAAGGAGACTTAAAATCAACCTCCACTATGGTGTATGGTTTAAAATCAATCCAACCCAAAATTTTAAAAAATACAACCATGGTGGGATAAACACAACCTAAAAAAGGAACATCTCAAAAACCCCTTTCATAATCCGATTTCATTTTTAAAACATTAAACCCATGAAATTAACATTTAAACCAAACTCCCTTTTCCAAACACCTTTAAAAAGTATTTCAAAACAAAATTCCCCTTTTTATCTCATAACTCTTATAAACAAAATGTTTGAAATCAATTTCTTTCATAATAACCACGGAAAGAAACTTTGTAACATCTAGTTCCCAAATATCATAAGGTAATCTACCATTTTATTAAAAATTCCTTTAAAATCATGTGGGAAAAATAATTTCACAAACCCTTATTTTGTTTCAAATTAAGTTTTTAAAAACCAAGTGAAAACAAGGAACTACACAAGCATCCAAACAAGTTTCACAATGACCACAATAAAAAGTGGAACCACTTTTCAATCCACCAAAAATAAGTGAGAACCACTTTTGGTGAAATCATTAATCGAGAGTATATAAAAGAGAATACTCGATGATGAAACAGTGTTGTACATGATTTTAACACATGAGTTGGGAAACTGTGCCCCAACCATGAACCACGCTCTCAAAAAGAGGTAGAATCAATAGAATTGGAACTGCACTGTTTACCAAGATGTGTGACCTAATATTAAAGCTCAATTTCAACATCATTTTATACCTCAATCCGTGGATCAACCCGCAATATCACATAAATAATAATAGGGGACCAAAAACATCCGTTCATATTAGAAACAACTAAAAACAAACTCAAATTCACATCCCGAAACCCAAATTCCCCTGGAATCATATGATTTGGGATGAAAAAGAGCTAGCTAGACGCTCTTCACCCTTAACTCTGAAGCTCTAACAATTTTAATCAAATTTCTACTGTTAAATCCCCAAATAAAAAGGTTTATACAAAATGCATAATCACTTACCAAAGAATCAAAATCTATAATACCATTTTTTTCATGAACCAACTTGGCATGCCATCAAACTCATCACCTGACATGGCCCAACATAAGGCATGATGGGCATTTCCAACCCCCATGGGAAAGAAAAAAATTATTGAGAAACATAGGTATCCCTCATGAATTATTTCATCCGAATCAAAGATAAAATGAAATTTAATTAATAAATACAATATCCATACTAAATAAATAAGAAAACAGTTCATAACTAACTACAATAATCCAACCCATTATCATATATAACTATCATCAATAACCAATAGATATATCATGTCAGAGAAGATTGAAAATGAATTGAAAAAACCCAATAAAATCCCAACTCAATCCGACACTGAACTATCTCCATGAAACTGATGATTTCTCACCACCACCTAACTCACCCCTTGTCATTCCCGATAGTCAAAATAGAATCCAAATGGAAACTATAATTTCAAATATATATTTATGATATTAAAATCCAGACAGGTCACCATAACCATCAAAATTTATGAAGTGTGTTTCATAAATAAATTCTTCATTTTTTGTTTTAAAATTAATCTAAAAAGTAATCATTTTAGATATAACATAGAAGAAACCAATATAATTTCCATAAAAACGTTTTGAAACATTTCACGTTATTTTCCTGAAAATGTTAGTGATTATTTGGAAACACTTACCTCCTAGTTACTGATCTCAAACCCAAACAATTGTTAACACATCTCAAAAATATCCTACTTATTTTATCTAAATGAAAATGGAAACTTTACAAACATTTAACTAGACAAATCCATCTTTAAACCAAAACAAAAATTTTATAATCCACTTTAAAAAATCACACAGTAGATATTCAATCCAAAATAGGCTTTTTATATAACTTTGAAAATGATTTTTTCAAAACTAAATTACCCAACACACTCACACTATTCAATAATGAAAAAGAAGCCCACATACATCTCATGGAATATATAAAATGTAAACATGAATAGGTTCTATATAAATTAGATCAAGTAAAATAATATAAACTATCATTTGATTAGTCTCCCATAAATCGATAATTAATCAAGAAATTGAATGATTCATGGGATCTACCCATGGTTCCCTTTCATGTGAGAACCAAGAAATATAATATTACACCAACTACTGAACCATCTACCATCATGCACTGATGTTTAAACCACAAGTCACCCATATATCCCACAAAATCCCAATTTTGGTGACGAACCCCTCTTATCCCTTGTTTGTTACATGATTGGAGGTCCACTGGTGGTGTTTGAAGCAACTATCATAATAAAACAGATCTCCCACTAAGCTCATGGGTTCTCATGACCAAAAAAAGAAGTGAGGCGTAAGAACATACAATCCAAGTCTAACATGCATAGAATAACCATATCCTCCATAACTTTCATCACCCCTAACCCCCAAAAATGAATATCCTCATTTAAAAAATTCACCCAAAGCATAAACCATCACATTCCTACACATGGTAAGAAATAATAATCTCATAGAGATAAATAAAACCCACAAAAATGGTAACAAATCAATTATTAATCAACTGGTTTCATATTCAATAACTACTTCAAAACCAATGTTATAACAAGGACATTTACACTAAACCATTGCTTGGGATTCCATTCCCTTTAAAATTTTTATATAAAATCATTCCAAACAGAGTTTGGAAATCAATAGAAATCACCCATGCATTCAAAACATCAAGAACCATCCATAAAATTCGTCTTTATCTTTATAATCAAATAGAATTAGAAACCCATTTATGTCCATAGTCCCATTTAATACAATACATCATTTAATTCCCAAACCCTTCATCAATAATCACATATCAAATCACCATTTGAAATCACATTAATAACCCATTTATAACCCTTTTTTAATGTTAAAACCTCAGTTTAAAGAAAAATTCTCTTTAAAACATAGTTTCCAATCTTTGAAAACTAATGGAATATCTTGTGTTATGGACAAAGAAGAAAATTCAGAGATAATTTATATTTTTATCCATTGGTGGATGGGCCATGTTACAAACCATAAATAGAAATGAGGTTTCAAGTGGTTTAACGTCCCTAAGTGGAGTTTTGGATGGGTTCTAAGTGTCTATGGAATTGCTAGGGTTTGGAAAAGTATTGGAGGAGGAACAGGAAGCTAGGCTATTGAAAATAGTTATAGATATCCATTCACATCATGAATCCCCTTCATCACATGAATGGATTTCTGGGAGTATGTCCTTGACAATACAAGATGTGAAATAAGAGGGGCATATCATAAGGAATTCATGACAAGTATCGAGTTAACATCGTGAAACTAGATCACGCTATAAAACTAGATCACGTCATGAAATATATAGGTATGGATTTTAAAAAATAAAAACAATGACTTTACCCATTTTATCAGTTCTACCATATCATGGTGTAATTGACCATTTTATATGGTTTTTTATTCTACCTATTAAGAGTTCATCCTGAGAGGCCATCTATACTTCACCACATTTTTATTGGTTGAGGTATGTCCCAATGGTTTTTTTATAAATATTTAAACCTTAAATTAAATTTATTGATTTATTTTTTTCTTTTTTTGTTATATATTTTCCTAAGAATGGTCTTTGGGTACCCAGTGGTCCTTCTTCATGTGGTTTCTCATATTTTCTTTGAGGGATACGAATATGAGGAGATATCCCATGTTATGACTTTTTGGTTTTTATTTTATATTAAATTTTTATTGATAAAACTAAGGTTTTTAGACTATAATTTGTCTTCCCAATGTTATATAAAAACATGGAAGTTTGTGAGGATTTTCTTGAACATTAATGACCATGGAAAGTGCATGTGAGAGTAGTTTTTAAATGGTATAAATCTCTCTAAAGTTAGTTGTTATATCAGACATAACCTTTAGTATTTATGAATGTTTATGGTATTATAGGGATTGTTTGTATTACCACTGAGGTTGATGACCCCACACCTTCCCTACCCCAGTCCACACCCCCCAATTTATATTCATTCATATGAATTTAATAATTAAATAAATGTGTGGAATGTACTATATGAATGACCAAGGTCACTAATAACCCTTGTGGGATAGATTTATCTGATGAAATGAGGCTATGAAAATGAATGAGGATCCCCTATGGGATTCCTCATATTTTTCCTTTTTAAAATCCCAAGATGGATTCATTTCTTACATACCGACTTATGGGACCCCGAGAGAGATTCCTCTATTTACCTATGGTCCTTGAGGATCCTGAGTAGGATGAATCTCTAGTGTATAGATCTAGGGGATAGTGGGTTCTTAGTGCTTGACCGACCCTATGCTAGTGCATTATGTGTTTGGGCATAGATGGTTGTGGTTTTCACCTTCAAACCTATGAAAAACGTGTAACCCATAAGGATGTGGAAGAAGTGGTGGGTTAATTGTTTGTCCACCCTCACTCATTTATTTTTACATTAACCTATTTATAGCTGATGAAGTTATGGTTACCAAAGGTACATTTAGTTTTTTGACGATGATCCTGATGTGATGTGACTATTTTTATTTGGATTCCTAGACATTATTCAAGGGATCTAGGTTTTGAGACTTTTTTATTGTTATATTTTTATTAGGACACTTATATGTACTTAGTTGGATCTGGCTATTGAGACATATTGATTATTATATTTGGTCATGGAATCCATATGATTATGATACTCTATCATGGAATACCAATGATTATGATTCTCAAGAATAATATCTCTAGGATTATATTGTTCCATAATTGTGTCTATATTGATTATGATACTCAGGAAATGGTGATGATTATTGTCTTCCTGATCGATTACTTGGTCATGGTTTTTGACATGGTGCTCCTCACCATCGATTTGATATATAATTTATGGATGATTATGCTCTATTCAATAAATGCCTTGGATTCTCCAAAGGATTGGTCAAATACACCATTACTACATATCCAAAATGTACATCAGGGGTATAGGGTTGTTGAGATATTCATTTGATTGGATACTAAGTATTTACTTGGATCCAAAGATCATTCCTTGAAAATATCCTATGGTTCATCCACATTAGGGGTAATCTGAGCTCTAATATCATGACTTCCTAAGGACTAGGACTTAAGGCATAAGCATCAGGCTAGATTTACATGGAATGAGTGGTATGACATCAAAATCAGTAACATATTTATAGGACGTCTATATATTATGTGTAATATCTCATTATTGTGATTGGAGGTGAGTATGGGTGATCCCAAGGAAAGGGCATGTACCCCCCTATGGTGATGTGCCTTATTAGAGTTATTTATAGTGCTAGTTGAGAATATTCTCATGATCTAGATTATGGACCCACAGATAAACAAATAATACATGGTTTGTGTGGTATGAAATCCATATCAATTCCCTTTTCACTTGATGTGCATAAGATCGGGATTATGGATCCAAGGATCAAGTTCTTCTGAGTTATGATATTTTTCACCTTAATCATGTATATACATATTTATGTATATATATATATATATGTGAATATCCATATATACACATTTATATATATATACATGATTTCACATTTCTCTGTCGACCATGATCACAGACCCAGGGATCGATCGTAGATTCACTTTATATATTTTATATACCATCTCCAACTCTGTCTCATCTAGGTTGAGCACTTTCCTAGAGCATTCCCTATACAAATTTTTCTATTAGCTTATTTTCAGCAATAATTATTGGGACACCATTTCCAACTCTGTCTCAGTTATGTATGAGACAAAATGGGTGGTTTGACAGTGAGTTTGATACTCACACACCTTGGGACACCCTTTCGTTGTGGTACCTGATAAGATATTCACATGGTTGCATGCCCCGGTAGGGATGGGGCATAGAAATGATCAACAAGTATGGATTAGTTATGGATGTGGAGATTTGGTATTTTGTTTTTCTAAAATTTTGTATATAATACTTATACTTTTTTTATTTATTTCATTTATATATTTGTTATTGGCCCTAGGATGATCAATGTTTTATGTACGACAAGGTTGTTCAAGCTTCTAAATCATTTCTTTTATTTTCCCAAAATGATTCTATTTTAGTTTATTTGTTGCATCCTCACAATATTTATTTACTTCTAGTATGACATCTTATTATTAAAATTATATTATACTCCAATATGATAGCATAGTCTTCCCACAGTCACACCCTATTCTCTCTCTTCTATTCATAATCCTTTGGTGTATGGAGAGGTGTGCTTGAGGGATTGTGGTGAATCTGCTTGAGGTACCAGATTTGTGTGATCCAGGTCTGTATGTTACAAAGCATTATTAGAATATTTTCTTTCATGTTTTATTAATACTTAAGATATTTAAGGTAGAAGTATTAGGATTTTTTATAATTTTTTATTAATATCATACTGGTTCAATAAGAACACATCTTTTAGTATAATGTCCATATTTCCAGGGTTATTGGATTACTATTCTTTATATGTGATTTTACTATTGTATATGATTTTAGTTTTGAAAGACGCCCATGTTTTGTGGAGGGATGACTTATTATTGATTAATGGATCATATCCTATTGGTGAGAGTTTGTTGATAGATTTCGAGAACATTTCCCTTATAAATTGGCTAGTGATTAATTTTCACTCTTGGTTATCAAAGGTAAGAGGCATCTCATGCCTCGTATTTGGAACATTGGATTCCCATTTTGAAGGTATATTAGTGTTTTATTACTGCTGAAAGAAGAATATGATTTTTTAATAGAAAAAAATCCTAAATGTTGTTTTCCAATATGGATTTTTGGTGTAATTATACCAAATTGAGCCAATTCATATATATTTCCTTCTGAGGGTGGGATATATGGATCTATGGTGATATATTTGATTGAGAGACTGATGAATTAGTCATCATCTATGGGAGGTGAGGTAACCCAAGTAGGTTGATAGTTTTGTAGTTGGTGGCCTCTAACCAACTAATTTTTACTTTATTTATAATAAATACCATATCAAATCTTGATTGTTCTTCTGCATGACAATGCATGTGATAATTTCCTAAGGATATTTGTTGCATTGAATGATCATTGTAGATCCCTACAATGAAGAGAACCTAGATGGGCCATTAAATTTTTCTTGAATATAGATTCTTTGGATGGATGATGTTATTTGAAGGACATAAATAATACATTCTATTAAGGGTGAGGCCTCATAAAACCTTGATGCACATTCTCATGGTGTTCTCCCATGGTATTATCCTGGAGGATATTATAAGAATGTGACTTGCCAACTGGAAATCCACATTTCATAGTTTCATTGGATGTTCCTATCTGCGGATGTGTGTATTGGTCCTTAGAATTTAAAATTACTATTAATGGGTATTACAACTCATGCACTTAGATGTATTCACAAAAACTGAGACGATACACTATTTTCAGTGATGTAGGATATGTTGGGTGTGTCACAAGTAATATAGTATTAATAGATAATGCGAGAAAGGATTTGTCCCTTCCGTTTCCATAACGGAAGTAGATATCTCTGGCCCTTTGATGGAATTGATATAGCTTAATAAATCCATGGCCATGGTAATAAATTGGCATGTTCAATTCTGGAATATCAATGAAATGATAATCAAGCACATGATTTGATGGAACTATCATGAAACCTTCTTGATTAGAGATATCAAGACCAAGGGATTACATTACACAATAAGTGTTCGTAAGAGATGACACGTCATTGAGATATTAACTTCATTCTCTATGGGTGCCTTGGGGTGTTGCTAGACGCTAACCTTGGACTTTAGGAAGGCCCCTCCGAATTCCACCGAGAAAGAGGCCTACAGGGTCACACGATAATTGTATCCTAGTATCTCAGTTAAATATTAATTTAACTAGTTGAATAAATATTATTCCTAATTTGGTTTAATAATTATTCAAGGATGCTTGATCTCATTTATTTCAACACAAGATTTTAAAAATAATATATTGTGCATGAAATAAAATATTTATTAGTGAGTAATGCAGTGATATTTATTTGAGAAATAAATATTCATTATTTAATGTCTAATAATTATGGTGCAAGAAATAAAGAAAATGTAAAAAGTACATGCCATGTATATTAATTTACACGGCGTGTAGTTTTTCTGGATATTTCTAAGAAATATTATTATATATTTCATTGTGTAATATTAGGTGTAATTTTATGGGTGCATGTCAAGTAATAATAATAGTCAACTATTATTGTTAGACATGGGGTATTGATAATAATTAAATGAAATGAATAAATTCTTTTGGGTAATTAATTCATTTTGTTATTCAATGTAATTAAAATACCAGTTATATAATTCTCATTAGCATATCCATTTTTGGGGGTTATGAAAAATGGATCTAGAGAAATATCTCAAGCCAAGAGATAATTCTTTTCTTCCAAGAATGCACTCAAGCTGAGAGAGAGATCCTCCTCCACCAGATCAAGGAGAGTGCCTTGCAAGTGGCTCTCAAGGTGATCGAAGGCCAACATCACAAGCGAAGGATCTTCCACGCCAGCACCCGGAGATCCCTTCGGCAACATCCTAAGATACGGGAAACATCTGTGGATCCCTGCAGGAGGAATCCTACACTTGGACTTTGAGACACAATGATGGATCACATTGGATATTGAACAGAAACATCAACAAAGAGAGAATTCCATCAAGGTAATTTTTGTCTTTTAGATAAATTATTTATAACCAACATATTTTTATCCTCCCTATAGTTTTGGGACTCCCTTTATTTATTTAATTCATCATTATATTCTGAAGATCTGGTGTTTTATTATCAGGAAAGATCTTGGATTGATCTTTTTAATAGAAAAATTAATGTTGGGTATACCCACGAACATGATTCCACTGCGCCTAGAACCTACAAGTGGTATTAGAGGGGTTATATCATTGATTATAATTATTTATTTTTCATCGATGAGTTAGGAATTTAATAATTTATATCTTTCAATTCAAGTTAATCATTTGGAAAACTTGAATCTCAAGATCTGTTCATCCTCTATCGTTTCTTGTTCACCTTAAAGAAAGATTTTTTCTTTTAATTATGATTAAAATTAATTAGAGGATCTCATCCAGAGGTTCCAAACATTACTGGTCGTACAACACCAGAATACGTGGCATGTATATTGAAATTAACATAGTGTAGTCTAGGTTTAATGTGTTGGACTGGTCATCCAAACTAGGCCAGGTCAATGGATCCTATCGGAGTCTTTAAGACTCCGTGTGTTGACCTGGAACAGGTGGCACATAGCTTCTGGATTACATGCTATGTGGCCCGTTGAACACAGCATGTAGTCCTTTGGGTTTGGGTAGAAATGTGTACCCCTTACAAGGCTTTCCCAGCTAGAAACCGTGTAACATGGATACTACACGGCGTGTGTCCCACTGAACATGTTTGTTACTACGAATATTTCCATATTACATCAACATTCCATGTACTTGGGCATGTACTTAGGATGGAAGGTGAACAAAAGTACTTTTCATCAAGTCGGAACTACACACCATGTACTCATCCAAATTATACAGATTTATTAAAATTTATTTTTATATTATACAAACCCTTGAGACGTGTACCATAGTGTAGGAATAAAGCTAAGGCATAACATGTGATAGGTGTTTTATATATGTATGTTTAATTTAACATTTGTGTAATGTTCATTTCTACTCATTGGCTAGTTATGAACGGGAATTTACCAGGTTTCCTCCAAGGTAAAAGTTACATAAAATGATAATTTAAAATGAATTTATTTGTTTAATATTATGGTGGATGAGAATCTCAATGAAATTCAGAAAAATGGATTAAGATAAAGGGATTGATTAATTAAAAATAACTAATTAATTTGAGTTTGATTTATCATAAATAGGAATGATTAAAGAATTAAATGCTAATTTTATATATGCATAAATATTGTTGCACACATAGATGATCATGAGATAGACCAAGACCTTTGTATGTGAATGATTTCTTTTAATTTATTTATTTAAATGAAATTTGTTAGCCTATGAGCCTTCTCCTCATTAATATGTAGAGAATATGTGCCAAAGGTTTCTTTTATGTAAAACCATGTTTTCCGCCTCACCTACGAGTGAGATAAAAGAATATGTAATGGATGGAGCTCTCATGCTAGTGGAGGCGGCTCAAGTTAGGAACCATGGTGAAACTTGTCGATGGAGATACAAAGGTGTACAGGTGGAAATCTATAAACAGGAACCCAAAAGGTTCAAGGTGTTTCTACCCTAGGTATTGGGTAAGTTTATCAACCTCTAGATAAACTAACAAATAGAAAAATATCATGATCATAAAATTTATTTTATTTATTTCAATTTCATGGTTTATTTATTGTGGGTGTGTTGTCACGATCCCACAATTAATGAATTAAACAAGAATGCAAGATAGAACTAAAATAAGACTGGATTATGCATAAATATTATCTTAGACATGGTTAATCACCTAATTATTTCCCACGTAATATTAAAAAGAATGTAATCAAGGATAATAAAATTAAAATTTACGTATAAGGATAACATCCCTCAAAGAAAATTGTATGTCGGTATAGCCTTCCATAATATTGGTTAAAGTCTAACCATAGTTCAAAGTGCTTGACCAACCCTTGTTGGGGTACTTTCAATTATCGAGGAATTATAATTCAAGGTTTTGGGTTGACTGGACTAGGTTCACATCAATGGTTGACTTCCACTATAGGAATCGGTATGATCAAGAAGTAAAGGATGAAGAAATCCTAAATAAAAGGGTTTCAGGATTGGGGAGTCCACTCAAGAGATCAAGGCGGTGCAAGTTAATGAAGTTGGAATTTTGAATTCCTACCTAAAACACTTTATGTTGCTTGACCAACCCTATTTTGGGCAAAAATAAGGTCAATATATATCCTTTCCACTAGAATATTAAGGCAAAAGAATATTCTGAAGACAAATGTTAGGGATTTTGGATTTCGATAAAATAGTGGGAGACTAATAAGTATTATTTTATTTATTTTCCTCAATTTTTTCATGATAATGTAGTAAACCTTTTATTATATTAATTTGTAGAAACAGAAAGAAAAATGACTTCAGACATATCATTCAAAACCATACTCGAGAAGACAAACCTTCTCACCAACACTAAATTATAGGAATAGCATTGGCGTTTACGTGTCATCCTTCTCTATGAGAGAAAATTGTATGTGCTGGAAGAGCCAGTTCCAGTTTCACCTGGAAAAGAGGCCAGTGATGAGGAACTATCTCTCTATATGAAACATATGGATGATACCATAGATGTTCAATATTTCATGTTATCATCCAAGTCTAATGAGATCTAGATGCAACATGAAAACACGGAAGCGTATAGCATGAGGTCTCACCTTAAGGATATCTATCAAGAGAAGGAGATATTGGAGATATATGAGATCACCAATGCTTTGTTCAAAACTACGCTTGGAGAGTCTGCTCCAGCAGGGCCTCATGTAGTCAAGCTTAATGCTAACATTGAATTCCTGGACATCTTAGGGAATATGTTCCTCGATTAGACGCATACAGATCTCATCCTATCATCACTTCCCAATACCATCTCTATATTTATTTTCAACTACAACATGAGAAACAATGAGAAAATTCTATCGGAACTTCATACCTTAATTATCCTTGTAGATAATTACATGGAGCGTGACAAACCCCTAGTACTTATAGTGAATAAGAAATGAAAGGAAAATTAAAAGGGGCCAAGGATTCATAAACGATCTTAATCCCATGAGAACCGTCCCTCCAAGAAGGGTATGATCTAGAGGTAGGGAAAGGAATGTGAGGCGGTGTGTTTTTCAAGTGGCAAGCCAAGCCACTGGAATAGGAACTGCACCCAAAGGCATGTGGATTCCAAAGGTGTGTTTGTTATTGAGTTTAATCTTTCCATTTCTACACATTGGGTATTAGATATAGCTTGTGGGGCTCACATATGTATTCAAATTCATGAACCAAGTAGATTTATAAATATTTCCAGAGTAGGGGTGGATCTTTGAGCTGCGAATGGCACGAGTCTGGATGCGCTAGCCATTGGTGATTACTATCTCTCATTGCCAACTGGAATGATTTTGGTTTTACATAACTATCATTATGTTCCTAGTGTTACCAAAAATATAATTTCTCTATCTTTTTTGGATATGTATGGATTTATTTTCATGTTTGGAAATAAGGGTTGTTTCTTTTATAAGAACATCATTTGTTATGGTATGGTTCATTTAAATAATGTTTTCTATGTATTAAATTATGAAAACCAAGTGTTGGAAATTGATATTGAAACAAATTCACATGACTCAAACATTACCCAGTTATGGAATCACTGCCCCAGTCATGTATACAAGAAGCGCTTGAAAAAGATCTTCCAAGAAGTTTATTTAGACTCTACTAAGCTAAAACCACTTCACAGATTTCACACTTGTTTAGAAGGTAAAATGTGCAGGCCTCCTTTCAGTGGATAGGGTGAAAGGGCCACAGTACATCTAGGATTAGTGCACACAGATATGTGTGGACCATTTCTAGTAGAAGCTTGAGGTGGATATTTTTACTTCATTACTTTTAGTAATGATTTGAGTAGATATGGCTATGTCTACATAATGAGGTATAATTTAGAGTTATATGAGAAATTTAAGGAATTAAACAATGATGTACAGAATCAGATTGTTAAATAGATAAAGAAACATCCATCGGATCGAGGTGGAGAATATATGAACCTAGAATTCATCGATATTATATGAGAGTGTGGGATTCTATCATAGCTCACTCCTCCTTATACACTACTGTATAATGGTGTTAGTGAAATGAGAAACTGCACCTTGCTGTACATGGAGAGGTCGCTGATGAGTCATGTAGATCTTCCATTATCTTTTTGGGTATATGCCTTACAAACTACAACAAACACATTAAATAGAGTACCAACTAAGGCAGAAAATGGTATTCCCTTTCAGTTATGGAATTGAAAGAAACCCATTTTTTCACACACATGTGTATGGGGATGTAATGTATTTGTCAAGGCCTTCTCATGCAACAAACTAGCACCACAGGGAACAAGGTGTATCTTTATAGGATATCCCAAGGAAAAAAAGGATATAACCTATATAACCATTCAGACAAGAAAGTGATTGTCGCCAGACAATCCATCTTTCTTGAGAGGGAGTACATCCTAAAAATGGATATTGGGAGCAAGATTGACTTTAATGAAGTTGATTCTCAAGATACACATGATTTGGTACATGAACAAGGTTTACATGTCCCCGTGGAATAGGTTCCAGAAACACAAGTACTGCTTAGAAGATCAAGAGAGGTAATGGAACCAGATAGATTTGGTTTCCTAGTCACTGAGGATGGTGAATCATTATTGTTGTACAATGATGAACCAAAATCCTATACGGAAGCCATAGAAATCTCAAAATCTCCAAGATGGCTAGAAGATGTGAATTTTGAGATGGATCCCATGTAGCAGAATGAATCCTAGGTTCTGGTCATTGATCTAGTTGATGTAAATCCTATTGGATGGAAATGGGTATTCAAGAGAAAGATGGACGTGGAAGGTCATGTTAGCACCTATAAAGCAAGGAAAGTGTCTAAAGGATTTAGACAGAGTCATGGAATTGACTATGATGAAACCTTCTCACCAGTTTCCATATTTAAATATATAAGAATCATACACACCATAGCAGCATACCATGACTACTATATTTGGAAGATGTATGTCAAAAAAGAATTCATTAATGTGAACCTTCGGGAAGATGTCTATATGACAAAACCATAAAGGTTTGTGACACCAGGTGAAGCCAAACAAGTTTCAAAGTTGCAGAAATCCATTTGTGGATTAAATCAAGCCTCTAGGTCATGGAACATTTGATTTTATGAAGCCATAAAGGAATTTTCATTCATTAGGAACGAATGTGAGCCATGTGTTTATGAGAAATTTAATCGGAATGTGGTTGTTATACTAGTGGTATATGTTTATGACATATTATTTATTGGAAATGGTGTACCAGTCTTATAGTCTGTTAAGGACTTGTTGAACAAGTGTTTCTCCATGAAGGACTTGGGTGAAGCATCCTACATTCTTGGGATCAAGATCATTCATGACAGATTCAATAGGCTTATTTGACTATGTCAGGGTACATACATTGTCCAGATAATAAAGATATTTAGTATGGAACAATCCAAGAGGGGATTAGTTCAAGTGTCACATGGCCTAGATATTTCAATGAAAATGTGTCCTCATACAAAACCGTAGAAAGATAGAATGGGTAGGATCCCATATTCTTCGTCTATTGGATCCTTCGTGTATGCCATGTTATGTACCAGGAATAATGCTTCCTATGCACCAAGCATGGTAGGAAGATATCAAGCAGATCTAGGAGAAAAACATTGGACTTTAGTAAAGGCTATCATTATGTATTTGAGAATAACTAAGGATATGTTCCTGGTGTATGGAGGAGATGAGGATCTTGTCATCAGATTGTATGTTGATGGTGGTTTTCCGGAAGATCATAATGATCTGAAGTCATAATCTGGACATGTTTTCATTCTCAATGGAGGAGCTGTGAGCTGGAAGAGTTCAAAGTAACCAATTCTTGCTAATTCTATAGTGGAGCCCAAATATATAGAGGCTTCTGATGAAGCTAATAAAGTTTCTAGGATTCAGAACATTATCCAAGAGATTAATGGGGTGTCTAGCTGTAAAGATCTTATTACATTGTATTTTTATAATACTACAGTGGTGGATCTTACAAAATAACCAAGGACACATAAACGGATAAAGAAAATACTCTAAAAGTATCACCTCTTGAGGGATTTCTATCAAAGGGGTGAAGTTGCAGTGAGCAGAGTGTCCACGGAAGAGAATGTGGTAGACCCCATGACTAAAGGACTATCTGAGTAGAAGCATGAATATCATGTGAGAGCTAGCAGGTTAAATGTTGTTAGTTGTTGTATCTTGTCCAAGTGGGAGTCTATTGGAGTTGGTGGCCTAAAACCAACAAATTTCCACTTTATTCATTAATAAATACCATATTACATCTTTATTGTTCTTCTGCATGAAAATTCATGTTTTAATGTCCTAAGGATATCACTTTCATTAAAGAGTCATAGCAGATCCCTGTTATGATGAGAACAGGGGAGTTCCATAACATTGTTCTTGAATATATGTCATATGTCTAGAAGATGTTACTTGAGGGACACAAATAATATAGGAAATTAGGTGTGAGAACTCATACAACATTTAGGCACCTTCTCATGGTGTGTTCCCTTGGTAATATCTAGGAAGATATTATGAGAACGAGACCTGCCAGCAGTAAATCCATATTTCATAGTTTCATTGGATGCTCCTATATGTGGACGTGTGTATTGGTCCTTAGACTTTAATCTTATTAGTAATGGGTATTAAAAATAACACACATAGATGTATTAACAAAAACTATGATGACACACTCTTCACAGCGAGGTAGGATATGTTGGGTGCACCATGAGTAATACAGCATTAATAGATAATGCATGAAAGGATTTTCCCCTTCCTTTTTCCTAATGGATGAAGATATATCAAGCCCTTTGATTGAATTGTTATAGCCTAAATAAATCCATGGCCATGATAAGGAATGGGAAAGTTCAATTCTGAAAAGTCAAAGAAAGAATAATCGAGCACATGGGTCGATGGAACTACCATGCAACCCACTTGATTTAAGATATTGAGACCAAGGGATTACATTACACAGTAAACATTCGTATGAGGTGACACTTCATTGCGACGTTAACTTCTTTATCTATGGGTGCCTTGTCATATTGATAGACATTGTGGACTTTAGGTAGGATCCATCTAATGACACCGAGAAAGAGGCCTAGAGGGTCACACACTAATTTTATCCACGTATCTCAGTTAAATATTAATTTAACAAGTTGAATAAATATTATTCCTGATTGTGGTTTAATAATTACTCATGGATTCCTGATCAAATTTCGTTCGACACTAGTTATTCAAGAGAATATATTGTGGGTTAAATAATATGTTCATTAGAGAGTAATGCAGTGATAATTATTTGAGAAGTAAATATCCAGTATTCAATGTCTAAACAATATGGTGGAGGAAATAAAGAAAATGGAAAAAGTACACATCGTGTATATTAATATACACACCATGTAGTTCTTTTAGGGATTTGTGAGAAATAATATTATTTATTTCATTAAATAATATTAGGTGTAATTTTTTGGGCACATCTCAAGTAATAATAAAAGACAACTGTTATTATTAGACATGGGGTATAACTAAGAATTAAATGAAATTAATAAATTCTTTCGGGTAATTAATTCATTTTATCATTCTACGTAATTAAAATCCCAATTATATATTTCCCATTAGGCTATCCATTCTTCGGGGTTGTGCACAACTGATCTAGAGAAATATCTCAAGCTAAAAGTGAATTATTTTCTTCCAAGAATGCTCTCAAGCTGCAAGAGATGTATTCCTCCACCAGATCAAGGGGAGCACTTTAAAAGCGGCTCTCAAGTAGATTGAAGGTGGATGGCCCAAGAAAATTCTCTTACACACTTGCACTCGAAGATCCCTTCAGCGATGTCCATAGATACATGGAACACAAGTGTATCACCACTAGAGGAATCCTACACTTGGATTCTATGAGGCAATGAGAGATCACAATTGATCATGATGAGAAACATCAACGATGAGAGGATTTCATCAAGGTAATTCTTCTCTTTTAATTAAATTAATTGTAACCAAAATATGATGATCCTCTCTATGGTTCTGAGACTCCATTTCTTTCTTTCATTCTTTGATCTATTCCAAATATCCAACCTTTTATTATCATGATAGATCTCGTATTTATCATTTCCAACAGAAAAAATTAATGTTGGGTACACCCACCAACATGCTTCCGATGCGTCTGAAACCTACAAATAGGGAATATGATTCCCATGTGTTGGACCCATTTTAAGGTTCTTATGTTCAATTATATAATTTTTCACAAATAATATATATAGTGATTTTCAACATAGTTTAAAATATAATTCTATATAACCAATAGGAGATAATGATCTATGACATGGATCATTAAGATGATATTGTGAACAAAAAATTATCCCTCATAGGTCAACCTAGGAAGTTGATTCCTTCTTTAATGTTGATATAGTTGGGTAAATTTGTATCATTTATATAGACACCTAAATTTTGATAGTGAATTGGACCATGAGGGGATATTACTATAAATAGATTTCAGGTGATTGTTAGTTCATCATTCTTCATATGTTCATATCATTATACTCAGAGGGTAGTGCCTAATGAGGATTATTAGAGAGTATTAGGGACTAGGTGGGCCACTTCATGATAGTTTTGACTCTTTTAAAATGATGTTTTCCATACCTATTTTATCGAGAGAGTCAGTAGGTGGATTATATGCCTTATGTTAATATGTTTTTGTGGATTACTCCCCATGATAGGTGACCCTACTGAGTGGTTTGACATTTTCAATGGGCAGTTATTTCTAGTTACTATGTAATAAGACATGATTAGTAGGGCTTTATATGAGACCTAGAGGCCCTTAGTTTTGACTCATACCCTTATAGGTTAATGTTTTGGTTGATTAATGGAAAACTGTGAGTATGGTTGGATTGGGTTTATAGATTCATTTTTATGTAGTGATCTATGTTATATACTTGTTTGAGATTGATTTTAGGTTAGTGATTGGGTTTTTCAATATTGGAATGATGATTCCCTTGGTTTCTGAGGGAGAACCTTTGGTGATCATGTTTCACAACTGGATTCGACAGGAAAGATTTTCCATGTTCCCAACACTATTAACTAGTTGTTTTGAACGAACACTTATATATTAGAAAAATATGTTATGTTATGGGAAGTCATGGAAATAATCATGGAGCATGAGAGATGATCAATCTTTAAGATAGGTTCTAAATGATATTTTGGATTAATGAGACCGGTGTGTCTTGTGACAAAATCATATTGGACATATAGTGGTTAAATTAAATGAGCTGGAGTTTGGTGTTGATAGTATGTGATTGTCACCTGTGGTTTTTAAAAAAAAATTAAACATTGAGTGGCCATATGTGAGAAGTGGACCAACAGTTTTAAGGAATTTACACATCCAAGGCTCCCTATGATTTTTTATAAAATTAGTAATGTCCCTTCATAATATAAGGTATTTTGGAAATGAATCGGGTTTCATGAGATAGTTGGCATGTAGTTGGACCTATACATGCATTCTCATGAGATGTGGTGTTAGGATTTGGTTAAAGGAAAGTAAAACTTATTTTTATGTGATCATGAATCGTAGATATCTATACATTCCTATTGATGTAATTTTAGAGTACTCCCAGATTAAGGGTGACAAAGCCCCATATCTTGGCATCGTCTTGAGCGCCCTAAGAAAGTGTTGGATATACACTGATCTGAATCAAGAACTTCTCTTGTTTTATTAGGGAGTTCATTGAGATTTATATTTTGGTTATGTAATAATGGAATCAATATGGTGTGTACTTATCAATTATTTGTTTAAGGGTGGTTATCCTCATTGTGTTATGGGATTTAGTGTTTTCCATTGGTATCTTTATCATGGATTCAAAATGGGTGACATTTTCATTGATGTTAGATTATGGAATGGGGATGGTTTTTCTATGATAATCCACTAGAATTCAGTTATGGGATTCATTGATCATTCTCAGAATGATCTTGATAAGCCTTGGGATAAAGGATTTCGGAATCTATTTTGGTGTGGCTTAGCTACTAAAGCCAAGATTCTTCAAGAGTTTGAAAAATGGGATTCTAATTCCTTTCCTTAGTATAGTAATATGTGGTTAGTGAGGAATTTCATAAGGAATCCCTTTGGGATAATATGGGTGTAGTAAAAGGGTTGGATGGGGATTTCTATGGACAAGTCGGTGCAACCAGTCTAAGCTGCATTGATTAGAATTAAACTATATAGTTAAAATTGGAGACTAAGAGTAGTTTCTTCATGTTTGATTGGATTATTCAACGGTATAATAGTGTCACCATAATCATTATGAAACTATGGGAGTGTTTTGATATGAAATTCTTATGGTGGAAGTATTTTGGTTTTGAATTTTCTATTAAAAGTATGAACATATTGCAGGGACTTTCATAGGTCTGTTGATGAAAGAGATAATGATGTGGTGATGCCTCAGGTTAGATTGTATTAGGTAAAAAATTTCTTGATGTTCATTTTATATTATGATAATTGGATTTAGTTTGGGTGGTTAGGTGACACATCTTTAAAAGGGTTCTTGGATGCGTGTTGGGTGATCTGATATGTAAAATTTCAATCTAAGTGGGAATTATTGATGACGGTAGGTAGGGTGTTTTTTTATTTTTCCCAAAATATTCTTGGGTATGGAAATTTATAAGGTGGGCGGATTTTAATATCTCGTGTTTTGGACTGGGTTGAAAATTTTGTGTGAATTTGAAATTTCCTCCATTGGTGGACAAATTGCCTTTTGAACTAGAAATCAAAACAAGGTTCCACGTGTTTAAATGTCCATATTTGGTGTTTTTAGATGTGTTCTAAGTACCAATGGAAGTTCCTAGGGTCTGGGAAAGTGTCGGAGGAGGAACAGGAAGCTCGGATACTGAAAATAGCTACATAAATCCATTCACATCATGAAACCCATTCATGATGTGAATGGGTTTCATAGGGTGTGGTATGAAATATATGAGACATGAAAATCCAAAGTATTACCCTAAGAAATTCATGATGTGTATCTGGGGCACATCGTTAAGCTATTTCATATCATGAATTAAGTGGGTATGGATTTTAAAAAAGATAAAAATTGACTTTCCACATTTGTTTACTGGGAAAATATGAGGGCTCGTCAGAGTCTTTTAGCCGATCCACCCTTCCCTCCAATTTTCTCTGATCACAAAGATATTGGGTTTAATTTGATATCATCAATGAGAAATATCTTCCTACTTTATCCTTCTATATTGTTTCCCTTCCTGCATTCCAATTTTTGAGTGTTTACATTTCAAGTTCCTCTTTAGTTCCTCATGATCATAGTGGAATTGACTATTTTAGAAGGGGTTTTTACTCTTCCATGGAAGAGGACATACTAAGAGGTCATTTTTACTTAATCATGTACCGATTGGTTGAGGTATGTCATCATAGTGTTTTTTTACATCATTAAAGCTTACATTAAAATTATTGAGTGTTTTTTATGTGGTTGGTAAGGGATTTTCCAAAGAATGGTCTCAGGGGGGCCTATTGGACCTTTTGTACATGGTTGCTCATATTTTCTTCAATTGATAGAAAATTGGTGAGATATATCATATTTTTCCTTTTCATTTTTATCTTTATAATAATTTTTTTACTAAAAAAGATAATTTTGGACAATACATGAGTTTTCCAATGTTAGGTAGGCTCTTCCTTGCCAATGCATATTGGCTTGGACATTTTAGATAATGGATGGAGTAGCCAAGAACTGTTTTAAAATTGATTAAATCTCCCAAAAGGTAGGTGGTCTATCATACCTCCCCTTTAGTATTTATTCATGTTTTTATTGTTATATGAATGCCCAATATTTCCCTTAAGGGAGTTTCCCCCATCTATTTAAATACATTTTGATGAATTTTTTAGTTAAATTAAATGAGAATATTGTAGTGGATTAATTTTTGGGTTACTTACAACACTAGTGAACTAGCTTCATCACACATCTTAAGGATGTGATCATGACTGAGGGTACCCTATAGGGTGCCTCTTCTTATTACTTTTTAAGATCCCATGTGGTATTTCTTCCTTACGTACTAACTTAGAGGACCCCAAATGAGATTCTTCTATTTACCCATAGTCCTTGACGATCCCGAGTAGGATCCCCTCTAGTTTTTGGATCTAGGGGACCGAGTGGGTGCCCCATGCTTGACTAACCCTGATATTCTATTTTATGGGTTTGGGTAGAGATGATAGCGGGTTTTACTTTACGAACTATTTACAAATTATAATTTTTGAGGTTGTGGTAGTATTAATGAGTTAGGAATTCGTCCACCCTCACCATTTATTTATGCATTGACCTATTTACAATTTATGTAGTGATCATTACCGTAGGTTATTCCTAGTTTTGGATGACAATACTAATCTAGTGAGAATTTCAATACTGTGATTCCCAAACATGTTTCATGGGATCTAACTTCTGATATGTTTATTTGATTTTTATATTATTATTTAGATTCTTATATGTACTTCCTAGGATCTGACTATTGAGTCTTATTGATTATGATATTCGAGCATGGAGTCCCAATGATTATGATACGTAACAATGGAATCCCTATGATTATGATACCCAGACATGGATTTCCTATGAATATGACATTTGGGAATGTAATCCCTATTTAATTTGATAATTGATTGACGAGGATGATAATTCCCTTGTTGGTCAGTTTCTTGATCATGGTGTTAGAAATGGAACTCCTCACTATTGATTTGGAAAATACTCGATGGATGATTGCACTCTCCTCTTGCAATGCCTTGGATTATCCATAAGGTTCGGTGGACACACTAGTACTACATCACCCATATTTCCTCCTAAGGATGGGTATGTATATCCACTTATATGAATGGATACCGAGCATGTACATGGATCTAGAGAGAACTCCTTGGAGATCACCTAAGTGTCATTCCCATTTGGGTTCATCTAAGCTTCAATATTGTGATATCTTATATATCCGGACCTATGGCTTAGACATCAAGCTAGATTCAAATGCAATGGGTATTATTACATCAATATCAGTACCATATTTATTGGAAATCACAATATTACATAGAATCACATAGTATAATGATTGGAGGGGAGTACTGATGATCCCTGGGCTAGAACATGTATCACCCTATAGTGACATGTCCTACTGATAGATATTTATAGTTTTGGATAATGTTGGTATTGTCGATGATGATTACAAACCCAACTATTGACTAATTATACATGTCCTGAGATGTAGGACATCCATATGAATTCCCTACTCATCGGATGTTCTGAAGATTGGGGTTATGAACCCAAGGATCCCCAATTGTTGAGTTAAGATATTTTTTACCATACTCTAGTATATACATATTTAAGTGACTATATATATATATATATGGGATTATATATATACACACATATTAATATATATATACCAGATGAAACATTTCCAAGTCGACCAGGATCATCAACCCAAGGACCGACTGTGGATTCACTATATTTATTTTATCAATCGTTTACAGTTGTATCCCAGCTAGGTTGAGAACTTTCCTTGACCATTCCATGTGAATATTTTCTTTCAGATTATTTCATGAAATTATTATTTTTGTTGTTGTAAACCTAATGAATATATCTTTTTTAGATGCACTAAATATTACTCACTATGTATGGGACCATGTTTGTGGTTCCTTGTTGTGTTTTTTACTCACACCCCGCTTGGGCTTCCATTGTACTAGGGTACCCGAGAAGACATTCACTTGGTTATAGACACAAGTAGAGACAAGGCCCAAGACTGATCGAGCATGATGGGTTAGATATGTTTTTGTACAATGGGTATGTCATTTTGATCAGAGATTCTAGATGATCCATATTTATTTTTCTGTATTTATTTCAGTCTTATATATGTGATTGGCCTAATGGGAGATCAGTGTTGTATGTATGAAACGGTCATTACGGTCTGTATATAATTCCATTTATTATTAAAAAAACTCCTTTAATTCAATATAATTATAGATTCTATACTATATTTATTTAATTTGTTTTAGATATCTGGTTATTTAAGTTGTTTTATACTATGATATAGGGGCATAGTCTACCCATTTTCACACACTATAAGCTCATTTCTAGTCAGAAACCTCTTCTGTATGTGGAGGCACACTTGAGGCCTTATGGTGAACTAGATATAGGTACCTTATTAGTTGAATCTATGTCTACATATTACCACTAAAACCAGATTAAAATTCACCAAATGGATTTAGAACCATTTCCAAACCCACGCATCATTTCACAAAAATCATTGTACTTGAAAACATTCTATTCCAAACAATAAAACATGGAATTTCTAAGATAAGAAAATTTTTATAATCTCAAGAAATAATGAAATGGATTTAAATAATCACATGGTAATAAAATATAATCGCACATTCAACAAAAATGATATTTAGGAAGAACATCAACACTTTGATTTCCAAAATGAAACAATTGTATAGAAACACCTACGTCAAAGATATGTGAATCAAGCCTAAACATGTCTCCTTCAATAAAGATCACACACATAGGAATAAAAAAATGGAACCTAATTACCCTAGAAACCAAAAACCCCAAGATTAGACCTACCTATAACCCTAATATAGTTAATAATAGATTTAAGGTTCCCCTTGGAAACCAAATCCATGAGAAAAGATAGAGAGAAGGATGCAAGAAGAAAAGAGCGGAATGAATACCTCAAAATCTCTTATAAATAGTAAAATAAAAGTCAAGAATCAAAGGAGATAGAGGAGGTTAAAGCTCTAACATGGGATACCAAGAGGTCATCCAATGAAAAATGGGGATAAATTGTGTAAAACACTCATAAATTTGAAAATAGAAAATGGAAAATTTCCCAAAAATTAAACACCTAGACTAATCACACTTTTTGGCCAAACTATTTTTCATATCGTGAAACAACCTTGCATATCCCACTTCATAGACATAAGGTAACCACATAGTTTTTCCTAATGGTTTACTAAACCATTATCCTACTATTTTTTGGACAATTTCTAGGCCAAGAACCACCCACGTGATTACTCTTAGGGATCAACGCGATTTAGAAAAACTGTGCACCTCACCTTAGACACACCCAAAGCCCAAAACGGCTTCTATTGAGGTATATAGAGTTACAAAGGATATTACAAACTATAAAAATTTATTCTATAAAAATGGTAGGCCCACCCACATGGGATCCACACAAATCATTCCAAAAATCCTCCAATAACTTCAAATTGTTTCTCGTAACCAACCGAAACTCAAAACAAGTCAAGTTAAAATCAAATAAGACAAAAATATCATCAAAGAGAAACCGAGGGTAATAATTTAATATTAAATTCAATTTAATCTTTCAATAGGAATTTTGAATATAAATACTATTCTTATTTTTCTTTTTTATCAAGAATATTTTTCTTCCATTTTCCATATCTTTTCAAAATTGTTTTACCAAATCTTTTTTATAACCCAAATGAATTATTAATGACATTTTCTGTTATCCTTGATTTTTTACAATAATTTAAATAAATATTTATAATATTTCATTGAAAGGTTAATTTACTACTCTCTTAACAAAAAATCAAAAGGAACTTCTTTGAACACATATAGTTCTAATGAATTATCTCACTACCAAAACCATTTTAGACTCTTAGATTGTTCTATATGTTTTCAATGGTTTTAAAAAGAAATCTATTTGATAAAATCTTATTTATTTTTCTCTTACATTTTCTTTATCTCTCCAAGGAAGATATTTTATTATAAAACCTATATTTCTGATAAATTTATAGTCCTCACTTATATCTTATTAATTTTTCCTTTGTGAACTTTCTTTTAAAATAGTCACTTTATTATAATCATTAGATGTTACATTTCTCATAAATATTCATATTATTTGTATCATGGATATGATTATTTCCTAAATTTTTTATTATTTATAGATACAATGTTGTAGAAAGGTTATTTTATTGATTAAGGATATATTAATATTTTTTTCATTTCAATAAATAATTTTTTTTAAAAAATTTATTTTTTAGGAATTTAATTGATTAATAAATATATGAGGAATGTATTATACATATAGTGATGGGTGGGGCTCCTAATTATATAGCCCATCGATAATTTATAGGACTCATGAGAGAAACTAGTTAGACAAACATATTAAATGGGTATTTGGTGTACACCTACCTATCGATCAAACTTTGTTGAAAAGAGTATTTAAGAGTAAATGATTCATGGTATCTGAGATCATGAAATCCAATATTATTCATTTAATTCATTGATAATGTATTTATTATTATCCATTATATTATTTTTTCAATATTATCCATTGATTCATTTTTAGTTCAAATTATTTATTAAATGGTATGTGTTTTTATTTATTTACCTTCCCATGTTGTTCATGAACAATTTACTCTTAATAAAATATACTTTATATAACCCTAAATATTTTTTTAAGCACACCCAAATTTTTTTTCCATTCCCCGTGATATGAAGAAGAAAAATATTATTTAGTTTCAAGGATGTATAAAAGTTTCTCTTCATAGGTATTATATTTTATCTCCTTTGTAAAATGGAAATCATGTATGTATCTGGTTCTCCAATAATACTTAACTGATTGGTCCATAATAATTAGATCAATTTTATCTACTCTAGTTTAATATAATTAGATACTTTCTTTAGGTTACTAGAGTTGGGGTTATTGTAGTTGGAATCAGAGGAACTGAATTAGAAATATTGAGAACCAGATTTCGTAAAACATAAATTAGGGAATAAAAAACAATGATAAAATTTGAGGATATGTCTATTTATAAGATAATATCCTAAATTTTTTGGTAAGGAATATATTAAATTTTTTCAATAAATTCACCCATGTGTGGATTCTATATGCGGATATTCATTTTTCACGGATGTGTCTCGGGGTAATTCCCAGAAAAGAGTCTGTCCCATATATCTCTACCATTATTATAGTGAAAGGTGAATGGCCCCTTACTATACACCTGGTTTCATGCTCCTAGGGGATATATTTTGAATCATTATAATTTTCTTTACTAAACATTATTATTTAATTGAAAATATATTTATGATTTATTGATATACTTAGAAAACAATTTTATGATTCTGAGATTAACAATGCATATATTTTTATTTTATGTTATGTGTTACACCAAATTTAGAATAATATATTATGATTTAAAATTCATAATTTTATGATATAATTTATTATATTACATTGTTATTAAATCGATCCTAGTATAAATAATGGTATCAATACTCATGTTCAATATATGAATTTCCCAGCTGAGCGAGCCAATAAAACTAGCATGGGAGATGAGCAGATCATGGACATATTAGGGTATTTGACCAAGGTTATGACTAAAAAACATTAACATATAGAGAAACATGAAGTTCCACAACATCATACACATATGTTGGACTATTTAATATGATATAAGAATCTATATTTTAGTAAAACTACTAATTAAATAGTATTTAAGAAATTGAATAAATCCCTTGAAAAGATATTCATATCCTTGGGATGAAATTAAAGAAAAAATGTATTATTGGATGTTTATTTTCTTAAATTTTATATTGATCAAAAATAATATGTAGGAAGAAGAAATAAAAAATATAGAATAGAGAGATTTTAAGGAATCATTATTTGATAAATATTTCCCTAATTAGAAATGAACTAAAATGGAGATAATGTTCCTCTGATTAAAGAAAAAATAAATAAGAAAGTGTTGTAGATTATAAGGCTATATTTTCAAGACTATCTTGGTATTCGATGGATTTCATATGTAACATGTAAATATATATTACTCGTTTCATTGAAGTGAATAATACAAGTCTCTGAAAGGCATAGATTTATCAAAAAAATTAATCATATGGTGAAATATTGTTATATACCATCAGAAATAGAGAAGGAATTTTATAGATCCAATATCTTTTTCGGAGATAAATAAAATAATGCATAGACTAAAAAAATTGAAAATGGAATGCTTCAACCAATAAAAAGAGAACAATGAAATTTCAATCATGTGAAAATTATGGAATGAAACATCTGGGAAAATTCATGATGCCCATCGGAGTTCGTTACAATGGAAAATATAAAGGCCATCTAGATAATGAAAGTAAGGAAAATAAGGAGACCACTATTATTCGGTGCTTTGAATGTAAAGAAATGGGGCATTATTCAGACCAATAACTTTATCAAACATTGAAATTACCATAGTAAATGACAAGGGGGAAGGATAATCTTTTGTGATCAATATAGTTAAGGTTGAAGATCCCAAATATGTGGTGGATAGTACATTAATCTTATCCAAGAATTTAGATAATTATTTATTTGATTCTATATCTTCTAAATATTTTATATCCTCCATTTTTTCAGGAAAGGTAGATATTTACCAAGCACATAATTAAGGGAGTTTTCATTCATGACTCCTTGTGTAAATATCACCACAATAAGTATTGGTTAGTCAGATCCCATTACAACACATAATCAGGAATTATTTTTTAAAAAATATTATTATTACTATGGTAGAATTTGATATAATCCATGGCATATACTGAATTTTAAAATATATTGAAAAAAATATATTTCTAAAAGAAGGAAACTATTATTCCAGAAGAAGACGTAGAATTCCTTAACTTTAGAGGGGAGAGATCATTATTGATTTAATTTATAGGTACCCCTCATAGATATCTGAAATAAGTTTTTTTGAGAATAAGAGTAGGAAAATATATGGATTAAAACAATAAAATTTAAATTTAGGATGAAATTATTTTTTAGGATAAAAATATTGTTTTTTCTGGGGAATTACATAGACATCCACCAAAGAATGAAGTTGAATTTAATATTGATTTAATCACTATTGAAATACATATATCAATAAATCTCTATAGAATTTACATTATAGAACTAGTGGAGTTAATTAAAAAACATGAGTAGTTTTGTTAGAAGGGATTTATATTACCAAGTGTTTCACCTTAGGGAACTCCTCTTTCAGTTAAAAATAAAGATAGATCTGTGATGTACTATATTGAATATAGGGAAATAACATTTATTAAAATAAATAACAAGTATATCTTCATTTATATTGATGACTTATTTGATTAACTCCACATAGCTCTATCTTTTTTAAATATTAACCTTTATTCTAAGTATCATCCCTGGTTAGTGAATAAAAATATATTCTAAAGATATCATTGTGTATGATGTGTGGACATTAAGAATTCTCAAAAATACAATTTGGATTAACCAATGCACCATTTATTTTTACGGACCTAATGAACTGAGTATTCAAAGAATTCCTAGAAAATTTTTTGTGGTATTTATTTATGGTATATTGGTGTATTATACATTCATTAAAGACCATGATAATCAATAGTGATTCGTTCTTGATACTCTTAAGGAAAATGATTTATATTGGATATTCTGTAAGGGTTAATTATGGATTTAGAATGTTTCATTTCATGGCCATATTGTCTCCATGGATTGAATCTTAGTTGATCCTATGATATAGACGGCTATCAAACAATGTCATATACTGAGAAATATGATTGATTTATATAGCCTCAATACAATGATAGGTTAATTTCTATTATTTTTTCAAAAAAAAATACCTAATTGGATAACCTATTAACCAATATTACACTAAAATGGGATAAGTTTATATGGAAAAAGGAATGTGATGAATTTTTAAAAAATTTGAAGCGTACATTAGTGAATGATACTATTTTGAAACAACCATCATGAAATAATTGATTTTTGAAATATAGTGATTCATTGAAAAAGGTTCTTGTTGTGTCTTTATATAGAAATAAAAATTTATTTACTATGCATCAATTAAGTTAAAGATTCATTAATAGTACTATCCAACCCTTGTTCTTGAGTTGGTGTCTTTAATCTTGAATTTGAAGATATAGATACAATATCTCTATGGTGAAAAGATTGAGATTTAAATAGACCATAAGATCTTATAATATATCATTTCATATAAACAGATTAATATGAGGCAATGTTGATAGCTCAATCTACTCAGGGATTTTTATTTCTAAATTAACTATGACCTAGGGAAGGAAAATAAGGTAGCAGATTCTTTGATTAAGAAATATCATGGAGTTATAACAAAAATGGAGACTGATAAAGATCACATGTTCATGGATTTAGTGAAGATGTAAATGGGAATTATTAGTCACGGGGAAAATCACTAATTTTTAGATGATTTATAAAAAATATTTATTGGAAAATATAAAAAATTCTTTGCATGATGATGAAAATTATTAGAAGAAAATTAATGTTGTGAGTGATAGGAAATTGTAAGACTTCATGTATATAGATGGTGTTCTAATGTTAAGAAGGGATCTATTTATTTTATCTATTCTTAATCAAAAATTGAATTATTGGATGATTCTAATAGTTTTATTTATCTATTCACCTAGGTATCACAATGATGTATATGGATTTAATGGGACATTTTTATGGAATAATATGAAGAAAAAAATTCCGAGTATGTATCAAGATACTTAGTTTATCAATAGGTGAAGGATAAGAGGAAGCAACTTGGAGGATTCATGCAACCAATAAATATCTCTATATTGAAATGGTTTGATATTACTATAGTTTCTAACACTAGTTTTAATTTTTTTTTCTCTTGGATAGAGTTCGTTTTGGGGTCTCGATCATTTGGTTGTATTTTAAATAATTTTAAACATTCATTGTGTATTTTTTCTCCATTATCTTGTTCTCACTTACAATTGTCTCTTATCTTCCATATAGTAATTTTGTATTCATATTGGATTATTGACAGTTTTATTAAGAGTTCTTTCATATATAAATTATCTTCTTTCTTTTATTGGGTGCTCACTACAGTTTTGGGGGAGGTGGTTTGGTGCATACCAGGATAAGAGAGGGAGATTGGGTTCTCACTATTGTTGAGTGTGAAGGGTTTGGTCCATAACAACATTAAATGTGAGGGTATAAGGTTTATATCCATAACTAGTAAAAGGATAGTACTTTTCTTACTACAATTTTATAAATTAAATGGATATTGTGTTTTTTCCTATAACCACAAGAAAACAAGGGTTTTATTTTTATAACATGTTTCTAGGTTACTACTAATGCCAAATGTTTAATCCAAAATATCTCAAGGATATTGAGGGGAGGATACATATGGATACTTTTGTAGATAATTGATGAAATAATTTATCAATGTGTTATTTTTTATATTTTAATTTTAATTTCTACTGTACCTTAAATATTAATTTTTTGTTTATCTATTTAATTATTTTATTTATATTTACTTTAATTTAAATTTTCATATATATATTATATGGAAATTCACCCCCCCCCCAATCACCATCTTTACTTAAAAAAATAGGAAATAGAGACTAACTTGTTTTCAAAACCTTTAATGTTTTCAAGGATGGTCATCTAAAGATGGCCTCTACCAAATATTCAAAAGGTTATTTAGAAGGACACTCAATGGGTATGGATAAATATTTTTTTCTGATTGTAATAAGGTTATTGGAGAACATGAGTGTCTAATTTTAATAGTAACATTGGATATATGGTATTGAAAATCATAATTAAAATTTATAACACCTCCAATGAGAAATAATAAAAATGGACCCCCAATGATATAGCGGCATTTCAACTGGTTAGAAAATCCATGAATTATAAACATTATAGGTTAAGAAGCAATGAATTTAATACATTTCCCATGTGTAAAACTGCTTATAAAATATGAAAATTATTAGATAATATCCATGAGGGTAACAATAAATAATGGATAACATGATTGATATGTATCACCAAGATTATAAAAGCCTTTTTGTGCATCATAAACTATCCATAAAAGAACTTTTTACTTATTTATCTGATATTTTTAATGGAAGGAAGTATTTATGGGATGTTATTATAATAGATACATTTTTAAAGAAGATCCTTTTGGTTTTTTCCAGTTCGTTGGCACCCAAATATAAAGAAATTGAAGAATAGAAGAATATCAAAAATATTTCTATTGAATATATTATTGGTTCCCTCTTAACCTATGAGATTATGATAATGAATAAATATCTTAAGGATTCCAAAGAGTTCATAGAAAATAATACTATTTCCATTTAGTAAAGAGATGATGACACATCATATAACTACCCAACCCAGGGTTACCCTATAAAACTAGTACCAACCCTAATCTACCATATTCATGAAGGGTGTTCCTAAATCCCATTGTCTGGAGACTCACACTCAGACATCAAATACAAGAAATAGTGAATTATGTCCCATAACATGAAAGAATATTAATGGATTATATATAAATATATATACACCTAATAGAAGAGAATATTGGTAAAAAAATAAGGGAAATATATTCCAAAAATAAAGGATCAATAATGATAGTGATACAACCTTAAAATAGAACTCCAAGGAATAATTACAACAACTGAAAGGAAGACCAAAACTAAAAAACAACTACTCCATATGGTATGTTGGAAATGTCTCATCATCTCACCACCAGATAAACAATCTATGCTAACCTGAACCTCACTGACTCGTGGTGGTGCCCTACATTTTCATGCACCAAAAGTCAAGGAAAGTTCTAGACACCACTAAAGGGGTGTGTAGGGTGAGATCTAAACATGATTTGTAGGACCCCACCTAGGTGTTCCCTATCAATTCTCATTAGAAAATCCTAATATAATCAATTTTATAGAAAAAAAAGGAATTATGAACAATTAAATAGGTTTATATCGAATCTTGTTATAGATTCCCCCTTTTCCATAGTTCTAAAATAAACCAGGTAAAAAAATTGCAAAGAATATTTTACACAGTCATTTCAAAATTTATCAAAAATTGGTATTTCAAATCCAAATAGTACAAATGAAATTCATGATTGTAAACACATTCCTATCATGACTCATGGTCATTATATCTAGGTCACTCATATATCAGTGTGATTAGTGTGCAGTATAAGTCCCTATAACCCATGCATTAAGCTTTAGGAATTGAGGAACACCCTAGAAAGTGAATCATCCTACTATGTCAATCAATTCCTAGATCCTAATGTATCTAAATCTAAGAATAGGGTAACACCCTAGAAAGTGAAACTCCTCACAATATAGAAATATGATGGCCAATACCACACCCTCTACCAATTTACTCAAGCATCCAATATGTTGCACTTATCTAATCATTATCAAAGGGATTTTACATTTTACAATAAAATTTACAATAAAAAACCACCCTTTATCATCAAAAACTTCATTGAAAACCCATTTCATAATCCATTTCAAAATGATTTCAAAAACACCTTTCTTTTACTAAAACAAAGGTAACCCCATATTTTCTCAAAACCCCCTTTTACATAAGCAATAATCAACCCTTTCTCAAATCATTCAAATTTATTTATAAAATATTTTACAAATCAAGACAAATCAATGGTTCATGTAACATAGACTAAAATTAGATCCACCAGCCTAAAATGTGGGTCACACACCACCAGAAATCAGATACACACATTAAAAGGAACAAAAAAACAACACAATTTCTACCCTGATAAGACAAGATCAAGGAAGATCTAGAAGGGATAAAACATACATCATCAAAAGATAAACATATCCCATAACCACTACTAAACATCGTGGCCACAACCAATATAAATGAAAAACCAAAAATGTATCACTTCCATTTAGGTAGACAACCAACCATGATAGAGATAAATTACGCAAAACAAAGTGGTAAATATGAATCATAACACCCAAAATAACTAAGAAGGAACATAGGGTATGATGGTCACAATTTCAAAATGGGAGGGGAGGGTGTTATAAGAGCATTGAATAAAACCGACGGGGAATGAGGTTTTTATGTCAGGAATCAGATATTTATAGTTTAAATTCCCCATATTGCATTTTCATCTGAAAAACTTGTATACTTTAGTTAATTTATATCAAGACACACATTTATGGTGAAAAAGAGGTTTTTATTTCCAGAAATATATTATTCCCTAAAAAAATTTAATAGATTGTTTTGAATGGTATATTTATACTATTTATTACACATTTATGAGTTAAATATTCCACGTATGTAGCACCCAGTAGCATTTCCTATAGAAACTATCACAATATCTCTTATTCCCTCTAAAATCGAAAAATGAAATCTTAAACCTTAAAATAAACCATACCTATTAAACCTATATGTTACACATATGGATGTGATGATGAAACCAATAACTTGGCCCATAAGATAAGAAAATTCATGAATAATATTAGTTCTTACCAATTTTAAAGTAAGTCAAAGAGAAAACGTGAACTAGGAATAAGGTTCTTCAGTTTCATGAAAAAGTATCACATCATGTCAAACAGAACCTTAAACAAAAAAAAGATAAAATAGAGAATTTAAATCTATAAATAATCCAAAGTGTTAGTATTGAGTGAAAGTGACTACTACCTATCAACAAAAACCTAAATTTATGGAATTTTTAAGTGTCATAGTTCCCAAGATTAGAAAAACAATCTTACTTTATTTTCTTATTCTTCAAAATATTCTTTTTTCGTACAGTTATTTAAATTATAATTATATATTATATTATATAAAAAAATTATAAAAATATTTCTATGAACATTCCTTGAAATTAAAATGACTCAAAAAATAAATGAAATCATTTTGTTTTTTAAAAAGGTAAAATTATAAAAAAATTCAGAAACAAATAGAGGCTATTGAACAGAGAAATTATTTTATTTTAAAATTTTATGAAGTTCAATAAAATAGATTAAATTTTTCAATAGTGTGAAATGAAATATTAAAAATTAATTAAATAAATATAAAAATAAAAATATTCTATTGAATAGATAAACCCAATTTTGAAAAATTGGAAATATAATATAATAGATTAAGGAATATCATTCTGAGTTCACCTTAGGTGAGAAGAATTTGATTTTAATTTTAGTATCCCAAAGGTATGGTAAAGTCACATATGGTTGTAGATGCTAAAATTAAGTAAGATACTTTAAAAATATAAAAAATAATTATTTTGTAATATTGGTACTCAATATATAAAATTTTAATAAAAAATGGTCACTCTATTTATGACTAAAATTCTAAAAAAATAGACATGTTATACTAAAATTGGTCAACTATATCCTGACCTTGTGTCTTTAAAATATGATATTACTTATGTAAAATCATATATGAAAAATATATAGGATCCAAGATATTTATTAGCTAAAATTTATCAACCTAATTTATGGGTACCAAAATATATTTTATCTTAATTTTTCTGTAGGTAAAATGCCTCATGAAAAAAATAGTTGATGTAGAATTTCTTAATATTATTAAGGGGTGGTTATGTATGTCTCTCTTGTGACATTTCATTTTAAATTTTATATACATAATGTTTATCAATTCATGGATTTTAATAATTCAATTTATATTTACTAAATTGTGGGAATTTTATTTGATCCTTAAATTGTATATCTGATTGAATAATTTCATTCCTTATTTTTAAAACTAAATTCAAATTTCAATATATTTACTTGAATATTTTATACATTTTCTAATTAAAAAAACATAAAATTTAAGTTTTTGAAATTTTGATTATTTAAACATTGATAGATTTCATAAGTTAGTTTTAACTCAAATATTTTCAGATTCTATTATGTTTAATTTGATAGATATTTTAATATAAAGTTACTAGAAATTAATTATTTGTATTTGTATTTTATTTTTGTTTTAAAATTAAAATTTCTTAATGATCTCACTAGAAAGCCACTAGTAATCTGGTGTTTCTTCACCAGGTTTCCATTGGTGATTTCAAGAACCATGATTCTATTTTTTATCCACCAGGAATCTAGTATATCTCATCGAGTAGAAGGTAGCATTATACTAGGACCACTTAGGCACTTATATTGGGTATTTTAATCTCTTTTTAAACCACTCTTTCCTTCCCCTCACACTAACCAATATATATTCTTAAAATATTATGAAATATAAATCTTTTAAATATCAGTTATTTTAATAATTTTTTTGGTTAGGTTTTCTTCTTATATAATATTAATTTTCAATCATTTAACTGAACTTCTTATGAGTTTTCCCTAGATTCTAATAGTTAAAAATGGATATCCAACCCTTTTTTAACTATGAAATGATCTTAGACGAATGTTGTTCTTTTATCAAAGTCTTGAAATCATTGTTCTATATTTATCTGATGAATTAGTTGACTTATGAAAAATTTCAAACATAAATTAAATGTTTTATTTTTCAAACCCACATTGAAATACTCATGAGATTTAAAGATATATCTTTAATAATTTTCTATATTTTTTTCAAATTTTAAATATTTCTTTGAAAAATAGAAATTTTTATTAATTTCCCGCTCTATAAAAATTTCCAACCTTCACCATTTTGGAAATATTATTTACTTTCACCTTGATCATTTTTGAAATATGTTATTTGTTTTCAACTTTGAATTTATTTAATATAATTTATCTTTTTAAATATGGAAATGATTTTTCAATTTCATTTATCTTTGTATCAATGGTCTATTTATCTCCTATTTTAAATATTTAATTGATGGACTTATTTATTTCACTCTCTTGGTTGAGTTTTGTTTGTTTTATCATTTCTCATTTTAATATTTAATTACAGATAACATGTATCCTCAATAATTTCATAGTATGCAAAAATTGAGGGGGAACCTAACCTTTTTAAATCTAAAATGTTCCAAAAGAGATACCCTATTTTTTGAAATTAACATTAGCATGATATAATATTTTTTATACTCTTATAGTTTTTATAAAATTAATGTAAAAATATTATCTTTTAATTTTAACAACACTATTGTCTAGTATTTCGTTATGAAAATAAGTTTTGAAATTTATAAACATTTTACTATATTAAATTTGAATTTAATGTCATCTTTTTTTTGGAATATTGGGTTCATTTTTTTAAAATAACTGTGTCCCTATTGATATTCATTTGACATATTTTATGGAATTTTGTTGTTTTAATACTCTAATTGTTGGGGATCCAAATTTCTTTTTATATTAATGTAGACTCTTAGGTAGACTTGTTTTAAAATGATTTTATTTTAAAAATAAAAATAAAACATCCATGTGTTTATTTTATCACAAAAATTAAGGAATTTTTTTATTGTTTTGAATATATGGAATGTGAATATTTTAGTTTTCTAAATATGTTTTGAAAATTTTATATTCTTAAAGGCATCAAATTCATTTTCAATTTTTAAATATCTTGATGGAACATTATGGGCTATTAAATTTTCATTTCCATTTTTCATCTCTAATTTTTTAACATTTTTTATTAGGAATGAATTGATATTTATTTATTTAACCATTTTAAATGAGATTTAGGACAATTAAAATGGGAGAGAAGGTGTTTAAATTAAACATATTATTTTTCTAATACCATGTTTAAACAATTTTAAAAAGATTATGAAATCACATATGGAGACATTTTTGATATGAAAATAACATTTACATTGGTTATATGGGGTAAAAGGTAATAGTTTCAAAGGTTTCTGGACTTGTTTCAATTATTTCAAAAATTATTTTTTAAAAAAAAATTGAATTATTCATGATTTTTTAATGTTTTTTTAATTTTAAATTATTTATAATCATAGAAGAAGAAGTTTTGAAATTGATTTTCTAATGAAATAATGTTTTAAATAATTCTTAAAATTAATTTCAAAGTTACATTTTTAATTATTGAAAATTATGGGATGGATTTCATTATGAAATATATAAATTTATTTCAAATTCCTTACTTAGAATTTTATCATGCTTACAATTTTTTTTGATTAATTGATTATGTTTTTTTATCATCCAAAATACGGATATTTTTAAAAATATCACTATATTGGGTGGTTTTAATGATCAGAAACACTAAATTGTGTTTTTATCATTTTTTCTTGAATTTTAGAATCTTCATTTGTTAAAAAAATTATGAAGTTTTTAGACCTAAGATATGGTGAAAATGGATGAGAATGACCTTCTTGAAGTCCTCAACCTATAGGTACCAATGGATACCTTTTGGAGTGTCCCAAAGGTCTTGTGGTATCTAGACATAACACTAGTTCTTCCCAGGAACCGCTTCATATCTGGTGGCTTCCAAACATATAAAAATAGCTATTTATAGTGGACCTCAGCTCCTTAATGTGATCCCAAAGGGATCATTTCAACCGTTATATGTTTCAAAAATTTTATAAGGTTATTATAGGATGTAAATACACAACTAAGGGTAGTTTGACATATAAGGTTACCTTTAAGATAATTTTAGAGATTGTTTGTTACATTTTCCCTGATTCTCTTATCCTCTATTATAATTGGCTCTCTTCCTCTATATCTTCTTGACATATTATAACTGGAGGATTTAGAGTGATATTAAAAGGTATTTCATATAAAATTCACGTTTTTCCCTTTCATGGGTTATCACTACCATTGAGTGTGAGGGGTTTTGTTATCACGGCCTTAAGTAAGGGGGATTAGGAGTTCAATGTCATTGAGTGTGAGAGGGTTTCTAAACACAACCACTAAAAGGCTAGCAAGTTTCATTAAACAGTCAATAAAAGGAAATAGATATGGGTTTTCTTTTTGTAACCATTAAAAATAAGGGTATTACTTTAGTAATGGGTTTCTTTTCTACCACTAAACATAATTATTTAATTCAAAATCTCTCGGGGATCTTCAAGGAGATTACATAGGGATCCCATAGTGAATTATTATTGAAATATATTATTAATGATTTTTTGTAATTTATTTTAATTTTTATTTCTATAGAACCTCAACACTTATATTTCATTTTAAAACATTAATTTTTTTAAGTACATTTAGTTTAGTTTTAATTTAAAAAAATCCAATGGAAATTTACCCCCCCCCCCCTCATTCAATATTTTATTAGTACATAAAACCTATCATCCTTAAATTTATAAACATTCAGATAGGAATATCAAAACATCGAAAACATGGTAATATAACAATAACTTTTCATTCAAGAATGCTGGGATTAGTATTTACATTTAGTGGAGTTTTAATTCAAGAATAGTTACTACTACATCATTCAAATGTAACTAAATAAAACCTTTTATGGATAGTGATTCTGGACTGTGACATGTTGGGATGATGTTTTTAAAAGGATTATATTAGGTTTATAACTTTTGGATGAGACATAGAAGATGGTATGACTTATACAAAAGTATATACAAGAGATATAGGATCAGAAAAAAATTATTGTGAAAACCAAAGAAAGGATCTTTATTTCAAAGAACAGGACCACATATTCATAATAATATCTACATGGGAATGGTTTATGATATTTAGAAGGAAATATATACTCATTCCAAGATATATTGGGCAATTTAAAATACTATAGTATATATGAGTTGTGAAATATAGTTTATCTATGTCACTAAACATTTATCTAGTGTATGAAGTCTTCCATATATCACATATATGGAAGTATAATGCATAAATGTCACATGTTTCAGAGGTTCATCAAGTTAAATTGGATCCTAACTTATCATAAATATTTGATTCATATTCTTGATATGAGATATAAAGTGTTGTGAAATTGAGTGACTTGACAAGTTAAGTCTCTTTAAATGAATCACCGACTATAAGATGAAACATGGGATCCTATGGATGTGTTGATAAAGTTTTATCAACTTTTTTTCCTAGAATTATAAACAATTTTGAGGATAAAATTATTATTAGGGTGAGACATTAATGCTTGATAAATTATATTAATGAATAAATATATTATAAAAAATAAATTAAAAATAAAAATAAATATTTATTAATATCTCTATATCTACGAATGGATAATGGAAAAAAATAATGCATGTACAAGGTAAATGTCTCCTATATCAAATTATCTAATAAACATCACGACTATAATAAGTACAGTACAAATGAAAAATAATTCAATATGTGGAATTTATATTTTGATAGAAATAAAAATGATAAGTATTATTTAGAGGATAGGTATGAATGAAATTATAAGATGTAAGAATAAATTTTTTAATTATGCTACTATTGGGTATTATGGCCATATGGTATTATGACCATTGTAGATAAAACTATTATAAACTGTCTATTAAAAGTAGGGTATATTATAGGTAATGAAAGGATTTAATTTATGTATGAGGGATGAACTGTGTATCACACCATTAAAGACAACCTTAATGAAGCACATTTATCAGAGCCAAGTAAATGGTTATAATCACTAGGGGTTTCCCACCTCTAATCCCAAGAAAAACATAAAAAATAGAGGTTCGAGTGGAATTATCTATGAGAAAAGTTAAAGTTAGTTTAAATATCCACCTGATAAACATAGGCTCAAAAAAACAATGATTGTTAAACCATTACACACCTTACCCTTAGGTATTATGGTGGTTTAATAAGTCGTTATGTAACAAGTAGTTAAGAGGTAATAATGTATTAAATTTTTTTAGTAATAAAATATCATTTACTCTAATTCCAAATTTTTATTAAATACATAATCATTATTATGAAGTTGAAGTTTTCATAATTATATGATTATTTTGATAAAATTAATTTTAATGTTTATATTTTTATTTCTAATTAAGCTAATGGTGAAATTTGATAATTTTTTGTAAAAGTTTTAGAATATGTTAAAAATAGTGAAATGTGGTGAATATGACATAAAATATATGTAGGCATGACCAAAATCATACCAATGTTGTTTTATTTACCTAATTGTTTCACTAAATATTATACATGAGTATTAAAGAAAATAATTGGGAAAATGGGGAGTGTTAAAGCACTAAAAATTCCAGAAAATTAAAATTTTTAATAATTTATTCTTGGAGATTCTACTCACCATAGAAATAAATAATATCACCCAATACTCATTTATCCTCAAAATAACACAAAATTATCTCTTCATATATCTCTAAAGGATTATCTCTTATATATCTCTCTTAAATATTGAAGATCTTGGTCAGTTCTAAGGGACGGATCTTGGCTAAAAAGCGCAAGAGAGGAAAGAATATATTTTTTCTTTTAAATTTCAATTTACATTTCCATTATAGTGTTTATTCTATTTCCAATTTCGTATTCCAATATGGTTTTGATATAACATTATGTTTTTTATTATGATATAATATTCATTTTAGACCCCATTTCCCTCATATTATACTTTGTTCATAAGCCGTTATAACACCAAAAATCTTTTAGGAGGCATGAAATTTTATATTATCGCATGATGAAAAATACTTATGTTTTCATGTATATGTGGAATTAGGGATAAATTATTTATAATATGGGTACCTTTTATAAGGAATTATTGTGATTATATATCCTTTGAATCCTATTTCATGTCCTAAGAAGATTAAACATGATTTTCACATAGGTTCATCATTGTCATCTAAGCATACTAACCTTGATTTTTCTCCTTAATGAATTGATATATACCTAAAAAATTAAAATATGTGTTATTAAATACTTATAATTTTATATTTTATTTATCCATAAATGATTTATTCTTATACTACTATAAATATTTTTTTTTGGGCATTCAATCAATAGTCCCAATCTTAATGTTGATAAGTACTTAACAACTAGAGTTCCATATTCTTCACATAAAAAGGTTACTTATTTTAGCAATGTTAATTCTTGATTATTAATAATAAATTTAAATGTAATTCACCTAGAAACCCTCATTAATTAATTAACAAAACTATTTTAATTTATGTAAAATCATTTTTTCTATGTAGGAAGATCTTATAAGATAAGATTAATTCGGAAGTTATGCAAAATATTTTAAAGTTTTTCACTATTTAAAATTATTCCATGTATTGAATATTATATTTTAGTATATAATGGGATGAATTGTAATTTTATGTTATGGGTGGCGTCATGAATTATAGATCCCATCAGTTTACTTATATGTCTCATGATACAATGAAGATAGGATAATTTGATCTCCCTTTCCCTTTTTGTATGATGTCTTTTCCCAAGGCCTCAGTTCTATTTTTATAAAGAAAAATATAATTCACTACCATTATTTCCATCAATATAAAATCATTTTATGTTATCCATGAGATTGTTTACTTCCTTTTACATGCATTTTTTATGGTTATGTATTCATTCATATGGTATTGGGTTTTTATTCATTCACAATATTACTTATGCCATTATTATACAATGTTAGCTTCTGATATGTGTTGTACCTTAAAAGGTGTATAAGATAACTATTTTTTTATGTTCCTTATTTTCCAAGGTTTTTTATTAATTATATAATATGTGACCAGATATGGGGATAATAATAAGGAATTATGATTTGTACTCAAATGATGTAATATATAATGTTTTTATATAATGTTTACTTATCCTATCTCTTAAGGACTAATAAACCTTAATATTGGGATTATAATATCATATAATCTAATTAACATATAATAAATTACTTCAAAAATTCGGTAACCATGGTTGGGGGTGTTAAACAAACTATTTTGATAAACAATCTGAAAATTTAAAAACACATTTTTTTACCCTTTCAACCATTTATATTATTAGTGTTATATATAAATATAATTTTTATTTATTAAATACATTATAAATGGTTTGATGTGATTTAATCATAAATTTTTATTCATAATAATTATACCATTTTCTATGAAATAAATTATAATCATGGGACATAGACCAAATATACTATAAATACTCACATAATGTATTTTTTAATAATTATTATAAGTAAAATATAGTCATCCATTGTATCTGGAATAACCCAAAACGTTCTTATTCCTTATTAATGTAAGATCATGTTATTGATATCATCTCATGAATGTAAAATCCCTTATAGATATCAATTTATATCCTATATATGATCAATAAAATCCATAACGGCCATCTATTTTCTTTCTTTTATAATAAAGAGCAATAGATTTGAAAGTATAAATGTTTTCAATGCAGGAATACCTAGAACCACAAAATAAAAGGATATATGAATAGAGTCACACTAGTGAAAGAATGCCTTAATTGTACTATCCATTTAGTTTATATTATGACATTTATCAATTTTTTAATAGGTTCAACTTATAACCCATTTCAAAAAAATTATAATGAATTCTATACAACTTCTCGACACACTAAACTCTAATAAAAACCTATTACTATCATGATGATTATTGTTTATTTATGTAACTTGGAATCCTAAGACTCCAGGAGGATTACCTTTTGAATAACTTCTTTAAAATTAATATACCATAAAGTAGTTAAAGTCAAATAATGTATCAAGAAAAATAATACATAGTTGAAATATTTTCCAACACCATCATCCAATAATTGTTCATTATGGAAAATATTTTAGTTGATTATCTACCACACTCATGCATTAAGAAACTATTGAATACAATAATTTCAAAGAATTTTTCTATTAATTAAGAAATTCAAAACCTATAGGACAAATAGTATGAGGGTATAAATTCTTCACAAGGATATACAAGGGATGTCTCTTTACATTCTTTAATATAAATAATTAATATATTATTGAATAAAAAATTATAATTTGATACACTTTTTATTATCTATAGAATGTTTTACCCACTATAAAAGTAGTATATTATTAGATAATAAATATTATTATCTTGTTTTATGATTTATATAACTATAAATATCCAAATAATTTTCATTCTTCAAATCCATAAAAAATCTAAAGTTGTGAAAAATTTAAAAATATAAATTTATTGATTGATTAGAAAATCCATTTTTTTCATATTTCTCTCATAACTTAAATAATAAATGAAATATATATGTGTCTATATAATAAATTATGGCCATCTTAGTTGATTAATAATTAGAAAAAATATAAAATATTTTTTTGATGTGGGTTTAGAATTTACCACAATGGACTCCAGAAACAAATCTAATGTCATCTAGTTGACACTCCCTCACATCAATTATAAAATGAAAATATTTTTATAACCTTAAAATGTGATAAAACTTTTAAACTTATTAAAGTTATGTATAATTGGATTTCCATTATTATTAAAATCAATTTGTTTTATTATCATTAAATCATGATAGTAATAAAAAATGTATATGTTTATTTCCACATTTATCTATATTTGATGACTTCGCCTATATAAAATACTCATTGGGATGGACTAGAATATTTTACAAGTTAATTAATAAAAGTGTGGAAAAAAATAAAATAAATGAATTTAAAATTTACTCCTTTAAAAAATATGATAAGGAATTAAAAAAGAAAAATTGAACATAATTAGATAATATAAGTATATATTCATTAACAAGGATATAAATAGATGTGGCATACTTTTTATAATCAATATGTAATAAATCATGTTTAAATCAATGATTTAGAATAAATTTTTATTGATTAATTTCTATGTGAATATAGTATAAGGATAATATTAATATATGTGTATATATATATATTACTACTATTTAATAAAATTATATATGATAACACTTTCATGAAATAAACCATATAACTACATTAGATAATGATAGGTAAAGTATAAATTATAAAATTATGAAATGAAAAAGTTCAAAGATTTCATATCTCATAATGAATCTATATTTCATAATTTTTATCATTATTATTTTTTAAGTTAATGTTAATTAAAAATATTAATTATTTTATTTTACATATTAATAATTTAATATCACCAAAATTTATTTTTTGATTTGAAAATAACACTCCAAAGAACATACACATTTATAAAAACTTAATGAGTATACTTTTTTTTTAATATACACTACAATGAACATTGATTAGGATTGTCATGGGATAAAAGATAATATTATTATGGTTATTTAAAATTAATAGATTTAATTTATTTATATTATATAGAATGTTTTATTTACTTATTTTATTCCAATTTTATCATTAGATGTGTTATATTTTTCATGTCTAAATCAGAAAATTTTAATAATAGTTTAATGGTATAATTTAAATTTGATTATAGTATTATGATAATAATAATATACATGTTACATTTATTTAATGAACAACATACATGTTTATGTTTTCATGGAATATATCATTTATATGTAGTGGAAAATTGTTATATAAATTATATATTGAAGAGTTTGATAAAAAATATAGACTAATAAAATACTATAATTGTTAACATATGTTACATATATTAAAGGATTATATTGTTCTGTCCTTTTAATTATTATTTATTTTAAAAAAACTTCTCCTGCTTCTTAGTACTCATTATCCTAAAATATTATAATTAAAGAGATAGAAATCTCATAAAAATAAATAAATCCAAAAAATAATAATAAATGCTTATTTTTTCCATGAAGAACAAAAATCACAAATTTCCTTTAATGGATAATCAATGTAGAAAAAATAATTAAAGTTTTTTAATGATAAAAAGGTTCTCATTGTAACCATAATTATAATTTCTATCAATATAAATCCAAATTCATCATAATTAACACTATTTTTACCTTAAACCTAGGTAAATTTGAATGTAAAATTTCAAATGTTCATGTTATAAAACTATTATATCTCTTGAATAATTTCAAAAACCTTGAATTTATGTCGATATATAGTTTATTTCTTCTTATCATGAGAAATTAATTGATTTTGATATATTCATTACTCTACTATTTCATATTATAAATTTTATACCCTGCTAAAATGTAGACTATGAATAGCCATTAATGGAATACCCAAAAAATGTGAAAAAATTAAATCATGGTATATTGGATAACCATTTCAATGTTCCTCATCTAATTGCATTGTTAATCACATATTCAATAAACAGTGACATTAATTTTTTTGTTCATTCATTAAGAACATTTTTAATTTCATTATATATCTAATAATTAATATATTTTTATGTGATTTTATAAACAATTGATCCCACCAAAAATGTTCATAATGTATAAGTGTATAAGAAATAATTCGTCACATGTCATTGGTTCTAACCTTTCACATATATAATTTCCTCTAATTTAAATTCTCTCATGGAATGAATTAAAAAGATCCATGTTCTCAACATTAGATAAGTACAATATGATTAATTGAACCAGAAAAAATTGATATATTTTTCAATAATAGATTATTCTGGTCAATATGTATTTTAATTGTACTCATTAAGATTTTTCATGTATTTTCCAAAAAGATATATCCAATATATACTAACCATCCTAGATAACTATATTTCCCACAAAATAACTACCATTATTTATACCATTATAGTATAAAATGTATTCAAAGATGAAAATTTGTACCCAAAACATCATTCCCTGGTATATTGACTATATTTTTATCAAAAAACCTTTTCTAAATATCATTGAAAGAGTAATAATGCTTGGTGAGATTCATTTTTACAATATTTGTTAAAATGACTTAATGTAAAATTAAAATTCATTATTTCCTAAAAACATAACAATCAGGTGATTTCATGAAAATTAAATTTAGATATTTTAGTGATAAATGTTATTTCACATTTGAATAATATTTTCACTGCACCTTAATACCAGGAAATCATTCATCGGATTTATTTTTCTCTTTCCTGGATAAGGTATTCTAAACCAAATTATTATACATACAATTCTAATGCGGATAATGAGTAAAATATTTCTTCGTTCTGTAGAAAAGTATTTCAAATTTAGCATTAATTTCAACCATTGTCTTTCATTTAATGTATAAGAATGTTCAAATCACACGTTCATATACATGTTTTCTAGAAATCTATGGAATTAATGTGGTGTTTCACTAGGAAAAATATCTAATATGAAATTAAAAACAAGATAAATTAGTTTTTATGAATTTATCTCATTAATTTATCATTAGGATTTTCCTAATATAAAATTTATTTTTTATATCATTATAAAATATTACACAGTCGTCAATGGTTGTGGAAGAAAATCATATTCTTAAATTTAATTAAAATTTTTTATTTTACTTTATAATTAGTGTGATCCAATTAGATTTCCTTACTGTAAAGATATAATTAATGACTAGATACACATTTTTCATATATGAGACATGTTTTATGTCCCTTAACAATATACGTATAAAATTTTTAGACAAAAGGAATTAATTGTGGTCACAATAATCATGAATCAGAATTGAAAAATCGTTCATATATTTTAGAACCAAAGTAATTATGTAAAGGTTGGTTTTATTTGTTTTAAATATTATTTTTGAAGAACAATATAATTTAAAACTATTTTAAGATCATTTTTTGTGATTGAAGTAGTTTTGAGAAGTTTTATGTATCTACAAAGTTATGAAGATGAATTTTCACTGACCACATGAGATTGAACTGTTAGTATGTAGTCGAAACTAAAAAGTTAAATGGGTTGTGCCTCATTTAATTGAATGTTTTGAAGTCCATATAAAATTTAACTGATTCATTCAAAACTTTATTTTTGTGAGATACTTAATTTGAATTACCTTCGTATATTATATTTGTCACAATTTATATGAGTTACAAAGGTTCAATTGCTTCCATAAGGATTTTAAATTCCCATGTTAGTGAGAATTCTTGTGAGGTAATATGGAAATATATTTTTCAAGGGCCACATAAGTGAGAAAAAACGCATTTATAATAAATAAATTATCTTTATGAATCATTAATATGTTTAAATTGGAAATATATAATATTAAAATAGATATTTTTACAAAAAATTTAATGTCCTAAGAATATTGAATTTTTTGCAAGATTTTTTTAGAATGAAATACTATAGAAATATTAAATTATTTTTGCAGATAGTTATGTTACATTATATGGGATTTAAATGAGTTGGATTATTTTTATTTTTTAGGATAAATACTTTGTGTTTTTCAAGAAGATATTAAATGCAATTAAGTGATATATTCAATTGATATTTTAGAGAAAAAATCAATGGGGTTTTAAAAAAAATAAATGGAACCTTTTTTGGAATGTTTTATTGAAATTAAATTTTTATATAAAAAGTTGATTAAAAGTTTGTAACACTGATTCACCCCCCCCCCCCCCCCCCACCCCTCCACCACCTCTATGTTTTACTATTGGATCATACATGGGAACTAGAAATGATATTTGAGTAAACCATCTTTCCTCTAAAGGATTCATCACAAATTAAGTTCTTTTATATTTTTATTGAGTTCTAAATCTGAATTTTCTTATCATTATTTGTATATTATTATATAGAATCAAAATTTGTTAACAATAGAGGCATACCAACTATTTTTGGAATGAACTATCATGAATGGAAGAATAATATGGGTCTTTATCTATTATCTTAGGAATTCTGGTTATTGATACAACCACAATTAGTTTCACACCTATGGAGAAAGGATCTCACATGAAACACACGAATAAAAAAATATTAAGAATAGTGGAAAGAAATTAATTTTTATATTCCAAATTAACAATGTTTTCACCAAGGTTATATGAGTTTATACATAAAAATAAATATGGGATAATATTGGGTATATTTATGAGTAAAATATATAAAATAATAATAGTTGAATATTGAGAAATAAATATTTCAAAATGTGAATATTCTTGATGATGAGACCATTAAATAATGTTTAAAAGTATAAAATTAAATTTTTAGAAATATAAATATATTTCTATAAAAATTGGAGGATTTTGATATAGGTAATTGGGGTATTAATTATTTTTCTAACATATTTGATTCCAATATATCCCCATTAGAAGATATAGATTTGAAACACCTATATATTTTTTATCTAAATAGAATAAGTTTTTTCTAAAAGATGTGGAAATCTCCTAATTTCCAAAAATATGTTCAAAGAGGAGAAATAAATTTCTTTCATATTAATAATAAAATTTAAATTTAAAGAGAAATAAATGATTCATCAATGGATTATAATGATGATGAATGGGAAATACATTTTTATTATCAGTAAAAAAAATTTAAAGTGTAAATTATACATGAAAATTTCCTAGGAAATTTTAAATTTTGGTGTAATGAAGCATTTTATTGATGACTTTCCAATGATAGGGAATGTTAATTCTAAAAATGATATAAAAAAGGAGGTTATATCAATGAAATTGAGTAAAAATTTAAAACCTAGGATATGTATGATATTAAATATTAGGTAATGTTAATAATAAATCAATATCAAGTCTTATTAATGTACATAATTATTTTTTAAGAATTCATAGTTCAATATAATAATTTTTATGATATTTCAATCAAAAAATAATTAGCTTTATTGTAACCAAATTGTTTTCGTTAAATTTTTTATTTTTTATTTTTTATTTTTTATTTAATAGAAAAATTTTTAAATTTTTAAATTCAAATTTTATTAAATATAAATTATTTTTTAATTAATCATGTAAAAATTAGCATAATGTGTTTCTTTGGTATTTTTAAAAAATACTTGATTTTTAACTAAATGGTGAAAAATAAAATTCTTACAAATATTGACATTTTTTACATCATCATGATAAAATAATGGGTTCAAAGTTTTAAAAAAAATTATATATCAAATATATATTTATTAAGTAAAATAATGAATTTAAAAATATTGTGCTAGATTTATAAAATCTATTTTTAGAATTTGGGAACCTACGAAATTTTTTATTATAATAAAATAAATTGTTTTATCCTATTATTTAATTATGTATTTTTCATAGTTAAATTCTATTTTAGGGTGGTTTTTAAGTCACATAACTCTTATTTATTTAGTAAAGACTAATAAATTTCATGAGAATCAATTATGTACTAGATTATGTTCAAAAGTCATCATTTGTTTAAAATGACATTTTTATAAAAACTATCTACATTTATTTTAATATTAATTTTTAACACTTATAGAAAAAAAATTATAAAATTGATTATATATTTGGGATCATCATATTCAAATTTGGAAATCCGGTCGATTTAATTATTTTACCTAAATATAAGTTATCATGTTAAAAACAATAGGCCCCTCGATAGAGGATAAAATGAGGTAAATGGGTAAAAGTTATGGCCTATGCTACCAAAATTATATCTCTAACAATATTAGACACTTTTATTTCAAAAAAAAAATAAACCACCATATAATTTTTCACATTTTTGTCCAAATTTATTTTAACGGAACCTCAATATTCTTTTTAAACCGTGAATACTTAAAAGTGTGTTACTAACCTCACTTATAAAAAGTACCCCCCCCCCCCCACCCCCACTTATTCACAGACTATAAGAAAAATATCTCAACCAATATATCCTCAATTACTTTATAAAAATACATCCCTACATAATAGATGTCCTTTTATCATAAAATAACAAACTATAAAGGTTTTAGGTGTAATCTAAAGGATGTTATCCAAGGAAGTGGTAAAGTTCATAACTGAGTTCATTCACGTTTCACTACGAGAAATAGAACTTTTTGAGATGGACTTTTTGCGACGGGGATAAATCTCGTCCAAAAAGTCCATCCAAGAGGATTTTTACGATGGGAGTAACGACCCGTTGCAAATAACCAATTATTTGCGACGAGATTTCATCTCCCATCGCAAAAGGTTTGGCGCGGGTAGTGGGCCAAATAGCGTGAAGGTTATTTGCGATGGTGGGATCCCACCGTCGGAAATAGTGAAGTATTTGTGACGGGGCCCATTGCAAATACCCGGTGGCCATTAATAGCTCTTTGTGATGGGATGTCGTCTTGTCGCAAAAGGAGGGTCGGTAGGGACTATTTGCGACGGGACCCGTCTCAAATAATTTTTTGACCGCTGACAGTAATTAATGCGGGCGTAGATATTTGCAACGTGTCCTGTCGCAAAAGATACTTTTTTCAACGGGATACCCGTCATAAATAGCCCCGTCGCAAATAATCTAACCTATATATACCCCCATCTGTTTTTCCTCTCATTCCTCTCAATTCTTAGATCCTGTTTCTCTAGGAACTCTGATTTTAGAGGGAAAATTTTTCTAAGTTCATTTTTTTGTTCACGAAAAGTTGTGAAGCCGTCTAGATCAATAGAAAATCAAGCTTAATGGTATTTATGTTTTATTTAATTCATTTTGTATGTTAATTTTTATTGTTGTTGATTAGTTGTAATTAAATTAAATTTAAATTATTTTGTCATGAGTATTTATTTGTACTAATAAATTGAAATTTTTAGTACCAATTTCTAATAAATAGTAATAATTAATAATTATTAATGATAATTAGTAATTTATATAATTAATTTGTAGTAATTAATAATAATTGGTAATAAATAATAATAAATTCTAATAATAAGTAATAATTATTAATAATTATTAATAAATAGTAATAATGAGTAATAAATAGTAATAATGAGTAATAAAGGGTAATAATGAGTTATAAATTGTCAAAAAAAATTCAAAAATAGTTATAAATTGTCATGATTAGTAATAAATTGTAATAATTAGTAATAAATTGTAATAATTAGTAATAAATTGTTATAATTAAAAATAAATTGTAATAAATTGTAATAAACTGTAATAATTAGTAATAAATTGTAATAATGAGTAGTAAATAGTAATAATGAGTAATAAATAGTAATAAATTGTATTAATTAGTAATAAATTGTAATTATTAGCAATAAATTGTAATAATTACTAATAAATTGTAATAAATTTTAATAAATTGTAATAAATTGAAGTATTTAGTAATAAAATGTAATAATTACTAATAAATTGTAATAATTAGTAATAAAATGTAATAATTAGTAATAAATTGTAATAATTCGCAATAAATTGTAATAATTAGTAATAAATCGTAATAATAAGTAATAAACTGTAATAATTTCTAATAAATTGTAATAATTAGTAATATTTAGTAATATTTCTTAATAAATACTAATAATTAGTAATAATTTGTAATAATTGGTAATAAATACAGATAATTAGTAATAAATGCAGATAATTAGTAATAATTTGTAATAATTAGTACTAATTGGTAATAATTAGTAATAATTAGTAATAATTAGTTATAATTAGTAATAATTAGTAATAATTAGTAATAAATTGTAATAATTAGAAATAATTTTTAATAATTTGTAATAAATTGTAATAATTAGTAATAAATTGTAATAATTAGTAATAAATTGTAATAATTAGTAATAAATTGTAATAATTATTAATAAATTGTAATAATTAGTAATAAATTGTAATAATTATTAATAAATTCTAATATTTAGTGATAAATTGTAATATTTAGTAATAATTAGTAATAATTAGTAATAATTAGTAATAACTACTAATAAATTGTAATGATTACTAATAAATTGTAATAATTAGTAATAAATACTGATAATTAGTAATAATTACTAATAAATAGTAATAATTACTAATAATTAGTAATAATTAGCAATAATTAGGAATAATTAGCAATAATTAGGAATAATTAGAAATAATTAAGAATAATTAGCAATAATTAGCAATAACTAGTAATAAATATCAATAATTAGTAATAAATAGAAATAAATAGCAATAAATAGCAATAATTAGTAATAAATAGGAATAATTAGTAATAATTAGAAATAATTAGGAATAACTAGTAATAATTAGTAATAAATAGGAATAATTCATAATAATTAGGAATAGTTCGTAATAAATATGAATAATTCATAATAATTAGTAATAATTGATAATAATTAGTAATAAATTGTAATAATTAGTAGTAATTATCAATAATTACTAATAATTACTAATAAATACTAATAATTAGCGATAATTAGCAATAATTATGAATAATTTGAAATAATTAGAAATAACTAGCAACAATTAGCAATAATTAGCAAATAATTAAGAATAATTAGAAATAATTAGTAATAATTAGCAATAATTAGAAATAATTAGCAATAATTAGCAATAATTAGTAATAATTAGCAATAATTAGGAATAAATAGAAATAATAATTAATAAATAGCAATAATTAGTAATAAATATCAATAAATTGTAATAAATAGAAATAATTATTAATAATTAATAAAAATTCGGAATAATTAGTAATAATTAGGAATAATTAGTAATAATTAGTAATAAATAAGAATAATTAGTAATAATTAGCAATAATTAGCAATAATTAGAAATAAATAGAAATAATTATTAACAAATAGCAATAATTAGTAATAAATAGAAATAAATATTAATAAATAGGAATAATATGTAATAATTAGGAATAATTATGAATAATTAGTAATAATTAGGAATAATTAGTAATAATTAGTAATAATTAAGAATGATTAGTAATAAAAAGGAATAATAAGTAATAATTAGTAATAATTAGTAATAATTATAAATAATTAGTAATAATTAGTAATAATTAGTAATAGTTACTAATAAATAGAAATAGTTAGTAATAAATAAGAATAGTTACTAATAAATAGGAATAGTTAGTTAAAAATAGGAATAATTATTAATAAATTGGAATAATTATTTCGAAATAGTTAGGAATAATTAGAAATAAATTTTAATAAATTTTAAGAACATGGCACAATTTCTAGTGGATTGACGGCACTCCTTTTGTTCGTTGAATTTTCTCCATTCAACTCTCACCGTCTCAAAACATTATGAAAAATGTGCTGCTATATAGGCATATTCAATCTCATGTGCATGAGATTGGATATGCATTCGTAGGATCATATTTTTTATAATGTTTTCAAGTGGTGACAGTTGGAAGAAGACGATTCATCGGTGAAAAGGGCACTCTTTTTTCTGACGGCTCATTTACTTGCGTCTTTCTCACACTGAAATCACAATAAATAATCTGGTCGGAGATACGCATATTCATTCTCATATACACAACAATGAATATGTGTACCTATGAATAGATTCTTCATTGTGATTTTAGTGTGAGAAATATGTAAGTAAATGTGTCGTCGGAAAAAAGAGTATCCATCAATCCACTAGAAATTGTGTCGCCCTTAATTAATGTTAATTATTAAGAAGTAGTAGTAATTAGTTATCTTCTTTTTTCAGATAGTGTTTTTATAATTTCAAATTATTCAAAAATAGTGATGATTTTATATTTTATAGAAAAATATGGAACAAGGAAGTCGGCATCCATCATTATTAGATGATCGCACTTGGATAAATCAGCGCAGAAATACAAATGGATTGGGTTTAAATATTGTATATATTGAGGGTGTTGAAGCTTTCTTAGAATTTGCATCATTAAAACCAGAATGTGTTTCAGAAGGCAAAATTATGTTTCCTTGTAAAAAAAATTCTCCGACAATGTTTCACACATTTGACAAGGTTGTGGGACATCTCTTGTAGTTTGGTTTTCAACCAGATTATGATTTTGGTGTCAACACGGTTAATGTAGTACCAGATAAGATACTAATAACTTGATTCTAAATCCATCACGGTTCCCAGATTTAGTACATTATGTTGCAAGTATATCTGTTCAACAAACTAAAGCTCATGATGATATTGATTTAACTCTTGAGTTGGCACCATCCTAATTTTATGAGTTGTTAAGGTATACTGGGGATGAATTATATCCTTGTTACAAGATAAGAAAATTAGAAGCGGTTGAAAAAAATTTGGCTACTAAATCAGATAATGCAATGTCAAAAAACTTCTTTGATCAGATGTTTTCTTTGGTAAAAATACAGTTCCCTGATGGAAATGTGTTGCCTGGAAATTACTATGAGAGAAAGAGGTTGGTTCATAATCTATGCCTTAGTTATCAGAATATTCATGCATGTGAAAATTATTGCATCTTTATTCTGGTGAAAATGAGTCGTTGGATAGTAGTCCCACATGTGGACAATCGAGGTATAAAGTAGCTCAACCAGGGAAGTCTGGATCGATTCTTGTAAAAGAGTTGAGATATTTCTACCTTACACCCAGGCTGCTATTTTTATTTATGTCTCATAACACAGCGTCAATTATGTCTTGGCACAAAACCAATATTTCAACTGGTAAAAGATTGAATCATCTATCTGATGGTGATTCATGGAAACATTTTGATCATCTGCATCCGCCTTTTCCTTTAGAAGCCCGAAACGTGAGATTGGGTCTTTCTACTGATGGTTTATGTCCGTTTGGTTGTTATGGTAGTTAGTATTCATGTTGAACATTCTTTATAACTCCGTAAAATCTACCTCTATGGATATTGATGAAGGATTCCTATATATTTTTTACCTTATTAATCCCGGGACATCCAAAATAGAATATTGATGTTTATTTGAAATCATTGATTGAGTAGTTAAATGCATTGTGGAGTAATGGTGTTAGTACATATGATGTTGCTACGAAAGAAAATTCACATTAAAAGCTACATTGATGTGGATGATTAGTGAATTTCTGGAATATGACATGTTATCTGGCTAGAGTACACATATTCTGAAATCATGTCCTTACTGTATGAATGGAAACAAAGATTTTATGCTCGTCAATGGAAAAAACATTACTATTTTGACTGTCATCGCAGATTTCTTCCAACCGATCATCATTTTCGAATGAACAATTCTCATTTCAGAAAAGGCAAAATTGAAAGGGATGAACATCCAAAAATGATCTCAGGTACATAGTTAAAATTAGTTGAATTTTCAATACCTCCCATCACATTTGGTCCAACAGTAATCCTACTGAAAATTCATGGCTTTGGGAAAGAACATAATTGGATAAAATGAAGCATCTTTTAGGATCTCCCATATTGGTCTGATTTGTTGGTCTGCCACATGTTGGATGTCATGCATATTGAGAAGAACTATTTTGAAAATTTATTTCATACAGTTTTGGATACACCAGGTAAGACCAAAGATACTGTAAAAGCACGATTAGATCTTTCCCAAATTTGCAGGTGACTAGAACTTGAACTGTTTGAAAATGTCAGATCACAGAGGTTAATGAAGCCAAAAGCAGCTTATACACTATCCAAAGGGAGTCTCATATTATTCTGTCAGTGGATTGCAGATTTGAGACTTCCATATGGCTATGTTTCCAATTTGGATAGTTGTGTTAAGAAGGGCCATATTACCATATTAAAAAGTTGTGATTGTCATGTTAAAATGGAAAGACTTATGCTGATTGGATTCAAAGGTTTGTTGAATTATAGGATTTGGGATTCGATAACTGACATATCATATTTTTTTCGAGACATTTGTGTAGTGACAACATACTATGATGCGATAAGAAAAATGGAGAATGATGTTGCTATAATTATTTGTAAACTGGAAAAAATATTTCTGAATTCTTTCGTTGACTCAATGGAACATATTATATTATATTTTCCACATGAAGCTAAATGTGAAGGTCCAGTATAGTTTTGATGGATGTACCCATTTGAGAGATGCATGCAGAAATTGAAAAAAAAATTACATAACAAAGAATTAGTTGAAGGATCAATTACTGAAGCTTATTTGCAACTAGAAATTGATTTTTTCTACTCTCACTATTTTGAATCTGAGTATCCATAAAAAACTGCATTGGACGGAATGAGGGGAATTTTAATGATGAAATAGAAAATCAATTATCAGTTTTTAATCCGCCAAATCTTGGCTTCGGTGGAGTTCATGAATGATGGATTTCAGATGATGAACATCACATAGCTCATACATATGTTCTACTCAACTATGAAGAAATGAAATAATTTGTATTGTGAGTTTTTTATCACTTATTCTATAATTTCTATTACAGTTTGTAAACTAATTTTATTTGTAGGTTATATGATAATCATATCAAGAACATTTTCCACAAATTACAGCATCTTCTCTTGAAGAACGCAGAAAAAAAATATTTCCCAATGGTTTCAAGAACCGGGAAAATAAATTTTTGATGTTTAATACCAATTTAGTTTACTATTTATTATATTGATAACTGTTTTACAAATTCTCAGGTGTCTCAATGTGCTGATAAAATTGATAAGCGACTGTGTATATTGAGTAACCCACCATTCAAAATGGTTAAATCTTATAATTCATATGTGGTGAATGGTTTTCAATTTCATACACATGCATTTGGGGAATCAAAAAAATTAATTGTGGAGTTTTATTGAGAGGATCACATCATAGAGAAACAAAAGTTGACATTTACTTCAATCTGGATGAAATTGCTGAGCGATGTTATCTTGGGAATAATTATATAACTATGTTTAAATGTTGGTGGTAAGATACTGAGAGAGGCTTGTATGTTCATATGACTCATGAAATCATCGATATTAAATATAGAATTCTTCTTGTAGTAAATGAACCATTTTTACTAGCACAAGGGACACATCAAATTTATTATACAAAGTACAATGATACTTCAAGAGACCTGAGTGATTGATGGAGCATAACAAATGAAATCTAGGGAAAATCAATTTACTCAAACTGAATGTGGTTCCACTGAAGTGGAAGGAATTGAAAATTTTCAAGAGACTACTCAAAATCCATCTTTTTTACAAAGAAACCTGAATATCGATGATGACACCCCACAATTAAGGTTCGATGGTGATGAAGATGTTAATGATGTTACAAATGAATTTGAAATGACAATGGATGGTGAAAGTGAAACTCATATGGATATTGATGATGTCGAGGAGGAATATGAAGAAATTGACATTTCCATATATGAGGATGATGATGAAGGTGAACATTGACACAGTTAAATACTGGTTATGATCATAACTAATATATATCTATATATAATAGTAATTTTAAACTATCTGCTAACAATAATAATTTTGTGTTTTAGATGGACTCTAATATATTTCATGAGTTATAGGAGGTTGAGCTACCTTTGGATGAGGGGGATGTGGGATCATCTAACCCTCAGCATACTGGTGGTTCATGAGGGACATGGAGGGGGTGCGGCCTTGCGTGACTAATGATTCCTGACCCTATCCCCGAGTGACGTCCACATCTTGGCTTCGATCCATGAACACAGAGGTATGGTAACCGGTATATTTTAGTTATATTTCATTAATTTATTTATATATATACTAATTATTTGATTATTTATTCTTTTTTTACAGTTTTTTGCGTGTAGTTGTTGGACAGGGAAGAGCTATCTTGTGCAGTTATTTTTCTCAGCCATAGATCACATGGGAACAGATTCATGTTGATGTGCAGCTCGGCATGAACAATCATTGGTTGGTACGTAAATAAATAATAGTTATATTGAAATTTATTTTATTAATAACATGATATTATAAATTATTTGTAGGGTTTATGGTATGCCATCGGTAATAGCTTGTGTGATTCTATCCATGCAACATGGGAGGTGTCTATGCGTGAGTTTTTGCGTAATTTTTGGCACAATTTATGAAATATGGCCATTAAGAAAGCATGAGAGACAGTATTTGATGAGTCACGTAGAGCCCACAGACTACAATACATTTCATATCAGGTTTGGGATGGATTATTTACACATTGGTTGGGTGGTGGATTTTAGAGGAGGTCTTCATTGGGTCGGCAGAATCGGGGGATACAGGAGGTGATGCATCGAGCTGGTACCTATACATTCAGTAGGCATAGAGAGCATCTGGTAAGTATTTTTTAAAATATTTTATATAACATAAAATATAAACAATTTATTTTATTTTCATATAGGCAGTCGAGTATCCCGATATTACAGAGTCTGATGTTTATCGTAGGATGTACAGTGATCCAGTCACCGGAGAGATTAGTGGTGATCGCCAACGTCAGATTGTGGTTAGTCTTATTTTTTCATTTTGACAATTAACTGCACATAATATTTTCACAATTTTAATTTCAAATTGGAATTGAAGGAGTTGTATGAGGCAGGGACCTCTCAGACACAGGCTGAGGTTCAGGACGAGGTGACTGATCAGACCAGTGCCCTCCATTTCGATGAGGCGGCATGGATGCAGGCGACTCAGTTTGGCTTTGAGAAGGGTTGAGTAGTTGGTATCGTCTCTCATGTGACTCCTGGTACTTATTATGGTACTGTTACGATGTCAGCGTCCAGCTCGAGAGGAGCTCGTAGAGAGGCATCATCTTCTACCTCACAGTATTAGGGGCAGTTCCGAGCTCAGAATGACTATATAGAGAGTTTGCAGAAGCAGCAAGAAGAGATGTGTTAGCAGAAGTAGTAGCAGAAGCAGCAGCACGAGGAGGAGATGCATCGATGGCAGTAGAAGTATCATGAGAAGATGGAGTACATGCGCAGTCTGACTCGTAGTTTAGGGATGGAGTTTCCTCCACCATCTCCTTCAGCTCCTCGACCTCCTCTAGAAGACGACCCCACCCCCAGTGATTTTTTTAAGTAAAAAACATTTTAATTTAACATATGTTGTAATATAAACTATTAAAAGATTCTCTCTTTTGTATCGGTGTGAATATTACATAATTTAATTTTTAATATTTTGTGATTTTTTTTGTGAATATTGAGAATTTTAATAATTTTTATTTTTTTATTATTTTAATAATATTAATATTATTGTTTCATTAATCATAATTTTATTCAATATATTTTTTTAGTATTATATTTTTTAATATTTTCTTATTTTACTAATAATAATAATAATAATAATAATAATATTTTATGAATTTTTTTATTTAATTTTTAGAATATTGAGAATTTTAATTTTTTTATTTTTATATTATTTTAATAATATTAAAATTAATTTTTCAATAATCATAATTTTATTAATTGTATTTTTTAAAATCTATTTATTATTTGCGACGAGATCTTTTGCGATGGTTTCTCGTCGCAAATAGCCTAAATAATTTTTCTTTTAAAGTATTTGTGACGGGATTAGAGGCCCTTCACAAAAAGTTTTTGTGATGGGATTAGATTCCCATCGCAAAAAGTATTGTTGATGGTCCCATTGTAAATAGTCTAAATAAATATTTTCAAAAAAGTTTTTGAAACATGGTTACAGGCCCGTCGCAAAAAAGTTTATATATATAAATTATATAATTAGAGAATTATTTGTGACGGTGTAGCGTCCCATCAAAAAATTGTATTATTTGTGATGGGCCCTTCACAAATAATACTTTTTTCCATGCTGTTTTCTGCAACATACTATTTGTGACAGGACCCCATCGCTAAAGATTATTTTCGACGGGATCTCGTCACAAATACTTAGAATTCTAATAGTGTTTCATTCTACTTCCAGCTCTTGAAATACTTTCATTAACATAATAATATAATTATATAAGTATAATTACTATAATTAAAGGTTATTTTGTTAATTTTACAACATTTTTCTTCCTCCATTAAATCCAATTGAAAATAATATGTGACACGTGCATACGTGTGGACTACTTATTTCAGGAAGTGACTTTTATTATTTTTCACTACTGAATCACATGGAGAGTTATATAGATCTATTTAATTAATATATATATATATAATATATTTATGAGATAATCACGATTAATTAAATATAAACTATTATCTAATTTCTCTCTCACCCCTCCATTGGAAAATGGGAATGTCGCTCATGTATACATGCAGCTTACCGCCACAATAAAAGTGCATATATCTTTTTTCATAACCACCAAACATGGTTAGTTCAGAATTCATATTTAATATATTAAAATAATAATCTAGAATTTATAAATTTTCTTTATATTATGTATCCATGACTTCTTTGACCATGGCCAACCTACTGAAGTTGTTTTGGATATTATTTACTAAACAATCTCAAAACATCTGATGTGAACTTAACAAATTTAGTAACAATATAAAACTTGGTAATAAGGGAAATAAAAGTAATAATAATGATGTAATAAACATGAAAAATTTTCTAGATAAAGTAAAAAAGTTAATATAATTTTATAACTTAGTAAATTAAAAGACTTATTTAGCGATATGGAACCCATGGTATGGGATTTTTCTTAAAATCCTTATATAAATTTTTGTATCTGAAATTTGATTCCCCATATTCATGTAATTTAAATTTTAAAAATAATTTTTTAAATAATACCTAATATATTTTTTAATTTAATTTTTAACTATCTTTGACTTTGTTTAAAAATGATTTAAATTGAATCCTTTTAATATTTCCATATGGTTAAATTTAAAAATATATATAAATGGGGGAAAATAATGGTTTTTTAATATTTACCACATGACCGAATTTTCCCAGAATAATGAAAATTATTCATAATGAATATTTCACTTTAATTTTTCTTGTATTTTTATAGAAAATTCAATTCCCATTATTTGGTGAATTTTAATTTTTTACAGTGTTGTCAATACAAAAGGATATTCAATGTCATTTTTATAAGATGATTGAATATTATTTTCATTAATGGTTCAATGACTTATTATGATGAAAAGTGAAATATTTTATTATTATTTTTAATTTATTGATTCTTTTACATTATAGAAAATTATGGGTTGTCTTGGGACATATCCCTCTAATACATAATTATTTATTCTCCAAAGAAATGATGATTGAAATTAACTAATTATAAGTTATTCAATACAGGTGAAACATGAGTGAATATAGGTGATGCATATGATGTGTCAAGGAACCATAATGGTAATTTTATAAATTTTATGATATATAATTTTTTTCGTGATCAAATCTTCATTTCATAATTGATTTTTTTTATTGTGACATCAATGTTTATTTTTTTTAAAGTCCATATTTTTATGGGTTTTCATGTTATTAAAAATGAATAATAAGTTTCCTTCATTTTTATATCACAATATGAGAATTTTTATTATCATTCCACATTTTAAAATGTTTTTATTGAACCTTAAGAGTGTGTAAGTACATTAATAAATTCAATGTTTTAGTTATGGTGACTCATCATGGATGAAGAAAAAAATTTCATGAATGAAATAAAAGTTTAAACATACAATCTTATTTTATTGTAAAAATGTACACTGATTAGAAGTGTCCACTTTTTTATGTAATGTTTTTCCTAATTATTTAAAATTATAAACTCACATGATCTTAAGAATGTAATAAATTAAAATAACATCTATAAAACTCATAATTATTGGTTTTTTAAGTTTAAAGGAATTATATTTGGTATTATAGTAAGGGTTTAGAAAAATTTAGAGTTCAATATAATGTTAAGAAAATACATATTTAGAATGAGTAAATTATGATGATATTATATTTGATTGTCTTTGAGGATTTATATAATTATTTATCCAATAAAATGTAATTTTATAATGGTTTTCTATTGAGGTAACAGGATGAAAGGAGTTGTAAGGTTACAAGAGAATAATATCACTCTAAATCAATGGCCTAAAATGGTTATAGTTGTTGAGTCAATAAGGTTTTCCTTATGACTTTTCCTTTCCTTCTTGTTTGGAAAACCACAAACACCTTATTCTTAAGAAAATCTATATTTTACTTCTGAAATTAAAATTTCCTTCCATAAAGAAATTTACCCTAACCTATATTTCCTTATACATATCAATATTTTTCTTAAGTATAAAAATTCGATTCATACCTAAAACCTCGGAATCATATAATACTTAGATATGAAGCATTCTGTTTAAGGATCCAAATTTTGGATACGAACTCTAATGAAGTTTAATTCTGAATTCCGGATATGAAATCTTAGAAAGTTCAACTCTGAATTCTGGACTCTGAACTTTTACTAGTTCAACTCCGAACTTCTAGGAGTTCGACTCCGAACTTTTACTAGTTCGACTCCAACCTTCTATGAGTTCTACTCCGAACTTCTATGAGTTCGACTCCAAACTTTTACTAGTTTGACTCCTAACTTCTAAGAGTTAGACTCTGAACTTATATGAGTTAGACTCCAAACTTCTACTAGTTCGACTCCAAACTCTATAAGTTCAGATTCTGAATTCTAGTGAAACAAAACTCAGAATTTCCTTAGAAATTCAGACTCCGGATTTCTACAGAATTCAGGTTAGGAATTCCAATAAAATAGAATGAGAATATCTCTTTGTTATAGACTCCAAAATCAATTTTGGTTAGACTCTGAACTTTTTTTTGCTTATATTCTGAACTTTAGTTTTTCTTATGCTTACACTTGTTTCATTACAAAACGATGTCGTGCTTTCAGTTATTTACTAACCATTGGTTGAGTGACACGTGTACAGGTCCATCCGAAATTCAAGGAGAAATATGACCATTGGAGGAGAGACCCGACTGTTTGAGCTTCACCTATAAATAGGATCTAATTTGAACTTGCCCGTGAATTTTGGAATTTTGGTGATCAAAACTTCCTGAAGTGATTTCTAGAGAGAGAAGCTCTTATCAACTCTCAAATATTTGTGTAGAAAGTTTGAACAGCTTGTTCAAACTTTTCCTTGTGCAGACTTGCTTCATGCGACTCCGATTTTTGTTGATTACAATCGAGGGCTTCCAGGGATAGGAAGACAGAGGTTCCAACACCTTGAAGTTGAGGGCTTCCTTGCTGAGGAAGACAGAGGTGTCGACTACCTTATAGTTGGGGGCTTTTGGGGATAGAAAGACATACTCTGATATTTATATCGAGGAATTTCCCTAGTGTGGGTAAGACAGACTTTCTTGAGAGTATAAATCTAGGGACCTTTATCCAAGGTTGTTGGATACCCTTCTACTTGGGTTAAAAGAGTTATTGTTTGTTACTTGTAGTTTTACTACTTGTTTTTCCGCTGCATTTTGTATTTGTAAGGAAAGTATAACTTTCTTATACATCCTTACTTGTACTTTGATATAGTTAGATTCTATAGGCTTTAAGGTATAATATTAATCCTTGTAACATTTTTGAATCTTCTTGTTTAACTTTGTTAAACATAACCATTCTAAAATTCGCTTTAGGAATTTTTAAAAGGTACAATTCACCCCCCCCCCCCACCTCTTGTATCTGAGAATATCATTCTTATTTCGATCCTACATTTGGTATCATAGTGTATATCATACACAGACTCATACCATTCTAACAGTTGGTATTAGAGGCAGGTTCAATCTGAATTAATCTCACAATTACATTCAGAAGGTAATTCTTGGATTCACATTTTCCGGATTCATATTTTTCAGAACCTATTTTTTTGGAATCATAGTTTGGATTCAATTTTTCTTAGAGTTAGAATTTTTTTTCTCTTTCTTAGAATATTTTTTCTTGTTAACAGACTTATCCTTCTAAAAAGTTTGTGTGCCAAAGATTTTCTTGTGGATGGAAGGTTTAAATGTTGGTTCTATTGACAACTTAAATCCTACTAGACCACCAATTTTTGATTGCAACTATTATGAATACTGGATATATCATATGAATACTTTCATTATCAATACTGGGGTAGATAATTTTGTTATGATTACTAGAGGATCTAAAATTCCTAATAAGGAAGTAAGTGCTTTTACTAATCAAGAAAACCATGATTACCAACTCAACTATAAGGTACGCAATACTCTACTATGTTCAATGACTAGGAACATATATAGCCAAATTTATTCTTGTGAAACATCTAACGGTATATGGAATAAACTTGAAGTTACTCATTTTGGTACATCCAATGTCATATAAACAAGATGAGCTCTGTTGAGAGCTGCGTATCATGGATTCAATTTTCATTATGGAGAACCTATAAGAAAAGTATAGCAAAGGTTTATGACCATCGTGAACAGCTTAAAATATATGGGAGAGAAAGGTCTAGATTATGAAGCTCTTGTGGATAAGATTATATATATAATGACCAATGAGTTAGAATCAAAGAGGATAGAAATCGATGAGAACAGAAAGGTCACTCAAATTTCTCTTGATGAACTATTTGGGACACTTCTTCAACATGAAACTAGAATGAAGTGATATGCTGACAACGTAAAAAAGAAGAATGGGAATGGTAGTGTTTCTTTTACTACAACTTAAAATCATATAAAAGCTAAGACTCCTGAGAGAGTAACTAGATCCACGTCTATGAAGGTTACTATCCAATTCTAATCTAGTGAGAGTGAAGTCTCAGAAAACGAGTTGTCTAATCTTGATCGAAGAATGAACAAGATAGCTGGTCAAAGAAATTTCCAATCCAAGTATAAGAAAAAGTAAAGGAAAGATAAGAATGATTCAGAGGTCACATGCTATGAATGAAAGAGAAGTGGACACATAAGACCTGATTGTCCCTTGTTTAAAATGAAAGAAAGAAAAGAGAGGCGTTCTGAAAGAAACAGGAAGAAGTTCTATAAAGGTAAATCTAAGAAAGTCCTGGAAGCTAATACTACTTGGAGTGATAGCTTTGGAGACTCTTCATAAAGAAAATCTTATGAATATGATTCATCATCTCAGAAGAATATGGGATTCGTTTTGACTACTTCTTTCCCACATACATGTCTTATGGCCAAGGTACACTCTACCGAGACTTTAACAAAATTATCTCTTGATAAGAATTACTATTCTGAAAATAGTACTTCTAATGAAGATACTTCATCTTCAGAAAATGAAGAACCTTCATATGAAGAAGTATCTAGATTTTCCATGTTACTTGAAGCAAAAAATTGTAAAATTTATATGAAATTAGACAAGGTAAATACTAGGGAAGAAATTCTTACAAAAGAGATTTCAGATCTTACTGCAAATGTTAGAGATAAAGAAGAGCTTTTAGAAAAACTTTCTAAAGACCTTGAGAAAGTGAATTCTATTTAGGAGGAACTTTATAAAGATCTTAAGAAAGAAATTTCATAGATAAATGGTTTTGAAAAAAAAATATAACTCTAAGAAAATGATTCTTGAGAATAGGAATTTAGTCATTAGGCTAAAATCTGAAACATTTTCTCTTAAGAATCTTCGTGAAAAATTTACCTCTAGGAAGGAAAATTTTGACAAGATGTGTTCTCAAATTAAACCTCAAGGAGACACTACTGGCGTAGGTTATACTCACCAAAAACCGGTTTTCATAAACAACTATTTTATTCCATCTAGAGCCCCTTTTTGCAATAAGTGTCAAAGTGGTGGGCATTTGAAGAAAAACTGTTCTTTGAATAGATTTCAATCTATTGGGTTTCATAAAGAATATTTTTCTAAACAAATGTGGATACCCAATATTTTGTGGTCTAACAATTCCGGATCCAAGCAAGTCTGGATTCCAAAAACCTAACTTGTTTCTTATTTTCAGGTAAATAGGGAAAGTACAAACAACAATACTTGGTACATGGATAGTGGATGTTCCCGGCACATGACTGGTAACAAAATCTATTTGGAAAAGATTATCAAGAAGAAAGGAGGAAAATTAAATTTCGGATATAATGCTCTTGGAGAAATTATTGGTATAGGTAAAATTGTTCTTCTTGGAAAAACCCTGATTTCAAATGTTCTATTTTTTAAAGGTCTTAAGCACAACCTCATAAGCATAAGTCAATTATGTGATGAAGGATACCTTGTGAATTTTATGAATGATAAGTGTTTACTACAAAATTCCAAGGAATATTTTATTCTTTCTTCCCATAGGAAAGATAATGATTACACACTAAACTAATAAGACCTTAGGATCCAAGACTTACCTCGTCTTTGTGCAATGGAAGATCACTCTTGGTTATGGAATAGAAGGTTAAGACACCGTAACCTAAGGAACTTATGAAAACTTTTTAAGAAAGGTTTAGTTAAGTATCTACCGGAGCTTATATTTGATTCTTCAAAAGTCTGTGAACCTTTTTAATATGGAAAGCAACATAAATCAAGTTTTAAATAAATCAGTGAAGTCTCAACAAATGATGCACTACAGTTAGTGCACATTGATCTTTTTGGTCCAACACAAACAGGAAGCATTGGGGGCAAGTATTATGTATTGGTCTTAGTTGATGATTACACTAGATTTACATGGGTCTATTTTCTAGCAAAGAAATCTGAAGCTTTTTTTATTTCAAAATTATTTGAGCCCAAGTTAAAAAGGAGAAAAACCTTCCATTGAAAAATATTTATAGTGATCATGGAAGAGAATTTCAAAATTCTGATTTTGAAACTTTTTTTAGTAGAAAAGGTATTACTCACAACTTCTCAGCACCCAGAACACCTCAACAAAATGGTGTTGTTGTAAGAAGAAGTATAATTCTTCAAGAGATAACTAGAACCATGTTGAGTGAGTATTCCGTAGCCAAATATTTTTGGGCTGAAGCTGTAAGTACTTCTTGTTAAACTATAAATCGAGTTTTAATTAGGCATTTTCTGAATAAAAATCCTTATGAGTTGTGGAATGGTAGAAAACCTAAACTTTCATACTTTAAGGTTTTTGGTTGCAAAGTATTCATCCTGAATACTAAAGATAACTTACACAAATTCGCACCAAAATCTGATGAAGGAATTTTCTTAGGCTACTCCATAACTTCTAAGGCTTATAGAGTTTTCAACAAAAACACTTGCACTGTTGAAGAAACAGTACATGTCAAATTTTATGAAACTGATCCTTTTGTTTTCAAACAACCCCAACCTACATCTTAGTATGTGTTTTCAAAAACTGATTATCAACCTTTGATAGAAAATCCTTCTGATAAGGAAAATATTCAAGAAGATATTTCTGATATATTTACCGTAGAAGATTTCCTACCCTATGTGGATGAACAAGTTTTACAAAACCCAAACTAGTTGCTTCTAAAGAATTATCTGAGTGATAGTATCATTGGTGATGTTAATCAACATGTAAGGATAAGAAGCTCCTTAAGAAATTAAGTAGATCATTTAGCATTCCTTTCTCAATTGGAACCAAAAAGCACTAATGAAGCTTTAGGTAATGATGATTAGATTAAATCCATGCAAGGTAAACTAAATGAATCTGAAAGGAATAAAGTCTGGACCTTGGTTTAAAGGCCTAAGGAAACTTCTTTAATTGGTCTAAAATGGGTCTTTAGAAATAAGTGTGATGAAAATGGAATAATCGTAAGAAATAATTCTATATTGGTTGCTAAAGGCTATAATCAAAAAGAAGGAATATAGTATGAAGAAACCTATGCTCTAGTAGCTAGACTTGAATCTATTCATATTTTACTTTCCTTTGAAGCATTCTTCAATTTTAAACTTTTTCTATTGGATGTGAAATGTGCTATCCTTAATGGTTATGTTAAAGAGGAAGTTTTTGTTGAACAACCTCCTGGATTTGAAGATACAAAACATCCTGGTCATGTTTTTAGAATTACCAAAGCTTTGTATGGCCTTAAACAAGCCCCAAGAGTTTGGTATGATAGACTTACAGTATTTTTGATTCAAAATAACTATGTTAAGGGAAATTTAGATCCAACCATTTTTATACAGAAAGATAAGAAAAAAATTTTGATTGTTCAAATTTATGTTGATGACGTTATATTTGGTTCAACTCAGCAATCTTTAACTGATTCTTTTGCAGATCTAATGAAATCTGAGTTTCAAATGAGTATGATGGGAGAGTTAACATTTTTCCTTGGTTTTCAAATTTCCCAAAAACCATAAGGAATCTACATATCCGAACATAAGTATATCAAAGATCTTCTTAAAAAGTATGGGTATGAAAACACTAAGAGTATAAGTACTCATATTGGTACCTCAAACACACTTGATCTTGATGAAGCTAGAAAAACAATAGAACAAACATCTTTTAGTGTATGATAGGAAGTCTAATTTACAAGGCAACTAGTCGACCAGACTTGATATTTTATGTATGCTTATGTGAAATATATCAATCCAATCCTAAGGAATATCATTTAAAGGAAGTGAAAAGAATATTTCGCTACTTAAAAGGAACCATAGATCTTGGACTATTTTATACTTATGGAAATGATTTTTTTTTTAAAATGTTTTTAGATGCTAACTTTGGTAGATGTAGAATGGATAGAAAGAGTACATCCGGAACTTGTCATTTCTTAGGAGATTCATTAGTTTCTTGGTCGTGCAAGAAGCAACATCCTCTAGCACTCTCCACTGCTGAAGATGAATATGTAGAAGCTGGAAGTTGTTGTGCTCAAGTGTTGTGGATGCAAAACACACTCATATATTATGGCTTGAGTTTTACTAAGACTCAAATTTCGAGTGATAACACAATTTCCATTTCCCTTAGTAAAAACACTACACATCACTCCCGTGCAAAACACATAGATATTAGGCATCACTTTCTTAGGGATCACAAACTTAAAAAAGATATCATTCTTCTATTTATCTAAACATAAGACCAACTTGCTGATATTTTCACAAAATCTTTACCCTCCGATAGATTTGAATACATTAAACAAAAGTAAGGAATGATAACTATGAGGTAATCTTCCTTCATTAACTTCTTGTTGAACCATTCTCCTTCTAGTAATAAACTCCTTTTCATAGGGGGAGTACATTTGTCCAAAAATTTTCGTAATGAGTATTTCAAAAAAAAATTGAAATGAGTCTTTCAAAAAAAATTTGTAAGGAGAATTTTCGTAATGAAATTTTCATACTGAGAATTTTTCGAAATGAAATTTTCATACTGAGAATTTTTCGTAATGAAATTCTTCTACTAAGAATTTTTATAATAAAGTTTTCGTACTGGATTTTTCGTAATGATGTTTTTTTGTTGACTTTTTTGTAATGAAGCTTTCGTATTGGCTCTTTTTTTTGTAATGAGAATTTTCGTAATGAAACTTTTCGTAATGGGAATTTCCATACTCAGGTTTTTCATAGTGAGTTTTTTGTAGTAAGTATTTCCGCAGTCAAATTTTCTTCAAGAAGAATATTTCCTATTATGAATAAACTTCCTAACCAATCAGAAAGGTATGACTTCCTTAATCAAGTTTTCATAGTCATTTTTTAGTTGCTAGTAGTTTCTTTTTCTTATAAAATTTCTCGGATTATTTTCTTCTTAAATCCAAATATTTTTGTTACAACCTCAAAAGATCGGATTCAATATATTATTTGTGGGTATGATTTCAACCGTCAGATTAGAACAGAGAAATTCTCAACCACTATATTGCTTTTGGAAGCTAAAAGGTCAGCTTCATCGCCTATATAAAGGGCACCCACTTTTGTGTCCCATATCGATTTCAAACTCTTGCATTGTAACATCCCCAAATGATAAAGGGTTAAATGACTAAATGATATGACTCATGTCTACAAGGTGCACCTTCCTTTTCGGGAGCCTGTCTGATTAGAACTCCACAGTTAAGCGTGCTTGGCCTGGAGTAGTAATCAGGATGGGTGACCTCTTGGGAAGTTTCCCAGGGTGTGTGTGAATGAGGACAAAGCACACTGGAAAGGACATGTGTTGGCCTGTGGGGACTTTCATTAGTCAGATGACCCGTTCAGGCATGTGGGTGGACCCTGGGGTGGGCCCCACGTGTCTGCGGGGAAACTGGTGGTACCTGGTGGGCCAGGACCCGACGGCCATGTTAAGGCGGGGTGGTTGTGCTGTCACCAGGGTCCGGTTGTCACATTTGGTATCAGAGGAGGAACCCAGCCTTAAGTGCTCGGTGCACTGCCTGGGTTGAGATGTAGGGCCCACAACGAGGGCGTTGTGCTCTAAAGGGGGGGTGATTGTAACATGCCCAAATGATAAAGGGTTAAATGACTAAATGATATGACTCATGTCAACAAGGTGCACCTTCCTTTTCGGGAGCCTGTCTGATTAGAACTCCACAGTTTAGCGTGCTTGGCCTGGAGTAGTAATCAGGATGGGTGACCTCCTGGGAAGTTTCCCAGGGTGTGTGTGAGTGAGGACAAAGCACACTGGAAAGGACATGTGTTGGCCTGTGGGGACTTTCATTAGTCAGATGACCCGTTCATGCATGTGGGTGGACCCTGGGGTGGGCCCCACGTGTATGTGGGGCAAATGGTGGTACCTGGTGGGCCAGGACCCGACGGCCATGTTAAGGCGGGGTGGTTGTGCTGTCACCAGGGACCGGTTGTCACATGCATGTTGAAGCTCTGCCTTAGTTCTTAATGGCCACTCTGAATCTCTCAGAGCTCCTCCATTCCGAATGTCTGTAGAAGCCACTTCCCAAGATATGTCTACCACGAAGCCAATTTCAAAATGGCAAGTGTACAGAGAAAGGTTGGTCCATCCGAAATTTTACAAAAACGATTCTATCATCTCAAAGAACATCAAGATGAATAGTGGGGAAGATGTATGTGTATCCAAGACAGGTGATCAAGATGCAGTCTATCCGGAGTTACTTGTGGAATTCTATGCATCAGCAAGCTTCTATGAGGAAGAGGGAAGAGAAAATTTTTCTTTAAAGTATTATGGGAAGACTTGCAAACATACTTACACCAAGGCAGTTATCTTGGTGGGGATGGCATATTATGGAGAAGCTGAATTTTGCTCACATAATCTTTTGGATGTGCTAGGCAGTTTTTTTAATGTGATGGCCTTTGAGTGTCTTTGTCTTCATAATGTAAAGATATCCAAGATTTCTCATCTATATTCTAATAATCGGATTCTTCAGTTGTGGGTACAAGGTTTCTTGGTTTCGAGAAAGGGTGACAAAGATACCCTAAAGAAAAGTGATATATATTTCTTAGACTTCTTGGTAAATCTACGAAAAATCAATCTGATGAGGTATGTTCCTGTGACAATCAAGAATATCAAGGAAGTAAATTTTAGAGCTCAAATCATCATGTATCCTTCCTTACTATCAAAGCTAATAGTTCGGTGTCTGGATTCTTTCAAGATTGCATGTAATTCTATGATTCGGAATTGAAAGTCTATGCTTTTTAGTGATGATACCTTAAAAAGAATGAATATGGAATATTCCAAGGAAATAAGAGAGTTTTATAATTTTCTAGAGGAAGAGGCTGAAACCAATCTGGAAAATGTATAGAATGTTGAGCCAGTGAAGACGGTTGGTAAGAAGAGAAAATTTAAAGAAGTAATTGCTGAAAACAAAACCCCAAAATCTAAGGAAACCCAATCTGAACCTCCCAAGCCGAAAAAACAAAAATCATATCCAGATGAGGTGGCTGCTAAATGGAGAGAAGATAAGGAGAAAAGGAAATAAGGGGATCCACAGTTCATATTGGACCCTACTGAGGCAAAGGCCATAAGAGAAAAGGATATGGATGAGTTAGAGAAATAGGCCAAAGAGAAAACGATGAAGAAAAAGATTTCAGAGGGAGATATTGTTCAATCTCTCTTAAAAGCCACAGAAATAGCCTCTGAAAAACTTCCTGTTCTGGAAGCTTTTGTTGTTCAACCTTTACCGGATACCCCGGGGAAGAATTACATCACTCCGGAAAAGTCCAAAGAGAAAGACGTTGTTAAAGAAAATGTAGAGAAAGGAGCTGGTGAGGAAGAAGTGGAAGAAGTTGTTGAAGAAATAGAGGTAGAAGTGGAAGTAGAAGAAGAAGAAGAAATAGAAGAAGGAAGTGGTGATCTTGATGATATTATTAAACAAGTGGAAGATTATCAAGAGAAGGAAAGCCTTTCAGAAAAACCACCACTCCGAACTTCTGAGGTCGAGTCCTCAAAGCTAGTCACTCTGGGAAAGGGAGTTGTGGAAGATTGTAAGGGAAATGATATTCTGGAAGAATAAAAATAGAATTAATCATCTGAGGAAGTAAGCTATGAGAAGAATTATCTTGAAGAAAGATAAAATAAGGAGAAACCAGATGAAGACAAGATTGTTCAAGTATCTGAATCTGAGGAAGAATCTCCTGATGAGGCCGTTCTGAAAATTGATAAGGGGAAGCAAGTGCTTATGGACACCCCAACAAAAGATGTTATAGGAAAAAAAGATGTTGATGGTTCTTCTAGAAGAAAGTTGGTACAAATTGAAGAACAACAATCCCCAAGCAAAGTGTCGGATTCAGAGTCATCAACACTGGGTCAAGAATTTGTTATTGACTCTTTGAAAAAGTTGGTGGACACTATTTTGATCTTTCCCACTATAGACTCTAGATTCCAGATGCTTCAATACAGCCTGAATCAGAATTCAGAATCCTTATCTATGGTGATGGATAAGTGTGTGACGATTGAAGAAGATTATATAAATTTCCTTATCAATTATGATGCTCAAAGAAAATCATGCATCAAAATCACTCTTTGCTCAATGAAAGTTTATAAAGACATGGCAGAGTATGATCGTTTTCAGAATGATGTTAAAGATGTTTTTGACACCGATGATTCGAAGATAAAGTACCTTAAGGATAAGATGAACCTTGAGAAAAATTCTCAGAATCAATGGTTAAAATATTTGAATGGGAAGCTTAACTCAGTTGCTCAGAACTGGAAAGGGGAAAGAGATTTCGGGATTGAGTTTCAAGAGAAGCTGCAAAATCAAGATGAGTTACTGAAGATGCAGGAAGAGGCCATGAAGGCTCAGGCAGAAGTCTTGAAATCTCAACAAGAAAGGATCACAGCTTTGGAAAAGCAAGATGAGGAGGATCATAAATATCTGAATAAGCTAAAACCCCTCTTGAAGAAGCTGATCCCAAAGGAAAAGGAAGACAAATAGACTCAATCCGATCTTTTTTTGCATTTGATCTTCCTTGTAAAAATTCTTCCAATTATAATAGAACTATGGTTTTTTTCATGTCTTTACTAATATTTCAGGTACCAAATTTCTTTTCCATTCTCTTAAATTCTTTTTAAAAATCACAAAGGGGGAGAAGGAAAAAATAACTACTCAGAAGAGGGAGAAGGAAAAAATTCTAAGTCACGAACTATCCTTAAGTAAGGGGGAGTTCCGCATTACGAAGTTTTTCATTTCCAATGACAATGAAAACTCCACTCCGGAAATTCAGAATACAATCCTTAGATTTCCTAAGTCTATGGGGGAGTTAGATGTATTCATCATCATCTATGAACAAAGGGAGAAAAGTTTTAATTTCAAAGTATAAAAAACTTTTTCTAAGTTCTTATGTTATTTTTCGAAAGGTTGTTCATGCTTTCCAAAAAGGGGGAGATTGTTGAGTCAATAAGGTTTTCCTAATGAATTTTCCATTCCTTCTCATTTTGAAAACCACAAACACCTTATTCTTAAGAAAATTTATATTTTACTTCTCTAAGGATAATTTCCTTCCTTAAAGAAATTTACCCTAACCTAGATTTCCTTACACATATCAATATGTTTCTTATGTATAAAAATCGGATTCATACCTAAAACCTCGGAATCATATTATACTTAGATATTAAGCATTCTGTTTAAGGATCCAAATTCTGGATACAAACTCTAATAAAGTTCCATTCCGAATTCTGGATATGAACTCTCACAAATTTCAACTCTGAATTATGGACTCCGAACTTTTACTAGTTCGACTCTGAACTTCTATGAGTTCAACTCTGAACTTTTACTAGTTCGACTCTGAACTTCTATGTTTTCGAATCCAAACTATTACTAGTTCGACTCTGAACTTCTAAGAGTTTGACTCCGAACTTCTATGAGTTCGACTCCAAACTTTTACTAGTTCGACTCTGAACTTCTAAGAGTTAGACTCCGAACTTCTATGAGTTAGAATCTGAACTTCTACTAGTTAGACACCAAACTCTGTAAGTTCATATTCTGAATTCTAGTGAAACCAGACTCCAAATTTCCTTATAAATTCAGACTCTTGATTTTTACAGAATTCAGGTTCTTAATTCCTATAAAACAAAATCCGAATATCTATTTATTATAGACTCTGAATTCCGTTTTGGTTAGACTCCTAAGTTTTGTTTTCTTACATTATGAACATTAGTTTTTCTTATTATTACACTTGTTTCATTTAAAAACGATGTTGTTCTTTCAGTTATTTACTAACCGTTGGTTGGGTGACACGTGTACAGGTCCCTCCAAAATTCAAGGAGAAATATGACCATTGGAGGAGGGATCCGACCGTTGGATCTTCGCCTATAAATAATAGCTCCTTTGAACATGCTCACGACTTTTGGAATTTTGGTGATCAAAACTTCCTGAAGTGATTTCTAGAGAGAGAGACTCTTATCAACTCTCAAAGCTTCGTGCAGATTGTTTGAACAGCTTGTTCAAACTTTTCCTTGTGCATACATTCTTCGTGCTACTCCAATTGTTTCTAATTACAATCGTGGGCTTCCGGGAATAAGAAGATAGAGGTTACAATACCTTGAAGTTGAGGGCTTCCTTGCTAAGGAAGATAGAGGTCCCGACTACCTTATTGTTGAGGGCTTGCGGGGATAGCAAGATGGACTCCGATATTCATATCGAGGGCTTTCCCTGGTGTGGGTAAGACAGACTTGCTTGAAAGTATAAATCAAGGGACCTTTATCTAAGTTTGTTGGATACCCTTATCTTTGGGTTAAAAGAGATTTTATTTGTTAATTTTCGTTTTACTACTTGTTTTTGCACTGCATTTTGTATTTCTAAGGAAAGTATTACTTTCTTATACTTCCTTACTTGTACTCTGATATAGTTAGATTCTATACGCTTTAAGGTAGAATCTTAATCCATGAAACTTTTGTGAATCATCTTTTTTAACTTTTTTATACATAACCATTATAAAATTCCCTTAAGGAATTTTTAAAAGGTACAATTCACCCCCATGTTATATCTGAGAATCTCATTCTTATTTAGATCCTATGTTTGTATCACAGATTATATCATACTCAGAGTCATATCATTCTAACAATAGTTAGAACTCATCAATTTTGGTTTTGTTAACTAAATTAAAATGGGTGATAAATGGTGTGACCCATATAAGAGAGTGGCCAAATTCTCAATAGAGGAACATTTCAATAGTGTATAATTTCATGAAATAGAACCCTCTAGCATTTGGGGGAACCTCTGACCTAGTGGTAGCTGAAGGATGGATAAATTATTTGGATAATATATTTGATTTTTTGGGTTGTTTAGAGTGTCAAAATATATAAATTTACATTTTTTTTATTTTTAAGGTCATGTCTAAATATTTTTTTGTTTATGAAAAAATACCAAAAATATTAATTAAATTCATACAATGGAGTGGATGGTATTTAAAGATCACTTTCTTGAAATTTGTTCTACTAAATATATTCAAATTTGAATGGAAAGAAAATTTGTGGAGATTAAGTAAAGAGAAAAGTATTTTCTTTCCACATAATAAAATAACATTACCATATTTCCCAGGTAATCACTTAATTTTATTCTTAACCAAAGGATTAAAATTAATAGGTTTTACACCAAACTATAATCAATTTTACAAAGAGTGTTTTGCTCTTTTGATTTTAAAATTTAAGAGGAAGTTTTTTTGTGATGAGAATGATCAGATGGATTTTTTTTGAAACTTATTTATCTCATGACATCAAAAATATGAAGTGATAAAGATAATAAGAAATTTAGAAGCAATAAATAAAGAATTTTGGAGTTTATCCCCCCACATAACCCAAATGTGGAAAGAAACATTTTAAGGAATGGATAATAGGATCACTAAATTGTTTCTAATGTCGAATGTTTAGTCTTATAATGCATTACACTAAGTAAAATAGTTCCAATCAAACTGGTAATAGGAAATATAATTGTCAATTTAGAGGTAATATATTTTAATTGTAATGACTTCAGTCATTATGAAAACAAAAGTTGGAAGTTAGTTATTCAAGGTGAGAACCATAAAGATATAATGTACAAAGGTGTGGAAAATTCATTTTCTACTGCTAAAGAAAATATTTTACCATAAAATAAAGTTTCGATAGGTACATTTATATTTTATCAAATTATGACAATGTCATTGATTTGGGGTATATGAATTCATTTATTTCTAGAAAATTTATATGTAAATTGAAATAAAAAATAAAAAAATGGAGAAAAACTTCTTGTTAAAATATTTTAAAGTATGTATCAAATAAAAAAATAATGGAAATCATCCTATTATCACCTATCGAATGGTTTTTACGTACAGATCATGGTGTCCTAACCATACTAGAGTTTCATGACATTTTCTATATAGATTAGATTTGATTATATCATGTTGAAATATATAAAAGATCTAAGGATGATATATTTAATTTTTAGAATTAAATTAATTCATATAAAATAATTTTTAATACATGAGATAACATACCAAAAATAATAAAATTCTATTAAATATTAAAGTGAAATTTATCTTTCTCATATTGTAGAAAAGAGGAAATTCAATCAAATTAGTGATATTGTATTGGAAAATGAATATATGTTTGTATTTTATGATGATTTTTTTACTGTTATTATATATTAAAAGGTTGAATTTATCATTAACTAGATTATATAATCTATGCTATATTATCTGTAGAATTTTTAATTTCTTTTGAATTAATTTAATATTTTTAATATATTATATTTCATACAACATTGAAAATATTTGACTTTATATTAAAGCACTATTTCTATCCCGAATTATATGCAACACCAAATTATTTTTGCACTATAATAAACATAAATTTTAGCTTTCTCTATATAGAACACCAAGGTTTTCTTACATTACATGAAAGACTTACTTTCCTCGTTGGCTTGTGTAACAAGAAAGACTCAGTGTTACCTTACAATAATTCATTACTAAAATATTATTATTTAATAAGATATTACATAGTAATTAAGTTTAAGATTATAGTATTAATAAAATTAAAGTTGAATTAATTGGGTACCTATTAATTAGAAAATAATATAGAACCAAATGAATATAAATGAAATAATTTTATAAAATACGGTTTTCCTGTGAAAAAGACGATTTATCTTATTAAGTTAAATTAATTACTACTAGTGAATGATATTAATTAAAATTATATGTTATAAATTCAAAAAAAATTATATTCTTCCAATTGATTTTATATGTATAATATGAGAACAAGCCCAATATTACACCTAAATCCCAATAGTTTTATAATAGCAGTTTTACCGCCTTTTAACGACGAACATATTTTAAATCTAAATTTTGGAGGTTTTTTAAGAATAATATTTCAAAATAAACAAAATATTTTATATATAATCATAAAAATTATACTATAGTAAATTTATGGTATTTTTTAGGGAAGTCTCATTTTTATAATGAATAGTGAAAAATAATTAATTGTTGTTTAAAAATTCTCTTTAATATAATTTTCTTTTAAGGATAAAATATATTTTAAATTAGTTTAAAAGTTTAATTAGATAATATTTTTATAAATCAACCCAATTTGGGCCATTTTAACCAATTTCACATTGAAATTGAATATAAAAACATAGAAAACTTTTTCATGTTTTTACTTTAAAAAACATCATTGTCGACCCGATTGAGGGATTAAATTTAAATTAATTTCTGCCTCTTATATGATTTTAATTTGGAGAAATGGATTACATATTTATAAATCAGAATAATTTCTAATTTCTAATAAGGTATACTTAGTTTTTTAATAAAACTCTTATTGAAAGTAATTAAAATTAATTAAATCGATTAAGATAAAATTAAGCTTTAACTAAGGATGAAACCTTAACCTTATGGGCCAAAATGACCAAGACAGTTTTCAAAAAAATCATTATGGTCATATAGAGACCCTATAATTACTTGGATATACTTTTTACTATTATTTTACGTACCTTACATGTGAAAAATGTCAATGGAATTCCTATTCCCAAAATTTACAAGAGTGTCACTCCACATCAACTATAAAAATTTATGCTCTCCTACCACCTCCTCAAACCTATCAAGAATATTTTTTGAGAAAAATATCTTCTAAAATATTTCCTAAAAATATTTCCCCTAGTCCTATAAGCCTTTCTTTGGGTTGAAAACAGCCCAAGGAATCCATTTGGTACAAACAAAGAGGATTCAGCATAATAAGAGGTAACATTCTTTCCCAAGTTCTTTTTTGTTATTTCCATTCTCCACCGCCATAAAATATTCATATTCCAGGATTTTAAAACATCAATAGTATCCTAAATATACTATTATTTTTTATTATAAGTTTTCTACCTAAACTTATGCACACTTCCCTAAAATGAGTAACGAATATACCATTTATGCGTACAACGAACTACCGCCTCAAGAAATGATGATTGTTCAGTCTTCCTTTACCACGTCTCCTGGTGTTAATTATGAAGTAAAATATATTTATAAATAATTTATATGATATTTATATTATATTTAATTCATTCATAACACATATATTTATACATTCCAATTTTTTTAAATATGATAATTTTGGTTGAGGAAGTGTGGACTATCGCCCCCTCAAAACGATGTGATTTGTTTACACACTACAAGGAATGTATTAAATATGGGTTTAGTGAACTGATATGATATATAAGATATAATAATTTTACTATAATAGTGATATATATACATATATATACATATATTTCATTTTCACTCTTTCTTTTAATAGGACAATAAAACGAAAATAGCGTTCATGCGTACGTATGGATTGTCATCTCTATAAATAGTGTATTCCATTTCATACTTATATATACTATAGATTATTATAATAAAACTATAATGAATATAAATTATATTTATATCATGGTAAAAATTCTTGAAATCATTATATAATTATAGGGACCAAAGATATAACAAATTAAGACACATGCGAAAAACAATACGGATATTACGCGAAGTGAAACTTCAACAAAGAATTGTTCAAAAGAAGGTAATATAAGGTCATAGTCAAACCATATATGGTATTATATATAATAATATTATTCTTTAAAATAATTATAATAAACTTGAATTTATTATATACAAATATTGTATGAGTCTGAGTAGATTCATGACACAGGGTAAGCGAAATTTCATCTCAATTTTTATTTATGTGAGATACATGCCTTAGAAAATAATATTTTCTTGTTTTGGTTGTATATACAACCCAAGAATTTATTTCATAACTATTATTATTAAATTTATGGTAATTTACATATCCATTCTATGATCATTATTTCAGGGGGTTATTGTTTCAAAAGACACCAAATCAGTAAGACAGTGTTTCTCAATTTTCCTTCTAGGAGACACATGTTTTATTTTGAAACTAAATTATTTTTCGAGGTGTATATAATTCGATTTAAAATTTTATATCATGAATATAATTATTTTTATGATATTTTAATATTCATGTAATTATTTTCTCTTATATGTAGAGTATGATCCCATGTTACCATGTGACAAGAGTTTACTGAAACATTTTATTCAATTTTAGAGATTGTTTGTGTTTATGCTTCCTTTTATGAACTTTTATGATCCATATCTTAATTACTATCGTTAACTATCATACCCTCTATTTATTAATTATATATTCACATATTGGTACCATTTTTTAACTATTTTGGACATAAAATAGTTATGAATTTGTTTTTAAGAAAGTTCAACTTCATCTTCTCTTCGGTCAAAAATCTATTCTATTTTAAAAAACATATTTTAAAAATTGTTTTCACAAAGGTTTTCAAATGATCATTGATGATTTATCTCAATTAAAAAGGTATTTTTATAATAATTATTGTTTCCTAAATATACTTCTAGAAATATGTTTTCAAATATAAACGTTTTTCAAAATATTTTAAAGATTTATTTAAATGTTTTCAACTTATTTTTAAAGAAATAGTTTTCAAATCGGTTTCTTGCCTTGTTTATAAATTTTTAATCTATTCTCTATGAAATTGTGTTCAAAATGATTTCAATATTTTTTTATAAGTTTCCAATTTATTTTAAATGAAATGGTTTATAAAACATTTTCAATATTTTTTATATGTTTTCAATGTATTTTCAACGAAATGGTTCTCAAAACATTTTCATGATTTATTTATAATTTTTCAAAGTGTTTTAAAATAAGAATTTTTTTAAAATTTATTGATTTATATTTTATTTTTTTTAAATGAAAAATAGTTTTCCAAAAAAAAATCAATCTTCTTTTAAAAAATTAAAATAAAACTATTTTCAAAATGATTTGAAGCTTCTTTCATAAGTTTTCAAGGAAAAATGTTTTTGAAACAATTTCAATAATCCGTTATAAGTTTTCAATTCACTTTTAGAGAAAAAAAACTTCTAAAGCTTTTATCTTTTAAAAAAAATTCAAATAAAAAATTTTATTCTCCTCAAGAAAGGTTATTAAAAATATCTTTAAAAATTATTTCCCAATTTAGATGACATCTATTGGTGTTACTCATGACTGTCTGAGGAAATGATTAAGTGTTTCCATTCATATAATTTATCTTAATGGTTCTTGTTTTGATTCAACATTTTTATGACAATAATTTTTCTTTATGGGGTTATATGCCTTTGAAACCCAGTACATTTCAAGGGTTATTATTTTGTTGAAATGGTTGTGAAACCTGTATCTTTTTATAAAGGTTATGATATGATTTTAATGATCTTTTGTAACATGTTTGTATGATTTCACTATGAGATGGGTGGGACCTATAAATCCGTCCAATGCATTGGGTAAATAATTATATCTCATGAGATAAACTAATATGATCTTGGGAGTGATCCTTGACTAATAAGATGGCCATGGGATTGAACCATGACTATCGAGATGGAATTAGGAGTGAACTCGTGATACTAATATGGCCATGGGAGTGAACCATGCCTTCCATGATGGTATGGGTAGTGAACCCATACTATAGATATGGCATTTTCAACAATTCCATGACTACTATGGAAATCATATTATATGCTTATGTGTTTTACACAATTACATGTTTTATTCTTATGTTATTTTTTTATGGCTTATATTCTTTATTTTCTAATGATTCATGTCCCATAAACTTCTAATATTTAATCCATGATTACTATTTAGGATCTTTGACATACAGAGTATGATATTATATTCTCATTATCCTATTCTCAAAAACCTATGCTCATTTTTATCCTTGCATGTCTCCTCTGTTTACCCTTACTGAGCATCTGAGAACACCTCCCCCCCCCCCCGACATATGTTTCCTTCCCCAGGTTATGAAGGCATGTATGAAGTATGATGTGTCAAAGAGTGGTTCTATTCATGAAGAACCAAGAGGGAGACAACATACCGTGATTAAGTACCATTGTTTTGTTTTCTAGTTTTTCAAAGTCACTAAAACAATATGGTAATTGGGTGTTTTTTGTATAATATTTTAAATTTTTGGTCGAAGTGGATAATCAAGATGGGGGGTGAATTGAGTTCCAATTAAAATTTCTGGAAAAAACTATTTGATTAAAATCCCACAATTAAAAACAGCCCGGTCAATTAATGTACTAGAAATATAAATGTTTAATTGCTCATCAAGATTCTATAAAGTTGATTAGTCCCTAGTTGAATCAATGTAATCAGTAATTCGACTTTTACAACAGGTTTACTGAATTATGCATATATACCCACTAAACCAAACAAACTACAAAAGTGAATGTAAAAAAAGTTTTCTGTCTTTGCAAAATATAAGAAGCGGATAAAATAAAACATAGTATATGAGGATTTTCACAACAATGTAAACAATTGGTTCAGTCTCACGTCAAGACCTAATCCTCTCCACTTATTGATTTCCTGCCACCAAGAATTTTATATTAAAACTTGATACACAACCTGTATCGGGCTTTACAACAGTTTTCACAAACTATCCAGGGAACACACCCTCTACCAGTGTTCTTTATAGGAAAGACAAACAATACAGACCACACGTGGTCTCTTCTATAGTTATACATGGGAAAAAAATAGGTAATGCTTGATGTGAGGATATTCAGTATCCTCAAGTTCAAGCACAGAAGATAGTGTGTTCAGTGGACTGGCATACTTCTCACGGATGTAAAACAAAGAAACACAATAGATCAGTTATTATGAGAAAGAGTTTAGAAGGCTTTATGTTTTTTCAGTTCAGCTCTTGACTCCTTGGAATGAGAAATATTGAAGTTCGAGTCAATCTTTGGAAGTTGTTTCCAAAAAAGAGTGTCGCAAATCCATGTTATAGCTTTTGGTGTTCTACTTATAATGTTGATCAATATTTGATGATGCACATAAGGAAAAAGTGAGTTTGTCTCAGAATAATCTTCGGGATGCTTGTGGGTTCAAAGTTTTAGAGTTTTATGGTTCTTCTTTGATATATCAAGTAAGCTCTGTCGCACTTTGTATGCCACCCTTCTCTTCATGCAAATATATATCACTTTTATTTGTCATGCCATATATATTTTGATTGTATCACTTTTCACTTTTTATATCGGAGGTCCGATAATGGGAATGAGTAAGTCACATGCATGCTTTCTCGTACCACGTACTATCCATGGTATTTTCTCCTGAAACGTTTACAATCACCATTAATTAATTTCAGAGCATTTATTTTATCAAATATGAACGTTAGAAAAATATTAGGAATTTGAAAAAATATGGAAGGATAAGAATCGATAGACTAGTAATGGTAGCATTTATATCAGTAGTCTTCAATAGTAGGTGTACATCAGCAATCTCCAACTGTAACCTTTCATCGGTAGGCTTCAGCGGTATCCTTTATCAGTAGGCTTACATCGGGGACCATGTAACGGTAACATTATCACAGTAACCTTGAAGCTGTAGCCTTGTAGCGGTGACCTTGTAGCGGTAACCATGTAACAGTGACCTTGTACCGGTGACCTTTGTAACGGTGACCTCTGTAATGGTGACCTCTATATCAGTAACCTTGTAATGGTAACCTTTGTACTTAGATAAATTCTGCACTGTAATCTTAGAAAATCAAGCAATGAGATTGAGATTATATGAATATTACATTATAGGAATAGGAAACATTAATGAAACATAATTAGCACACAATGAAGAAATGGTTATCACTTAAATAAAAACAATATTTGGTATTATCAAAATATGATTTGGGATTATCAAAATATGATTAGGGGTCACCCAAATATGATTTGGGATTATCAAAATAGATGAGTGAAACAATCTCCCCCTTTTTGATATTCACAAATTATGTCATTACAGCTTTAGATTTAAGAGTTTGGAATCATGGTTAAACACGTCGGTTATTGTCAATGACTCCGTAGATTTATGTTTTGAATATTTTCTCCCCCATGAATGACTTCTCCACTTTAATATTTTATCCCCCTTTGTGATTAAAAATGGTGTATAGAAAAAAAATAGTGAAAATAGAGAACATTTATTAATAAAACAGTAGCACATTAAACAAAAAGAGATACAACCATCCCTATCAACTAAGGCAGTCCACACTCAATTCACATCAAATATGCCCATAGGAGCTTTGTCCTTGAAACTGAGGATGTAGGTTCTGAAGGTGGAGGGATAGGCTGAGGGATGGCAGTTAGTAGTGTTAGAGGAGCTGCAATAGAAGCATCAGTATACCTATAGTGAGTAGATCACTGAGGAATCATAGCGGTCAAATTTCTGATGGCCTGGGAAGGAGTCATCAAAGGAGCGGCACTAGTGGAACCTGAAGCAGCTGAAGAAGTAGGCAGAGCAGGAGGAACTATGATTGGAGTGCAGTCCACATGGATGAAAGTCAATAGAAGATTCCTAAAGTCCATAATGATACTTCCACCTCTCTCCATAGTAGAAATAAAATTATCCTTATTCTCCATGAATTTCTCTAAAGTAAGAGTCAGTTCCCTAAGTCTACTAACATGACCCGTAAAGGCCTGAGTGACATGTGGGATCCCAATGTTTTCCAATAGAAACTTTAAGTGGCCCTCCATATGATGCTTAGTGTAATCCCATCTGAAGTATAAGTCAACATGATCTTTGATGGCCTTCTGATCCTGAGCATCTTCCCTTATATATTCTCCCACAAGCATATGAATTTCGATGGTAATGGAAGTAACCTGAGAATCTGAGGAACTATCACCAGAAAACTTTTCCACTTATTCTCCGATAATGGACCTAAAAACTTCGATGTCCAATGCAGGAGAAGCTGTGGTGGAATAAGATGCATCTAGAGGAGTGAAAGAGAAGGCCACTGTCTCTTTTAAAATTTATTCAAGAAACAGATCAACCTTTTAACATCACCATCTTTCCCTTTCACATGTGTTTCCATATATTTCTTGAACTCATCAAACACAGTAACCATTTTTTGAACCACACTTTTTAAAAATGCAATGTCTCTTTCCACCTGATCCCTCAAATCCATGTAAGAATCTAAGCTAATATTATATTGTCTCACTGAAACCATAGACTTTTCCAACTCATTGATTTTACTCTACCATTGCCTTACTTCCTGGAGTAGACTAGATTGAATACTTGAGTACATTTTGTCTAACTCAGATGCTAAATTCCCATGAGCTAGAGTAACAAACGTTTACACCTCTGAGGACCTATCCCTAAACACTTTTTGCAGGTCGGATGTCGGGGATTCAAGATTTTCCTTTCTGACATAGTATTGAGGGAAAGAGGTTTCTGGAGGGACAAAAATAATGTTCGGTACTGAGGGTCCTTTGTTGGGCCTCTCATTTCTGATTCATCATATTCTAGACCCATCACCATAAATCTGGGGTCCTCAAACCATCCCTCAATCTCATATACAATAGAAACTGAACCTGTAATAGCAGTTTCCTCCCCCTTAATGGGAGAAATCTCCTGATTAGCAATATTCATTTCCTCCAGACCTCCTTGATCAACTGCAACATCAGGAAGCTTCACTTACAATTCCTCCTTTGAATCCTCAACTACCTCCAAAACAGGTCTCGCATCAACTGAATCAGTAGATTCTTCTTCTCCACTTTATACCCTTTATGTATGTCCTATTAGAGGACTAAGACTTAGACATTCCTCTTCATTTTCAGCAAGAGCTGTCTCAAGGTCAGCATGACTTGATTCAGAGTCCCCATCCTCATCTGAGGTATCTCTAACTTCTCTTAAGACAACTTCATCCCCTTCTTCTTAATTGGTTTCCTTATCACTTTCCCTTAGAAACGTATCCCATCTAGGTAGTCTCATTGTTGGGATAGGCTCACCAAAGTATCTTGTAGGAGCACGAGGATTTGAGGGAAGTTCAGGGTCACTCCTATCATCTATAGGAGGTTCCACTCTTTTTTTCACAGCAGAAACTTCCTCTTCTTCTACATCATAATAAGAAGGCTCTACTTCATCAGTCTTAGGACTAGGGTCTCTATTTTTCATAGGCCTAGAAGGATGAGTCACGTGATTAAACTCTTCATACAACTTAGCCTCATCATTCACCCATCTCCTCACCCATGTAATACAATTAATCTTCATCATCTTTCAAGTCACTTTGGTGATGCAATGGTTGTCTTGAACAACAACAGTTTCTTACTTATCTCCAGCAACTCCTTTCACTTTCAACATAATAGATATCAGCTTTGCATGGAATAGGGCATTGGATTTGGAACTAGGCTTGGTCATATATTACAAATGATCCATCAGCAACCTACACATGTTGATCTTATGTCCATGCTTCAGAAAATATAGTATTAATATGTCCTGATACTTCAAAACAGCAAAGTCCCCTCTCCTGGGACTTATCACATGCTGAATAAATTTAAAAAGCAGCTTATCTTCTCCTTCCATTTCCGCAGCAATGACATTCCTAGGAATTCCATTCCCTTTCAATTCAGTTAAATCTTATTCATAGTAAAAGAAATCACTAGTGGGAGGCACCACTTTTGAGTAAAAATCAAAAATCCCACCATGTGGAACCCTTAAGCATTCAGCACATTCAGCAGATGAGAAACTAACATTTACTCCATTTACTCTAGAATTAATTCGGTGCTCATCCTCAGACTATTCAAACTTGAGGTACTCATAAAACTTCTTCACTAACTTCAGGTAATAGGGTCCATTGTTGTTTAAAAAATCTTAAACCCAGCCTTGAGCTTCCAGTGCCTTAAGTACTAATGACTGGCATGACAGTAGCCACTCTAAACATAACTATTTCTCAACTATTATTTCCCTCTTCGATAAATGCAGGTTCAGTGTCTTTGCCACTATCTCGGTGCCACTACATGACTCAGCTCTAGGTCTTTTAGAATCAGACGCATCTCCTACATCAGCAACCAATGGCCTTTTGACTCTTGCCATCGATCTTGAGTGGTTCACGGTTGCAGTAAAGGTTTAGGTTCTGAGATTTGGGAGTAAAAAGTTCAAGAGAGGGTTTAATGTGGATCAAAATGTGATCTGTGTTTTAATTTTATCATTTACTGATTGAAAAATAAAACAGATAAAATAAATAATTAATAGTAGAAAACGTTCCAGATTCCGATTGAGAGCACACAAAACACAAAGTCCTAGACTTCGAATGTCTATCAGTAAGAAAATATCGGTAAGCTCTAACAGTGAGGTCCAATCAGTAAGGTATAATGGTGAGGTACTATCGGTAAGGTCTAAAGGTGAGGCCCTATCGGTATGTTCTAATGTTGTGGTCCTATCATTAAGGTAAAATGGTGAGGTCCTATAGGTAAAGGCCAAACGGTGGGGTCTTATCGGTAAGGTCTAATGGTGAGGTCCTATCAGCAAGGTCTAATGGTGAGGTCATATTTTTAATGTCTAATGGTGAGGTCCTATCATTAATGTAACACCCCAAGCTTCTACGTTACTCTTCTATTTGAATAATGCAATAACGTGTGTTGTACGCAACATCGAGTTCTAAGACACCACAACCAATCAAACTAGCCGTTATGAATAGTAATACCCACTTTTTGAAATTTATAAATTTTATTTTTCAAAATGGACTTCATTTTTGGATTCGGAATATCGAAATTAGCCTAGGGTGAATTTTTTGTATTTTTCGGAAAAACTTCATTTTTTGATGAATAGTGAAACCACTAAGTGGTAGTAAAAAAAACTGAATTTTTCATAAAACTTAATTTTACCGCTTCTTTGAGTGGAATTTCGAAAATCTGAGAGACACGGTTAATATCAAGAAGAAAAATGTGGTTCAATGAGATTAAAATAATTTTTGGTGAATAGTAACTTTTAACTTTTATTTACCACGGTTTAAAGTAAATAGGGTAATTAAGGGTAAAAATAATATTAATATTACCCTAACACATTTCCTAATTCTATTGGATAAGTGTATCTCGACCAAAAACAACCTTGGGAATAAAATATTATCATTTAGGTCCACTTGGATTAGATTAGGACATTTATTATTATTTAATTCAAAGAAGAGTTTAAAGAGTTAAAATCAATGTTCATTTACTAAAACATTTTTAATATAGGGTTATACATAAGATAAATTCGATTGTAAATATTCATTAGAAATCTAAAGAAATTTCTTAAATAATGGTATTTTATTTATAAGTTTTAGACATTAAATAATTTAATTTATTTATGACACAATGGTGATGCAGTAATTACCATAATAGTGAAAAATTAAAATAATTGATATTATAAATACCCAAATAAATATAATTTGAGACTTTTTATGAATTAAACTAATTTTATAGGTTAATATGACATGTTATGAATTCTTTAATTATCTTTTTTCGAAGTATTAATTCTGTTATAATTTTCACAAAATTCAATTTTCAAAATAGTGTCAAAATTGACATAAAAGAGTTTTTAAAACAAATATTATATTATTAATTGATATTCAATTCCTAAAAATCTATGGTTCAGCCAAGAGACTTATATCATGATATTTGTATCATTAATGGACAAATTGGGGGTCTCTTGGAGGTACATAGTATGTTTATTAACTATATAATATAAAAATACAAAGTGACATGGTAAGTGTCAAACTAATTAACTAAGAGTTAAAACTAAAAGATAAGGTTAATATAATGACCCAAATCTGTCTAAATTCTATTGGTTGAGTGGTATTCGACCCATCCCCACCTTAACCTTTAAATAATCTACTTTTTAGCCATTAGAATCCGAATATTAATTTATTATAAAATAATATTTCTAGCTTTTCCAAAGGTGCCCCTCACCCCTCTTATAAAAGGGAACTCCCCCTTATCATTAATTTGAACCATCAAAGCCATTTGGATCGGCCAAAATCTGCCCAAATACTCTCTAAACTTCCCTCACTTCATCCTAGAGGCCTTCCTTTAGTCATAAATCCATCCTAAGGAGCCCTTTTGATCAAATCAAAAGGAAGAACCCGAAGAAGAGGTAATGATTTCACCACCCCTCTTCAAGTACCTTTCTTCTTCCACTTCTTCTTTCTTTGTTATTACCATTCTAAAATAATGAATCAAGTATCTCCTATATACTGTAATATTATTATAAATATGGTACAACCGTATTCATTATTATATCCATCCTTTGAATGACCTGTCACCATACGTGCGTACGTACGGCTTACCGTCTCCACGTCGTGGTGTAATTCTTATTCAATATATTATTATTTGGATGGGTATAGTAATGATTTGTAATTAATGTAAATAATAAATATAACATGATAATTATTCTGTATATATGATATATCATCCAATTATATATTATTTTAATATCAAAAGAATAATATTGTCCCTCGTGCGTACGTACGGACTACCGTCTCCCCGAACACGATGAGAATCATTCTCCATCATATCCATTCAAGTATAATTATCATTTGATGATTTCAAAATAATGTTTAAGGACTTGATATCATTCTAGATATTAATAATATACAACATATCCATGAAAAACACGGCTTACGTAACAAAACATATAAAAGAAAACGAGTAAGTTAACACCCGAAACAACGATAATTCAAAAATATTATTAACAAAGAAATGTTAAAAGATCATATATGATATCATATTAATATATATGATTCTTTTATAATTAAATAACAATTATTTCACCATTATATATATGTTTAAACTATCCCAACCAAGGAAAAGTACAAGGTGAGGGTTTATTTCGCAATCTCTTCATTATCTGAGGTTGTTTATACGTAATAATCTGCTGGGACTTCTTTATCATCCACATCCATGTTTCTTAAAAAATGTATTTCAACAAAAATTAATATTTAATAGATTATGGGTTAAGTCATTTATACCCTTGTTGACTTTTATAAGTTGTTTATAAAGGAATATTTCTGTCGTTTTCCAAACAAGGTCCTTTTTAACCTTTTCGACAGAATTAAGGTAAGAATGTTTTTTTTAACTTATATGGTGGGTCCCGCTATTTTCGGCCATTATAAAATCGTCGAAGCTTAACATACAAGATTATAAGAATATTTTCAAAGAAAATGTTTTATTTTATAGATATATGACTCTTAATTGATTTGAAAATACAAAGAGATATTTCTCTAAAAAGAGTTTTGATTTCATCTATGTCAATATCCTTTGATGGATTTTAAGCTTATTTGAAGTTGATTTATTAGGATGCAAAACTTCTATACTGTATTGAAGGTTTTGTGATATGTTTGACTGTGGATGTGTTATTTTTATACCATTCGTGGTTTATGGATGAAGTATTTACATTTCATATGATAGTTTTAATACGAATTTTTATGTTATGTTTAAACATTTTCATATGGGAATGCATTGGACTTAATATGTGACGGGTGGAACCCGCTATAGCTCCTCGATTCATCGGTAGGTCTCATGAGACAAACTAGCATCTTGGAACAAGGCCTTGAAAAAATCTTATTTGTAGTCTTGGCGCGAGGCCTTGGCTATGTGGTTTTGATAGTCTGGAATTATGCATTCCATTATTACGAAAGTGGTTATTGATATTGCATGTGATTATTCGATTAGTAGAAAATCCATGTGAATAAGTAAATGGAAATATTTCATTTTATTTTTTCCATACTATGTTGAAGTTAAAGTTTAAAGGGATTTTGTTTTAGTTATACATTACCTTAAATGTTTATTCTTATTTATGAATGTTTCTTCTATATTGTTATCCTTACTGGGTATTTGAGCTCACCCATTTTCTATGTTTTATTTTTTCCAGGATGTGAAGAAGTAATTTATGAATGACCTGTAGGGATAGTATGAGGGGATAAGAGTGTGGACTATGGAGACTAAATTGTTGTAGTTTTCATTTTATGATGTAATGTAAAGCATTATGAATATATCTAGTGTTTCCAAGGCTACTAAACTAATCGGTCTTTCAAGATTTGATCTTTCTTGTGATCATGCCAATGTTATGTAATAGTGCACCAACTCTGGGTAACTGGGGTCGGGGCATTACATTTGGTATCAGGGGAAGTTTAGTACAAACCTTGGAAGCTAGATTTAGATAAACTCTGATTAGAGCGCATAGACCTAAGATGGACTTTGAGGATTAGTATAGAAGAACTTCCTAAAATTTTGGTATTGTAGAGATTTTGTGAGTTTTCCGAGAAATACATCCATGTCTGGATATGAGTAGGTAGAGGTGGATATGGCACAGATGTATGTATGGGTAAAACCCGAAAACACCGCTTTCAGCTAGACTCGAACGGGAACTGGTGCACGACAACGGGCCTTGTTGCACTCTTGGTTACGACACTCCCGGGGGATATGCTTAGGATAACTCTCATTTTCTTTACAAATCATTATGAAGAGTTTATGAGTATATATTTCCTCAAAGAAAACATATTTATGATTATGGATTATATCCATAAATAGTTCAATTTATGTAAAGTGTTTTATAAGTATGGAAGTATGTATTTTGATTCATAAACTGATCTAGTTTATGCCATTGTTTATAAATGGTGCCTAGTGGAAAAATGGAAATTGTATCAATGCACACACACCATGTAGAAATTTCCCCCCTACTCAAGATAATTATTGTTGCACTGGTGATGCAACTGGTGCTGATCAACTAATCGCCATACTGTGACAACTCACTCCAGTTATGAATAATAACCTTACCTGTATGGAGCACCCTGATCCACAATGTGGAGGATCGATGTTAGATCACTTCATGAGGAAGCAACCACCAATGTTCAATGGGAGTATAAATCCCTTAGTAGATGATAAATGGATAAATTCCCTAGAGAAAATATTTCAGGCTTTGCGAAGTAGTGAAAGGGAAAAATTTATCATGGCAGTTTACCGCCTCACTGGAGATGTTAATCAATGGTGTTCATTGATTAAAAAATGAAGGAAGTTGATGAAGTGTCAAATATGTAAGGGAGGGAGTTCAAAGATATATTTTTAGAAAAATACTTTTCTCGTGACCATCGAGCAGATATGGAAAGGCAATTTATGAGTCTGAGAAAAAAGGAGGATGAGAATGTCGCAAAGTATGAGGCTAAATTTACAAGGATAACAAGGTATGTTGGAGATTATATATATAACCCAAGAGATAATATTGATCATTTCTTTTATGGGTTAAAACCATTTCTCCATCGAGCATTAGTCTCAAAATCCTTATTGTCGTACGGAGACATTGTCTCATGTGTTATCAAGATAGAGAAAGAATTCTCTAAGTCATGTGACTTTAAAGAAAACCAAGAGAATAAGAGATCTGCTGATTAGTCTGGGAATGGAAATAAAGTGAAGAAGGGAAAAGTTGAATATAATCATGCAGTAAATGAGGGAAGAAACACCCTGGTACTTGCTTAAAAGGAACGGGAGTCTGTTACAAGTGTGGTTAAAAAGGCCACCAAGCTCGTGATTGCAAGGGGAAGAAGGAAGCTACTGATGTACAATGCTACTATTGCAGGGAGATGGGACATTCTGCAAATGAATGTCCTAAGCGTTAGGGGAACTTACCTCAGAAAAGGCCAAAGGATCAAGGCCATGCTTATGCTCTCACTACTGCTGAGGTAGAAGCTCCAAAATACGTGGCGGCAGGTAATTTAATGGTTTCCTCATGTTTAGAAAATGCATTATTTTATTCTGGATCATCGCATTGTTTCATATCTTCCCAGTTTTCTATGAAAATTAGATATTTCCAATTTGATTTAACAAGGGAGTTGTCAGTTAAAACTCCTAAGGGGAGTATCATTGCAACAAAGTTTTGTGAATCAGTCCACATTAGAGCACATAAATGTTCTTTATCCGCTGATCTCATCATCATACCTATGATTGAGTTTGATATAATCCTCGGTTTGGATTGGATTTCAGACCCTGATGTGAATATTTATTGTAAGAAGAAGGAGTTTCTGATTTTTGATGATGATGATAAGGAACACCTTATCTTTAGAGCAGAATCGTCACCACATAATTCTTATCTAGATCCACCCCCAGTAGCTCAACAAAATTCAATTATTTGGGAGGAAGAATATGAAATTATAGTGGGTGAGGAAAGGAATGTTCAAATAGAGGATGTACCTATTGTGAAAGAATATGTAGATGTGTTTCCGAAAGATTTACCAAGACATCCTCCGGAATGAGAAGTTGAGTTTTCCATTGCTTTAATTCCTGGATCAAGGCATTTATCGAAGACCCCTTATAGAATGGCCACTGTAGAATTATTTGAACTTAAGAAACAACTAGAGGAATTGAGTAATAAGGGATTTATTCACCCTAGTGTTTATCCGTGGGGAGCCCCTGTTCTTTTTGTTAAAAAGAAAATGGATCTATGAAGTTATGTATTGACTATAGGGAGATCAATGCTATAACAATAAAGAACTTGTATCCGCTACCGCGCATTGATGATTTATTTGACCAACTGCATGGAGTTCAATACTTTTCAAATATTGACCTCCAATCTAGATACCATCATTTGTGTGTGAAGAATGAAGACATTCTGAATACAGCATTTCGAACCTGGTATGGGCATTACGAGTTTACAGTAATGCTTTTTTGATTGACTAATGCACCCTTTGTATTCATGGATCTCATTAATAGAGTTTTCAAGGAATATCTCGATGAATTTGTGGTGGTATTTATTGATGATATCTTGGTATACTCCAAAAGCTATGAAGATCATGAAAATAACTTGCGCATTATCCTGAAGACTCTGAGAAGACATGAATTATATGGGATGTTTAGCAAGTGTGAATTCTGGCTTCAAGAGATTTTTTTTCTTGGCCATATTGTCTCCAAAGATGGAATATCTATTGATCCTTATAAGACCATGGAAATCCAAGAATGGCCATCACCTACGAGTATAACTGAGGTACAAAGTTTTATTGGTTTGGCAGGTTATTATCGACATTTCGTCCAGAATTTTGCCCGATTGGAAAACCCAGTAACGAAGCTCACACGTAAAGGGGTTAAATTTGTTTGGACAAAAGAGTGTGAAGAATGTTTCGAAGAACTGAAGAGAAGATTAGTCAATGCTCCTATATTGACTCTACCATCGGGGAATGATGGGTTCATTATTTATAGTGATGCATCAAAGAAAGGACTTGGTTGTGTCCTTATGCAGAATGATAAGGTTATTGCCTATGCATCATGACAGTTGAAAATTCATGAACAAAACTATCCTACTAATGATCTCGAGTTAGAAGATGTGATCTTTGCTTTGAAGATATGAAGGCACTACCTCTATGGTGAAAAATCTGAGATTTATACTGATCACAAGAGTTTGAAGTATATTTTCTCACAAAAAGAACTCAACATGAGGAAAAGGATATGGCTTGAATTACTCAAGGATTATGATTGCACGATACACTACAACCCGGGGAAAGTAAACAAGGTGGTAGATGCTTTGAGTAGAAAAGATCATGGAGTTATGAACAATATGAGAATTGAAATGGATCTAATTTTTATGGATCTAGTGAAGATGGACATGGGAATAACCAGGGAAGGTGAAACATCAATGATTTTTCAAATGGTTTCCAAACCATCTTTACTATAAAGGATTAAGAGTTCTCAGACCGATGATGATCAATTTCAAAAGAAGATTAAATCTGTGAATGATGGGAAATAGAGAGACTTTGTGTATGAAGAAGGAATTTTGAAATTTGGGAAGAGACTGTGTGTTCCCGATATACTTGATCTAAAGAGAGAATTGTTGGATGATGCTCATAGTTCTAATTTCACTATACACCCTAGGAGAACCAAAATGTATAGAGATATGACAACCCTTCTTTTTATTACAACTTAAAGATGATTTATTACATAAAACTTCACTTGATACAACAAAGAAGATCGAGAGGTTTAGTGTCTTTTGGGCATAGGATCATTACATAAAAACTTAAGACATGAAATACAACGTCTTTATTGAAAACTTCCTTTTCATGACCACTACATTCATTCATACATAGCATTGCATGAGATAACCTGAAGAAATGCATAAGAAAATGGTGAGCTATAAAGCCCAGGAAGGGAGTACACACGGAATAACATGAGGAGTAAAATACATGTTAGACAATAGGCATATCAATAGAGCATAAAAGAAACATGAACATAAAGGCATGATAAAGCATGATAATCATAACATGGAAATGTGGCAACAACACTTAACATGGAATTAGCATGAGCCAAGGCTCATTGCACATAAAGCATGAGTAAACCCTCATTGCACATGAAGCACGAGTAAACCATCGTTGAACTTGAATTAGCATGAGTCAACACTCATTGCACATTACATATCATGATACTATACTTTACCCAATGCATTGGAGCGCTATAAGGGTGCACCCTTCTTAAACATTTCATTTCATGCATAAGTGTGCCACATGGATCATAAAACATGGATTCATAAAACATAATCATTTATTCCACGATAAAGGAATGTGTAACTCATATATGAAACTTTACAATCAATAATTAAATGTCCATAAAGGTCAATACCCTTGATGGAGAAATGGGCATGGTATCCATTACACAATGACATTGGCTTAGAAAATCGGTGCGATTTCGGCAGCGTAACGGCGTGACATAAGAATTCATAAAAAAATGGTTTATGAGAGAGAAAGAGTTTACTCATCATATTTACATGTAATGTATAGTAAGGAGGTCATATAGAAACATGTCCCAACAATTGAAATGGAATTTAGATTCATGATACAAAAGTATTGCTTGAATGTAAAAGAAGAGAGAGAAGTTCCTTTCGGAATTTCGGCATAGTAACGGGTGTACATGGGAGGCATTTAATGAGAGAGAAAGGGGTATCCGATCATTCAAAAAATAATAGGGCAGTATGAGGGAGGTTCTAAACCATACCCCAACATTCATAATTGAAATTAAAAGGGAAATACAACTTAATGAAAATTGAGAAAAATGAAAAAGGAAGAAAAAACCCTTACTTGGAAGTGTGCTTCGAAAGGCTAGAGAGAGGCTTGTGAGAGGATTCTTGGGAGCTTGGGGAACCTTGGGAGGATTCTAGAGAGAGTAGGGTAGAGGCTGGACGATCTTCAAGGGCTTTTAGTGAGGATGAAGTGGGAGCTTGGGTGGGTTTATATAGGAAAGGTGAGAGAATTCTTTATTATTTAGGTTTGGGACCCCTTATATTAAATTAATCCAAACCACAAACCATTCCATGGTTTTTGCCCATGGTTTTTGGAAAAGGGATGAGGAAATAAATATTTTATAAGGCCCAAGTCCGAACTTCTTAAAATAATAAGGCTGCTTATGTGGAGGTGAGTCACACTCCCATGGAAATTAATTTAAAAAGGCAAAGTGTTGAATAAGTCTTGATGGGTCCATTAATTCTTTGAAAAATAAGTCAAACAAACCCAAAATCACTTTATTTTAAGGGTAAAACATATATTGGCCGAACATAAGGATTATAGTATTTTATTACATCACTATTGGGTCATTATGATGTCACAAAACACATTATATATTTAAATGGTATTTAATATTTACCCAAAAATTTGACTGTCTCGTAAAATTATGAAAAATTCACCGTTGGATAATTTCGACGTCCTGATTCCAGAAATAAAATTTATTTTATCTAAATAATTTTCTAAATATTTTAATTTTCACTTTTAAAATAAAAACCAACATTTATCGAAAATTCACGGGTTTTGACAGAAATGGATTTCAAACCATAATAAAAATTTTAATTGCATTCATAAAATTATAAGATCATTTATATTTAATAAAAATTAATTTAATAACATTATTATTATTTTATTAAAATATTATTTAATTCCAAAATCATTTAATTTAATAAAATATATTTCTTAATTAAATAATAACTACAAACACCATTTTTTCTTTAAAAACAATTTACAATGTATCAACAATGAATAGAAATTATATTCATTATTATATACAAAAGTAATGTACATGAACATAGTACTACTTATTTGTTACATAAACCCTTAAAACAACTACATAAGACCTAAGGGTAAGGTGTGTGATGGTGACAGACTCTTGGGGTGGCTCGGATAGCATCGCTCGAGTAGTAATTTCAATCAGCATCCACTTTTCCCGTAGACGGTCACGTTCATGCTTAACAAGGTGAAGCTCAGCTTGGGCTTGGTCAAGGGAAAAGCCCAAAGACGTCACCTCTTTTCCGAGCTCCGACAAATGGTCTTCGTACGGAGCAATTCTACTGCATGTGGCCATCGATTCTTTTGTCTAAGTAAAATTGGATGTGTTAAAGCCCTATATTTATACTAATCATGTGATCACTGTTCAATGTCTATATTAGCAACGGTCGAAATTCTTAACATAAAACCAAAGAAGTTTACATCTTATAAAAACATTTTTCATAAAGAGACATTTAATTGGATCAAGAGAGATTTTCCATTAATGAAACTTTGGGTCATTACAATATTCCCCCCTTAAAAAATTTCTCCCTCGAAATTTTCCTTTTCCCACAATAAAACAAATGTGGGTACCTCAGCTTCATCATATCCTCCGATTCCCAAGTTGCTTCTTCAAACTTTTGGTTTCTCCACAACACCTTGACGAGGGGCATTGTCTTATTTCGTATAACTTTTTCTCTACGATCTAAGATCTTCACTGGTTGCTCCCCATAAGAAAGATCGTCTTCCAATTGTACCACCTCAGAAGAGATTACATGTGAAGGGTCTGGTATGTACTTTTTTAAGAGGGATACATGAAAGACATCATGTACTTTGGCCATAGTAGGTGGAAGTGCTAGTCGATAGGCCATAGCCCCGACACGATCAAGAATCTCGAAGGGGCTGATGTACCTTGGACTTAACTTCCCTTTATTTCCAAACCTCATGACCTTCTTCCACGGAGATATGCGTAGAAACACCATGTCTCCAACTTTAAACTCAAGGTCTCGTCGACGATTATCTGCATAACTCTTCTATTGACTCTGAGCTGCCTTGATATGTTGCTGACTGTCTTTTACCTTCTCCACCATTTCCTCGACCATTTCTGGTCCAAGCAGCTTACGTTCACCGACCTCATCCCAACATGCCAGTGTTCTACACCTTTTCCCATACAAGGCTTCATATGGTTCCATTTGGATGCTTCAGTGGAAATTTTTATTATAAGAGAACTCAACTAGAGGAAGATGTTGATCCCATCCTCCTTTAAATTCCATTGAGCACGTTCTCAACATATCCTCAAGCGTTTGGATAGTCCGCTCGGATTGGACATCAGTTTGAGGATGATAGGCAGTACTGAAGTTCAGTTCAGTATTCATAGCATATTGAAGACTCTTCCAAAACATATAGGTGAATCTTGGATCTTGGACAGACACAATAGATAGTGGTACTCCATGCAACCTTACCACTTCCCTAATATATATCTGTGCCAGTTGATCCAATGAGAAATCCTCCCGAATAGCAATGAAGTGTGTTGTCTTTGTTAGATGATCCACAACAACCCAGATTGCATTGTTACCTTTGGATATCCACGGAAGTACGGTGACAAAGTCCATGGTGATGTTCTCCTATTTCCATTCTGGTATGGGTAATGGTTTCATTATACCCTTAGACTTCTGCCTCTTTTCCTTCACTTGCTGACACACCAGGCACTTTGATATATATTCAGCGATCTCCTTCTTCATATTATCCCACCAAAAGTTTTCTCAGAGATCTCAATACATCTTTGTGCTCCCTGGGTGAATAGAGAAATTTGAACTATGTGCATCATCCAAAAGTTCCTTCTTCAGCTCCGGACTTGGTGGAACACATAGTCTTTTCCCAAACCGCACAATTCCTTCTTCATTAATGTTAAACTCTGAGGATTTCCCCCTTTTTATAGCGTCCACTTTTTTCTAAATTCCCAGATCATCCTTCTAAGCATCCTTTAACCTTTCCAAAAGAGATGGTTGAGCAATCATTTGTGAAAGGGTTGATGATGTTCCCTTCTCTATGATTCCCATTTCCATCTTCATCATGTCTAAGAAGATTGGATCCTTCTCAATTCTCATCATTGATAGAATCGTTGGATCCTTTCTACTTAGGGAATCTGCCACCTTGTTCTCTTTCCCATGGTGGTAATGTATTGAATAGTCATAATACATAATGAGATATATCCATCTTCTCTGGCGCATATTAATCTCTTTCTGCGTGAATATATATTTAAGACTCTTGTGGTCAGTATATATCTCACATTTCTCCCCATAGAGATAATGCCGCCATATTTTCAAGGAAAAGATCACAGCCGCCAACTCCAGATCATGTGTTGGATAGTTTCTCTCATGGATTTTCAACTGTCTTGAGGCGTAGGATATCACTTTATCATTCTGCATCAGCACACAGCCTAAGCCCTTCTTTGAAACATCACTGAATACCACAAAAATTTCCCCACTTGTGGGTAAAGTGAGCACGGGCGCAGTGATAAGCCTCCTTTTCAACTCCTTGAAGCTTTCTTCGCATTCATCACTCCAAGAAATCTTTACTCCCTTCCGAGTTAGCTTGGTAAGAGGGTTGGACAATCGTGAGAAATTCCTCACAAATCGTCGATAATATCCAGATAACCCCAAGAAGCTATGGATATCCGTTACAAATGTTGGCCTCGACCATCCCTCAATTGCATCTATTTTGGAGGGATCCACAGATATCCCATTGCTTGTGATGATATGGCCCAAGAATGAGACTTCCTTCAACCAGAACTCACACTTTCTGTACTTTGCATAGAGCTTCTCCTTACACAAAGTCTCCATAACTGTTCTTAAATTCTCCTCATGATCCTCCTTGGTTTTGGAGTATATTAGAATATAATCTATAAAGACTACGACAAATTTGTCTAGGTAATCACTAAAGACTCTATTCATCAAGTCCATGAATATTTATGGAGCATTGGTGTGTCTGAAAGGCATTACTATGAATTCATAGTGCCCATATCTTGTGCGAAAAGCAGTCTTGGGGACATCTTCCTTCTTCACCCTTACTTGATAATATCCCGACCGCAAATCCACCTTAGAGAAGTATTGTTCTCAACGCAGCTGATCAAAAAAGTCACCGATTCTTGGGAGAGGATAATTGTTCTTTATCGTGATTTTGTTAAGTTCACGATAATCAATGCAAAGCCGCATTGACACATCCTTCTTCTTGAGGAAGAGGACTGGTGCACCCCATGGTGAAGCACTTGGGAGTATAAACCATTTATCCAGATTCTCCTATAGTTGTTTCTTCAGCTCTTCAAGCTCTACAACATCCATTCTATATGGAGTCTTGGATATTGGTAGCGCCCCAGGTATAAGTTCAATTGAGAACTCAACATCTCTTCTTGGAGGAAGACCAGGCAGTTCCTCGGGAAACACTTCAGCGAATTCCCTCACAATAGGAATTTCTTCAATGATGGTTTCTTCCTTGGAATCAATCATCTGAGCAAGATACGCGTGCTAATAAGGCAGTAATATCCATGCTTGAGATGATGGAGCTAAATGAGATTCATCTTCCTCCTGAAACTTGTAAAGAATCGGGGGTCGATTCTCCATATGGAGTGTGATTTCCCTCTCCCGAAAATTTATATTGGCTCTATATAAGGAAAGTCAATCCATGCCAATAATTGCATCAAATTCCACCAGAGGGAGTATGACGAGGTTCTCCGGGAAATTCAAACCACAGATTATAATAGGGGAGGACTTATATTCATGGGAAGCAATGATTGCCCCATTTGTCGTACTCACCGACATCTTTACTTCCATGATTTGTGGTGGTGCTGGGATTGTTCTACTAAACTTTCTAGACATAAAAGAATGCATAGAACCTGAATCAAAAAGTAAGTTCACTATTCTTAATTGAATAACTAGTGTACCTGTCACCACATCGTTGTCGGGGTTCACTTCGGCAGAAGTGATGGAAAAAGATCTTCCTTGCTGTCTTGGAGGTTTTTGGTCCCCTCCAAAAACCCTTGGATTAGGGCACTGATTTGAAAAATGACCCGGTTCTTTGAATTTGTAGCATTGAACAACACGTTGAGGTTCGAACGGAGCGTTCCTCTCCTCTATCGCAGCCTCGGGTCCTTCTTGCCGACAGTTAATAGCTAAGTGCCCTTCTCTTCTACACCTTAAGCATTTTCTCATCCCCTTATGGAAATTTCCAGGGTGCTTCTTTCCGCACTTTTGGAAAGTGGGGTGCTGGATCTTCTTAGCACCGTTGGATTTATCCATCGGACCACCAGCATTGAAGTCCACCTTACGCTTCTTGTCCCCATGATACCCCTGTGATTCCCCGATCTCCATTTCAACCTTGAGGGCACATCGGACAATTTCCTTATAGCTGTCGAAGTCACAGATCTCTAATGCTTTCCGCAAGCTAGGTTTCAGCCCACCAAAGAAGCGGTCAACCTTGCATTTGGGGGTAACGACAAAGCCGAAAGCATATCGTGCAAGCCTTGTGAAGTTTTCCTCGTATGCTCCAACATATTCTTCATCTTTTTTGCTTGAGGGAAAGGAAGTACCTTTCTATCTTAAGCTAGAGGGTGCGCGGAAAATATTTATCGAAAAACATCTTCTGGAATTCCTTCCATTCCAAAGCCTCGATCTCCTCCTCATGCTTCGTATTTTTGATCAACTTCCACCATTGATTAGCTTCACCCTCCATACGATAGGCTTCCAGGAGAACCTTCTCTTGTTCAGAACATTGAAGGATGGAGAAGATATTTTCAATGGAGTTGATCCATTGTTCAGCGATCTTGGGATCGGATGATCCACTAAAAGTAGTAGGCCTTTGTCTCATGAAGCTCTCAATAGCGACTTTTTCTTTCTTAGACGGGGTTGAACGTTCCTCTTGACCCATGTTTCTATTCAAAACCTGAGTTAGCTGAGAAGGAATCTTGAAAAAGTTCGCAATTCCCGCTCCCATTGGATTTGGCATCTCATTAGTAGAGTCATCACACTGATCTTCACAACGATTGTTAGCCCGAGTCCTCCTATTACCGTCCATTGGCTAGAATAAAAGGAAAGTTAGGGGTAACACATAAAGGGTAATCCAAAGACAAAAGTTGATAACTTATAAATAAACTTTTATTTCCTTAACTCATGAGTCTACAGGCTTCAATCTAGGATTTTCATGATCTACTTTCTAACATATATTCTTAGGGGCATTTTTTTAATTCCCTTAATAAGGGTTCATACTAGGATTTTAAATTTATCAATACATATCCCCCGGGATTATCATAACCAAGAGTGCAGCAAGGCCCGTTGTCGTGCACCAGTTCACATTCGAGTCTAGCTCAAAGCGGTGTTTTCGGGTTTTACCCCTAGGATATATCTGTGCCAGAGCCACCTCTATCTGGTTGTATCCAGACATGGATGTATTTGTCTGATAAACCACTTACTCAGTACTTATCAAAACTTAGGGATGTTTTTGTTATACTTAGTCTTCTCTCTAAGGCTATACAAGGGTTTCCTAATCCCAAAAATAACTAAACCTCCCTTTGATACCAACTTTGATAACCCTGCTTTTTATTACAACTTAAACCTGATTTATTACGTAAAACATCACTTGATACAACAAAGAAGTTTGAGAGGTTTAGTGTCTTAGCGGCTTAGTATCATTACATAAAAACTTAAAACATGAAATACAATATCTTTATTGAAAACTTCCTTTTTATGACCACTACATTCCTTCATACTTAGCATTGCATGGGATAACCTGAGGACATGCATAAGAAAATTGTGAGCTATAAAGCCTAGTAAGGGAGTACACATGGAATAACATGAGGAGTAAAATACATGTTAGTCAATAGGAATATCAATAGATCATAAAAGAAACATGAACATAATGTCATGATAAAGCATGATAATCATAACATGGAAATGTGGCCACAACACTTAGCATGGAATTAGCATGAGCCAAGGCTCATTGCACATAAAGCATGAGTAAACCCTCATTGAACATGAAGAATGAGTAAACCCTCATTGCAATTGAATTAGAATGATTCAACACTCATTGCACATGACGTATCATGATACTATACTTTACCCAATGCATTGGAGCTCTATAAGGGCGCACCCTTCTTAAACATTTCATTTCAGGCATAAGTGTGTCACATGGATCATAAAACATGGATTCATAAAACATAATCATTTATTACACGATAAAGGAATGTGGAATTCATACATGAAACTTTACAATCAATAAGTAAAGGTTCATAAAGGTGAATACCATTGATGGAGAAATGGGCATGGTATCCAATACACAATGACATTGGCTTAGAAAATCGGTGTGATTTCAGCAGCATAAAGGCATGACTAAGAATTCATAAAAAATGGTTGATGAGAGAGAAAGGGTTTTCTCATCATATTTACATGTAATGGACAGTAAGGAGGTCATATAGATACTTGTCCCATCAATTGAAATAAAATTTAGATTCATGATACAAAATTATAGCTTGAATGTAAAACAAGATAGAGATGTTCCTTTCGGAATTTCAGCATAGTAACGAGTGTACATGGGAGGCATTTAATGAGAGAGAAGGGGGTCTCCCATTATTCAAACAATAATAGGGAGGTATGGGGGATGTGCTAAACCATACCCAAACATTCATAATTGAAATTAAATGGCCAATACAACTTAATTAAAATTGACAAAAATGAGAAAGGATGAAAAAACCCTTACTTGGAAGTGTGCTTCCAAAGGCTAGAGAGAGGCTTGTGAGAGGCTTCTTGGGAGCTTGGGGAACCTTGGGAGGATTATAGAGAGAGTAGGGCAGAGGTTGGACGAACTTAAAGGGCTTTGAGTGAGGAGGAACTGGGGGAATGGGTGGGTTTATATAGGAAAGGTGAGAGAATTATTTATTATTACATTTGGGACCCCTTATATTAAATTAATACAAACCACAAACAATCCCATGGGTTTTGACCAAGGTTTTTGGAAAAGGGAAGAGGAAAACAATATTTTATAAGGCCCAAGTCCGAACTTCTTAAAATAATAAGGTTTCTTATGTAGAGGTGAGTCACAATCCCATGGAAATTAATTTAAAAATGAAAATTGTTGAATAAGTCTTGAGGGGTCCATTAATGCTTTGAAAAATAAGTCAAACAAACCCAAAATAACTTTATTTTAATGGTAAAACATATATTGACCGAACATAAGGATTATAGTATTTTATTACATCACTATTGGGTCATTATGATGTCATAAAAGATATTATATATTTAAACGGTATTTAATTTTTACCCAAAAATTTGACTGTCTCATAAAATTATGAAAAATTCATCGTTTGGTTAATTTCGATGTCCTGATTCCAAAAATAACATTTATTTTATCTAAATAATTTTCTAAATATGTTAATTTTTACTTTTAAAATAAAAACTGACATTTATCGAAAATTCACGGGTTTTGACAGAAATGGCTTTCAAACCTTAATAAAAATTTTAATTGCATCCATAAAATTATAAGATCATTTATATTTAATAAAAAATAATTTTATAAAAATATTATTATTTTATTAAAATATTATTTAATTCAAAAATCCCTTAATTTAATAAAATATATTTCTTAATTAAATAATAACTAAAAACACCATTTGTACTTTAAAAACAATTTACAATGTATCAAAAATGACTAGAAATTATATTCATTATTATATAAAAAAGTAATGTACATGAACATAGTACTACTTATTTGTTACATAACCCCTTAAAACAGCTGCATAATACCTAAGGGTAAGGTGTGCGATGGTGACAGACTCTTGGGGTGGCTCGGATAGCATCGCTCGAGTGGTAATTTCAATCAACTTCCACTTTTCCCGTAGACGGTCACGTTTTAGCTTGACAAGATGAAGCTCATCTTGGGCATGGTCATGGGCGAAGCCCAAAGATGCCACCTCTTTTCCGAGCTCCGACAAATGGGCTTCGTACGGAGCAATTCCGTTGGATGAGGCCATCGCTTCTTTTGTCTAAGTAAAATTGGATGTGTTAAAGCCCTATATTTAAACTAATCATGTGATCACTGTTCAACGACTATATTATAAACGGTCAAAATTCTTAACATAAAACCAAAGAATTTGACATCTTATAAAAACATTTTTCATAAAGAGACATTTAACTGGATCAAGAGGGATTTTACATTAATGAAACTTTGGGTCGTTACAAGAGATGTGAAGGAACATTTTTGGTGGAGAACATGAAGAGGGAGATTGCTGATTTTTTGTCAAGATGTATGGTTTTTCAACAAGTGAAAGCTGGAAGGAAACATCCTGGTGGAGTATTGCAACCTCTTCCCATACCTGAGTGGAAATTAGATAATATCACGATAGACTTTGTCATGGGACTACCAAAGACTCCTAGAAGGAACGATGCAATATGGGCTATTGTTGATCGTCTTACCAAGTCAGCACATTTTCTTGCTATAAGAGAAGATGAACCACTGGAACGTCTAGAAAGACTATATATTAATGAAGTTGTGAGACTTCATGGAGTACCCCTATCGATTGTTTCTGATCGTGATCCCCGTTTTTCTTCAAGATTCATGAAAAGTCTTCAGAAATCCTTGGATACTGAACTTCATTTGAGCACTGCCTACCACCCTAAAACAGATGGACAATCAGAACAAACTATTCAAAACTTATAAGACATGTTGAGATCCTGCTCACTTTACTTTCAGGGTATGTGGGATCAATATTTACCTCTGGTAGAATTTTCTTATAACAATAGCTTCTATTCGAGTATTCAGATGGCACCATATGAAGCGTTATGTGGAAAGAGATGTTCCACAACAACCTATTGGGATGACGTTGGTGAAAGAAAACTTGTAGGCCCAAAACTGGTGGAGGAAACGATGGAAAAGGTGAAAGTAATCCAAAACCATATCAAATAAGCTCAAAGTAGGCAGAAGAGCTATGCCGATAATCGAAGGAAGGATTTGAAATTTCAAGTCGTTGATCATGTTTTCCTGAAGGTATCTCCATGGAAGGGAATCAAACCTTTTGGTAAGAAAGGTAAATTGAGTCCCAGGTACATCGGACCTTTCGAAATTCTAGAACGAATTGGGTTTGTAGCTTACCGTTTGGAAATGCCGCCAAATATCTCCAAAGTTCATGATGTGTTCCACGTATCACTATTGAGGAAATACATGCCTGACCCAACGCATGTACTCACCTATGAGGAATTAGAACTGGTACCTGATCTGTCTTATTGTGAAGAGCCCGTCAAGATTCTTGATACAAGAGAACAAGTACTGAGAAACTGAACGACTCGTCTGGTAAAAGTCTTGTGGAGAAACCATAAGATGGAAGAGGCAACGTGGGAACCCGAGGAACTTATGAAGAATTACCACCCGAGCCTTTTCATGCGGTAGTATTCTAGAAATTTCGAGGATGAAATTATTTGAAGGAGGGGATAATGTAACACCCCAAGCTTTTACGGTACGCTTCTCTTTGAATAATGCAATAGTGTGTGTTGTACGCAACATTGAGTTCTAACACACCACAACCAATCAAACTAGCCGTTATGAATAATAATGCCCACCTTTTGAAATTTATAAAAAAAAAATTCAAAATGGACTTCATTTTTGGATTCAGAATATTGAAATTAGCCTAGGGTGAATTTTTGGTATTTTTCTGAAAAACGTCATTTTTTGATGAATAGTGAAACCACTAAGTGGTAGTTTAAAAAACGGAATTTTTCATAAAACGTAATTTTACAGCTTCTGTGAGTGGAATTTCAAAAATCCGAGAGACACGGTTAATATCAAGGTGTAAAATGTGGTTCAATGATAATAAAATAATTTTTGGTGAATAGTAACTTTTTAGTTTTATTTACCACGGTTAAAAGTAAATAGGGTAATTAAGGGTAAAAATGATATTAATATTACCCTAACACATGTCCTAATTCTATTGGACAAGTGTATCTCGACCAAAAACAGCCTTAGGAATAAAATATTATCATTTAGGTCCACTTGTATTAGATTAGGACATTTAATATTATTTAATTCAAAGAAGAGTTAAAAGAGTTAAAATCAAAGTTTATTTACTAAAACATTTTTAATATAGGGTTATATATAAGATAAATTCGATTATAAATATTCCTTATAAATAAAAAAAGATTTCCTACAGAATGGTATTTTATTTATAAATTTTAGACATTAAATAAATTAATTTATTTATGACACAATGGTGATGCAGTAATTAACATAATAGTGAAAAATTAAAATAATTGATATTATAGATACCCAAATAAATATAATTTGAGACTTTTTATGAATTACACTAAGTTTATAGGTTAATCTGACATGTTATGAATGATTTAATTAACTTTTTTCGAAGTAATCATTCTTTTATAATTTTCACAAAAATCAATTTTCCAAATAGTGTCAAAATTGACATAAAAGAGTTTATAAAACAAATATTATATTATTAATTGATATTCAATTCCTAAAAATCTAAGGTTCGGCCAAGAGAATTATATCATGATATTTTTATCATTAATGGACCACTTGGGGATCTCTTGGAGGTATATAGTAAGTTTATTAACTATATAATATAAAAATACAAAGTGACATGGTAAGTGTCAAACTAATTAACTAAGAGTTAAAACTAAAAGATAAGGTTAGTATAATAAACCAAACCTTTCTAAATTCTATTGGTTGAGTGGTTTTCGACCCATCCCCACCTTAAACTTTAAATAATCCACTTTAGATCCATTAGATATCGAATATGAATTTATTATAAAATAATATTTCTATCTTTTCCAAAGGTGCCCCTCACCCCTCTTATAAAAGGGAACTCCCCCTTCTCATTAATTCACACCTTCAAAGCCATTTGGATCGGCCAAACTCTATCCAAATACTCTCTCAACTTCCCTCACTTCATCCTAGAGACCTTCCTTTAGTCATAAAGCCAACCTAAGGAGCCCTTTTGATCAAATCAAAAGGAAGAACCCGAAGAAGAGGTAATGATTTCACCACCCCTTTTCAAGTTCCTTTCTTCTTCCACTTCTTCTTAATTTGTTATTCCCATTATAAAATAATTAATACAGTATCTTCTATATACTGTAATATTATTATAAATATGTTACAACCATATTCAGTATTCTATCAATCCTTTGAATGACATTTCACCATACGTGCGTACGTACGGCTTACCGTCTCAACGTCGTGGTGTAATTGTTATTCAATATATTATTATTTGGATGGGTATAATAATGATTTGTAATTCATTTAAATAATAAATATAACATGATAATTATTCTTTATATATGATATAACATCCAATTATATGTTATTTTAATATCAAAAGAATGATATTTTTGCTCGTGCGTACGTACGGACTATCGTCTCCACGAACGCGATGAGAATCATTCTCCATCGTATCCATTCAAGTATAATTATCATTTGATGATTTAAAAATAATTTTTAAGGACTTGATATCATTTTGTATATGAATAATATACAGCCTATCCATGACAAATATAGCTTACGTAACAAACCATATAAAATAAAATGAGTAAGTTAACACCCGAAACCACGATAATTATAAAATATTATTAACAAAGCAATGTTAAAAGATCATATAAGATATCATATTAATATATATGATTCTTTTATAATTTAATAACAATTATTTCACCATTATATAAGAGGTTAACCTACCCCAACCAAGGAAAAGTACAAGGTAAGTGTTTATTTTGCAATCTCTTCATTATCCGAGGATGTTTATATGTAATAATCTACTCGGACTTCTTTATCATCCACATCCATGTTTGTTAAAAATATATTTCAAAACATTTTTTTTAATATTTACTAGATTATGGGTTAAGTCATTTATACCCTTGTTGACTTTTATAAGTAGTTTATAAAGGAATCATTCAGTCGTTTTCCAAACAAGGTCCTTCTTAACCTTTTCGACAGAATTAAGGTAAGAATGTTTTTTTAACTTATACGGCGGGTGCAGCTATTTGCCGCCGTTATAAAATCGTCGAAGCTTACCTTACAAGCTTATAAGAACATTATCAATGAAAATGTTTTATTTTATAGATATATGACTCTTAAATGATTTCAAAATAGAAAGAGATATTTCACTAAAAAGAGTTTTTATTTCATCTATGTCAACATCCTTTGAAGGATTTTAAGCATATTTGATGTTGATTTATTATGATACAAGACTTCTATATTGTATTGATTTTTTTCTGATATGTTTTACTCTGGATGTGTTATTTTTATACCATTCGTGGTTTATGGATTAAGTATTTACATTTTGTATGCTAGTTTTAATACAAATGTTTATGTTATGTTTAAACCTTTTCATATGGGAATGCATTGGACTTAATATGTGACGGGTGGAGCCCGCTATAGATCCTCGATGCATCGGTGGGTCTCATGAGACAAACTAGTGTCTTGGCACAGGGCATTGACAAAATCTTATTTGTAGTCTTGGCACGAGGCCTTGGCTATGTGGTTATGATAGTCTGGAATTACGCATTCCATCATTATGAAAGTGGTTATTGATATTGCATGTGATTATTAGATTAGTAGAATATCCCTGTGAATAAGTAAATGGAATTATTTCATTTTATTTTTTCCATACTATGTTGATTTTCAAGTTTAAAAGGCTTTTGTTTTAGTTATACATTGCCTTAAATGTTTATTCTTATTTATGAAAGTTTCCGCTATATTGTTATCCTTACTGGGCATTTGAGCTCACCGCTTTTCTATGTTTTATTTTTCCCAGGATGTGAAGAAGTAATTTATGAATGACATGTAGGGATAGTATGAGGGGATAAGAGTGTGGACTATGGAGACTAAATTGTTGTAGTTTTCATTTTATGATGTAATGTAAAACTTTATGAATATATCTAGTGTTTCCAAGGCTACTAAACTAATCTGTCTTTCGAGATTTGATCTTTCTTGTGATCATGCCAATGTTATGTAATAATGCACAGACTCTGGGTAACTGGGTTTGGGGCGTTACAGGTAAGTTCTAACGATGAGGTCCTATCGGTAAGGCTAATGGTGAGGTCTCATTGGTAAGGTCTAACTATGAATTCCTATCGATAAGGTCTAACATTGGGGTCCTATCAATAAGGTCGAACGATGAGGTCATATTGGTAAGGTCTAACGATGAGGTACTATCAATAAGGTCTAACGGTGAGGTCTTATCCACAAGGACTAATGGTGAGGTCCTATTGTTAACAGTTTATCAAAACTAACTCGTGACTGATGTAATTTAAACTCTCAGAATTCAAAGGCTTTGTGAATATTTCAGCCAATTGGTGTTCTGTACTAATGAATTCAAGAGTGATATCACCATTTTGAAAATAATATCTCAAGAAGTGATGTCTTACAACAATATTATTTATTCTAGCATGAGATACTGGATATTTAGAAATGTTAATAGCACTTGTGTTGTCATAGTTTATAGAGACATGTTTGAATTAACATCCATAGTCTAGTAAAGTGTGTTTTATCCAAGGAATTTGATCACAAAAACTACTGAAAACTATATATTCAGCCTCGTTAGTAGATAATGTAACAGAATTCTATTTCTTACTACACCATGATACTAGTGACTTTCCTAAAATGTGACATGTTCTAGAGGTTCTCTTTTTATCTAACTAGTAACCATCAAAGTCAGCATCCGAATAACTTATTAAATCAAATGGTTGTTCTCTTGGATAAAATAGTCCTAAATATATAGTATACTTGAGATATTTAAAAATCATTTTGACAACATTTAAATGAGACTCTTTGGTATTGGCCTGAAATCGAGAAAACATTCATACACTGAACATAATATTAGGTCTAATAGCCGTATGATAAGGCAGACTCCCAATAATACCTCTGTAGTTGGTTTGATCCATTTGTTCTCCAGCTTAATTTTCATCCAACTTACATGTGGTACTCATAGGTGTATTACTACCTTTACTATTATCCAAAACAAAATGTTTTAAAAGATCTTTAGTATATTTATTTTGATTTAAAATAACACCATCTTTGTTTTGAAAAATTTGAAATCCAAGGAAAAAATTTAGTTCCCCCATTAAACTCATTTCAAACTCATCTTGCATCATTTTGGAAAAATCAGTACAAAAAGAATGTTTAGAAGATCCAAAAATTATATCATCTAAATAAATATGTACTATTAAAACATCATTGGAAATCCTTTTAATAAAGAGAGTAGGATCTACTATCCCTTTTGTAAAATCTTTTGAAATAAGAAAAGAACTAAGTCTATCATTCCAAGCTCTTGGAGCTTGTTTTAGAACATATAAGGCTTTAGACAGTTTAAAATCATGATTTGGAAAATGGGGAATTGTAAATCCAGGGGGTTGTTCAAAAAATACATCTTCAATTATATATCCATTTAGAAATGCACTTTTTTATAAATTTGATATTGTTCGAAATTCAGATGATCTGCATAAGAAAATAGTACTCTAATGTCTTCTAGTCCAGCTACATGTGTAAGAATTCATCATAGTCTATTCCTTCCTCTTGATTGTAACCATGTGCAACTAACCTAGCTTTGTTTCAAACTATATTTCCAAACTAATAAAGTTTGTTCCTAAAAACCCATTTAGAGCATATTGTCAAAGTGTCCTTCGGTCTTTCAACTAGTTCCCAAACTTTGTTTCTTTCAAATTGATTTAATACTTCATCCATAGCCATAACCCAAAATTCATCATTGATATCATCATTAATATTTTTGGGTTCAAGCTGGGAAAGAAAAGCTTGATGTTCAACCTGTTTTCATAGAGAAGCTCAAGTTTGTGTCCCTATATTTATATCACCTACTACAACATCTAAATTATGATTCTTGAGAGTTATAATACCTCTATAAATAGTTGAACTAGACTCCTCATGGATTTCTATTGGTTCATACTCAATAGGTGCAGATTCTGGAAGATTCCTAGAACTCGTTATTTTTATAGGGGATTCACTATCATTATCATTAAGGTCTAGATTTTACATATCTTCCATAAGATATTCAAGAGAGGTTTTGGGTTCATGTGGATCAATAAAATAACATTTTACATGAACTCACTCTTCCACACATTTGGTTTTCTTATTGAATATTCTATAGGCCTTACTTGAGATTCAGTAACCTAGAAAAATTCATTCATCACTTTTGGAAGAAATTTTTTCAAGATTGTTCTCAGTGTTAAGAATAAATACATTGTAGCCAAAAACTCTGAAGTAGTTATCCTTAGGCTTCATATTGTTCCAAAGTTCATAAGGGGTCTTCTTAATAATCGATCTAATCACGACTCTATTGATAATGTTACTAGTTGTATTAACGGCTTTAGCCAAAAAATAAATTGGAAAACCATGTTCACTAAGCGTTGTCCTAGAAATCTCTTTAAGATTCCTATTTCTTCTTTCCATGACTCCATTTTGTTGAGGTGTTCTAGGAGTAGAGAAATTGTGACTATAGACATTGTGTGAGAGATAAGATTCAAACTCTTGATTTTCAAACACATGTCCATGATCACTTCTCAAGGTCTTAATTCTAAGTCCACTAAGATTTTCTACTGACTTGGAGTATTTGATAAAATAATAATAAGAATCACTTTAGTGAGAAAGAAAGTATACCCAAATGTACCTAGAAAAATCATCTACAAGAACATAAACATAGTACTTCCCATTTAAACTTGAAACTCTTGATGGTCCAAACAAATCCATGTGAACCAACTCAAATGGTTGAGAAGTAGAAACTTCTTTCTTTGGTTTGAAAGACACTTCATTTTGTTTTCCCTTTTGATAATGATTACACACTTTGTCAAGTAGTAATTCCAATTTAGGTAAGTCTCTAATTAAACCTTTCCTAGTCAGTTTTCTAAGTGAGTGCACATTGCTATGTCCTAGTATTATGTTCCACAACAAAGATTCCTAATGAAATGAATTTAAACCAAAAACTTTTTTCTTAGCTAAAGAATATAAATCAACAACATATATATTCTCATTTCTGAGAGCTGAAAATATTAAATCATTTTTAGAATTTAAAACATTACATGCCTCGTTTTCAAACAAGAAATTAAAACCATAATCACACAACTGATAAATACTTATCATATTGTACTTTAACCCATCAACAAAAGTACTTTTGAAATTACTACAGTATTAGGGTTACCAATCTGGCCTAGGTTGATGATTTTCCCTTTAGCAATATCACCAAAAGTTACATGTCCACCTTCAACTTTTATTAGGCTCCTAAAGTATGAGTAGTCTCCTATCATATGCCTTGAACATCCACTGTCCAAGTACCACATAGCTTTACAGAAACTCCTTAGGAAACATCCCTGCAAAACAGATTAAGCCTGGGGTAACTTTGGTACCTAGATTTTCCTGGGTCTAGAGAGATTAGAAAGTAATACTTTGGGAACCCATACTTCTCTCATATATTTCCTATAATAAGAAGATATATTTTGAGACATAAACACTTTTTTTGTTCCTTTATAGAATTTTTTTCCAGAAATGCTCCTGAACTTGAACTAGCTATGATTTTTCCAAATTTTGGAATAAATTTAGTTTTAATGATTTGTCTCTATCCAAGATGTTATCCTAGACCAGTTTTATATTTTGGGTCAATAATTTTTCCTAGGAACTGAGTCAAGGTATCTCTACCGGTGGTAAACTTCCCAAGTTCTCTCTTTCATTGTTCATTGGATAATTTGAGTTCAGTATTTTCTTTTAACAGCTGAGCACATTTTTCTTTCTCAATATCCAGATAAAATTTATAATTTTCATTTAGATCATGTTGTCTTTTCAATAATTTATATTTATCCTTCAGTTCATTAAAGGTATCCTCAAGCATTCCAAGGTATTTAAATAGTTCATCCTTTTTCATATTTTCATCATTGTTTGATTCAACTTCACTCCCAAATTAATAATCATTAGGCATAGGGGAATTAGGTGTTACCTTAGATGTTTCTATCATGAAACATAAGTTGGCATGATTGTTCTATTCACTATTAGAAGCATCAGATCCACCGAAGGTGTCTTCTAATGCACTCCAAGTATATTTCATATCATTTTTATAAACTTTTCCCTTATCTTCATATTTATTCTTAAATTTCATCTTGGGGAAGTATGCCTTCACATGACCTTTCTATTTTCACTCATAGAGGATTATTTCATTTGAATTTCCATTCCATTTTCTATCATTATTCCATTTTCCTTTACTATAATAAATTCCCTTGCAGTTTGAATTCCTAAAACATTTCTGCCTTCGTCAGAATTTTTTGAACCTTCTAGCACGATGAGCCATCTCATCATCACTATCTGAGCCTTCACTTGTGGAAGTATCTATAGGATATTGAACATTTTCTTTATCCTTGTTTATTGAGGTAGTAGTCTTGAATGCTACAGATTTCTTCCTTCGTTCATTATATACTTCATGATTCACCTTATGTTCTTATTCATACATCATAAGCTTTCCGATTAGTTCATTCGCTGGAATTTTTCCTGTGTCACAAGATTCTCGAATAGAAACAGAAGTCCCTCTCCATCTGTCAGGTAGGCATTAAAGTAGTCTCATAATATGGTCCTCATTGTCCATTGGTTTCCCAAGAAGACTCATAGAATTTACTATCTCATTGATCTTGAGATACATGTAAAAAATGAGTTCATCATGCTTTATTTTAAAATTATCATATTTAGCAGTGTATATATTAAATATCATTTCTTTAACATTAGTTGTTCCTTCAGGAGAAATAGCTAAATTATCCCAAATTTCATATGCAGTTTTACAAGAAGATATTCTATTGAATTCCACATTACCTAGAGAACAGTACAAAGAATTCATTTCTTTACAGTTATTGTTATATGTAGCTTTAGTCAACTGAGACCATATGTCCCTAGCAGAAGCAGGTAATGTATGTTGTTCCTCAATTGTGTCCCAGATTTCAGGTCCCATGCTTTCTAGATACATTTTCATTTTTTATTTCAACCGATCATAGTTATTACCATTAATGAAAGGAGGCATGGTATTAGCAGCTCCCTCGAATCTATTTTCTATTGTTACTTAGAATTTTAAAGAACTGAAAATTTGGATATGAAATAAATTTTATGATCTTTAAGATACAACTAAAATCATAGTTGAAAAGAATTTGAATACTTGAAAATAAAATTATCCTCCCTTTGATACCAAATTTTGGTCGGAGTGGATACTCAAGAGGGGGGTGAATTGAGTTCCAATTAAAATTTATATTAAAAACTATATGATTAATATACCCAAATTCAAAACAGCCTAGTAAATTAAGGTAGTAGATATATAAATGTTTAATTACTTAACAAGTTTATCTAAGGTTGATTAGACCTCAGTTAAATCAATGTAATCACAAATTAAACTTTTGAAATAGGTTTATTGAATTAAGCATATATACACACTAACCAAAACTAACTATCAAAGTGAATGTAAAAAATGTTTTCTATTTTTGAAAAATATAAGAAGCAGATAAAATAAAACAGATTATATGAGGATTGGTACAATAATGTAAACAAGAGGTTCAGTCTCAAGCTGAGACCAAATATTCTCCACTTGGTGATCACCTTCCACTAAGAAGTTTTTATTAAAACTTGATACACAGACTGTATTGCGCCTTACAACAGTTTTCACAAAATATCCAAGGAACACACCCTCTTCCACTATTCTTCTAGGTAAAAACAAACAATATAGACCACACATGGTCTCTTCCAATGTTATAAGTGGGAAAAAATAGGTGAAGTTTGATGTGAGGATATTCAGTATCCTCCAGTTAGAGCATAGGAGATAGTGTGTTCAATAGAATGACGCACTACTCACATATTTAAAAGAAAAAAACACAACAGAGCAGTTATGATGAGAAAGAGTTTACAAGGCTCTATGTGTTTTCAGTACAACTCTTGACTCCTTATAATGATAAATTTTGAAGTTCGATTCAATCTCCGGATGTTTTTTCCAAAATAGAGTGTCACAACTCCAGGTTCTAGCTTTCATTGTTCTGCTTCTGATGTTGATCAGGAGTTGATGAAGCAAAGAAGTCCAAAGCAAGTTGGTCTCAGAATGATCTTCACGATGCTTGTGGGTTCAGAGTATTAGTGTCATACGGTTCTTCTTTGATCTAGCGAGTAAGCTTTGTCTCACATCATATGCCACCCTTCTCTTCGTGCACATATATGTCACTGGTATTTGTCACTCCATATATATTTCCCTTGTATCGCTTTTCACTTTTTATATTGGAGGTCAAATCATGGGAATGAGTAGATCCCGTTCATGCTTTCTCATACCTCGTACTGTCCATGGTATTGTCTCCTGAAACATTTACAATCATCATTAATCAATTTTAGAGCATTTATTTTATCAAATATGACTGTTAGAAAAATATCATGAATTTGAAAAAGTATGTAAGGATAAGAATCGGTATACTGGTAATTGTAGCCTTTATATTGGTAGTCTTCAATAGTAGGTGCACATTGGAAATCTCCAACTGTAACCTTTCATCGGTAGGATTCATCAGTAAACTTTATAAGTAGGCTTACATCAGTGACCATGTAATGGTAAACATGTCATGGTAACCTTGTAGTGGTATCCTTGTAGCGGTGACCTTGTAGAGGTATCCTTGTATTGGTGACCTTGTATCGGTGACCTTTTTAATGGTGACCTCTGTAATGGAAACCTCTATATCGGTAATCCTATAACGGTAACCTTTTTACTTAGATAAATTATGCACTTTAAGCTTAACCAATCATGCCGTGAGATTGAGAGTATGTGAATATTACACTATAGGATTAGGAAACATTAATGAAACATAATTAGCTTAGAATGAATACATCGTTCTCACTTAAATGAAAACATGATTTGGGATTATCAGAATATGATTTGGGATTATCAAAATATTATTTGGGATTATCAAAATTTGATTTGGGATTATCAAAATATGATTTGGGATTATCAAAATAGATGATTCGAACATAAATAATTCCTCAAGAGTTATGTAATGTCTATTTATGTTAAGAATGGGTTTTTATATAAGCCAGTTTCAAAAACCCTTTATCAAATGGAAGAAATAAAGATATGAGAGTTGAAAAAGTAGACAAAGTAGTTTCTTGATAAGGGTTCCATTCATCTTATAACGTCACCTTGGGCTTCTATTTTCTTCAAAAAGAAGTTAGGTTATATGAGTTTTTTTATTTACTTTTTCGCACTCAATAAATTTATTGTTAAAAAAACTATCTTTATCCTCATATCGATGACTTATTTGATTATCTCTAAGGAGTGCATCTTTATTCAAAGATATTTCTTCGGTATAGATATCATTAGTTAAAAGTAAAGTAAGAAAATATTCTATTAATGGTGTTTTGAAATAGGTTTGGCCATTATGAGATTTTGTTTATGCCCTTCCAGCTAAAAAATTTGACTTCCAGTGTTTATGGATATCATTAATATAGTTTTACATAAGCATTTTGATAAATTTCTTATGATATTTTTCAATGATATTATTGTATATTCTAAAAGTTTTTAGGATCATGAGAAACCTCTAAGGATGGTTCTGAAAACCCTGAGATAAAATATGTTCCCTAGAAAAAATATAAAATGTGAATTTTGGTTGTAGCAAATTTATTTACTGTGATAGTTTTTAAAAAAATATGGAAAAAAAATTAGTATTGGTAAAACTAAAGTGGTGTAATATTTTCCAAGACATACCAATGTCATTGAGATTCAATGTTTTCTTGGATTATTGGGTTATTAATGGTTATTTTTTGAAAACATTTCTTGGTTAGCTAACCCACTAAATAAGTTAACTTGAAAGGATGTTAAAGCTGTTTTGATAATAGAGTGTAATGATTATTTTGAGGAATTGAAAATAATATTAGTTAATATTCCAGTATTACCCCACCATAAATAAATTCTGACTTTTTATTTATATTTATTTTTTATTTAAGGGACTTTAGTGTGTTTTTATTCTATATATAGGGTAATTTCATATGCATCACGATAGTTAAACCCCATTGAAAAAAATTTTACAACTCATGACCATGAGGCTGTAGTTGTAATTTTTGGTTTAAAATTTTTTATGCATCTTTTATATGATGAGAAATTTGATGTACACAATGATTATAAAAGCTTGAATTATAGATTCACTCAAAAATTGGAGAACATGTGGTAGAGAATATATTTGGAACTAAAAAAGTATTATGTTTGTAAATTTGAAAATCATCTAGGTAATGAAAACAAGGTAGAAGATGCATTCAATCGAAAGTATAATGTATCATTAAATATAATATGTTTGGAACATGAACATATAGTTAATGGTTTAATGAATCTTGGATTGGAAATAGTGTATCCAAAAACCCCTTTTCTTTTATCTCAAGTAATAGTACCATAATATTTGTCATAAATACATATGTATTTTCAGTAATAATACTATGGTATGCAAGAAAGGATATTAATTCTAAAAGGGAGAAATTTTCTTGAGTTTAACATTGAACAATTGGGTGTTATATTATTTGTAAAGAGGTTATTAGTTCCGATTAATTTCCAATTTAATATATTATTGATTGAGGATCATAACACTCTATTTTCTATCATCCTGAAAATACTAATATGAATAGATGCCATTGATAAAATTATATGTGGGAAGGAAAAAAGAAATATTTTTCTTATTTTTTCATAAAAGGTTTAACTTTTCAATGGGTTCAATCTAAATGACAACTATTGAATGGAATTATTCAGCTATATCCAGTTCATGACTGGAAAATGGGGAATATATCTATGGATTTTTTTGTGGGATTTGCAATGACATCTCAACATAATAATGTTATTTTGGATTATTTTTTATCATAAGATGAAAACACGGAAATTCATTCCTATTCAAGATAATACTTATTTGGATCATCTTTTTATAATCTATATTAAAAAAATATTCAAGTAACATAAAATATCACTTTGAATTTTATCTGATCATGATCCTGAAATTATATTTAACTTTTTTCAAGGAATTTGGAAGTCATTGGATGCAGAGTTAAGTTTTATTATATCTTTTCACCCTCAATCTGATCGATATTCAAAAAGAAAATAAATATATTAGAGGATATTATCTGTGCTTTCATATAGGATTAATAGTAAATTTGGGATCAAAATCTCTCATTCGTGGAATTTTTATATAAAAATAGTTTTAATTTTCATATACAGAATTAACCATTTGAGGAACTATATAGAAAGCATTGGTATAGTTCAATATGTTGGGGTGATGTTAGTGAATTAAATTTGTTGGATTTTTTTGGGTTTTATTGTCTTTTATTTTAATGATAATGAATACTCTTTAAAGTGGCTAATGTTTTATATTTAGTTTTTTTGTTGGAATCCATGGAAACTTATTATATTGTTGGAATAACATTGAATGAGAATTGACTAATGTTAATGAATGTTTTAAATACTTGGAAGTAATCTATAATATCCATGGAAAGTCACAACAGGAATTGGAGGAGCCACTTGTGGAAACCCAAGGTTTCATGTAGCCCTATCCAGCTAATAGAATGCCTAGTAACATTCCCTTCTAGAAGAATCTTAGTAGCTAGAAATGGGTGAGCACCAGTAATCCAATGTTGATGTTCAATAGAAGTACAGTCTCCAGGTGTCTACCAGCTACCTGGTGGTTTCTAAAAAGGAGCATGGACTTCCAGGTAGCTCATCGGCTACCCAATGGAGGCCATCGAGTAGTCGGTGGCCTTAAGATAGCTATTTGATCCATCAATTATTGTGGTCAAAATGTGAATAAATTCGGTATTAAATGATTTTATCAAACCTATTGAATTCCATATTTATTCCAGAAGGATTTTTAGTTAATAAATATACCTCTTGGAGGACTTATCAACTTATATTACCAGTTATTCTCCAACACCGATTTTCTACAATTATTGACTCGGTCTCAAAGTGTTCCCATTTTAAAAATTCTATTTTCTCCAATCTAGTGTGTGTGTTTGTGTGTGTGTGTGTTTTGTAAAATATTCTATCTCATATCATTTAATAATTCTCTATTAGTTTTTCCTCATATTATTTTGAGAAAACCAAGACCTAGATTAAAGTGGATTACTTCCTAGAAATCCCCCATTCTTTATATTTCTTCTTATATAGGTGCTCACTGCCATTAAAATGGGGGAATTAGGTTTTATTTCCATAACAATTAAAAGGATAGGGACTATTCCCTTTGAGGTTTCTATAGGTACTCATTAAAAATATGTGTTTGATTATATACTACTTTCTTAATACTACCAAAAAACATAAGGTAGATTTTTTTTTCTACTGTTAAATTCAAGAGACTAAGACATTAAATCATTAAGATGTTAAGGTGGTAGACCTAGGGGCTCTTCTTGATCTATCACCAAACATCCATACCAAATTATGTGCCTTACCTATTTTCCAAATTTTTATTTATTTATTGTTTTCATTTATTTAATCAATCAAATGGTTAATCCCAGAATTTTCTTAATCACGTTAATTTTTGAATTCCTCTTTCTTTTATTCTTAAAATTTTATTATATTATATTGTTATATTAATGTTATTTCAAAAAAAATTAATCTCCTCAAAATGTTTTAATTTTATTTAATAGTTTTAAAAGTGTTTTTTTGTCTCTAAAACTTTACAAATTTCCTATTTAATTTTAAATGGAATTTCACCCCTCCACCCTAATTTCTATTTTACCAAACTCCAACCTGAAGTTGGTATCAAAGGGTTCTTCAATTTAATTATTTCATTTTTTCAAATTCATTAAATGATTATTTTATTTTCATGATCACTAAGATATTTTTAAAGAAAATTTTTTAAAATCTCTTTTTTAGACCCCCATGGTTCTCTAGAAGGACACCATATGTTCCATGATATTTTTTTATTGTAATTATTATAGTTATTAGAAAACACACGTGTCTACTTTTCTTATATATACTAGCTATCCTGTATGGAAAATATTTATGCATGGTTAAATTCTTACTACTAAAAAATATAAATGGACTCTTTATGATATTTATTCTTTTGAATTAGATGGTAATGTGATGAATTACATGCATTATAGTTTGGATCAAAATGGACTTAAAAAAATTTCTACATGAAAAATCCCTCAAGATATATGGAAAATCATAGAAGTAACTCACAAAGGGACAAGAAAAGTTAAATATATAAGATTATATATTTTTAAAAAAGATTTTTAAAGGTTAAATATGTATGAAATTGAATTAATCAATGAAATTGTTTGTTGATTTACTAATATTTTTAATGGATGAAAGGATATTAGTGATTCTATTTCTATATAATCATCATTTAGGAAAATCCTTTTTGTTTTACCAATCAATTGGGCACCAAAATTCATCGCGGTTCTAGAATATAAATACCTAAATAATATGGTGACTGAGGAGATTATCAGTTCTCTTATGAAATATGATATAACTCTGAAAAGGAAAGATGAAAATAATGAAAATAAGGTCAATAAAGCTATAAAACAGTCGCTTTCAAAGAAATAAAGAAAATAATCATCCAAAATTGAAGGTGATATTTGTCAACTTGACAAAATGGTAAAAAATTACATCAACAAGAAAATATCTACTCAACGCTTCAAAAAGAAAAACCCAAAAATTGATATTTACTTATTTAGTTGAAAAAAATAAAGGCCACATAAAACTAGACTGTCCCTTAAAAAATAAGTAGCAAGTAAATAAACCATTAAAATTATCTATTTGGAGTGAAATTGAGGACACTGATTCTCGCTCAAATCTACCCAAGAGATAAGGGTAGAACGGTCCTTGTAGTTTAGCTTGAGTTATCGAATCCTTAGAGACCTAAGAAGTACCTACATACACGTGAATTCTATGGATTGTTTTTGGATATTAAGTGGCCAACTTGGGTTTATTTTAGATGGTTTTAAGGTATTACTAATAGTTTTATGTTAATTCAAATTAAGATAATGAGTTGATCCTTGGTTATCGCTTGGGGTGGATTGGATGAATTCCTTTTTTAATGATTTCAATTTCATATAATTGAGATTGGTTCATTTAAGAAGATCAAACATAATCATCACTTACTGGTTTAATGCATACACACCCTAATACTAATCACCAATACACTTGAAGGATCAAATCATTGAGCATTCCAAGGTAAAGGTTCGTATTAGCACTTGAAATGTGTCACCTTAAATTCAATAAGGATGAAGATGTTTTAAAAACATCAAATAAAAGTCTCATTTAAAAGAAGTGATTAGACCTTAATGGAGTGACAAATAACATCCAATCTGACCCCTTTCTACTCCCTTTGATCAACCCAAAAATAGTTTTCCCTCCATTGATGACATGTCTTCAATGGAAGCGGGAAGTAGACTTACGAGGGTAGAATTGAAGAAGTAAAAAAACAACAAAAATCGATCACTCCATCGTCGTGTGATAAATATCACAAAGTATGGTGTGAATAAACTCAAACCATGAACCAACAGTATAAACGTTATATTTATAAAAATATAATAAGATTAGAATAAGAACTTTTATTAATAAACTAGGAGGAATTAAAACAACTTACATGTGAAGGAAGAACGTTACAAAGAGAAATTGGCAGCATAACATTAAGATGAAAACAAAGCTCACAAATGAAAAACTCCTTCACCACCACTGACATAAATAGGAATTTTGGGAGCCTTGGGTCGAGCCTCCAATAGTACAAAAGATCACACTTGAGTATGGTAGGCCTAGGGTGGTGGAATGTAAGGGAGAGGAGACTTTTCCACCCTTGACCCGAGGTGGCAGCCAGCTTGCTTCCACAGAACAAACGAGCCTGGATGACCTTCTTGATGGCCGAATCAGAGTGGGAAATATAAGAATAAAATGGATCACCAGATGTATCCTAACCTCCTGTAAAGGTTGGGACCATTTGGAGTTTTATATTCGGAGATATGATCAGATTGGTGGTCTATTTTTCTGGGCCGCAGAATCTGGCCTAGAATTTTATCTCTAACTTGGGCCGCCTAAATAGAAACTATGGAGGCATAATTAGAATTGGATAATGAAGATATATTTGTTCCTATACATGTCTTCTATGATCCCAAGAAATTTGGGATTCATTGGGCCTGTATTTTGGGTCCCACAGTCTCATCAGTGGGCAGGTGTCCAATCTGACTTCTCCAGAATTGTTTCCTTTCATCACAAAATATCCCCATCTTGATCCATGAATTCTCCATTGATCCCTGGATAAAACATGTTCATATTGAACTGTAGATCAATTTAAAAAAATATCAAATTATAATATGTAAAATTAGATTACTTAAAATCAGATGAATCATTTGGTACTTTAAATTATGTTAAAAAATGTACCACAAAATAGTGCATTTTAAGAAGGTATTACAATCATAATGTGAAATGATGTTCAAAGTATAAAATGAACTAAAATGGTGTTTATGAATATTATAGAACATGAATATTATATATATTAACAATTAATATTGTCCTCATTTAGTGGCTAATCACACCCCCCAACTTGAGTTTTTCAAGTCCCGAGCAAAATATATCTCAACAATATGAAATTCGAATTCACTTTTCCAAAACCATTTTAATACGGAATGATCATCAAAAACCCATATACCAAAAAATCATGAAACCTATAAAAATATTTTAATACAAGATAATTTCATAACTAGATCCCAATCCCAATCCCATTCCTTTGTTCAAATTCATTTCCATATTTCACCCAATATCAATTAAGTATGAGGATGTGTTGTGCATCACAATAGACATGGGGGTTCATCTTTATTCAAGGGGGAAATGATGGAAGCGCTGGGTGGAATCACATTTCAATATTAAGATGAGTATTCAAAAAAATTGTTTTTTTTTGTTTTTTTTTTGTTTTTTTTGTTGTTTAGAAATTTTTCCATGGTAATTGAAACTGCACTCAAAAGAGTCAACCCCTATAGCGAGACTTTCCCAACGACTCCTAGGCTCAAAGACCATAGGGAACCAAGTGAAGCTCACATACTCGGGAATCATCTCGAGTTAACTCAGTCAAAAACAAATTCGAATTATTGAATACTCATACTAAAACTAAAATGATCACCAAACCTATACTATTTATTTGGGGGACCCCATGAACTCAAACTAATACCCCACTATCCAAAGGTCGTGTATTGTGATCTTTTTTTATTTGGATGAAAATATAAACGATGAAATATCACATTAGACAGCCACACTTACCAAAATCTGTACTCATGAAATTATACAAGGATTAAAATCAGAATCAGGGCATGCTAAATTATTTGATATTCAGTTTCAAAGTGTGCAAATGTGTATTACCATGTTCAAAGTTAAAGGAATTTTTTCTTCCATTTACACTTTTTTTTCGAATCATTCATTTTTTTTGACACAAAATCATTTTTTTTATTTTATCTCCCCCACCAACTAAAAACAACTTTGTCCCCAGTGTTTGAAGAAATGAAATTTTAGGAGTAGAGGCAAATAATGGATGTTCAAAAAGGAAATTGAAACTGAGGATCATGGAATGAAATCACCTGGTGGTTGAAGTTGAAGTTCTTGATGCTCCAAATTAGTCCTTTGATCTCTTGGGGGATGTAGGAACCTCCTTGATTGAACATGTATCACCCAAAATAGTACCTAAACCATAAAAAGAATAAAAAACCAGGAAAAACAAACAACACAACGACTTATTTAATTCCAAGTGTCATCATTTTTTTGGTTTTTCCTGTTTTTCTGTTTTTTTAATCAAACTAATGATACATTGTCTTATTTTAATTTTTTGGGTAAGGTATTACTCAGGGATCACGCTGCATGACATGGATGAATACGGTGCCCCCCTTTCATACCCATCCATACTCATACTAGAAGAACAGGTCAACATCCTTTTTTTAAAATATAAAAAATGATTAGTTAATCCTATTAAAAATATAAATTTTATTAAAACTAAAAAATGATTCGAAACTTGAAAACCATGGGTTTCCTCCCATGCAATGCTTTGTTTAACGTCGTTATCCTGACATGAACCCTAAATCTATCAATTTTTTCTTGGTTCATAGGTTGGCTCAGTTAACTCAACCTCTATTTCCTATTTATTGAATGATTCAATGAATGGTTTTAACCTTTGACCGTTGACCTTGAAAATGTAACCACTTGTGGGATCTTGAATCTCTACTGCCCCATGGGGGTATACATGATGCACTATGAAAGGACCTGACCATCTAGACCTTAACTTTCCCGGGTGTAAATGAATTTTTGAACTATACAAGAGCACAAGTTTTCCCAGTTCAAAATTTTTGACCTCGATATTCCTAGATTGGTAGGCTTGAACTCTAGCTTTATTGATCCTTGAATTTTCATAAGCCTCCATCCTTAATTCCTCCAGTTCATTGAGATCTAATTTCCTTTTTGTTCCGGCCAATGAGAGGTCATAATCCATTTTCTTAATTTCCCAAAATCCCTTATGCTCAATTTCAACAGGTAAATGGCATGCTTTTCCATAAACCAACCTATATGGTGACATTCATAGGATGGTTTTGAATGCTGTACGATATGCCCAATGAGCATCCAAGAGATTCTCGGACCAATCTTTCCTGATATCTTTCTCAAGAATTTTTTTAATTTCATGATTGGCTAACTCATCTTGACCATTGGTTTGAGGATGGTATGAAGTGGACACTTTATGAGAAATACCATACTTAGACATGAGTGAAGAGAATGGGCGGTTGTAGGAATGGGTTCCTCGATCACTGATTATAGCCCTAGGAATTTCAAATCTAGAGAAGATGTTCTCTTTTAGTAATCTAATCCCAGTTTGATGATCATTGGATTTTGTGGGAATGGACTCAACCCATTTTGAGACATAATCAACAGCCAAGAGAATGTAGAGGTATCCTAGAAAGTTTGGGAAAGGACCCATGAAATCGATTCCCCGTCAGTCAAAGATTTCAATCACTAAGATGGGAGTGAGTGGCATTTTATTTCTTTTTGGGATGGACCCTAGTTGTTGATACCTAGGACAGCTTTGAAAAAATGTGTAGGAGTCCCTTGAGAGGGTGGGCCAGAAGTGACCACATTGAAGAATCTTAGAAAATGTTTTCTTATAGGAAAAGTGACCTCCACATGCCTCATTATGACAGAATTTAAGGATGGACTCTTGTTCAGATTCTGGAACACAACTCTTAATGACATGGTCAGGGAAGAACTTATAGAGGTATGGATCATCAAACACATAGTGTCTAACATCAAAAAGAAATTTCCTTCGAGCTTGAGTCCCTAAGAATTTTGGAATGACTCCTGTAACTAAGAAATTGGCTATGTCAGCATACCAAGGGAAGTCACTCATAGAGTATAGGTGTTCATCTTGAAATGAATCAGACACAGAAAGGTGATTTGAGTTGTCTTTGAATTCCATCCTAGAGAGGTGATCAGCTACAACATTTTCAACACCCTTTTTATCCTTGATTGTGAGGTCAAATTCTTGTAAGAGAAGGACCCACCTAATCTATCTATCCTTGGAATCTTGTTTTTGGAAGAGGTATTTTGGTGCAGAATGGTCAGTGAACAGAGTGATGAGGGATCCTAAGAGGTAGGAACTAAACTTTCTAAAGCAAACACAATAGAAAGTAACTCCTTTTTAGTGGTGGCTTGGTTTATTTGGTCATCATTTAATGATTTTCTTGCATAATCAGTGGCATAATAAGTGTTATCACAATGTTGTTCTAACACATCTCCTACAGCAAAGTCAATAGAATCACACATAAGTTCGAAAGGAATGTTCCAATTTGGAGATTTCATAATGGGAGGAGAGGGGAGAGAGGATTTGGGGGTTGAGAATGAATCCTCACAGCTCTCTTTTCAAACAAATGGAGCATCCTTTACTAGGAGAGAACAAAGGGGATGAGAGATTGAACTAAAGTCCTTGATGAATCTTCTATAGAAACCAGCATGTCCTAAGAAAGACCTCACTTCCTTGATAGTTTTGGGTGATGGAAGGTGATGAATGATGTCAACCTTGGCTTTATCAACTTCAATCCCCCTACCTGAGACCAGATGGCCTAGAACTAGTCCCTATTTAACCATGAAATAACATTTTTCCTAGTTTAGGACCAGATTCCTTTCTTCAAATCTTGACAAGACTCTCTCCAAATTCTGCATAAATCATGCAAATGTATCCCCAAAACATAGAGAAGTCGTCCATAAAGACCTCAAGAATCCCCTACCATATCTGAGAAGATCCCCATCATGCACCGTTGGAAGGTTCCAGGATCATTGCACAAACCAAAGGGCATGCGTTTGAAGGAAAAGGTGCCAAATGGACATGTGAATGTAGTCTTCCTTTGATCCTCTAGGGAGACCTCAATTTTATTATACCCTGAGTACCCATCTAAGAAACACTAGAAGCCATGACCTGCCACTCTCTCAAGTACTTGGTCAATGAATGGTAAGGGGAAATGGTCATTCTTGCTGACTGAGGTTAGCTTCCTATAGTCAGTACAGACCCTCCATCCACTACTCACCCTTGTTAAAAGAATCTCTCCATCCTCATAGGTTATCACTGTGATTCCAGCCTTTTTTGGAACCACTTGAATTGGTATCACCCACTCACTCTCAGCTATGGGATAGATGATACCAACTTTTAACAATTTTAGAAGTTCCTTCCTTACTACCTCCATGAGATTAGTATTGAGTCGTCATTGAGGTTGACGACATGGCTTTGAATCCGATTCTAGAACTATACTATGAGTCCCAATAAGTGGTCTAATCCTGGGAATATTAGACAGGGTCCAACCAATGGCTTTCTTATGTTTCCTAAGGAAATATAGAAGCTTCCCCTCATGATTGGATTCAAGAGAAGAAGAAATTACAAGAGGATGTGTTTGATTTTCCCCTAAGAAGGCATACTTTAGTGTAGCAGGAATATCCTTCAATTCAAGATCAGGTTGGTTCAGAATTTCAGCAGAATATTGGGACATTGCATCAAGATCAATTTTATTTCCTAAAGTTTTAGATAGGATTGATTCACCACATGTAGAAGTTTCAGCTACTAGATTGGCCTGATCAGCTTTAGGAAAAGAAGTTGGAGTGGTCTCTATGAATGTGGTTTCCTTAAAGGTTTCACTGATTGTTGGACCTAAGACTTCATCATAAGAGAAATATGAAAATGATTCAAGCCAAGGAGATAAAATTCCTTCATATAAACAAAGGAAATCAATCTCATCCTGACTTAAACATTCATCAAATATTCCTTGATGTTCTGTGGATTAATTATCAATGATTCTTATCATGTTTACTTCATGAATGTCCTCATCATCCACTATTTGTGAGCTTGCATTATATATGTTCATGTCTGGACTCATGTTCCCAAAGGTGATGGTCATGTTCCCATTTTGGACTCGGATAACAGAGTTTATTGCTGCAAGAAAAGGACGACCAAGGATGATTGGGGTTTGTTCCTTATTTACTATGTTTGGATGGTTGTCAAAAACAATGAAGTCAGTAGGGTAGATGAAGTTTTAAACCTTTACCAGAACATCCTTTAAAATCCCCTTTGGAACCCTAATGCTACAATCAGAAAGTTGAAGTGTGACAGATGTGGGTTGGTGTTCTTCTAGGCCAAACTGGAAGTACACAGCATATGGGATGAGATTGACACTAGCACCTAGGTCACACAAGGCCTTGACAACTTTTCTCTCTCCTAGTTCAACATTGATGTAATGGAAACCCGTATCTTTCAACTTAGTAGGAATGGTCCCTTGAATGGTGGTACTCACATTAGCATCCAAAAGGACTTGGTTTTTATGTGAAAATTTTCTTTTAAAAGTTCACAAGTCCTTAAGGTACTTTGAGTTGGCTGGTATGGTTTGGATGGCATCGAGAAGGGGAATGTTCAACTTGACTTGTGAGAAGATTTACCTCAATGTTTCACTCAGTTCAGGCTTGGGTTTCCCCCTCATGCGTTGAGGAAATGGAGCAGGTTGTGGGGTTGTTTGTTAAAGAGTTGTTGATTTCACATTGTTATCAGTTTCCTCAGTTTGATCTTGTGGTTCATTTGAATTTTCATCCAAGTTTGAATCTTCAGGTGGGTTCTGAATAAGTTTTTCAGGTTTCTCAATTGATTTCCCACTTCTTAAAACAGTCATAGCCTTTAGTTGTTCATGAGTTGTTTGAGAACAACTTGACTCTCCCCATGAAGTTGAGGATGGAACCACCTGAGTAGGCATGGGTGCCTTTCCAGTTTTGATGGTTTGAAGTTCTTGTTTTAGGGAAGAGACTTCTGAGTTCATCCTCTCCATTTGTTTGCACAGTTGTTCTAGTAGGCTTTTTGGAACAGTTTGGGTTGGTGCTTGAGGAGATTGGTTTATCCCAGGGGGATATTTTGGAGTTGGGATGGTTTGTTGGAAATGGACATGTGGTTGTTGTTATTGGATAGGTTGGGTTTGGAACTGGTTATTGGATTGGTAGTTCGTATGGGGGTAAGGATTTTGTCTCTGTGGTTGGCTAGGTTTTTGGTTATCTTTCCAGCGGAATCCTGGGTGGTCATTATACCTTGGGTTGAAGTTTTTTTGATATTGAGGCTTTTGAATGTTCAAGGCATTTACTTCCGATGGGGTCCCTCCTAAAATAACATCCTTGAAGGATGGAATGGTTGGTCAAGTGTATGTCTTATCGTCATGTTTGTCACAAATTGTGCAAACAGGGTCTACAGTTTGGATTTTATGGACTTTCCTAAGGTCGATCTCTTCAACATTCTTAGTGAGTGCTGCAAGTTTAGCCCTAAATATTTCCTCTTCTCTATGTTTATGAATTATAGTAGTTCTTTGTGGCTTTTCAGAATTAGGAGAAGTTCCCCATGTTTGGTTTTGTTCAGAAAGGATTTCTAGATACTCATAAGCATCATTTGGAGTTTGTTTTTAAAGGCTCCATTACACATCAGGTCAATGAATTGTTTGTTCCCCAGACCCAACCCTTCATAAAAAATTATCACTTGTTCAGGTATAGAAAAACCATGTTGTGGTACCAATTTTATAGTGTCTTTGAACCTCTCCCATGTTTCATAGAATGACTCTCCCTCTTTTTCAAAAAATTTTTGATACTCTTTTTAAGTGAAATTGTTTTTTGGTGGGGAAATTATTTTTTGTAGATTTATCTTTGTAGTTTGTCCTAAGAGTTTATGGATGATGGTATCAAATTGTTTAGCCAATTTTTTTCTCAATCCTTTAATGAAAAAGGATATATCCTCATCTTAGCAGATTCTAGTTGATGTGGGGGACACATGGTTTCTACAATGTCATTGAACTCCTTAATGTGAATGTTGGGCATCTCAGAATCCATTCCATGGAATGTGGGAAGATGGTTTAGGACATGGGGTTTAAATATGTAGTTGGAATATCGTAGGAAATTGTGTCTAATGCATGAGGGGGGAATTGTTCCAAGAAGGTGTGAGGTAGTCATTCATGGATTGATCTATTGCATTCCCCAAGTTTGGGGCTGTCTCATTTGGGTTTCCATTTTGGTTCCCACCTGGGTTTATGAGTTGGTTTCTTTGAAGAAATTCCATTGAAATTGGATCAATTTTGGTCTCTAGATTATTGGGAAGATTAGGATCTAATGGAAAGAGTTCCCTTGGTGTTCTTGACTCCCCAACCCCAGGACTATCCACCCTAACTAGACTGTTTGATTGATCGCGGGTGTAGGCGGACATGCAGCAAAAGAAAAAAAACGAGAAAGGGACAAGATAAGAGAATTTGGATGAGAAAATAAAAAATGGGGGAGAATAGAATGGGTGTTTATATAAATTACTTGGGTCCCCAGCAACGGTGCCAAAAAAAATTTCTCGCTCAAATTTACCCAAGAGATGAAGGTAGAACGGTCCTTGTAGTTTAGCTTGTGTTATCGAGCCCTCAGAGACCTAAGAAGTACCTACAGACACGTACATTCTACAGATTGTTTTTGCCTATTAAGTGGCCAAATTGGGATGATTTTATATAGGTTTAAGGTATCACTAATAGTTTTATGTTAATTCAAATTAAGATAATGAGTTGATCCTATGTTATTGCTCAGGGTGGATTGGATGAATTCCTTTTTTAATGATTTCAATTTCTTATAATTGAGATGGGTTCATTTAAGAAGATCAAACATAATCATCACTTATTGGTTTAACGCATACACACCCTAATAATAATCACCCATACAGTTGAAGGATCAAATCATTAAGCACTCCAAGGTAAAGTTTCGTATTAGTACTTGAAATGTGTGACCTTAAATTCAATAAAGATGAAGATGTTTAAAACCATCAAATAAAAATCTCATTTAAAAGAAGTGATTAGCCATTAATGAAGTGAGAAATAAAATAAAATACAGCTCCTTTCTATTCCCTTGGATCTACCCATAAAAGAGTTAGCCCTCCATTGATGACATGTCTTCAATAGAAGTGTGAAGTATACTTACGAGGGTAGAATTGAAGAAGTAAAAAACAACAACAACAAAAATCGATCACTCCATCGTTGTGTGATAAATATCACAAAGTATGGTGTGAATAAATTGAAACCTTGAACCAACAGTATCAACGTGATATGTAGAAAAACAGAATAGGAGTATAAGATGAACTTTTATTAAGAAACTAGGAGGAATTAAAACAACTTACATATGAAGGAAGAACGTTACAAAGAGAAATTGGCAGCATAAGATTAAGATGAAAAAAAAGCTCAAAGATGAAAAACTCCATCACCATCACTACCTTAAATAGGTATTTTGGGAGCCTTGGGTCGAGCGTCCAACAGTAAAAAATATCCCACTTGAGTATGGTAGGCCTAGGGTGGTGGAAATTAAGGGAGATGAGACTTTTCCACCCTTGACCTGAGGTGGCAGCCATCTTGCTTCCACCGAAAAGACGTGCTTATATGACCTTCTTAATGGCCGAATAAGAGTGGGACATAGAATAATAAAATGGAGACCCATATGTCTCCTAACCTCTTGTAAAATTTGGGACCATTTTAAGTTGTAGATTCGGAGATATGATCATATTATTGGTCTGTTGTTCTGGGCCGTATAATCTGGCCCAGAATTTTATCTCAAAATTCGGCTGCCTAAATGGACACCATGGAGGCCGAATTATCGTTGGATCCTGAAGAGTTATTTGTTCCTCTACATGTAATATAAGATCCCACGAAATTTAGGATTCATTGGGCGTGTGTGTGGGGCCCCAAAGTCTCATCAGTGGCCTGGTGTCCAATCTGACTTCTCCAGAATTGTTTCCTTTCATCACAAAATATCCCCATCTTCTTCCATGAATTATTCATTGATCCCTGAATAAAACATGTTCATATTGAAGTGTATATCAATTTCAGAAAATATGAAATTAAAATATGTAAAATTATATTCCTTAAAATCATATGAATCATTGGGTACTTTAAATGATGTTAAAAAAATGTTCCACATAATAGTGCATTTTAAGAAGGTATTACAATCATAATGTGAAATGATGTTCAAAGTATAAAATGAACTAAAATGGTGTTTTTTAAGAATATTAAATAACAGGAATATTATATATATTAACAATTACTATTAGCCTCATTTAGTGGCGAATCATACACACATTCAGAATAAAAATCAAGCAATGAAAGTCTTAAGTTTCTAATAGACAATGTCAATGTATGTGATGAAGTAAATTATACATGTTCTAGTTCTTATTCATCTTCACCTTATACCTATTTTTTAATCTATAAAAATAATATATATTCTATAGATCAAATTCAAGATTGGTTTTGTGAACTTCTTTCAAAATTTAATGATCCTAAAAAGAATAGGAGTAAAGTTGTTTTTTAAAACGATGAACATTTAAAATAAAAAGATGATATTATTTTAAAACTAAAAAAGAAACCAAATTTTGAAAAATTTTAATTTCAAATTAAGGATCTTAAAAAAACACTTTCTTGATTTACTCATGGTGAAGAAACTTTGAATAAATTTGTGGGATCTTAATAATTTTTCCAAATTTATTCTGGGATGGGTTTTTCAAAACAATATAATAATTCCATAAATTATAAAAAACATTAATTTTATTAAATAATTTTTATTTGCTATAATTGTTTTGTGTAAGGCTTTGTAATATTCCTATAAATATTTTCGGAGTCAGGAACAGTGATGGAATGAGATTCTAAGTTTAGTTTGGCCTAGTAATGATATTTTAAAATGTTAAATATATTTCTATCATGTGCGTGTAATTTTCAAAATAAAAGTATAATAACTCCCAAAAGTGGTCTTGTATTGAAAATCCAATAAAAAAATTGAGTCCTGAATGTGTGGTTACCCTAGGCAGGATCTAAACTAGGTCAGTGTCAAATATTCATATAAGAAAACAATTTGGGGGTATATTAAGTAGATTAATTAATTTATTTATTTAATAAATCCTTTAAATACCCTTACCCTAATATTATATTTAAATCTCCTATTATGAAAATTGTCCAGTGTTATCTATATAACCTTGGGAGATTGGAGTAGATCCTCTATCATTCTTCTTTGGTGAATCGACATCAGATGAAAAATGGTGACCAAATCATGTTAGATCCAAATGCATCGAACACAACATGACACATGCTTCACATGAAAACACATTATTTACAAAATATCTACCTCAATCTAGGAATTACGTGTTATTTTATGGGTAATCTCCCTTGATTTATTTATCAAATTGTGGATTGGATATCTTTTTCTTAATTGGAATTATCTCACTCTACATACAATCCCTTTTTATGGATCAAATTGATTAAATTGTTTTAAATTATATTATGTCATTATAATCATTTGATCAAGAATAATGTGATAATTGGGTGGTATCACTTCAACCAATGACATAGACCTTCAGTTTTTATGTTTTCCCCCATATTTTGGTTTGTGTTATTCATCATTGGCATGTGTGGTGATTGTTTAACTTGTCATTTTGGATTTGAGTATGATCAAACCCTCAAATTCGTGGTGGTGATTTGAATGATAGATATCCTCGAAACTTGAGGAATTTTTATGTTTTAATCGTGGATTTTTAGTGATGTTCATGGGTTTTGGGACCCAAAATGATGACGGAATAGGGGACAGAACCATCGTTCAGTCGATGGATTTCTGATTTCTAGGCATCATATGATAGATATTGTTGTTCCCAAATGACCCCCATGAATTTATGGTTGTCAAATGGTGGTTTTTTATATCTAGATTAATATACAAGATGTGAATTTCCTTCATAAATATCTATGAAAACCCTGACTACGCATCATGTAGTCTGATGAGAAAAATGTGTGTAACACCACCAGTTGTGGAACTAGTATTTTTTAGAAAAGATAATGATCACACACTATGTGGATGGACCCACATGCAATGTACCCTTCGGGGGAATCTATTCCATTTTCTAGATATCAGACACCTTGAACCCCTTGTGGCATGACACACTGTGTACTCCCGGAGTATATGAGCAAGGGTTGGTACCCAGGAATGGCCAGGTACACATCCTCATACATGGGAACGACCCAAAGTACATCGACACAACTAGTTGTATAAAGAAATACCATTATATACCAAGTAATTTCATGTTCCACCTGTACGTATAATGTACAATTACAATACTTACATGTTGTTTCCATAGGAGAACATGGCCAAGCGATGTGGTGGGGTCACATGTCGTGTGCACCTCCATACACATAGTGTACTTCCCTCCATAAATCCATCCTATAGTATATTATTAATTTGGATTTGGATTTAGGATTGTGATTATCCTATATTGAGTGTTTTCCATGTAAAACAAGATGGTGGTCTTCGTTGTGTCATATGAGATATGATTCCAGTTGTTTTAGGTGTGAAATTTCATCAGGTGGCCTTTGGTGATATTATAAATTGGGTATGATCATCAGAGTGATTTAGGGGATAGTGATCCCCTATGGAACTGGGCATGGGTTCCCCATATTCTTTACATTCATGATATCAGGGTCAGTATTCCCATGTTTCACTATAGTGTAGGTTCCCCATATTTTTTTATATGTAATATCTGGTTCAGTGCTCCCATGTTACACCAAAGTATGGGTTCCCCATATTATTTACCCATATGTTACTGAGTTCAGTACTCCACTATATCACCAGGGTGATGTTTCCCTATATTTTTAACATAGGTAGGGTTATTACTACTCTTACGAATACAAGGAATTTTTTCTCTAACTATGGAGTAGACCTCCTTTGTCTTTGAACTATGGAAGGGTATGGGTCCTCCATAGGAGTTGTAGGTCCCTCATCTTTGGAGCATAGTTTTGGGGTACATGCCACTCCACTCATATTATGGTGAGGTTATGTGAAAAAATGGATTATATTTGTGGCTAACACAGATTTAGTGCACAGTGGTGAGGGTAAGGCCCCTCCACGCAATGTCTTATGTGCTCGTGCTTGATACAGGGCATCAGAGATGAACCTAGGAACTGTGGGTTGGATCATTGTTCTTATCTGGGTTGTGGAAATGGGGATCCCATTTATCTCTTCATTTGGGATTATTGTTGATAAATTCTTGGTGGTAATGGTTGTTGTCTTCATTTTCAGTTTTAATTCCCTTATTGGGATGAGCTGACTACTTTTATTGTATCCTTTCTATTCCTCCCTTTTGTTTTCGACACGTCATAATGGGTATGAATATACTCACCCATGCAATGAATTTTCATGCATGTGTTGTGTCTTAGGCTATGGATAGTTAGATAGGTTTTGTCTTTGGTGGTCTTTTATCATACTTGGATGAATTTAACACATATGGTGGTTGGGACTAGGAGATCAAGAATCGGGTTCTCTCTCAGTTTACCTTTATTACATTTTTTCAGGTTAGGAAATCACATTTGTTGGGAATTAATTTTTTCACAATTTATTCTTTAGTTTATATATATTTTTATACTATAGTTTTCTTCCAAGCGTTTATTTCATTCCCGGTTTATCTTTAGATATTAAAGTCTTTTAATTTATATTATTCTACACTACTGCATGGTTTTGGTCAGTTGTGTGTGTAAAGGAACATTAGGAAAAGGAATCCAATTATATTTATTCCTTATCAATGCTTTTTGACAACCGATATTCTATTATTGGATGACTTTGGATTTTGGTGGCTCGGCCTTCCGCTATGCAAGAAAGCCCTGATGGGTAGACTCGTTGCAAAGTGGTATAAAAGGAGTTCATTCCTTGGAATTGTGTTTTGATTTATCCACTTATGGGTATTTTTCAGACTGAGGGAAGAAATATTGGACAATCAGGAATGAAGTCTTCAGGCTAGAGAACCCAGTTTATGTGTGTTGGATTATGTATTCATACACCAGGACTCTGAATACCTTCTTATTGAGTCGATATACTATGTCATCGGTTGTAGGGAACTAGGTACATGAATAATGTAGGATTTAGTTATCTTATTAACCTTCTTGAGTCATATATTTGGACATTCACTTCTAAATATGGTCTATCTTGTTATTTTTCAGATATCTCCATATTGTAAGCTATATATGATATAAATATAGGGTCGTTAAAACAACTAGTTGAGTGGGGAAACCCATGTTTTGGGTTGTTATTTCAATAAGTATAGTATTAAGGCTCCAGTTGGGATCCTGTTATCAAGGTAGTTATAATAGATGGGTAGTAAGTGGTCCTTCAACTTTTTGAGCCATGAAGGGACTCAATTTCTATGGGTCAACTTGATCATTGAGGTCGGATATATAAAATTTGCATCCTATATGATCAGGAAGATTATGGGTATGGACAAAGCTAAATTCTAGAGTTTAAAGATCATGGAATTCCCAAATTCTTAATTTCGATACACCTTCAGGAAGTAGAGGCTTGGCTAGAGAATGTAGTCTCAATTTGATATTTTATGCAGACAACACTAGTGTTGACGGTCACTTTTGATACTAGCCTTTTAAATGGTGTGGCATGGAGTTTGTGGGTTTTGGTAACCTAAACATATGATGAGGAGACACACTCTTGAGAATAATTTGAGAACATATTTGATGATAAGTTTTATCCTTACAATAGACCTCAAATTTAGGCATAATATCTTATTATCTAGACTTGGTCTATGAAAAGATACCTTAGAAGGGAGTGTTGGGATGCTAGTGTGGGTAATGGCCATTTTGGGTCGATGGAGTCTACAAAATCTAGTGAGTGATAGTCATTGGGGACTTGGTGAATGAGAACACCTCATTCCCAATCTCGGAAATGTAGTTCTATAGAGCAGTGGGAGAATATTTGACATCATTTTCTTAAAGTTTCCTTATCTAAGAAGCCTCATAAAATATTTAAAAAACCCAGTCATGGACCACGAATTATATGTGAATGGAAAATTCAACATGTGTGGGATTTCATTACCCATTATTCTTGGTTTAGAGATATGATAAAATGGGCTTGTCATATAGGAACTTCAAACAATTTATGAGGTATGATCTATATTCATTTTTACTTCTCTGTTTCATTCCTTTTCCATTCATCACCACTCCTTAGTTATTTTTTCCCTATTTTTGTGTTTTCTATATTGCTTTAAGAAAAAGAGGAATAGGTATTCTTTACCTATAACTACATATCATTGTGATGTGATCTAAAAATACAGTTCATCGTACCATGGGCCAGGCCATGCCGGTGGGCCAGGCTGGACCCTGTGGGCCAGTCCAAACCCAGTGGGCCAGGTCGAGCCACGTCCAGTCCGACCCGGTTCGACCAGAACCAGACCGACATCGACCCTTTTTGTTCATTCATCCATATCTTAAGCTACAGGTGTCCGTTTGACGAACCATCTATGGCCCCAAAATCCCTGTACTAAGATAGTCCTTTTGATATAACCCACTTGGGTTTTCAATAAAGTTGGGGTATGTCTGGGTTGGATCGAACATGTATCCAACAGGGCCCTCAGGACTAAAAGGATAATAACTTATAGACCTGGCACCCGATTGATGCACCATATGTTGTGTTGAGACCCCTTTTTCATGGTGGTCCTTTGGGATACTTCTTCATGGGACTTTGTTGCAGTTAGAGTATAGATATGTGTATTGAGGATCAGACCCTCCTACATTGAAGCAAGCTTAGTGTGGGAACCCTGTAGCCGGCTGTAACATGGGAAAGGGATCCTATGTAGGTCTATGGTTTGGGATCCTTTGTGGGTTTTTGTTCGAGAGTCTCACTAGGATCCACTCTAGGAATCTACATGGGACTAATTTAGGATCCTACATGGGTCTGTTGTACTAGTATCCTATGTGGGTCTGATGATGTACTAGGATCCTATGTGGGTCTGAGGTTTTAGGATCCTACATGGGTCTGATGATTTGGGATCCTACGTGGGTCTGCCTCTTAATAGATTAAGATGATTTAATAGTTACACCTAATCATCATTACAACTGTAACCATGTTATACCTGGTGTGATTTGATTCCTTTCCATCATGGTGATACCTTTGTGGTTTTCTTCTATGTGGCGTACCTCTGGGGTACTTTCCTTCGTGGTAATACATTGGTGGTATTCTTCTGTGTGGTGAACCTGTGTGGTACTTTCCATCATGGTGATACCTTTTTGGTATTCTTCTGCATGGAATTACCTTTGTGGTACTTACATTCATGGTGATAACTTTATGGTATTCTTCTATGTGATTTACCTTTGTGGTACTTTCCTTCGTGGTGATACCTTTGTGGTATTCTTCTGTGTGGTGTACCTATGTGGTACTTTCCTTCATGGTGATACCTTTGTGGTATTCTTCTATGTGGTGTACATTTGTGGTACTTTCCATCATGGTGAAACCTTTGTGGTATTCTTCTATGTGGCATACCTTTGTGGTACTTTCCTTCATGGTAATACCTTGGAGGTATTCTTCTCTGTGGTGAACCTGTGTGGTACTTTCCTTTATGGTTATACCATTTTGGTATTCTTCTGTGTGGAATTACCTTTGTGGTACATACCTTCATGGTGATACCTTCATGGTATTCTTTCCTACATTGAATAGTTAATCATTGAGCTAATGAGTTGGGCCTTGTGTTTCCTCATGAATGACATGGGTATACTTGATAACTTAGGTATATGTATGGTCATATACCTAAGTAGGGTTTTCAGTTGTTTTCATTCTTTGTGGTTTATCCTATGTAGATTTTGTGAGACCTTTGAGGGTCTTGGGGTCCCTACTGAGTATCGTTATACTCACCCATGCATGGGCTATGCCCGAACCTTGTTGTGTTCAGTGCAAATGACAGACAACACTGACTGAGGACAAGGGTGCCAGGACTGGAGGTAGCTCGGAGGTGGACCTTAGATGAGAGGTGCCGTAGAGACGACCATTCATGATCAATACCTACCCTTCAAGTAGGATCCTTGTTGGGTGTTCACATGACCTATTTCAGTTTACTTGTACCTTCGATTTTTCTTGTACTTTCCAGTTGGGATTGTATTCTATCCCCTTTTACTTACTGTACAAACTCTATTTCCTATAAAGTTTACTTATGTTCGTACCTTTATATGTTCTTGGTTGTGTGTGTTTACAGGTTTTAAAGAAAATTCCTTCCCAGTTTTAGGGAATATGCCTTTTGGTGCTAGTCGCTGGCCCCTGGCCTATGGAAGGCGGGTTTGGGGTAGTCATGGCACGGGCTCAGGGGAACGGGTCGTGACAAATTGGTATCAGAGGAAGGTTTGGTTCTACTAAAGAACTAGGAATCTAATTTTTCTGTGAAGCAATAGTGTTAAGTTTAATGAGTGTGGTTTCCAGTTCAAGGAGACTAGTGTTGGTGCAGCGGCCGATGTATCCTTACACTAGGACCCTGAGTTCGGATTTTTGACTTAGTACACGGAAGCACTGATTGCGTGTGTTTTTTAAGAGTTTATTGTGATTTCCTTGAGTCATATCACCCTTATAACTTAATGAACATGGCACACCTATTCTTTATCAGGATTTCACTGCATAGACAACTAGCTAGGATTCTCGAGAGATAATACATGATGATGACCCACTGAGTGACAAGGCTCTGGTGTAGAGCCCTCTTACTATGTTGGCACCTTCAGGTGGTGTACCAACAGCACCACCACCTGTTGGGCAGTAGTTACCACCAGCCTCACTAGCGGACGATGAACACTGACTAAACGTGTTGCATTAGTATCAGCAGTAGAGGCCTCTGAGGTTTCGAGGCGAGACAAATTCCCACACAGCTGAGGGCTGGCTGGAGGGAGTTACTAGAGTTTTCCACCTTGTTGAGACTCTAGTATAGTATATGGTGATCTTAGCTACTAGTCTTTTCCGGTGAGTGACCATGAGGATGGTATGCATAGTTATGAGGCTTTGGTACTTGGACTATTCCTGGTACATTTGGGTAGTGTGTCAGCTATATCACATCACGTTGGTCAGATGTTACAACCGGTGGTACTGGTAGAGGACACATATAGTCTTAGTGCCTTACTCATGATTCAGCATCAGATACCCGCCAGGTTCCAAGGCGAGCCTGACTCACAGGCGGCTGAGGACTGGCTTGAGGAGGTGGCTAAGAGTTCTCTAGAGCTTCTACAGCTTTGGCAGGATGACAAGTCGGTAGCTAAGTATTCATCGAGACATACCGATAATTCCTGGTACACGACGAATATGATATGATCAGTTCTTTGGGGATCAGACTTTCAAGTGCAATGATTTTAAGGACGTCCAACCCAGCACTACACCTCTAGGCATTCCTTCTTATGTTGGGGTGCTAGAGATTACCTTTGTGATTGAATGTTATTTGGATGAGCGGATACAACCAGTAAATGTTAGTAGTGGTAAAATAGGAAACTAGATCCAGTTTTAGAGACTTGGGTGTGTAAAAATGATTCGGGAAGAAAGTGTTAGAGACAGATGAATATCCAAGGCTATAGATGTGGAAGCAGAGCTAGGGGAGCAGCATGTGGTGGTGTACATTTTGACATTTTACAACCACCCCGCATTGTGGTCCCTACCCGACACAGAGAGCTGGAGGACAGGGGACGAGTGTAGTTGCATGCGGTCAAGGAGTTCAACCCAAGGGCTCTAGGATTGATTTGAGGTACATTCTATGTCTACTACTAACTGCCGTATCAATAAACATAGGCACCAACCATTCCTTCCTTCCATGAATCTTGTCCAAGACCTAGAGTTTCTGGTTAAACCATTGACATTTCCATCACGTCTGAAGATGCCTTTGGGAGGCGACTCGATAATCACACTTATACAAATGGTGTGATCTGAACCTTGAGATGAGAGTTTCTGTTGGAACCTCTTGGTGGCAGTGTCAAGGCCTTTCAACGTTAGTTTGGGTATGAATGAACATCCACAATTCAAACCCATATTGATTGTTTTAGGCAAAAAGGTTGTGGTTTATTGACCACGTTGGGATGAGGTTTTCCTTAGTCTGAAAAAAAAGAAACTCAGGTTGCACAGGATAAACTCATGCATAAGAGGGTGCAACCGATCACTCTTGAGTCGACCATCCTTAACCTCATGGAAAAAAGGAGTTTTGAGTTTTCAATTCCCAATGGAGTGGCTAGAGTTCCTCCAGGACTATGAATTTTAGATAATTTATACTCATAGGAAGGGGAATGTGGTAGCAGATGCACTCAGTAGGAGGTCTGGCCTTCAACAGTTGAGTGAGGCAATAGAGAATCTAGCCACTTTGAAGATATCCTATGTGGATTGAGATGGGGCATCTTATCTTCAGTCTCTAAAAGTAACCCCCACTTCATCAGTGATTCAGGGAGGCACAGTGTAGGGACACTGACTGCGAGGCTCGACTTGATCAGATATCCTCAGGGAGCCACCTGATGGATTTTCTAAATGTGGGGAGCATGTCATCCTCTTCAGAGGACGTACCCTGGTACCCATAGTGCTACAGGAGGAGGTGTTGAGGGAGTCTCATGCGTCCCCTCTAACGGTACATCCAGGAGTGGTGAAGATGTATTAGGATCTCTGACATTAGTACTAATGGCTCAGGATAATGGAAACAGTGGAAGAGTTAGTATCACGATGTCTCACTTGTTAGCAAGTGAAGACTACACAAATTTGGTATAAGTATTATGCCAACAAGATATTGACACCCTTGGAGTTCCAGGGGGACCATGTATTCTTGTGAGTCTCTCCTCGACACGGACTATGAAGATTTTGTCGAGGTGGAAAGTTATCACTGAGGTTTATCGGTCCTTTTCTGATACTTTGGAGGATAGGCGTGGTAGCATGACACTTGGATCTTCCACCATAGTGGGAGAGGGTGCATGATGTCTTCCACATATCCCAACTTAGGAGATACCTACATGACCTGCCCCACATCATCAACCATGACGAGATGGACTTCGATAATGGGGTTATGTTTATGGAGGTTCCAGTAGAGATTGAGGATCGACAGTAGTGGGTCCTTCATGGGTGGTCGATACCTATGGTGTGCTTTTTCTTGCAGCACGGGAACCTCCAGGGGAGCACATGGGAGTGGGAGGCTCAGATTCGTGCTCAGTACCCTCTTTTGGTTGTTTTTCCTTTGTTGTCACTTTATGGGATGTAAATCCCTATGGTGGGGAGAATGCAATGTCCCGAAAATTCCATATAATTTTTTTAATTATATGGATTTTTTTCAAGACCGTGAAATCTAACGGTGCACAATTCTGAGGCCCAGAGTGCCCGGAATTATTTATCAAAGTCTGATTTTGTTTTAATTATAATGTGTAATAATTTTTCCTAAAAGAGTGGAATAACTCTTAAACAATAACTCAAATCAGAAATCTGAGGGCACTGTTGCATTCTGGATGGCGGTTTTACCCTAGGCACAACATATATTTAGTCATCACGGGCCTCCCATGAGAAAATCCAATAATGGCATAATCGTAATCAGCGTCCCTTCACCTCTTCCCTCTCCATCATTTGGCTCTGGTGTTCGGACGAGATCACAATCCAGGAAACTCAAGGGTCACTCATCCTCCCATTTTCTCCAGGCCATGCAATCTGGGGCCAGTCCCAGATCCATCAGTTTCCAATGACTCACCTTCTCATCTGGAATTCCCGAGGTATGGGTGCTCGAGTTAAAATAGATTTCGTGTCTGGAGAGTGTTCCAAACACAAGGTCTTTGTGGTTTCTATACATGAGCACAAGCAACACTCGAACAAAATATCCAAGTTCTACAGGAAACTTAAAATGCATGGATACATGCATGGTGAATCGACCAACAAGCATATATGGATATTCTGGCACCGTAGTGCCTCTGTTTTGCTCTCCCAGGATGGGGACCAGTGCATCATAGTGAAGGTTACCCTTGAACCCCACTCCTTTTTCGTTTCCTTCATCTATGGAAGCTGTGACTCTCAACTCAGGGAGTCTTTGTGGAGTGACCTTAATTCTTTTGATCCTGGTAATCTCCATTGGATCATGGGGGGGACTTCAATCTAGTTATGGACCCTGAGGAATGCAGGGGTAGAGGTCCATTTAACAGGAAGGCTGGCCTCACTTTCTCCCATTTCACGGTGGGAAATGGTCTCATGGATCATGGCTTCTCAGGAGATCGCTTCACGTGGTACAACAACCAGTGGGGTCCCCATAGGTCCTGGAGTCGCCTGGATCATTTCCTGGCCAACATGTATGCAATCTCTGCTTATGAGAATACCCAGGTTATGCACTTGACGCGTGGTCTGTCAGATCATTCCCCGCTCCTCATATCGCTATCGCCTGACCAAGACCATCATAGCTGCTATAGGGTTTATCATCACTGGACTAACATCGCAGGATATAGTGATTTGTTTTGGGACTCCTGGGCCCTCCCTATCTAGGGCCATACGTGGTTCTCTCTTCACAACAAACTTAGATGGCTTAAGTAGAGTCTCCAATCCTGGGAAAAGGATTCTACAGCGTCAGACAGAACCCTCGAAGAGGTCATGCAAGAGGTTTATCGTCTTGAAAGATGTCTTGAGGAGGTTTGGAATGATCAAATCATTGAGGAGCTTTCTAGAAAGAAAGAGCTCATCGTGGACATGCTACTAAGGCAGGAACGTGAGGCCATGGAGGAGGATAGGATTCATTGGCTCAAAGAGGGTGATATGAATACTTCTTTTTTCCACACTTTCCTTAAGGAGAATAAAAGGTGATAAAGTCGAACATTGAGCTGGGGGATGAGTCTTTCACGGATGACAGGGAGGTCATTGGGGCTCTTGCGTACTCTCACTTCCATGGCCTGCTTTCTAGTCCTAGAAACACTTTTCCTAATGGGTATATAGGGGGCGACTTGGGCCTCCTCGACAATCTTCAGCCTATCTTATATGACTATGTTAATGAGACCTTGAGTGGTATTACTCAGGAGGCTGAAATTCGAGAAGCCATGATGGCCCTGAACCCCGACAGCACGGCGGGTCCTGATGGCTTCCCTGGAGGTTTTTACAGAGCTTCGTGGGACATTGTGAAAGGGGAAATTATTGCCGCTATACAAGACTTTTTCAGGGGCGGACCTATTCCCAGAGTGGCATGTGCAACTACGGTGGTTCTCATTCCCAGATCCAAGTCTCCCTCATCATGGGAGAAGTTTTGTCTGATCATCATGTGCAACGTGCCGTAAAAAATTCTCACAGGAATTATAAACACAAGGCTGTCCACCTATCTTCCCAAGAGCATCTCCAAAGAAAAACATGGCTTCTTTAAAGGACGCTCCATCCAGGGGGTGATCGTCTTGGCACGGGAAATGTTAAGGGACCACAATGTTAAACCACGTGGTTCCAATATGGTGGTTAAGGTGGATATGAGCAAGGCCTACGACCAGGTGGAGTGGATCTTCTTAATCAAAGTCCTCGCAGGTATGGGTCTCTCTCAATGGAATATTGATATCATATTTCGCTGTTGTAGTTCAGCCTGGATGTCGATCTCATTCATGGGGAAAATTTTTAGTTTCTTTAAAGTGATTCGTGGGATTCGCCCAGGAGATCCAATCTCGCCAAGTTTATTTATCATCACTCAGGATGTACTCAGCCACCTCATCCATAGGAACCTTTCCAGAAATATGATATTGCCATTTCGAAGAAGGATGATATTCCCACATGTTTCCCATATTATGTTCACAGACAACTCCATTTTCTTCCTCAATGCATCTAGCAGGTCTGTGCGTGGCCTGAACAGAGCATTGGAGGTGTATTGTCGCTTGAGCGGCCAGATCATCAACAAAAGTAAGAGTAACTTTTATATCACTCACAATTGCTCTGACAGGAGTATCCTCAATGTGGGAAGCATCCTAGGCATGCACAAAGGTAATCTTCCCATGTTATATCTTGAAGCCCCAATCTCAAAAAGGCCTTGGTGTATCCGGTATTTTGACTCCATTGTTCATAAAATCATGGAGAGAGTTCTCAACTGGAAGAAATGGTTCTTGTCCATTGGAGGCAAGATAGCCTTGGTTAATAGTGTCCTCACGGCCACCCCGATTCACGCTCTTTCCGCCATTAAGGTTCCCAAGGGAGTTATCTGTACCATGGACAAGATTTTGGCTGGTTTCATCTGGGATCCTAAGAACAATGGCCGAAGGCACTGGGTTTCCTGGCTCAGAATGGTGCGGCCAGTTAAGGAAGGCGGTATTAGCATCCAAAATCTCCGGAATTCACTATCCTGCATGCATGAGAAAATGGCCTGGGAAGTGCTGGAGAAGCGTACGTTATGGGGTTCAAATATGCATGCATGTTACGTCGGGAATGGGGATGGTTGGGCTGGGTAGGCCTCCCCTTTCTGGCGTGAGATTTTTCCTCTGGTGAATGACCTCATACCTTACGCTCGTTGGATCATCGGCATAGGCGACACATCCTTCTGGAATGAAAACTGGGGTGGAGAGACTATTGGATACCCTGGGAGCCCTGTCACCAACATTTCCTTCCAAGAGGCTAGAAATTATCCGCCATTCATCGGTGTCGTCCTTAACACGAACCAGGAGCCTCTGTTTCACCTCATTGATCGGACCAGGGCTCCCGATCGGTGTGTATTCACCCTATCACCGTCTGGAATCTTCATGTCCAAAGACTACCGTCGGGTGTCTGTCATGCAATTGGCAGAGGTCTCATGGAGCGATGTGCTGTGGGATAAAGCTATCCCCATAAAATTTAACTTCCTTTCTTGGATGATTCGTCACAGAGGCCTTCCTACAAACGAGAAGAACAGATAATGTAGGGTGAGCATGGCTTCCAAATGCGTTTGTTGTAAGTAGTATAAGGAGGAATCTTTGGATCACTTGTTCTTTGAAAGAGATTGGGCGTGCGAGGTGTGGACTTTCTTTGGTGCTTTCACTGGTTTTTCATTTCCTACCATGGTAGATCAACCCTTCTTTACCCGCTGGTTTCACGGCTCAGGTGCTGAGGGTTCCGAGAGAAGAGCGCATACTTTGGTGTTCCACGCTGGATGCTGGATTTTGTGGCAGGCTCGTAACATGTACTTTGACAAAGTGGTGGCCTCCTCTGCTCGTTCCATCATCTTCCGCGTCAAGAGCCTACTCCTTGATATGGTAGTTGTTCTCAGTGCTTGGAGGGAGGCTCCCACTCTACAGTGCCTTCTTCCCACTGTTAGTAATCCTTCTCCGGCCCCTGATCTGAACTCTGGTCATTGGGTTTTATGGTCCCCCCCCCCCCCCCGCATCACAGATTCAAGATTAATACCGACGGCTCCTATCTTGCAGGTACCATCAGTGGTGAGGGCCTCATTCATGATCACAATAGCTCAGTTCTATTTGCTTTCTCCATTCAGTTGGGCCAGGGCACACCTCTTCTTGCAGAGGTGAAGACCATGTTTCCAGGTATCCAGGAATGCATCAAAAGGGGTGTGGTTCCAATGGAGGTGGAAACCGATTCCTTGCTTCTTTTAAATGCTATCCAGGGAATCAGGATCATTCCTTGGTCTATCGAGTATGTCATCCGGAGGTGTCGGGGTCTCCTGTGAAATACCACAAAAGTTTCTCATACGTGGCATGAGGGCAATAAAGTTGCCGACTACCTTTCTTCAATTGTCTCTCCAGGCCCAGAGGCGTTACTTTTTCATACCCCACAAAGTCTGAAAACAACGAGGATCAACATCATTAGAGGGGATTCCCTCGGTCTTCACTATTTTAGACCTCCATAGTGTCTTTTCCTTGACTTTTTTCTTGGCTGTTTTCTTTTTTGGATGTTTTGGCCCTTTTTCATTATTTGAATAAAAAAATGGAATTGTTGTTGTTGTTGTTGCATAATCATAAATGAAATAATTAAATAAATTATTTTATTTTTCATATTCTTATAACTCACAAATGGTAACTCAGATTGAAAATCCAAGATCACCATTGAACTCGTGAGGGTATACTCTCTTTAGGTAGATACTAACATTGGTCGGCCCGGGCCACCAATTAAAGTTAGTTTTTTGTCGTAAATAAAATAATTAAGTGAAAATTATTTTATTATAAAATCCATAAATTTTAAATGGTAACTCAAATTGGAAATCTGAGAGTACCATTGGGTTTACTAGGGTGGTTTTCACTTAGGCAGAGCCTTACCTCAACTGGCGTGGGTCGATGGTGACTGTAATTAATTCTCCAATCTTTTTCTCGGGTTCGTTCAGTAAACGCGCAAGCGGCATTCTGTAACTTTTGAACCGGTGCTTGGAATTGAAATATGAGGACACCATTGAACTCACATTGCCAATATTCTCTTAAGGATACTTTCACTTTGACCGCTGTAGGTCCAGAGAAAAAGTTAGTTTTTGGAACTTTTAATAGAATAAATAAAATAGCTTTATTATTATATTTTTATTCTATTCCTCCAATGGATGAGCGGTAAGGTGGGATCGGTGACGTGTCAAGCCAATAAATGGCTTGACCATTCAATTCTAAGTAATGACACCCTTAAAGAATTTGGTAGGTTCCTAATTAATGGGCCTCTATTAATCCCACGAACATTGAACACCCTTCCCCTCTCATATTTATATGAAGCTTGGGAGGAGGTGTCGACACTACTTCTCCAAGCAATGAAGTGCTGAAAAATTGAATTGATGCCAAACCCTTGGGGGACAAATCCAGTACCAGTGGGAGGTGATGAGCGACACCAAAATGATAAACCATAGATCGACGAATGAGTGACATCGATGGAGGCTAGTTGCGGGGGATGATGAACACTGACCCATTTCCACAAATGCTCGCTCACCATCGTTCATGAGGTTGGGTTTGTTGTTTTGAATACCCCCTTACCCATCCATGATGTTCTTCATGATTCAAGATTCATTGAGCCACTTTCTACTGCCCTAACATGGAGGGTGCGGGCCAAATGAACATGGCCCAACCTCTCTGCAACCTTTGTGGTTTTTGACACGTTCTTCATGGTGGAAGAGGATGGAAACCGGTGCCGATGGTTGGCACCAGTTGGAATCAAGAAAGGTGACTAGAACCACGGCCGGCTGTTAAGATAGGGGCGGCACAACCGCAACTCCGGAGAAGAGTCGCGGCCCGTCGGCCGAGGTGGAGCAAGGGCGGCGGCTGACACTCCAGTCAGCCGCAAGAAGGGGACGGTGGCGCATGTCCGCTTCGCCTGGCTTGCAGAAGCAACAGCCCTATGCCACATCTGTGAGAGGAGGGAGGTTGGCTCGATTTTGGCCACTGATAAAGGAGCGGTTTGAGACCGCACCGCGCGGAGGAGGGGACTGGTCTTCTGTCAAGCCGAACTGGGCCGCCGCACCACGGGCCGCCGCACCACTGCGGGCTACCACACCATGGGCCACTACACCGCGGGCCGTTGCACCGTGAGTCACCGTACCACATGCCGAGTTGCGCCGATGGGCCAGGCCAGACCCTATAGGTCGGTCCAGACCCAGCAGGCTAGGTCATACCGAACCCATACCAACTTTGACCCTTTTCGTTCTTTCAGCCATTTCTTGAGCTACGGGCATCTGTTTGACGAACCATCTACGGCACTAGAAACAATGGATAGAGACGGTCCTTTTGATATACCCCACATGGTTTTTTATAATGTTGGGGTACAACCAGGCTGGATCAAACACGAATCTAACCGGGGCCTCGGAACTAAAATGCTAATAACTTACATATCGGGCGTCTGATTGACGCACCATCTATTGCGTTGAGACCCCTTTTTTTGGTGTTCCTTTGGGATACTAATTCATGGGACTTTGTGTCAGTTGGAGTATTGACATGTGGCTTGAGGAATGGACCCTCCCGGAATCAAGCGAGGTTAGTGCGGGAACCCTGTAGTCGGCTGTAACATGAGAAAGGGATATTATGTGGGTCTGTGCTTCGGGATCCTTTGTGGGTTTGTGTTTGAGATTCTCATTTGGATCCACTCTAAGAATACACATGGGACTAATCTAGGATACTATGTGGGTCTATTGTACTAGGATCCTATGTGGGTCTGATGATGTACTAAAATCATATGTGGTTCTGAGGATTTAGGATCATATATGGGTCTGATGATTTAAGAACCTACGTGGTTCTGCCTCTTAACAAAGTAAGATGATTCAGTAGTTACATATAATCATATTTACTACCTTACCCAAGTTATACCTAGTGTGATTTGAGTCTTTTCCTTCATGGGGATACCTTTGTGGTTTTCTTCTATGTGGTGTACCTCTGTGGTACTTTCCTTCATGGTAATACATTGGTGGTATTTTTCTGTGTGTCGAACCTGTGTGGTACTTTCCATCGTGGTGAAACCTTTGTGGTATTTTTTTGTGTAGCGTTACCTTTGTGGTACTTACCTTCATGGTGAGACCTTTTTGGTATTCTTCTGTGTGGTGTACCTATGTGGTACTTTCCTTTATGGCGATACCTTTGTGGTATTATTCTATGTGGCATACCTGTGTGGTAATTTCCTTCGTGGTGATGCATTTGTGGTATTCTTCTATGTGGCATACATTTGTTCTACATTCCATCGTGGTGAAAACTTTGTGGTATTCTTCTGTGGGGCGTACCTGTGTGGTTATTTCCATCGTGGTAATACCTTGGAGGTATTCTTCTGTGTGACAAACTTGTGTGGTACTTTCCTTCATGGTGATATTGTCATGGAATTCTTCTATGTGGCATTACCTTTTTGGTAATTACCATCGTCGTGATACCTTTGTGGTATTCTTATGTGTGGCATACATGTGTAGTACTTACCTTCATCGTGATACCTTTGTGTATTATTCTTTGTGGCATATCTATGTGGTACTTTCTTTTGTGGTGATACCTTTGGGGTATTCTTCTATGTGTCATACATGTGTGGTACTTTCCTTCATGGTGATACATTTTTGGTATTATTCTGGGTGGCGTACCTGTGTGTTACATTCCTTCGGGGAAATACCTTTGTCGTATTCTTCTGTGTGGTGAACCTATGCGGTACATTCCTTCCTACTGATACCTTTGTGGTATTCTTCTGTGTGGCATTACCTTTGTGGTACATACCATCGTGGTGATACCTTTGTGGTATTTTTTCTTTCGTGGAACAGTTGAGCTTTGATCTAATGAGTTGGGCCTTGTGTTTCCTCATGAATGAGATGGGTGTATTTGATAACTTAGGTATATGTATGGGCATATAAAAAAGTAGGGTTGTCAGTTATTTTCATGATTTGTGGTTTATCCTTTGTGTATTTTGTGAGGACTTTGAGGGTATCGAGATCCCTACTGAGTATCGTTATACTCACCCCTGCACGGGATACACCCGCACCTTGTTGTGTTTGGTGTAGATGACGGACTACGCTGACTAAGGATAAGGGTGCCAGGATTGGTGGTAGCTCGGAGGTGGACCTTAGATGAGGCGTACCACAGAGATGACCATTCAAGATCTATACCTACCCTTCAGGTATGATCCTTGGAAGGTGTTCATAGGAATTGTTTCAGTTTACTTGTACTTTCTAGTTTTCTTGTACTTTCTAGTTGGGCTTCTGTTTTGGCCCCTTTTACGTAACGTACACACTCTGTTTCCTATACAGTTTACTTTTGTTCATGTCTTCATTTGTGCTTGGTTGTGTGTGTATATAGGTTATAAGGGAAATGCCTTCTCGTTTTTAGGGATTACGCCTTTCGGTGCTAGTCGCCATCCCCTGGTCTTTGGAAGGCGGGCTTGGGGTAGTCACGACACGAGCCCCGGGGAGAGGGTCGTGACATGGACCCCCATACACATAGTGTACATACCTACATAACTTATTTCTCTCATATAATATTCATTTAAATTGTATTTAGGACTTTTAGTAGCCTATCCTGAGTGTTTTTTCATGTAGAATGATATGTTATCCTTTAGTCTGTCACACAATATATGATACGAGTTGTTATAAGTGTGATGCTTCTTTAGGATATGTTTGGTGATGTTAGCCAGTAGGTGAGGTCATCGGAGTGTTTCCAAGTTCAATAATCCCTTGTTACACAAAGGTGTGGGATCCAAATATTCCTTAAATACATGATACTGGGGTCAGTACGCACATGTTACACTATGGTGCAGGTTCTGAATAATCTTTTCACATGTGATATCGGGGTCAGTACTCCCATGTCACACTTGGGCGAGGGTTCCCTATATTCTTTACACATGTGTTGCCAGGGATAGTACTCCCCTATCATCCTAAGGAGTTGGTTCCCCATATTTTGTATGGGGATAGGAGTTTTACTCCCCTTACTACTATAGGGCATGGGTTCTATACCCACGGAGTGGAACTCCTGCCTTCAAGCTCCAGCAGTACATGGGTCCTCCATAGGATTTTTTGAACCCTTGGATATGGATCACAATTGTGGGGTACAGTCCCCTCCATTCATATTATAGTAAGTAAATGTGGGATGCATGTTTCAAAGTTGTGGACCCTTTAGTTTTAGTGCACAATGGTAAGGGGTGGGCCCCTCCACACGATTTCTTATGCAGTTTTTCCTGATGTTGGGAATCAGAGATAGACAATGGAACTATGGGAAGACTCATTATTATTAGTTGGGATGTAGAGATATAGATCTCATTTCTCTCTTTATATGGGATTCTTGAGAAGAATATATTTATGTTAATGGTTTTTGTCTCATTTTCTGGTTGACATGCCTTCATTGTGTAGATATGGCTACTTTTATTATATCCTTTCTATTTCTCCCCTCAGATATCAGGGTGTCCAACTAAGTATGTATATACTCACCCTGATATGTGTTTCCCCACATGTGTTGTGTGTAATATAGATTATAGGATGAATGGTGGTAACTTTGGTGAAGCTTAGGACACATTTGTGCATTGACCATGTATGATGGTCAGGAATGGTAGATTAGGAGTTGGGTTGTAAGAACCCAGTTCCTACATTTGAGGTACGGGTTTCTTCTTTTCTCTTTTCCTAAAGTGTTTTTGAGAAAATACGGAAAATGGGAAAAATCCTCAATTTTTGAAAGTACACACCGTGTACTTTGTCCACACGTCATGTACTTTTGGCAGTGTGGGATAAGTACACAGGGCGTGTAGACATGTCGGCGACAAAGGGTGTAGGAACCGACTACAAGGCATGTAGTGGTCCTTTACACTCCGTGTAGTCAGTCGACAGGTGAATAGTAAGTCGGTGGCCAACTGTGGGGTAGCACACGTCAGGTACTCATGAAGACACACCGTGTAGTCATGTCGGTAGGTGAACAATGCCGCGCTGGCGGGAAGCCGCCAGAGGAACAGTTTTAAAATGGGAAGTACACACCGTGTACTCGAAAGTACACACCGTGTAATTTGTTTTTTCTCTTAAAATAGGCAGTAGCCTCCCCTGTTCACAGGGAAGTCTTAGAACAGGAATGGATCTCGGGAGAGGAAGGTCGGAGCTTTGTAGATCCGTCGAGTGCACGTCGGGAATCCGTTTCCGCCTCGGACGATCTCGTTGGAACCGCATGGGTAAGTTCTCCACTCTTCTTTAATCATTCTTGAAAATTCTTCATCGAATGGGAGTTATTTTCCTTTAAGCAAGAATTATTTTACCTAAGATCTACCACGTTCTTGGATGTTTCCGAAGGCATCATTCGCGTATATCGTTCATTGGCGTTAAAGGTAAGTGGTGTAACACCCCGAGATTTTATGAGAAGTATTCTTTTTAATTTTATTAATGTCTTGTGTTGTACGCTACACCAAAAGGAGCTTTCACAACATGCATCCTTGACTTTCCTTGCATTAAATGCAATCGCAACCTTCCCCGATAGCGTGTGTAGTACGCAATACCGAGTTTCACTAAACAACGATATGCTATTAAAATATTATTAAAACTAGCCATTATGAATAGTAATAACCACTTTTTGAAAGTTTTTAATTTTTATTTTTCAAAATGGACTTCATTTATGGATTCGGAATATTGAAATTAGCTTAGGGTGAAATTTTGGTACATTTCGGATAACTTTCATTTTCTGATGAATAGTGAAAATTACTAAATTTTAATTAAAAACAACCTTTTTAATCGATATAATTAATAGTGATAAATTATTAATTTGAGTGGTTTTAAAGTATATTTAGAATATATTTTTACAATTTAATACAATATTGGTCATTGGATGTAATTTCACATTTAAACCAGACATAAACAAGTGTCAATCTTTTGTTAGTTATTATCTCTTAAAACACGCTATTTGTTTTGACGACGGGAATTAATTTTTAAATTAATTAATGCAACTGATATGTTTTTAATTTGGTAAAATAGACATCATTTTTGAGTTCATAATATCAAATATACCTTAGGCCTAATTTTTGGTATTTTTCTGGAAACTTTCATTTTTGATGAATAGTGAAACCACTAAGTGGTAGTTAAAAAAATGAATTTTTCATAAAACTTAATTTTACCGCTTCTGTGAGTGGAATTTCAAAAATCCGAGAGACACGGTTGATGTTAGTAAGTAAAATGTGGTTCAATGAGATGACAATAATTTTTGGTGAATAGTAACTTTTTACTTTTTTTTACCACGGTTAAAAGTAAATAGGGTAATTAAGGGTAAAAATGATATTATTATTACCCTAACACATGTCCTAATTCTATTGGACAAGTGTAATTCGAAAAAAAACAAACTTACGAGTACAATATGACCATTTAGGCCCACTTGGATTAGATTAGGACATTTATTATTAATTTATTTAAAGAAGGGTTAAAATAGTTAAAATCAACGTTTAATAACTAAATCATTTTTAATATGAGGTTATACATAATCTAAATTAGACTATAAATATTAAATAGAAATCTAAAACTATTTCCTACATAATTCTGTTTTATTTGTAATTTTTAGACATTAAATAATTTAATTTATTTATAACACAACGATGATGCAATAATTATCTTATTAATGAAATATTGACATAATTGATGTTATAAATACCCAAATAAATGTAATTTGAGACTTTTTATGACTTACACTAATTTTATAGGTTAATATGACATGTTATTGTTGATTTAAGTAACTTGGTTCGAACTTATCATTCTGTTATGAATTTCATAAAAATCATGTACCAAATAGTGTCAAAATTGACATAAATTAGTTTTTAAAACAAATATTATATTATTAATTGTTATTTTATTCCTAAAAATCTAAGGTTCGGACAAATGACTTAGATAAGGATATATATATTAATAATTATCAACTTGGGGTTCGTTTGGCTTGATATAGTATGTTTATTAACCATATAGTGTAAGAAAACAAAAAGACACGGTAAAAGTTAAATTATTTAACTTAGAGTTAAATCTAATTGATAAGGTTAAAATAATAACCTAAACTTTTCTAAATCCTATTGGATGAGAGGATTTAGACCTATCCCCACCTTATCTTCGAAATATATCAATTTTGAGCTATTTAAAACAGAACTTGACTTTATAATAAAATAATATTTTTAGTTTTCCCAAAGGTGCCCCTCTCCTCCCTTATAAAAGGGCACCTCCTCCCTCTCCTCCTCACACCAATTTGAGCATTCAAAATTGGCCAAACCCTGCCAAAATCTCTTCTCCACTTCCCTAGTATCATCCTAGAGGTCCTGGTCTTCTTCAAAGACCATCCTTAGTTCTTTAAGTGGAGGATAAGAAAAGGCGTGTCAAAAAGAGGTAATATCCATTACCGATCTTTTTCAATTTCTTTCTTCTTCAACTTCTTCTTCTTTAGTTGTTTCATGATAAAGTAATAACATCAGTATTTACTATATACTGATATGTTATTATAAATATTAAACAACTCTAATTAACCTTCTATCCATCCTATGGAAAAAGGAAATCATCGTGCGTGCGTACGTACGGAATACCGTCTCCACGCCGTGGTGTAATCTATTTTCCGCCACCACCTTAATTGGATGGGTATAATGGTGTAATGAGTAACTTTATATGATTATTATAAAGTGATATTGATACTGAAATAGTATACATACACTTCAACACAAGTTCACAATCATGAGAACGATATCATCGCTCGTGCGTACGTACGGACTACCGTCTCCACGACGCGATGAGATTCATTCTCCATGTTAACCATTTAAGAATGATTATAAAGTATATATAAGAAATAATAATGAAATATATGACATTATAAATCTACTGTATTTATGTATATATGTATGTCATCTACTTACTTCCATTCAAGACAATAAGGAAAGGAAAACAACGTTCATGCGTACGTACGGACTACCGTCTCCATGAACGGTGTGTTTCATTTCATTTATCTATCTATTATATATATATATATATACTGAAAATATAAGATATATAAATCATGTTTTATATTCTGGAAGTAAGTAAATCATGATATAAGTAATAATAATGTCAAGAACAACAAGTCCAAACACCTACGATAAATGAAACGATTTTACCAAAAACGCTTCTTCAACATGGAATTTACAAAAGAACGGGTAATATAAAGTCATAAGTGAACCATATATGATATCATAACAATGAATATTATTTTGTAATAAGTTAATGACATTATTTAAATCATTATACAGGAGATTCGGACACTTACGAAGCAAATCGGACTTAAGGTAAGGGAAATATCACAATCTCATTTTTATCCGAGATTGTTTATACTTTGGTATTTACTGGGGTGTATTTTATCATCCACATCCATGTTTATTCAATATGTAATATTGTTTCCATCCACCTACAATTGTTTAAATGCAATTTTACCCTTCGGTGAGATTTTATTAAAAGATATGGAAGGAATCTTTTGTCATTTTTCGTACGAGGTGCTTTTTGGCTTTCCGACAAAAGTACGAGAAGAATGTTTTTTTAACTTATACGACATGAATGGATTTTTAAAACATTATTTCCAAGAAGCTTCACTTAAAATTTTTCATGTTTATTTTTAATCAACTTCTTTTAGTTTAAAATTGTATGACATGTTAAGGAAAGAAAAGTATTTTTGAGGTAGAAAGGATATTTTCCTCAAGAATGAAGTTCAAGTGTTTTATCAAAATTATTTTCCATCTAAGATAATAAAGGGTTCTGTTTTATCCTAATTATTACATTGATTTTATTATGTTGTGATGGAATTATTTTTATGAATTCCTTTATCGTATATGAATTGTTTTATGATGTCATGATGTTTAAGATTCCCATTTTTATTACATGGGTTATGCAATGATGTATGGTTTATAATTTTGTGTCACACATAAGAATGGTATCATTATGAGATGGGTGGGACCTATATCTCCCTCCAATGAATTGGGTAAAGATTTTATATCTCATGAGATAGACATGGCTGGAACGGTAGGTTATACCAGTTTAGTGAAACAGGACTGAAACGAGGGTGACTCGGTTCAGAAATGGACTTTTTCCACTAACATAGTCTTGGCAATGAGTCTTGACTAATAAGATATGATTCTCTATGATTATGTGTGTATTCCACAAAGCTTCATGTTTTAAGTTATGATTATTGGGATTTCATTTCACTACTATGATTTATCCCATGTTATGAAATTATTCTCTCTTTTGCAGGTTAAGATTTCCAAAATGTTATGTTCTTATGAATATGATGTGATTGATATTTCTTTTGTTTACCCTTGCTGAGTATTTCAGCTCACCCTTTTATGTTTTCTTTTCCCCAGGATATAAAGAAAGGTTTTAGGTATTAAAAAAAAGGAAGATCTTTATGGGAGATGTTGAAGATCATTCACCATGATTAGAAGATTATATTCCGAGTTTCCAAAGACACTAAACTATTACGATCCATGTGTGTGTGTTTTTGTTATGTACTAAGTATTCCACAAAATTAATGTAATGTCAATGTACATAAAGCTTCGAGTCTCTACAGTTGGTATCAGAGGAAAGTTTTAGTCAACCTTTGGAAACTAGGATGTGATAACATTAGTGAGATCCCTAGAGATATTTCTAAGGTATGTCTAGGGATGTCCCTAAGGATAAGTATACGTATAGGACATAGTCCTAGAACTATGGTAACGATCTTAGAATTTAATCTAAGATGTTAGATATTAAGTGTACTCCCCCTTTATTATGTTTTTTTCCCTAGCATGATTTTTGCCTCTCACACTTTTCTTTTTGGGTTTTAGACGATGGCTGGAACCAGAAAGAACCGTGTTGATCACTGTAGTGGACAATGCAATGATTGTCCTCCTGAACAAACAAATGTTATGGTAGATAGAGTGCAAAATCTTATTGTTATACTTACACAAGATATGAATCATTCTGGACTTCCAAATGAGCAGAGAAGGGAACAATATTCTATTGAGTCCTTCATGAGGCAACGTCCACCTTCTTTCAGTGGGCCTTCCGATCCACTTGTTGCTGAACAATGGATCAGTACCACTGAAAAGATCTTTTCAGTTCTTCAATGTTCTGAACATGATAAATTCATCTTAGCAGTATATCCTTTGGAAGGTTAAGCTGATCAATGGTGGAATCTTATCAAGAATACGAGGCCAAGAGATGAAATTGAGTCCATGGAATGGGACGAGTTCAAGAACTTGTTTTTCAGTATGTACTTCCCTCGTATTCCTCGAACAAATATGGAAAGGGAATTTCTTGAGTTGAAGAAGAAGGATGATGAATCTGTTGGTATATACGAAGCAAATTTTACAAGACTTGCAAGGTATGCATCTGGCATTATCATCCAACCTGAAATTAAAGTTGATCGATTTTTCAGTGGCTTAAAACCAAGTCTTCGAAGGGAATTAGCTATAAGAGACTTCAGTACCTATGAAGAAATTGTGTGTTGTGCTATCAAGGTAGAAATGGAAGTTGGTGTTACATATCCATCTCAAGGTTTTGACAAGAAATGAAAGATGGAGTTCAAGGAAAAATCTAAGAATAATGGTGAAAAGAAGATGAATGTTTCCTTATGCACAAAGTGTGGAAAGAAGCATGGTGGATATTGTCTTAAAGGGACTAGAAAATGTTTTAAGTGTGGAAAAGAAGGTCATCGAGTAGATGAATGTCGAAGTAATGGAAAAAGGGTTTCTAATGATGTGAATAAAGCAAACACTGCAGAGAACGCACCACCAACACTTCAATGCTTCAAGTGAAAGGAAATGGGGCATTATGCTAATAAATGCCCTAATCCAAGGGTTAGTGATGATCGACATGAGAAACCGCTTAAGGCAAAGGAAAAATGGAAGTCACATGCAATCACTATTGGAAATGCTGAGTATGACAACGATGTGGTTGAATGATTAAGTGTTTATGTAATGGGATTTCAAAATAGTATCATGGAATCTCATTTATGGTATTGTGGAATTTTGGAATATCTATGTATTGGTTTTCAATAATTATATGATACTGGTAACTAGGAAAAGAAGTGATTGAAATATTTTTGGAAAGTAGATGATATGCGCATAATGAAGGGACAAGAAGATAATGAGATGTTTGATTGTATTCATGAGCTCATGATTGATATAAGGACTAAGTATATAGAATTTTGAGGATTTTGGTATGTGGAAAGAGTTATCTTTTGACAGCACTCATGTTTTCACTAAGAGTCAATGGGTATTCATTTTTCAATTGATTACATGATTATGGTATTCACATGACTGGAATGTGACGAACAAGATATATGAGGGATAAATGATGGCATTCACGTGATCATTTTCTCTATACTATGAGCTTGGACCGAAGTATTTTAGATAAGCCTAAAGATTGGAATGGATTATGTTGGACATAAGTTAGTATTGTTTAAGGATAAAACTTTTTTTTGATATTGTTGATGGGATGTTATAATAATGTAGTTTTAGAAAAAGGACAACCTGCAGGATGTGCGACAACCCATCACGTCGTCCAAGGCTGTGGGAATCGAACCCACAACTATAGTGCGACGGGCCTTTATCGCATACCACTGGCCTACAGAAAGTCCCCAGTTAGTAGAAACTAGTTTTATTTTATTAAGCGGTATGATATATGAAGTATAAGTTCATTTTTGGAGTCGTATACGATTAACCTCACCATAGATGGAAATTGTTCAAAGCACGAACAATAGTGAAATTGTACCAAAATCATGTAAGTATTTCTTTTAATTCATCAACTTTAGGGAAATGATATTGAAAACCAAAAATGTTGTCCTAGTGATCTTATATCTGATGAATCAGATGGTACCCTAGATCGTCACAAATTTATGGCTTTGCGATTGTTGGCTTTTTCATAGCCATGTTCTCTACCACTCTCTATCAGAACATGATGGTTAGATTTCTCTTCCACATCCATATTTTCACCTATGTGGAAACCTAGTGATTAGTTTATTTGGGTAACCGTTACATTTAATACTTTTGTTTTTAAAGATTGGTTTTGGTATTCCTTTTTACAATGTGGGTTTCTATTAAAGAAACTTTCGAATAGTAAACCATTTATAACCCCGACGAATTTCGATTGTGAAATTCATTTTAAGGGGGGTAGAATGTAACACCCCGAGATTTTATGAAAAATATTCTTTTTAATTTCATTAATGTCTTGTGTTGTACGCTACACCAAAAGGAGCTTCCACAACACGCATCCTTGACTTGCCTTGCATTACACGCAATCGCGACCTTCCCCGATAGGGTGTGTAGTACGGAATACCGAGTTTCACTAAACAACGATATGCTATTAAAATATTATTAAAAATAGCTGATATGAATAGTAATAACCACTTTTTGAAATTTTGTAATTTTTATTTTTCAAAATGGACTTCATTTCTGGAGTCGGAATATCGAAATTAGCTTAGGGTGAAATTTTGGTACATTTCGGATAACTTTCATTTTCTAATGAATAGTGAAAATTACTAAATTTTAATTAAAAAAAACCTTTTTAATCGAAATAATTAATAGTGATAAATTATTAATTTTAGTGGTTTAAAAGTATTTTTAGAATATATTTTTACAATTTAATACAATGTTGGTCATTGGTTGTAATTTCGCATTTAAACCAGACATAAACAACTGTCAATCTTTTGGTAGTTATTATCTCTTAAAAACACGCTATTTGTTTTGACGACGGGAATTAATTTTTAAATTAATTAATGCAACTGATATGTTTTGAATTTGGTAAGATAGACATCATTTTTGAGTTCATAATATCAAATATATCTTAGGCCTAATTTTTTGTATTTTTCTAGAAACATTCATTTTTTGATAAATAGTGAAACCACTAAGTGGTAGTTAAAAAAATGAATTTTTCATAAAACATAATTTTACCGCTTCTATGAGTGGAATTTAAAAAATCCGAGAGACACGGTTGATGTCAGTAAATAAAATGTGGTTCAATGAGATGAAAATAATTTTTGGTAAATAGTAACTTTTTACTTTTTTTTACCACGGTTAAAAGTAAATAGGGTAATTAAGGGTACAAATGATATTATTATTACCCTAAAACATGTCCTAATTCTATTGTACAAGTTTAATTCGAACAAAAACAACATTAGGAATAAAATATGACCATTTAGGCCCACATGGATTAGATTAAGACATTTATTATTAATTTATTTAAAGAAGGGTTAAAATAGTTAAAATCAACGTTTAATAAATAAATCATTTTTAATATGAGGTTATACATAAGATAAATTCTACTATAAATATTCATTAGAAAGATAAAAATATTTCCTACATAATGGTATTTTATTTGTAATTTTTAGACATTAAATAGTTTAATTTATTTATGACACAACGATGATGCAGTAATTATCTTATTAATGAAATATTGACATAATTGATGTTATAAATACCCAAATAAAGGTAATTTGAGACTTTTTATGACTTAAACTAATTTTATAGGTTAATATGACATGTTATTGTCGATTTAAGTAACTTGGTTCGAAATTATCATTCTGTTATGAATTTCATAAAAATCATGAACCAAATAGTGTCAAAATTGAAATAAATTAGTTTTTAAAACAAATATTATTTTATTAATTGTTATATTATTCCTAAAAATCTAAGGTTCGGCAAAATGACTTAGATAAGGTTATATATATTAATAATAAACATCTTGGGGTTATTTTGGCTTTATATAGTAAGTTTATTAACCATATAGTGTAAGAAAACAAAAAGAAACGGTAAAAGCTAAATTATTTAACATAGAGTTAAATCTAATTGATAAGGTTAAAATAATAACTTAAACTTGTCTAAATCCTATTGGATGGGAGTATTTCGACCCATCCCCACCTTAGCTTTGAAATATATCAATTTGGTGCTATTTAAAACCGAACATGACTTTATAATAAAATAATATTTTTAGTTTTCCCAAAGGTTCCCCTCTCCTCCCTTATAAAAGGGCACCTCCTCCCTCTCCTCCTCACACCAATTTGAGAATTCAAGATCGGCCAACCCCTGCCCAAATCTCTTCTCCACTTCCCTAGTATCATCATAGAGGTCCTGGTTTTCTTCAAAGACCATCCTTAGTTCTTTAAGTGGAAGATAAGAAAAGGTGCGTCAAAAAGAGGTAATATCCCTTACCGATCTTTTTCAATTTCTTTCCTCTTCAACTTCTTCTTCTTTAGTTGTTTCATGATAAAGTAATAACATCAGTATTTCTTATATACTGATATGTTATTATAAATATGAAACAAATATAATTAACGTTCTATCCATCCTACGGAAAAAGGAAATCACCGCGCGTGCGTACGTACGGAATACCGTCTCCACGCCGTGGTGTAATCTATTTTCCGCCACCACCATAATTGGATGGGTATAATGGTGTAATGAGTAACTATATATGATTATTATAAAGTGATATTGATACTGAAATAGTATACATACACTTCAACACAATTTCACGATCATGAGAACGATATCATCGCTCGTACGTACGTACGGACTACCGTCTCCACGACGCGATGAGATTCATTCTCCATGTTAACCATTTAAGAATGATTATAAAGTATATATAAGAAATAATAATGAAATATATGACATTATAAAGCTACTGGATTTATGTATATATGTATGTCATCTACTTACTTCCATTCAAGATAATAAGGAAAGGAAAACAGCGTTCATGCGTACGTACGGACTACCGTCTCCATGAACGGTGTGTTTCATTTCATTTATCTATATATTATATATATATATATATATACTGAATATATATGATATATAAATCATGTTTTATATTCTGTAAGTAAGTAAATAATGATATAAGTAATAATAATTTCAAGAACAACAAGTCCAAACACCTACGATAAATGAAACGATTTTACCCAAAATGCTTCTTTAACATGGAATTTACAAAAGAACGGGTAATATAAAGTAGTAAGTGAACCATATATGATATCATAACAATGAATATGATTCTTTAATAAGTTAATGACATTATTTAAATCATTATACAGGATATTCGGACACTTACGAAGCAAATCAGACTTAAGGTAAGGGGAATATCACAATCTCATTTTTATCCGAGATTGTTTATACTTTGGTATTTACTGGGGTGTATTTTATCATCCACATCCATGTTTCTTCAATATGTAATATTTTTTCCATCCACCTACAATTTTTTAAATCCAATTTTACGCTTCGGTGAGATTTTATTAAAAGATATGAAAGGAATCTTTTTTCGTTTTTCGTACGAGGTACTTTTTGACTTTCCGACAAAAGTACGAGAAGAATGTTTTTTTAACGTATAAGGAATGAATGGATTTTCAAAACATTATTTCCAAGAAGCTTCCCTTACAAGTTTTCTAGTTTATTTTTAATCAACTTCTTTTAGTTTAAAATTGTATGACATGTTAAGAAAGGAAAAGTGTTTTTGAAGTAGAAAGGATATTTTCCTCAAGAATGAAGTTCAAGTGTTTTATCAAAATTATTTTCCATCTAAGATAATAAATGGTTCTGTTTTATCCCTTTTATTACATTGATTTGATTATGTTGTGATGGAATTATTTTTATGAATTCATTTATCGTATATGAATTGTTTTATGATGCCATGATGTTTAAGATTCTCATTTTTATTACATGGGTTATGCAATGATGTATGGTTTATGATTTTGTGGCACACATAAGGATGGTATCATTATGAGATGGGTGGGACCTGTATCTCCCTCCAATGCATTGGGTAAATATTTTATATCTCATGAGATAGACATGGCTAGAATGGTAGGTTATACCGGTTCAGTGAAACAGAACTGAAAAGAGGGTGACTCGGTTCAGAAATGGACTTTGTCCACTAAGATAGTCTTGGAAATGAGTCTTGACTAATAAGATATGATTCTCTGTGATTATGTGTGTATGCCACAAAGCGTCATGTTTTATGTTATGATTATTGGGATTTCATTTCACTACTATGATTTATCCCATGTTATGAAATTATTCTCTCTTTTGCAGGTTAAGATTTCCAAAATGTTATGTTCTTATGAATATGATGTGATTGATACTTCATTTGTTTACCCTTAATGAGAATTTGAGCTCACCCTTTTATGTTTTCTTTTCCCCAGGATATAAAGAAAGGTTTTAGGTATTGAAAAAAAGGAAGATCTTTATGGGAGATGTTGAAGATCTTTCACCACGATTAGAAGATTATATTCTGAGTTTCCAAAGACACTAAACTATTACAATCCTTGTGTGTGTGTTTTTGTTATGTACTAAGTATTCCTCAAAAGTAATGTAATGTCCATGTACATAAAGATTCGATTCTCTATAGGTGGCCTGGTGTTTATTTTCCAAATGTCGTGTGTTTTTGTGTGTTTTTGAGCTACGAACCCATATTTGTGGTGTCGTGTGGCTGAGGTCGTGGCTATTTTAAATACCTATAATTGAATAAATAATTAATTGTTATATTAAAATGTTTTCTGGGATCAATGCTTAGATACAGGACCACCCCAGGGGTGTGATCCTCTGTTTAGCTATTTTCCCAGGATACCTGAGGGTATACCATGTTTGTTTTATGCATTACTATTTCCTCGAGAAGAATTTTATTTGAACTGCTTGTTTATGTGTTGGGAATGGCCCGGTTACCTATTTATCCTGAGGACAGTGTTGTGATTAGCCTGTGGGCACTGTATTATTTAGCCTGTGGGCACCTTCTTCCATGCCTGTGGGCAGTTGATTATGTGCATGTGGGTGACCCTACTTACCCCTGTGGGAAATATCCATATGCCTATGGGAAAATTCCTGTGTTTGGTTTCTCTTTACCCGAGGGTAAGAGTTTACATGTCTGAGGGCATTAGCTATTTACCTAGAATATTCACTATGGTGGTATTTTTAATTAAATGATTAAATGGATATTAAAATGGAAATATAACTGGTTAAGTTAGTTACTTTCAGTACTGCTTACTTTATTGCATTTCATTACTGCACACTGTTGTTGCATGTTTACACACAATTGGGACGGGCCTTTGGTGGGTGCCTGTTGGGAATTTATTCTTCACACCCTGTTTGGGTCATGCTTTTCGGCCCAAATAGACTACGTTTCTACAGGTGTAGATAAGGTCAAGGGTCCATATACAGGTACTTGATTACTATTGAGGAGTAGGAGGGCATGGGACCGAGCCTAGGCTCACGATTCCGTTGGCTGTCTGTTTTGATTTTCTGTACTTGTACTTCAGTTGTAATGTATTGTATTGTAGTGTAACATGTTCTGGCTGTTTTATATAATAGTGACATGCTGCATCTTCATATATATGACTGCTAGTTTCCTTTTTTTTATCAGTTATCCATTTCACTTATATACTATTACTGCTTACGCTATTGTTGTATGTTTATATTATATTCCGCTGCGCTTCACTTTCATAAATGAGGGCATAGTTCCCCCACTATCAGACATGGGCCCTCGCTACTAGTCAGAAGCCTCTGGCGTTTTGTGAAATTTGCTTGAGGTCAAGTGGCAAACTGGGTTCGGGGCACCCATTGAGTGGAACACGGAACCGGGACGTTACAAAGTGGTATCAGAGGGGTTCTTTTCTTTGACTTACTATTTGGAGCCTTAGTCAGGTATAGGACGGGAACAGTAGTTGGTAATAAGATGTTCTTGGGAATAGCTAACCCGTGTACAGGGAAAATCCAATTTACCTCGTATTGCAATTTTACTAATTTTACAATTTACATTTTATTTGATTTCACCATTGGGTGACGCACTTGGGATTGTGTTATTTATATTTTATTAATGGGTTCTATTTAGTTGCAACCCGATGAGATGAGGGTATTCCATCTCATGCATCATTTAGGTACATTCTAGAAATCACATGCCATGCATAGTTCCATGCCATGTAGGTTCATTAGAAATTGCATGTTGTTTTGATAGTCGTTGTGAGAAAAGAGCATTCTATTGTGATAGTTGCCTTGACAAATACCTGCTACGTGATAAGGTATTTCTGTATAAGTCTGTTGAAAGAATGGACGCCAAACTTTGGTTTTTTGAGAGTATGGGCCCCCATTTAGCGGAATTTGGTGGATCATTGACTGTTTATTTTGTTATAACACAGATATGATGTCAAACTTTTATTCGTGGGGAGTATGGGCCCTCACGGATCCAAATTTGACACTTAGGTGTTGTTTTTCGGTATTTTCTGGGTTCCGGGGAAGTTTCTGAGGCATACTGTTCGGAAAACCCAGTATACATGCCGTGTGGTACCTTAAGCACGCTGTGTGTGTTCTTCTGTTCGGGAAGAAAATAAAACTTTTGAGTACACGCCGTGTACCCGAATTACACGCCATGTAGTCTCTTCTCGTGTCACAAACCGTGTGGGCAAAGACATGGGAAAAGGAAGACCTTGGGGCGAACACACCGTGTACCGGATGTACACGTCATGTAGTGTTGACCCGGTGTCCGCCGTGTAACTAACAACATGGGCAGAGGAAACCGTAAGAAATACACGTCGTGTCCACTGAGGAACATGCCGTGTAGTCTGACCTGGGACCCGGCCGTGTAACTAACAAAATGGGTCAGTGTAATCCTTTCGTATACATGTCGTGTGTATGTAGAACAATCCATGTAGTGTGAGCCGTGTTTCCGGCCGTGTAACTGACAACACGGGTTGGTGGAGCTCGTCTAGTACATGTCATGTAACTATGGGACATGTCGTGTAGTCTCTTCCGAGGACAGACCGTGTGGTTTTAGTCGTGTGGCTGGGAAAACGGGGTGGTGTGCACGCCATGTTCGGGTGTCACATGCCGTGTAGTATCAATCCGAGTAGTCGGCCATGTCACAAACGACACGGACAGTTTCAAATAACACCATACACGCTGGGTAGATGATATAAACGTCGTGTAGTTGTGTTCAATGGGATCCGTGTGGATTAGCCGTGTAGAAGGACCTGGGCAGGGGAAGAGAAGTCAGGTAAACGCCGTGTAGTCAGTATACATGTCGTGTAGTCTTGTTTTGAAAATGTTTATTGTCTTCTTCCTCATGTTCCCTTTTGGGTTTCTTCGTTTTAAGTCTTTAATAATCTTGAATCTAAGGCATGTTTTGACCTTGTAGTGTCATGCCACCAAGACAATCGTGCGTTATTACCTAGGAGAGCGGCAACGACTATACTCCAGAAATGTTGGGACATGGGATACCAGTTGATCATCCAGCAGATCCAGATGCGGCACCAGCCGTTATACCAAACACAGGTGCAGATGCGCAGTTCCATGAAGGCTTTATGCAATTCATGCAGACCTTTCAGGGAGAACCGCATGCTACCACATCTATGGTCGAGTTGACTTATAACTTCTAGCAGCAGCATCCGCCAACGTTTTCAGGGGATGCCGGACCATAGGCAGCGGAGTCTTGGCTAGGATCAATGCAGAATATCTTCGAGCATCTTCAGACGCCTCCAGGGCGAAGGGTCAATCTTGCGACATACATGCTGCGTGATTCCGCCAAGAGGTGGTGGGATGATACCACCCAATCAGAGCATCACAGGGACATGGTGTGGGAGGATTTTCAGGAAGCCTTCTATTAATTCTTCTTTCCAAAGACACTGAGGGAATATAGAGCTCGATAGTTCATGAATCTGCAGCATTGCGCTATGTCGGTGATGGACTAGTCTGCTCGCTTTACCGAGCTTCATCACTTTGCACCCGTTCTGGTGGGTGATGAGACATTGAGAGCCAGATGGACTTCTCTTCGGGTGGCAGTACCAGCTAGAATAATGCTTCAGGTGGCCGGGCCATGTGCTACCAATGTGGTAGAGAGGGGAACAAGAGGCTACAGTGTCCATGAGACCCAGTGGAGTGCTGAGCTTACAGCAGGATGGGTCATCTGCATCGCTTTTGCAGGGCGTTTCCACCAGTGGCTAGTGAGAGGGGTTCTGTATAGACTCTTCATGTGGGAGCAGGGCCATTGGATTCTTACCAGTCAGGGAATTTGAATACGTCAGGGCATGCAGGCAGAGATGGTGGTCGTGGCTGGGGTAGCCAGACACCAGGATCACAGAGGCAGCAGGGCGGGATAGATCAGGGTAGTTAGGCTATGTCACAAGGCCGCGGCACTGGGCAGATATATGTAGTGCAACAGACCTAGTAGAAGCATGATCCCAGACCTTCTACAGTCAGAGGTACTATTCTAGTAGCTTCTATTTTATCTTCAGTACTTTTTGATACTGGTGTTACGCATAGTTTTATATATGTACCCGTATTGGAGAGACTTGGGCTCTTTGTTTCTACCTCTTCTGATATCATGACTCTAGACACTCCGTTGGGGACTAGAACAGCTAGTGTGCGTCAGTGCATGGAGTGCCCCCTTAAGTTTGGTGGGTGTCACTTCCTTTCTGAACTCTATGTCTTAGAGATGAATGCTTATAACTTCATTCTCGGGATGGACTGGTTGGTTCCTTTTTGAGCCTTTGTGGATTGCTATCGTCGCAGGGTGATTTTCACGTCACCAGAGGGTGGAGAGTTTCTATAAAAGGGAGAATGGGATGTTCATGCGAGTCGAGCTAGACCAGAACATCATGGGTGAGGTGGAGTCACAGCCCAGATTGTGAGTTTATATCTGGATGACCTGGGGACTTGTCAGACAGATTTTCCTCCAGTGGCTGATCGTTTCAAGGATGTCTTCTCAGATGACTTTTCAGGTATACCTCCAAAGCAAGAGGTGGATTTCTATATTGAGCTTATGCAGGGAGCAGCACCGATGTCCATTCCTCCTTATAGGATGGTCACACCTGAGTTGCAGGAGCTCAAGAGACAGTTAAAGGAGTTACAAGCAAAAGGTTTTATCTGACCCAGTACTTCTCCTTGGGGTTCTCTGGTCCTCTTTGCAAAGAAGGCGGACGGTACCCTCAGACTCTGTGTGGATTATCGGAAGCTGAACCAGTTGACAGTTAAGAACCTATATCCCATGCCGAGGATCGATGATCTTTTTGATCAACTTTGTGGAGAACGAGGGTTCTTGAAGATTGAATTGAGATCAGGATATCATCAGCTGCACGTTATTCCATTTGATATACCTCTCACAGCTTTCAGGAGTAGGTATGGTCTATATGAGTATAGGGTTATGCCGTTCGGACTCACGAACGCGCCAGCAGTTTTCATGGCTCTGATAAATCGTGTGTTCCATACGTACCTTGATTATTTTGTGGTAGTATTCATGGATGACATCTTAGTGTACTCTCACACTCAACACGACCATTCCACCCATCTTGAGAATTTATTGAGTTCACTGAGAGAGCAACGTCTATATTCTAAGCTCTCAATGTTCCACTTTTGGATGGACCAGATTCACTTCCTGGGTCATATCATCTCAGAGGCAGGAGTTTCATTGGACCCAGAGAAGGTGAGAGCAGTAGTTTCCTAGGAGCAGCCTAAGAACGTGTTTGAGATACAGAGTTTCTTAGGGCGGGCTGGTTACTACAGATTCTTCATACCAGACTTCTCCCGCTTAGTAGTGAGGTTGAAAGGTCTGGCTAAGAAGGGTGTGAAGTTCGTTTGGTCGGAAGCTTTTGAGGCAGCCTTTCAAGATCTGAAAGGGAAGTTGACATCATCACTGGTCCTAATACTCCCAGATCAGGGGAAGAGCTATACAGTTTACTGTGATGAATCAGGTATTAGGCTAGGAGCTTTGTTGATGCAGCATGATAGATTAGTTGCATACGGGTCTCGACAGTTGAGGCCACATGAGAGGAATTACCCGACGCATGATCTCGATTTGGTTGCAGTTGTGCATGTGTTTCTCTGTTGGAGACATTTTCTCTTGGGAGAGAATTTTGTGGTTTTTACTGACCACCAAAGCCTCAAGTATATAATTACTTAGTGTAACTTGAATCTGAGGCAGCGAAGGTGGGTTGAATACCTTCAGTCCTTCGATTTTGAGCTTTCCTATACACCAGGCAGTGGTAATGCAGTAGCTGATGCACTGACCAGGAATACTCAGATACAGGCTTTGTAGGAGGCCAGTGGTGAGTTTCATCCTATGGTTTTGTTCTCTAAGATGCATTTGGAGGTGCACGAGAGTTAGGGGAAAACATATCTTTCCTCTTTAGCTGTGACTTCTACCCTCCTGGATAGAGTAAGGATGAGAGAGATATCTGATTCAGAAGGCCTAGTTCTACGAGAGTCAGTGTCAAGTGGGGAACCTCCCCCTAGGTGGATGATAGGCGATGATGAGGTTCTGAATTTCCATGGACGAGTATGGGTCCCATTGGATATACGCAAGGAGATGATGCGGGAGTTTTAATGCTTCAGCTTGGGTAGTTCATCTCGGGGTTACCAAGATGTACAATGACTTGAGACGTTAGTACTGGTGGTCGGGTATGAAGACAAATGTAGGTGGTTTTGTTACGAGGTGTTCCACCTGTCAGTAGGTGAAGGTGGATCATCAAAGACCAGTTGGACTCTTACAGCAGTTACCCATTTGGGAGTGGAAATGGGATGATGGCACGATGGACTTCGTGACTGGTTTGCCGAGGTCACCATGAGGTAATGATGTTGTGTGGGTTGTTGTGGACAGACTCACAAAGGTAGCTCACTTTTTTCCCTTCAAGGGGAACTTCGTTGTTGAATAGATCGAAAGGTTTTATATCCGAGAGATCGTACGTCTTCATGGGGTCCCTCATTCTATTGTTTCAGATAGGGACACCCATTTTACGTCTCATTTCTGGAAGAGATTTCAGAGGGCACTGGGTACACAGGTGCTTTTGAGCACAGCTTACCACCCTCAGACCGACGACCAGTCAGAGCTTATGATATAGGTGCTTGAGGACATGCTGCGTGCATGCATCCTAGACTTTGCGGGCTCTTCGGAGAAGCATATACCCCTAGTCGAGTTTTCCTATAACAATAGTTTTCAGGAGACTATCGAGATGGCACCATACGAGGCTTTATATGGTAGGTCATGCTGATCACCTTTGTGCTGGTTAGAGGCAGGTGAGGCAGCTTTACTGGGACCACGTCTCATGCAAGAGACTTCTGAGCAGGTCCAGTTGATTCAGAAGCTAATGGCTACCATGCAGTCTCGTCAGAAATCTTATGTTGATCGCCGCAGACGACCCTTGGAGTTCATGGTTGGAGATCAGGTTTTCTTACATGTTTCGCCGAAGCTAGGACACAGGCGGATCAGGAGACAGGGTAAACTTTCACTGGGGTATGTGGGGTTAGTTGAGATTCTAGAGAGAGTTGAGTTGGTTGCCTATCAGTTGCTGTTACCACAGAGGTACTGAGCCATTCACGACGTCTTCCATGTATCTCAGTTGCAGCGCTATCATTCGGACCCATCTCACATCCTTCAGCCTGAGGAGGTTGAGCTTCAGTTAGATGCATCCTTTGAGGATCATCCTATTCGTATCGTGTATAGGAGCATGAAGGTTCTTCGAGGTCGGTCAGTTCCTCTCATACGGGTGCTATGGCAGCATGGCCGAGTGTAGGATGAAACCTGGGAGAGGGATACCGATGTACGTGCTCAGTGGCCAGAGTTATTCTCAGCTTTATCTTTGCCACCCTTGGAAGGGTAGTTCGGGGACAAATTTCTTTAAAGGGGGAAGTTTGTAAGAACCTGGTTCTTACTTTTTAGGTACGGGTTTCTTCTTTTCTCTTTTCCTTAAGTGTTTTTGAGAAAATATGGAAAATGGGAAAATCCTCAATTTTGGAAAGTACACGTCGTGTACTTTGTCCACATGTCATGTACTTTTGGCCGTGTGGGATAAGTACATAGGGATTGTAGCCATGTCGGTGACAAAGGGTGTAGGAACCGACTACACGCCATGTAGTGGTCCTTTACACACTGTGTAGTCAGTCAACAGGCGAATAGTAAGGCGATGGCCATCTGTGGCGCAGCACACGCCGTGTACTCATGAAGACACGCCATGTAGTCATGTCGGCAGGTGAACAGTGTCATGTTGGCAGGAAGCCGCTAGAGGAACAGTTTAAAAATGGTAACTGCACACCGTGTACCCGAATGTACACGCCGTGTACTTTGTTTTTTCTCTTAAAATGGGTAGTAGCTTCCCCTGTTCACAGGGAAGGATTAGAATGGGAAGGGAGCTCGGGAGTGGAAGGCCAGAGCTTTGGAGATCCGCCGAGTGCACATCGGAAATCTGTTTCTACCTCGGACAATCTCGTTGGAACCGCACGGGTAAGCTCTCCACTCTTCTTTAATCATTCTTTCCAATTCTTCCACGAATGGGAGTTATTTGAGTTTAATCGAGAATTAATTGACCTCAGATCTACCTTTTTCTTGGACGTTTTAGAAGGCATCATTCGCGTATATTGTTCATTGGTGTTAAAGGTAGGTGGCTTGGTGTTTATTTTCCAACTGTCATGATTTTTTGTGTGTTTTTGAGCTACGAACCCATATTTGGGGTGTCGTGTGGCTGAGGTCGTGGCTATTTTAAATACCTAGAATTGAATAGGTAATTAATTGTGATATTAAAATGTTGTTTGTGATCGTTTCTTGGATCCAGGACCACCCCGGGGGTGTGATCCTCTGTTTAGCCATTTGGCCAGGATACCCGAGGGTATACCGTGTTTATTTTATGCAATACTATTTCCTCAACAGGAATTGTATTTGAACTGCTTGTTTATATGCTTGGCATGGCCCGGTTACCTGTTTAGACTAAGGGAAGTGTTGTGATTAGCCTGTGGGCACCTTCTTTCGTGCCTGTGGGTAGTTGATTCTATGCCTATGGGCGAAACTACTTACGCCTGTGGGAAATATCCATATGCCTGTGGGAAAATTCCTTTGTTTGGATTCTCTTTACCTGAGGGTAGGAGTTTACATGTCTGAGGTCATTGGATGTTTACCTACAATATTCACTATGGTGGTATTTTTAATCATATTATTAAATAGATATTAAAATGGAAATATAACTGGTTAAGTTAGTTACTTTCAGTACTTCTTACTTTATTGCATTTTATGACTGCAAACTGTTGTTGCGTGTTTACAAAGAGTTGGGCACATGGCTTTGGTGGGTGCCTACTAGGAATTTATTTCTCACACCCTGTTTGGGTCATCCTTTATGGCCCAAACAGACTACGTTTCTGCAGGTGTAATTAAGGGAAGGGGTCCCTATGAAGGTACTTGATTGCTACTAAGGAGTATGCGGGCATAGGACCGAGCCTAGGCTTGCGATGCCGCTGGCTATCTGTTTTTCTTTTTTGTACTTGTACTTCAGTTGTAATGTATTGCATTGCAGTGTAACACGTTCTGGCTATTTTATAGAATAGTGACAAGCTTCATCTTCATATAAATGACTACTAGTTTCCTTTTTGTTATCATTTATCCATTTCAGTTATATATTATTACTACTTCTGCTGTTGTTTTATGTTTATATTATGTTCTGATGCGCTACATTTTGACAAATGAGGGCATAGTTTCCCCACTATCAGACCTGGGACCTCGCTGCTAGTCGGCAGCCTCTGGCATTTAGGAAAATGCGCTTGAGGTCATCTGGCGAACCGGGTTTGGGGTACCCGTTGAGTGGCACCCGGAACCGGGACGTTACATGGGTTATCTCTCAGTTTTCCTGTATTACAGTTATTGTTATGTTTTTAAATCACCATAGTTGGGAATTTATTTTTCCCCTTTTTATTCTTTAGTTTATATATTATCGTACTCTAATTTTTTTCTTAGATTTTATTTCATACATGGTTTATCTCTAGATGTTATAATCTTTTACTATATATTCCTCTATACTACTGCATGTAGTTGGTTGGGTGTGTGTGTATAGGTACATGGGGAAATGGTCTCCCATTATATCTATGCCTTATCGATGCTTATAACTAGATCCCTTCCTATTAGAGGTGGGGTTGCGGTTGTAGTGGATTGGAATTTCTCTAGACAGGCAGGCTCCGGTGGGTCGGGACATTACAGAACATTCCAAAATAATTTTTTTAATTATTCTACAAAAAATGGTCAACTTCATTTTGAGTAAAATTTTAAAAATTCTAGATATGGTAGAATAAAATAGAATTCATCTCTAATATAATATTACTAATGCAAAAACATGTTCTAAAAAGGTTTGGATTATAAAGTCTTTATTAGCTATCTTAAGCAGACACAATATATGGGTACCAAAATAATTAGTCTCTTAATATTATATAGTTTCAGGTTCACCTTAAAAAATCCTAAAAAGCTAATTTTTAAATGGATAGTGGGTTCTCAAATAATATTTGTGGTGATCCATCAGAGTTATATCATCGCAAACTCTTTATTGGAGGACATTTTTCGTTTGGAGATGACTCAAAAGGTAAACTTACTGGTGTATGTATGATTTGTTTCTCCAACTCATATTTAATTTAAGATGTTTTATTTTTCAATGGAATGACGCATAATTTACTAATTACTAGTCAATTATGTGATTATGGTTTAATAATTACCTTTAAAAATCTTTCTTATAATGTTTTTAATTTTAAATGACTAATATTATTTAGAAACTCTCATTTTCTAAAAGTTTATATTTTTTACTTAAAATAATTTCAAAATAAAAAATTTAAGTTTTTAAGTGCATGGGATAATGATTCATGGATTTGGAATCAGTGTATATGACATTCTAAAATTTTCTCTCTTTTTAATCTCACCCTTAACTAGTAATTATTAGATTCATAGAAATTTTATTTCAAAGATAAATTAGTTTTGAACCTTTACAACTTGTAAGGAAACAAAAATATTCCTTTAAATCTAAAAGGGTTTTTCATATTCTAAAGAATTATAACTAATACACCACAACATTTTTGGTCCAACTAATGTTTCTATAATTTGAGGGAAAAATACTCCTTTTAATTATCAATTTCTATATTTTATTTACATGGGTTTAATTCATGTCTCCAAAAAATATGGCATGTAAGGCCTTTATCAACATTTCAAGGAATGTCCAAAATAAAAAACTATACAAACTATATTCCCATAGAAGTGAACATGGTAGAGAATTTGATGAAAAGTAATTTGATAATCATTCTCTTTTCAAGGTTATCATCAATACTTCTCTGCTCCTAGAAAACCTCAAAAAAATTGGTTGTATAATGGAAAAATAGGACCCTCTAGGAAATTTCTAGTACTCGCATGAATGAGTTTATTCTTCCCAAATTATTCGGGGTTGAAGGGGTCAATACTACTTCATTTATCCTTAATTGTGTTCCCATAAGACCAATCTTAAGAAAAACCCCTTTTTAACTTTTGAAATGAAAAATTCCTAAAGTTGGATTCATTAACATCTTTGGTTGAAAAAGCATTATTCGTAATATGAAAGATAATATTGAAAATTTTGACCCTGAATCTGATGAAGGTAAGTTAGTTGGGTGCTAAAACTCAATTAGAGCCTTATGAGTCTTTAATTAGAGGTCAAGGACCATAAAAAATCAATTCACATCAAATTTGATGGGAATATTCCTTTATCACATAATCAAATTGATGAGGATGTTGACCAAGATTATTTGAAATTACCTAAACCTCAATCCTATAATTGTGATTAAATATGTTAAACGTCTCCCTTAAACTTCTATACCCAAGTCATGGGTTCAATCTAAAAAACAAGCCCTTGTGAATTTTGTTGTTGAATTACAATCCAAAACTCATACTAGAATATTTTTATTAAATAAGGTTGAACATCAAGATTTTATATCTCACCTTGAACATCATTCCCTTAATGATGATATTAATGATGATCATTAGATACTTTATGTATAGGAGGAGTTCAACCAATTTCAAGTGAACAATGGTTGGAATATCATGGAGTTACCTAAAAAATCATCCTATTATTGGAATTAAGTGGGTTTTAAAAAAAACAAAAAGATCCAGGAATTATCATCTAAAAAGTATTTACATTTTTCTAATGGATATAATCAAGAATAATTTACTAATTATAGTGAAAATGTTTCACTCATTTCTTGACTAGTGTCTACTAGAATCTTGTTGTAATTCACCATTCATTTTTAGTTTAATCGTTGTAAAACAGATTTCAAAAGTACTTTTCAAAATTGTTCAATTATTGAAAATATTTTGGGGGATAAACCCTCTGATTGTAAAAATAGTAAATTTAAAAATCATCTTTTCAAGTTTATTGAGAATTTACTTTTTTTTGAAAAGGGACCAAGAAATCAAGTCCAATCTAAATCATGGAGGAAAAAAATGGTGAACAACAAGGGAATACATAGTTATAAATATTTTACAGTCCTTAGGTAGAGAACCCATGCAAGAATATAAAATAATTCTCACCCTCATAGCTCATTTTTGGAAAGAGCATCTATAGCGAAGTTCCCTTCCCTACACATGTGTCTTGCGTGGATTCCCTGGTAGACTTAACTTCTACAATTCCTAATAAATTATTCCAAATTCTAGGTGGATCTATCATGTCCTTTGACCAAGTAGGCCATAAAGGATGAGTCAAATTCGAATTCTGTAATCTTTAAATTTAGTCTTCTACACATCATAAATCCAGTATCCATGGATCTTATCTCTGCTCCCAATGAATTAACTATACCATAATATGTTCTAAAAACCGTAAGGATGAATCCCTGATAATCTATTACAAAACCTAAACCTCTCATTCGCCCGAAGATGCAGGTGTCATCCACATTAAAATTCATACCAGTAGCAGAAGGCATCCATTTAATCCAAATCCCTTGAGCGCTTCTTCTCACTTCCCCAGAGTAGAAGATTCTTTGTAGAATTCTTCATAAGGAAGTAGATGACACCCATCCATTCAACAGAGCTCTCACTTTAAAAATGAGGGAAAATGTATGAACCTATGCAAGGGTGGTTGAGTAGATCCCCCCTTCTCTATTTTTATTTCTCTCTTCCAAAATAAACCCATAAATCACAAAAAAAATCATTGCTCAGGATTTTGTTTCCACTCTTTGCAGTCTATCTCCCCAGAACTGTTTCTCCAAAATCTTCTATATAGTATCAACATTAAACTGAAGACCCAACCATTTACCAAAAAATTTACAGATCCCAATAGAAAATACACCCCTGAATAAATCATTCCACAATGATTCCAGTTTTGATGAATTGCAGCAATGGAATTGGGACGCTAGAACCACACCTTTCCTTTTAATGTTCTCATCAGTTGGCAGTAAATTTTTCCTTAATCTCCGAAATCAAAAATTTAATTTACTAGTTTTCTCCTTGAACCAATTTTTGGGATCCCATTCATCGGTTCCATTTCTCTCATGCAGCATATATTTGAAGTCCCTACCACTGAAATCCCCAGACGATGAGCTGTAGAAGACCCACCTATTAGGTTCAGTCACTACGAGAAAAAGTGTTTTTTGAGATGGGTTTTTTGCGATGAGAAAATCAACCTTTTGTAAATAACTAATTATTTGCAATGGGGATAAGAGCCTTGTCATAAAAAAATTTGTGCGGTTTGGCGTGGTTTGCGCACGAAACCACGTGAAAGGGTATTTGCGACGGGTAAGCAACACCCGTTGCAAATACCAGGAGTCGGTAAACACTAGTTACGACGGGGGATCCCCTATCACAACTAGTTTGACCCCTGGAGGTTATTTGTGCTGAGTCCCATCAAAAGTAACCGATGGTGGTAAAAATTTATTTTTAAAGGGCTGTTGTCTCGTCACAAATAGTGTGTCGGTAGGTTACCTTTTGCAACGGGACCCGCCGCAAACAACATTTTAACCACCGACAGTAATTAATGCTGCTGAAGGTATTTGTGATGGGTCCCGTCACAACTAATCTAACTTATATATACCTCATATCCGTTTTTACTTCCTCCTCCTCAATTCCTTCTTTTTCACCTTCTCTGAACTCTAATTTTAGAGTGAAAATTTTTCAGAGTGAGTTTTTTTTACGAAGAAGTTGTGAATTCATCTATAATTATAAGAGATCATGTTTAAAGGTATTTATGTTTTATTTAATTTAGTATTTATTTCATTTCCTTGTATAAATTTTAATTATTTTTGATTAGTTGTAATTAAGTTAGATTTAAATTCTTTTGTCATCGATATTTATTTGTAATAATAAAATTAAATTATTAGTACTAATTTTTAGTAATTAGTAATAATTAATAATTATTAACAATAAATAGTAATGTATATAAATAATTAGCAGTAATTATTAATTGGTAGCTATATTTTGCATTAATTAATAGAAATTGACACTAATTAGTAAGAATAATAAAAATAGTAAAAATTAGGAAAAAAAGTATAAAATATTTATAATTATTAATAAATACTAAGAATGGGTAATAAATACTAATAATTAGTAATAAATACTAATAATTAGTAATAAATACTAATAATTAGTAATAAATACTAATAATTAGTCATAACTACTAATAAATAATAAAAATTAGTAATAATTAGTAATAATTAGTAATAATTAGTAATAAATACTAATAATGAGTAATGCATACTAATAATTAGTAATAAATACTAATATTTAATAATAAATACTAATAATTAGTAATAATTTGTAATAATTAATAATAAATACTAATAATTAGTAATAAATACTAATAATTAGTAAAAAATACTAATAATTAGTGATAAATATTAATAAATAGTAATAAATAGTAGTAAATAGTAAAAATTGTAATAAATAGTAATAATTAGAAATAAATTGTAATAAATAGTAATAAATAGTAATAATTATTACTAATTAGTAATAATTAGTACTAAATAGTAATAATTAGTAATAATTAGTAATAATCAGTAATTAATAGTAATAAATAGTAATAAATAGTAATAATTAGTAATAATTAGTAATAATTAGTAATAAATAGTAATTGTTTTTTATAATTAGTAATAAAGAATAATAATAAGTAATAATTAGTAATAATTTGTAATAATTAGTAATAATTAGTAATAATTAGTAATAATTGGTAATAATTGGTAATAATATGTAATAATTAGTAATAATTAGTAATAATTAGTAAGAAATAGTAATAATTCTTAATAATTTCTAATAAATACTAATAAATACTAATAAATAATAATAAATACTAATAAATACTAATAATTAGTAACAATTCGTAATAATTAGTAATAATTAGTAATAATTAGTAATAAGTAGTAATAAATAGTAATAATTAGCAATAAATAGAAATAAATAGTAATAAATAGTAATAAATAGCAATAAATAGAAATAAATAGTAATAAATAGAAATAAATAGCAATAAATAGCAATAAATAGCAATAATTTGCAATAATTAGAAATAATTGGCAATAATTAGCAATTATTAGAAATAATTAGCAATAATTAGCAATAATTAGAAATAATTAGCAATAATTAGCAATATATAATAGTTATTTTCAATTATCTGATAACAACAATAGTTATTTTCAACTAATATATATCTATATGATGAAGGTGAATATTGATATAGTTAAATGCCGGTTATAATCATAACTAATGTATATCTATATGTAATACAAATTTTCAACTATTTTCTAACAATAACCATTTTGTGTTTCTAATGGACCCTGATCTATTTTGTGAGTTGGAGGAGGTGGAGCTACCTTTGGATCAGGAGGATTTAAGATCATCTGACCCTCAACCTACTGGCGGTTTAGGGGGTATGTCGAGGGGGCACTGTCATTCACGGATGATGATTCCTGACCCTATCCTCGAGTGACATCCACGTCTTGGATTCGATCCACACACGCGAAGGTATGGTAATCTGTCTATTTTAGTTATCTTTCATTAATTTATTTATATACTAATTCATTTATTACTTGATCGTTTTTCACAGTTTTGTAGATGTAGCTGTTGGACAGGGGAGCACTATCCTGCAGAATTATTTTTCTCAACCATAGATCACATGGGAATAGATTCTCATTGATGTGAAGCTTGGAATGTTCAATAATTGACTGATACGTAAATAAATAACATTTATTTATAAATTTATTTCACTAATAACTTGATATTATAAATTATTTATAGGGTTTATGGTATCCCATAGATGATAGCATGCATGATGCTATCCACGAGGCATGGGAGGTGTCTATGTGTGAGTGTTTCTATCATTTTTTACACAATTTGAGAAGGAAATCCATTAAGAAAATAGGAGTGACGGTATTTTATTATTCAGGTAGAGTGCACCGACCAAAGTATATTTCATCTCACATTTGGGATAGATTTTCTTCACACTGATTGAGTTGTGGATTTCAGAGGAGATCTTCATTTGGATGGCAGAAATGGGGGAGATATGAGGTGACATATTGAGCGAGTTTCCATATATTCAGTACGTAGAGAGAGCATCAAGTAAAAAAAAATTAAATATTTTATATAACATTATATATGAACAGTTTATTTTATATTCATATAGGTGCTCTAGAAACCTGATATTATGGAGTACGATGTTTAACAATGAACATACAGTGATCTAGCCACTGAAGATATTAGAGGTGATCGCCAGTATAAAATTTTGGTCTGTATTATTTCTTTTTTAGTTTGAAAATTAACTGCATATAATATTTTCACTTTTTTAATTTCAAATTGAAACTGAAGGAGTTATATGAGGTCACGAACTCTCAGACATGAGCTGACAGTCTGGATGAGATGGCTAATCGGACTAGTTCCCACCATTTCGATGAGGCGGCATGGATGCAGGTGACCCAGTATGCCTTCGAGAAGGGCCAAGTAGTTGGTATCGGATCCCATTTGACTCATAGGACTTATTATGGTACGGTTGTGATGTCGGCGTCCATCTCGAGAGGAGCTCGTGGATAGGAATCATCTTATGGGTATCAGGAGCAGTTGCAAGATCAAACTGAGCTTATAGAGAGTTTACAGAAGCATCATGAATAGACAGGTCAGTAGCAGCAGTAGGAGCAGCAGCACGAGAAGGACATGTGTCGATGGCAACAGCAGCAGCACGAGCAGATGGAGCACATGCACCATCTGACTCGTAGTTTAGGAATAGAGATTCCTCCACCATCTCCTCTAGCAACTCCAGCTCCTCTGGAATACTACCCCTAGTAATTTTTTTGTTCTGTTAAAAACATTTGAATTCAACAATTTTTGTAATATGAACTATTTACCATTTTTCTCCATTATATTGGTGTGACTATTGCATATTTTTTTATTATTCTTAATATTTTTTGTATTTTTTTATTTATTGTTAGTATTATATTTTTTAAGGTTTGGTTATTTTACAAATGATAATAATAATAATATTTTATAATTTTGGTATATTCATTTGAATATTGAGAATTTTAATATTTTTTATTATTTTATTATTTTAATAATATTAATATTATTTTTTTATTAATCATAATTTTATTAATTTTTTCTGTTTTATTATGTATTTGCGACGGGGCATTTTGTGATGGGGTCCCATCACAAATAGATTATATTTTTTTTTTCAAAACATATTTGTGACGGGTTACATTATCATTACAAATAATTTTTTCCATTTGGCCCATCGCAAAAGGATTATGTATATATAACCTATATAAACAGAGAACTGTTTGTGACAGGACGATGGTCTCGTCGCAACTACTTGTTGTGACGGGCCCACCACAACAGGTTTTTGTTTATATAATGTATTTAATCATAGATCTATTTGTAATGGGAAGCGGTACCATTGAAAATAGTTTTTTTGCGATAGGTCCATCATAAAAAATACTACTTGCGAAGCCGTTTTCAAAAATAGTAAATTTCGGACGGGACCCTTTTGAAAAAAGAGTTTTTGTGACGGGCTCAAGTCACAAATAACCCCTTGAAAAAATCCAAAATTCCAGCATTGAGTGACCATTTGAATCTTACTATAAAGATCCTTTTGATCATGATTCAAGATGTCATCAATTAATTGTAGATGCATGCTTTCTTCCATGAAATATATATCGGGGACTGGTCACCCTGAAAAATCTAGAGTCTCCCCATACCATTTAGTTTTACAAAAATTGACAACACTTCATCCCATCACCTAGTGTCCCTAATCTTGCATCACTTTAAGACTGTCTAACATGCACTGGGAAAGGTTATATAGCCACCTGTGTCATTCAGACCATTGTTCTCAACTGTCCCCTTACAAATTTTTCATAAATTTTTCTAGAGGAAATATCCCTCTATAATCTCCCATGCCATACAGGCCTACATAGTGTTCATTGTTTCCTCAACACTACAAAGTTTATTGCCTCCTTCTTTATTAGGTATTTTCAACCGATTCCAAGCTTCCTAGTGACATTTTCTGGGTTTTTTCATCCCATAAGAACATATTCATTAATTCCTCTAGCTTATTGATTGTCCCTTTGAGAGGTTTAGTGATTTACCTAACATACATAGGAACAGAGGTAAGAAAACTATTGATGAGATTATTTTCAGATCAACTAAAAATATATTTTTAATGAATTTTCCAATTTAATGAATAAATATATTAAATTTATTTTTATAGGAAAACTAAAATTCTTTCGGGGTCTGTTAATTTCCCAAAAATTCTGATGAAACTTTTTTTAGCCAAAGTAAATACACTAATTAACTTCTAAGAATTTTTTATTTAATTATGAAAAGGTAATTAGATCACTCGGGATTATATCTTTGTAGTAAAAATTAGATTAATTCAGTCCAAATCTTGATAAAAAACTTTATATAAGTATGATTAGAAGTATACATTATATTATTGTGACATATTCTAACATCTTGTTTATTTTATGGTTTTGTGATCATTTTCAATCAAATATAATTGAATAACATTTAAATGGCCAAATAATATTAATTTAATGTTTGAAATGAACTAAAATATTGGTTTATTATATATTAAGAAAAATTCATTGGAACTTACTTATTTTGCTGGTAATTATTTTAAATAATGATGGATAGATTAGAAAAGTACTAAAGGAGCTTATCATGTACTATGAAAATACCTTATCTTATAGATTAGGAAGAATAAAAAAATTGTTTCAATTTCCACAACTGAAGTTGAGTACAAAGCCATTAGAAGATATTTCCCTCAGATTATATGGATGAAATGTACTCTTAGAGACATTATGCTAAAATATTATTAGGCCTCTATAATGTGTGATAACACTAGTGTGATTAGCATCTCTAAAAACAATATCCAACACTCTATCACTAAGAACATTGATTTTAGACACTATTTTCTCAAAATCACTTTCAAAATTATTATATCATTCTTGAATTGTTTTTATGTCAACCTTAAACATGTCGATATATTCACAAAAATCATTCCTATAAATCTCTTGGAATTTATTAAAGGAGAGTTGGGTATGATTATATTATGATACATATCTCTTAATCATGGAAATATTGAGAAGTTTTTCAAAATAAACCATTTAAAAAATTCAAAATTCAATATTTTCTTATATTTTAAAATAATATATAAAATTGATATTAAAATATTTCATAATTTTGGTAAAGTAAATTGAGTGTGATAATCTAAATAAAAAATTCATGTGTGGATACAAACAACTAGATGCGGTTTTTTTGTAGATGATCCTCAGTATTTTAATCCTAAAAGTGTTTATTAGGGTTTAACTATATAATCATCCTAGTAAAGGTGAGTAATCCTTTACTGCACTCCTATTTTGAAAATCTCAGTGAATTTCATATGGTTTTTTAACATAAAATTCTCGAAACCTTAATCATGTAATGTAATTTTGTTTTTTAAATTATATATTTAGTTTCAGAATAGATATGGTCTTTTTATATTACTTGATTCATTATTTTTGGGCGATACAATTTTATTAATATTCAAATGATCCTAGAAGATACACCTTTTTTATAATTTTTTTTCATATTTTAATTTTAACACTTGAGATTCTTTAAAACCTATTTCAAAGTTTCATTTATCTCTCTAGTTATATTATGTTTTAAATTAAAAATATTTGATTTATTTTATCTCGAACTTTATTGATTTTTTTTTTAAATTTTAATGTTTTAAAATTTTCCAAAAAAGTTTTATTTTCCCTCTCTCAAAAAATAGTCAATAATGATAAATGCAGTTTTAAATTTTATTTCACATATTCAGTATGACCTTATCTATGACTCCATTTTGATAATATTAAAAGGGGATTAGTTTTTTGAGTAGTTTTAATGGGTTTGATGTTTAATGTTTTAAGTGAGATGTATTATGTTGGGATAATTATTTGTTAAGGGGAGAATTTTTTTATGGTTCCTAAAAAGGGGATAATTCTATTTATTTTGGTGAAATGATTTTTTTCATTGTCACACTACTCATACTATATAATATTGATTTTATTAAATTTTTATTTAAGTGACTATGATCAAAAAATGAGGAGATTGTTGTAGTTCTCATTGTATTTTATTTTTATGGTGTCAAATACTCTTTAAAATTTTAATTGTTTTCTTTTAAGTGATTAGCGGTAAGACTCGATGACATATTTTTATATTCTAGAAAGATATTTAAAGGATCCTTGTAGAATGTTAAAATATGATTTTGAGAACATTAAGGATTCTATAATATTAATTAAAAGACATTGAATTAGGTAGAGTATATGCTTATTGAATCCAAAGACTATATGTATTACTAGATATCCAGTGGAACACCCAGTAGAATTTCCTTACAAAAGAATCCAACTGACTGACCTATAGTGGAGAACTGGACAAACAGTTTAGATGGTCAGTAGAATTTTTTTATTCAATTGTATACTAGATATCTGATGGAGGATCTCTGGTTGCCCAATGGTAGAAGATAGAGAGAACAGACTTCTAGGCAGTCATTGGATACTCAGGGGGAGGATACTGGGAAACCTGTGTAATCAAGAAAATTATTCCATAATAGAATTTTTTATGGTAAAAAATTTCATAAATTTTATTTTTAAGAGAATCATTTCACTAAAAAAAATCCACAACATTCCAAAATTATTTTGAGGCCATAAATTGTCCCCTTGGATGCATTTGTAACTAATCTTCTCAGTCATTCTCCCACACCAACATGCTATGATTATTGATTCACTCTCAAAATGATCTCATTTTATAAATTATATATTATATAATCTAGAGTTTTTTCATATTGTAAAATCATATCACTATCATTATTTTCTCAATTAATACTAGTGGTTCTCTATATTCTTTAGAGAAAATCAAGGCTAAGATAAAACATGATTATTTCCTAGAAACTTTCAATTCTTCCACATTATTATTATAATGGAGATCCCTACCTATAGTGTGGGGTATTTTTTATTTCTATGCATGACCAGTAAAAGTAAAGAGTCTATTCTATTTTAGTTTTCAAGTTATACCAATTAAAAATTTAGTGATAGTTTTTTAGATGTTTCTTTCTATAACCTTAAAAAAATCAAGGCGGTATTGGTATCTTTCCAAAAGTTAAAAACAAGGGGATAATACATTAAATAGTTTATAAATTGAGTAGGTATATATATTGGATATTCTTGATCTATCATTAAAATTCCTTACCAATTTTTTTCCCTATTTGTATTTCAAATTTTTATTTATTTATACTTTAGTTCATTTAATCAATCAATTGTTTAATCTATAAATTTGATTAATCACATTATTTTTTAAATTTCTCTTTCCTTCATTATTTTTTTATTAATAATTTTATACTACTATCCGATATTGATTTTAACATTGATTCTTATATTTATCTCTTCAAAACGTTTTAATTGTATGAAATATTTTTAAAATGTGATTTTATTTCCTTAAGACTCTAGTAATTTCCTTTAAATTTTTTAAGGGAAATCCCTCCCTCTTTTCATTTTACCCTACTCTGAACTATAGTTAGGACCATAATTTGTAGAATAGATTATTGAAAATGAAATTATGATCTAGCGACATATGAGAGATTCTCAAAGCAGGTACAAATGTTATGTAGATCAATATAGGAATGATATTTCAATTGAGGTAAAAGAATATTTTTTTCTATAAATGTGTCCTTAAAAAGGTGTATTATGTTTGGGTAAAAAGTTAAAATCATGCCCACAACTTATTGGTCTGTATGAAATTCAATAGAAAGTTAGATGATTTTTTTAACAGGTATAATTACCTCTGAGTTTATCTTGGTCACATGATGTTTTTCAAGTTTATTTGTGAAGGAAATATGTACCTAATGAGTTTTATGTTTTGAGCCCAAAGGTTGTACAGTTAGAGGAGAATCATTCTTAAGAGGAGAAGGTAATTCATATTATTTTTCAAAGCGAAAAATTATTTTTGAATAATGAAATCAACATTGTCAATGATTTTTAAAGGAACCATATGATTGAACAAGCAACATGGGAATCTAAAAAATATATGAGGAAAAAATATCCTCACATATTTATTAAGAAAAAAGCGTGAGGGTGAAATTTATTTAAGATGAAATAATATGAAAACCTAATTAACGCTAAAAATCAATCAATTTCAGGTCTTATTAATGTTCATAATTATATTTTATCAATTCATAATAAAATATAATTATTTTATATGATTTTTCAGTCAAAAAAGATATAGAGTTATTCAAACCAGATATTTTACTGAATAATATGGTTTTATTTAAATTTATATTTCTATATTCTAAAATTTTTAATTTTATGAAATTGAATTTATCATTTCCAATTTATCTTAGGATAATTTTTTTTAAAAGAATAGATAAATTTTATGTAAATAACGAATAATGTAATTTTTATGAATCCTGTCGATTTTATTACATTTTTAAGAAATCTTAACAACTTGAATTTTTTAAAACATTTTTTATATATAAAATATATATTAAATACAAAAAATAGAACATTTAAAAATATTATTTTCACTTTATAAAATCTATGTTTGGAATTTTGAAACCAAAATAATATTTTATTCTTATAAAAGAATATTTTTTTGATCTTTTTCATTAAATAAGTATTTATATGGATCCAATTGGTTTTTAATTGGTTTTTAATTCCCAAAAATATCCTTTTTATAAATAAATTTATAAATTTCACTAGTATCAATTTTATACTTGATTTGGGTGTAAATTCATTCTTCTAAATGGTATTTTTCTAAAAATGGTTTTTCATTTCATTTTATGAATTTATTTAGAAATTATTTTTTCTAAAAATTGAATATTGAATCCTAGAAAATGGATGAAATTTGTTTATCATCGTTTTCCAATTTGGTAATGAGTTTAATTTAATTTTTGGTTTTAAAAATAAGTTACCATGGTCAAAAGTTAGTCACCTCTTAAGAGTGTTATATGGGGTATTGGGCTTAAAACTATAAGATAAGCTCCCCAAATATTATATCTAATTATATTTTATTAGTGAAGTTCACCTAAACATGTCTCTTCCTTATTATTTTTCCATTTTGGAAGAAAATTGAACTACACACTAACATTATTTTAAAACACTAAATATTTACAAGTGTGTCACTCCTCTCACTTATTAATTGATCATTTCACCCCACACTTCTTTACTCATTGATAACCTTATATGAACCAATATCTACCAACATAACTCTATAAATCTCCTCCTCACATCCTTGAGTTAAAATTATCACCAAAATACCAAACTAAAAGGCTTATGGTGAAGCCAAATTATGATATCCAATGAATATGTAAAGTTCTAAATTGAGTTTGTCCAATTTTATTTCCTTATTCCATTTCTTAACATCTATTATAAGAATAATAATATAATTAAATAAGTATATTAAATATAATAAATTTTTTCCAACAATATAACCATTTACTATATATTTTCTATCCAATGGAAAATGAAAATGTCACTAGTGTATACTGGTGGAATATCGCCTCCATGATGTGAAATATCTCATTTTTCATCCCCACCTCACATGTTTTGTTATAAAGGTGTATCTAATGAATAAATATTTTATTTTCTATATAATTATTATTTTTTAAATATAAGAAATTATATAGTTTCATTCCCCACATCTGTTATAAAATGGAAACATCATCCATGTGTATACAGACTATTACCTTTAAGAATTCACATACTTCATTTTTCAAGAAAATCATACATGGATGGATCAAAAATTATATTTAATGTATAAAAATAAAAATTAATAAATTATTAAAAATCTTCATATTATGTAACCATGACACCTATGATAGCATATTGGTCATAGGTATGTCTAATTTTTATATTGGTTTTTTTCTTTTGAGGTTCTAAATGATTTCAAGTGTTGGGGGTTTAAAATTTAGAGTTTCTGGCTAAATAGAATCAAATAACTATTTAGGTGTATGGTAATTATTTAATATATGGTAACTATATAATATGGATCTACTGGTTCTATGTTTTCTTTTCATGGTGTGATCTTGATTAGTTTAAATTTGTTAGTCATAAAGAAAATTGTGCATATGTTTTGGGTTTGGGTCAAGAAGTTTTCAAACAGCTTTCCTATGGTTTTTCAAATTATACATCCATTCCAAAGAAACTATGTGACTTTGTTTTCAATAGATATTATCCACCTTATGGTTAGTTCATGTATTTTTTAACCATATATCCTTACTATAAAACCTGATCCAAACTTCCAAATAAGGAAAATTACCAACAATTACCTTGGTTTATTTAAATCTAATCTCCTCTTAAACCCTCATTATATTAAACTATACCATCCAATATTATCTAGAGTAATCTCCCCATTATCCCTATGTTTTCCTCAATCTATTTTGGGTGGATCTCTTGGAGGATTATTCGTATTTCATCTCGATTTCTCCTCTTTTAACTTGATCTATCCTCAATTGCTTTTCCCCTAAATCAGTAGGATCCTAATTGGACTATAATTTCTTAATGTAAAGTGTTTAATGGGGAAATAATGATATTATTTTTATATTTATACTTTTTATGACTTGATATCTTGTTTGCAATCACCTAATTCATATTAATCAATGTTTCCTTCATTAGTGAGGTAGGTGTCTCTATCTAACGGATTCATTCTGATCCCAAACTTGAATTTTCTTGTGAAATACTATGATTTCGAATATGAAAGTGATTGGTTTTAGTTTTTTATAGGATGATTTGAAATCCATTAAACTAACTTGATGTTTAGTGGTGATAGAAAATGTTTTAAAGGGTGTATTTATTTAAGAACATTTTTATGAAATTAAATTGTTCGAGGAAATTCCTCAAAGATAAATTATAAAATGTTGGGTTTGGATTCTATCTCACTTAATATTAAACATTGGAACTTGCAGATGAACTTTGGATACATGTTTTTATAGAAAAATATGATTCACCATGTTATATATAGTTCCTTTGATTTCCTCACATATTAGTCTACATCTTGCAGGCCATTTTCACATTATCGGTATATAGTGCACGGATTCTTGTGATTTACTTAAAAAAATTTATGAATAGATGTCATGGATTGACTAGTTATTTCCCATTATTTAATAAAACATGATAAAATTTCCAGTTATTAATTTATGGGACATTTATTTATTTTAAAAGAAAAAACATTGGTATGTTGTATGAAAATGTGCTTTCACAAAAATTGCTTTATAAAATCTGGGTTTTTTTAATCTAGAACTAATGATTACATGGTGAGAGACTATAAATATTTATGGTGGTATCTTATTCATTATTTTTTCAAAAGCTATATATTTTTTTGGTTATATATAAACTGGGATTTGCGGGTACCAGAAAAAGGGTAGGGAGATATGTACATTATAGGATCCCCCTAGTTGATGTTATCTTCGGGTGCATCGGGATAGTGATGATTGATTATCAAACAGATATAAACTATTGTCTCTTGGGTTTTCAAGTGTTTTATATAATTTGGATTTTTTATGTCCCAATTTTGTTCAATATATCATCTCTTTAATAGTTTTTTCTTTTAATTAATTTATATTTCCTTTGATACACGACACATGACATGGTGATTCTCATGGTTAAATCATTCCCATTATTTCCTATATTGACACTCAGGTGCTTATTACTTTCCCGTAGTGATTATGAACATGCTTCAGACCTCATGGTAGACCGTATAGAGTGGTGCGTCTTGTTGACCTGGGTTGGTAAGTTAGAAAATTGTATTAGAGACATAACCAACCATAATAATGATGCACTTCCAGGGTTTGGTTCAAGGTTTACGGTATACTAGAGTACAACTGTCAGAAATTAGGTAGTAAGTGTGGAAGGGTACCTGGTTGTTTCACTTCTATATTTGATCATTATTTACTAAAACTATAATGGTATTTCCAACTAGGTATGAGTTATATTTTGGGTCATTTAATCAAATAAAATTGAGGTTTGTTTATATGAACCTTGTTTAATATCCTATTGGTTTCTGTTGTTTATGTCTCTCATTCATTGAATTCATTATCATCTTGAATTATTTTTTTCAATAGATTTAATAGAGATTCATGAATTACTTATTTTTATTTAAAGACTTTATCCCAAGATAATAATATTTTATCATTTGTGTTTAATAGAAAATTCCTCTTATAAGATATCTCTTAAATATAAGAGAGGAATCTCTGAGAAAATATTTGAAGGAAACTCATCCACTAAACCCTTTATTGGTGGAATCAGTTATCCAAACAATCCAAACTCTAGGTCACATGGGGGTTAAAATCTAGGAATGGATAGTGGATCATGATTCCAAACATACCAAGAATAATCCACCTCTCATTCATGGTGAAATGGTTATATAGGAAACTTATAAGTGGATTTAATGGATTGAAATATTTTTCTACATCATGAAGACTCTGTAGGACTCAATGGTGGGTTTCACCGTATATATGATTGAAGTATTAGGATGAAAATGGAAGGAATCTATCATGAATTCTATGTTGCAGTTTGATCTTACCTTGAAAATTTTCAAGAAGGTCCTTAGTCATTATTATTATCCAAAAATTTTGTGAGTGGTGAAGACTCGTGAATTTATAACCTTAGAGAAAGTGGAATTATCGATTATGGAGTATGCTACTCTTGTCTCTGAGTCAGTCAACTTATCACCCAATATTTTTTCTCATGAAACACAAAAGGATCAGAGATTTACATTGGGTTTGAGGGATGATATTTGGTCGATATTGATTCTTGTGTTCCCTCCAACCTTTAATGTGGTGGTTAATAAAGACACTATGGTATTGGTATAAATAGCTAGGAAAACTACTCTCTATATAGATTTAGTGCCCACCAGGGGGGTCTATTATGTGTCTTCTCGATAGAAGAAGAGGAGAGGAAAGCCACACTAGGGTAGTGTAAATTATGTGAATAATAAGTTAGGATATATTCATTCAAACTGAATTTAATAGAGGGATAAGGAAACAAAAATCGTATTGACGTAAAACACCAAGAGAATTCCATATATATGGGTAGTTTGTGTATCTATAGTGATTCTTTGGAAATTCACCTTAAGGAAATAGGGTTGGATCCATGGTTTTTGAAGGATCTCAGTTAATTTATAATATAGTAAAAGTAAGAGGATATCTCTTATGAAAATGTGGATACTTAGGTTGTGAAGAAATCATAAGGATGAGATAAGTCTAGTCATATGTACATAGGGGAGTATACATAAAAGGAATCTGAAGTAAGGCCAGCAATTGTGAGATTTACAAAGTATATTTTATCTTATGTGTTTCTATAATTTCTTTATAGTGGGGCATCACCTATCTTAATATCATATATGTTGATTAATATTCTATGGTTTTTAGAACTTATTCACTTCATGATGTATCTTTCAAAACCAATGGGAAAGATGCAGGAGTAAGATTTTAATTGCCCAGTTTGTCGAGTGATGGTTGTTGACTTCAAAGTGGTGTAGTATTTCTTGGTTCTTAATATCGGAATATTTTACCATATTATTGGTATATAAAGGATGATAAATTATAGGTCCCAAATACATTTTTACCATCATCAAGTTCGGATACTTTATTTTGATGAAGTCTCTCTTGTCTTTCTATTTGTGTGGGATCCGAGTTCAAGGAGAGAGGAGAATGTTATTCCTTATGTTGCAATGATCTCTCAAAAGTTTTCTAAGATTTTTTCATGATTTTATTGACCCATGGTTGAGAATTAAACTTCAAAAATTGTTGAGTGAGTACCCTAATGTATTTCCTCATGATTGTTTTGGGTTACCAACCTAGAGGGAGGTCAAGTTTACAATTGACATAATCCTTATGATAAGACACATTTATATTCAATTTTATCATATAGAACCTATTGATTTAAAGGAGTCTAATGTTCATTTTGATGATATGGAGGCTATAGTATTTATAGTTCTTAGTTTCTCATAATGTTATTTTATATTTATCTTTTCTAATAAGGAAAATGGAATACTTCGACTTCGTGTGGATTATAGAAATCTGAACTTGGTGACCATTAAGTAGAAATATCCATTTCCAAGGATTGATGATATATATGATCAACTAAGATGAGCCCAAAGGTTTTATAAGATCAATCAGTGATTAGGGTACCTTCAGTTTAGTTTTAAATAATAATATATACCAAATATATCTTTTATGATATTGTGTGGGAATTATGAGTTTCTAGTTATGCCATTTAGCCATAAAAACACTCATATGGTACTTTTTTCCATTGATGAAACAAATATTTCATCAATTCTTGTAATTTTTATAGTTGTCTTTGTGAATTATATTTTGGGGTACTCCCTGTCAGATGAATAATATAAGGCTCATTTGGATATCATCTTTAGAATCTTGAAAGAATATCATCTATATGGGAATCTATCCAAGTGTGAGTTTTGGATCTAAGTAGTAAAGATCCCAGGGAATGTGATATCTAAGAGGATAATCTTAGTGGATCCTAAGAATATTAAGGTATTTTTGTCTTGGTAATAGCCACCAAATGTTTTTGAGATCTAGATATTATTGGATTTAGAAGGTTGTTGTAGTCATTTTTTAGGACATCGGCTTGCTTGTATATAATATGACATAGTTGACTTATGAATGTTTTAAGTTTCAACATATTGATAGTTTTCAAATATAATATGAGGGAGTGAAGATAAGGTTGAATACGACTCTAGTTTGGATTAATCTAGAGAAATGTTTGAGCTATTATGTTAATTTTTTCCTCAGGTATAACATTGGAGTGTGTCTTGATGAAAGAGAAATTGGTGCTGGTTATTGGATCTCACCACCTATCCCCCAAGAGAATAAATATACAAATAATTAAATTTAATTAACCGCTATGATGTGAAGACTTAGCACCATAATTTATTCATTGATTAGTTCACTTCGTATTCATAACATAAAATTTTGAAGAATATTTTTCCCAAATAGAATTGAAAATAGAATAGCGACGTTGGGTTAAATATATTAATATGTTTGATTTTGATGTTTCATAAACAACTAAAAAGGGGAATTTGTTCCATAAAAGGTTTATTAGGAATTTTATCGACTCAATACCTAAATGGAGTCAATGGAGGAGTGGTCATGGATGAGTCTTTTTTATGATATGGTATATGAAGAGAAGATGTCTTATAGGCATATGTTATTAAATTTTTTTAGAATATATTTATCATTTGATGATTGTATTTGGAATGGAAAATAAATTGGAATCAATTATTAGAATTTAATTAAAGTCCCTTATAGTGGAAATAGCATATGTGACTATTATAAGTCTCTCAAAGTCTCTTTTTTTAAGATATGGAATGATCATTCCAATAAAACTAAGGAATTAGTTGATGGATAGTGTACATCCATTGAGTTGGTCTATGCATATATGATCAAATTAAATGGATCATTATTTTTTATGTCAGTATTGGTGGTAGGGGATGAGGTGATGGATTCTAGACTTCATGTTATGATGCCTTATTAGAAAATTATGGTATATCACTAGATACATATTTGTTCTTTTTATCCCATTCCCACTATAGTTTGGAAATTGATGAGATATGTGTAGACTTAATCAATGGAATACTTCAAAAACTTGGTGTAAAGGTTTTTGTTTTGGTGATCATCAATCAGCTCACTAGATCGGCTCATTTCCACTAAATTAAATAGTGGAAAAAGTTAAAGATCGTGAGTGCTTATATCTATGAGAGATAGTGAATCTCCAAAGTGTGACATTATTAGTTGTTTTTGATAGAGACTAATAATTTACATCCTAGATTAGGAATGAATTATTTTGGGTTCTGGAAATCTAATTGAAGTTAAGAATGGTGTATCATCCTCTGAAAAATTTCCAGTGTCATCCAAATTCTAGAAGATAATCTTCGAGCACGAGCACATGAATTTGTTGGATCATGAGAGAAGCATCTACCCTTGAAAAAAATTTCCTATAAAAATAGTTATCCAAATTAAATTAGAACATTATACTTTGAAGATTTATATGGTTATCCTTGTATATCACCTTTGTGTTGGGAAGATATTAGTTATAGGTTACTCATGGGAATGAGTCATATCTGGGTGATGAAGATGATGTTGTAGTTGATTAAAAAGATATTAGTGATGGATCAATGTTGCTAGAATTCATATGTTTATCATCACCATCATCCATTATAATTTTAAGTTGGTGATCAGTTTTTTATTAAATATTATCATAATATAATGAATTTTCATTTAGGAATGCAAGTTATGATGGATTTTTGATATATCTGTCCTTTTGAGTTCTTCGATCAACATGGAATGGTGGAATATTTTATTAACTAACCATCTCACTTGACATCCATAAATGAAATGTTCCATGTTTCTTAGATGAAGAAATGTAAACCTATCATGTGATTAAATGGGGTTATGTTGATATTTTACCCAATACCTTAGTTTTTGAGTAACCAATTCAGATTATAGATCGTCAATATAAGGTATTTCCTAGTAAAACAATCCTTTTTTGTCTTTATTATTTAGCAGGTTTAAATATATATCCACAAGACATGGGAGTAGGAAGTGTTTGTGATCCAGCAATGTCATTATCTACTCACTTATTTAGAATGTTGTGTGATTTCTAAGAAATGAAATATTCTTTTTGGGGAGAATTATAATTCCCCACGGGTTATAGGTATGTTTAATTTTAAGCTTGGTTAATCTATTTTTCGGTTTTATAGGTTTTCAAGAGTTGGGGGTTAAAAATATGGAATTTCAAGGGAAATAGATTGGGAACACAGTTTAGGGGAATGGTTAGTAAAAACCATGTAGTAACCATGTTATATGTATTTTTGGTTCCAGAGGTAATTTTCATTGTTTGATCACAACTATTCTATCTGTGTGAGATTCCAAGAATGTTGTCAAGATTTTCAGGTTTAGGTCTATAGGATATCTCATGGATTGTTCATGGTTTTTCAAACTATTAAACTATTCTTAAAAAAAATTGTTCCTTTTTTTAAGGGATGGTGTTAATCATGTAGTTATCACAAGATTTGTTTCACTGTGTTTCTTAACTATTTGACCTAATCTAAAATTCATAAAATGGAAAATTATCATGATAACCTCTAAAATTATTATCACTGATCTCCTCTTAAACCCACACTCTCTCTAAATATTCTCTCTTTGATGCTCTATAGGACTCTCCTCTTGATCACTTGGTGATCCTTGATGTATTTCGGTGGATCTATTTGATTTATGTTTACATTTCCTCTCAATTTCACCTATTTTCTCTAGATCTATCCACAGATTTTCCACCTTGATCCCTTAGAACCCAATTGGTCTATTAATGCTAGATCTATAGGGACTTATGGGTAATTTATGATGTTATTTATAGATCTAGTATTGTGAACACTCGATATACTATTTCCCATAATTGAATTCAAAAGATTCAATTTTCCTTCCATTGGAAAAGTGTGCGACTATATACAATGGATTATTTTTCATGGAAAATATGAATGTCCATATAAAATTTGATTATTTTGCATATTAAATTCACTGGATTGATATTATTAAGGGATAAATTGAAATATGTGATTATTACTTGATCTTTTTTGTATAAAAATGTTTTAAAGGTGGATTTTATTTAAAAACATTTTTATAAACATTAAGTGTTTGATGAAATGGCACAAAGATAAATTTTATAATGTTGGCCTTGGAATATTTTTCATGTAATGGTAAAATTTTGTGATTGGGTAAGACCGTACTGTAGGTTTCTTTATAGGGACCTTGGATTTAATACGACATCTAGGGTTCGTTGAATGAAATGGTATTAAAATCGACATCTTATGTCCCATTTTTTCAATGTTAATATACATTATGTAGATACTTATGATTTACTTTCCAATTTTTTTATTACACATGGATTGCATTGATAGGCTATTTATTATCAATTATTTAATCCAAAATGACTTACTTCTTTGTTCTTAAGTCTTTGGATATGGATTTTTTTAAAGGATAATCAAACGGATGTTTTATGAAAATGTGTTTTTTACAAAATGTTTAATAAAATCTAGTTTAATTTTAAAGTTATAACTGTTGATTTCATGGTGAAATGATTTTTATAGATTCATGGTGTTATCATATAGTTTGTTTCCACACACCTTTATTATTCTATTAGGATTATGTATACTTTATTTTGTAGGAATCATGAAAAATTGAGGGTGTCATGTATCTAGGAGTCTCCTCTAAGTTGACATTATCATTGGATTCTTTGGGATGGTGATAAGATATTTTCAAATAGAAATAAAATTTTAGATTTTGGTTTGTAAAGTGTTCTAGACCATGGGGATTTTTTATTTTTCTATATCATTATTCATTTAGAATTTTCTTATTTTATATATTTTTCATTTTTTTAATATATATTTCCATTGATACATAATACATGACTTGGTGATTCTCAGGGTTAAATCATTCCCATTTTTTCCAATATTGAAACCCATGTGCCTATCTCTATCCTATTGAGATTAATAATTTTCTTAGGGTGTTTTGGTGAGCCATATCAGGTGAAATGAGATGTTGACCTTGGTTGATACCCTGAAACACCTTTGACAATGGTCAACCGACCAATTTTGTTTTAGATTTTATGAATCAAAAAATCCCAAAACATCTTCCTTGAACTTAACTGATTTGGTAGCTAAATAAAATCTGGTAATAAATGAAATAAAAGGAATAATAATAAAGTAATCAACATGAAAATGTTTTGGAAGGAGGAAAGTTATTAATATAATTTTTTTATTTAGGAAAGTAAAATATGTATGTGTTGAGTCTGGACTCAAGGTAAGAGATTTTTCATTAAAATATTATTTTAATGTTTTTCTTTCAACTCATTTTATTCCATATCCATGTTCTTTAAATTTTATCAATAATTTCATTATTTATAATTTAAAGTTTATTCAAATTCATATCATTGTATTTTATTAAAAAGGGTTTCAAATGAATTTTTTAATTTTTTTGGTATGGATAAATGTGGATTTCCTTGTAAAAGTGGGAAAAATATTTTTTAAATTAACAACATGAATTCATATCCTTGTCATCTTGACCATTATTCATTATCAACCATCCTATTTAATATTTCTTGTTTTTTAAATGTAAATTCAATTCCCACTATTTAGTGAATTTTCCATTATTAAAAAGGTAGTGAAACAAAATGACATTTTCATCATAGTTATGAAATAATTTAAAGTAATTTTGATCAAGGGTTCAAATTAAGGTTATAATAAAAAGTGAAAGGTTTTATATGTTTTCTTGTTGTAAAGGTTTCTATAAGTTATATATTATTATAGGTGGCCCTGGTATATTTTCCTCTAATGTATTAGGTAATGATTTATTAACTATATAATTGATTATTAGAATTAATTGATAATAAGATATTCCATGTGAGTGAAACACGTGTAAACTTAGATGATGAATATGAAGTGCCATGATTCCTTAATCATTTTTCTTAGATTTCAATGAGTTTTAGCGTTTTTATTGATCAATTTTTTATTTAATAATTTACTATGTTTTATTATGATTTCAAAGTTTATTTTGTGAAAACAAGAATACTTTCTTATGGGTTTTCTGGTTTTTTGAATGGCTAAATGGTTTCCATTCTTTTTAAATCCTTTATTAAGCTTGGGGCTTCTCATCAAAAAAATTTTATTATTTTTCATATAGATTAAGGAAGAGTAGATACATTAAAAATTAAAATATTTAATTTTGGAGACTAATCATGAACAAAGGAAGAAAGTGTTATGAATAAAACAGAAGTTTAAAATTAAGGAATTATTTTTTGGAAAAAAATATATATTTATTGGATGTTTAAATTTTTTATGTAATGGTTTTCCTAATTATCTAAAACATTAAACCTAAAAGATCATAGTAATTTAATAAAGTATAATCCTTTATATAAAACACATAATTATTGGTATTTTAAGTTATGAGGTGTTACAGTTGGTGTCATATAAATAGTTTGATAACATTAGAAGTTAGGATAATGTTATGAAAAGGCATATCATGAATGATTAGATTGTTTTTTTATTATCATGAGATATTTGATGAAGGCTTACATGATACTTTATCTAATATATGTCTTTTTTAAGAAGGGTTTTCCACAAAGATAATAGGGTGAATGATGTACGAAGCTAGTAAGATAACAATATCATTTTAAATTAGTAACATGAAAATTGTTAGAGTATCAATTGAGAAGTTTGTATCTGTGTAAACTTAATTAATATAAATTTAAATTTTGGAACTCAAGAAAGATTAATACTAAATTATACACATAGGAATAGGTCAATGGTAGATCATTTCATAAAATAGACCTTCATAGCCTTTGGTGGAGCCTCAGACTTAGTTCTGTCTAAAGGATTGATAAATTCTTTGGAGAAAATATTTAATGTTTTTGATTGTTTAGAGCATAAAAAATTAACACTTTATATTTATCATTTCAATAGTGAATTTGATTTATGGTGGTATTGAATGAAAAATACTAATCATACTAATGAAATCGTTTCCATGGAGAAGATGATATTTAAATATCTATTTCTTGAAAATTATTTTCCTAATGTTATTCAACTTCAAATAGAATGTAAATTTATGGTGTTAAACAGTTGTAAAAAGATTTAGTATCCAACTATAATGAAAATTTTTCAAAATTGGTTTTGTATAAAATAAATTTTATTGTTTACCATTAGAGTTTGTTTTATATATTTTAAAATTCATTAAAATAAAATTTATAAAGAGTGTTGGCCTCTTGTGAAATTAAAATTTATAAGAAAGCTGTTTAATGCATTAGGAAAGTTGAAATGGATTTTTTTACACTTATATATCTCTTTAAATCATGAATATGAAGTGTTAAACGTGGTGATAAATAGGGAAACAATGATGAAATAAATCTAGAGGTAAGCCACATGGATGTCCAAAATGTGGTAAGAAACATTTTAAGGAATCTTTAATAGGATCAGGAGAGTGTTACCAGTGTGGTCAGTTCATTCATTTGGAATTTTAATACAATGAATATATTTATATTTAAAATAGTAGTGGGGAAATAGATACTCATTTGGAAGTTAACTGTTTTAATTGAATTGAGTTGGGACATTATGAAAATTCATGTCTGAAGTTAGTTACTCAAGGTGGGAATCATCATGATCAAAAGTAAAAAAGGTGTGATAAATCATTTTTCTATAACTACAGTAGATTATAGAAAACCAAATAAAGTGGTGATATGTACATTACTTGTTTACTCAAATTATGATGATGTATTTTTTTATTTTGTACCTACACATTCTTATATTTCTAGTAAATTTTCATGTAAATTGGAAATATCACCTTAATAAATAGATAAAGAACTATTAGAAAAAACTCTTGGGTGAACTATTACATCAAAAAAAATAATAAATCTTATTATTATCATCTGGAGAATTATTTTTGTTGTAAATATTATTATCTTACACATACTAGAGTTTTATGTTATTTTAGAAATAGATAGGCTTTAAATTTATCATGCAAATATATATTATTGTTCTAAGTAATTTATATTCAATTTTAAAAATGATTTTCAAATATTATAATAGAATGAGTTCATAACTTTGATAACATATCAAGAAGGTGAAATTTTTTTTAAATATGGTAGTGAAAGTTATCTTTCTCATATCATTAAAAATCATTATGTTATTCAAATTAGGGATGTGACAATAGTAAAATAATTTATGAATGTATTTCTTGATTATTTTCCTGGAATTATTTCTAATAAAGAGGATGAATTTACCATTTACTGTTTTCTAGAAGATAATCCAATTTCAAAACCCCCTTATTAAATAGTACCAATAGAATAATTAGAGTTGAAAATGGAATCACAATATTTAGTTGTTAGGGGTTACATCAATCATATCACATCAACATGTGGTGAACCTATTTTTTTAAAGGATGTTTTTTCAATAGGGGTTTGTATTGATTTTCAAGAACTCAATAACATGTTGTAGTTTCCAACGATGGAGTTTTGAACTATTTATGGACATTATGAGTTTTTTTATTCCCTTTTGGTTGAAAATTAATCCCTTTGTATTTATGGATATCATAAATAGAGTTTTTTTAGTATTGTGAAAAAAAATTGGTATTTATTTATTATATCTTGTTTTGTTCTAAATGTTATAAGGTTCATGGGAAGATTCTATGGATTGTTCTACATACCCAAAGTTTTAATATGTGGTATTTAAAAATTTTATATTGTGAATTTTATTATAGTAGATTTAATTCCTTGGATATATTATAAGTAAAATGGGATACTAGTTGATCCTACTAAAACTAAATTGTTAGAATATTGGATAAGACCACATAATTTCACAAAGATTAAAAGTTTCCTAAGACTAAAGTGTTATTTCACAGGGTTTATTGAAATACTTAATTAGTTATGTAACACACTTACAATGTTAACTCAAAAGGGAGTAAAATTTATTTAGATAAATTAGTGCATTGAATATATTAAAGAATTAAAAAAAATTAATTCCCCAATATTATCCCTATCATCAAGAATTTGTGACATTTTTATTTATAGTGATAATTTTTTGAATGGTTCTAGATTTTTTTTGATCTAATTTGATTGGGTAAATATATATTTATCATTAAAATCAATACCCCATGAGTAGAATAATTCAAACCTTGACATTGAACTTATAGATGTTGGTTTTATTTAGAAAATTTTAGGAATATTCTATATGTCAAAGAATGTTATATATACATGGATTATAAAATCATAAAATATATTTTCACTCAAAAAGATTTGAATATAAGGTAGAGAAGGTAGCTCTTATAGAAAAAGGAAAATTATTATATGATTCAATGTCATCCAGTTAAAGAAAAATTTTTAATTGAGGCCTTGAGTCAAAAAATAATGTATGATTAAACATGCCCCATTTTTAGAATTATCTTATAGTCAATGATTCAATGAATCTTCGATTGTAATTTATGTATATAAGAAACCATTCTATTTTTGCTTAAGTAATAGTAAAATCATCTTTTTTTGAAAAAATAAAATATACTCAGGATGAAGACTATGGTTTTAATGAATGGGTAGGATTTGTTAAAAAAGGAAAATTTCAAAAATGTAATATTGAAAAAGAACATGTTATAATATTTACACAGATTTTATGTGTGCTAAGTAAATTTTAGTTTAATTAAGAATTTTTAATTGAGGATAAAACCTTTCTATTTATTGATCTTCCCAATAGTACTAAGATGTATGGAGTCCATTAGAAATATTATTTTCAGGAAGGGATGAAAAAATATATGATTGATTTTACTATAAATTACTTTTATTTTCAATTTTTCAAATATGAAAGATAACTACCTATGGGATGAATTAGTCATTTCTAGTTCTTGAATAAATATTGGAGAATATATCCATGGATTTCATTGTGGGATTGCTAATGAAATCTCGATGTGATATTTGGGTTTGGGTTATTGTTGATTTCTTAACTAGATCTATTAATTTCCATCATGTCTAAGATATTATCTCTCTAGATTAGTTTTATAGGCTCTATATAACAGATATGGTTAGGAAACATGTATTCCTTACCACTATTATATCTATTCATGATCCAATATTTACATCCAATTTTTGGAAAGGACTCTAGAAATTGTTGGCTATTAATTTAAGTTTCATTACAACTGTTCACCCTTAACATAATGCATTGAGGGAATGAGAAACTAAAACATTGGAGGTTATACTTCAGGATTTTTCATTAAATTATCAAGAAATTTTTTATCAACGTATTTTATTAGTGGAATTTTTTTATAATAACTAATTTAATTCAAATATACAAATGGTACCACATAAAGAGGTATATCTAAAAAAGTGTAGGAATCAAGAATTTTGGGAAGAATCTGTGGAGAAATTTATTGAAACTATAATTTCTTGAATGGATGGTTGAAAATTTAAATTTACTTCATCATCAAATAAGGTAAGAAAATATTAGGAAGAAATTTTATTTAAATAACTACATGAAAGATATTTCATTAGAGGTGGAAGAATGCGTTTTTCTGAAAATATATCCTTGGAAAGGTGTGATTTGTTTTATTAAAAAGGGAGAATTAAATATATATATTATTTGAATTTAAAAATTTATATATAATTTTGGATCATTTTCTTAATGGGTATAATTAAATCTATGTTTATTTAGATTACATGATGTGTTTCATGTTTCATTTTTGAAGAAATATGTACCAGATGAATCTATGTTTTAGCCCTTATGGTGGTAGAGTTATAAGATAATATTTTTATGACGAGAAGAAAGTTTGGATTCTTGATCATAGAAAAAATGTATTATATAATAAGGTACCCCACCTATTTCATATTTTTTAGAAGAACCACATGATTGAATAAGTAACCTGGGAACCTGAAAAATGTATAATAGAAAACTATCATCTCCTATTTGTTAAGGAATAAAATTATGTGGATGAAATTTCATTAAGAGTTAAGAATATGAAAACCCATTAAATGTTAATAATAAGTAAATTTCATGTATTATTAATGTTAATAATTAGATTTTATGGATTCAAAACTCAATATAATAATTTTATATTATTTTTCAATTGAAAAGGAAATAGTTTTATAGTAACCAAATTGGTTTCCAAGAATTATATAGTTTTATTTAATATTTGAATATGATAATTTTATAATTTTAATTTGATAAAATGTAATTCATTTTTTAATTCATCATTTCAAATTTTACTAAGGGTTAAATTTCTATATTTTCATAAATAGTTGATTTTTATGTGAAAATTGAAAAATATTATTTTTACTAATACTGACACATTTATTACATCATCATGATATATGAGTGACATGAAAGATTTTAAAAACATATTTATAGTTAAAATATATATTTAAGAAGTAAAATAAATAATTTAAAAATATTATGTTTAATTTATAAAATCTATGACATTTGGAAACATAATGAAACTTTTACTCTAATAAAAGAATTTTTTCAATCATTTCATTTAATTAATTATTTAAAATGTTCTATTATATTTTATATTGGTTTTTTAAGTCTCAAAAAGTAAATTTATTTATAAATAAAACAATAAATTTCATGTTAATCAATTCTATACATTATTTTAGTGTAAATACGTTTTTATGTCTAAAAACACATTTTTCTAAAAACCTGTTTTTCATTTCATTTTATAAATTTATATTAAAATTAATTTTTAAAAAGTATATAAATAGAATCATATAAAACTTATTCCATATTTTAGATCATTATATTCATATTAATGATGATTTTAATTTTATTTTCATTGTTTATAATAATTTTTCATGGTAAAAATGTGAGTGACCTCAACAGATGTATAAATGAGGTAAAAGGGTTAAATAAATGTGATAAGGTCCCAAAATATTTTTTCTAATATTATTTTATGAGTTTATTTCGATCAAAATTATCCCATACCATAAATTTTTACATTTGGTAAAAATAGCCTTCAAATGCGACCACAATATTATTTTAAAACATTGAGTATTTAGAAGAGAGTCATTACACTCACCTGTAAAAGGATTCATTAACCCCACTCTTATTCACACACATTAAAATATATAACTCTACCATGATATACCAAAATCCATCCCCAACTGTCCTTTCTATTTCCTAGTGGTACTGGTCTAACTATAATAGCAACCTATGAAATTTTAAGGTGTAAGTCAAAGGAGGATATCCGGGGAAGAGGTAAAGGTCATAATTGAGTTCTTTAAGGTTTATTTAATTTTAAAACACCTTCGAATATTTTAAATACATACTAATATAATTACATAAATGTATTTACTATAATAAAATTTTATTATATTTATGGTAAAACCTTTTTCAACCTTCTTTCCATGCAATAAAAAAAATAAACCTTTACTCATACGTACATGCGGACTACCACCTCCAGGAAGTGGTGTATCTTATTCTTTATCACTCACTAATATATTTGGTTATATAAATAGATGTAATGAATATATATTATATTTATAAGATAATTATAATTATATAGAGATAAAATATTATAAATTTTTCTTCCATATCAACTTTTAGAAAATAGAAATGTTGTTTATGTGTGTGTGTGGATTACTACCTCCATGAAATGATGTGTTTTAATTTTCAATACCACCTAACATGGTTGGTTCAAATAGTAAATTTAAATAAAAATATAATAATTATTACATTATTCAGATTTTAAAGATTATGGAATCATGAAACCTTCTACAATAGTCAACCAAATGAATGTTTTTTGGATATTTTGGACTAAACAAAACATATGATGTAAACTTAACCAATTTAGTACCTAAATAAAATTTGGTAATAAATTAAATAAAAGGAATAATAAAAAATTAATAAACATGGTAATTTTTTTATTCATGTAAATAATTAATATAATTTTATTATTCAAGAAATAAATAGATGTATGTATTGATTCGAGACTCGAGGTAAGGGAGTTTTCTTTAAAATATTATTTTAATGTTTTTCTTCCAAACATTTTTCCTTCATATCCATGTTATTCGAAAAATTTAATTTTTTAAAAAAAATTAATGATTTTATATTATAATTTCTAACAATATTTTACTCTATCTAAGAAGGTTTTAAAAAAGAATATTTTAAATGTTTCTATATTGTTAGATTTGGATTTCTTTTTAAAAGTTGGAAAAGAATGATTTTTAACAGTTACCATGTGACTAAAATACAGAAAATGAACCTTATAACAATAGTTTTAACACATTGGTATAGGTTGGAGAACCATTAGATGAGCCTATACCAACATTTCTCCAAACAGTTTACTATATCAGCCTGGGGATTCACTTATAAAAAACTTTTCCTTTAAACCATTTTAATAGGTGACCTAGATATACCTTATAACAAATGTTTAATAAACAATGTGTATATCCTTTTTCACTAGGTATCTATAATCACCTCCCATCATGGACTAGAACCAACGCACACCCCCAAACACCTACTCCCATTCCCCCAGACAACTAACAACCAATATAGAATACGAAGAATCAATTTTATACATTTAAACAGATATAATTAAAATTCAAATAAGCACGTATATTCATTCACATTCAATAATAAAACATAATGTGTCATAAATATCAGTCAGAAATATAGAGGTTCAATCTTCCCTTTATCAAAACTAATATCATAACCATCACCACCATCATCATCATCATTATCATCATCATTACCATCGCCTCCATCATCATCACCATCACCATTATCATTAACATCACTATCAACATCACTATCACCATAACCATCACTTGGAAAGACGTCATCCCAACCACCACAAGTACCATCATCACCATTGGTCTGTGCATCATTTAATGAATTCATCATCTGCATGCTTGTATCAAAAACCATGGTAGTATTTGGTGGAAGTGATGGACATAATGCTTCTATAAATTTCAAAATTTTCTCATTGTCCTTCTATTATTGTTCATACAACTGTATGAATATTTTTCTGCCTTTTTTCATTTTTTATGAGCATGTGCTACCTTTTCACGAGTTTTTTCCAACTCGGTTCTAATAGAACTGATACATAAAGTGGGCCAATATCTAGTGGATACAATAAAATTCCCTAGTTGATAGTGTACTCTCACATGGTTCCCATCTCATAATACCATGTGAAAATGATCGTTTGGACCATATTTACCATCTTCCTACTCATTAAGGGACTTGAAAAAACATTTTTTTAAAATATAAATGAAAATTTTCTTTACAAAATAGACATTAAAATTTGATATCAATAAATTAAAACTAAAAATTTATGGCTTAGCCTTTTAATTTACCACACCTCTATCTTTATTATTTCTTCTCGAGAAAAACAATTTTGTTTAGGCACACATCCTTCAATATGAAATATTATCCTCTATAATGACATTAAATATAGATAAACATTTTTTGTTATAAATCTTAGAAATATATCTTTAATTCATATATGAATAAGTTTGAATCTGATGTTTGAAAGCTCCAAAAATTGACCAAATATTTGAAATGTTTTATATCAAATAGAAATTTTACTTATTATGTGTGATTTTTTAATTTAGGGATATCATGTGTTACATAAGTATAATTAAATTTTATGTTGATTCATCCAATGTTTTTTGAAATTACCAAAATATAAGTCAATAGAGATGAAAGATAAATCAACTGATTAAAGTTTCTAAAAAATATATGAATCTTAAGATAAAAATGAGAAAATATTTTCAGAATTTTTACCTAACTAAATGAAAGCTTCGAAGAAAAACACTTGCTTCCTCTATGGTTCCAATATCATCTTATACACAAATGTGTGGGGATACTTCTTAGTATCCTTTTTTTTATTTCTTTCAAATGCTTCCTAAAAAGGAAAATTCAATAATATTAAATAGTGTATTAATAAAAATAATCATAATTTTCATTAAAAGACCTTTGTTTTAATTAATAACTAAAACACATTACTCTTAAATGTTAATTAATTTTCAGATAATGTGTTATTTAACACTCATTCATGATAGGTATAGACTCTAAATCCATTCCAAATATAGAAATCCAACTATTATACAATACGTGAATATATTCTCCCCATAGTTCAGTTATTTCTATTAGTTGTGCTATCCTCATATCCACACCATCCTGAAAATTATAAAGAAGGTTCTACTGAAATATAAATTCATATAAATAAAATAATAATATAACATCAAATCTAATGAATTTTTACCAATATTTGAGACCAATCATTTTCCTTTACATCATTTTCAACATGTCTCTAAGAGTGTGGCTTGACAAGAATGATTCCAGAGTGTTTGGAAAGTGTTGTAATAAATCTCATGCATTCTAACCCTATTTTACCAATAATTTAATTATCCTCATTATACACAACCATCAACTATATATTATGGTTCAAACTTAATACATTCATTTATAACCACACTTACTAATAGTGCCTTATCCAACTATGCAATAATAATAGAAAAATATTAAAATAATAAATCTTATAATGAAAATAAATTATAGCTAAAAAATTTACTAGGTTTCTGTAAATATATGTGATATAGGATGATGAGTGGGTGTTGTTTTATCCTTAGTTTGTGAAGTATAACTTGTATTTTTAGTAAAAATGTGGTCCAATATCTACTCAAGTGGTTTAGAATGTTCTAGAGTAGAAGTTAAAGGAGTATAAATAGAAAATAGAAGAGAAAATTAAGTAGTTAGAAAATAAGATAACACAGATATCTTTGTAAAAAGATAATATGGATAGGGAGTGGGATCCATCAACGGATAAGTAAAATAAATATTAGGAGGAACATACATAAATGGTGGAGACAATATCAATAGTCTAAATACATGTGGTTTCTCTAACAAAATTTTTGGATAAGAAAGTGTGCTATGAGGTATACTTATTGAAGGGGAAGGGTGTGATCAGGTTTGATTAGCGGTGTGAGTGTCTCTATTACCACCACCCCCTGAATCATCAGGTTACACACTACTATAACTAGGTTGGTCAAAGAATAATTGTCTCCTGGGTGTCAGTTTTCTGATTGAAATTTAAAAAAACATTAATGACATGAAATTGTGTTTTATTGATATATATATATATATGAAATATGATACTCAAAATAGGAATTAGAAAATAAATTATCTTCTCTCTCATATGGAGATTATTATTATAAATCCTCTTATTTCATACATATTCAATGTTTTTTATTTACTTAATTTAAAAATAAATATGAATTCGTTTATAAATTCTAAACTAATGTGTAATAAAAAAAGAAAGAATATGTTATGTGACTTAATTTACGGAAACCAATTGTCAATTCGAATAAAGTATTATTAGTGAAATATCATAATTATATTATATTTACAATAAATAATATCAAAAATAAAAATATGTTTCCTAGAAAAATATATATGTTCTAATTAGTATGTTAAAAATGGGTATGATAAAGTTATTTCTTCTTATTTGAATTTCATCCAATCCGATTTTGGTTACATCATTTGGATCATCTTGGTCAATTTATTAGGTCATTTTTTAATTTTTATAGGTTTGTTCATTTGTTTCATATTTTGGGTTAGGTCATTTGTATAGTTTTTGGTTAGGTATTTTGTTTCATTGTTTTTATTTATTTTAATTAGTTTAAGATGTTTTAGTTCAATTCATGTTCTTTTTATTAGAATTATATTATATCATTTTTTTTTGTTTTTTTTTGTTCTAATATTGTTCAATTCTATTTTATGAAATGAATCTAAAAAAACTACAATAGATTTAAATTGAAAATCCACATAAAGGACAAGTTGGTTACAAAATATATACAAACAATATTAAAGAAATTTGAATAGTGATAACCTAAATAACCCAAGATAATATAAACTAGAATAATTAATAAAAAATATTAAATATTAAATATATTACACACCACAACTTATAGTTCACAATAAACTGTAATAATTGGACTTTTTGATTCATAATAATTCATAAATTAATTAAGGCCAATGGGTGCAATGATTGTGTCAATTTCACTCCACCATCATCCCAAATTATTCTTGGGATTACTTCAATATTGATTCTAAATTCCCATTATGGATTATATTTTACTTAAATAATGTGTTTCTATAATGATTCCAATATATATGGGTCATTATTACAAATAATGTTTCATGTCAATAAATCAAAATCCATAATCATGAAAAAATTCACCATGTCTAATCATTGAATCAAATAACTTTCATTTTTTCATAGAAACTCAACAGTGAGAGTAATAATCTAACATTAGTATTTTCTGAAAAAATATATGATAAAATTAATTTTTATATCAAGGTATACTATCTGATTCACTGGCATAATAGTCTATTTATGTTTTAATCACAACACCATGATTCTATGTTACGATGTTCATTTTTCATTAAGTGATAATAATTTTGTACCCATTTATCAAAATTGATTTTCATTCACGAACAATAAAAATATGACCAAAATCCAAAGAACTCATTTCTTCATATAAAGATTCATAAATTAAACTCCAACACATAAATATAAATGAACATTAAAATTAATGATATATTAAAAAAATTATTTTTTATGGAAATAATTATACCTTCAATTTTAACCAAGCATAGAACTATTTGTTATACATGGTCTCTCTCCTTTTCAGATGTAATGAATGATGATTTCAATATATAAATTTTTTATGTTCCCTATAAAAAATGAAAGAAACATTTTGAAATATATGTATAATTAGATGGAATGAGATATCATACACATCTTTAATTTACTTATTTGATGTAGTCATCAACCAAATCGCAATTAAATAAGATTGTGCAATGTGCCATCTATTTCTTTTAAAATCATAATATAGTCAATGTATATGATCAAGTAATTCCCTATGTTTATGGAAGTGATGGAAAATTAGTTTAAATTTACATATAATTACCTTCATCATTTCTCATTGGTCGGTTATGTCTCATAGTCACAAAAGAAAAATACATTGAATAGAAATCTATAAATTCATTAGCCAGGTATCCTTTCGTAATGGAACCTTTAGGATGATAATTATTCTAGACAAAATAATTAAATGTTTAAATAATAATTTCAGTTGGATTCACCCAAAAATTAATAGTTCCTCTAAGAATTATTTTAGCTGCTAGATTGATAGATATATGTAGCACGCATGTGAAAAATAGTGGAGAAAACAATTTATCTAACTCACACAATATTAGTAGTTCTTCTTCCTGTATTTTTCATAATAAATACTTGGAAAAATTATTTTCACAAACAAACCTATAAAAATGGAATAATTAAATAATTCACATTGTTTCAATATTTTACAGTAGATGAAGGATTGAAATTGGAATCAACGCACTAATAAACATGTGAAAATCATAAGACTTCAAAGATTTCAGCTTCAACTCCCTTTTGTTGAACCTTTTTTATTTGTTTCTAGAATAGCCATTAGCAAACATGATATTTTATAGTAAATATAGAAATTTATTACTTTATAAAGGCTTCTTCACATAAGAAGAAAAGATAACTTTCCATTTATTTTCATGGATATACATCGGATGAAATTATGGCCTAATACCCCAATCCACCAAGTCACACTGATGTCATAAATCAAATTTTTATTCCCATTTAAATTTAGAATAATTGAAAAAACATTTCACATATATTTATTTCAATTTACATTGTATCTAAATAACGACATAAAAAATTGGTTGTCTATTATGGAAACTCAAAGAAGATACTTTTATTCTTCCAATGTAAATTGGATTTAGTGAAAACATTATTTCTCTGTCTAGATTTAAACTAAAATTTCTTGAATGAAAAAAATAGTATTTTTCAATTCATTAAGCATGTAATCTCTATAAATATGTTTAGGTGGATTTTCTATATCTTTAGTATGGTGAAACCTTTGATTATTATTACTATAAGGATAATCTTTTGTAAATAATCATTTATGTTAAATGAAACTAAAAATATGATGATATCCAATCCTTGTAGATAATTTATTCTTCATATATATAGGATAGTAAATTTTTCCATTCATGATTTTTCCATAAATCACTTCAGATGTAGGAAAATAATTTATTATCATCATAAGTGTAGTACACATCTGAAATATATTTTTCAAACAAGAAATATATGTGCACACCCATATCCCAAAGATGATTCAACGCTTTTATTAATGGTTAGAAGTATACATCTATATCTTTGGTAGGATTAGAAGTTGTATATATGATTATAATAAAGAAATTGAATGGTTTTTTCATATTCATCCATGCTGTAAAGTTATAAATGAGTATGAAAACTAGTCATGTGATGTGAAAAGTAAGAATCTTACTAAATAGATTAAAACCATCACCTAATTGACTCAAACACACATAATTCACATCAGTTAAGAAATCAAGATATCTTACTCCAAATTTCTACCAAGTTAATATATCTATAGGATGGATGAACTCATCATTATCTTTATTTATCACGGTATCATGTCATCAAATATTTATTTATATTTCATTAGGTATAAAAATATTTTGGATTCCGGAATTAAATAGAATGTTCACATTTCTTTATATGGAACATGAGATGGTGTACCATCATCATTTGGATTCCATGGAGATGTGACTCTTTTAATACAATCATTTAGTTCAGCATTTTCCTCCTAGAATAATCTATATACTTTTTGGAAAACATGAATTTTATTATTAGAAAATCCTTGTTGGTCAATTAACTTTCAAGTCATCTAATGGTTCGATGGAATATCTGCATAATCTAAAAGTAAGTACTTCAAGAAGGTAATAATATATTCAATTTTAGTATTATAAATTCCATTAATGGTTTTCCCATGAAAAAGTCATATTAAAAATTCTAGATTTTTCAGTTTATCACATTACTGATATTCAGGAGTCATGGAAGCATCCTTCATTTTTTACCCTATCAACATAATCATTTTCATTACATGCATCATGATTACTAGTATTATTGTATTATTGAATTACATTCCCATATTTCTCAAGATTATATATAAATAGAAAGTGTTTATATAAAAAATTCTCTAATCAGGTTCACTCATTTAGATTATGAACATCTTGACATTGTATCTTCTCCCCGTTATGATACCAGACATAATAGTTTGTATCAAAACCAAAGTTTTTTATATGGTAGCTAACTTATTCATAGATTAACCATTGTATTACAAAAAATTATAATATAGACAGAGTATAAGACCTCTATTTGAATCATTACTAAATGAATATTCTACAAAACTCCCAACTTGTTTTGAAAATCTATTGAGATCTGATAAACTTCATTTATCCAACTTCTATCCATTCTGTTAAAAATTTTAAATGTAATTTCATAAATTCGATGAAATAATATTAAATTCAAATCCAAAATATATTTAAGGGAATAGGACTTATTCAATTTATTTCAATCACTTTGAAAAAAATTGTTCTAATATTGAAATCAAATCAATTTTTAATCACTCTATATGTTTCTGCATAAATACGAACTTCAACAAACATGAATACATAATTATAAAAAAACATTTTTTCATGAAAATAAACATTTTAAAGGAAAAATGACATTTCGAAATACTTCAAAATATATATTTATCACCCATATCCTCAATTTCAAAACGCAATCCCATGAGAAAACAAAATACTATATATATAATGATAATATTGAATTCTGTTATATTAATGAGTAACAACTATACATAATACAACATATTTAATATGTGTAAGAAATAATTGAAAAATTAGTCTATATGATAATCATAGTATAAAATACAATAATGTATATAGTTGTCTAAATGTAATGTTTTGTTCCTTACCATCCCATTACTTTGAAAGTTTTTTGTTTCAAAGGTTCTTTTAAGAGGCTTAGAGTGGTTCTGGAGTATTTTGGCTAATAAAAGATAGATGCAGAAGAAATAAACATCGTGTAAAGTTCACATGTTGTGAAATTGGGGTTCATGGATTGTGTAGTGTGGGCTCACACCCTGTAATAATCTAGGAGATTGATCCTTCAAAGTGACGTGATTTTTTATGAAATTTTTAAATTTTCAAAAACCTAATAATTATACATCAAGTAATGGTTACACAATTTTAAACCTACAGGATTCTAGATTTTGAATTCATTTATCATCCAAATTTTCTTTCATACAACTAAACCATTATATCTCTCATTATGGGTGAACCTTAGGAGCCCTAAGGAGTTCTTCAAGATCTCTCCCTTCTACTTAAATCATTTGGTACGAGTGGATCACTATTTTTGATGCATGGGGATTTATTATTCCTTCCTCATGTATTTCCTTCTTCCTTATCTTGGGGATTATCCACAATGATATTTTTTTGGATTGCGACATGTGTTGGGATATGTTTTGATAGTAATTGGGTGAAGTGTATTTTGATCTGTGGTATATCATGTTGTGGTATTGTATGGTAGGATTTTATTCATTGGACTTTGTTGTACAACAAGTTGGAAAGCTTCTTTGAGTTAGGTAATCCGTCGTTTATCTTTATAGATTATCAGTTGGAAGGGTTTTTCTCTAATTTATATATGGGTTATGTATGTGTAGGAATAATTAAATATAAAAAATTATTTAATTCAAATTTAAAGCGGAAAGGGGTTTGATCAACATGTTTTTATATATATTTTTTTATATGTGATATTTTGATTGTATGGGATTGATTCCCCACTGAATATTATAGTCATTGAGGGAGTTTTTTGCATTGTTTAACTATTATTTGACATTTGTTTTTGTTGTGATTATTTTGATATCACCCTAAAATGTAAATTGGCTGACTACTTAAATTTGGTTAATAAAATGGTTTTCCAATGACTATAGATTTTGTTATATCTCCCCTATAATAAATTTTGATGTTATAAAAGACCCTTGCTAAATATGTAAAATGGATTTGATGTGTGGTTGGGGAAATTAGGGGCTTAGGGTTTGATAGTTGTTGTTTTTAAGGGGTGGGGTGGTTGTTTGGAAATTCTTTTAGGGAGGTGAGGTGGTTTTTTGGCATGATTTTGGGGTGATGAGGAGGTTTTTTGGTCCATGCTTGTGGGGTGGGGTGGCAATGGTACAATGGGAATGTTGATCTACTTTTGATGCGTACTTGTTTTGTGCTAGATTCCATAGTAATGATAAAATTTATAATTGTTTAATAATTTTTGAAATAGATGGGGTTTAGTTTTGTAAACAATATGTAAATGATAAATGAAAAAATAAATGATGTTATATGTGGTTAATCATGTATTATTCTAAATAATGAAATGATTGGGTTGGATAATGGGAATTAGTTGGAGGTATGATGTGTCTTGTGGTTTGTTTGGTATTATGTGTTTAGAGGTGGCAGAAAAAGTGATGATTTCATGAGTTGGTTAGTGTTTGGTAGTGAACCCATAGGTCAGGATTGTGTGTGTTTATATTCATATACCTGAATATTCCTTGTTATTTCTAAATACACCACACCCAAATTGAGAATTATGTGTCAGTAGTTGTATAGTCACTTGGGGTGTTTTTTTGGACATCCAATCAAGAGGATAGATGGCTTGTTACCCACTCTTTCCTTCTCTCTCTTCAAGATAAGGTAGGTATTGCATAGACCAAGAGGGTCAGAGCTCTCTTAGTGCACCAGATTGTGGTTATTATAGCTTAGGTTTCTTCAGGTATGTTGTGATGTGGTCGTGCTTGTGGGAAGCAATCCCAGATATCTTAAGGTGAGATGTGACTTGGCCCACGTGTTTGCGCGTATGATGAGATGTGGTGATCTGGTTTAGAGTGGAGGTTGTGAATTGTAGTAGGAGGGCTTGAGGTTGATTTAATTCATGTTTATGAAATCTTACCTCTTTGGTTATAGCTGTGGAAGTGTAATGGTCCATGTTTTGTTAAGAAATACATGATGTGGTTGTGCTTGTGGGGCAGTGATCCCAGATGTATGTGGGTGTGATGTCATGTGATCGTGCTTGTGGTGTGGTATAGAATACAAGATAGATGGGAGAAGTAGGATATACATCATTGGGGTGTGAGAGAGGCATTCCAGTAGTAAAGTGGTGAGGGGTGCCCTTTTATTGATGTGATTCATGTCATATTATATTAAATGGATTGATTGATTTGGTGAACATTCCATGGTGAGGTGGGGATGGATATTTGACATGTTTATGTAACGTTGGTTCTTTTGTATGCTCACAATTTCATTAGAATACTTCTTTCAAATGTTCATGAGAGACTTTGGTTTTCCTTATATGTACACTTGTATTCTCACCCTATATATATAAACTATTTTCAAGTTTCTAGGAGGATTATGTGGACCATGTTGGACCTTCCGAACTTGGAAAATTGGATAGCTATTGTGTCTCTACATTAGCTTAAATTTTGGGTATTTACATTGGATACTTTTATATGTATCAGTTTTATTTATACATGAATTGTGGGATGGTTTTGGATTTATATTAAATTAGGATATGGAGGATATTTTGGATAATTCATCTTATCTCCCAATCCTGTTTATATTATAGAGGGTAATGCCTCTCATACATGAGTTTTTTATAAATTAAATTATAGTTTATAACCACTAAAAAATCTATTGTTATAGGTGGTTATTTAGTGGTCTATTGGAACATTAAAGCGCCACCTAATTGTTTAGCAGTGGTTCATAAAACATCCACGCATTTCATAGACCCTAGTGAATTAGCGACGGTTTATTTTAATTTGCATCAGTTTTTTTAAGTTTCATTATTAGAAAATTTAGAAATGGTTTTTTTTTTAAATAGAAGTGGTTATTTAATAAAAAACATATCTACTACAAATATAAATAAAATAAAAGTAACCGATGTAAAGCATTTAACAATGGTATTTTTAATGGTGGTTACTACAAACCACTACTAAATCTATTTTTATTTTTAAAAAAAATATTTAATAAAAAACTATAAATATCAGAAAACAGGAATGCTATAAACTAAAACAAAAATATATTATAAACCAATCATTCATAAATCACACAACAACAGTCATGCAAACATCCATGGACATCATAACCTAGGTCTCAATCACCCCATACATCAACCAATACCTTGGTCATCAATATATATATATATATATATATATATAATATGTCCAGAAACAACCTATACCCAATATAAACACATTCCATGACCTCCACTACATCATTTTGCCTCCACATCATCTTATCAATTGAAAAAAACCATGTCATCTCATCAACTGTAGAAAAAAATGAGTCAAAAATTAAAACCAACATGATAAATCAGAATTACAGTAGATTAATTTATAAAATTTTTATATAACACAGAAACTAAGAACCATCATGATTACCTTATAAAAATGTCACGGTTTGGAATTGGTAACCTCCTACCTACTACCAACTTCAACCACATACATTGAAAACTAGAACGTTTAGGAAAAAATGCAAAATAGAATAGATACATAAAATATTCAGAATGATGGACATAAAATTTTTTATTTCATTAATAAAATCGATGAAAATTTAACATAAAAAATATAGAATAAAAAATACTTTAAAATAGAAACATACCTATTTAAGATAATATTTAACACTTGAAACTGAAAAAGGGAAAAGTAAATATTCTAATTGATTTTTAAAGCAACGTGCAGTGTTGTGGAAATTTATTTAATAAAAAAATTAAATATTTGGAATCAGGGTGTGTATTATAATTCAAAAACAAAGAAGTGGTGGTTTTCCCATGATTGAACATCAATCTGATTTCATTTTCAATATTTTTTCTATTCTATGCACTTTTGAGAGTTTTATTACACTAAAAACATGTTTATGACCATAATGGGACCAATTTCATTCAGAATGATGTGTCGTTAGATCCAACATTTCACAACAAAATCTATGGCCATTTTCCCCTAAGATTATGAAAATTTTACATCATTTTCCTTTTTTTGACCATTCCATGCATGTTTTATTATTTTAAAACACTAAAAATTCATTTACAGCCATAATAGGGAAACTTTCACTTGAAATAATGGTTTCCAGTTCCGACATTTCACAATTAAATAAATAGTGGTTTCCCCTGATTTTAGGACAATATGACATTGTTTTCCTCATTTTAACCATTTCATGAATGTTTTAGTGTTTTAAAACTCTAAAAATGTGTTTACAACCCTAAATGGAAAACTTTCATTCAGAATTACATGTTTTCAGTTCTTACATTTTGAAATTAAATCTAAGATGGGTTTTCAATGATTCCACATCAATAAGAGATCATTTTCCTGATTTTGACCATTCCAGGCACGTTTTAGTGTTTTAAAACACTGAAAACGTGTTTATGGACATGATGAAAAAACCCATATTCAGAATGATGTTCCATTGGTTCCTATATTTAAAAATTAAATATTCTCTCTTTTCACAGATTTTAGGACAATCTAACATCATTTTTTTATTTTGACTGCTCCATGCACATTTTAGTGTTATAAAAATCTAAAAACATACTTACATCCATAACAAGAAAATTGTCAATCAGAATGATGTGTCATCAGTTCCTACATTTCAAAATTAATTATACAGTACTTTTCCTCTAATTTCAAGGCAATACTGCATCATTTTTCTAGTTCTGACCATTCCACACATGTTTTTTTGTTTTAAAACACCAAAAACATGTTTAAATCCATAATGGGAAAACCATTGTTCAAAATGACATTTTTTAAGATCCTACATTTAAAAATTTAATCTATAGTGTTTTTTCCGTCATTTTATGGCAATACGACATAGTTTTATAGGTTTTCATGCTTCCATGCACTTTTTAGTGTTTTGAAACCCTAAAAATATGTTTATAGCCATAACGAGAAAATTTTCATTCCGAATGAAGTAATATTAGATTTTAAATTTCACAATTAAATCTACAGTAATTCTTCTCTAATTATGGGACAATATTTCATCATTTTTTTGGTTTTTAATGTTTTACACATGTTTCAGTATTTTAAATCAGTAAAAACGTGTTTGGATCCATAACGAACAGACTGTCACTTTGAATAACATTTAGTCAGTTTATATATTTCACAATTAATTATATGGTTGTTTTCCACAGATTTTAAAACAATACGACTTTCTTCCCAAAATTTTGATAATTCCATGCCTGTTTTACTATTTTAAAACACTAAAACGTGTTGATAACCATAGCAGGAAAAATGTCATTCAGAATGATGTGTCGTAGATTCCTATATTTTGAAATTAAATCTATATTCATTCTCCCCTTATTTTAGGAAAATATAATTCATTTTCTGGTTTTGAAAATTCCACACATCGTATTGATGAGTTTTATATAAATACTCTTCAAAAAACCAAACGGTACTTTTCCCATGATTTCCAAACAACGTGATGACATTTTTTGGTTTTGATAGTTTCATGCATGTTTTATTGTTTTAAAACACTAAAAACAAGTTTACAACCATAATGGGAAAACCATCATTCAAAAATATGTGCTATACATTCCTTCATTTCACAATTAAATCTATGATCATTGTACACTTCTTTTCATACAATATGAAGTCATTTATTTTTTGGACCATTCCATGCAATTTTTAGTGTTTTAAACCACTAAAAATGCATTTACTGCCAAAATGAGAAAACTCCCTTTCCAAATGACATTAGTTCAGTTCCATAATTTCCAAATTAAATGTATGATCATTATCCCCTGATTTTTGGAAAATATGACAACATTTTACTAGTTTTACCCCCCCCCCAACGCTTGTTTCTAAATGCTTTTTTACCTTTCATAAGTGTTTACCGAGTCAAAACCAAGAAAACATGATCATATTGTTTTCAACCTTATGGATAATGATCTATAATTTATTTTTGACATGTAAGAATCAACCACATGAAAATCCCTCACAATATATGGTCATTATAACTTGAAATTCATTTTTTCTATATAATTGTGTCATTTTAGGTTTTCATTATAGATTTTTTATGTGTTCTTTGCAATGTCCATAGGTGTGAAATAGAGTTAGGGGAATAAAAATGAAAAAACATCTAGAAATAAAAAACACAACACTTTATAAGTATATTAAAAAAATATATCATGTATTTTAAATTATTTATCGAGGAATATTAAATTAATATTACTTTTACTTATAAAAGACCTTATTTTTCAACGTTGTAGGAATATTCCTCCAATATTTATAATTAATTGGAAATCTCATTTTCTTGTAAGAAAGCTTATGAAGAATCATTCGATATATTCCAATAGCATCACTGGTAGGCACCCCAAACTCTTAAAAAATAATGAGTATCTTGAATTATTTTAGGTTTCATACATTTGTGGTGTTTATATTTGTATCCCATCTATGATTATCTTTATCTTTCTGATAAATAAAATAAAAAATTAATAAAATATAATGTTTTTTAAAAAAGAATTACATGCATACAAGTACCAATAACCCACCAAAATCCTTGATATGAATGGGTGACCAACTACTCCATCATCATAGGTGAATCAGGTGGTGGGCTACTAATGACATCTGGGGAAACTGATGGCTCATTAGTAGTCTCAGGTTTAACAGAATCACTAGGATCCGTAGAAGATGGTGGCAGTGGTGTCAAGCTCAGAGATGTTGATCGGTTATCATCATGAATTTTTTTCCTTGTCATTCTTTCATTTCAACTGTTTAAGGTATATTAAATATATAAAAAATGAAAAACTAAAATATTTCTTTGAAAAAACCTAGAACAATATGAAATTGTACGAAAAACATTTCTATGATAGATTATCATTTAATTTAATTACCAATTTATACATTCAATTATCTTAATCTTTATTATATTCATTATTCTCAACCTCTATTCTGACAGCTCCTTTATTATCACCCACTCTAGCAAGTTCTATCATGTTGATATTTTTAGGGAAAAACAGTTCAATATTTTGTGGTGGATGAGGTTCACAATCAAAAATCACCAATTGATCTTCATCGACCATGTCATATAAGTTTATCTTCTTTAATTGGAAAACAACACTCTGAACTTCATGTATTTCATCTTCTACATAAAAACCCATCATTTCTTGTAAATCTAAGACAAATAGATTAGGCTCTATACGCTCACATATATCCATCAGGCAAGAGAAATTAACAGAACTAAAATCTAACAAATCTTTCATCATACCCCTATCAATGATGAACCACTTTCGTTTGAATAAGAAAATTGAAAACTAACCATGGGAGTTTAATTTAATTTTATTAATCAGCTTCCCATAGTATCTCACCTCTACAAATGTAAATACACCACTATTGTGATTTTTCAAGTCTTCTTCATGATAAATTTTATGAAACATGAAGACATGAATATTGTAGGCATTGAATCTATTAATCAACCTTATATGACCTCAAGCCAAAAACTTAAAATCATTCTATATTTTTGATCAATTATAAACATTCAATATCTTGAAAAAAATATATAAGTTACACTGTGGGTGATCTATTCGATAAGCTCCTTAATAACATCTTTTATTAATTCCAACTCATTTTCAGCTTGATCCGTTAGTTGACTCTTTGTTTTATGTCACAGTTCTTCAATAAATGGATATAAATTGACATTATTAATTAGAACATATCTATGTTCTTATAGATACACCAATTCCATTAGTGTAAAATTTGACCCCTTTCCAATTGGATATCAAATAGTTGGAAATACTGATGACTGGTTATTAGAACTAGAATTAGTGGAGATGTCACTAACACATCTATCCTGAATGGATATAGTGTCAACACCATCCAAATAAATAGAAAAACTGTCAAGAACTCTCCAAATATTTAAAATTTATAAATAGAGGCATCAGGTTGATATTTATTCTTCACATATGATTTCAAATGACCTAAGTACCGAATTGAAAAAAATAAGAAACATATTAAAAAAATACAGAATTATTTTAAAAAATCAAATTCACCAATGAATATAAAAAATATATCAACATACCTATCAAATGGATACATCCATAGATAGTGTACAAGTCCACCATGTTTATCTTCTTCTACCAAATCAACAGTCAAATGAATCATGGATGTGAATAATGAAGGGGTAAATAACATATCCAAATGAAATAATGTAAAAACAATTATTTCATGAATTTTATCAATCTAGGTTAGATTTAGAGTTTTTCCCTAAAGATATCTAGAAAAGGTAAAAAACTCAAATAGAACCACAGTTATTTTTCAGGTAAACTATTATGTAAAGCCAATGGCAACAACTTCTCCATAAAAATATGTGACTAATGAATTTCCAATCCATGTAGCTTTTGAAGTTTTAAGTCACCACCCCTTGATATGTTACTTAAATATCCATCTTAAACATTTATATTCTTTAAAGTTTAAAGAAATGCATCTTTCTCATGATTTTTCATTATAAAAATAGCCAAAGGATACTTTCCATTCTCATTTCCCACAAACCATGATTTATATTCATTGAAACCAAATCATTACAAGCATTAATGTGATCCTTTTATTTAACTTACACATTAAGCACTATAAAAATTACATTGCCAATGGAATTCTTCTCAATATGTATTAATTCAATATAATGAAATATCAAATTAAACTAAAAAAAGTAGGTTTAAAAAATATACTACTTTTCTTTCTTTGTTATCATCCAACTTTTTCAGATACTGTACCTTGTACCCTTTTAACCCATCTTTAAATTGATGATATTTTCTAAATTATTCAGTCACGTTCATTAATTGTCAAAATAATTCTGAACCAGATAACACATTCGGTGACTTTATCATTTCAATTTTTCTATTGAATCATGTCTTACTAAGATTGAATTTATGAGAAGAATAAATAAATGGATGATGACACATAAAACATCATTTTCTTCTATGAGTTAATCGTGGAGGTTCAAAATCATAATTACAAACCAGAAAATCTAGTCCATTATGAGTGTTCAAACCATATAAATTTCCTAGACCTGGAAAGTTACTAATTTTTCATATAAAATAAGTATTCATGTTGAATAGTTGTCTCACTAAAGCATTATATCTCTCTATGATATCATCTAATAATTCTCACAATTCTTTTATTAGAGGTTGAAGGTATGAATTAATGTCATTTCCAAAAAAATTGTTCTAGAAATAATCATCAAAATATTGAAATAATTATTCTTCAAAAAACATTCATGGAGGTAGATTATAAGAAATTAAAACAACTGTTCATATGCTATAATTAGTACTTAGAGTACCAAAATGGGTAAAACCATCATAATCCAATTCCAAACGTACATTCCTAGGATCTGAAGAAAAATTTATATAGAGAGAGTCAATCGTCTTCCATGATGTTAAATATTTTGAATGTCTCATCAAGTCATTGTTACTATCCTAAGAAAGCCACTTAATGTCATCTGTAATCTTAGATGACATGAATAATCTTTGCAAGCATGGTTTTAGAGGAAGGTAATGCAATACCTTTGCAGGAGTTTTCTTATTTTTTTCTTTTTGGGTTTTCATTTATTTATACTCTCATTATTTTTCATTTACTTCCACATAATTTTATGACATATTTTCCATTCTTCTTTATAAGAAACTTCAACCTAGTAAAGCATGCAATCATTAGGTCATGCATGTATCTTTGTATAATCAAGTCCATGTTTCTTGATGAATTTATTCATTTCATTGAATTATGTAGGGATCATATCTTAACTAAATACATTATAAAGAAACTCTAAAATCATGGAAATTAATTTTTTATTCATTCGATAGAGGCAGTTGATATGATAGAAAGTTAAGTAGAAAAAGAAACTTAAAATACTTGTAACAACCTTCATATAGTTCTTTTTTCCAACTTCAAATAATTCATAAAAAAAATTCACTGATGTTATAATAAATAATAACCTTCTCAGGATCAACTAAATGTTCTATTGATTTATTTAAATCTTGTTCATTGTATTCTTCAAAACCAAATTCTTCATTTAACATATTTGGAACTGAATTCTCCTCTTCCAGGTCACTTTTTATTCTATTATTTTGAATTTCCATAACACTTGATTCACCAGGAAAAATCCAATGTACATATCAAGTATGAAGTTATTTCAATATAAAATGATCATATAATTTTTTTATATTCAACCTCTGGTTGAATTTATAATCAAGACATGAACATTTAATTCTTCCATCCAATGATCAGTTTGAAATTTCATAATCTAAAAATTCATCCAAAACCTTAGCATGTTGAGGTGGGTTTTGAGGTAAATTAATCCAACTTTTATCCAAAGGTATTGGATTATATTGTCCCTACACATTCAAATATAAATATATAAATGTTTAATAAAACAAATAAAATCAAAATTAAATGTCACCCAAGTTTTCCATTGACTCTTTTATAACAACTATAAAGGGAAGTGGAATTAATCAAAAAATGATATTTTTCTTACTAAACTTCTAATATAAAAACATGAATAAAATAAATTATTATTTCTCACAAACATAGATTAATGGGATGAATCAAGTAAAATATAATGGTGTATTCCACTAAAGTTTTGTAACTAAGGAGGGTTAATTCCATTGAAAAATTAGTTATATTCATCAATGTACACACCATTTCGCATGATCTAACTAAGACCAAGACAACCCCATTAAAATATGAATGAAAACAATAATTTATTTGGAGATAAAAATATGTAATTCATACCCAAAATATTCCACTCTATATGTCTATATTATATTTAACTGGTTTAGTCTGACTTCATTTTGTTCCATTAATTATATAAATCAACTCTGTTCACATAACATCAAATTGTATGTTCCTTCAATTTGAACTAAACATAAAAAAACAAGATGTTAACATATATTTAAATAATTTCTATTATGATATTCAAATAAAATGATAAAAAATTATTCATTTGAATGAACAAAAAAACTATACACTCTAATTTGTTTTACTAAAAATAATGTTAATTAAAATAAAATCAATGAAACTATATTTGTTGTTCTACTTACCATAATCAATAATTTATTATCATTCTTGAAAAACATAACCCAGAATACTCTACCGTTATTTGATATATTTTATTAAACTAAATTATTCCTCACGTATTTATAAAACATAAATCATTTTGATAAATTTAAAAAGGGTCTAATATATCATTATCAATGCCTTTATCCTTAGAGACCTTTCAAGTATTAGTGATGAAACCTTGTGTGACCCCAAACCCTACCACCAACTGTTCATGAGTTGGAAAATAGCCTCAATTATTTATCTCTAAAAAATTAGAAGTAATAAAATATCTAAAAGAAAGTGGTACTCATTAATATGAAATACTAACCATGAAATTATGAATGATCTAGATTCTATAACTGACATATATCACAAATTAATTTTTTCTTTTAATTAAATATAACATAACCAAAAATAATGATTATTATAACTCCAAAACACTAACTACAAAATCAAAATTACCCATTATAAACCAATTGAAAAATTACATATAAAAATACTATCCAATGAATAAAAAACAAACTCAATACCATTCTTATCATCCATGATTTTCCATTTAATTATACTCAATAATAAAATTAGGGTGAGGATGATGAAACTTTTAGGGGTTTGTGTTTCTGTCGAGGAGGGGATCTGATCCAGGCAAATGGAGGTCGGAAGGGTGTTTGTGTTACTACATAAGAGGGAAACCGAGATGGCATTAGGGAAGTCCGATAGGAGGTTTAACATTTCTAGGAATCTATACAGTTAGGATGTCATGTGGGAGAGTTTCATGAGGGTCGGAATCAGAGGAGGGGTCATGGGGATCAGGGGTCAGGGGCTCAGGGTCGCTGCCGAGGAGAGGAGAAGAGGAGGTCGGTGGAGGTAGGGGAAGGGGCTATGGTCACATAGAGGGAAGGGGAGGGGGAGGGATTATGGTGTTTTCAACACCTAAATGTGGTTTAATTGAAACTTACTCTCATTAAAATTATAAAAAAAATCATCGTCATTTTATGAAACTGCCTCTATATTATTTTTTAAACTAGATTTATTTTAAGAAGGTTCTATTAACAGCTGAGAATAAACCACCTCCAACCATCACTTTTTTTATAGTGATCTCGGGGCCTACTGAAGGTCAGACTCAGGGGGTCATTATCTCTCACCCCTCATTATGGTACCTTAAGATGGCAGGGTTTATGACACTAAAGCTCAAATTTTACAAACCAAACATGTTAATAAGTAGATTATATAAGTAGTAAACTAGGTTTTTAGTGTAGAATATGTTATAACAAACACATACTCAAAATAGATTACACAAGGAATAAGGCATGAAAAGAATATGTCTTTAGACATATCCAAAGAAAGGAAATTGTCATTTATATAAATATTTTTTCCACAAAACTAATTTAATTTAAAAAATATTCTCATATAACAAATAATTTCGTCCATATAAAAAAATTATGAAAAAAGGACAATACATATATACGAACAATATGTTACATTTTAAATCCAAACATTTTTAAGATCCAAAATGAAGGATTTCAATTGTTAAAAAAAATCATTGAAATGAATTATTTCATTACCCATTAATATATTCAAAAAAGAGTAATATAATAAATAATTACATATTTTTCTCATATTTCACAAAAAATAAGATATTCATATTATATTTATATATAAGTAGTGAGAAACTGAATGAAAAAAATACGTCACCTATAATTTCATTTATATTTCATTAAAATTAAACATATAAATAAATTACCATATTTTATCGAATATTGAAGAATCGTAAAATAAAATAATCTTGATTACAGTTTTATACCTAGAAAAGAAAATTTAAAATGACAGTTGACAAAAGATATGAAGGATTTGGAACTCACCAATTTGATATTCAAAAAATAATATAATTAAAACAAAATGAGAGGGGTGGTTACCACAGCTAGGGAAGAAAACTGAAGTCCCTCTTATGGAATTCAATTTGGATGGGATTAAAATAATAGTAAGGCAGGACACATGGTTAGTTTATGTGGGGAATTATTTTCTAATGGTTTAAGTCAACCACTTGTATAGTCTTCACAAAAACAATTTATACCAATAGTTTTCAAAAATTGTTGGTATAGGTTTGTTAGTATAGTTCATCTCTCTAGTAGTGCCATATTTTCCTTCCATCGTGACTATTATTCATTATAAAAAACCTCTTTAAATTGTTTTGTTTTTTTCAAAATAAATTTAATTCCTATTATTTGGTGAAATTTACATTTATAAAGAGTTATCAAAAGAAAATGGTATTCCATCCTATTATTATAAGATGACTGAAAGTGATTTTGATTATGGTTATAATGAGTGTTATAAAGAAAAGTGAAATATTTTATTTTTTCACGTAATGGTTCTTGGAAATTTTCTATGACCACGTGTGGACCCACGATAAATTTATCCAATGCATTCGGAAAGGATTTATTCTCAAGAAAAATGATGATTAGAAGTAACTGATTATAAGTTATTCTATACAAAAGAAACATGAGTTAACATGGGTGATGAATATGATGTCTCAAGATACCCTCACTATTTTTCAATGATTTATATTAGCTTTAATTCTATTTTTGGATTAAATTTTAATTTGACATGTTATTTATATTTATTGTGTGCTCAAATTTTATTTTTTGAAATACGTAAACATTCTTAAGGGTTTTTATGTTTTTCAAAATAATAAAAATTTCCCTTGAATTTTTATATCTCTTATTGTGGTTTTTTTCATATCACATTTTAATATATTATTAATATACTAAAATGATAATTAAGTATATTAAAAAATTAAAATTTTCAATTTTGGAAACTTAACATGAATGAAGATAAACGTTTCATGAATAAAATGGGATTTAAAACAAAAGAACTTATTTTTGTGGGAAAAAGGTTCACTAGGTGGATGTTTTCACTTTGTTACATAATGGTTTTCATAATTCTATAAAACTATAAACTGAAATGATCATGGGAAGTTAAGAATGTAAAATTATTCCAATAAAACTCATAATTATGGGTTTTCTAAGTTATCTGAGGTCATATAATAAATCTATTAATAAAAAGAGGGGATTTTCAAGAGATTAGACAAGAATTTAGTTGAGTAAAGAATAATAAAACATTTCTATAGAAGTTAATGAGACATAAGAAGAAAATATTGGTCAAATATACAGAAAATTAAACGATCATATTAAAAGAATATATTTAATTTTCAACCAGTGATAAAGTGGATGAATAAATTTATACTAAAAATATGACGATAAATGAACTTAAGAATGATCTTAGACAAAATTGTAAGATTAAAATGATATCATGAATTTAAAGAATGTTATTAATTAATTTTAAAAAATAACATTGATTTATTGAGAAATAAGTTGATTATATTGGAGAATTTAGGTTGTTCAGTGTCAAAATTATAGGACCAAATAAATATTTAAAATACTATGATTAAAAATCTAGTATAAAATAATATGTGTTAAATTAAACTCAATAAATTTCTCTTAATGCTGAAAATACATTTAAATGGATGATATAGGACTATATTAAAAATATTTAAGTAAAATATGAATCATTACAAACTATTATGATTTCATTATCATTGAAAAAGGTAAAATACTTAGTAGAAAATGTGAAATTCATTAAATAAGTTTTATCTGAAAACACAAGATCTATAAAATATCATGCTTGGATTGATAAAATGATGAAAAAATAATATTATTTCACATGAAGTTGATGTAAATCATAGAAAAAAACACCAAAAAGTAGATAAACTGAACCCCCATTTTTAGTAAAAGAATAATTAACATATTTTAAATATAATGGATATCAATATGAAAAACAATATTTTTTGAAATGTTTTAAATTCATGGATTTTATAGGGAAAATCATTTTTCCAATATAAAATACCATTTTATTTAAGGTAAATATGTTAGTAATTTAGGAGGAGTTACTCAATGAATATAAGAAACAATACTGAGAATAAGAAAGTTGTAAATAAAAGAAATTAAAATCTGATCACTCAAAATAGATTTGAATATTTGGATGAAGCATGTGGAATTCAAGATCAATATGGTTAATATATTTTATAATGTTTAATAATTATTCTAAAAAAATTACAGAATGTCATTAGCGTTAATAATTCTTAATGGAGAGTAAAATAAAATAACCCCTTTATTATTTAAGTTACACTTAAATATACTATAACGGATAAGATGAAGATTCTTAATAGTGGTTACCAAACTCACATGACTGCATATACAAAACAATTGTAGAATATTGAAAGTACTATTGTAGTTTTAATGAATCTTAGAAATGAATGATCAATAATTTCCAAAGAAATTATTTTTATTTATGGACTCAAGAATAATATTTTTATTGTTAGCTAACTATGTGATAGTGGAAATGAAATTATTTCTAGGAAAATTCAATCATTATAAAAAAATCTGAAATATATATGATTTTTTATCAAGGGGTAAATGGAAATTTATTTTTGGATTAGAATTGAATAAACACATTCTATTTAAATTCTAAATATATTAACAAACACTATCATAGAATTACTGTTTATTTTGGAAAAATAAGAATGAGAAAATTTTCTAATAGAGATTATCTGAGATATTTTCCCAATATAATAAATAGAAATTAATATTATTTTTGAGACTTTTAAAAAAGATAAAATATTTTAGATATTTCATAAGAGAGTGGATATACATTCAATAAGACCAATTGAACAAATATATTCTGATTTATGTATACCTGTGATAAAAAATCCAACAAAATGTGATATTTATTTCTTTTCATTTATTAATCATTTCAAAAGGACAACTATTTAGAATGTCAAGAACCATAGGTCTAAATCATTTGAAAAGATTAAATTTATTAGAATATATGTATAAATAGAACTTGGTTTTTATTTCTCGTGAAAAATATACAAAAAAATTATTGAAAAAAATTAGCATACTAGAATAATAATAGGTTTTCCTGAAAATGATAGTTTTTGTGATGCTCTGAAATGATTATACTTGTAAAATAAGAAATAAAAATGATTTTATAATGATTATTGGAAGAATGTTGTAATTCAGAGCATTTATACAAGATATATTTTATATAGTGAATTTTTTTATGTGATTTAAAAGTGATTATAAAGAATCAAACATGACTGATGGTAAAATAATTCTTAAATAAATCAAAGAAACAATAAATTGTTTTATGTTTTATAAAAAAAAATATAGGATAGATTTTTTTGGATGCAAATATATGGAATAGGTTTGAAATATTAGACATATAAACTCTATAGTTGGTGGTCTATTTCTTTCTTGGTAATATATGTGTGACCTGTCATAAAAATAGACAATATTTTATTAAACTTACTACTATAAGACATGAGCATGTGAATACTATAAAAGATTATATAAGATAATTTTCGTGAAGGGGAAACTGGAATATTATAAAGTAAATATTGAAAATACCTTGAGAATTGGTAGTGGTAAAAAAAGTGAAATCAATTTTTCAAAGAACCCAATAAAATATTATACATAAAAACATATTGATATTAAATATCCGTTTTTTAAAGAGAAATTTTCTAATAGAACTGTAACATATGAGTATATTTTAATACTGAATCATATTGTATATGATTTTACTATCTATTTTTCAAAAGGACATACTTGAAAAGATAATAATGAAAATAAATGTCCATATTTTATATATTAATTAATGAATAAAATCATTTCCCTAATTTTCATTGGATTGTAATATGAAATAGAGAGAATAAGAAAATTCATATGACATGGATATTTATTAAGAATCTGAAACTTTTTTTATTTATAGGGGTTTAAGTTAAAATGAGTAAATAAAAAATGGAAGAAAATGAATTACATATCCAAAAAATATCTTAAAATTTTAGGATGTAATTATATCAAAAATATCACTTTATTCAGTGAATTGGTGTTGATAATTTTTCTCTTATAATTTTTTTTGAATTGATATGAGTTATTTTGGATTTGGAACCCCTTAAAACAAAACCACCCTCTAAAGATTCAAATGTGTAATAATGCTATAAAACACTAAAATCAAAAAGAACCAATTCAATAGTGTTTCTAAAACATAAAATGAAATATTCCCTAGTCATGAACTATAATGCCACTAATACACAATAGTTAAACTTCAAAATTTATATGATAGAAAAAACAAATAAAACAAAAAAACAAAGGATTTACATGTTTCAAAAGAAGTGGTATCCTATAAGGGGAATGATATAAATTTTATTAAGGAATTAAAGGTGATTGAAATTGATAAGAGTCTTATAATTAAGAACCAGTGCCCATGAATTTATTAGTGAAGTATATAGCATCCATTTATTCAAGTAGTTTCCACTAACTTCCAATATTCTTATAGAGTATTTTTACTAGATATGATTTTGAGGCGAATAGATTCACTTATTCAAAAGAAACCACTAACTTAATCCCTTTTTCTGGTGAAAAACGCCATATCTAAATTCACTATAGTAAATTAATCATACATATCTTATTAAATTAATCTTATACATCCTTTGAATATTTTGGGTTATAAAGGAATGAGAGTTGGTTCACTCTTTCCGAAGATTTATTTTTATGGAATCCCAACTCAATATTTCTTATTTACCAATGAATGAAATATACTCCAATCCATAAGGTTGATCTCATAAAGAGGCGACTCACACAAACTGGTTTTCCTAGCACTATAATATTCTTAAAATATATTTAATACAAAATGATGTACTAATGTAGTAGAAGGTTTAAATAATACAAACACATATATGAAAATATATAAATGGAAAACAAAAAGAAAATAAAACAAAAATATTTTATTTAAAGATAGATATTATTCTAGGGAGTACATGGTGAAACAAATCATGTTTCAATAAAATATAATTAACACTATTCACATGACAACCCTGATCTTTTATTACACAATTAAACATAATTTATTACATAAAATTCATTTGATATAACATGGAATATCAAGAGGTCTAGTGTCTTTGGGGTGTAGGATCATTACATAACAACTTAAAACTTGAAATACAACATCTTTATTGAAAACTTCCTTTACATGACCACTACATTCCCTCATACTTAGCATTGCATGGGATAACCTGAGGATATGCATAAGAAAAGGGTGAGCTATAAAACCCAGTAAGGGAATAATCATGGAATAAAATGAGGAATACAACATATGTTAGAAAATAGGCATATCAATAGAGCACAAGATAAGCATAAACATAAAGGCATGATAAAGCATGATAATCATAACATGGAAATGTGGCAACAACACTTAACATGGAATTAGCATGAGACAAGGCTCATTGCACATGGAGCATGGGTAAATCTTCATTGTACATGAAGCATGAGTAAAACCTCATTGAAATTGAATTATCATGAGTAAACACTCATTGCACATGATGTATCATGATACAATACTTTACCCAATGCATTAGAGCGCTATAAGGGTGCACACATATTAAACATTTCATTTCATGCATAAGTGTGCCACATGGATCATATAACATGGATTCATAAAACATCATCATTTATTCCATGATAAAGGAATATAGAATTCATATATGAAACTTTATAATCAATAAGTAAATGTGCATAAAGGTGCATACCCTTGATATAGAAATGGGCATGGTATTCACTATACAATGACATTGGCTTGGAAAATTAGTGCAATTTCAGCAGCGTAACAGCGTGACGTAATAATTCATAAAAATGGTTGATGAGAGAGAAAGGGGTGTCGCATCATATGTACATGAAATTGACAGTAAGGGGGTTATATAAATACATGTCCCAATAATTGTAATGGACTTTATATTCATGATACAAAATAATTACTTCAATATAAATGAGGAGAGAGAAATTACTTTCATAATTTTGGTATAGTAACGGGTGTACATGGGAGGCATTTAATGAGATAAAAATGGGTCTCCCATCATTAAAAAATAAATAGGGCAGTATGGTGGAGTTGTGAAACCATACCCACTATATTTACAATTGAAATTAAAAGGGCATAACAACATTAATAAAACTGGACAAAAATTAGAAGGAAGAAAACACCTTACTTGGAATTGTGCTTCCAAATATTTGAGAGAGTCTTGAGAGAGGCTTATTAGGAGCTTGAGGCACCTTGGGAGGATTCTAGAGAGAGGAGGGTAGAGGTTGGACGAACTCCAAATACTTTTAGTGAGGAGGAAGTGGGAGCTTGGGTGGGTTTATATAGGAAAGGTGAGGGAATTCTTTAATATTTAGTTTTGAGACACCTCACTTTAAACTAATGTAAACCACAAAATAGCCCATGGTTGTTGCCTGTGGTTTTTGGAAAATGGAAGTGGAAAAAAATATTTTATACAGCCAATTTCTGGACTTAAAATAATGGGTTTACTTATGTGGAGGTGAGTCACACTCCCAAGGAAAACAATTTAAAAAGACAAGATGTTTAATAAGTCTTGAAGGGACCATTAATTCTTTGTAAAATAAGTCAAACAGACCCAAAACCACAATATTTTAATGGTAAAACATATATTGGTAGAACATAGAGCTTTTATTATTTTAATACATCACTATTGGGTCATTATGATGTCATAAAACACATTATATATTTAAACGGTATTTAATTTTTACCCAAAATTTTGACTGTCTTAGAAAATTATGAAAAAATCCACATTGCATAATTTTGATGTCCTGGTTCCAGAAATAATATGTATTTTATCTAAATAATTTTGTAAATATGTTAATTTTCACTTTTAAAATAAAAACCGACATTTATCAAAAATTCACAGGGTTTATCAAAAAATGGCTTTCAAACATTAAAAATAATTACAATTGCATTCATAAAATTATACGATCATTTATATTTAATAAAAATTAATTTAGTAATAATAATAATATTTTATTAAAATATTATGTAATTCAAAAATCCATTAATTCATCAAAATAGGTTTCTTAGTTGAACTTTATCTAAAAATACTATTTGAGATTTAAAAAGTATTTACAAGGTAACAATAATAAAATGAAATTATATTAATTATTATATAAAAACTAGTGTATATAAACATAGTGCTAAGGCCCTGTTACATAACCCCTTATAACACTCACATAAGACTGAAGAGTAAGGTGTGTGATGGTGACAGACTCTTGGGGTGGCTCGGATAATATTGGTTGGGTTGTAATCTTTATCAAATTCCATTTCTCTCATAGGAGATCCCGCTCGAGCTTAACATATTCAAGCTCATATTGGGAGTGGTCAATAGAGAATCCCAATTATTCCACCTCCTTCATGAGCTCTAACAAATGGGCTTCGTATGGGGCATGTCTACTGGATAAGGCCATCACTACCTTTTTCTGAGTAAATTTTATTTGTTGAAGCCCTAGATTTATACTAATCATGTGATCACTGTTTAACATCTATATTAGAAATGGTCGCAATTATTAACATAAAACCAATGAAGTTGACATTTTATATAAACATTTTAAATAAATAGACATTTAATTATATTAATAGAGATTTTCATTAATGAAAGTTTGAGTCGTTACAATCTTCCCCCCTTAAAAAAAATTTCCCTCGATATTTTCTTTTTCCACACTAAAACAGATGTGGGTAACCCTGCTTCATCACTTCCTCTTATTCCCACATCGTATCTTCAAACCTGTGGTTTCTCCACAACACGTTGATGAGGGGTATTGTCTTATTTCATAGAAATTTTTCTCTACGATCTAAGATCTTCACTGGTTGATCCTCATAAGAAAGATCTTCCTCTAACTGTACAACCTATGAAGAGAGTACATGTGAAGGGTCTGGTATGTACTTCCTTAAGAGGGATTCATGAAAGGCATCATGTACTTTAGCCATGGTAGGTGGAAGTGCTAGTCGATAGGCCACAACCCCAACACGATCAAGAATCTCGAAAGGTGTCGATGTACAATAGGCTTAACTTACCTTTCTTTCCAAACCTCATTAACTTCTTCCACGGATATATGCGTAGAAATACCATGTCTCTAACTTTAAACTCAAGGTCTCGTCGATGGTTATCTGTATAACTCTTCTTTCAACTATGGGCTTCCTTGATATGCTTATGAATGGTTTTCACCTTCTCTACCATATATTTGACCATTTCTCTTCCAAGCAGCTTATTCTCACCGACCTTATCCCAACGCACTGGTGTTCTGCACCTTTTCCCATATTGGGCTTCATATGGTTCCATTTGGATTCTCAAGTGGAAACTATTTTTATAAGATAACTCCACCAACGGAAGATGTTGATCCCATCCTCCTTTAAAGTCCATTGAGTATGCTCTCAACATGTCCTCAACTATTTGAATAGTCTACTCGGATTGGCCATCAGTTTGAGGATGATAGGTCGTACTGAGGTTCAGTTCATTATTCAGAACATGTTGAATACTCTTCCAGAACATAGAGGTGAATATGGGATCTTAATTGGACATAATAGATAGTGGAACTCCATGCATCCTTACCACTTCCTTGATATATATCTATTCCAATTGATCCAATGAGAAATGCTCCCGAATAGAAATGAAGTGTGCAGACTTTCTAAGATGATCCCCAACAACCCAGATAGCATTGTTTCCTTTGGATGTCTTCAACAGTCCGGTGAAAAAGTCTATAGTGATGTTCTCCCATTTCCATTATGGTATGGGCAATGGTTGCATCATCCCCTTAGAATTCTACCTCTCTGCCTTCACTTGCTGACACACCAGGAACATTCATGTATATTCAGCGATCTCCTTCTTCATATTATCCCACCAATAATGCTCTCAGAGATCTCGATACATCTTTGTGTTTCCTAGGTGGATAGATAAATCTGAACTATGGTCATCGTCCAAAGGTTCATTATTTAGCTCCAGACTTGATGGAACACATATTCTATTCCCAAATCTCACAATTCCGTGTTCATTAACATTAAACTCCAAGGATTTCCCGTCTTCGATAGCTTCCACTTATTCCTAAATTCCCACATCATACTTTTGATCATCCTTTAACCTTTCCAAAAGTGACGGTTGAGCAATCATTTGTGAAAGGATTGATGATTTTCTTGTATTTATGATTCCCATGTCCGTCTTTATCAAATCTAAGAAGATTGAATCCTTTTAAATTCTCATTAATGGTAGAATCGTTGGGTCATTTCTAATTAAGGCATCTTCCACCTTGTTCTCTTTCCCAGGGTGGTAATGGATTGAGAAGTCATAGACTTTGATCACCTCTAACCATATTCGTTGGCACATGTTCAACTCTTTCTGTGTAAATATATACTTGAGGCTTTTGTGGTCCGTATATATTTCACACTTCTCCCCCAAAGAGATAATGCCGCAAAATTTTCAAAGCAAAGATCACTGTAGCCAACTCGAGGTCATTTGTTGGATAGTTTTGTTCATGAACTTTCAATTTCTTAAAGCATAAGAAATGAATTTTTCATTTTTCATCAACACACATCCTAGGCCCTTCTTTGAATCATCAATGAATACCACAAAAAAGTTCTCCACTTGTGGCTAAAGTGAGTACGGCTGCAGTGATAAGCCTCTTTTTCAACTCCTTGAATCTTTCTTCGCATTCATCCCTGCAATAAAACATTACTCCCTTCTGAGTTAGCTTAGTAATAGGGTTCGACAATAGTGAGAAATTTCTCACAAATCATCGATAATATCTAGCTAACCCCAAGAATCTACGGAAATCCTTTACCGATGTTGGCCTCGGCCATCCCTCAATTGCATCTGTTTTGGAGGGATCTATAGATATCACATTTTTTGTGATGATATGGCCCAAGAATAAGTCATCCTTCAACCAGAAATCACACTTGTTGTACTTTTCATAGAGGTTATCCTTCCACAAGGTCTCTAGTAAAGTTTATAGATGCTCCTAATGATCCTCCTTGGATTTTAAGTATATCATAATATCATCTATAAAGACGACCAAAAATTTTTGAGGTAATATCTAAAGAATGTATTCATCATGTCCATGAATATTTTTGGAGCATTAGTGAGTTAAAAAGGCATTACTATGAATTCCTATTGCCCGTATCTTGTGAAAAAAGTATTCTTGGGGATAACTTCCTTCGTCACCCTTACTTGAAGATTTACTAACCACAACTCCACCTTAGAGAAGTATTGTGCTCCACACAGCTGATCGAGCAAGTCATCAATTTGTGGGAGAGGATAGTTGTTATTTATCATGATTTTGTTGAATTCACGATAATCGATGCAAAGGCGCATTGACCCATATTTCTTCTTGATGAATAGGACTGGTGCATCCCATGGTGAAGCACTTGGGTGTATAAACCCTTTATCCAGATTCTCCTGTAGTTGTTTCTTCATCTCCGCAAACTCCAAAACAGCCATTCTGTATGGAGTATTGGATATTATCAATGCCCCTGGTATAATTTCAATTGAGAATTCAACATCTCTTCTAGGAGGAAAACCAGAAAATTACTCGGGAAACACTTCAGTGAATTCACTCACAATAGGCATGTCTTCTAGGATGTTTGCCTCCTTATAATCAATCATCTGAGCTAGATATGTGTGCTCATAGGGAAGTAATATCCATGCTATAGATTATGGACCTAATGAAGATTCATCTTCCTCTTTTCACTTGTAAAGAATCAGGGGTCAATTATCTACATGGAAAGTGATTTCCCTCTCACGGAAATGTATGTTGGATCTATATATGGAAATCAAATCTATGCCAAGAATTGCATCAAATTCCACCAGAGGGAGTATGAAGAGGTCCACCGGGAAGTTCAATCCACGGATTATGATAGGGGAGGAGTAATATTCAAGGAATACAATGATTTCCCCATTTTCCACACTCACCAACATCTTCACTTACATTATTTGAGGTTGTTCTTGGATTTCTATACTAAACTTTTGAGATATAAAAGAATGCATAGAAACTAAATCAAAAAGTATGTTCGCTATTCTTGAATGAATAACTAGCGTAACTGTCACCGATTTTTTATCGGCATTCACTTCGGCAGTAGTGATGGAAAAATCTCTCCCTTGCTGCCTTGGAGGTTGTTGGTTGCCTCCAAAAACCCTTGTCTTAGGGCACTGATTTGCAAGATTCCCTAGTTCATTACAGTTGTAGCAATGAACGACACGTTGATGTTTGAATGAAGCATTCATCTCCTCTGTTTTAGTCGCGGGTTTTTCTTGTCGATAGTTAACAGCTAGGTTCCATTCACTTCCACACATAAAGCATTTCCTCATCCCCTTCAGGAAATTTCCAAGGTTCTTCTTTTCGCACCTTTGGCAAGTGGAGTGCTGGATCTTATTAGCACCATTGGATTTGTCCATCAGATTTCCAACATTGAATTCTACCTTATGCTTCTTATCCCCATGATACCCCTGAGATTCTTTGATCTTCATTTCGACCTTGAGGGAACATCATAAAATTTCCTCATAGATTTCAAAGTCACGGATCTCCAGCGCTTTCTGGAGGCTAGGTTTCAGCCCACCAAACAAGCGGTCAACCTTGCATTCAGGGGTAATGACAAAGTTGGAAGTGTATCATGAAAGACTAGTGAAGTTTTCCTCGTATTCTCTAACAAATTCATAATCTTTTTGCTTGAGTTCAAGGAAGTCCCTTTCCATCTTATGTTAGAGGGTGAGCGGAAAATATTTATCAAAAAAACAACTTCCAAAAATCCTTCCATTCCAATTCCTTGATCTCCTCCTCAGGCTTCGTATTTTTTATTAACATCCATCGTTGATCAGCTTCACCCTCCATACGATAAGAAGCCAGGAGAACCTTCTCTTGTTCAGAACATTGAAGGATGGAGAAGATCTTTTCAATGGAGGTGATCCATTGTTCAGTGATTGAGGGATTATATGATTCATTAAAAGTAGGAGGCCTTTGTCTCATGAAGCTCTCGATAGCGACTTGTTCTTTCTTGGGGGGGGGGGGGGTTGAACGTTCCTCTTTCCCCATGTTTCTATTCAAATCTTGAGTTATCTGAGATAGAAGCGTGACAAATTTTGAGATTCGTGCTCCCATTGGATTGGGCATCTCATTAGTAAAGTCATCACATTGATCTTCACATCGGATGTTAGCCCAAGACCTCCTATTATCGGCCATTGGCTAGAATAAAAGGAAAGTCAGGGGTAACACATAAATGATATTCCAAGGACAAAACCGGTGACATATAAATAACTTTTATTTCCTTAACATATGAATCTATTGGATTTAGTCTATGTTATCCATGATCCAATTTCTAACATATATTCTTAGGGAAATTTTTTGTTCCTTAACAATGGTTCATACTAAGCTCGTGAATTTACCAAAGCATATCCCCCAGGAGTGTTGTAACCAAGAGTTCAGTAAGACCCATTGTCATGCACCAGTTCCTATTCGATTCTAGCTCAAAGCGGTGTTTTTAGGTTTTACCCCTATGATACATATGTGCCAGAGCTGCCTCTACCTGCTTGTATCCAGACAGATATATATTTACTTGATAAACCACTTACTCAATACTCACCAAAATTTAGGGATGTTTTTATTATACTTATTCTTGTCTCTAAGTCTTAACTAGGGTTTTCTAATCCAAATCCCAAAAATAACAAATCTTTCTTCGGATACCTACTGTAACAACCCTGATCTATTATTACACAGTTATACATAATTTATTACATAAACATCATTTTATAGAAGATGGAAGATTGAGATTTATAGTGTCTTTGGGGCTTAGAATAATTACATAAAAACTTAAAACATGAAATAAAACATCTTTATTTAAAACTTCCTTTACATGACCACTACATTCCCTCATACATAGCATTGCATGGGATAACCTAAGGACATGCATAAGAAAAGGGTAAGCTATAAAGCCCAGTAAGGGAATAATCATTGAATAACATGAGGAATACAATACATGTTAGATAATAGAAATATCAATAGATCACAATTGAAGCATAAAAATAAATTCATGATAAATCATGATAATCATAACATGGAAATGTGGCAACAACACTTAACATGAAATTAGCATGAGCTGAGGCACATTGCACATGGAGCATTAATAAATGCTCATTGCACATGAATCAAAAGTAAAACCAAGATGCACTTGAATTAGAATGAGTAAACACCCATTGCACATGACCTATCATGATACTATACATTACCCAATGCATTGGAGTGCTATAAGGGTGCACCCATCTTAAACATTTCATTTCATGCATAAGTGTGCCACATAGATCATATAACATGGATTCATAAAGCATCATCATTTATTCCATGATAAAGGAATATGGAATTAATATATGAAACTTTATAATAAATAATTAAATGTGCATAAATTTGAATACCCTTGATAGAGAAATGGGCATGGTATTCACTACACAATTACATTTTCTTGGAAAATCGGTGCAATTTCGGTAGCATAACGGCGTGGCGTAATAATTCATAAAAATGGTTAATGAGAGAGAAAGGGGTGTCGCATCATATGTACCTGAAATGGACAGTAATTCAGTCATATAAATACATGTCCCAAAAATTGTAATGGAATTTAGATTTACGATACAAAAGAATTACTTCAATGTAAATGAGGAGAGAGAAATTCCTTTCGGAATTTCGGCATAGTAACGGGTGTACATGGGAGGAATTTAATGAGAGAGAAAGGGGTATCTGATCATTAAAAATTAAATAGGGAAGTATGGGGGAGGTGAAAAACCATACCCCTTACATTTATAATTGAAATTAAAATGGAATAAAAGAATTAATAAAATTGGACAAAAATGAGAAAGGAAGAAAACCCCTTACTTGGAAGTGTGCTTCCAAAGTCTTTAGAGAGGCTTGAGAGAGGATTCCTGGGAGCTTGGGGCACCTTGGGAGGATTCTAGAGAGAGGATGAAAGAGGTTGGAAGAACTCAAAAGGATTTTATTGAGGAGGAAGTGGGATCTTGGGTGGGTTTATATAGGAAAGGTGAGGGAATTCTTTAATATTTAGGTTTGGGACACCTCACATTAAACTAATCCAAACCACAAACCATCCCATGGTTTTTTCCCTTGGATTTTGGTGAAGGTAAGTGTAAAATAATATTTTATAAGGCAAAAGTCCTAACTTCTTAAAATAATTGGGTTGCTTATGTGCAGGTGAGTCACACTCCCAAGGAAAACAATTTAAAAAGATAAGATGTTTAATAAGTCTTGAAGGGTCCATTAATGCTTTGTAAAATAATTCAGACAAACCCAATACCACATTATTTTTATTTTAAAACATATATTGTCCCAACATAAAGCTTATAGTATTTTATTACATTACTATTGGGTCATTATGATGTCATAAAACACATTATATATTTAAACGGTATTTAATTTTTACCCAAAAATTTGACTGTCTCAGAAAATTATGAAAAATTCACTATTGGATAATTTAGACATCCTGATTCCAGAAATAATATTTACATTATCTAAATAATTTTCGAAATATTTTAATTTTCACTTTTAAAATAAAAATCGACGTTTATCGAAAATTCACGGGTTTTGACAGAAAATGGCTTTCAAACCTTAATGAAAAATACAATTGCATTCATAAAATTATATGATCATTTATATTTAATAAAAATTAATTTAATAATAATAATAATATTTTATTAAAATATTATTTAATTAAAAAATCCATTATTTCATCATAATAGATTTCTTAGTGGAACTTAAACTAAAAATACTACTTGAGCTTTAAAAACTATTTAAAAGGTAACAATAATAAAATGAAATTATATTCATTATTATATAAAAAAATAATGTACATAATCATAGTTCTAAGGTCTTGTTACATAACCCCTTATAACACCCGCATAAGACTAAAGAGTAAGGTGTGCGATGGTGACAGACTCTTGGGGGGGCTCAGATAACGTTGCACGGGTGGTAATCTCTATCAACTTCCATTTCTCTCGTTGGAGGTCTGGCTCGAGCTTAACATATTGAAGCTCATTTTTGGAATGGCCAAGAGCGAAACCCTATGATTCCACCTCCTTTCCGAGATTTGACAAATGGTCTTTGTATGGGGGCATATCTACTAGATGAGGCCATCACTTCCTTTTTCTGAGTAAAATGGATTTGTTAAAGCCCTATATTTATGCTAATCATGTGATCATTGTTCAAATAATATATTATAAATGGTCATAATTCTTAACATAAAACCAAAGAATTTGACATTTTATATAAACATTTTACATATAGAGACATTTAATTATATTAAGACGGATTTCCATTAATGAAATTTTGGGTCGTTACAATTCAATTTTGGGTTGTGACCAATAAATATCACGCAACACCCACTAATTCAAAATGTCACTACCCCGCATATAGAACAATGAATGTTAGAAAACACTCTCTAAAACTATGGATATGAGGACTCTTCACCACACATAATCATCATAATTCAACTCTATTATATGTTGTAATATAATTATGAAGGAGAAGAAAAAAGATAAAATAAAAAGAAATTGAAATCAAGGAAAATGGAGTGACTTCATAACCTAATAAGTCTAAATGATTCCAAAAAAGAATAAAATAAAAAATAATCATTTATAAATAATAACTCATAGAAAATACCAGTCCCTCCCTTTAAAAAAATTCTAAATTAGTTCTCTATTTTCATGGAGAAGAGATTCATGCAGGGATAAAACAAAATATTAAATGAGAGGAAAGAATAATTAAAAGAGATAAAACTAATATATAGAAATATATAAGAATATTAAAATAGATAAAATCCCTCATCCTACTAAAAATTCATATCTCCATGAAATATAATTGGATGAATAAATGTATAGTCAGTAGGGGTGACTATTTTCCGTCTAAATCATCCATTTGAATTTCCATGTATGTTTGACCTCATTAATTTATGAATATATAATAGTTTCATTAATTGAATTTTTTAGGATATGTATTGGTTGTACACCTGAAAATTTTGACCTCAATTTTACATGTTTAGAAAACTTTATAGTTGCATCACTAAACTGTTATGGACTAGACTCTTAGAATTCCAAATATCTTGTTTCACATGCATCTAAAGCCTTAAAAATGGATGAATCTCAAGAATCCTTAGTTAAAGAAAATGTTTATTGTATATTTATATATCTTTATTTAAAATTTCATATCATTTGGACTGGTAATCTCTGAGATATGGGATTATAATAAAAATTCATTAAAACTATGCATAGATTTCAAGGCCCTGCTTGTAAGATTCATTTGGGCCTCTTGTGATTGGATTTGGTATTTGGTTCAACTGAATGAAGTGAATCCCAATGAACATGAAATCCTAAAATATTTAATTTTATATTTAAAATAAATCACACACACATAACCTACAATATCCCATCATAATATATTGGTTTAGCCTTGATCGGAGATGTTACTGAATTTAAGTAACATCCCTGAGATACCAATGTCAGGAAATAGATGCCTTAGGGTTTACTATAATGTTGTGGGTGTTTATTACTTTTAGAAAAAATGAAAAGAAAAGATGAAATAAAAAATCAAATAAACAAGATATATGATATATGAGGTATAAATACTATAAATTAAATGATAAACCAATAAAATAGACACATCAGAGTAGTAGTGATGAAGTATAACAAGACATAGGGAAACCAGAGGATGTCCCAAGGTAGCAACACTCATGTGGAATCACTATAACCACTCCATGAGAGAAATTAAAATCCCTAAACATCCATCATGATGCTCTACTAGTAAAATAGTAGGTATTTCCTTTACATGTTTCATTAATAACAATGTCTGCATACACACGAAATTTCATATACATAGGTGAGTAATCATACCAATTAGAAAATCCACTAAAATCATCACACACATTCAAATAGGACTATAAACAAGTTATCATTAATTTATATAAACAGGGAGTGACGATATCAAATCAATTTACCATAATAAATATATTTTAAGAAAAAAAATGAACTAAATCAACTTGTTCAATTTTTCTATCTACTTGGTATACCCATTCCATGTTTCACACACACACACACACATTCATGTCAATTTATATTTCCATACACCTAAAAGGTTTCACATACTTCAAAAAGTAGTAATAAGTTGATAATCTCCATGTTCCTCTAGTATATCACTAAGAACCAAGTCCATTCTAACAATTCCTCATATAATTCAATATGAACACCCACTGGCATTTCTTCCAAAACCATATCTAATAATTTTTTTTATCAAAAACTAAAGTTGTCCTAATTTTACAAAAAAATATTGAAATGAAAATTTATTACTCAAACAATTAAAATGAGGTTTCCACAGGGGTCAAAAATATTTCTGTATAATCCAGTCGATTCATCAAACAAGTAATAAGTGACATAGCAAATCCAAGGAACCATTTATTTTCAAACAAAAATACAGCAAGGGTTTTTTGAAAATCACAAAAATATAGTCTATAGATCTAAACCTACCAATTACAAAAATAATGGAGTGATAGAGAAACCACCAACCACAAGCCAATCACACCACACACAAAAATTGATAGAACTTGAATACATATCAAAAAATGGTCTCACCACAGGATCTATAGGAAACCTGAAGGAATTCAATAAAAGGTTAACTATAAAATGTTAGATCTAAAATAACCTATAAAAGGAGTAATGTGAAGGACATAGGAGGTGGTTTACACTAAAAACTACATTAAAACCCTCCTAATAATATTCTATTTAGATCCATAACTTTCCCCATATGATCATCGTGTAGATTTTTCATTTCAAAAATAGGTTTGACTATCACCACGAACTAGTGGTGTACACCATGGCATGGTTCCATTGATTAGATAATATCCAAAAGACCTGACATGGCTAGCAACAATGGACTCTTTCAATAACATAGGTCATTTTTGGAACACAATACCCTAGACCATAGAGTGGTGAGGAACTTTTTATTGTATTTATATAAAGTCTCCTAGGGTGTCATGACCCCAACTGGGGCCCATAATCATCCATTTCTACCTCCATGTGTTGAACTAGTACACACACAACACAACACAACCACCACCCCCATTGTAAAACTAAAATTGTCCAACCACTAACATAAACTCTATAAAGCCCATCCAATATCTCTAAAAACAACTAAAACTATACAAAGGCATCAAATACTATGATAAAAAGGAATATACCTCAAGCCAGGGGTATTACATTATCACCAATATTAGGATTTCTATAATTTAAATAATGATATTGGAATTTATCTAGAATATCTGAAACCATTATTCCAGTATTGGTATTCATGTTACATGTATCTTCCTAAATATTAACATGCTTCCATAAAACTCACACCAAGAAAACACACTTTCCAAGTCAACATTTCTCTTGTCTATAAAGAATATGTATTGGAAGGTGCAGAAAAGTAGCATCAGGTGCAAGTAAATGTGGTCCCATTTAGTCCCATTTTAAGGATTAGGTTGGTAAATTTTCAATGGAGATATATTAAATACATTGTATATGAATCTGAATCATGGTATTAAAGAAAACCGATAATCCACATTACCAATCAAATCCCATATTTCAAAAGAGTCTATGTACTGAGGGGAAAATTTACCTTCCTTACCCAAATTATGATGACTTATCCATCGATAAACTTTAAAAAAAACATCATCTCCCACATAAAATAATAAAGGCTGATAACGACGATCCACATATGATTTCTGATGACTCTGAGCTGTCAATACCCTTTTCCACATCATTTTAATTTTCTCAATAATCACCTGAACATGGCTAGGTACCAATAGAAAAGTTTATATATTCTCTATAAAAAATGGATAATGAGCTGGATTTACTTAAAACTCTTCAAAATGATCCACATGTATCAAGGAAAAAATAGATTTTATTGTTAAATAACACCACTAATGGTATATAATCCCCCATGATCCACTAAAATCCATAACATAATATCAAACCATGTCTTAAAAAATTTAGACTATTCAATCTAATTTTCCTTCCACATAAGGGTGAAAATCTTTGATCATGGTCAACTAGGTCTCTAAGGATTTTAATAAAGATCACCCAATCTGAGTGGTCAAATAAGGTTCTCATTTAGAGACAATCAAAATCGGCATTCAAAGAAACATTTTTTAACTTCTAAAATGAATATTTTTTCTAATTTTTCCATCATATTAGATTCTTAAATAGGGATAAAGTGATATTAATATGTAATATGATCCAAAATCACCCATATGGCCTCGAGATTCTTCATTATTCTTGGCTTACATATCACAAAATCTATATTTATGTGCACTAGTTTCCAAAAAAGGATAGGTAAATATTTCAACATGCCATCAGTTCATTGGTGCTCAACCTTGACATGTTAACATGTGAGTAATCTCTTTAAAAACTCTACCACTTTCATTTTAACTCTAACCGACCATAAACGAGTTTATAGTTCCTTATACATCTCTTTAATTCTAGGATGAATAGCCCATTTTGAGTGGTGGTATGAAAAAAAATGTTGTTCCTGAAAATATTTTGAAACAACTATTTGATCTGGAAAATGAAAAATGTAATTCTTGTCTCATTTTCATTAATACATGGTCTCTCCATCCTTAATATTTTACATAATTGTAAATAAATCTTGCTCTGATATTTTACCATCTTTAACTACTCTGCCAAATTTGGTATTAAACTTACTAAAAATAAAATTGTGACTTCATTATTCTATATAGAAACCAAACACATATCAATAATCATAGCCATAAATTTCCATATATCAAGGGATTATTTGGAAAGATGATTATATGAATTTTCACTTAAATCATTATCCATATAATTTCCTTTTCCTGATGTATAGATATAGTAAAAGTAAAACATATGATGATATTTCATTCCTCCCCTTTGTTTAATGTTTAATTACCTTTATTAAAATATGTGTTTCAAATTTTTATAATATGTGAACACAATTATATTATATTGAAATAGATAATTATTCCATGTTTTCAAATCATGTACTACCATGGCCAATTATAATTCATGAGTCAGAAAATTCATCTCCTAAATTCACAACTAGCATGTTCCATAAGATACCACATGATCTCCCTACATGACAACACATATAAGTCTTGATCCTAATGTTTCAAAACACACCACATAAACTTTAAAAGGTTCTATTAAGAGAATAATTACCGTATAAGTGATCCTTTATTTAAGATCCAAAAAGGATTATTGAAAATCCTTACTCCAAGTAAATAAAGTTTTGTTTCCCATGTGTGCTTTCATTGGAGATGTGAGTTGTGAAAAGTATTGAACAAAGATAAAATAGATTCCTACTAGGACTAAAATAAGTAATATATCAAATAATTCATTTGGTGGTTCCCAAGAGACAAAGTTTTTTCTTTTTAGGATCTACTGATACATTGTTCATAGAAATTAAATGCATAAGTAAATTTCTTGAATTTAGAAATCGCATTTAGAGAATTTTTTTCATTTAAATGGTGCTCCCATAAAATTAACAAAACATTATTTAAGTGTTATTAATGTACTTTATAATATTTATAATACAATATAATTTCATCCAAAATAACCACAATGAATGATTCTAGCTACCACTTAAAAAAATCATCAATGTCAGGAAAACTATAGGTGCATTTGTAAGACCAAAGGGCGTGACTTTATATTCGTAATGACTATTATTACTCATAAAAGTTTTATTTAGTAAATACTCTTGTTTAACTAGGATTTGGTGAAACCCTAAGAATAGATCAATTTTGTAGAACCATTGGGATCCCTTCAATTGAAATTTTGTTCAACAATTTGAGTTGGTGTACATTTATTATTTATCGTAATTTGATTCAACTCTAGATAGTAAACAAAGGGTTGTAATAAACTATCTTCCTTATTGAAACAAAGTTAATAATAATCCCAATGAGATTTACTTTTTCCTATGAACCCTTTACAATCCAAATAACCCAATTTTGTATTTAACCGCTTTGTTTCTATTGGTTCCATTCTACTTGATGGAGGTCATATAGTATTTTTCCCAAATGGATATCAATAAAAAAAATTCTTCCCATTCAGGTGGAAAACCATGGAAATCATCAAAAAACATGTCGAGATAGTGATCTACAATTATAGAAAAATTTCTATTCTTAATTATTTCCTTATTTCCCAAATTGAAATTTTTAAATTTATAAGAAATAATTTCAACCATTAGTTCTAAAGGAAATTTTCTTATTTCCTTGACATTACAATATCCTTTAAAGAGATGTGACATCCCATTTGGAGATTTAAACGTTACTCATTTTGTATAACTATTGATATGGTCATTGAAATAAATGGATGAATCCCTTATGATAATAAAATTAAACACATCCATGTACAAAATATAAAAGTCCTAATCAAACTAGGCTCCATTTATTCTTACATAATAAGTATCACTTTTAAATATCTTATACTCTTGTTGTTTTAGAGGGGTATGGATACTCATAATATGTGGAATTATCATGATATTCAAACCCATTTGATCAAAGACACATGAACAAATAAAAAAAAGAATTTTTTACCAGTATCAAACAAAACTTTCATTTGTTCTATGTTAAGAAAATGGTACCTCATACTATCAAAGGACCTGACTAGTCTATTTTGGTCATCTAAACAGCACCACATAACTGCTTACTCATTCACCATTTTTCCTTACTTCCTTATTTTAGTTCATTTTCTAAGAAGTCAAGGTATTCCTAGAATCACTCTAATTTTCTAGGTTCTGAGAATGAGAACATTCTAATGTGATTATCCAAAAGAAGAATAAGAGGTTTAAGATATATGAAATGTATTTCCAATAACTATAATTATAATGTTGTGAAAATAACATTGGATATGTTCAATATTATTACAATCGTCACATGATCAAGGTGGTTTCATATAATATCACTTGATACGATCAAGTGAAAAAACAATAGAAGTAGCTAGGATATCTACTGGGTCTTGGAAGAAAATAAACTGATCCAATGGTTCGATTCCATGATCCTCCATCACCATGTTAGTAAATTTCCATATTCTATTGGGTTATAATATTATAGTTCCCACCTATTACCATGTATAAAAATATACTTCCCACTATAGGATTCCTAGTATTTCCCCAACTCTTTATAATAACCATATCAGTATAATTATTAATACAAGGCATAGATATCTTGGATAGAATTTATAGTCACACTATAGACTCAAATATATGTTCCTTAAAGGATGTGATAGTGATTACTTATGGAGAAAAACAAAATTTGTTCATAAACATAGTTGTGTACTTCATTACTAATGAATTTTATTTCTTAAGAATAAATAAATATATCATTCAAGTTATCCTGAATGTTTGAGGATAGAATTATTTTTTTAAAATATTTCAAATCCTTCTCATGTAAGCACTTGGTAAACTGTAGCTTTGATATCTAAATCCCACCATTAGTTGTAAATACCCTACTGTATATAGACTGCTAATTTGATTGTTAGATCAGCCGGTGTTCCTAGGAAATCAAGAATCTGGTTCATTTTATTAATGCAAACATTTACCTTTTCAGGTTCTTAATTCACCCAAAATATTGATGGATTATACATCTAAAATTTCATATAATTATCCACTTGGAATGATTCATCATTTTTATTTCCCTTATCAATGCCTTTAAACTATTCAATGATGTTTTGAACAAGCAGTTGGTTCACTTATGGTTTCGATGCAACCACATTCTATTCAACCTCCTCTAGCAGGTTTCTAATTCATCTATCGAGTGACATTTCTCTATATACAAAAACCAGAAGTTAGTAATCAATCATTAGAAAATGAAGGTTTGAAAATTTTCAAATCAATATAATCTATAATCATTATAAATAATTTTCAAGAATCATCAAACAAAACAAGATTAATGAAGTCCTAGTGGGAAGTCTCTCTATTAATGCATGATATGCTACCCTCATCATCTAAACCCATGAACATTAGATGAAAACACATATATAGGTTTATAAAACACATTTAGTACTTATAAAATATTGGTAACTTTAATTTAAATATAATTAGTCTAGATGTATCATTTTATGTTATACATTTCAGTTTCAGATAATTCTTATGTCCTTAATAACAACCCAGGATGACAGACCAACCAAGGATGGTACCATTGGTAACATCCCTTCCAAACCCATTGTCTTGGGGCTGGTCAGAGGTACTATTATCCTTATGTGAGATCTCCAAGACACCAAAGGCTAGTAATAAATTCCAAAGAGATTACCTGAACATTGGAGGATGATTTTCCCATTTCTAAAATTCACAAATAGATAAGTTAAAATAAAAACAACCAAAAAATCTATATGATGAATTAGTTATACCAATTACAAACCAATAGATAAAACAATAAAATATCCATATTAGAGTATAAGTTCCAATGAATAATAATACAACCTAAGGAAACCAATGTACATCATAACGCAGCAACACCAATGTGGAATCACGCAAACTACTTCATAAGATAAACTACAATATAAAAAAATCTACCATGATACTCCTCTAATAAAATAAATTACCTTTAAATTACCTTTTTCATGAATAAAAACTCATTAATATTCATCAAAAGGCATATGCATGGGTGAGTAATCACACATAGTAGGTAATCCACATAAATCTTCCCACACATTCTACTATGACTGGAATCAAGTTAGCTCATAGTTTGTACAAAAAAAATGGTGATAAAGTCAAATAAATTTTCCAAAATAAATACAATTTAACTAAAACAATTGAACTAAAACACCATTTTCATACTTTACCTCCACTTGGTGGACCCATTCCACATTTCACAAACACATGCATGCATATTGAATGACAGTTCCATACTCATGAGCGGTTTCTTTTCCTTCACCAAGTCATCACAAGGTGACAATCCCCATGTACCTCTAATTTGGAACTGAGAACCACGTATGTGGTAATTATCCATGATTTTAATATATATTATCCTTAAATAAATATTTTATTAATATAATGTTTCACAAGAAAAACCAAACTGAAACAGTAAACCTAAACAAATTTTGAATGTTAAATATCTTCATTATAACATATCCATTGAATTAGTAAGTATGAATATGAGTAGCCAAAATATGAAATATTTGTATAATAATAAAAAATAATACTTTTAATACTAATTAAATGTAATTTTTAAACATAAAACAAATAAGAAAATCATTTTAGGTTAAAAAATAAATTTTTTAAAAATTGGTGTTTTATTATGTAAACTAAGCATATTATGATTAAATAAAAATAAAATATATTTATAATATGAATAATATATTTTAAACAAATTAGTTATTAAATGATATAATAAATAAAAGTTACAATTTTCTAAAGCTACTTTCTAAAATAATCATGTTTCATGCAATATTTTTGGATTTTATTTAAATTTTGAATTCTCAAATTATATAAATTTTATTTTGAAAAATTTAAATATTTTTCTCTTATTCATAATAATATAATTTTAAGAATAATTATTAGTATATTTCAGAAATATTTTATTTTTAGGTGAAGAATGAAAATTAACCTTTTTACAAATAATATGACCTTTATGAAATTATTAGTATACGAGAATTGATTGAAAATTTATAAAACCATTTTATAGGACCAAATATGTATTTTATAATTGAATTTATAATTATAAAAATGTTTGTTTTAATTGAAAACCCCATATTTTAAATTTTATAATTTATGTTATAATTTTCAAAAAAAAATCAATACATTATACATTTAGTATTTTAAAATTGATTTTTCACATTCAAAAATTGAATAAAACATGTTGGATTTTAAATTGGAACATATTGGTCCAAATTACATTATAACGACCATTTTATTTATGTACTCAAAGGATAAATGAACTGGGTAAAAATAGCTATCATGATGAAAACTAAAATAATAAAAGTGAGTAACCTTATAGGTATTGGGGATAATCCATGGCTTTCCATCATCAATATTTTGTGATATGAGGTATGTTTGACCTCTCTTTTCTAGAATTTTATCTCTATTTGATCTTGTTTCATACTGATTCTTCTTGAAATGTTATATAGATTTATAACCATCATTATAATGGAGTTTTATTAGTTTTTTATTGGTGTGGTTATGGCATAGAATCCTTAGAGGTATGTCACTTCTTACCTGAGATGTGATCAAAGGTTTGGGATGTTAATTTATTCTCATGTGAAGAATGTCGGAGTCTTTGGGGTAGGGGATTAATTAATTATCTTTTATTTACATGTAATTATCAATTTAGAATGGTTTATCACCTTATATGGTGGGTTAATTAACCTAATTAATATTGAACCTAATTAATTAATAAAATAGATAACATTCACATGTTGATTTTTTAAACCAAGATAAAAGTTTTCCTCTTGATTTTATATATGTTATTTCATCTAAAATATTATTTTTATTATGTTTTTATACTTATTTTATCATGTTTAAATTGATAAAATTTGTAAAGAACATAAATCTATGAATAATTGATTAATTGGATTAATAATTAAAGAAGTTTCATGTTTTAATCAGTTGTTCCTTATAATTTCATGGTAATAAAATTGATGAAAGTATGTATGTTTAGTGGTTTTGGTTATTCCATGTGTTAATTGAATTAAATAAGGTCACAAAATTTTAATTCTTTTAAATTATGAAATTATAAAAAGGAATTTTAATTAAGATTTGTTATTATCATAGTTTGATGAACCCGGTTTTATACTAAAGGAATGTTTGTACAATTATGATCGATTTTTATAACTTATATATTAGTTCTTCCATAATTAGAACCTACGAATAATGAATTAGTTAATTCAAGATGGAATAAGAGCTTGTTTTTTATTAAAGATAAAGCTTTAGGGTTGAGAGTGCCCAGTTTTTATAAAGGCCAGATGCCTAGTGTTGGGGGTCATGAGAGCCCACTTTTTTATAAAGGCAAGTTGCCTTGTTTTTTAGACAAAAGATTACCTTGTTGATTATACATTTTGGTTTTATTAGTTTTTTGTGATCTAGATGTTATATGTTCTATATGATGTGATATGTTCCTAGGATGTTTGATCCTGCTATAGAAGATGAGATATGGGTGTGGAGGCCTGAGGTTATTGCATCAGTTGACACCTATGATGGCAAGATGCATGGTGATATGAATGTGGGTGTTAGGGATAGCATTGGAGATGATAAATGGGTTGAAGGTGTGCTAACTTATTTTTATTCTTAAGTAGGATGTTTACTATTAATGAATCCATCTAATGGATGATGGTCTGGTTGATTTTGTTTTGCATTCATTTCCCCACTGCTTGAGGTCGTTGGATGTTCTTGGTTTTATTTCTCTTAATGGTATATTGGGATTTTTTTCTTTTAGTACCTAGAAATATGTAATGTTAATAATGTTTAATAAATTAATTAACCCATGATGTAGGTGTTTCTGTAATGAAAATGAGATGATCTTGAGATATTGTGGACTCAGTTTGGATTATTATTGGAGGGAATGGGCTTCACATGGTTGGATAATAAAACATATCTAGAATAACAACGATGGTTAATTAATGGAAAATTAATTAATTTAATTAATTTAATTTTTCAATGAAAATAATTTAATTTAATATCGCTCCATAAATGATTATGTGATAATAGGTTTTCTAGTCCTTGGCAGTGGTAGTCAGGTGTCTAACTAGTTACAGATGAAGTAAAGACTGGGATTAGGTTTTTCCCATAGTGTGGTTGTGATATATATTATATCATATATATTTTGTGATTTCATATACTACCCTTCCAATGTATGTAGGGAACATGACACCTTGTGGACTCAGTGAGGGTGTTTTCCCCTATATCTTGGAGTGAGGATGGATGGATGACAACCCCTTATAGTCACATTCTCATCTCTTGGTAGTTTTTATATGCTATTATTCATGGTGGTCATTTACCCATATATGTGTATAGTGGATTTTTATGGATTATGTTTATTTCACAAAAATTTATCTATATATATAGTATCTAAAGGATTATTATAGGTATGATGTGTATAGTTTGTGATGACTTTAGGTACCTTACTTGGTGAATGGGTTGTAATGGATTGATTAATAATACATGGTGTATAGTTACTGTCAAATGGGATGTGGTGGATCCTAAAAACTACTCGGTTACTATATATGGAGATGTGAATGGGATGATGTGATGATGTGATGCATGGTATACATTTTTTTATACTTAGCCTCGGTGTTTTCAATCTAGATTAATTTAGAGAGAGATGGATCGAGATGTGAGATGTTAGGGTAGAGTGAAAAAATTAGTGGAAAAGTAGTAGCAGGGTACAATTGATGTTTCATGACTTTAATATCTTATCTCTTGTATGTGATACTTGGTGATATATTGTCAATTTGAGGCAAGGAACTTAGTATACATGTTTAGGTGATGAGTTAGTTCAACTATTGTTCATTATGCTTTAGTATTTTTTTCTTTTTCTTATTCCTAAGAGGCTTTAGTGAATATCCTACTAATTATATTGTTATACTCACCCAACATATATATAAACTCTTTTTTAGTTCATAAGGAGAAGTTTGGTGATTGTACAAGTTATTACTAGCTCGTGGTTTTATAGGAGCTGTTTTGGATTCATGGTCACTGTTGAGTTTACCTTTCTAGTACTTATTGTTTTCCTTCTAGTTGTTTTAGTACTGTATGACATTTCATTTATGAACTTGGGATTTATTTTCCCTTTATGACTATGTTTTTATTGGGTTATTAGTCTTATCTCTCTCTTGTTCATGTTCTCTTAGAGGTTAATTCCACCCATCGTATGTTTAGTATAACCTCGGTGCCAGTCACTAACTTAGGGATTACTGGAGGTGAGACTCAGGTAGTCACCATACTCCTTGTCTCATTGCTAACCAAGGAGGGGTTCTTTTGGGGGCGAGGGGTGTGAAAGACTGGTATCAAAGGTTCAGGTTAAGGAATGAGATGGATTTTATAGTTACGAACATGTGATATTGAATATATTGGTTGGTAAAAAGTGTCATATACATTTATTGATTGATATAAATATATGAGACCAACTAATACATGTGTATTTTGTCCCCCTTTTGATCTAACACCTGGACCTTCAATTTTATCGAGCCTATTAAATGATGTGATATTTTCTTTAGGGTAGCGACCTAGGAAAGGATCATGAATCATTATTATTTTCTATATTTTTTGTAGTGGGAGGACCGCAATAGAGGTTAAAACTATAAACAAGATAAAAAATAATTAAGTAATCAATCTCAATTATTCCATATTTTAGGTTTAGAAGGTTATATATTTGTTCTTCGTGTAGGTATGGCTCAAGGTTGACATCCTCGTCAGGTTTGTATTAAAGGAATTCAATCGGATTTCCAGTAATATCTATGTAGGTTAGAGTTTGAATATGATAGTACATGGAGGTGGAAAATGAGATAATTTCATAAAAAAGTCTATAGAAGTATGAGGGATCTGTTTTAGGATTAGTTATAGAAGAAGGATTGTAGGAAGTGTATACCTCTTTCCATTTGGAGAACTTGGTTTCATTTTCTATGATGATTCAACATAGGGTAGTGAGGTAGTGTTGGATCATGTTCCCTAGAGACAGTGAGGACCCAGTGATCTCTTTGGAGAAGTTTAGGGACCCGATCTGAGTATATTTTCATTCTTTGACTCCAAAGGCGGCTAATTTCTTGGATCTTCTTACACTTCAATAGGGGAGTTCTAGTTTTTGGGTGTTTGAGATATAATTTTAGATCATTATATGAAATTCTTCATACATATTTCTAGATTATGAGGGAAATGTGTTGAATTTTTAAGAGGCTTCACATCTATATATCCAATGTCAAGTCACCCCATTTATGTTGTTGACTTACCACAAGGTGCTAGTGAGATAAGGGGTTGTTGAGAGGATTATAGATAGAACTATATCATCATGAGAAGGGAGTCATCATGATTCTTCTTTAAATAGAGTTGTGGTCTAGGGTTTTAGTTACATAGAAGAAATTTATTTTAGCCAGTTAGGGGTAGGTCCCAACCCCCATCATCTTGTTTCATAGAGGGTTATAACTCTCAGACCTATGCCCAGGGATTGAACACATGTTTTTCATATGGAGACTAAGGTAATATTGGGTGATATTGACTGAAAATTCAAATCATTCAGTTCATTCCATGTGTTCTACTTAAGATTACTCTGTCGAAGCAATTTTAGCTAATGCTGCAATAACATGGTGTTCATGTTTAGGATCTGTAGAAAAGAGAAGAGGCAGGGAAATGATAGTTTTTATATGATCTATATAATCGGATATAAAATCATGGTATTGGGGGTGTTAATCATTATGGTAAGTGATTTCATGGATAAGTTTTTAGTCATCTTCATGATTTATCTTTTCCATCACTAGGTGAGCCAGTTGTTGTTTGAGGCACCCTTTACTTTTTTTCTGCATGGGTGCATGCTCCTTTTTATTCAAGAGATATGAACTCCTTTATATCACTTTACTTCATCCATGATTTGGTACTTTATGTGAAAATGATTCTAGTTCCTTTGGTGTTTACTACATGAGTTGGAGGCCGATCTTATCTATATGAAGTATGTAGATACTATGTGCTAGTGTTGGGAAAGAACCATTCTTTAAGAGACTTCCTATTTTTATGGATACATCCATATGAAAATATCCTCATCATAGACTAAATATATTTGATTTAGTTTATTGTGTATTTCCTTAGGATATAGTTTGTGTTCTATGATGATATTATAGATAATACTATTTTCTTGCAAGTGATACCCTCAAATGGGTTGGGGGAATGTTTCATCCTTTTATTCCTTTATGATTGATCTAATGAGGAGTTTGTAAAAGTTTTAGCCACAAATGTCTCCTAGGGATGTAAAAGAGTACCTTAATGTCTTTAAATAGGTGGTTTTAATGTTTCACCCTTGATGGGAGATCGATTTCGAGATAGAGCTACAATCAAGGGTGTCTCTTATTTTGATGTCTCCATATAGGATGGCACCTTCTATGTTGTGAGTGCTATGAGTACAGCTCGATGATCTATTACAATGTGGTTTTGTTTTGATGAGTGTTTCACTATGGGGAGAAATAGATTCTTTCCTGAAGAATGTTGATGGAATTTGGAACCTTTGTATCGATTATCATCTCAGGATGCTGGTGTTAGTGAATAACTATTATCATCTTCTATGTAATGATGATTTGTTAGATCAGCTAAAAGGATCAATTTGGTTCTCAAAAATCAATCTACAATAATGATATCATTAGATACAGGGGAACGTAGAGGTCATTCTAAAAACCACTTTCCATTTTTGTTGTAAGCATTCTGATTTTGTTGTAAACTCATTTGGTGAGACGAACACTATATCTATGTTCACATGTTTAATGAATATAGTGTCAAAAGAGTTATTGGATTAGTTTTTTTTAATTTTATTTGATGATATCCTTTTATAATTCAAAATTGAGGAGGGGCATGTAGAGAATATGCATTTTTTTGGATGTATTCGTTATTAGAGGATATTCAGAAAGTTCTCAAAGTGTGAGTTCTAGGATTTTAATGCTCAATTCTTGGGGTATGTGGTATTATGGTTGGGAGTATCTATGGGCCTTTAAAAGATAGGGGTGGTCATTTCTTGGTAAACCCCCAAGACTATTGAATAGGTGAGAAGTTTCATTAGTCTTACATGATATTACAAGAGGTTCATAGCTAATTTTTCTCAGTTTTCAACTCCTCTAAAAACCTTGAATGGAAATAATCAGGTGTTACTATGGGCTAAACTGAGTTAGGTAGATTTTGAGTACCTGAAAAAGAAGTTGGTCAATGATCTTGTCCTTTGTTCAATAGAAGAGTGAGTTCAGTTTAAGGTTTTATATGATGATTAATTAGTTTTTATTTGATGTGTATTGAGGAATAAAATAATTGTTGTTTCTTATGGGTCTTTACAGTTACATCTCCATGAGATTAATTATTCCACTAATGATCTTTAGTTATATCTAGTTGTGTTTTACATAATGTTATGGATAAATTACCTCTTCAGGAAGTGTTTTTTGGTTTTCAATAATCATAAGAACCTATGATATGTCTTATCCCAGCATCACTTGAACTTGAAATAGTAAAAGTGGATATAATTCTTGTAGGTTTATGAATTTGAGATTTTAAATACCCCAAGAAATGTAAATTTTGTTGTAGATGTTCTAAACAGGAAGTCACGTAGTGATTCCATGCATGAGAATAGATATTATTGGAGATTGATGGAAGAGATATTGGTGATTCATTTGGATAAGGTATAGGTTAGAGGTAGATTTTGTCTTTTACAGATATTGGTGTAGTTGTATTATGTGTAGTAGGTGGAGGAGTCCAAACTAGGGGATTCTGATGTGAAGGTATAGAGAGATCGAGTTATTTTTTTCAATGCACCAGATGGTTAGTCTAAGGATGGATATCACTAGGTGTTGTTCCAAGGGAGTCTTTTTATCCCTTTAGTGATGCAAGAGATAGTTCTTCATGAGTTCTATAGTTCACCCTTGGTGGTACTTCCTACTTTGAAGAAGATATATCGAGCTTTGAGAGGTCAATATTGGTGTCCTGGGTTAAATCATGTAATTCCAGAGTCTCTACATTTATTATGAAATAAGGTTAAGGTCAATCACTAAGTTCTCAATGGTATTCTATATTCATTATATTCCCCTTAGTGTAAATGTTAGGACATATTGATTGAATTCATTACTTTTTTACCTCGATCTCAGGGACTCTTTGATGTTATGTCGATGACAGTGGATCATTTGAAAAAATCATCCCACTTTATAGAAATCAAAGAGACAATATGAATGGATGTTTTGTTGAGGAATTATCTTGAGGAGGTTCTTAGACTCCCTGGAGTCCCTTGGATAATCATCTCTCATCGTGATCCTTGTTTTACCTCTAGGATATTGTGAGGTTCCCTACATGATTTTGACTCTTAGTTGTTCCTTATCACTACTTTTAATCCATTGATAGATGGTCATATAGATAAAACTATCCAAACTCTTGGAGATGTGTTTTGTTCTTATGTCCTACATTTTAGAGTTGTGTGGATTATTTTCCTTCCTTTGGTTGATTTATCTTACAATAGTAATTTTCACTCCACCATTGGTACGGCCATGTTTGAAGAATTTTATGGCCAACCTTTCCAATCTCAAAAGGGTGCAGCAGATTATCCTCAAGGGATTCCATCTCTAGATCAAAATGTTATTGAGGCTACCATGCAGGTGGTTCATGTTTTAGATGAAAAAGTACCATAATTCCATAAAATAGTTTTTTAGGTATAGCCACGAACTAGAGGAAAGAGGGATAAATCATGGGAGTTATTATATGAGAAGACATCATACTTTAGAGGCTTGAATGAAACTAAAGATGTGAAGGACCATCTTGAAAATATCTATCATATGTTTGATTTCATAGATACACCTAAGAATATCAAGGAAATGTGTGAAGCATTCAGACTTGGGTATACCAGTAAGCGATGGTGGGATTCACTACCACAAAAATAGTTTTTCGCAACGCCCCCTCTTTATCAGTGCTAACGAAAAAGCGCTGATAAAGGGGGGTGCCTTTATCAGCCCTCAAACAAGAGTTCATAAAGGGGGTGCCTTTATCAGAGCTCAAACAAGCGCTGATAAAGGGTGCCTTTATCAGTGCTAAAAAAACGATGATAAAATCAACCCTTTATCAGCACTTTTTTTAGCGTTGGTAAAGGTACCCCCCTTTATCCGTGCTTTTTTGAGCGCTGATAAAGGGTCCCCTTCAAAAAAAAGTTTAAAAATATATTAATATATTAATATATAAATCTAGTTATATTGATATAAATATAATATATAATTTTTAAATATATTTTAGATAAGTATAAATTTAAATTTACACTTAATATACTTAATATATAAGATATTTAGTGAAAATGGCTTCTTAAAAAATTTAAAAAATATTTTTAATTAATAATTTTCTAATTATTATGGAGTAATAGTCATTTAATAACAATTTGAAGAATAAAAAAATTAAAAAAAATTAAAAAAAAGATCCAAAATATGTTGAAAACGCAACTCGAACTTTAAACGGCCATAAATCTTGATCTGGGTGTCTGTTTGAGCTCTACCACATATCAAATCGAATCCTACGACGAGTTCTATGTTATTATGACCAAGGAAACCTCGGTTGTGGGATTTTTGAGGCCAAAAGAAGCCCAGAAGGCCTCCAAAAGTGAGTTTTTAGTCGGGGTACCCCGATTTTTTAACATTTTGTGGATTTTCAGCCTCATTTAAGGGGGGTCTATTGGCTTTTTTGGTGGGAACTGAATTTATTCCAAAGTATAACATTCATATTGATATTATGTCTTTGAAATTTCATCATTTTTTATAATGAAATTCTATTTATAATCAAATATATAACTATATGTACATATTTTTTGTATATTCACACCTAAAAATTTAATTATAAATATAAATAATAAAATATATTTACATATAAAATATATTAGCTTTATCTAAATAATAACTATCATATATTTTATTTAAAAACTAGATATATGAATATTTATATACCTATATATTAATCTAACTATATATATATATATATATATTAATCTAACTATATATATATTAATCTAACTATATATATATTAATCTAATAACTATATATATATTAATATAACTACATATATAAATATTAGTATTACTATAAATATATATATGAATATCACTATAAATATATATATTAATATCACTATATATATTAATATAACTATATATGTATATTAATATAATTGTATATATGTTAATATAACTATATATATGTTAATATAACTATATATATGTTAATATAACTATATATATATTTTTATAAATATATATTACTATACGAATAAATATAACTAAATATGTATATATATATATATATTAATATAACTATATATATTTTATTATAACTATATATATATTAATATAATTATATAAATATATTAATATAACTATATATATATATTATAATATAACTATATATATATTAATAAAAATATATATTACTATACGAATAAATATAAATATATATATATATATATATCATGAATTGGAAGACAAATCATAATAGAGTAGTGGTAAAGGCTTATGCGCGCAGGGGGGAGGTCTCGAGTTCAAATCCTGGTGGAGGCAGGGGCGCACGTGCATGGGGGAATTTGGGAGCAAGTGCTGTTAAAGGGTGAAGGGGGTGTGTGGAGCGCTGTACAGGGGCAGAAAAGCTCTGTAAAAGGGGGGTCAAGTGCTATAAAATCCCCCCCCCCCCCGATTGGCAGTATTTTTATTTTTTTTAAAAAAAAAATTTTAAATTTTTTTTAAATTTTTTAAATTTTTTTAAATTTTTTTACATTTTATCAGTGTTTTTAAAAAATCACTAATATAGGAGGCACTCATATAGGGGTATTTTATCAGCTCTAAAACAAAGCGTTGATAAAGGACCATTTTATCAGCGCTTTGTTTTAGCGTTGATAAAAGACCCCTTTTATCAGCGCTTTTTTTTGCACTGATAAAAGGGGTCTTTATCAGCGCTAAAACAAAGCCCTGATAAAGGGGACCCTCCCCCCCCCCCCCCCTTTATCTTTGCCGGATTTATCATCGATTTTTCTAGCACTGATAAAGGAAATTTTTAGCACTGATAAAAGTCGTATTTGTAGTAGTGATTCCATGGTATAGGTGGAGAGAAATGTGTGATTATATTGGAAGGGTTTCAAGACGCTCTTATTTCATTAGTTTTCAATAGATTCAATAATTATGGTAAAGTATATATAGTTTCTATCCTTCTAGAAGAGAGATATTTCAGTACTGGAATACACCAATCAGTTCGCTTATCAGGTTTGTGTTTCTCTGGGGGTGGTAAAAAATGAACAGATGAAGGCTCAAAAGTAACTGTAGGGTTTTCAATAGGATATCAGTTAATAGGTATTTTTATGATTAATATTTTCACATATTAAGAGATATAATATATTTAAATTATGTAGGATATAGATATGGAAATAAAGGTTTGTTATTATACCCATTATCTTTCACCTAGTGGTATATTTAGTGGTGAGTATGGAAAGAAGAGGAAGCAACATGATCATCGTAGGAGTGGTGGGGGTGGTTCTCAGTAGCATGCCTCCTCTAAAACTTCAGTTATAGCTATTAGTGTGCCCCTAACTTTCTATCATTGTGTAATGGTTGGGAACACGTGTTGTTATTATTACACATGTGAAAATATGTCTACCAATTCTGGACTCTATAGTCATCTAAAACATTTCTATTTGGCTATGCCTACTCATTTTTATGGTCAAGTATCATCACATACAAAGGATAATATGGCACCATTAGATGATTCAATGAAAAAAGGTCTATAACCACAGGCCATAGGAGTGAAGCACCTCATATTGTGGATTAGTTTTCAACAGAGGTAGATTTGCGTCTAGTGATACTAAGTGGTACCATCTTTATTGAATATTTAGTAATGACTCATTTATCTGATATAATTTCCTCCCACGCATTTATATCTAGCTAATTTAGGTATATCCTTAAACTTCCAATATAATTCAGGTCATTTTTTTGTAGTTATCAAGACCTATTGGAATAAGGAAAGAGTAGAAGTTTCTATGTCCTTATAGTTTGTTGTCGATAGCTGATATAGAGTTGTTTTAGTATTTCTTCATTCTCAATATGAATTCATTTTATGTCATCAATGGGATGGATTTTATTATCTATCATCATGATGAGTTTGATTATTATCATTGGCGTGTTTTATTATTTACTACTCATGGGTGCACTTGGATGTTTCAGGAAGAGTAGGATCCAAGGTCAAGTCATGAAGGACCTTCTCGACCAAATCTCCATGGTTTTTTGTCTTCTATAGAAGTTTATCCTAATGATTTTTCTTCCATTAATTATATTTTTATTATTTTTAGGGGATTTCCTAGTGTCTTACCATATGATTTATATATTATTACTCCAGATAAAGAGCTAGAGTTTAGTATTGACTTGGTGTTGGGTACGCAGCTAATTTCAATACCCTCTTATCGTATCACACCAGTAGAGCTAAAAGAGATTAATATTAAATTGGGTTATAACATGGTGAAATATTTGGTATTCTATAGTCTTTCACCCTGAGCATATCCTATGCTCCTTTCCAAGAAGTAATATAGTTCACTCAGATTGTGTGTGGACTATCGGAAGATGAAAATTGTGGTGGTTAAGAATAAGTATCCTTTTCCCTGTGTGGATGATTTTTTGAACATTTAAATGGTGAAAAGTTTTTTCAAATATTGGTCTTCAGTTAGGTTATCATCAACTCATAATTTAAGATTCTGATATAATAAACATTACTTTCAAGATTAGGTATGGCCATTACAAATATCTTCTGATGCCATTTGGTTTAACTGATGCTCCTAAATTTTTTATATACTTGATAAAAAGGATATTCTGTGAGTATCTCTATGTAAGAGTTTGTGTCCTAGAACCAACTAGTTTTACTTTTACTACATGGATATTTAATATATTATTACATATTACTCATTGTTCTTCATGACTATGATGTAATAATGTCCTAGAGTATTTGTTACATTGATAAGTTTATGGTAGTTCCCCACTATGATGAGAACCTTGAAATGATATAACAATATTATTAAATATAGTTATGCGGTTGGAAGACATACTATGATGAGACACATAGAATGCACACCGTTAGGTGAAAGTACTCATAAGAAGATGATAATTCCTCTCATTAAGTTCGCACATGGTAATCTCCAAGATAAAAGTTTATGAAAACAGAACTGCTATAGGAATTCTGCATGTTTTGGTGTCATCGGGTATTTCTTTTGGAGAGCATGTGTAATGATCATTAGAATTTAATATTATCATTAATATGTGTCATGACTTACGTACTTTGATTTACTGATTAAAACTATCACACAAAAAGTTGGTGGGAATTAGGGTATATTGGGTGTGTCACGAGTGGCATGTTATTAGTGGATAAATCGAGGAAGGATTTGTCCCTTCCATTTATTGAAGTTGATAACTCGGCCCATTGATTGAAATTGAACCATCACAGGAAATTCCATGTCCATGGTGTAATGACGAGTTTATTTCAGGTATTCAAATAATGACGTATCAAGCATAAACGTTGATGACACAATCATGAAACCTGCTTGATGAAATATTGAAACAAAGGGATTATATTATACAGAGACTATTCGTATGTGGATGTCATTATTGTGACTTTACGTTCTTTCTATTGGGTTCCTTGACCTGTTTCTAGATAGTACTCTTGGACTTTAGGCAAGCCCGCCTAATGCCAACAAGAAAGAATCATAGAATTTCACACTACGTGTTTCCTATGGTCTCGATTAAATTCTGTTTGAATTTTATTAATGAAATAAATATTATTCTCAAGACCGTGCAATAATTTTATTCAAGTTAAAATTACTTCATAAATTAAATAGAATTTATTTATTTATTTTATTGAACATTTAATAAATATTTATTTACTATTTTGTAAATAAAATATTTGTTTAAGAGAACAAATTATTTATTTATTTATTCAGGTGTTCAATAAATGGAAGTCGAGTTTGAGAAAACCAAGATCGGTCTCGTAGTAAAATAATTATTTGCAAGACAGAAAATAATTATTTAACTAGTTGGCACAAATTAAAATAACACTGCAATTATTTTTTGATGTGGAATTTTATTTATAATTATTTTTTACGCAAGTTAGCACACCATAAATAAAGACACAGTATTATTATTAAATTCCTAGGTTTTCTCTAAGTTCATGAATGTATTTAATTGTTGATATCATATTAGATATTGTAACTAAAATTCCATGTATACAAATGTACAAGTACGCCTATTGTGCTATACACCACATCACACACCTTGTGAATTGAGAATTTTTAATCTAAACAATTTCTTTCTTGATTCCTCTTTTCTTCCCTCACATGAATGAGTGACGTTCTTCAAGACCGAAGAACAAGCGATCAAGAACGACCGACACAAGGTACTCGATTCACCGCACTAGCACGCGAAGAACGAGCAGTGTCGATTGAAGGCCATCGGAGGATGTCTGGATCACTGCTAGAGGGATTCTAGTTTGGATTATTACAAGTACAACGAGATAATTCGGAATGGTCATTCTAGATGATCAGCATCATCACCAATGATAATACCAATGATATAGGTATTATTTTATATATGAAATTAATTAAATAAATTATAAACATGATATGCAAGATCTACTCTAAGGTTTTGGCCCTCATTCTTCTTTATCTAAATATTTGATTATATTCTATGGAGTCTAGCGTTCATCGTAGTATTGATCCCGAAATAATCATTGATCATAGTAAAAAATCAAAGTTGGGTGTCGTCCCCACCACACTTCCGCTACAGCCAAAACCTTCAAGTGGTATTAGAGGGTTTACATCATATTTTATAATTATTTAAATATTTTGTTGATTACTTACGAATTTAATAATTTAGTTGTTTCAATTCAAGTTAATTGTTCTAAAAATATAAATCTCAAGATCTATTCCACCTCTTTCGTTTCTCGTTTACCTTACAGAAATGAAATTTTCTTTTAATTTTGATTAAAATAAAATAGGGGATCTCATCCTGAAGTGCCAAGGCTTCTTAACCATACAACACCGGAACACACGGCGTGTATTCTATAGTACATTCTATGTAGTCAATAGTCAATGCATCGGACTGTTCCGCCAAACCATTCCATGTGTTGGAGTCTTTCTCAGTCTTAAATGACTCTGTGTGTGGACTAGTAACAGGTGGGATGCAGTTTCCAGATTACACGTCGTGTGGCCCAATGGACACGGTGTGTAGTCCCTTTGGGTTAGGGTTGGACCCTATACCCAGTACAAGGCTTTCTTGGATGGAGACCATGTAATAAGAAACTACATGGTGTGTGACCCACTAGACACGCTTTGTACTCTAATGATTTCTGAATTCCACTCACACACCGTTTCCCAAGGCATGTACTTCGGATAGACAGTGAAAAATAGTACACATCGTGCCGTTAGAACTACACATCATGTACTCATCCAAATTACACAGATTTATTAAAATTTATTGTTATATTATACAAACCCTTGAGATTTGTACCATCGTGTGGGTGTAAAGCTGAGTCACAACATGTGACAGGAGTTTTATATATTTTTTTTTTAATTTAACATCTGTGAATTGTTCATTTCTAATCATTGGGTAGTTATGAATAGGAATTCACCGGGTTGCCTCCAAGGTACAATTTACGTACAAATATAATGTTAAATGAATTTATTTGTTCAAAATTGTGATGGATGAGAATTTCAAGGAAATTCAAAAAAGGTTTTAAGATAAAATTAATGATTAATTAAATATTATAATTAATTAATTTGAGTGTGATTTATATTAAACAAAAATGATTAAAGAATTGTTTTCTAGTTTTATTTACACGTAAATATCATTGCATGTATGGATGATCAAGAGCTAGACCAAAACCTTTGTATGTGGATGGTTTATTTTAATTTATTTATTTGAATTAACTATTTTGTCCTAGCAGCATTATCTTCATTAATATGTAGAGCCTCTGTGCCAAAGTTTTATTTTATGTAAAACCCTTTTACACATCACCCACATGTGAGTTAAAAAATGCAAATTTAATGGATGGAACTCCCAAGCTAGTGCAGGCGGTTCAAGCTAGATCCGAGACGAAACTAATCCTAGGAGATACTGAGGTGGACAGGTGGAAGATGTAAACACGAACCCAAAAGGTTTAAAGTGTTTCTCTCCTTGTTCAGGGTTTGTTTATCAACCACTAGATAAACTAACCATTAGAAAATCTCATGATCATGCCATTTAATTTATTTTATTTCTATCAGTTGCATGGTTTATCATTATGGATGTGTTTTCATGATCAAATAATTAATCAATTAAACAAGTATGCAAGATAGAACTAAAATAAACCTGACTTATGCATAAATATTATCAATACATGGTTAATCACTTAATTAAGTTACACTTAATATTAACAATAATGTGATAATGATAATAATAAATTCACGCATAAGATATAAAAATCCTCAAATAAAATATTAAGTTAGAATAAGCCTTCAGTCACTTGATTAAGTGAAAAACTCAATAAAACTATGTGTTTGACCAACCCCTGTTAGGACACTTACTTTTATACAGGAAGCCCTTATGAAAGGTTTTGGGTTGACTTAACCATATTAAATTAAGAGTAGTATCCTTTTCTAGACTTTGTGTAATATTGGAAGCAAGAGTTGAGAAAATCCAAAGTAATGATTTCAGGTTTGGGGAGTCCACTCAACAGATCACGGAGCTGCAAGCCCGTAGCTGGCAAACTCATGCCTACCCGAATACCTTCTAATAGCTAGTGAAACCCTTGTTGGGGTTATGAAAAGGAGAATATGGATCCTTTCCACTATAAATTCATAGAAACTGGACATTTCGAGTTCAATGGTGAGGGCCATTGGGACTTGATAATATAGTGGGAGACTTAATAAAATTTATTATTTCTCATAAAATATAATCAAGAAAGTACTAAGGATCTTCTCATTTAATTTCAAAGTAAAAAAAGAAAAGAACGTCAACCACACTATCCATGTGATCAATTATGGATAAAAACAACATCCTCACTGGTAGTAACTTCCAAGAATGGTTTAGACAGCATCGGGTTATCCTATGCCATGAATGGAAGTCTTACGTATTAGAGTCAGCATTACCTGATGTGCCTGCCAAAGAGGTGAGTGATGAGGATTTCCTGGTCTATGAGAAACATTTGAACGATTTGGTCGATGTTAAATGTTTGATGTTATCATCAATGTATAGTGATCTCATGAAGTCTTATGAAAACAAGGATGCCTATAGCATACTCAATCATCTATGTGGTCTTTTCCAAGAGAGAGAAAGATAGGAAAGGTTTGAGATATCTAAGGCACTCTTTCAGAGTAAGCTTAGAGAAGTGACCTAGATAGGCCTCATGTAGTCAAGCTCATTGTCTACATTGAGCACATAGAGGTTCTAGAATTTAAACTCCCCAAAGAACTAGGCATCGATCTCAATCTCACATCACTCCCTCAGAGCTTCTCTAGTTTTGTTTTCAATTTCAACATGAACAACATTGAGAAGTCTCTATCTTATCTTCTTTTCCACATTCTCCAAGTGGAAAAAGTTTTGAAGCATGAAAATCCATCGATCCTTATGGTAAATAAGAGGAAAGAGAAGGAGAAGAGCTTTATGCCCAAATATTCTTCACGTCCTTCCAAGAAAAGGAAGATCAAAGGGGAGGTAAGGGAACAGGAGGTTGTTTATTTCGCATGTGGAAATAAGGGCCAATGGAAGAAGAACTGCACCTATCCTAAGAAGAATGAGGAAGCTTCATGTGTGTTTCTAATCAAATGAAATTTATCTGTTTGTAAAAATTGGGTATTAGATATATCTTGTAGTGCTCACATATGTATCCAAATATAGGAACCATGTAGATTCACAAAGATTGATCGAGGGGAGGTATATCTATGAGCAGCCAACGGAGCCATACATGATTTTGTAGCTGTGAGATACTACCACCTCACATTTCCAACTAGGATGATCTTGGTGTTAAAGGGTGGTTTTTATGTTCCTCCTATAACCAAAAACATAATTTTTGTATCTAAACATGATATAGATGAATTTTTTTTTATGTTTGGAAATTAATTTTTCTTCTTTTATAAAGATAGAATTTGTTTTGGTCGGGCACATTTATACAACGATCTTTATGTGTTGTATTACACAAACCATGTTATGGAAATCGATGACAAAGATACTTCACATGACTCATACCACACCCAACTTTGGCATCATTGTCTTGGTCATGTAAATGAGAAACGCTTGACAATGTTACATCAATATGGATATTTAGATTCTTTTGAACTAAAACCACTTGGCATATGTCATGAATGTTTATAAGGAAAAATGACCAAAGCCTCATTTGTTGGGAAAGGTGAAAGGGATAAAGAGCTTATTGAATTGGTTCATACTGATGTGTGTGTACCATTTCTAGTTGAAGAAATGGGTGGGTACGCATACTTCATAACATTTACTGATGATTTTAGTAGATATGGATATCTCCACTTAATGAGGTATAATTTGGATTCCTTTGATAAGTTCACGGAATACAAGAATGATGTTGAGAACGAGCTTGGTAAAAAGATTAAGAAACTCCACTCAGACTGAGGTAAGGAATATCTGAATCAGGACTTCATTGATTACGTACGATAGCTTGGGATCCTATCCCAACTCACTCCACCTTAGACATCTCAATGGAACGGTGTAAGAGAAAGGAGGAACCTCGCCTTGTTGGACATGGTGAGATCAATGATGAGTCATGAAACTCCTTAATTATCATTTTGGGGGTATGCGTTACAAATAGTGGCACACATACTAAAACAAGTACAAACTAAATCGATAAATGGTATTCCATACGAGTTCTGGAGTGGAAAAAAATCCATGTTATCAAATTTACATGTGTGGGGTAGCAAAGAATTTGTTAAGGCCTATTCAGATAAAAAAATCTTACCCTGAGTCACAAAGTGTACATTTATAGGATTCTCCAAGGAAATAAGAGGATATTACATATACAACCCCTTAAAAAAAGTTTATAGTGGCAAGACATGCCATATTTCATGAGAGAGATCACATACCCGAAAGAGATAGTGCGAGAAAGATAGGATTCGATGAATTCGAGGCTCAAGGTACTCAAGAGTTGGTAGAAGAACAGATTCCATAAAGCCTCGTGGAAGAAGAATCTATTACAGAGACACAAGTACTACATAGGAGTACAAGAGAGGTTATAGTACCAGAACAGTACGGTTTTCTAGTTACCGATGATGGTGACCTATTATTAGATGATAAAAATTATCCTCTAACCTACAAGGAAGTAGTAAGTGGTAGAGATGTTTCCAAGTGGCAAGAAGCCATGAATTTTGAAATTGATTCCATGTACCAAAACCATGTCTGGATTTTTCTAGATCCTCTAGTTGATGTAAATCCTATTGGTTGAAAATCGGTATTCAAGAAGAAACATGACATGGAAGGACAATTCAGTACCTGTAAGGCATGAATAGTAACAAAAGGGTTTAAACAACATCAAGAAATTGACTACATTGAAACCTTCTCACCAGTTGCAATGCTAAAATCCATCAAAATTCTACTTGATATTTGTGGCTTACCAAGACTATGAGATTTTTAAAATGGATGTCAAAATAGGATTCCTTAACAGGAACCTTCAGGAAGATGTCTGCATGAGACAACTTGAAGTGTTTGTGACTCCAAAGGATTCTAATAAGGTATTCAAGTTTAAGAAATACATTTATAGATTAAGGCAAGCATCCAGGTTATGGAACATTATTTTTTATGAATCCATAAAATAATTTCTTTTTATCAATAATTAATGTGAACATTGTGTTTACAAATGGTTTAGTGGGAGTGTAGTCATTTTCCTAATAGTATATGTGGATGATATGTTACTTATTGGAAATCAGATACCAGTCTTAGAGTCTATTAAGGCATGGATGAATTAATTCTTCTCCATGAAAGACTTTCATGAGGCAGCGCATATTCTTGGGATCAATATCCATCATGATTGATCCAAGAGATTTATCGGCCTAAGTCAACGTACATATATTGAAAAGATACTGAAGAGATTCATTATGGAACAATCCAAGAGGAGATTATTTCCAGTGTCACATGGCATTAATCTTTCCAAGAAAATGTTTCCTCACACACATGAGGAATGAAAGATAATGTCAATGACCCCATTCGCATCAGTGATTGGATCAGTCATGTATGACATGCTATGTACTGGGCTGGATGTCGCCTACACATTTAGTGTGGTAGGCAGATATCAAGATGTCCCAGGTGACCGCCATTGGATGGCAGTCAAGACTATCTTTAATTATATGAGGCGTACTAAGGGTATGTTCTTGGTTTATAGAGGAGATGAGGAAATAGTCATTAGAGGATATGAAAATGCTAGTTTCCAGACTGATCAAGATGACAGGAAGTCACAAATATGATACATCTTCACTTTGAATGGAGGTGAAGTGAGCTACAAGAGATTAAAGAAGAGTGTGGTCACAGATTCTACAGCAGAGTCCGAGTATATCGCAACTTCTGAGGTAGCTAAAAAATAATTTTGGATGGGAATCTTCATTTAGGAACTAGATGTGATACCTAGCAGTAAAGATCTGATCACATTGTACTGTGATATTATTATAGTAGTGGCTCTCTCAAAAGAGCCATGCTCACATCACTGGACAAGGCACATAATTCATAAGTATCATCTCTTGAGGGATTTTTCTTAGAGAGGTGAAGTTGCAGTGAGCATTATTTCAACAGAATAAAACGTGGTGGACCCCTTTACTAAAGCCTTAACTAAGGATAAACATGATCATCACGTGAGGTCTAACGTACTATAAGTCGTAGGTAGTTGGATCTATTACAAGTGGGAGTTTATAAGAGTTCGTGTCCTAGAACCAACTAGTTTTACTTTGATTACACGGAGATTTAATGTACTATTACATTTTGTTCATTGTTCTGCATGACTGTGATCTAATAATGTCCCAGAGTATTTGTTACGTTGATAAGGTCATGGTAGTTCCCCACTATGATGGGAACCTTGAAATGAAATAAAAATATACTTAAATATAGTTCTGTGTTAGGATGACATACTATGATGGGATACATAGCATGCAGACCGTCAGGTGCAAGTACTCATAAGCGGATGAGACTTCCTCTCATGAAGTTCGCAGTTGGTAATCTCTAAGATAGGAGATTATGAGAACAGACCTACTAGTAGGAATTCCGCATGTTTTGGTGTCATCAAGTATTTCTATCTACAAGTATCTGTAATGATCCTTGGACTTTAATATTATCATTAATATGTGTCATGACTTATGCACTTTTATTTACTAACAAAAACTGTTATGCAGACAGTTGGCGAGAAGTAGGGTACGTTGTGTGCGTCATGAGTGGCATGTTATTAATGGATAAGTTGTGGAAGAATTTTTTCATTCCATTTATGGAAGTCGATATCTCGGCCTTTTGATTGAAATAGAACCGTCACGTGAACTTCCATGGCCATGGTGTAACGATGAGTTTATTTTGGGTAGTCAAAGAATGATGTATAAAGTATAAAATTTAATGACACAATCATGAAACCTGCTTGATGAGATATTGAAAAAAGGTATTATATTACACAGTGAGCATTAATATGTGGATGTCATTGTTGTGACCTTATGTTCTTTATCTTCGGTGCCTTGACCTATTACTAGATAGTACTCTTGTACTTTAGGCAAGCCGGTCTAATGCTAATGAGAAAGAATCCTAGAGGGTCACACACTATGTATTTTTTGTGGTCTCAGTTAAATACTATTTGAATTTAATTAATGGAATAAATCTTATTATCAAGACTATGGAATAATTTTATTCAAGTTAAAATGATCTCATAAATTAAATAAATTTTATTTATTTATTTTATTAAATATTTAATAAATATTTAGTTTCTAGTTTGTAAATAAAATATTTATTTAAGAGAACAATTTATTTATTTATTTATTCAGGTGTTCAATAAATGGAAGTGGAGTTCGAGCAAACCAATGTCAGTCTGATAGTAAAATAATTATTTTCAAGATGGTAAATAATTATTTAACTAGTTGGCACAAATTAAAATAACACTGCTATTATTTTGTGATGTTGAATTTTATTTAAAATTCCATTTTTCACAAGTTGGTGCACCATAAATAATGATGCAGAATTATTATTAAATTCATGGGTTTTCTCTAGGTTCATGAGTGTTTTTATTTTTTGTTATGCAATTAAATGTTGTAACTGAAATTTCATGTATATAAATAGAAAAGTATGCCTATTATGCTATACACCACACCACATGCCTGGTGGATTGAGAATTGTTGAGCCAAAGAATTTCTCTCTTGAATCCTCTTCTCCCCCCTCTCAATAATCTGATACATTCTTTATGACTGAAGAACAATAGATCAAGAACGACCGTCACAAGAAACTCGCTTCGTCACACTAACACCCAGAGAATGAGCGGTGTCGATCAGAGGCCATCGGAGTATGTGTGGATCACCGTTAGAGGGATTCTAGTTTGGATCCATACAAGTGAAAAGAGGTAATCTAGAAGGGTCATTCCAGATGATCAACATCATCAGTGAAGAAAATACCAAAGATTCAGATATTATGTTCTTTATGAAATTAAATTAATTAATTATAAACATGATTTTCAAGATCCTCTATAAGGTTTGGGGCCACTTTTTCTTAATCTAAATCTTTGATTATATTCTGTTGAGACTAGAATTAATCATCATATTGACCCCAGAATAATCATTGATCATGGTAAAATCAAAGTTGGGTGTCGTCCCAACCATGCTTCCACTGCGCCAGGAACCTTCACTCTACATATTGTTGGTAGTGTTAATGGACGATATTTTGGTTTCTTTGAGATCTGAACATAAGCATGGGAACCAGTTGAGTTTGTTTCTATAAATCACGAGGAGCCTCCATTTGTATTTAAATCTTTCAAAATGAAGATTTGGGATCCAATAAGTGATGTCCTTGCGACATGTGATTTCTATGCATAGCTTGTTAGTTCATCCTAAGAAGGTGAAGTCTATCTTTTCATTGGAAGATCCATCGAATGTTTTTGAGATCAATATTTTCCTTTGTCTTGTTGGATACTACCAATGGTTTTCTGAATATTTCTCAAATTTGGAGTCACATTTGGATGTCTTTCTAGGAAGGGGTGAGATTTATATGGGATGCAAAGTGTCAGACTTCTATTGATGATCTGAAATAACTTTTGACATCAGATCCTATTTGGATCTTACTTGATCCCAATAAGGGGCATATAGTTTTCTATGATGCTTATAGTGATGTTTTTGGTTTCATGCTTATGATGTAAAATCATATGGTGGCTTACAGATCTTTACATCCTTGGAATCATGAAAATTATTAACCCACTCATGATTTAGATCTTGTTGTATTTATGAATGTGCATAAATATTGGAAGAACTATATTTTGGGGAAGAGGTTTTGAGCCTTTTTTGACCATAGGAGTCTGAGTTATATCTTTTCCCAGAAGTACTTGAATCTCATACAAAGCTGGTGGGTGGGATACCTTCAGAATTTTGACTTCGAAATTTGCTACACTGAGGTAAGGAAATTTTTTAGAAGAGGATATTATCGGGAATGTACCATCACAAGTAGTTTTTTGAATCGAAGGAGGTGTGGAACCATATAGGAATATTTTCTCAGTTGCACCTAAATTATCATGAGGATTATTTAGGTAAGATTATAACAAGTGGTTAGTTATCATAATCTCTCCTTGAGTCTATACTATTGGCTCAGCAGTAGGATGAATAATTTAGGGGAATTTAGTAAACCCTATATAGTGGGATGATCATTTCTAGTTGTTCTCTCTATTTAGATGGTGTTCTCCTTTTGGGGATTGGTTTGTCATACCAACATATGTGAGGATCTCATTTTTGTTTGACTATCATTTTTTTGAGGTTCATTCAACTTGGGACTATGAAGAAGTATTATGACATTAGATAGTGATAATTGAGTTCGAGTATGAAGCATTGCATTGCAAATTATGTGTCTCATTGATACACCTTCCAACAAATAAAGGTAGAGTATCTAAAACCTCCTCATTTACTCCATTATTTTCTTGTGATGGTTTTTAAATGGGAAAACGTGGCCATGGACTTTGTTGTTATATTACTATAGAGTTCCCAATGGAGGAACACTATCTGGGTGGTGATTAATTAGTTGACAAAGTCATCTAACTTTATTCTAATGGGGAACACCACAAACGTTGAAGACCTCAGTAAGATGTATATGCAATAGGTTATGAGATTACATGTAGTTCCCTATTATATTATTAAGGATAGGGATCCTAGGTTTAACTCATAGCTCTAGAAGGGTCTCTATGAGGTTATTGGAACATAGGTCAAATTGAGTGAAGCATACCATACATACATAGACATCTAGATGGAGCATGTTATTTAGATCCTAAAACGTATTCTATGTAACTAAATCATGGGTTTTAGTGGATAATGGGATTCCTATATGGTACTGGTTGAGTTTTCTTATAAAAATAGTTATCTATTATTGATTTGGATGGATTCTTTTGAGGAATTTTATGGTAATATATATATATATCACCTCTTTTTTGGGAAGATATGGGTGAGGCCTCTCTTATATGACTAAGTCTCATTCAAGTGATGTCGGTGAGGATTTTAGATATACATCAACATCTAGTTATAGTAAAGAGTCATTAGAAATCATATGTTAATAGTTGGCATTATCCTTTAGAGTTTTCCATTGGTGACTAGTTTTTCTTGAATTTTTCACCTTTATTAGGTCACAATATGCTCAGAAAATAGGTTAAATTATCTCAATATATGTTGGACCATTTGAGGTTACTGGTAAGATTGGGAAGTTTTCTTATTAGTACTCATTTATAGTTTAGATGAAATAAATTCCTGATGTTTTCCACATATCACAACTTAGGAAGTACAAACATAATCCCTCTCATGTTCTGAGTTTGGTAGATAGTGAGTTAGATACCAATGTTTTTTGTTGTGGACCAGCTATTGGAGAAAATTGACTCTCAAACAAAGGTCTTGCATGGGAATCTCATTCTGATGGTCAAAGTGTTATAGTGATGCAGATCATATACTCATGATACTTTGGAGTGTGACTCGTTGATGAGTGATAAATAGCCTCATCTCTTTCTAAACATCATTCTACTACAAGACTTCCTAGGGAATAAAATTCTTATGATGGGGAGTTTGTAACATCTCATTACTTACTTTTAGGTATTTCTCATCTATATTTTCATATTACTATTTATTTGGGTGAATTTTTGGACTCCCAAGGATGGAGATCATTTTTTGGGTAAACTGACCAAAATATTTGGGATGTATGTTTTTTTTAATTAACAGAGTCTGGGTATAAATGTGTAAAAGGATTAATATGATTACCTTAATAATCTATATTGTTTTCTACCTTCAATACATTTTCATGTTGTGAATAGTTTACATTATGTGAAACATTTGTAGGGAAGATATCGTGAATTGGTTTAAGGTGTGAATGTTTTAGATGGCTTGAACCAAATTCATATCGTGAAATGGTAAAAGTCGGGATTTTAAATTTGAGGTGATTTTTTTATCATCTTTTTCTAATTAAAAAATTCACATCTGGAAATGGTTTCACGTCATGAATGATTCATTATTAAAAAAAATTGGGAATTATACAAGTGATTAATGTTTCATTGGATGTATCAATTCCCTCTCAAGGCCTATGATCTCTCCAAAACAATTTTTGGGATCTATGATCTTTATTTATTTATTCAATTATTGATCATCATATTTGTTTTGGTGCATCTATTCGGGTAATTTATCTGTCTCTTTCTTCATTGTCATATATCGAGGTAGCACTATTATGATATATTTAGGGATTCATTGATATTTGATGATAATATTATTCATCCTTTCTAGATCTATTGTGTGGTCTTCCTATGGAGGCTGAATTTTCATTGGTTGTGGTGTGGAAGTCTATTTTATTAAGTTATGTGTAGTGTTATCTTCTCTCTCAACCACTTTTCTTATTGAATTGTTTCTAATATGTAAGGATTGATTCTAGGGCCTATCTTGTTTTCATTATGTTTATTCATATTATAGGATCATATTGTGGGTGTGTGAAACTCAGGTTTAAGGTAGTTGGTTCTGTCTATAGCATATAATGGTTTAATTGTATTTATCTGGATTTATAAATAGTTTTATAAATGAGTTGGCATGATTTAATTGTGTGTATGGGAATAAAATTTAGAAAATATGGTTTTTCCCTTATTTTGGTAAGGTAAATGGTTTTATTAATGCATTGTGTAATTGATTTATGAAATTTTTCTCAAAGCATACATTTATGAAATCGTTTGGAAAATGTAACACATGGGAAGCCTTGGGTGCTTAGGTGGAAGGGGTAGCAGTAGGAATTTTCTGTTGATACTTTTTTGGGCTTCACTCATGGGGTGTTCCTATTCTCCCTAGGCGTATTGTTCTATGGAATTGTTAGACCTTTTGGGAGGTTCACTTGATGGGGTGTTCTTATACTCTCTATATTTTATGAATATATTTAGATACTTTATAATTACAATTGTCTATGTTTTTTATGAGTTTCTTAGCTAGCCTAGAATATTGTGATCCATGGGGTGATGTTACATGTGATTTTGGTTTATATTGGATTTGATATGATATCTGATATATGCTTTGATTTAACTAATTTTATATATTTGAATTTCTTTGAAACTTTTTTTCCTCGATTGGTTCAAACTATGGGAAAAGGGGGAAAATATTACCATTCTTTTGATATAAAAAATATTTTAACTTTATATCATAACTTATTTTCATTAAATTTGAGCATGTTTGGATTGTTATATAGAGACATGATATATAAAAACTGGGTGGGATCCTACTGAACATATTTAGATCACACCTTGTCTATCCTTTTGTCGATGCAAAGAACTTTTTACGTATTTCAATGCAGGGAAAGGAAAGGTGTTGCAATGAGGCGGTTTGGTTTCTGTCAGCTATGTTAGGGTAGCCAGTGGTGAGATTGTGAGAGTTTTACCATGCTATCACATGGAAAAGTTTTTTGGTTTGTATTTATCCTTTGTTTTCGGAAATGTATCTTGTATATTTTTTAGCTACTTTTAAGATGTATCTCTTTTTATACATAATTTTTGATATGACATATATTTCATGTTTTACTCTTCCATTATTTCTTCCTATCAGGTATATATATATGTGTAACGTAGTCTGCTTTAGGTTGGTAAATATCATTCCCTCTTGTAGTTTTTGATGCCTGGGTTCTAGTCACCAGACCATGGGGATCAGGAATTCCTTTTGGGTATGTGATCATTTTGGTTTGGTACCAATTTCAGAGGGTATCCAAGTCAGGTTCCTCACACATAGATTTACCTAAGAGTAAAAACCCAAAAAAAAGGTGTGTTGGCTATTAACTCAATCATCACCTGGTGTATCAAAATGAGTTTTAACTACACACTTATTTTCACACTCCCAATGGATATTCTTTGGTTGATCATATACTCATTATTAACCACTTTGAAGGACCGATTTTCTAGTTACTTTGATGGATTAAGTTTATTAATTTAAGAAAAGAAAACTTAAAGTAAATTAGCTCAAACAAATAATTATATTTTTTGAACTAAAGGACCTATAATCCAACATGATAATATAAAACAACATGTTCATCTTAAGGTGGATAGTCATTTTATGATTCTAATAATACTCAGTATTTTCCATGTTTTTTCACTCATATCAACCCTTTTGGTTTTAGTAGTCGATAGAACTAGTAGGAACCATGGGTGTGAGGGACAATAGAGATATTATCTTAATAAAAACCCATAAAATGGGATATGGAGGTAGAAACCTTGTGATTATACCAAACCAGATGTCATGAAATTTTATTTGCAATGTGAATATAGTTTTAGTCCCAAATACACCAATTAATTGAAATATGGAGTCTCTTGAAAGATAAAGTGATAAATATAATAAATGAAAAAATGTTTTTCATGACCTAACCCATCGAGGTTCGACCCATGACTACCCAAACCCAGCCTCCAATAGGCTAGGGGCTGGTGACAAGTGCTGAGTAGGAAAATCCCACAAATGGGAGGAAATTTTCAAAAGTACATGTACACATGCACACATCTCAAAGACCACACGATGTTGAAATATAAACAACTGAATGATTTCATACATACATCTAATATCCCATAATAGAGTATGACAGTAATGTACTAAAAGGGAAAAGGGGGGAAAATACAGGCCCAAACAAAAATTGTAAATAGTCCAACCTACTTCAAGGGTGAGGACTAAGTCAAATTAAAGCTTCTGGAAAACACTATGGACTATCAAGCTCTATCTACATTCCACCCACTCCTTGTCCTCTAAGGACACTGTAAAAAGGGTTCTCATCTGCACAAGACATGACACATGCGGGAAATCCCCATGTAGGTTTGAGTATAACAATACTCATTATGACACCACTAAAAAATTTAAAATGATGTTCCAAGTATAGTTAGCTCAATTAAATATTTAAAAATAAATTTATAATAGAAAAAATAACTGAATTATACTTGAGAAAGGCACCACACCATAAGGCAGTCATAAACAACTACCAGCCATAGGATTTTTCTTAAACCAACGCTCATTTCGGGGGAACTCACTCCATGAGCCAAGCCACAATCGAAGACACTCGATGAATATTTCTAGGTCATTAGGCCCTATCCAAGGAAGTTCCCTTGTCTAAGGGACCATGATACATAGATAGGGGTCATGCTTAAAACTACTGGGGGACACCATGAACCCAGTTTGGATTAAACCACTACATAGGGGATCATACATCAATGATTCCACAAACCCAGCTAATACGGACTTATAGATATACGATCAATCCCATGCTTAGAGTGGTCTGGTCGATTCCACACACTCTAACAAGGTAACAATGGATGATAGAGGATCTCACTCTAGTCTCACAGAGGGACACCAAAACTCAACCTGAGACTCAACCTCTAGAGGGGATCACAATCCAGTGATGTGGATACAATGCCACAAAGTACCCTTAAGGAGAAGGACCAAGGGAACACACTCAAACTATAATGGTCCAAAATAAGAAAATGAAGAGCCTCATAAACTCTTCAAGGAAGTAAATGGTGTGTCCCAATGGGTACATGGCCTGTCCAGTTATCCCAAGTTCTACCGGTGTGGAAGAGCCTCACATAGTGTGTTGTATCCATATACACGGTGTGTAGAGTGATATACATGGAATTTAGAGAACCACAGTATCTGGCCCATGTCACATTTCCATGTATTTATATTGAATTCATGTCTATGTGTTTGTCCATGTATTCCAAATCATATTTGTGTGTAAGTATATGGTGTGCCATCTAGTCATGTACTTTTTATTGTGTTTGTGTACTCTCTAAAGTATATGTTGAGTCAACTGGTAAGGGCCACATCTCGTGTGATAGGGTTCACATATAGTGTGGTCCTTAACTTTGGCCAAGCCCTAGCGCCACATCTAGGGGACCCCACATGGTGTATAGATCTGGTTTACACGTCGTGTTCTGTAGGAAATTCTAGGAACATAGATCTATGCTCCGGTCATCTTCATTGTTGATATGACCACTATTCTAGTCATTCCTTAATAGTAAACTCAAGTTTAATTCTCATTTGAGTCTCTCCATCTTCAATCATAAAGCTCTAACCTCATATATTTTTAAAAAAAATGATATAATCACAACTCTTCATTGCACACCGAAGTATACAAAAGAATGAGGAATTTGGAATCTTTCATCATTGGATTCACTTATACAGCCATCATCGCACCTATGTCACATCATTTTGATCTTAGATATATGATATTGGATCATTTCACCAAGAAACAAATGTGCAATGATCAGTTGACTGGGATTTGTTGAACCCCATGCCAAATAAAGAATGCCCATGTTGAATCGAAGAACAAGGGGATAAAAGAACATGAGAAAACAAGAGGAGAAAATCATGATCAATATTTGTGTCAATCTCGATTCGTTTTTGTATGAAAATGACAAAGATATTCAATGTAATTCTACCAATTAACCATGTAATAAACTAATCCCACAAATATGCATGATCCAAAGATTAATCTATTAGCCGATTGATCCACATTCTTTGTAGGAATCAAAAAAAATGAAGAAATAAAAATTAAAAAACATCCTGATTCAAGTTGGATTGATCATCGATGAAGATCGATTTCACTTTCATTGTTGTCAAGGTCCTTGGATTCAGTTGGTGCAATGATTCGTGATCCAATCCTGATCTATCATCGTCCACCCAAGAGAATTCTCTAGATCACTCACAAATAGTCTATCGGCATCTCTAGGATTGTGCAACAAAAATTAAGGCAAAATTCATAGACGTATATTAAAATAAGAATCCGGTTGTTGTGCTGAAAAAAATAAAATAAATTCTTAGCATAATTTATTTTATTAATTTCATGCATGTGAAAAAAAATTCAAAAGCGAGCCACAGAGACTAATGTTAAGTCGATTCTAGGTTAAAAACCATTATGAACTCATTGGTTCACTTAGATTTTTGATCTGGTCACCCATTTAGGATTTATTTTACTTTTTCCAGAAAACTGTGCATTCATGTTATTTAATATATTTAAAACATTTATTCGGGGAACACCGGCCTCAGAATCGAACACCATCTCAACACCTGATCTCAAAAATAATCCTTATAATATCCAAAAATAATAAATGGAAAATATAATATGTTAAATTCTCCCCAAATTAGGGATTTAAGTCCCCAAAATGATAAAATAAGGGCAAATACAAAAGATGTGGGTACTGAGCATGAATCTGAGCCTCCATATTTCATTTTCTCTTGTGAAGATTGGCATGCTTTCATCGAACATATACAAGGGGAATCAGTATCCCACAAAGGATATTCTCCTTCAAATTCCCAATATCTACTAGGTACTCAGCAATGTTTGATTCATCCTTTATATACAACTCACCCCAATCGATAATGTGTGATAGGCCATGCACATACCTCCTCAGCTAAGACACGTAGAAGACATCTTATACCCAGTTCAAATGAGGATGTAGAGATAAAAGGTAATCCATGTCACCAACTCTATATAGTATCTGAATAGGAAAAATTAATCTAATAAATAAAATACCACCATGGAAAAATCTTTTTTAACCACGTTGAGGTGAGACCCTCATGGAAACGTGGTCTCATTCCTCGAACGCTAAAGGCCTCCATTTCCTATCATCATAATACTTATGATGGCTCTATTCAGTCCTCACCTACTCATGAATAGTATGAACCTTATCTGTCGTAGATCGCACCATCTTGGGTTTAATGAGTGCAAACTCATCTGGATCAGTCCAACAAAGTGGTGACCTACAAGTTCGCTCGTACAAATCCTCGAACTATTCCATGCCAATGGTGGAATTGTAGTTATTTTACACAAACTAGACCAAGGTTAGTTGATCCTCCAAAATATGGAAAAATTATAACATGAAATATCACGGCATTTCCTCTAGAACCTGAATAGTCTACTTAGTCTGGAAATTAGGTTGTGGGTGGAACACTGTGCTTAAGCATAACTAAGTCCCAAACTCCTCTTATAATATTTTCCACAATCTGGATATATTGAGTATCATGATCAGAAACAATTATCGATGGAACTCTATGGAGTCAGACTATCTCATGTACATAGAGTTGTCTCATTCTCTCTATTATACTATGCTCTCATATAGAAAGGAAGTGGTTTGACTTGGTGTGTCAGTCTATGACCACCCAGATGGAATCATGTCCCTTGGAAGTTCATGGAAATCCCCACATGATGTTTATGGATATCCCATCCCACTCTCATTCTAGAACCTTATGGGGTTTATCTAAATACAGCATAACTTGGTGCTAAGCCTTTACTTTTTGAAAATTAATTCATCGAGAGAAAAACTCAGCAACTCCTTTCTTCATCCCTAGACACAAAGACTGACGTCGAAGGTCCTGTTACATCCTTTACACACCAAGATAAACCTCCAAGGGATATATATTAAACTCTTTCAGAACATCCCCTCACAATATCACTGGAACCACCATGCTCCCTATGAAAATAATAACATTCTCCCCACCTTCGGAAAGTCCATCATGAGCTTGTCCTATGGATATCTATTCTAGTAGGGTCTCACAGTTAGTTTCCCCAAGTTTTTCAGATCAGAATTTTTGTAATATTGGAGTGGGGACAACCATTAACTAGAGGTAATTTTCTCTATCCCCATCCACAAAGTAAAACTGTAATGAGTCCAAATACTCTAACTCCTTGTTCTGTAACTGTGAATAAGATATCCTACTAATAACATCTACTACCATGGTCCCAATCCCAAAATTATAGAAAATATCAAAATCATGGTCCTAGAGGAACTCTAGAAATCAACTCTATATCAAGTTAAGATCCTTCTGAGAAAAGGTGTACTTGAGACTCTTCTTATTAGAGTACAAGATAAATTGCTCGCCCATCAAGTAGTGTCTCCACATCTTCATGAAAAAACTACTACTACTAACTCAAGGTCATGGATTGCATAGTTATGCTCACGAGGTCTCAACTAGCATGAACCATAGGCAATAATCGACGACCTCTACATTAGGACACAATCTCGTCTGGTCCCCAATGCATCGTAAAACACTTTGTACTCGACACCCTACTTTGATAACCTCAACATGGGAGCACTCATTAACCTCTACCTCAACTCCTAAAAGCACTACTATAACTTTTTCATCCACATAAAAGGATTCCCTTTCCTAGAAATGGATTTTAAGGGTTCTTCCACTCAAGAGAAGTTGGGTATAAACCTCTGATAGTACCTATCCAATCCATGAAAACTTTGTAACTCGATGACACTCTTGGGTATCTCCCAAGTAACAACTGCCTAAACATTCACTGGATCCACTACAAATACAGGCTCTAAAATGGTGTATCCTAGAAAATGGACCTTTTGAATCTAAAACTGACACTTTGAGAGATTCTTGTAAATTATATTCCCTCAAAGTGTGTCCAAGACCATTCTCAAGTGTCTTGCATGCTCCTCCTTGAATGTTGAATACACTAGGATTTCATCAATGATGACTACCTGGAACTGGTCTAAGAAAGGATGAAAGAACCAAGTCATGAGTCCCATGAACACTATTGTGCTGATTTTCATTTCAAATGGAATCACCATGTACTCATAGTGATTGTAATGACATCTGAAGGTCATCTTTGGAATATCCTCATCCCATAATTGCAACTGGTGATAGCTTGATCTAAGGTAAATCTTTGAGAACCATCACACCTCTTTCAATAGATCAAAGAGTTCATCAATCCTAAGTAGTGGGTAAATGTTATTCACGGGGACTAGGTTCAACCATTGGTAATCCACACATAACATCAGGATCATGTCCACCTTCTTGGCCCACAACACTAGGGCTACCGAGGGGGGAACATTGTCTCTCAAGGATCCCTTCTCCAATAAGTCCTCCAACTACATAATCAACTCTAAAATCTCTATGAGAGACATCTGATATGCTGAAGTATATATCAATGTCATCCTGAGATTAAATTTGATACATAAATATACCTCTCAGTAGAGAGGTAAACATGTTACGTCCTCAAGAAATATGTCCTTCTACTCTACCACAACTGTAAGAAATTGAAAAGTCAAAAAAATCCACTACATTAAGGGTTAGGCTAAGAAAGTGATGAGTAATCGGCTTCACCATACAATACATGAGTTTTTCCAGCACTTTCTAGGTTTCCATACCACCGATAAAGTAAAAATTCATCCAGTCACTATAGACAAACCACATCCTCTTCCAAAAACATTCAATCTGGGCATGAACTGTAGATAGCCAGTTTATACCTGAGTTGATGTCTCAAGGACTCATTGCTACAATAACGATATCCCATACTAAATTCTCACCACTAATCTTTAGGTTTCACTATCGGCATAGGTGTGAAATCATTGAGTCACTGCCCATCGGAGTCTCCAACCTCAAGGGTAGTTCCAAAAGCTCAATTGGTATCTCTATGTATTGAACCCTAGAAGTGGAAAGGAAGGAATATCTATAACCTAAGTCTATCAATACTATAACTAAATAAGAAAAGTCACAGATCATACCTTATATCATCCCAAGAGCCTCATGGTCATACGCCTCCATAGCATAAAGCTGTCCTAATCACTTCCCACTAACTCCTTGGGCTTGGTGTGGACCACCTAGGGTGGTGGTGGTAATAGGTTGAACCTCAAACCATTTCATGCTTCCCTTTTATCCCATCTTCCACATCCATCACCCTGCGGACCACCCTTCTCTTTCCTTTACCTCTATCTCAGAGATCCCTCGACCATCTCTTGATCAGCTGTACGATGGGTGGGGAAATTTTCTTCCATATTTCTTTGACCACTGCATTAGAAACAACAACTTTATATTGGATGATTCAAGACACCATGGGAGCCCTACATCGCTGACCCTAAGTCCTGGGATTACCTCTTGAATCATCTAACCCTCTTGGATCCCTATTACTATCATCAGATAGCTACTTCCAAGATCTCAACTACTGGGTTCCCACTACTAGCTCCCATTACTGGTGTTTGCTCTGTGAGAAAACTTTCAACCAACAAGGATCTCCCAAGAACTCCATCATAGGTAAAAATGCTAAGATATACCACCAACTCCCTGATATCCCAGTGCAATCCTTTATCAAATTTAGGAGCCCTAAATAACTGGTCACACACCATATCTAAAGAGTAATGCAAGAGATCAGTGAATCTCACTGAGTACTCCTTCACAATCATATTGCCCTATTGTAGATGTCGATAATTCTGTATGTGTATCAATAGAAACATGTCCCGATAGAACTCCTTTCTGAATAGATACTCAAATGTTTCCCACAGATATTTGTCTCATCATGTGACTGAATCACCAAACTCCACCATCACCTAGTGGATCCCTGAAGATGACTAATCATGAGGACATCCATCCAGTATGTAGGCATCCTCACTAGGCAGAAAACATGATTAACTACCTCTAGCCAATCCTCAGCCTCCTGGGGGTCTGGCTCACCCAAAACCTGGGAGGTCACTACCTCTGAATCTCATGCAACACACTTATCCTGCATGCATCCAAAACCAGTAGTGTCGGTGTTATCTGTTGCTCGACGGGTGGTGGTATAGTTGGTAATCCCCCCAAGGATGTTATCTCTGGTACAACCCCCTTTACTGAGGCCTCATCACTAAGAGGATCATCCTTTTGATCATGTAGTGGAATCCTAGTTAGTTGTCTATGTGGAGGAATCTTTAAATAAAACAAGATGTACCGCTGTCAAAAGAGTATATTAAGCGAGCTAACCCAAGAAGGACATGGAAAATACAACCATTCCTATATGATGCATGTACCATTGTTTTCCCTACAACCTATATTCTCATGTACCATGTTGAAAATCTAGTGATGAGAGTCTTGGTGTATGGATATGTTGACTGCCACACCAACACTGGAGTCCCTATCCATAAAACCAAACTAGAAACACTTAAGACAGTTTCCCCAAACCAATATCATAGAATCTAGGTCCTAAAGTAGAACTTAATCCCTTTGATACAACTCTATCATTACCCGACCCACTGAAGTCTAACCTGTGATTACCCCAAGGCAGCCTCCAATAGGTCAGGGGATATCAACTAGTTCCTAGTAGGCATATCCCACAAATGGGAAGCATTTACCTAAAGTACATGTAAACACACACACATCTCCAATCCCACACACTTTTTAAATATAAAAATCTCTAAGAATTATTGCATACATCTAAGATCCCACAAAATAGTATGATAGTAAAGTTATGAAATGCAAAAGTGGTCCAAATACAAGCCCAAACAAAAACTATATAGAGTATCACCTGATCCAAGCGCGATGACTAATTCAAACTAAATCTCTCAGAAAACACCTCTATCTATCAAGCTCTTTCTATGATCCACCCAATAAATTTCCTCCAGGTACACTGTAAAAGGGGTTGATATCTGAAAAAGACATGACACATGCAGGAAAAGACCGTGTGGGGGTGTGTATAACAATACACAGTAGGACACCCCAAAAACACTAAACACAAATTATCATGTATATTTATATGAATAAAAAATATAAAAATCAATTTATAATAGAAACTAAGAACACAAATATACTTGGAAAATACACCATGCCATAAGGCTGTCATAACCAACTGTCCGCAAAAGAATTCTTCTTGAAGAAACATTCGTTCTGTGATAACATACTACACGAGCCATGATACCATTGGAGACACTTGACAAAGAGGTTTGGTTCATTGCCCCCCCCCCAAGGAAGCTCACTGGACTAATGGGACCATGATACATAGATAGGGGTCATGCCTAGAACTACTGGGGGACACCATGAACCAATTATGGATAAACCTTTTATGTAGCGAATTGTATGTCAACAATTCCACAAACCCTACCAATACGGCCTTCTAGATAGAGAATTGATGCCCTACTCAGGGAGGTCATGCCGATTCCACAAACTCCAACTAGGTAACCAAGGATGATAGAGGATCACACTCCAGTCTCATGGAGGGACACCACAAATCTATCTAACACTCGAATAATAGTCCAGTGATGGGGGGTGTAATGTCGCATTGTACCCTCAAGTGAGAATACCTAGGTAATTAAATAAACCTTTAATAGTCTGTACTAAGAAAATGAAGATCCTAAAGAACTCTTGAAGGGATTACTCGGCGTGTCCAAAGGGGTACATGGTGTGTCTAACAATCAGATTTTCAACCCATTTGGAAGATCCTCACATGACATGTAGTCTCCATATACAAGGAATGTAGAAGGATATACATGGTTTGTACATACACACAATATTTTTCCCATGTCTCATGTTGATGTCAATGTACTAAAGATATTTTTGTGTACCACACCGTGTATTCCAAGTTGTGTCTATGAATAAGTACATGGTGTGCCATCTAGTTATGTACTTTTAACCGTGTCCATGTACTCTCTAAAGAAAAAACTGAGTCAATTGGGAAGGTCCACACACTATGTTATGGGTGTCACATGAAATGTGATCCTTAACTTTTTCTAAACCCCAGTGTTGTATCCAGGAGGCCCACATGGTATATAGATCTAGTTTACATGTAGAGTTTTGTGGGATGTTCCATAAATGAATATCTTCACTCTAGTCATCTTCTTCATTTCTCTATCCACCATTACAACCATTTATTGTTTTGAAACTCAAGGGGAAGGCTCTTTTAAGTCTCTCCATCAACAATCATCAATTTCAACCTCATATCTATTGAAATAATACATATAATAGTCATTCTTCATTGAAATCCTAAGAATGTTGAAGAATGATGAATCAGTCATCTGTCGTCATCTAAGTCGCTCCCGTAACCACCATTGCACCTCATTACTATTGTGTTAATCCCAGATCTATGGTATTGGATCGTTACACCAAGAAATAGGTGTTCAACAATCAGTCAATCAGGATTAATCAAACCGTAGGCCAAATGAAGAATTCTTGGGGTGAATCGTAGAACCAGGGGAGAAAATCACATGAACAAATGAGAGGAACAAACCTCGGTCAATATCAATTAATTTACATAAGATAAATGAAGAATATATTCAATGTAATTATCCAAAATCACCCTGTAAAAAATTCATACTATAAATATGCATGATCCATGGATCAATCTGTTATTGGATTGATCTGTATTCATCATAGGAATCAGAAACAGGGAATAAATCCAAAAAACAACATCATGCCTTTAGTTGGATCAATCATCTATAAGGAAAAATTGTGTTTTCATTATTATTTAGGTCCATGGATTCATTTTGTGAAATGATCTTCAATCCGATTATAATATGTCGTTGTTCGCCTGAGAGGATTCTCTAGAGCTCTCTCTAATGGTCCTCTGGCATCTCCAGAGTTTTGCGGCCAACCCTAAGATCAAATCCATAACCTTATATTTAAAGAATAAGTAGTTCACTATGCTAAAAATAATTCTTAAGAAAATTAATTTTATTAATTTGTTTCTTGCCACAATTTTTTCTAAAACAATCCATGATGACAAATGTTAGGTCGCGCCTAGGGTAAAACTACTATTCTGAACTCAACGATGCCCTTGTATTTTTGATCCAGACACCCATTAAGGATTTATTACACTTTTTTAGGATAACTAATCATGTATTATATTTAATATATTTAATAAATGTTAAACATTTATTTCGGTCACAGTGGGCCTCAGAATCTCACACTATCTCAGTTCCCAGTCTCAAAAATAATCCATATAATATCCAAAAATAATACATAGAGAATCAGAAATTTCAAGATGTTCAAATTTATATATTTCAAAAATGTGGAAAGAAACCCCAAGGTAATTATCTCAACAAGATTGGAAGATTATTTAATTGTAAATAGGGATTCATTGAAAATTAAACTATCAAAGAAAAATGAAGATTTTAGTTATCATTATTGAAATAAATAAATTTTATCATAAGGTACCATTAATAAATCAATGTATTATGTTTTGGAAACTTGGTAATTACCCAAGTCAGTTCCCTAATCCAAGAACTAAACAAGACAATTAGAATTTTCAACTTCCAAGAACAACAGTGGAATGCCTATACAAAAACTACACCAAAAGTGGATCCTAATATTTATGGTTCATAAAAGCTATAATCCATAGTTATAGATGTCTTAATAGAATTTAATTATAGGAACTCTAGTATATCTAAGAAATTTTTTAATATCACTATATAACCACCCCAAAAAATTGATGCTTGAATAAAACTTCTAGTGGTAATATTTTTGTATTCCAAGTTTATGTTTATTGAAACTTTCCTTGTGGAAAATCATGGTATCTTTCCTTTAGAAATATTAAATGTGATTTTAGTTATGTATTTGTCCCATCCACTTATATTAAAAATTATCTAGATTAAGAAAAAAATTATGTCATATTAACCTATGAAATTCTATAAATGCAAGGAAGATAATAAACACCATATTGAAATAAATTATATATTTTGGGTAGAAACTTGGCCCAAATAGTTATAAAAACTTAAAATTATGGATGATATTATTCTAAGGAAATAAATATGATTCCCAAGATTTTAATGTTAATATATATCAAGAAATTATATCACGAGTCAACACTATAATTTATATTCACATAGACAAATTCATTGGTAATTAACAATTAAAATTGTGAGGTTGAAATTTATTTAAGGTAGGATAATGTAACAAACCAATATTTCCCTATATATAATCCATTAATAAATATTTTATTAAGAGCGTGTCTCACATGCAAAACCAAACTAAAATGAAATACCTTGATATATCATGAATATTAAATAAGAACTTTAAACCCTATCCATTGAATCAATACATATGAATATTTTTAACCAAAATATGAACTATGTGAATAATTAAAATACAAAAAACTTTCAATACTAATTAAATATAATTAATATAGCTAAAAACACATACGAAACAATTTTATACCTAAAAATATATTTTTATAAAATTGGTGTTTTATTTCAAGAAAATAAGTATATAATGATTAAATAATAGTAAATATATATATATATATAACTATATATGACATGCTTAATATATTTATAATAAAATAATTATTATATTATAAAATGATGAATAGTTAACATTTTAGAAAGATATTTTTCAATATGATCAAGTTTTCTAATATATTTTGGGATTTTATTTAAATAATGAATTCTCAAATTTTATAAATTTAATTTGGAAAAATGAATTTTTTTTTGGTATTATTAATAATAATTTAATCATAAAATTGATTTTTAGTATTTTTCAAAAATATTTTATTTTTTGGTGAATAGAAAAAAATAACTTTTTACAAATAACATGACTTTTATGACATTATTAGTATATAAGTATGAATTGAAAATTTATTAAAAAAATTTATAAGACCACATATTTATTTTATAAGTGAATTTATAATTTTAAAAATATTGGTTTAAATTTATGAACTCATATTTTACATTTTATAATTTATGTCATATTTTTCAAAAAAAATTGTTTTAAATGAATTATACATTTAGTATTTTCAAATTAATTTCTACTACTTTTAAAACATGAATCAAAAAATGGAATTAAAATTTATAATAATTACATAAAATTAATATAATAAGGAACATTTTTTAGGCATAATTTATAAATTAGTTGGGTAAAAACTAATCGTTGTAATGAAAACTAAAATGGTATAAGTGAATAATATTAGAGGTAATGGGCCGAAAATGTTTAAAAAAATTTTATAAACAAATGGTGGAGGTTTTTGTTTGCTTTATCTAATATAAGTTCCATTATGTATAGATTTTTTATCTACTTTATTTAAGAGTGACTTATCATTATTGAAAGGTTTTGGGTGTTTAAAAAAATGCCACTCGTTTTCACTTATAAAAGCGAAACTCCTCTCCAAACTTTCAGTCACACCAAAAACATATTAATTTCGGCCCAAAATATTTCCAAAACTTTCCTAAAAGATCTTATTCAACTTAATGGGGTTATTATATTCTCAAAATTTCACCACTTAAATGTTTAATCCCCTTTGCAAAGGAGATAATCTAAGAAGTATTGTATAATTTCCTAACACCTCTTTCTTTTTATTTTTCTTTCTGTGATTTTCTTCTTCCTAAAATTTAATTTCAATATATTAAAATGATAAAATAGGTATAATTATTATATTAATATTTTATCATAATTATTGTACAATCATTAACCACCCAATCCCATTTCTATTAAGAAATTTGAAATCATGAATCATGTCTTATGTGGACTACCTCCTCCACAATGAAATTCTTTTTTTCCTTCACCGCCATAAAAGTATATTGGAAATAGGGAATATAATATATAACTATGATATAAATTAGATATTATTTATTCTTTAATGATAGAACATTTTACTCCTTTTACCCTTTCTATGGAAAATGAAATTGTCAACCATGTGTATGGGTGGACTACCACCTCCACAGTACAATTAATTTTCTTTTTTCGTTTCATCATAACCAAACAAGGATAGTCATGTTAGTTTTTGTGAATGATAAATAGTATTTTTTGGATATAATTATCTTAATGGTATGAAAAATTTGAGAACCTATTAATTAGATGATCAAAAAATGATTATCATAAATTCAATTGTTTAAAGCGAGCATACTAATAAGAAAATTATTGATTCAAATTCTGTAGTATTTTCATATCCATTACTTATTCTTATAATTACTTTTTAATTTTGATATATCACACTAATAAACAATAAATTTTATCATTATTATGATATTGTAATTATGTTATAACGAAATCAACACATAATCATCAATAATCATGATATGTTCATGATTGGGTTGGTTTGACCAATTACTTCAACAAATCTATGAAATTATATCATGGGTGATTATGAAAACATAATTACTACTAATATAAGATATAAATATATAAATAATTATTTTTTATTCATTAAAGGTAGCATAAAAATTTAACCTATTAATTAAGAAAACTAGCTTCGTAGGTTGAAAAACACTGAAAATATTGGTTTTTGATTTCACCTTATAGGACAAAGTCTAAAGTAATCATGAAAGGAAATTTATAAATAATAAATAATTATAATTTACCCATTAAATTAATATTAATAAAATTTCAATTATTAAGTTTTTTTAAATAATGAACACTGACACTACTCCTATGAAACTACTAAAAACAATCAAAACTTTATACACCTAATGTTGGAAAATAAGTAAAAAAATAACTAATATACATATATATAATCATTATAAATGAAAATTATAAATAGTGTTAGTTATGAATATGGTTATAAAAATATATATTAGAATATTTATGTTTTTTTACTAGAATTTATAGTTTATTCGACTAAGAGAGAAACATAGTAAGGGTTTTTTGTCCTAATTTGGAATCCTCTGAGACATGTTTAATCTATACACCATGTTTCTCATAAAATGGTGTAAATACATCCATATTTTATTTTTTTATCAGTGTTATCTTATATTTTCTATATTAAATGTTATCTTTAAATATATACCTCATATGGGATTTTAATTTAAAATTTATGATGGATGTAAGGGGTTTTTCTGACTCAAATATTTTCCTTGGGTTATAATCATCCTTCTTCAAATATTACCTTTAAAGATTGATTTAACCTAATCTATGATAAATTTATGTTATATTTATTCCTAATTTTATGGTTAAATCATTTTTCACACCAAATTATTCATACTTCAGGATTCTATTTTTCCATTAAAATTAATTTTGTTGAGAAAATTTCTCATTAATTTTAATGGATGTTTCTCCCATACACTTTTTTTACTTCCCACCAATGTTATCATTTCCTAAGGGAAACAAATTTTTTTATCTCCATTGATTAATATATTACATTTAATTAATTTTAAAGAAAAATATTTGTTATCCATTTTAGCGATGTGGGTTTTCAAACAAGGGTATTTCAAAATATAAAAAAAAATGTTGTTTTCTATGTTTTAAAAAAAAATTTATTCCAATCCAATTTTTTTTGATAAATTTTAATTCCATTAAATGATAATTTATTTGGAAATATTTATATTATGGTTTTCAAAAATATTATATTTCCATTCACAAAAACCTTTTTGAAATTAATTTACACTTCAATGTTATAAAATGTTTTGTGAAAACTTTTGTATATCTATATCTATTTATTTTCCAAGGTTTGTCTTTTATAAATTGATACTTTAATCTCCCTATATATGTTATTATGATATGAATCCTTTTTTAAAATTATATTTTTTATATCTTCTAATTCCTTAAGTTCATGATAAGTGATTTTCTTGAAAGGTTTAATAAATCCATTCCTTTTACATGGGTTATTTAAGAAATGATAATGATTGACTTTAAGTGGAACGCATATATATAGATGATGATGGGTGGGGTCCAATATCTCCGTCCTTTATATTGGTTTAATATTACATCTTATTAGATAATTAGGCCTATACATAATTAGTATGTTTGTATAGGCATGGGAATGATGGGTTTTTCACATTTATATCATGGACATAATAGTTTGTTCACATGGGTGTGGGAATAATGAGTTTTCTAAAATAAAATCCAATGACTATAGATTTGCTGCATTTATAAGTTATTTATCATGTTTTGAAAAAAAATAAAGAGAAATTTTATTTCCATAGAATGTAATGTTTTCATGATAACACCTCATTTTTAAAGTATTCCCCATTTTTATGTCATTCTCACAAGTTACATGATTATTGATTTGGGTTTCCACCCATGTCATATATTGTATTCTTTAACTAAAATCATATTATAATAAATATTTCTCCAAAACTTTTATGATTATAATCAATCATCAAATGATCTTATATTATGACAATTATATCTCCCTCATGTAATTAAATATTCGTTATTGCATAGAGTCTATGATCACCCATTTCTTATGTTTATAATTTCTAGGTTATGAAGATGATTATATCATGTGACATATCAAGAAAAGGGTCTAGAGGAGCACAATTATGGATAAATATTTGCAAGTTTTTAAAAATAATATGTTTAATTAGATGAATATATAATAAAATAAACCTCTATGCCTTTCGGTTATTTGACTATTTATGATTTTTTTTTTAAAATCATGAGATTATATATTATTTATGTCATTATTAACTTGGGTAACTTTATATGTACCAAAAAGGCACTATATAACATAATATAATTACAGACCACCATGTATTCCAAAACCATATTCAATAACTTTTATCAAAACCAAAAATATTATTAATGTTTTTAAAAATCCTTGAAAAACAGATTTATTACTCAAAAAATTAAAATAAGGTTTCTACAAGGATGAATAGTATTTCTGTAAAAAATAAAATATTTTTTAAACAAGTAGTAGATACATAAAAAATATAAGAAACCCAAGATTTTTAAACCAAAATATAGTAAGGGTTTTATTGAAAATAATAGAAATAAAATTTATAAATAAAATCCATCCAATTATAGAAATAATTTAGTGATATGGAATCCGACTACCTCAATCCAATCACACAAAAAAATGAGAGAGATAACTTGATTATAACGTCAACAAACAGCCTCCCCACGTGATCAACAAGTGACCAGTAGGAAGTGTTAAGTCAAAATTTCACTTTAAAATTTTATGTGTTTTTTTGGAAATCACAAATCTCTTTATACTAATTTCTCATATAAAATACATAATTTTAAGATGGTTTTTCTATCTATCGTATTATCCATGTCTATCATAATGACCCTCTCTATCATATTAACCATGTCTATCATACAAACTCTATCTATCATGCTGACTATGTTCATCATACTCACATTGTTCATCGTACCCACTAAGTTTATCATCCTAACTTTTTTCATTGTATTCAATTTGTATCATATAAATATTTTTCATTATATTCTTACTAACAATTAACATTAATTGTACTCAAGATACACTCTTTTCACATGCATTTTTTCATTACTTTTTCAAAAAAACATGTTTTATATCAATTGTACTCCGGTTATCATTTTCATATATCTTATTTTTTAACCAAGGCAATGTCGTGGAGTTAGTTATAAACTAATAAAAACGATTTCATGTTTTTTATTTCAATATGACCATTACAATGCCTGGTGTCGAAGTCCCTCTGAGTTTTCTGTAGAAATATGACAGTTGGAGATAATATGACCATTGGAACCTGAGGCCAATAAATAGTAGGTCATTTTAAGTAGAGAAAAAAATTGAACTTCTTCAGCTACTTCCAAGTTCTAGAGAGATATTGTGTGACTTCTCTCTTACTTCGTGTGAAAGCCTTGAAATTACAAAATGTGAACGACTTCTTAGTTTTTTTATTTCAATAAGTGATTTTTTTTATTTGTGTGTCTGATCAGGTGTTATCAATTGAGGGATGTTAGGGATAGGCAGACGGTGCAGTTGATCTTCATATCAATGGATTTCAAGTGTGTTAAATATAGAGGTATTGATTAACTATAAAATCAAGGGATTAGAGGGAAAGTAAGATGAATGTTCCGATCATCTTGTCGAGGGATTACTGGTGTTGCTAAGACAGACATGTTACCCTAGGTGAAAGGATACCTTACTCATTAGGTTAAAATAATTATAATACCTTTTACTCTTCATCTACTTATTGTAATAGAAAGATAATCCTTTTATTTCTTCGTTCTATTTTTATTCCATTGTAATTGTTATAATTATATCTTATAATTTTAGTATTGATTCTATATGTTATTTGGTAGAATAATTGAAACTTTTTATTACTTTTATATTTGTATTCAACCTGAATAAAAATTTTTTATAACCTGTTGTATCATATTACATCATCAGACCGAGAGTTAGTCTAATCATTTGTTTTGTTTTATAAGAGGATTTTTTGAATTGTTTTAGTTTATGTTATAGTAAAATAAAAAACTTCCTTACAGGGTTTAATATAAATTTTATATATATACAATTCACCCCCCCCCCCCCTCTTGTGTTCATGACATCTCATATCCTTTCTGATATAACAATTTGTAACAGAGGGGGTTTCCCACAGCATTTTATATTTTTAACTAATTGTTTTTTAAATACACTAACCTGTTTTTGTGTAAAAGTGATTTTGGTTCTTTACTATGGAAGACATGATAAATGTCGGTTCAATTGACAATATTAATCTAATAAGACCACCTATTTTTTTGGTAATGATTTTGGATTTTGGAGAGATTAGATGAATACTTATATCATAAATATTGGTGTAGATAACTTTGTTATGCTCATTGGTGATTATATGATTCCTGATAAAGATGTTAAGACTCTTACTACACAAGAAAAACATGAAAAACAGTTAAACTATAAGTTAAACAATACATTGTTGGGTTATATGAGCATGAAAATATATCGTCATATATCTTCATGTGAATCCGAAAATAGTATATAGAAGAAATTGGATATTACACATTTTGTTACTTCAAAAGTTATTGAAAAAAATATATCTATTCTAAGAGATGACTATCAAGATTTTGAATTTTCTTATAGTGAACATGTATTTAAAGTTCAATAGTGATTTATAAAAAAATAGTAGTCTTCAAGCTATGGGATAGATAAATTTAGAAGATAAATTTATCATTGAAAATTTAATAGATATTATGCCAAATGATTGGGAATCCAAGAGGATTGCAGTTGATGAGTCTATAAAGATTACTAATATTACTCTTGATGATATATTTGGAACTATATTTTAATATGAAGGAAGACTTAGGAGATATGTATATAAATTGAAAAATAAGAATAGTGGAGTAGCATTCACTACAACATCAAATCCTAACAAGTGTTAATCACCTGTGAAAACTAAGTCAAGAAAAGGTAATGTTAAAGACTTCTCAGAATCTAGTGATACTGAGAAGTCAAATAATGATATTGAAAATCTTTCTAGAATAATGAATAAAATTGTTGGAAATAAGGTTTTCTGATATAGATATAATAATTCTTTCAAAGGAAACAAGGAAAAGAAATATTCTGAAGTTACATGTTTTAAATGTAAAAGAGTATGACACATTCAACCTGATTTTCCTATGATGAAAAGAAAGGAAAGAAAGGAAAGAAATTTAGAAAAGAATAAAAAGAATTACAAGAAGTCTAAGGGAAAGAAATTATTGAAATTAAAAGAATCATGGAGTTCCAGTGGAGTTCTGAAGAAACTTCGGATTCTGATATCTCAAATCACAAGAATGTTGGTCTTCTTGCCAAAAATTTTTATCATTTCTTAAAGTCCAAGTTACACAGTTCTGAATATCTTACTAATATACCTTTGATTAATAATTATCCTGATAAAAATTATTCATCTGATAAAGAAACGTCCTCATTAGAGAATGATAATTCTTTACCTTCTTATGAAGAAGTTTCTATATTTGCTAAACTTTTTGAAAAATAAAATTGTAAAGTTTCTTGAAAACATGAAAACAAAATACTAGGATAGATATTTTAATAAGAAAAATATCAGATCTCTCTAAATACCTGGATTCTAAAACTCTTGAGATTGAAATTTTTTATTAAAACCCTGAAAAGTTAAATTTTGAGAAGAACCAAATTTCTCAATATTTTGGTAATATAATTTCTGATAAAACTATTTTTGAAGAAAAACTCAATTCTAAAACTAATACAAAATAGGATCGGGATTTGGTCAGCAGACTAAAATCTAAGATTTTTTCTCTTAAGAAACATTTATCAAAAATCACCACTATAAGGAAAGAGTTTGATAAAATGTATTTTCAAATTCATCCTTTAAGGAATAGTTCTGGGATTTGTTATAAAAATTCAAAACCAGTTTTTAGTAATAACTATTTTTTCCCCAAAGTGCTCCATTATTCACTAAACTTCAAGGTAGTGGACATTGGGAATGAAATTTTTCTTTAAATAAGACAAAATATTTGGGTTTCCACAAATCTCACATTTTGAAATAAATGTGGATTCCAAAAAAATTTCTTTTTGATAATTTTTTAGCCAAACAAGTTTGGATTCCAAATGTTTAATTATTTTTGTTTTAGGAAAAAAACAAGAAATAATAAAAATACATATTACATGGATGGTGGATGTTCTAAGAACATGACTGGAAATAGAAGCTTCTTTGAAAAAGTTATCAAGAAGAAAGGGATATCATTTTACAATTCCTCAGAATGCAAGAACAACTTGATGGTATTTTTAAAAACCCATTACCTTCTGATGAATTTGAATTTATTAAACTGAAGCTAGGAATTATTACATTAAAATAATAATTCACATCTTCTTTATATTTTTAAAATTCTTCTAACATTAAAGCATTCCTTTTCATAAGTGGGAACATTAGTCTTTTTTTTAATGCTTTATCTATTATATATTATTATTCTTCTAGTATCATATTCTTTATTTTTACTATATTATATTTTTATTTAAGATTATAGTTCTATTAGTATTAGTTTTTTTGTTAGTAGTTTTATTTTTGTGTCATGTATTTCGACATCGACTCTGTTAGTTTTTATTTTCTACCTATCATCTTAAAACTCACACTATCGGCATGAAAATTTTCCTATCGGCTTCAAAACATATGGTAATGACTTTGTTTTCCATCAGCATGACAACTTATGGTAATGACTTTGTTTAACATCATCTTGGAAACCTATGGTAATGACTTTGTTTTCCATTGTCTTGACAACCTATGGTAATGAATTTGTTTTCCATAAGCTTGAAAACCTTGTGTAAGGACTTTGTTTTCCATCAACTTGACAACCTATAGTAATGAATTTGTTTTCCATCAGCTTGACAACCTATGGTAATGAATTTGTTTTCCAGCAGTCTGACAATTAATCGTATTAATTTTTTCCCCTCGGTTTGATGTTTGATTGTATTCTCTTTTCATTATTTAAACTATTTATTTTCGATATTTTTTTATGTTTTCACATTAATATTACTATGAAACCAACAACTTACTTGAAATATCTATCACGTACATTCTCTTTTCTTTTTGTATATAATTTCTTTTGTGTTATTATTTCTTGTTTTTTAATTTTTTGATAATTTCAACTATTTTTTTAAATACTCTTTTATTCTACACTATTGGATTATTTATCTTCTAATATCATCCATATAAGACCAATAGTCACCCAAATTATCCTATAAATAGAGGACACCCCTCCTCAAACCCACACTGGTTCTTCATATTTCTTGGCGAAGATATTCTCCCCTTCTAAAGACTTGGTACGATCATTTCTTTTTCCAATAAAGGTTATGTATCAGTCATATTCCAATACTTCTACTAATATGACTTCAAAGACTTTCTCATAAATGGATTTCTTTAGATAAACATTAGTCTCTTGATATTTCTTTGATATTTATGACTCAACAATCAAAAGGATTATTTTATTCCAGGGCTGGGAACATCTTTGTGTTGATAAACCCATATCTCAGGATATGATTCTTGTTGAAGAGGTAAAAAAATTCTACAATATTGTGTCTTTTGATAAGGATATTATGATTAATTTTGTTCTGTAAGATATAAAGTTTTCTATGTCAGTAAAACAAGCATCACATTTCCTCAATTTTCTTACTAAAGGTGAATCCTTCGGTCCTTCTCATAACATACCTGAGGAAGTTGGTGTTTTTAATAAGGAAAGTACTGAAAACTCACTATTTCTTATCAATGAGGAGAAAAGAAAACTAGCTCATCTATCTATAGACAACCAGTTTATTATCCTTTGGATGCAAGGGTTTCTACTTCCAAGGAAAGGGGATAGAGAAACTCTTAAGGTTTCTGACATCTTTATGTTAGATTGTCTTCTAAATATGATAAAGATAAATCTCATGGGTTAAATTTTTGAAACAATCAAGAATGTGAGGTCTCTAGAAATTAAGTATAATCTTATCATGTATCAATATATTATCAAAAAGTTTATTCTTTAAAGCTTCAAGTTTTTTAATATTCCAGTGAAAAGAGAATTCAAAGAGCTGAAGGCTTCTCGAATAATAAATAACAAAATAAAAAAATTTAAGGTTTTTTCGATGAAAAATCAAAACTATTTATCAATGATGTGGAAGAATCGACACCAAATCAATCGGCACCACTTCTAATATAATATGATCCAATATTTTTAGCTTCTCAAAATTCATATCCTCAAATCAGTGAAAATCCTAAGAGGAAAACCAAATATATTAAAGAGGTTTTAGCCAAGTGGATAAAGGATAAATAACCAAGAAAATAAGGTGATTCTCAATTCGGTCTTAATCCAGCTCAAGCTCTAACTGAGAAGATAAGAATATAAGATACACTACAGTCTGAGAAGAAGAAGAAGAATATTTTGAAAATAAAATCTCAATATTTTGATGTTTCTAAAATTGTAAAAAGTGTTTAGTAAGCAAGTGCTCAACTGATAGAAGAAGTTCCACAAGAACCGATCATATAGACTTCTCTAGAGAAGGAAAGAGGTAAATAAATAGTGAAACAAGTTATTCAATTTCATTCACAATAGTAAGGTGAAGAATAGGAAGATAAATTTTTTAAGGAATACATTTAGAGTTCTATGAAATTTAGAGAAGAATATTATCCCTGTGTCCATAAAGCACTAGTTTACTCTATGGAAACTCATTCAAAAAGAGTTACTTCTCTGGTAAAGCAAGAGGTGCGAAGTTCTCAGAATTAGAATGTAATTTTCATCAGTGAAAAATGTGAAGAATAAATTTTTGAAAATAAGTATAAAAGGTTAAAAAGGAAAAATATAAATGAAAAAAGAAAACAATCTCATGGAGAGTTAAGACAATAAAATGAACATGAATCGTATGATGATGATACTGATTCAGAACACACAATTTATTTGATGAAAAGTGATTACATTATTAATGTTTTAAGAAGAATTGATTTGACTATTACCTACTTCACTAGAATAAAAGGAAATATTGATTTAAAAAAAGAGAATCAAAAAAATGAATTTTGTTCAGTAATAGAGATCAAAAATAGAGTAATGTCAATAGAGGTCAATCTAAAAGTTTTGAGTGATAGTTCTCTTTCTCATAAGAAGTATTGAAAACAGATGACCAAATGGTCATAAAAATAGAAAGCTTAGTAAATGAACATGAGGAATCAATTGAATACTTAAGGTTTCTTTCAAATTATCTTTCTATTGATTTCAATAAGCTCGATAAGGAAATAATTGAAAGGTTGAATCAGATCCCAAAATCTCATGGTGCTGATGCTCATTCAGTGAAACAGTTGCAAGAAAGGTTCACAACTTTCTAGTCAGATATTTCAAAGGTTTCATCTTTCAAATATGAAATATTTTTAAAAAAAGTCAACTTGTTGGATGAAGAAAATAAGAATATGAAAGAAATAATTAATACTCTTGAAGAAGTGATCAGAATTCAAGAAGACTCCATAAAAACCAAGATCAACTTTTTAGAGACCAACAAGAGCTTCTCAAAACTCAGGGTGCTTCTACCTCATAAGACAAGAAATAAATTAAGAAGATGAATTTTATTTTCCATGAGTTGATCAAGAAAGAAAAATAAGGAGAAAACAAGTGAATGTTTTTTTGTATCTTTCTTTATTGATTGTTATTTGAAATTCTATAAACTTTTGACAATTAAATGAGGTTTATGATTTCATTTCCATTATTTTTCATTTTGTTTCACTCTAAACTTTTCAGGAAACTCAAGATTGTCAAATTATTTTTTGTAAATCACAAAGGGGGGAATATTTTATATAAAAGGGAGTATATTTTTACAAAGGGAGAGAATATTTTATATAAAACGGAGTAAATTTTTACAAAGGTGGAGATTTGTTAATGTTTTAATCAAATTTAATACATCTAAATCAAGGAAAATCTACGAATATAATCCTTAGGAAATTATATATATAAGGGGGAGTTAATTGTATTCAATTTCATATTCATAATAGTTTTCATAACTCAGGGGGCAATAAGTATTTATTTCAAGTTTTAATTTTTGTTTTGTGCTCTCAAAAATGGGAGAGATTTTAATTCAAAATTGCTCTTTTGAATTTTATGTTTTTCATTTTGGAAATCACAAATTGATTTGTACTCATTTATCAAATAAAGGAATTACTTTGAATATTGTTTTTCTATCCATCATATTGACCCTACCTATCATATTGACCATGTTTATCATACTATCCCTATCTGTCGTATAGAACTTGTCTATCGTATTGACCCTATCTATCGTATTGACTTTATCTATCATACTAACTCTGTTCATCGTACTCACGTTGTTCATCGTAACCACTCTATTTATTGTACTCACATTGTGCATCATATTCACTTTGTATCATATCAATATTTTTCATTATATTCGTACAAACAAGTAACATTAATCGTACACATGATACACTCTTATCACATTCACATTTTCATTAACTGTAGAGTTAGTTATAAACTAACCAAAATGATGTCATGATTTTTGTTTCAATATGACTGTCACAATGCCAGGGGTCCAAGTCCCTCCACGTATTCCGGAGAAATATGGTCATTGTATAAAATATGACTATTTTAACCTAAGTCTTATAAATAGAAGTCCATTTGAATCAGAGAAAAAACAACTTGAAATTCTTCAGCTACTTCCAAGTTCAAGAGAGCGATTGTGTGACTTCTCTCTAGCTTCATGAGAAAGCCCTGAAATTACAAAACATGAATGGATTGTTCTTATTTTTTGTATTTCAATAAGTGATTTGTTTTTGTTTGCGCATCCAATCAGGTGTTATTAGTCGAGGTTAGTCAGGGATAGGCAGACGGTGAAACCGATCTTCGTATCGAGGGCTTTTAAGTGTTTGAATGATAGAGGTTCTGATTGCCTATTAAATTAAGGGCTTGTGGTGATAGCAAGATGGATGTTCCAATCATCCTATTAAGGGCTCACTGGTGTTGGTGAGATAGACCAATTATCCTAGATAAAAGGATACCCTACTCTTTGGGTTAAAATAATTTTGATACCTTTTACTTTTACGCTACTTATAGTAATATAGAAAGAATACTTTTATTTATTCTTTCTATTTTTATTCATTTGTAATTGTTTTAATTACATGTTATACTTTTAGTATAGAATATATACGATGTATGGTAGAATCATTTACACTTTGTATTACTCTGATATTTTTATTCAACCTGAATAAAATTGTTTCATAACTTGTGGTATCATATTACACTATCGGACCAAAAGTAAGTTTGATCATTTATTTTTTTTATAAGAGGATTTATAAATTGTTTTAATTTATGTTATAGTAAACTAAGAACCTCCCTTAAAGGTTTTAATAGATATTTTTTATATATAAAATTCACCCCCCCCCCATCTTGTATTTGTGCCATCTCATATCTTTTCTGATCCAACAGGAAGACATCCAAAGGTTTACTCTAAAACATTGGATTTAAAATAACCTATAAAAGGTAGAATTTAATTGTTATAAGAGGTGATTTCCACTAAAAAATATATGATAACCCTCCCATGAAGAATATATTTCAATCCATAACTCCTCCCACAAGATCATTTCATAGATCATACATTTCAAAAATGGCTTTGACCATCATCATTGCCCTGGTGGTCTCCACCATGATATAGGTCCTTTGATTATCCAAAATCTAAGACATGTGACAAAGGCAACCACCATGGCCAATTAAAAAAACATATGTCATTTTAAGATCACCCCACCTTGGACCACACTATAGTAAGTCCATTCTTGGTATTTTTTTAAATGGGCATCCTAGGGAACCATAACCATGACCACGAATAACAGCTAGCTATTTTAGAATCTTCATGTTTTATAGGAAAAAATCTAGCATAATACACCCACCACCATGGAAATTTCTTACCCTTGGTGGGAACTGAATAGGCCAACATCTCCTAAACAATCCAAGAAACCTACCCAAGCTCTATGAAAATAACTAAAACCACACAAAGTATTAAAACACTATTTTAAAAAGTAACATACCTCAAATTTGATTGTGTTACATAACCATTTTACATCCTTTAAATCATTAGGTATTCGAACCAAAATCCATACCGAAATCAAAAGTGGTAAAATTACAAAGATTATTTCCAAAATAGAAGATTATAATTTCTAATCTATGAAAAGGAATTACCTATTATTCTTATGTTTCAAATTTTATTTCTTTTAAATATTAAAAATCCGTTCTTGACCTAATAATAACTTGCAGCACATTGAAGGTCAATATACTCTCCACCCAAAAAATTTAATCATCAGTTAGGCTCGTAATTGAATAAATCATGTATCACCATTACCTTATGAAAATTATCATATTTCCAGAACTGATACATAAAAATGTTTTAAATAATTAGGACATTTTAAATGTGATTTTTTTGGCTATGGGATAGTGGTTAAAATAATTTGACATTTTTAGGCTAAAAATAGGAGGTTGAAATAATTAATATAGTGCATGAATATTCAAGTGAGATAATAGGAAATTACTCACTCAATTACACATAATAATTAGAAACAACACACCCCATTTTTTAATACAATGGTACATGAGTCAAATAATGAATGAAATAAATTATTTCATCTTAATTATCTTATTTTATATTTTCTCTTTTTTATTTTTTTTATAGAAGATTAGATGATTAATAAATGTTGTGAATGAATGAAAAACCATGAAATTCATTACAATTAATAATTCAATCTCATCTCTATTTTTTCTTTTTCTTCTTTTTCCCTTTTTTAATTTTTTTTATAGAAAAGGATGATATGAATGAATTATAATGTATAATGACTCGTGACCATTTTTTCTCTATTTTTCATAATAGTGAAACACACCTCACACCACCCCATAATGAATTTATTCCTAAATAACACTTATTAAAGGACCTTTTACAACAATAAAACTTTAAATATTTAGGAAAATAATAATAAGAGTGAAGTTAGGTGTAGAACATACAACTTTAAATGTCGTATAAACCTATAATCCATTTCATGGCTTCTAAGGGATAAAAATATATATTTAAAGGGTATTTATCAACTTAAAAATGTATCTAGATAAATAAATGTATCAATCATATTAAAAACAATTTATGAACTCCAAATCTTTAATAGAGGAATAATCACAATTTTCAGTTCTCAAAAAAATACAAGGTTCCCTCTAGAAGGTGAGGGTATTATGAATAATGTGTCAAAGTGGTTAAGAATATACCACATGTTTGGAAAAATATTTTGATTCAGTTGTTTAGGGTCACATATTTCAAAAATCACCCAAATGCAATAAAATGTTTAAAAATTAAATTATAATAAAAACTTCTACATCAACAATCATTTAAAGTCAATTTTATCAAAAATAAAGTAAACTCACTCAAAATAATTTAAATCATGAGAAATTATAAAGAATATTCCAGGATTATAAAAAATTAAAAAAATGAAATGCAATAGGAAAAACAAAAAAACTCTTAATCAAGTTGACACTCACCCCACACTTAAATTTAACAACCCTTCATTTCTATTCAAAATACTAAAAAGGGAAGGAAAATCAAAGGAAAGGAAGGAAAAAAACTATATTTTATTGAATTTTGAAACCATTTAGTTAGGATATTATATGATAAAACTTTAAACCTACCAGAAAGAAAGATTAGAACATAATGAATTTCTTAAAATCAAAATGAAAATTAAAAATGTAAAAGGAATGAAATGGGATATGCTTTGGTTTGCACCCACTAGTGGGTACTAGATTTTTACATACCCTGGTAATGAAATTATATAAATTTATCCCCAATACAAATTTTTATGGAGTTTTCATGGAATAAAACACCACATGTTATTTCTACCAACATCCATAAGTAGATACCAAGACTGGGAACCATCAAAGAAAATAAGAAAATTACCAACCCATAAGAAAGAATAAAGATAGAAGTAAAAGTGAAAAGGGGGAGGGAAGTGAAGGTAGAGGGTATTATTATTGTATATCATTATATTCTCATCTATGTGATATCAAAGTATATGTAGATGAAGAAATTTCATCACCATTTCCTTCGTGAGATCATCTATTGATCTTCCACCTCTTCAAAATATAGTAATATTATCTCATAAATGGTGGATTATTTAGGTTCTTTTTCATTGTCCATGAGAGTTTTGGACTTGGATATATCTAAAAATTTAAAAAAAGGAAAGTTAAAATGCATTTAAATCATTTAAAAATAAAAATAAATTTATTCAAAAGAAAGTTACACTCTTATAGGTAGTTCAGCGATGAGATCAGGATCAGGAATGCATGACTCATAGAATCTGTTTGTAATAGAGGTAAATGGTTAATTTTTAAGTGAATCCCCAACCACTTTGATATCGTAATGTAATGAATATGGAACCAAATTCTCTTTTTTCTTTATCTTCTTTTTTCAATTATCTTTATGAAGTAGAAAGAAGCTTTATTTCCTTACTAACTTGCTCATGTTTTTTAAAGTTTTCATGAATTTGATTCCACAAATATTCTTCCCTAAAAAAATATTAGTTATCAGGATATGAATTAAAATAATCAGTATGATAACACATCATGAAAAAATCAATTTAAAAAAAATTATGAAATGAAGTTCAATTTTTTAGATTTTTAAATTTATGATTTTTTATCTATTTGTGAAAAAAATGTATGAAATTGATTGATCCTCCCTAAAAATAGCACCAAATTGATGGAAAGTATTTTTCATTAATCTCATATAAATATTTATTATTTACTTATGAATGCAATATAGTGTAATCTTAAGGGTTGTTATCATAAAGAGACCACCTACACAAATTAATTTTTTATTTTCATTATTATATTCATAAAATATAGTATAAAATATAATAATATAATAACATAATAATATAGTAAAGGGTTTAAATAAAATAAATATATATAAATATATAAATGAAAAACTTAGATAAAGTAAAACATAAAGAATTTAGTGAAAAGTGGCTAATTTTCTTGGGAGTTCATAGTGAATAAAATAATTTTTCATTATAATATAATTATAAATATTCAAATAAATATTGGTATTAAGAAATATCACTCTACACTCACCACTTTAAAATGTTACTATGCCACACCAAGAACACTAAATTAGTGATAATACTCTCTTGAACTATGTTCAAGAGACCACTTAACCAGAAATCATCGTTATAATTCCCCTCCACTAAATATGAGATTATAATTGGAAAGTAGAGGAATAAAGATGAATGGGAAGAAGAAGTTGACAGTAAATAAAATAGAGTGACTGCAAACCATAATAATTTTAACTAATACCAATATATTATAACAAACTAAAGAGAATCATTTAATAAAAATAACTCAATAAAAATGCTGATCCCTTCCATCAAGAAAAACCAAAAGTTAATTATCCATTTTCAAGGACTTTTGATTCATAAATGGATAAAAAAATAAAAAAATAATGGTTAAAAATAATTTAAATAGATAAAATTAATATATAAAAATTTATAATAACATTAAAATAGAAAAACACCTTCTTCATATTGAAAATGTATGGTTCCTTGAAATGGAAGTGGAGGAAAAAATTATAGGAAAGAGGGGTGAATGGTTTCCCTCCAAATGTTTACATTTATCTAACCTCATTAATTGATGAATCTCAAAAAGTTTCATTCATTAAATTTTTTCAGATATGTTTTAGATGTACGCTGAAAAAATTTGAAGTAGATTAGACACACTTAGAAAAATCTATAGATGTATCACCAAAGTAAACTTTTCCATTTATAGAGACTCTTTGAATTTAAAGTCTCCACTTTCCCATGAATTTATAAATATATCATAATATTATTAATAACAACCTAAGTGGTGTTGAATTATAGATTATAAAATTTTAACATTAAATTTTCTTAAAACCTTTAAAATTTATTAGACAAAGAGTTATACTGATATATCTTATAACCAAAGTAAGAAACAGTTCATGCAAAGCAATATAATTTTTTTTTATAATTAAAAATTATAATAATAAAACATGAATATAAAAGTATATCAAATTAATAAAAAAATTTATATAAGATGTAACAAAACATACAGAAAATTTCCTAATAATGTTCCACACTTTCAACCAGAGCATAAAGCAAGCCTGTGAACCTAACTTGAGGTATCCAAGATTATTTAGCTATAGAAGGGTGTTTGTTAAAATCCTATGAATACCTTGCTAAGAACTATTATACAAATCTATATCTCCCTATCCTTGGGAGCCCTATATAAAAAATATCAGAAAAACTCTACCTCTCTACCCTTGGGATCCCTTGATCCACTAGATCTAATAAACAATTATTACAAGAAGACAAACCTTAAAAATTTACAATGAAAACCTCATAATGATTCTTTAAGGAATCTCTCTAAAGAGTAAAAATTAATGGATCTCAGTAAAAATACTTTATAAAACTTCAATAAATAACTTTAGGTAGTTGGATTGTAAAATCTCGTTCTCCCTCAAGGTTGTGGTTCTATTTATAAATGATCTCCAATGGTCAGATTATGCACTTACTGATATCATTTTAAATGGAAGCATACATTATTCTACTTATTCTTATTCTAGTGAAAGAGTATAGAATCACTCAATTTTACGTACATTCGGTATAGCACCATCACAATGATTTGAATATTCAATCTTATAGAAATGTTAGGTATCATTTTATTTCTTCATCTGGTAGTCTTATTAAATGTTTTTATGGTGTTATTTACAAGTCTCCATATTATAGAGTCTATAAGATTTCCATCTGATGGACTTTCTATACATCCATCTAATATACCTTATAAATTTCATTCTTATTTACTTGGTACTTGATCATCTGGTATACTTGGTAAATGATCATCTGATAGAAATTATTTTCTCCTTCCAATAAAATGTAACACCTTCCAAAAAATGATTTATAAATTCAAAATCATAAATATTATAAATATGAAAACATATAAATAGTGAAATTTAATTTTCAAAAGTAAGGTAGGAAATATATACTTTAAATCAACGATCTTTCCCATTTTGAAAATCACAATATAAATCACTTGAGAAAAAATTTACAGTAAACCATTTAAATACTTACTCACCCTTACTTATATAACTTTATAGTTCTCTAGTTACAGACTCCCTCTTTAATATTTTTGAAAATAGTTTCTAGAGAATAGATACTTAAGTAGAAAAGGTTTCTTAAAATATCAAAAAAAACTCTACAAAGTGTTGTACGAATTAAACATGTATTTAAGAAAATATAGAAATAAACCAAAAAATATAAAAGTATCAAAATTATTAATATATATATAAGTAATGAAAAAAAGATTTTAGATAATAATATACTATAAACATCAAGTATTTCAAGAAAAGAAATATTTCTTCAATAAATTTTTCACACTTTCTTTCATCTTCCATAGATCATCTTTTCTATTCTCTGAATCTTCCTATATTGACTCAAAATTTTCCACCATTTCTTTGAAAATATTTATTTTCTTACTTTGTTATGATATATCTAATAATTTTTTCATATAAAGTGACTTAATATCACCAATGGATCTTGAATAATCTCTAACTTCATTGTTGTTTTTCGGATACAATGAGACTATTTTGGTTTCCCTCCTGATCCATGTAAACCTTCTCATCAAAAAAATTAAATATTATTTTTTGTGATTCATCCACCAGAGGATACATTTAAATTTTTTAACTATACTAAATATTTTTCATTAAGATCTTTATGTTTTTCCTCATTCGGAATATTAGTTTTAGATATTTGATTAAGGGAGATTGATCTTACAATTACATCAGCTTTTCCTTGAACATACTTTCGTAAAGCATGAATATCAAGAAAAAATTCCATAATCCCCTCATGATTTTAATTAATTCATTTATGTAATTCATTTTCATCAGGGGTATTTTGAATCTTCTTATTTGAGTAGAGTTAATAGAGTCACTAAAAACATATGGTAAAATATATTATCTAACTCCTCGAGGTTTAGGATCTCCTTTATAATTGAAATGAGATTAAAAAATCTCTAAAAAATACACTTATTCATCATAATTATTATGAACTAATGTGATTAATAACTATTATTTATTTTCATATTCTAAATATTCTTCTAGATAACTGAGGTACACTTCCATAGACTAATGGGTTAAATATGTTGAAGTATGAACTGATGATTATTCAATATATAGAATACCATTTAGATATTTAACTACTTACTCAAGCTTTTTTAAGGTATTTCCCTTTCCTGGTACTCTAGAATGATCTTTGGGGTGATAATATTTACCAGAAACTTCTTTAAGTTCCCTACCAACATATTTTAAAACAAATTGATCAAAAACATATCAACAATAATATCTCAAAAAAAAATATAACACAATAATTTTTCCTTTTTCCTCCACAATAGATGTAGGAACTAGATCAGTAGGATTGAATTTATAAGAAATATTCAAAGGGTCAATCTGGAAAATGGACATAGGATAAATGGAAAAAAGGAGTCATAGAGAGAGGATAAATGGACAAATGAACCTGATGTTTCTTCTCAACATCATTAGATATATGAACTACTTCCTCATTCCTATATACTTATTTGTTCACATTCTATATTTTCCTTATAAAATATTACACAATTTTATCCTTTTTTATTTTTATCACCATACTTCTTTCTTCTTCCTTCAATTCATCAAATAATTGTTCTTTTAATGATTTTTTCTCAAATTATCCAACCTAAAAAATTGATCTCCCTCCTTCTTTTCACTCTTATAGTTCATAAATTAATTGAAGGCCTCATTGAACATTTCCTTCATGTTAATTATAGTAAAATAAAGATATTTATGAGACAATACATTGTCCTTCCACTTTTAAATATATTTTTTCTTAAGCACCCCAACTTATTCAGTGGTCAAAACATTATTTAATTGTCTATGAACATTTTTCTAACATGAGATTAGATTATCCTCATCTTCATAAGGGTTTCATAACCAAAATAAGATACCTTATCTAAGATAGGAATGGATTCATTTTTTATATTTTCACCTCGTATAAAATTAACAAAAAAATATATTTTATGAACTTGGGATAAGAAATTATCTTTCACTTAACTTTCCCTGCCTGGATATCTTCTATATAATTCCACATAATATTGACCAAGTTGAACTTACTCGTATTTTAAATAAAATACAAAACATAAATATCTTGTAAATTCATGGTTTTCCTACATCCAAAAAAAACATTCTGTATTTTGGAATTAGGTAGACAGAATAACATCTTTAATATGGGATACAACAATATTATTGAAAACTTATTTAACATGCTTCTAAAATTAAAAGTCATTTAAAAATACATGTGATCACCTGAGAACAAACATAAGAAAAGAGTGAGATATAAACCCCTGTAAGGGAATAAACATGGCCTAAGGGGATACATGTTAGAAAATAGGCATATAAATGGGGCATATAAATATTAGGAATCATAATACATGAACAATGAGACATGATATAGCATAGTAATCATAACATGGGAAATGTGGAAAAAACATAAAACAATGTGTCATAAACATATGCTATGTTTAAACGTCTAATAAATCATGGTGTAAAAATTAACATAAATGAATTAGTTTCACTCTATATTCCAACATTATGTCTTGTGAGACAAAAAAATTACCCAATTCATTATAGTTATATATAATTATGGGCACACCCATCACTTTATTTTCATTCTCTTACTTAAGTGTGTTTCATAGATCATAAAACACAGATCCATTCATCATAATATTTTATTCCATGATAGAATAAATATATTAATTCCCCAATTAAAATAGTTATAATTATATAAAGTTGAATACCCTTGATAATAAATGTGTATGGTATTCAATACACAATTTTTTGGCATGGAAGATTGCGGTGAAATTTCGCCAACGTAACAACATCACATAAAAATTCATAAAATTGGTTTATGACAGAAAAAGGGGTAAATAATTATATTGAAATAAATTGGAAATTAAGGGTAATATTGAATAACTTATCCCATCATAATGAAATTGAGATAAAATATATAAGGTAAAGAAGATACTCGAATAAAGTGGAGAAAGGAAAAGATCTCTTAATTGTGTGTGTGACACCAAATGCTTGGGAGGGTATTCATGATATATTGGGGTGACTTGAGAAGACTATAGAGAGTGTAATGAATATTATGGATTTTATATAAGGATTTTGAGTGAAGAGAAATGTGATCTTGGGGGGTTTATATTGGAAAATATGGTGATTCCTTTATAATCTTGGTTTTGAACCCTACATTAAAAAAACTAAGACCACAATCAATTCCATGGTTTTATTCAGTGGTTTCTTCAAAAAGATTTTGGTTCTCATTATTTTATAATTATAAGGTCATAACATAATAAAATAATACCCTTTATTATGTGTAGGTGAGTCATACCCTTAACGAAATGTTTTTAAAACCTTAAAATTTATTAATGGTTTTAGAGGATTCATAATGGAAATATAAAATTAATAAAATAAAAATTAAATCACATTATTTTAAATTTATAACTTATATTTGGTCTTTTATACCCTATATATTATTTATTAAATCACATTTTTATCATTATGAGGTCATAATACACAAATTATATCTATACAGTATATAATGTTTTCTCAAAAATTCGAATGTCTCAGATTATTATGAAAAAATCACCATTGGATAATTTTTATGTTCTAATTCCAAAAATAAAATTTATTTTATCTAAATAATTTTCTAAATACGTTCATTTTCCCATTAAAAATTATAATCGACATTTATTGAGAAATGCTAGGTTTTTTTACAATAACAGTTTTTGAACACTTATAAAAATTTCACTTAAGTTCATCAAAAATATATGATCATTTATATTTAATAAAAATTATTTAATAATAATATTTTATTAAAATATTATTTATTTAAAAAATCCCACAATTCCACAAAATAAATTCCTAAATTTAATTTAAATATTGCCCAAAAATACTATTTGTGCTTTATTATATCAAAATAAAAAAATTATAAAGTAACCATAATAGGATGAAAATCTATTCATCATTTTAAAGAAATAATGCAAATTATCATAATTATAGGCTATAGATTCACATCCCTTTAATACATGAGAAAAAACCCTAAGAGTAATTTGTGCGATGGTGAGACATTCATGGGGTGGTTCGGCATACATGGTTTGGCGCATGATCTGGATGAGCTTGAACTTCTACCAAAAATGGTTTTACTCATGATTAAGTTATTATATATTATATTTTTCTTGTTCAAGGTCAAATTCCAATGATGTTATCTCCCTTATAATCTCTGGTAAATGGGATTCATAAGGTATTGTCCAATTGGTTGAGGTCATCACTTCCTTTTTCCATGTCAATAGGATTTGTTAAAACCCTATATTTATATTAATCGTGTGATCATCGTTAAACAACTATATTATCAATGGTAATCATACTTAATGATATTTCAACTATAATTGGAAATAAAAAAACAAAATAAGTTTACATGTTTCCTATAACCATATTACATAATAATACATTTAATTAAATGAAAACGTGAATTTTATTTATAACAACTCAGTTCATTACAATCTACACCTCCTTAAGAAATTTCTCCCCCAAAATATCCATTCCCACACTAAAAAAGATGATGGAAACTATTTTTCATCACTTCCCCTAGTTCGTATGTCAATTATTTAAACTTTAGGTTCCTCCACAAAGAAAATTTACTAGGTGTATTTTCTTAATTCATAGAACTTCTTCTCTATGATCTAGGATCTTCATCAGTTGCTCCTTGTGGGAAAGGTATTTCTCGAATGGTGCCACCTTCAGATTGAGTACATGTGAGGGGTTTGATATGTATTTTCTAAAGATAGATACATAGAATACTTCATGTACATGAGATAGGTTATGTGGGAGTGAAATTTGGTTGGCCACCACTCTGATGCAATCAAGAATATCAAAGGGTCTGATGTATCTTGGACTAATCTTTCCCTTATTTACAAATCTCATCACATTTTTTCAAGGATATATACAGAGGAATTTCATGCCTACAACATCAAACTCTAGTTCTTATTGGTGATTTTCAATATAGATATTCTATCAAATATGAGAAACCTTGATGTACTTTATAATAGTCTTAACCTTTTCCACATTTTCCTTGACCATTTCAATACCTAACAGTTTCTATTCCCCAACATAATCCCAACATGTAGGTGTTCTTCACCTCTTCCCATATTGGGCTTCATAGGGGGCCATTTGGATGCTTGAGTGGAAACTATTGTTTTTTGAAAACTCAACCAAAGGTAGGTGTTAGCCCCATCCTCCTTTGAAGTCCATATAACATGATCAAATCATTTCATCCAGTGTATGAATAGTCTTCTCGGATTGGAAATCAATTTTAGGGTGATAATGTCATGATGAAGTTCAAATTAGTTCTTAGAGCACGTTGATGACTTTTCCAGAACATCAAGGTGAATCTCATATCTCGATCAGATTCAATAAATATAAGTAATACATGTAACCTCACCACTTATCTAATGTATATCCAGGAATGTGGATCGAGTAAGAAATCTACATGAATCATAATAAAGCGAGATAACTTTGTAAGATGATCCACAATAACTAATATGGCATTGTTTCCCCATGTATGTCTTTAAAAGTTCTGTGAAAAAGACCATGGTGATTTTTTATCATTTCCACATTGGAATGGATAATGGTTGAATCTTCCCCTTAGATTTCTTCATTTCATCCTTCACTTGCTGACATACCATGCACATGGATGTACATCCAGCGATCTCCATCTACATATTTCCCCACTAATAGTTCTCTCCAAGATCTCAATACATCTTTATATTTCTTGAATATATAAAGAAAGTTGATATATTAGAATCATACAACAGTCCCTTATTTGACTCAGGATTTCATGGTATACATAGTCGTGGCCCAAATCTCACTACTCTTTCATCATTAACACTTAATTCCAAGGATTTACCTTTTCTTATAGTTTCTTCTTTCTTTTGAATTCCCATATCATCCATTTGATCAACCTGTATCTTTTCCAAAAGATATGGTTGAGCAATCATATTTGAAAGGATTCATGATGTTTCTTTATTTATGATTCTTAGGTCCATCCTCTTTGAGTATAAGAATATCAGATCCATATCAATTCTCATCAATGATAAAATTGGTGGATCTTTTATATTTCTAGCATCTACCACTTTATTCTATTTCCCCTGGATGGTAGTGAATTGAGAAGTTAGATCCCTTGATCAGATCTAACAATCTTCATTGGTGTATATTCATCTCTTTCTAGGTGAATATAAACTTGAAGATTTTTTTATCCATATATATTTCACACTTATCCACAAATAGATAATGTCACCATATTTTCAAATATAATATCAATTAAGAAAACTCCATATCATGTGTTGGGTACCTTTTCTCATGAACATTCAACTAAAATGAAGTATAGTCTATGACTCTATCATTTTTTATTCACACACAACCCAATAACTTCATTAAAGCTTCGTTGGGTACCATTAAAATCTCTCCACCTGTGGGTAGTGTGAGAACAGGTGCAGTGATAACCCTCCTTTTCAACTCCTTGAAGCTCTCTTCACATTCATTGTTCTAAGAAGACTTTACCCCCTTCTGAGTTAGTTTGGTTAGAGTGTTTGATAATATAGATAAATTTCTCACAAATCTAATATAATACCCTAATAACCCAAGGAATCTATGGATATCTATCATGTATATTGGCCTTGGTCATCCTTCAATTGATTCTTTTTTTAAAAGGGTTCATATATAACCCATTCCTTTTTATGATATTCCCTAATAATGATACTTCCTTCAAACATAACTCACATTTTTTGTACTTTTCATAAAGCTTATACTTTAGTAAGGTTTTTTGCATGGTGCTCAGATGCTCCTTATGGTCCTCCTTGTATTTATATTATATTAGTATTTCGTATATAAAGAATACAAAAAATTCCATGGTGGTCTATAATGTATTTATTCATCAAGTCTATGAATATTGTGGGAGAATTAGTGAGTCTAAATGGCATTACTATGAACTCATAGTACCCATACCATGTATAAAAAATAATCTTAGGGATAAACTCCTTCTTTACTAAAACATGGTAATATCCTAACTGAAGATCCACCCTGGAGAAGTATTGTTCTCCACATAGCTAATGAAATAATTCATCAATCCATGGAAGATCATACTTGTTCTTTATCATGATATTGTTGAGCTCACGATAATCAATGTAAAGGTGAACCGGCCTATCCTTCTTCTTGATGAAGAGGACCAGTGCACCCCTTGCAGAAGCACTTAGGCATTTGAACCCTCTGTCTAGATTCTCATTTAGTTGTTTCATCGGCTCCCCAATATCCAAAAAATCCATTCTATACTATGTCTTGGATAAAGGAAGCAGCCCAAGTATAAGAACGACTCCAAATTCAACCTCTTAATAAGGATGAGGTCTAGGAAATTCCTCCAAAAACACACCATAATATTCCCTCCGAATAGGCATGTCTTCAGGCATGGTTCTTTCCTTATACTCAATCATTTTAGCTAGATATTCATGCTCATAGGGGAATAATATCCATTCTTGAGATGATGGTTCTAAATAAAATTAATCCTCCTTGAACTTGTTTAGAATCGGGGGAAGATTCTCAATACAAAGAGTGCCTTTTCGCACTGCTAGAAACTGAGGTTATACCAATGGTTTTAAACCATTGGTATAGAGTATAAAACCATTGGTATATCTTATACCAAGGGTTTGAATAAATGTTGTGTGATAAGGTGTGGGGATAGCCCTATACCAATGGTTATTCCTTAATCATTGGTATAGACCACTGTAAAATCATATATAGAAATGGTTTATTGATAAACATTGGGATAAACATATACCAATGGTTTGTAATTGTTGGTCTAGAGCCTTAGCCTTCAAAATATACCAATGGTTCTTAAACCATTGCTATATAATTCTACCAAGGTTTTTTCCAATGGGTTACTAATAATAGTTGGTATAAATTACCCTTTAAACTATAAAAATGGTTACTGAACCATTGGTATAGAGTTCCTGCAAAATTCAACATAGCAAACCCCTACTATTTTACCCAGAGCAAGTCTAGATTCAATACAGCATACAACACCATCTCCATAATTCCAAACATAAAACGAAACCACAAAACACTACCTAGAAAATAGTACAATACCATACACATACTTTTTTGAAAATAGTACAATACCATACCCAAAGAAAAAATGCATAATACATATAATTATTTCATTATGGAATACACAGAATTAAACTATTGTCCATACACATAATAAAAAAGCACAAAATACATATAATTCACACCGAATTACACTATTTTCAATTATCTTCTATTTCCCATAGAATACACAGAATTCCACTATTTTCCAAATAATGCACAGAATTCCCCCATTGTTTTCCATTCCTTTTCCAAAAGGACATACATCTCCAAAAATAGTACAATAGCATACAAAGAATTTAAAAAAATTAAAGAAGACTTGAAAAAGGATAAAAATTTCCTTGATTTTACTAAGGATGAGTTTTAGTGGGAGATCATAATTCCAAGTACCTCCAATATTTCTAGAATTTTTGATTTTGGATAGCGTCTAGTTATGATGAAATCAATGATTTTTGTTGTAATTGATATATCTAATATAACAAGGACTCCACCATAGTTTCAGCAGTACTTTACTGAAATAGAAGGCTAATTTTTCCTATAAATCACACAATATATTGAAGCAGTTCTAATAATGTCATAGGATGGATACTCAATTATGGTTTCCTATGGTGTATTCACATGGATGTATTAATATGAGTTCCATAGATGAAACAGTATGTCAGAACACTCTTTCCAATATTTTAGGCGGAACCCATTTAGAGGGAGCTTGAATGATTGGATAGAAACAAGGAATAGAAAACTATGTCGATACAATGGATGGGCGGTGGTCACATGTTTGGTAGTGGGACTATGTATGATCATGAGAATATAAATTGAGTGGGGTATTATTAGACTCGCATTCAATTAAAATTATCAAGTGGTATAATTTATAGTTCTAATTTAGAGTGATTTTCATAGACAAATATGGGATCTTCGTATGTTTATTCATTATATGAAACACTTGGGTGACCCTAGAAGATGACAACACACCAATAATGTAACACCCAAGACTTTTATGAGAAATATTTTTTTTATGTTATATACATCATCAAAGGAATCTTTCACTACACACAACACTTGCTTGGCTTTCTTTACACGCAATCGCGACCTTCCTCGATAACTTGCATTGTACGCAATACCGAGTTTCACTAAACAGCGATATGCTATTAAAATATTATTAAAACTAGCCATTGTGAATAGTAATACCCACTTTTAGAAATTTTATTTCTCAAAATGGACTTCATTTTTGGATTCGGAATATCGAAATTATCCTAGGGTGACTTTTTGGTATTTTTATGAAAACATTCAATTTTTGATTAATAGTGAAAACACTAGGTTACTATTTAAAAACCGAATTTTTATTTAAATAATTATTTATTTTATTTAAATTTATTTTAGGTCAGAATGTATACATAATACCTATATAAGTTCAATGTAATTAATTGGAGTCATTTTATAATAATTTTTTATATATAAAAATTTTTCATCGTCTTTTACCCACCTCCTAGGAGAATTTTTAAATTCACATAAAACATAATTATACCACTTCTGTGTGTGTAATTTTTAAAATCCAAGAGACACGGTTAATATCAAGGACCAAAATGTGGTTCAATGAGATGAAAATAATTTTTGGTGAATAGTAACTTTTTACTTTTATTTACCACGGTTAAAAGTAAATAGGGTAATTAAGGGTAAAAATGATATTATGATTACCCTAACACATGTACTAATTCTATTGGATAAGTGTAATTAGACCAAAAACAACTTTAGGAATAAAATATGACCATTTAGGTCCACATTGATTAGATTAGGACATTTATTATTAATTTATTTAAAGAAAGGTTATAATAGTTAAAATCAACGTTTAATAACTAAATTATTTTTAATATAGGGTTATACATAAGAAAAATTCGACTATAAATATTCATTATTAAGATAAAAAAATTTCCTACATAATGGTATTTTATTTATAATTTTTAGACTTTAAATAATTTAATTTATTTATGACACAATGATCATGCAGTAATTACCTTATTAAAGAAATATTAACATAATTGTTGTTATAAATACCCAAATAAATGTAATTTTATACTTTTTATGAATTCCAATAATTTTATAGGTTAATATGACATGTTTTTATTGATTTAATTAAAAAAAATTATAACTAATCTTGCTGTTATGATTTTCACAAAAATAAATTTCCAAATAGTGTCAAAATTGACATAAAATAGTTTTTAAAACAAATATTATATTATTAATTGTTATTTTATTCCTAAAAATATAAGGTTCGGCAAAATGACTTAAATATGGTTATATATATTAATAATAATAAACTTGGGGTTCGTTTGTCTTGTTATAGTAAATTTATTAACCTTATAGTGTAAGAAAACAAGAAGACACGGTAAAAGTAAAATTATTTAACTTAGAGTTCAATCCAAATGATAAGGTTAAAATAGTAACCTAAACTTGTATAAAATATATTTTATGAGAGGCTTTCGACCCATACCCACCTTATCTTCTAAATAAATCAATTTGGAGCTATTAAAAACCGAATATGACTTTATAATAAAATAATATTTTAAGTTTTTCCTAAGGTGCCCCTCTCCTCCCTTATAAAAGGGAACCTCCTCCCTCTCCTCCTCACACCACTTTGAGCCTTCAAGATCGGCCAACCCCTTAAAATTTCTCATCTCCACTTCCCTAGTAATATCATAGAGGTACTAGTCTTCTTCAAAGACCAATTTTAGTGCCCTAAGGGGAGGTTAAGAAGAGGCGCTTCCAAGAAGAGGTAATGTCCGTTACCGATTCTTTTATCTTTATTTCTTCTTCTACTTCTTCTTATTCAGTTGTTTCATTATAAAGTAATAACATCAGTATCACTCATATACTGATATGTTATTAAAAATATGAAACAACCCTATTTCACCTTCTATCCATCCTACAGAAAATGAAATCACCGTGTGTGCGTGTGTAGGGAATACCGTCTCCACGCTGTGGTATAATCTGTTTTCCACCACCACCTTACTTGGATGGGTATAATGGTGTAAAGAATAAATATATATATAATTATTTTAAAGTGATATTGACTCTTAAATAGTATACATACACTTCAATACAATTCCATGATCATAGAAATGATATCATCGCTCGTCCGTATGTACTGCCTATGTAACACCCCAAGCTTCCATGGTACGCTTCTCTTTGAATAATAGAGCAGTGTGTGTTGTACGAAACCTCGAGTTCTAACACGCCGTGACCAATAAAATTAGTAGTTATTAATATTAATACCCACTTTTTGAAATTATATAAATTTTATATTTCAAAATTGATATCATTTTTGGATTCGGAATATCGAAATTAGCCTATGTTGAATTTTTGGTATTTTTCTCAGAACTTCCAATTTTTGATGAATATTGAAAAATACTTAAAGACAACTTTTTTAATAAAAATAATTTATAGTGATAAATTATAAAATTTAGTGGTTCTAAAGTGTAATTAGAATATATTTTTACCATTTTATCCAATGGTGGTCATTATAATTAATTTCACTTTGAAATTGGACATAAACAATTGTCAATCTTTTGATTGATATTCCTTCTTAAAAACTTGTTATTTGATGTGACAGAGGGAATTAATTATTAAATTAATTAATTCAAAATATATGTTTTGTATTTTGTAAAATAGACATCATTTTTGAATTAACAATATCAAATATATCTTAGGGTTAATTTTTGTTATTTTTCGGAAAAACATCAATTTTTGATGAATAGTGAAACCACTAAGTGGTAGTTTAAAAACTAATTTTTCGTGTAAATGAAACATTACCACTTCTGTGATTTGATTTTTAAAAATCTAACATATATGGTTTTCATTAGGAATTAAAATGTGGTACAATGGGATTAAAATAATTTTTTGGTGAATAGTAACTTTTAAGTTTAATTAATCACGATTAAAGGTAATTAGTGAAATTTAAGGTAAAAATGATAATATAAAAATATGAAAATACCCTTACACTTGTCCTACCCTTATTGGATGAGTCATGGTCGACCAATAAAATCCATTGGTCAACTATGGTACCCCATGGAGCCACTTGGGTAAGAAAATGACATTAATAACTTTTTATTTAAAGTAAAACTAAAATTGTCACAAACATGTGTTGTTTTACTAAAACAATTAATACATGGGGTTATATAAGTGAAATTTTCGACTATAAAAATTAATTGGAAAGATAAAAATATTTCCTACATCATGATATTTTTTTTATAATTGTTAGACATTAAATAAAGTAATGTTTTTATGACACCATGATGATGCAGCGATTACCTCATTAATTAACGATTTAAAAAAAATGAAAAGATAATGTAAAATCTAAGACTTAAATTTGTCAAAAACCTATTTGATGAGTATATCTCGAACCATTATCACTTTATACTAGAAATATATAAGTGTGGGACATTTAAAACCCGAAAAGCATTATATATTAAAGTAACATTTCATGACTTTCCAAAAGTGCCCCTCCTCTCCTCTTAAAAAAGGCCCCCACCACTACCACCTTATTCACACCATCAAGCCCTTTTTCTTGGACAACCTCTTCCCAAATACTCTCCAAAATTCCATCTCTTACTCCTAGAAGCCTCACTTTGGTCAGAATTATTCCCAAGGAAGCCTTTGGCTCAAATCAAAAAGAGTTACCCGATTTTAAGGCAATGTCTTCTCTTATGTTATTTTGTTTTATTTTGCTTCTCCAACCCCTTAAACTCTTTTTATTACTTTATTTTGTAACAACACCAGTGTCTTCAATATACTTGGATGTTTATATGGGAAGGATTTTATTTACACTTACACACACCTTCGTCTAATGGCTAAACAACATACTCTTTCTGTGGGTGGTGAATTACTACCTCACAAAACGATGATTGTTCAATATTCTTTTAACAACTATCATGGTGGCCATTATGATGACACTATTTTTATATATGATATATATTATGTTTTTGTTTTCCTTATGCTTCTGTATTTCTAATTTATGGAATACCTTTATGATTTCCATTATGGGTAAACGCGATAATTTCATTTTAGTAAGTGCGGACTACCGCCCCCTCAAAGTGATTTGAATCGTTAATACCATATGTGGGATGTATAAAGGATGGAGTAAATGATATTATATATGATATTATACTGGAATTATAATATACCTTTATATCATTATGATTTCATTCCATTAAATATGAAATAGAAATGAAAGTAGCGTTCATGCGTACGTACGGCTTACCGTCTCCATGAACGGTGCATTTCATTTCTTACCTCTAAATGTTACGTAATATTATAGAAGAATATATATACTGGATATATATGATATATATTATATCTACATCATGGATATAATTCTGGATATAATGGATATTTTACCACATGAACAAATTGTAATTATAAGAAGTTTATTTTTGACTTAAGTACCAAAGATCGACAAAACAACCGTTATTAACTTAAATAATTACATAATGTTCATAACATGGTAATAAGTGATATAAAAGGAATAATTAACTTTAAAAATGTTCTTAAGAAATTATAAATTAACTCTAGTCTATTATTCAGGAGGTTAAAGAACGGTCGGGTCAAGTCATACACAAGGTAAGGGAACTTCTTAACCCAATTTCCGTTCTTCGGGTTAATCTCCTACTTTCAAATTATGTCATGATATTATTATGTCCTATCCTGTATTTGTACTTTCTTTATGTGTAATTATAGTTAATACACATAATGGATCTATTTTATTTAAAAAATTATCTTTGTAATGGGCTTCATCTCAATCTCCTTTCATTGAGGCATATTTTGTTTTATACACATATTTCTTTTATACGGTGTATAAACCTCTTTTACTTTTAAGATTATTCAAAAGGAATCTTTTTTATATGAAGCATTTTACTAAACGACAAAAGGGAGTGTTTTTTTTTGTCGTATGTATGAAGAGACAATGACTTCTCCGCCACCGTGTCCATTATTTGAGTTTCGGCTTCCTCTACAAGCCATAACTTTTTTTTAAATGAAAAATAATTACAAAGTTTTAATTTTATTTTATTTTGGTATTGAAAATGGTTTTGAAATTTTTTTTATTATATCAATGTGTTGTATTGATATCTTGTGATTGAAATGTGGAAATGTTATGTTTCCTTTATGCATGTTTTGTGTGAAACGATTATGTTATGGTTTATGATATGTTTAAACATGTTCATATAAGGAATGCATTGGAAATAATAAGTGACGGGTAGAACCCTCTATAGATCCTCGATGCATCAGTAGGTATCATGACACAAACTAGTGTCTTGGCACGAGGCCTTGACAAAATCTTATTTTTAGTCTTGGCACGAGGTCTTGGCTATATGGTTATGATAGTCTGGCATTAGGCATTCCATCATTATGAAAGTGGTTATTGATATTTCATGTGATTATTAAACTAGTAGAATATCCATGTGAATAAGTAAATGGAATTATTTCATTTTTTTTTCCATACTATGCTGAAGTTCATGTTTAAAAGGCTTTTGTTTAGTTATACATTTACTTAAATGTTTATGTTTATTTATGAAAGGTTCCACTATATTGTTATCCTTACTGAGCATCTGAGGCACCCCTTTCAATGTTTTAATTTTTCCAGGATATGAAGAAGTATATTATGAATGAATTGAATGGATAATATGATGGGATATGAAGACAAGATGTTGTTGTAGTTTTGTATTACTTTATGATGTAATGTAAAACTTATGAATGTATCTAGTGTTTCCAAGGCTATTAAACTAATCGATCTTTCGAGACTTGAAATTTCGTGATCATGCAAATGTTACGTAATAATGCACTGACTCTGGGTAACTGGGGTCGGGGCGTTACAGTTGGTATCAGAGGCAGTTTAGTACTAACCGTGGAAGCTAGATTTAGATAAACTCTGATTAGAGCACATAGACCTAAGATAAAATTTGAGGATTAGTATAGAAGAACTTCCTAAAATTTTGGTATTATAGAGATTTTGTGAGTTTTCCGAGAAATACATCCCTGTCTGGATACGAGCAGGTAGAGGCGGCTCTGGCATAGATGTACCTAGCGTTAAAACCCGAAAACACCGCTTTGAGCTAGACTCGAACGGGAACTGGTGCACAAAAACGGGCCTTGCTGCACTCTTGGTTACGACACTCCCAAGGGATATTCTTAGGATAATTCTCATTTTCTTTACAAACCATTATGAAGGGTTTATGAGTATATACTTCCTCAAAGAAAACATTTTTATGATTATAGTTCAATTTATGTTAAGTGTTTTACAAGTATGGAATTATGTATTTTGATTTATAAACTAATCTAGTTTATGCCATTGTTTAGAAATGGCACCTAGTGGGAGGAATGGAAACTGTATCAATGCACGCACTCCGTGTAGGGATTTCCCTCCTACTCAAGATAATTATTGTGGAGCTGTAGATACAACTAGTGTTGATCAACTTATTACCATACTGGGACAACTCACTCAGGTTATGAATAATAACCTTACTCATATGGAGCACCCTGATCCGCAACGTGGAGGATCAATGTTAGACCGCTTCATGAGGAAAAAACCACCAGAATTTAATGGGGGTTCAAATCCATTAGTAGCTGAGCAATGGATAAATTCCTTAGTGAAAATATTCCATGCCTTGGGGAGTAGCGAAAGGGAGAAAGTTGTCATGGCAGTTTACCGCCTCACTAGAGATGTCGATCAATGGTGGTCGCTGATTCAAAACACAAATGAAGATGAAGAAGTATCAAGTATGGAATGGAGGGAGTTTAAGGAAATTTTCTTAGAAAAATACTTTCCACATGACCATTGAGCAGATATGGAAAGGCAATTTCTGAGTCTGACGCAGAAGGAGGATGAGAATGTCGCAAAGTATGAGGCTAACTTTTCAAGGTTAGCGAGGCATGATACAGATTATATACGTAACCCAAGAATTAAGATTGATCATTTCTTTGATGGGTTAAAACCATTTCTACTTCAAGCTTTAGTATCACAATCTTTCTCAACATACGAAGATACGGTCTCGTGTTCTATCAAGACAGAAAAGGAATTCTCTAAATCTTATGACAATAAAGCAAAGAAAGAGAAGAAGAGAATGGTGGAACAAGAGACAGATAAAGGGAAAAAGGTAAAGAAGGATTTTACATTATGTGATAATTGTGGGAAGAATCACCCTGGTACATGCCTAAAAGGAATAGGAGTTTGTTACAAGTGTGGAGAAAAAGGTCACCGGGCTCGTGATTGCAAGGGAAAGAAAGAGGCTATCAATGTTGAATGCTACAATTGTAGGGAAATGAGGCATTATGCAAATGATTGTCCTATACGTCAGGGAATATTACCTCAGAAACGGCCAAGGGATCAAGGACAATCTTATACAGTTACTACCGTTTAAGTGGAATAATTAATGTATTGGTGCTTTTGGAAATAAGGATTATATTCTGGTTATAAGAATAATGTGATATATATAAGGATTGTACTGTAGTAATGGTTGTTTTCATTAAGGTTTTAATATGATGAAGGTAATCATATTCATAGTATATGACAATAAGAGAAACTTTACTTTGTTTGAGTAATCTGATGATACAATTGATTTTGGAATTTAGAGACCTTTTAGAGAAAGTCTGGACAGAGGTATTTTGGATAACTATAAAGGTTGGAAAGGATTAAGTTGAACTTTGTATAGTATTGTTTTAGGTTACAACATTTATGAAGATTATTTTTGAAATATTATAATACTATAGTTTTAGTAAAAGGACAACCGACAGGTTGGGGGATAACCCGTCGCATCGGACAAAGCTGTAGGAATTGAACCCACAACCATAGTGCGGCATGCCTTTATTACCTACCACTAGCCTACAGGAAGTCCCTGGTTATTACAAAAAAGTTTTCCTATTCTAAATGGTATGTGTTAATATTTGGAACCTTATACAATTATGATAAATAGAATATTTTTGAGTTCTATTACCTTTTGAAGTGAAAGATGGGTTTGTGGTAAAAATTTATTAAAGAATGAAAGTCTACATGACAAGTAAGTATATTTCCTTATGTTCTTAGTAAATCTCCTAAATATATTCCTCAACTTTATGAAAGGTAACTTAAAACAAAAATTTTGTCGGTTAACTTTTCCAATTCGGGAATCAATGACAGTTTAACCAAACACAAGTTTGTGATTTTCTTGTAGTTAACTTTCTCCTAATCCTATTTTATACAACTCTCCATCAGACCTTGATGGTTTTTTTTCCTCCATATCCATATTTTCATAGAATCCCATTATGGGCTATCTCGGGTGACCTTTGCACTTCTCTTTCTTTCTTTTAAAGGTATATTTTTATTAACCATATTTCCGATGTCGGTTTTCCACAAAGGTATTTTCTATTTTCAACCTTTTATTTTGAAAGAAAAATTTTAAATTCTAAGGAAGAAATTTATTGAAGTAGGGGAGAATGTAACGCCCCAATCTTCCATGGTACGCTCCTCTTTGAATAATAGAGCAGCGTGTGTTGTACGCAACCTCGAGTTCTAACACACCGTGACCAATAAAAGTAGCAGTTATGAATAGTAATACCCACTTTTTGAAATTATATAAATTTTATATTTCAAAATTGACATCATTTTTGGATTCAAAATATTGATATTAGCCTATGTTAAATTTTTGGTATTTTTCTGAGAACTTCCAATTTTTGATGAATAGTGAAAAATACTTAAAAATAACTTTTTTAATAAAAATAATTTATAGTGATAAATTATAAAATTGAGTGGTTCTAAAGTGTAATTAGAATTTATTTTTACCATTTTATCCAATGGTGGTCATTATAATTAATTTCACTTTGAAATTGGACATAAACAATTTTCAATCTTTTAATTAATATTCTTTCTTAAAAACACGCTATTTGTTGTGACAGCGGGAATTAATTATTAAATTAATTAATTCAAAATATATGTTTTTAATTTTGAAAAATATGCATCATTTTTTAATTAATAATATAAAATATATCTTAGGGTTAATTTTCGGTATTTTTTTGAAAAACTTCAATTTTTGATGAATAGTGAAACCACTAAGTGGTAGTTTAAAAACTAATTTTTCGTGTAGATGAAACATTACCACTTCTATGATTTGATTTTCAAAAATCTGACATACATGGTTGTCATTAGGATGTAAAATTTGGTACAATGGGATTAAAATAATTTTTTGGTGAATAATAACTTTTAAGTTTAATTAATCGCGATTAAAGGTAATTAGTGAAATTTAACGTAAAAATGATATTGTAAAAATATGAAAATACCCTTAAACTTGTCCTAACCTTATTGGATGAGTCATGGTAGACCACGAAAATCCATGGATCAACTTGGGGACCCCATGGAGCCACTTGGGTAAGAAAATGACATTAATAACTTTTTATTTAAAGTAAAACTAAAATTGTCACAAACAAGTTTTGTTTTAATAAAACAATTATTACATGGGGTTATATAAGTTAAACATTCGACTATAAATATTCATTGGAAAGATAAAACGATTTCCTAAATCATGATATTTTTTTATAATTTTTAGACATTAAATAAATTAAATTTTTTATGACACCATGATGATGCAACGATTACCTCATTAATTAACGATTTAAAAAAATAAAAAGATAATGTAAAATCTAAGACTTACACTTGTAAAAAAACCTATTTTATGAGTATATTTCGAACCCTTATCACCTTATCCTCGAAATATATAAGTTTGGGTCCTTTAAAATCCAAAAATCATTATACAATAAAGTAACATTTCATGACTTTCCATGAGTGCCCCTCCTCTCCTCTTATAAAAGGCCCCCACCACTACCACCTTATTCACACCTTCAAGCCATTTGTCTCGGAAAAACTCTGCCCAAATACTCTCCAAACCTCCATATATTACTCCTAGAATCCTATATTTGGGCATAATTCTTCCCAAGTAAGCCTTTGTCTCAAATCAAAAAGAGTTACCCGATTTTAAGGTAATGTCTTCTCTTATGTTATTTTGTTTTATTTTGCTTCTCCAACCCCATAAAATATTTTTATTCATTTATTTTGTAACAACACCAGTATATTAAATATACTTGGATGTTTTTATGAGAAGGATTTTATTTACACTTACACACACCTTCATCTAATGGCTAAAGAACATATTGTTTCTGTGGGTGGCGAATTACTGCCTTACGAAACGATGATTGTTCAATCTTCTTTTAACACCTCTCATGGTGGCCATTATGATGACACTATTTTTATATATGATATATATTATGTTTTTTTATACTTATTATTCTTTATTTCTCATTTATGTCATACCTTTATGATTTCCATTATGGGTAAACGTGATAATTTCATTTTAGGAAGTGCGGACTACCGCCCCCTCAAAGTGATTTGAATCGTTAATTCCATATGTGGGATGTATAAAGTATGGAGTAAATGATATTATATATGATATTATACTGGAATTATCATATTACTTTATATCATTATGATTTCATTCCACTAAATACGAAATAGAAATGAAAGTAGTGTTCTTGCGTACGTACGACTTACCGTCTCCATGAACGGTGCATTTCATTTCTTACCTCTAAATGTTACGTAATATTATGAAAGAATGTATATACTAGATATATATGACATATATGATATCTACATCATGAATATAATTCTGGATATAATGTATATTTTACCACATTAATAACTTGTAATTATAAGAAGTTTATATTTTACTCAAGTACCAAAGATTGACAAAACAACCGTTATTAACTTAAATAATTACATAATGTTCATAACATGGTAATAAGTGATATAAAAGGAATAATGAACTTTAAAAAGGTTCTTAAGAAATTATAAATTAACTCTAGTTTATTATTCATAAGGTTAAATAACGGTCGAGTCAAGTCGGACACGAGGTAAGGGAACTTCTTAACCTAATTTCCGTTCTTTGGGTTAATCTCCTACTTTCAAATTATTTCATGATATTATTATGTCCTATCCTGTATTTATACTTTATTTATGTGTACTTATAGTGAATACACATAATAGATCTATTTTATTTAAAAACATATCTTTGTAAGGGACTTCGTCTCAATCTCCTTTCATTGAGGAAAATTTTGTTTTATACACAACATTCTTTTATATGGTGTATAAACGCCATTGACTTTTACGTTTATTCAAAAGGAATCTTTTTTATACGAAGAATTTTACTAAATGACAAAAGGGAATGTTTTTTTGTCAAACATATGCGGCGACAATAACTTCTCTGCTGCCGTGACCATTATTTGAGTTTCGGCTTCCTCTACAAGCCATAACTTTTTTTTAAATGAAAAATAATTACAAAGTTTTAATTTTATTTTATTTTGGTATTGAAAACGGTTTTGGAAATGTTTTTATTATATCAATGTGTTGTATTGATATCTTATGATTGAAATGTGGAAATTTTATGTTTCCTTTATGCATGTTTTATGTGATACGATTATGTTATGGTTTATGATATGTTTAAACCTGTTCATATGAGGAATGCATTGGACTTAATAAGTGACGGGTGGATCCTGCTATAGCTCCTCGATGCATCGGTAGGTCTCATGAGATAAACTAGTGTCTTGGCACAAGGCCTTCACAAAATCTTATTTGTCTTCTTGGCACGAGGCCTTGGATACGTGGTTATGATAGTCTGGCGCTATGCATTCCATCATTATGAAAGTGGTTATTGATATTTCATGTGATTATTCAACCAGTAGAATATCCATGTGAATAAGTAAATGGCATTATTTCATTTTATTTTGCCATATTATGTTGAAGTTCATGTTTAAAAGGATTTTGTTTAGTTATACATTTCCTTAAATTATTATGTATATTTATGAAAGCTTCCTCTATATTGTTATCCTTACTGAGCATCTGAGCTCACCCCTTTCAATGTTTTATTTTTTCCAGGATGTGAAGAAGTATTTTATGAATGACCTGAATGGATAATATGAGGGGATATGAAGACAAGATGTTTTTGTAGTTTTGTATTACTTTATGATGTAATGTAAAACTTGTGAATTTATCTAGTGTTTCCAAGGCTACTAAACTAATTTATCTTTCGAGAATTGATCTTTCGTGATCATGCCAATGTTACGTAATAATGCACCGACTCTGGGTAACTGGGGTCGGGGCGTTACAGCCTACCGTCTCTGCGATGTGATGTGACTCGTTCTACATGATCTTCATTGCATATTGATTATATAAATGAATTTAATGAATAAATATTATATATTTTACACTAATACCATTCTGGAAATGAGGTATCTATAACCTAAAAGAAGAATAAGAATTTATTCGACAAAACACGCATAAGAACAAAAAAAGCAATAAACACCCGAATAACAAGTAACAATGAAATATTACTAATAAGAAGCTAAGAATATGACCATATATGATATCATAAAAATGAGTACGATTCTGGAATAAGTCAATAACATTATTTAAATCATTATATAGGAGGTTCAGATACGTACAAAGAAAATCGGACCTAAGGTAAGGGAAAATCTCACAATCTCATTTTTATCCGAGATTGTTTATACTTCAGAATTTACTGGGGAATATTTATCATCCACATCCATGTTTCCTCAATATGTAATATTATTTCTATCCTACTGCAATCGTTTAAATCCAATTTTACCCTTCGGTGAGTTTTTAGTAAAAGATTTGAAAGGATTCTTTTGTCTTTTCCTGCCAAAGTACGAGAAGAATGTTTTTTTAACTTATACGGCCTGAATGGATTTTTAGAACATCATTTCCAAGAAGCTTACTTTACAAGTTTTCAAGTTTATTTTTAATCAACTTCTTTTAGTTTAAAATTTTATGACATGTTAAGAAAAGAAAAATGTTTTTGAAATAGAAAGGTTATTTTCCTCAAGAATGGAGGTCAAGTGTTTTATCAAAATTATTTTCCATCTAAGATAATATAGGGTTCTGTTTCTATCCCTATTTTTACATTGATTTGATTTTGTTATGATGGAATTATTTTTATGATGTCCTTTTATCTTATATGGATTATGTTATGATGGTATGATGTTTAAGATTCCCATTTTTATTACATGGGTTATGCTATGATGTATGATTTATGATTTTGTGGCACACATAAGAATGGTTTTATTATGAGATGGGTGGGACCTATATATCTTTCCAATGCATTGGGTAAAGATTTATATCTCATGAGATAGACATGGCTGGAATGGTAGGTTAATCTGGTTCAGTGAAATAGGACTGAAACGAGGAGTGAACTCAGTTCAGAAATGATCTTCGTCTGCTAAGATTATCTTGGATATGAGTCTTGACTATTAAGAAATGATTCTCTCTGATTTTGTGTGTATTCCACAAAGTTTCATGTTTTAATTTATGATTATTGGGATTACATTTCACTATTATGAATTATCCTATGTTATGATATTATGATCTCTTTTGCAGGTTAAGATTTTCAGAATTTTTTGTTCTTATGAATATGATATGATCTATATTTCTTTTGTTTACCCTTACTCGGCATTTGAGCTCACCCTTTTGTATGTTTTCTTTTCCCCGATTCATGAAGAAGGGTATTAAGTAAGATATGCCAAAAGGGACTCTAGATATGATAAAATAAAAGGGAGACAGTGTAGATGATTTATGAACTAGTTGTTTATGTTTCCCAGTATCTAAAGAAACTATACCTATACAGTCCTTTCATGGTTTTGTTATATGTTTTAATAAGTTTACTTCAATTTTTAAGTATTAACAATGTATGTAAAGTATGGGTCATTATATTTGGTATCAAAGTAAAGGTATAGTCAACCTTTGGAAACATGGATGTGAAAGCCTTAGTAAGAATCCTAAGGATAAGTCTAAGCATAGAACACAATCTTAGTGTTTTAAAAATGGCCATGAACAACATATGATAATACCTTAAGTGTGAAATTTTATTCTTGATTATGTGGTTTTCCTATTATAATTAGTGTTGATCACACTATTCTTCTTGGTTTTAGTCAATGGCTAGAACTCGAAGGAACCATGTTAATGCAGAATGTGATGGGCAATGCAATGATTGTCCCCCTGAGCAACCAAATGTTATGGGAGCTAGAATGCAAAATCTTGTAGCCATGCTCACACAACTTTCTCAATCTATGAATCATGCAGGACTTCCAAACAAGAAAAGGAAGGAGCAAAATTCTATTGAATCCTTCATGAGGCAGCGTCCACCCACATTCAACGGGTCTATTGATCCATTAGTTGCTGAACAATGGATCAGTACTACTGAAAAGATATTTTCAGTTCTTCAATGTTCTGAACATGACAAAGTCATCTTAGCATTGTATTGTTTGGAAGGTGATGTTGATCAATGGTGGAATATTATCAGGAATACGAGGTAAAGGGATGAAATTTATTCCATGGAATGGGACGATTTCAAGAACTTATTTTTCAATAATTACTTCTCTCATATTCTTCAAACAAAGATGGAGAAGTTGTTTCTTGAACTAAAGCAAAAGGATGATGAATTTGTTGGTACCTACGAAGCAAATTTTACAAGACTTGCAAGGTACGCTTCTGGGATTATTATCCATCCTGAGAGTAAGATCGATCGATTCTTTAATGGCTTAAAACCAAGTCTTCGAAGGGCATTGGCCATACGGGACTTCAATAGCTACGAGGAAATCGTTCGATGTGCTCTCAAATTTGAGATGGAGATTGGAGTAACCAATCAGTCATATGGGTCTGATAAGAAGAGGAAAATGGAATTCAAAGGAAAATCTAAAGAGCACACTGAAAAGAAGAAGATTTTTCCCTTATGCTCAATGTGTGGGAAGAAACATGGAGGGAGTTTTCTTAAAAGGACAAGTAAATGTTTCAAATGTGGAAAGGAAGTTCATCGGGCATTTGAATGCCGCAATGATGGGAAGAAGATGTCTAGTGATGCGAACAAAGAAAAGGATACACAGAGTGAACCTCCTACACTTCAATGTTAAAAGTGCAAGGAAATGGGGCATTATGTCAATCATGTCACGACCCGCCCTCGGGGTCCGTGTCGTGACTACCCCAAGCCCGCCTTCCATAGGCCAGGGGCTGGGGACTAGCACCAAGGCGTAAATCCCAGTAAAAAGGGAAGGTATTGCCTTTGAAAAGTAAATAACACCACAAAGTAAGCAAGCGGAAAGTAAACACTAAGTAAAAACAGAGTACAACTGAAAGTGCGGAAAAGTAAATGGGCCAGTATACAAACCCAAACTGAAAGTAAAGTACAACTCGAAAGGGAAAACAGCAACTGAAAAGTAAAGCCGCTACACCGAGCTGTCCACTGGAAATCCCACCTGAAGGGTGGGTACAGATAGCTCCACTGCTCCACGGGTCCCGCCGTCTGCTCCGAGCACGTCCCGCCTAGTGGTCCACCTCCAGGTACCGTCCTGCTCTGCAAGCCTCAGCTAAGATCAACGTTGTCCATCGTCTGCAACCAACACAACGTAGTGTGGGCAAAGCCCGTGCAGGGGTGAGTATAAGCTACTCAGTAGGGACCCCGAGACCCCTGAAGGTCTCTCAAATCCACAAAGGATAAACCATGAAGAAAGGTACAATCACGAAGTAACAACCGACCCTACTTAGGTATATGCCCATACATATACCTAAGTCATCAATTTCAAATACGCTCCAACCTCCGAGCCCAAGTACAACTCAGTCCACACAGGAAAGTAAATGTATTCCACACAGGAAAGAAAAACGTAATCCACACAGGATTGCACAACACAATCCACACAGGAAAGCAACAGGATTCAGCTCACACATGATTTTCATTATCAAAAACGTAACTACTGAAGAGCCCCATCTCTGAAGTGTACAGTGTCCTGTCACGACTCCGAGATACTGCTCACTAACCTAAGACTGCTGAGGTACTCCTCCTGTCGAGTACCGCGGGTCTGCCGCCAACTACCGGGCGCTCTGTCCGCTGAGGGTCTGCTGCCAAATACCGGGCGCTCACCCAAATAGCCTGCAGAGGTACTCCTCCAGTCGAGTACCGCGGGTCTGCTGCCAACTACCAGGCGCTCTGTCCGTCGTGGGTCTGCCGCCAAATATCGGGCGCTCCGTCCACTGGGCTAGTCGACTCACTCCAAGTCGAGTCGGTCGAGCAGTCTTCAGGTCTCAGCCGGCTACACGGTCTCCGTACTCCGTACGCTCGTCTCCAGTATCGCGGGTCTGCCGCTACAACCAAGCGCACCACCTCTATCGAGTAAAACAGAAGATTCAGCTCACACAGGTATACTTCTTCGGATGACGTTAAGGATGATCACTGAACCATCTAAGTCGTCGGACCAACGAAGGATCGATAGGTACTAACCCCCGCAGTGACCTACACAGGATCGGACCCACACAGGATCGGTAGCACTGATCCACGAAGGATCGCTGAGTGCAGTAGTCGTTGTCGTTGGATCCACACAGGATCTCTGTACTGTCGTCGTCGCAGTCACAGTAGCAGTAGCAGTAGCAGTCGCAGCCAGCACTAGAAGTCGCAGTAACAGTCGCAGCCAGCACTAGGAGTCGCAGTAACAGTCGCAGCCAGCACTAGCAGTCGCAGTAACAGTCGCAGCCAGCACTAGGGTTCCCGCACACAGCAAGCTCGTTCGGAGGGTCCGCTCAACGAGCCGAGAGGCTGATACATCAACTGTCACAAAGTCCAGAGTTGATGTATCCAAAAGTTCCGTATCGTCAACAGGAACTCAACGCAACAGACGGCGCGTCGATCGGACGCCCGGTCTGAGAGTTATTGGCATTTTCGTCCCCGGGGCCCGGTTGGTTTTTAAGGCAAAACCAACCCGACCGTACTCCATCTGCGTCCAAACCTCGGGCGGAGTATGCCAAAAGAACCGTCTCACTAAGAGGAACACAACAAAGCTGACGGAACGTCAATCGGACGTCCGTAGCTCAAGATATGAGCGTTTCCGCTCCGAGGGCCCGGTTGGTTTCGTGAACGAACCAACCCGGCCGAACTCAAAGTATTCTGAAACCCTGAGTGAGATATACTGAAACGACCGTCTCGATCTGAGGATCGCGTTGCCGCAGACGGTTCGTCATTCGGAGGTCCATGGCTCAAGTTATGGCCAAAAGACCGAAACTGTCTCGAAAACGGGGGGTTCGGGTCCGGGCCGACCCGGCCCGACCCCCCCCCCCCCCCCCCTGGTCTGACCCGAACCGGGTCAGACCGACCCGGTCCACTGGAACCGGCCTGGCCGGTGGCGGCGCGGCCCGGCCAGCGGCGGCGCGGTCCGGCCAGCGGCGGCGCGGCCAGGGAGCCGCGCATGTGCCGCACGCGGGGGGTGTAACCCCCCCCCCTTTTTCGGATCTCGGCCGGCCTAAGGCCGGCCGTTTCTTTCCTCACGCGGGACCCGCGGGTCCCGCCTCCTATCCAAACCGGCGGCCGGCGCGGCCGGCCGCCTTCCTCTTCTCCGCCGCGGTCGTAGCCGCGGCTTCTCTTCTCCGCCACGGCTATAGTCGTGGCTCTTCTCCGATCTCCGGCGGCCGGCGAGGCCGGCCGCCCCTGGCTGCTCCGCCGCGGCCTTCCTGATCTCCGGCGCCGGCGAGGCCGGCGCCCCTAGCTGCTCCGCCGCGGCCGTCCGGCCGCGGTTCTTCCCCTTCCGCCGACGGCCGGTTTTCCGGCCGCCCCTTCTTGCTCGGCCCTTGAACGATTGGCGCGGCATAATGGCGTCACGCCCCTCCGCCGCGGCCCGACTCCGACCGCGGTCTCATCCAATTTCAAAGGCGCGACATTAAAGCGCCGCGTTTCTTCGTCGAGACCCAAACCGGCCTTAAATTCTATTGTTCCTGCGCGGTGCGACGACACCGCGCTGTCTCCGCTAAATCAACACGAAAGATTAGAAGGGGGAGGAGAATGGGCCGTTTTTTGTGCGGTCTGGTCTCCTCCCGTTAAAACGATAACAATTGGCCAATCGTATAATCACAACCATGAACGTTTCACAAATTTTTAATAAAATTTGGAACTATGCCCAACGGATTATTCTTACATGATCGAGGGCATGAAACACGTAATTTAAAAAGGACAATCCCCTACCTTGGTTCTGGAACGAAGTTCGATGATCGATAACGATTCGCGGAAGTCGAGCGTCGCGGTGGTCGGCGTCACGGAAGAAGAACGTCGATGTCGCGGTTATGTCGTCACGGAAGACGGTTCCTGAGAACGTGGAGTTCTTCGTCGAAGTTCGAAGGTTCTTCGTGTTCTTCGTCAGAGTTGAAGAAGAAGGAGGAGGAGCTCTCAAAAATCCTCACAAGTTGGCTAAACAATTCTAACCAAAAAAAAAGAATAAGCTAAGGGTTATTTTATTAACTCAACCAAACCATTTGAATTTCAAAGGTTTGAATTAAGACAACTCAAGCCATTAATTAACCCAACTTGCCAACTTAATTTAAAAGGGGAGTTTAAGGGAGAAGATGAGAGGTTTAGGTTCGTGTGGGTCCCACCACACTTAATCCTCTCAAGGGAGGTTAAGTGGGTGTGGGTCCCACCCCTAACTCTCTTTGAGAGGAGTTAAACTACAAAAGTAAAATAAAAATAATTCCACATTTTTTTATTCAACTTTTTATAAATCTCCTGAAAACTAACTCTCAATCCGAAATAAACGCAACCTCAGAAAAGGTCTCCTTAAGCGAATATCGGCGCTGCGAGTTCATCGGTGCCCTCGGATTTCAATTCCGAGCACCGGATCAAAAGTTAGAAATTCCCGCTCATTCGTTCACTGAACGTACCCGAGCCAAACTTCGGAAATTGATTCCGGGCACTCCGGGCCTCAGAATCAGGTTCCGTCAGAAACCGCGCTCTTGTAAAATTCCAAAGAAAATTAAGAAAAAAAATTTACCTTGAATTTTACGGGTCTTTACATTACTCCCACCTCAGGGCTTTACGTCCCCGTAAAGATACATCAAAAACTAGGGAAACAAATGGGGGTACTGAGCACGCATCTGAGCCTCCCGCTCCCATGTGCTCTCCGGGAGATTCTCGTGCTGCCATCTGATGCGCACAAGAGAAATCGATCGCCCACGTAGGACCCGCTCCTGTCGATCCTCTATCTCCACCGAGACCTCCGTAAAAGTCGCCTCATCGTCAACGTCAAGCTCCCCATGGTCAAAGATGTGTGTCGGGTCGTGCACGTATCACCTCAGCTGAGATACGTGGAAGACGTCGTGCACCCGGTGCAACTGAGGTGGCAGAGCCAGGCGATAAGCCACCTCACCAATCCTGCTGAGGACCTGGAAGGGTCCGATGAAGCACGGAGAAAACTTGCCACCTCGGCCAAATCTCTGAATACCACGTCGAGGTGAGACCCGTAAGAAGACGTGGTCGCCATCCTCGAACTCTAGTGGCCTCCTCCTCCTGTCAGCGTATGACTTCTGCTGGCTCTATGTTATCCTCATCCGCTCCTGGATGACCTGGACCTTCTCTGTCGTGGCTTGGACCATCTCCGGTCCCACCAGAGCTGCAAGATTTCTTCTTTGCCGATAAGAGAAATCTGGTCCCATCCCCTGGATGAACCACATTCTTTGCGTAATATAGTCAATCCTAACATGGATGATACTAATCCATACCAAGGATGACGTCGTAAGGCCTCGACGCTACTACTAAGAGATTCAACCGTTACTCTCGCCTCCAAGGGTTGAGTCACACTGTCGGCATCAGTGTGTGGTAACTGGGTCTCCTCCAGTAGATGTCTCACAAGTGAGGGTCAAGTCAACAGCCAAAAGTGGAACCTCTTAGTAACATCACGAAAGAGGACAGGAACGAAAATATCACAAAGGTATGCGTCTTTTATTATTGCAGCTCATAATACAAGACGCTACACAAATGCAACAAGGAACCAGAAGTACAAAGGATGAATCCACTAGTTCTGCTCCTATCCATCGGCTCCCAGAGCTCCATGATCGAAGGCCTCGGTTGCCTGAAGTTGAGCTCTCGCATGTTCACCTACTCCCTGTGGTCGGGGTGGACCTCCTGGTGGTGGTGGTGGCAGAGCCTCAAAGCGTCGCCCACCACCGGCTGCTCGTCCAGCTCCTCTGCCTTGTCCGCCTCCTCCCTGCGGACCGCCACGGTCGACCCTCTGCCTCTGCCTCGGTGGTCCCTCAACTGTCTGCTGCTCCTCGGCATGGCGGGTCGGGCAGTCACGAGCCATGTGACCAATCCCGCCACAGGAGTAACACTGCCCACTCTCGGCACGCCTGGCTCTGACTCCACCCCGGCTTCCCCGCACAACTGAGCCTGAGTCGTGCAGTCGGCCACTGGTAGGTCTGTTCTGCCTGGAACCCTGAGTCATCTGTCAGCTACCTGTTGCCGAAGACTCCTCTATCTGCCGCCCTGCGGTAGGTCTCGCTGTGGACTCAGCCAGGAAACTCTCGATCAGGAGGGCTCGCTCTAGCACTCCTGCCTGGGTCGGGATGCTGAGGGAGATCAGTGATGCCCTGATCTCGTGTCTCAATCCCTGCTCGAAGGTCCGGGCCCAGAAGAAGGGGTCCCATACCATGTCTGTCGAGTACCGAGAAAGGTCGGTGAACCTCGCCGCGTACTGGGCGACCGTCAAGCTGCCCTGCCGCAGCTGAAGAAGCTCCAGGATGCGCACCGCACGGAGGGTGGCTGGGACGAACTCTGAGCGGAAGAGGCTCTCGAAGTCCGTCCAGATGAGGGTGGCCTCATCATGTACCTGGAGCATCAGGATCCACCATCACCCTGCTTCTGCGTGTAGTCAGCTCGCAGCGAGGATCACCATGAGGTTCGCTGGTGTCCTCACTAGCCTAAACACACGTACAACTGCCTCCAGCCAGTCCTCTGCTGCCTGGGGATCCGTCTCCCCGTGAAACCTGGGTGGTCGCTGGCGCTAAAACTCATGCAGTGCGTTGAGGCGACGTGCATCGTCAGCGGCTGGCGCTGGAAGTATCGGGGGCTCGGCGGGTAGTGCTACCGCCGGTGCCACTGCTGACAAAGGGCCATGCACCGAGGCCTCGTCGCTCGGTGGGTTGTCGTCACGCTCGACTCTCGGAACCCTAGCTGGCTACCGTCGTGGGGCCATCCTGAAAAGGAATCAGGTGCGCCACGGTCAGAACAGTATACCTGGTGAGCTTATTTAAGTAATCACAAAGAAAACTTTGAAACACACACGCAATCAATGTTTTCGTGCATTAAGTCGGAAATCAGAAGTCAGGGTCCTGGTGTACGAATACGTCGGCTGTCGCACCAACACTGGACTCCCTGGACTGATAACCACACTCAATACGCTAAACATTATTGCTTCACATAGAAAAGATCAGAGTTCGCGGTAGAACCGAACTCCTTTGATACCAATTTGTCACGACCCGCCCTCGGGGTCCGTGCCGTGACTACCCCAAGCCCGCCTTCCATAGGCCAGGGGCTGGCGACTAGCACCAAGGCGTAAATCCCGGTAAAAAGGGAAGGCATTGCCTTTGAAAAGTAAATAACACCACAGAGTAAGCAAGCGGAAAGTAAACACTAAGTAAAAACAGAGTACAACTGAAAGTGCAGAAAAGTAAATGGGCCAGTATACAAACCCAAACTGAAAGTAAAGTACAACTCGAAAGGGAAAACAGCAACTGAAAAGTAAAGCCGCTACACCGAGTTGTCCACTGGAAATCCCACCTGAAGGGTGGGTACAGATAGCTCCACTGCTCCACGGGTCCCGCCGTCCACTCCGAGCACGTCCCGCCTAGTGGTCCACCTCCAGGTACCGTCCTGCTCTGCAAGCCTTAGCTAAGATCAACGCTGTCCGTCATCTGCAACCAACACAACGTAGTGCGGGCAAAGCCCGTGTAGGGGTGAGTATAAGCTACTCAGTAGGGACCCCGAGACCCCTGAAGGACTCTCAAATCCACAAAGGATAAACCATGAAGAAAGGTACAATCACGAAGTAACAACCGACCCTACTTAGGTATATGCCCATACATATACCTAAGTCATCAATTTCAAATACACTCCAACCTCCGAGCCCAAGTACAACTCAGTCCACACAGAAAAGTAAACGTATTCCACACAGGAAAGCAAAACGTAATCCACACAGGATTGCATAACATAATCCACACAGGAAAGCAACAGGATTCAGCTCACACATGATTTTCATTATCAAAAACGTAACTACTGAAGAGCCCCATCTCTGAAGTGTACAGTGTCCTGTCACAACTCTGAGATACTGCTCACTAACCTAAGACTGCTGAGGTACTCCTCCTGTCGAGTACCGCGGGTCTGCCGCCAACTACCGGGTGCTCCGTCCGCTGAGGGTCTGCTGCCAAATACCGGGCGCTCACCCAAATAGCCTGCAGAGGTACTCCTCCAGTCGAGTACCGCAGGTCTGCTGCCAACTACCAGGCGCTCCGTCCGCCGTGGGTCTGCCGCCAAATACCGGGCGCTCCGTCCACTGGGCTAGTCGACTCACTCCAAGTCGAGTCGGTCGAGCAGTCTTCAGGTCTCAGCCGGCTATACGGTCTCCGTACTCCGTACGCTCGTCTCCAGTATCGCGGGTCTGCCGCTACAACCAAGCGCACCACCTCTATCGAGTAAAATAGAAGATTCAGCTCACACAGGTATACTTCTTCGGATGACGCTAAGGATGATCACTGAACCATCTAAGTCGTCGGACCCACGAAGGATCGATAGGTACTAACCCCCGCAGTGACCTACACAGGATCGGACCCACACAGGATCGGTAGCACTGATCCACGTAGGATCGCTGAGTGCAGTAGTCGTCGTCGTCGGATCCACACAGGATCTCTGTACTGTCGTCGTCGCAGTCACAGTAGCAGTAGCAGTAGTAGTCGCAGCCAGCACTAGCAGTCGCAGTAACAGTCGCAGCCAGCACTAGCAGTCGCAGTAACAGTCGCAGCCAGCACTAGCAGTCGCAGTAACAGTCGCAGCCAGCACTAAGGTTCCCGCACACAGCAAGCTCGTTCGGAGGGTCCGCTCCACGAGCCGAGAGGCTGATACATCAACTGTCACAAAGTACAGAGTTGATGTATCCAAAAGTTCCGTATCGTCAACAGGAACTCAACGCAACAGACGGCGCGTCGATCGGACGCCCGGTCTGAGAGTTATTGGCATTTTCGTCCCCGGGGCCCAGTTGGTTTATTAAGGCAAAACCAACCCGACCGTACTCCACCTGCATCGAAACCTCGGGCGGAGTATGCCAAAAGAACCGTCTCACTAAGAGGAACACAACAAAGCTGACGGCACGTCAATCGGACGTCCGTAGCTCAAGATATGAGTGTTTCCGCTCCGAGGACCCGGTTGGTTTCGTGAACGAACCAACCCGGCCAAACTCAAAGTATTTCGAAATCCTGAGTGCGATATACTAAAACGACCGTCTCGATCCGAGGATCGCGTTGCCGCAGACGGTTCGTCATTCAGAGGTCAGTGGCTCACGTTATGGCCAAAAGAACGAAACTGTCTCGAAAAAGGGGGGTCCGGGTCCGGGCCGACCCGGCCCGACCTCCCCTAGTCTGACCCGAACCGGGTCGACCCGGTCAGCTGGAACCGGCCTGGCCGGTGGCGGCACGGCGGCGCGGCCCGGCCAGCGGCGGCGCGGCCAGGGAGCCGCGCATGTGCCGCACGCGGGGGGTGTAACCCCCCCCCCCCTTTTCGGATCTCGGTCGGCCTAAGCCCGGCCGTTTCTTTCCTCACGCGGGACCCGCGGGTCCCGCCTCTTATCCAAACCGGCGGCCGGCCGCCTTCCTCTTCTCCGCCGCGGCTACTCTTCTCCGCCGCGGCCGTAGCCGCGGCTCTTCTCCGATCTCCGGCGGCCGGCGAGGCCGGCCGCCCCTGGCTGCTCCGCCGCGGCCGTAGGGCCGTGGCCTTCCTGATCTCCGGCGCCGGCGAGGCCGGCGCCCCTAGCTACTCTGCCGCGGCCGTCCAGCCGCGGTTCTTACTCTTCCGCCGACGACCGGTTTTCCGGCCGCCCCTTCTTGCTCGGACCTTGAACGATTGGCACGGCATAATGGCGTCACGCCCCTCCGCCGCGGCCCGACTCCGACCGCGGTCTCATCCGATTTCAAAGGCGCGGCATTAAAGCGCCGCGTTTCTTCGTCGAGACCCAAACCGGCCTTAAATTCTTTTGTTCCTGCGTGGTGCGACGACACCGCGCTGTCTCCGCTAAATCAACACGAAAGATTAGAAGGGGGAGGAGAATCGGCCGTGTTTGTGCGGTCCGGTCTCCTCCCGTTAAAACGATAACAATTGGCCAATCGTATAATCACAACCATGAACGTTTCACAAATTTTTAATAAAATTTGGAACTACGCCCAACGGATTATTCTTACATGATCGATGGAATGAAACACGTAATTTAAAAAGGACAATCCCCTACCTTGGTTCTGGAACGAAGTTCGATGATCGATAACGATTCGCGGAAGTCGAGCGTCGCGGTGGTCGGCGTCACGGAAGAAGAACGTCGATGTCGCGGTTATGTCGTCACGGAAGACGGTTCCCGAGAACGTGGAGTTCTTCGTCGAAGTTCGAAGGTTCTTCGTGTTCTTCGTCAGAGTTGAAGAAGAAGGAGGAGGAGCTCTCAAAAATCCTCACAAGTTGGCTAAACAATTCTAACCAAAAAAAAGAATAAGCTAAGGGTTATTTTATTAACTCAACCAAACCATTTGAATTTCAAAGGTTTGAATTAAGACAACTCAAGCAATTAATTAACCCAACTTGCCAACTTAATTTAAAAGGGGAGTTTAAGGGAGAAGATGAGAGGTTTAGGTTCATGTGGGTCCCACCACACTTAATCCTCTCAAGGGAGGTTAAGTGGGTGTGGGTCCCACCCCTAACTCCCTTTGAGAGGAGTTAAACTACAAAAGTAAAATAAAAAGAATTCCACATTTTTTTATTCAACTTTTTATAAATCTCCCGAAAACTAACTCTCAATCCGAAATAAACGCAACCTCGAAAAAGGTCTCCTTAAGAGAATATCGGCGCTGCGAGTTCATCGGTGCCCTCGGATTTCAATTCTGAGCACCGGATCAAAAGTTAGAAATTCCCGCTCGTTCGTTCACTGAACGTACCCGAGCCAAACTTCGGAAATTGATTCCGGGCACTCCGGGCCTCGGAATCAGGTGCCGTCAGAAACCGCGCTCTTGTAAATTTCCAAAGAAAATTAAGAAAAAAAATTTCCCTTGAATTTTACGGGTCTTTACAAATCAATTCCCTAATTCAAGAGTTGTTGATGATGATCGACGTCAAGAAACTCTTAAGGCTAAAGAAAACGTAAAGTCACATGCAATTTCTATCAGTGATGTGGAGTACGATAATGAAGTGGTGAAAGTTACACTTACCATCCACTCTAAAGTAAAAAATGTTTTATTTGATTCTGGATCCACCCACTCTTTTATTTCTGAAGAATTTTCTAAGGGTATCACAGTATTTCCTCAACAATTATATGTTGAGTTAGCTGTGACAACCCCTAATGGCACAACAGTCGCATCAAAAGTTTATAATTCTTCTCCGATTGAAGTTTGTGGGAAAGTTCTTCCTAAAAATCTTTTTATCCTTCCTATAGTGGAATTTGATGTTATTCTTGGCATGGATTGGCTTTCTTTATATGGAGATCATATCAATTTCCAAAGAAGGGAAGTCACATTTCATATTCTAGATCAATCTAGGATCGTCTATCAATGAAAGGATGAACAAAACCTTCCAGTGGAAATTTATTCCATCTTATGGGTCTTGATTCCACTAAATGAAGGTTATTTGTCTCAAATGGTTGGTGAGAAACTCACGATTAAGAATATTCCCATTTTATGAGAGTTTTATGATGTCTTTCTGGATGAATTGTCGGGTCTTCCACCAAATCGTGAAGTTGAGTTTTCAATAGAACTCATACCAGGTGCTTTGCCTATTTCAAAGACACCTTATAGAATGGCCCCAATTGAGTTGCAGGAATTGAAGAAGAAACTCCAAGAGAATCCTGATAAGGGATTCATATGCCCTAGTGTATCACCTTAGGGAGCACCTGTTCTATTTGTTAAGAAGAAAGATGGATCAATGAGACTCTACATTGATTATAGAGAACTTAACAAAATCACTATCAAGAAAAAATATCCTCCCCCACGCATTGATGACTTATTTGACCAACTACGCAGAGCTCAATACTTTTCCAAGATTGATCTCTGTTCAGGGTATCATCAATTAAGGGTTAAAAGGGAGGATATACCAAAGACGGATTTCCATACAAGGAATAGACACTATGAATTTATAGTGATTCCATTTGGTCTTACTAATGCCCCAGCTATCTTCATGGATCTGATGAATAGAGTATTTAGAGACTATCTTGATCTATTTGTGGTAGTTTTTATAGAAGATATTCTTGTCTATTCAAAGAGAAAGGAAGAACATGAAAATCACTTGAGAATTGTATTAAATTCCCTCAGAAAGGAGGAGCTTTATGCCAAATTTACCAAGTGTGAATTTTTTCTTCAAAAAGTTGCATTTTTGGGTCACATAATCTCAAAAGAGGGGATATTTGTGTATCCAGCAAAAACAGAGGTTATCGAAAGATGGTCGATACCAACAATAGTAACTGATATCTAAAGTTTTCTTGGTTTGGCTGGATATTATCGACGTTTTGTGAAAGATTTTTCACGATTATCTAATCCACTCACTAGGTTGACTCGAAAAGGAGTTAAGTTCACTTGGACAGAGGAGTGTGAAGAGAATTTCAAGGAGTTAAAAAGAAGGTTATCTGGTGCACCTATGCTCACACTGCCTTGTAGTGGAGAAAGTTTTGTGATCTATAGTGATGCATCCAAGAAGGGATTGGGATGTTTTCTCATGCAAAACGATATGGTGATAGCTTATTCCTCATGACAGTTGAAAATACATGAGTAAAATTACCCAACTCATGATTTGGAGTTAGTTATGGTATAATATTTGCATTAAAGATTTAGAGGCATTATATTTATGGAGAAAGGTGTGATATTTATACTGATCATAAAATTTTAAAGTATATTTTCACACAAAAGGAGGTGAATATGCGCCAAAGAAGATGGTTGGAGCTGATTAAGGATTACGACTGCTCAATTCATTACCACCCTGGGAAAGCAAACAAGGTGGAAGATTCATTAAGTCGACAAGACCATGCTAGCTTATCCATGATTAGGATCACAAAAGATCCAATATTTATGGATTTACAAAGGATGGATCTTGGAATTATAATGGAAGGGTAAAATCATATATTTCTCAAATGAATGTTCAACCATTTATACATGTGAAGATTAAAGAGGCACAAAAAGAAGATGTAGAGTTACAAAAGAAGGTGAGAAATGTTCTGGAATTCAACATTGATTGTGATGGGATAATAAATTTTAGGAATCGGTTTTGTGTTCCTCCCATCCCAAAATTAAAGAAGGAGCTACTGGATGAGGCTCATAGTTATTCATTCTCTATTCATCCTGGAAGCACGAAGATGTATGGGGACCTGAAAGAGTACTTCTGGTGGGATGGCAAGAAAAGAGATGTTGCTGAATATGTCTCTCGATGCTTGGTTTGTTAGGAAGTTAAAGCTGAGAGACAGAATTCTAAGGGGATGTTACAACCATTACCCATACCCTAATGGAAATGGGAAAACATCACTATGGACTTTGTCACCGAACATCCTAAAACATCCAAAGGTAATAATGTTATCTGGGCCATAGTTGATCGTCTTACAAAGTCGGCACACTTCATTACTATTAGAGAGGATTTCTCTCAGGATCAGCTTGCCAGGATATATGTGAAGGAAGTGGAAAGATTGCATGGAGTACCACTTTCCATTATATCTAATCAGGATCCGAGGTTTACCTCAAAGTTCTGGAGAAGTCTTCAGCATACTCTGGATACAAAGTTGAGTTTCAGTACTGCTTATCATCCTCAGACAGACGGTTAGTCTGAGAGAACAATTCAAACTCTAGAAGATATGTTAAGATCTTGCTCTATGGATTTCAAAGGTGGTTGGGATCAACACCCACCTTTGGTGGAAGTTTCTTATAATAATATCTTTCACTCCAGTATTCAGATGGCTCTTTATGAAGCTCTCTATGGAAAGAAATGCAGGACTCCAACTTGTTGGGATGAATTTGGGGAAATAAAGATATTAGGACCTGATCTTGTTGATGAGTTGGCAGAAAAGGCCAGATCTATTCAACAATACATAAGAGCAGCTCAGAGTCGACAAAAAAATTTATTCCGACAACCGAAGAAAAGGCCTAGAGTTTGAAGTGGGTGATAAAGTGTTCTTATGAATATCTCCTTAGAAGAGAGTAATGAGATTTGTAAATAAGGGAAAGCTGAGCCCTATGTGTATCGGTCCTTTCGAAATACTGGATCGTGTTGGGAAGGTAGCTTACCGATTGGTGCTTCCACCGAATCTCTCTCAAGTTCACGATGTGTTCCTTGTATCTCTCCTGAGAAAGTACATACCTGATCCTTCACATGTACTCAGCTCAGAAGTTGTGCTACTGGAGGAAGATCTTTCTTATGAAGAACAACCGATAGAGATTCTGGATCGTAGCGAAAAAGTCCTACAGATCAAGACCACTCGCATGGTGAAAGTTTTATGTAGGAACCACCAATTTGAAGAAGCTACATGGGAGCTTGAGGATATGATGAGAGAGAGGTATCCTCATCTGTTTGTTATAAAGTGACGAATTTCGAGTGAGAAATTCATTTTAAGGGGGGTAGAATGTAACACCTGAGACTTTTATTAGAAATATTTTGTTTTTATGTTATATATATCATCAAAGAAATCTTTCACTACACACAACACTATCTTGACTGGATTTACACGCAATCACGACCTTCCTCAATAGCTTGCGTTGTACGCAATACCGAGTTTCACTAAACAACGATATGCTATAAAAATATTATTAAAAATAGCATTTATGAATAGTAATACCCACTTTTTGAAATTTTATTTTTCAAATTGGGCTTCATTTTTGGATTCAGAATATCGAAATTAGCCTAGGGTGAATTTTTGGTATTTTTCTGAAAACTTTCAATTTTGATGAATAGTAAAAACATTGGGTTACTATTTAAAAACCTAATTTTTATTTAAATAATTATTTATTTTATTTAAATTTATTTTAGGTCAAAATTTATACATAATACCTATATAATTTCAATGTAATTCATTGGAGTCATTTTATAATAATTTTCGATATATAAAAATTTTTCCCCGTCTTTTACCCACCTCCTAGGAGAATTTGGAAATTCACATAAAACTTAATTTTACCACTTCTATGAGTGTAATTTATAAAATATGATCGACACGATTAATATCAAGGACTAAAATGTGGTTTAATGAGATGAAAATAATTTTGGTGAATAGTAACTTTTTACTTTTATTTACCGTGGTTAAAAGTAAATTGGGTAATTAAGGGTAAAAATGATATTATTATTACCCTAACACATGTACTAATTCTATTGGATAAGTTTAATTCAGCCAAAAATAACCTTAGGAATAAAATATGACCAATTAGGTCCACTTGGATTAGATTAGGACATTTATTATTAATTTATTTAAAGAAGGGTTAAAATAGTTAAAATCAAAGTTTAATATCTAAATAATTTTTATTATAGGGTTATAAATAAGATAAATTCGACTATAAATATTCATTAGAAATATAAAAAGATTTCATACATAATGGTATTTTATTTATAATTTTTATACTTTAAATATATTAATTTATTTATGACACAATAATGATGCAGTAATTACCTTATTAAGGATATATTAACATAATTGATGTTATAAATACCCAAATAAATGTAATTTTAGACTTTTTATGAATTCTACTAAATTTCTAGCTCAATATTAAATGTTATTATTGATTTAATTAACATTTTTCTAACTAATCATGTTTTTATGATTTTCAAAAAAAATCAATTACCAAATAGTGTCAAATTGACATAAAATAGTTTTTTAAAAAATATTTTATTATTAATTGTTATTTTATTCCTAAAAATATAAGGTTTGGAAAAATGACTTAGATAAGGTTATATATATTAATAATATACAACTTGGGGTTCGTTTGTCTTGTTATAGTAAATTTATTAACCTTGTAGTGTAAGAAAACAAGAAGACACGGTAAAAGTAAAATTATTTAACTTAGAGTTAAATCTAAATGATAAGGTTCAAATAGTAACCTAAACTTGTCTAAAATCTATTAGATGAGATTATTTCTACCCATACCCACCTTATCTTAGAAATAAATCAATTTGGAGCTATTAAAAATCGAATGAGACTTTATAATAAAATAATATTTTAAGTTTTTCCTAAGGTGCCCCTCTGCTCCCTTATAAAAGGGCACCTCCTCCCTCTCCTCCTCACACCACTTTGAGCCTTAAATCTCGGCCATAACCTGACAATTTATCCTCTCAAATTCCATAGTAATATCCTATAGGTCCTGTTCTTATTTAAAGACCAATTTTAGGTTCCTAAGGGGAGGTTAAGAAGAGGCACTTCAAAGAAGAGGTAATGTCTGTTACCGATTCTTTCAACTTTATTTCGTCTTCGACTTATTCTTCTTTAGTTGTTTCATTATGAAGTAATAACATAAGTATCACTCATATAATTATATGTTATTATAAACATGAAACAACCCTATTTCACCTTCTATCCATCCTACGGAAAAAGAAATCACCGCGCGTGCGTACGTACGGAATACCGCCTCCACGCCATGGTGTAATCTGTTTTCCACAACCACCTTACTTGGATGGGTATAATGGTGTAAAGAATAACCATATATAATTTTATTAAAGTTATATTGATTCTGAAATATTATACATACACTTCAATACAATTCCACGATCATGGGAACGATATAATCGCTCGTGCGTACGTACGGCCTACCGTCTCCACGATGTGATGCGACTCTTTCTACATGATCTTCATTGCATAATGATTATATAAATGAATTTAATGAATAAATATGATATATATTACACTAATACCATTCTGGAAATGAGTTTTCTATAACCTAAAAGAAGAATAAGAATTTATTCGACAAAACACGCATAAGAACAAAAAAATAAATAAACACCTGAATAACAAGTAACAATGAAATATTACTAATAAGAAGCTAAGAATATGACCATATATGATATCATAACAATGATTACGATTCTGGAATAAGTCAATAACATTATTTAAATCATTATACAGGAGGTTCGGACACATACTAAGAAAATCGGACCTAAGGTAAGTGAAAATCTCACAATCTCATTTTTATCTGAGATTGTTTATACTTTAGAATTTACTGGGGATTATTTATCATCCACATCCATGTTTCCACAATATGTAATATTATTTATATCCTAATAAAATTGTTTAAATCCAATTTTACCCTTTGGTGAGTTTTTATTAAAAGATATGAAAGGAATATTTTTTCTTTTCCAGCCAAAGTACGAGAAGAATGTTTTTTTAACTTATACGGCCTGAATGGATTTTTAGAACATTATTTCCATGAAGCTTCCTTTACAAGTTTTCAAGTTTATTTTTAATCAACTTCTTTTAGTTGAAAATTTTATGACAAGTTAAGAAAGTAAAAATGTTTTTGAAATAGAAAGTATATTTTCCTCAAGAATGGATTTCAAGTGTTTTATCAAAAAAAATCCATCTAAGATAATATAGGGTTCTGTTTCTATCCCTATTTTTACATTGATTTGATTTTGTTATGATGGAAATATTTTTATGATGTCCTTTTATCTGATGTGGATTATGTTATGATGGTATGATGTTTTTGATTCCCATTTTTATTACATGTGTTATGCTATTATGTATGATTTATGATTTTGTGGCACACATAAGAATGGTTTCATTATGAAATGGGTGGGACCTATATCTCCCTCTAACACATTGAGTAAAGATTTATATCTCATGATATAGACATGGTTGGAATGGCAGGTTAATACGGTTCAGTGAAACAGGACTGAAACAAGGAGTGACCTCAATTCAGAAATGGACTTCATCCGCTAAGATAGTATTGGCTATGAGTCTTGACTACTAAGAAATGATTCTCTATGATTATGTGTGTATGCCACAAAGTTTCATGTTTTAAGTTATGATTATTGGGATTATATTTCACAATTATGACTTATCCCGAGTTATGATATTATGATCTCTTTTGCAGGTTAAGATTTTCAAAATGTTGTTTTCGTTTGAATATGATATGATCGATATTTCTTTTTCCTACCCTTATTGAGCATTTGAGCTCACCCTTTTGTATGTTTTCTTTTCCCCAGGTCTGGAAGAAGGGTATTATGTTAGATATTCCAAATGGGACTCCAGATATGATAAAATAAAAGGGTGATAGTTTAGATGATTTATGAAACAGTTGTTTGTGTTTCCCAGTTTCTAAAGAAACTATACCTATACAGTCATTTCCTGGTTTTGTTATATGTTGTAATAAGTGTACTTAAATTTTGAAGTATTAAAAATGTATGTAAAGTATGGGTCATTATAAAAACCATGGAATTATCATTTCTGGATGATTAATCTAGTTCAATAGATATAGAATCATCATATGAATAGATATTCAATTGGAGGAATCGGGTGTTATGTTAGGGGATGTATGTTTCACTGTGTTATCGGCAGGTGGTATGTTCAGTGGAAAGAGATGGACATGTTCAATCTAAAATATTCAAAGAGTAAGTATGATTTTGTTGGGGGGATAAAAGTGGAGTAAAAGTGTTTATATTATTAAGAGGGACTTTTTATACATGTAATGGTGGATTTATTAATGATCTGGATAATTCATTGAGGGTTTTGGTAAGGGAAGCTTCCAGTATTTGTACCAATGTACAGAGTAGATGAAGGAATTTATAAGTCTCATTAAATTCACAATTTCACTGATGGAAATAAATATAATACTTCCTTACAAATACTATCTCACCACATGATATCATGTTTAGATTTTTTGACACCCAATGGAAATTATAAAGATGTGTGTAAGAGTAACAAAAAAATAGATGTTATATTGAGGTAATCTAATAATTTTGAGGTTTTATTTTTGAGATAATGAAGGTTCGAAATGTCAATATTTCAAGGTTACCTTTTCTATTCTATGGAAATTTCATTGGCTAAACCGGTTTTAAGACACCATCCTATTAAATCTAGTGAAATCCAATGTTGAAACAACTTTAATTTCTAATCATAATATATCTATAAATTGAGTCATCTTTTTTCACTAATAATTTATGTGTTTTTTTGTTATAAATTCTAGATATGTTGTTATTATAGCTTATTGTTTACAATTTTTGGGATATTTGTTTACTAATAAAATAATTTTGTGGGTTATGAGTTTTTTTCCTTTGGTTTTATTATTGTTACAGACATATTGGTGTAGCTATTAGGTTTAAAACATGATGGATATTTATTTGTTTTTCTGATGGAAAATTGTTTAGATAGTGTTGGGTTTTGTGTATTTGAACTGACTGTGTGGAAATATTTTTATAAATAGTGCATTTGTGATAGATGAATATGATTTTTTGGAAGTGTTCTAGACAATTTATCATCATCATCCCCTTTTTATAGTATCACGTCAGTCTCAAAATTGAATAGAACTTGGTTCATGTAGGTGAATCATCTCCTCTTACCAATCATCATTACCACCTCATCTTCTTGAATTGTCCTACTCCTTGTGTATAGAAACAATCACTATTGTTACTAAAAATATTCAAGCGATGGTCCAGTGTTTCTTGCCCAGAGAGTGACGTGTCATCTGTTTCAGTTTGGGAAGTCATCTGTTTAATATGAAAAAATGTACTTATTTGTGAAAATTGATATATGTTCGGAACCAAAAGTTAATACCTATTTTAGAATAAAGTCACCTTTTTACAATATCTATAATATTTAAGTTGGTAATAATTAATTTAGTTTTTCTTTTTTTTTCTCCAATGTTAATTATTCTTGTTTGCATAATACACAGTCTTCAAGTATCTATTTCGGGTATTTTTTCTCCCTTGTTAATTTTTCTTGTTTTCTGAACTTTTTTCCATACAATTTTGATTTCTAATTATGAATACAAGAGTAGGAAAATTGTGGGCCTACAAAAAATGGTTTCTATCTAAATTAAAATAATAAAAACTTATCCCATTAATTAAAAGTTTGGTCTATTATGATATGCAGGCTATAAAGAAAGAAGGTCAGGGGACCCAACCCTGCTATCAGTGCCCCACACCCCAACTCTTATATTTTATAGAAATAAAAGGAGAGTAGGAGGATGTGGTATTTCTTAAAACCAAATTTTCTCTTTCAATTAACTTTTTTTTTTAAAAAATATCATCAAGATACCTTATACATAATACACCTCCATTGGGTACCTAATGGTCAGCTTGGGAGAACCCCTCTATTAGACCCCTCATTGAGTTCCTAGTAACCCAATACCTATTTTATTTTTTACTCTACACATGAAATGGTTCATATATTTTCCTATAATTCTAAATAACTTTTGAGATAACATTGATTTTATAAGAACACCTCCAAATAAATCATCAAGAACCAAAATTATTGATCAAAACATTAAACAAAAAAAACACTGTCTTTAAATCAATATAAATGAAAATGGTAAAATAAAATCTAGGAAAAATGTATAAATTAGTTATAACATACCAATTTGAAGTGGAATACAAAACAATGGCCTAAATCAAAGATGGATTGTAGGTTAGGAAGAAGGGTTCACAAAGAAGAGAAAACCAGTAATTTAGGGAAAATAAAAAGAGAAAACCACCTTTTATTTAAATACATCCAAATGAAAAAGGGGGAAATGGAGGGAGAACATAAAACTCACTTATAACTTATGGATTTAATGTTTAAGAACAAAAAATTGATTATTGGGAAGAAGGGTTCACACACTGGGAATAATGGGAGCTCTTATTTAGGGAACAATGCGGGCAGATTGAGATCTTGATATTTTGGGTATTCTATCCCAAAATTTATAAAAACTCTTTGGGAACTTTGGTGCATTAATATCCAAATGGTTTTATAAAATTATTGGGTAAACATGCCATATCCCAGCGGTTCCAAAAAACCATTGGGAAAGTGGGTATAGAAAAACCATTAGGAATGGTAGGGAGAGGCATTCTAAATTCCTACGTTTTTAAAAACTGTGGGGAAAATACTCTCTAAAAACCCCTACACCAATGGTTTTCAACAAACCATTGGTATATATACCCTATCCCAACAGTTTATCTAAACCATTGGGATAGGGGTGTTGGTATAAGAGGTATTTACAGTAGGTATCTTTGTAATTTATGTTGTCTCTATATAGGGAAAGAAAAATTCATACCAAAAATTATATCAAATTCAACCAGAGAAAGTATGAAAAGGTTTTATGGGAATTTCAGCCCAAAAATTATGACAAAGGATGAGTTAAATAGTTGGGATACAATAATTTCCCCATTTTCCATCTTCACTGACACCTCTACATCCATTATTTTTGGCAGTTTTTAAATAGTTCTACTAAAATTTCGTGATATGAAGGAATGTGTAGAACCAGAATCAAAAAGTATGTTCTCTATTATTGAATGAATAACTAGTGTATCTGTCACCACTTAATTTTAGGGATCCAACTCAATGGTTGTGTTGGAAAATTCTTTCCCTTGTAGTCTTGGAGGTTATTGTTTGTCTCTAAAAACACTTGGATTAGTGCATTGATTTAAAAACTTCCTTGATTCCTTCCAGTTGAAGCATTGAAATATGGGATGATGGTTGAATAGAGCACTCCTTTTTTCCACCACATTTGTTGGTTTCTCCTGTCAGAAATCTCTAGATAGGTACCATTCATTCCTACACGTAAATCATTTCATCTTCCCCCTTATGCAAATTTTGGGGTGATTCTTTATACACCTTTGATAAGTGGGGTCTTGAAATTTCATAGCACCATTAGATTTCTCCATTAGATCACCAAAATTAAGCTCTAATTTCCCCTTCTTATCCCATAGATGGTCATGAGACTCTCTGATCTCCATTTCAATTTTGAGGTTACATTGGACAATTTCCTCATAGATATCATAGTCACACATCATTAGAGATTTTTTAGATTAGGTTTTATCCCAAATAAGAAGCCTTAAACCTTTAATTTGGGGGTAATGGAAAAGTCATTGGTGTATTGTGTATGTATTGGGAAGTTATCCTCATATACCCCGATAGATTCATCATCTTTATACTTGAGGGAAAGGTAATCCCTTTCCATTTTAAGCTGGAGTGTGGAGAAAATATTTATCGAAAAACATTTTTGGGAATTTAATCAACCCCATCGCATAGATATATTCCTTTGTATTCTTATTCTTGATTAATGTCCACCACTGATCATCTTATCCATCCATAATATAAACATCTAGTAGACCTTTATATTTCTCATAATATTGAAGGATAGAGAATGTCTTCTCAATGGATTTGATATATTATTCCGCGATTAAGGGATCAGATGGTCCATTGAAAGTCGGTGGACATTATCGTATAAAGGTCTCAATCAGATCTTGTCATCTCTTAGGGGGATTTGGATGCTCTTCCTGATCTAGGTTTCTATTTATAACCTGAATCAGATGAGATATTATCATCATGAAGTTCTTGATTCCTTATCCTACTGGGTTGGGTATCTCATTGGGGTAGTCATCACATTGCCCTTCACATTCATTATTTACCTGATTCCTTCTATTTTATTCAATTGAATAGAATAAAATGAAAATTAGGGATGAGTATTTTTAAACTATTAAACACAAAAAATAGGAATTTAATGAAATTAAAGGGGTAACATGTTACTTACATTTATTTCCTTGACTTATAAATTTCTAGGCTTCGATATATGTTATCCATGAACTATTTACTAACATATATTCTTATATTTATTTTTTCACATAATAATGGTTTCTAATGAGATTATGAATTTACTAAAAAATATCCCAAAGGAAAGTCAAACCAAGTGTATAGAAAGGATTTTTTTCATGTACCTAGATACACCAAGTCAGGCCCAACACACCCTGTCAGAGTTGTTACCACTATGTACATCAAGTCCATTACCAAATCCACTTGTAGTATATAGACAGGGATTTACTTTCTTGAAAATAACTTGCTATAAACTTACCAAAATTTAGAGATATTTTATTATACTTAGTGTAACACCCCAATATTTCATAGTATGTTATCTCTTCAGAGTAATTCAATAGCTTGCCCTACACGCAATACTGAGTTCGAGCGCACCACGACTTACCAACCTAGTTGTTCAAATAGCAGTTATGAATAGTATTAACTGAATTTTGAATTTTATTTACTCCATATAATTTTAGAATCCATATTATGTGTTTCTTAGACATAATATAAGAAAAAATCATTTTTTTTGGTAAAAGTGTTATTTTTCAAAAAATGAAATTTTATCACCTTTTAATGGAGAACCATTTTTTAAAAAAATATTTAACACTTTTATATATTCAATTTAATGAAATTAAATTCTTCTTTAGAAGTGGGATATAAAAATTCAATTTGTATAAATTTTTGGAACTTTTTTGATAACTTTCATACTTGGATGAATAGTGAAAATACTAAATTTTAATTGAAAACAACTTTTTTAATAGAATTAATTTAAAGTGTTAAATTATGAATTTGAATGGTTTGGAAGTATAATTAGATTATATTTTAATCATTTAATACAATTTAGGTCATTATAAGTAATTTCACATTTAAATTGGACAAAATCACATGTCAATCTTTTGATAGTTTTTACTTTTTAAAAACTCGTGTTTTGGTTTTGACAACGGGAATTAATTTTAAATTAATATTTGAAAATTTTATGTTTTTAATTTAGTAAAATATAATTATTTTTTGAATTTGGAATATCAAAATTATCATAGGGTTAATTTTTGGTATTTTTATGAAAACTTTCAATTTTGGATGAATAGTGAAAAACATTGGGTTATTGTTTAAAACCGACCTTTTTTTAAATAATTATTTATTTTATTTCAATATATTTTAAGTCAAAATGGATATATAATACATATATAAGTTTAATTTAATTCATTGGAGTCATATTATAATAAAATTAGATATATAAAATTTAATTTAACTTTTTAACGCATTCTACTCACCTTCTAGGAACATTTGAAAATTATCATAAAATGTAATTTTACCGCTTTTGTGAATTGAATTTCAAAATTCTGAGAGACACGGTTGACATCAGTAACTAAAATTTGGTTCAATAAGATGAAAATAATTTTTTGTGAATAGTAATGTTTGACTTTTATTTACCACGGTTAAAAGTAAATAGGGTAATTAAAGATAAAAATGATAATATAATTACCCTAAAACATGTCCTAATTCTATTGGATAAGTTTAGTTAGAATAAAACCAACCTTAGAAATAAAATATGATCCTTTTGGTCCATTTGGATTAGATTAGGACATTTATTATTATTTTATTTAAATAAGAGTTAAAAGTGTTAAATTCAATGTTTAATAACTAAACCATTTTTAATATAAGGTTATACATAAGATAAATTTGACTATAAATATTCATTATAAAAATAAAATGATTTCCTACATAATGGTTTTTTATTTATAATGTTTAGAGATCAAATAATTAAATATATTTATGACACTATGATGATGCAGTAATTACTTTATCAATGAAAGATTAAAATAATTGATATTATAAATATAAAAATAAATGTAAATTGAGGATTTTTCGGAAATACAAGAACTTTCTAGGTTAATATAACATTTTATGGTCGATTAAATAAATTTTTTTGGAAGTGATAAAATTTTTATGACTTTAACAAAAACAAAAATACCAAATAGTGTCAAAATTGACATTAATGAGTTTTTATTAATTGATATAATATTTCTAAAAATATAAGGTTCGGCCAAAGTACTTATATAAGGTTATATAAATAAATAATGAACTACTTGGGGTTTTATTGTCTTTTTATAGTATGTTTATTAACCATTTATTATAATAATACAAGAGGACATGGTAAAAGTTAAACTATTTAACTAAGAGTCAAATCGAAAATATCAGGTTAATATGGTGACCTGAACTTGTCTAAAACCTATTGGATGAGATAATTTCTACCCATTACCACCTTAGTATAGAAATAAATTAATTTTGAGTCATTTTAAACCAAAAATTATTTTATAATAAAATAATATTTCACCCTTTTCCTAAAGTGACCCTCACCTCTCTTATAAAAGGGTACTTCCCCTTCTCTCAAAATCACACATACAAATCCATTTTTCTTGGCCAACCACAGCCCAAATCTCCTACCAACTTCCCTCGTGTAAACCTATAGACCTTACCTTGTTCAGAAATACAACCTAAGGTTCCTTTTTGTTTCAATCAAAAGGAAACACACAAAGAAGATGTAATTATTTTATCACCTCTTTCAAAGTTCTTCTCTTCTTCCACTTTCTATTTCTTTGAAATTTCCATACCGAAATAATAAATCCAGTACCTGATGCATACTTTGATGTTATTATAAATTTTGTATAACCATACTCATTATTATATCCATCCCATGAATGATAACTTCACCATGTGTGCGTACGACCGGCTTACCGTCTCCACGTTGTGGTGTAATTTTTTATTCAACTTTATGTTATTTGGATGGTTATAATGATGAGTAATATGTATATAAATAATGAAAATAACATTATAATTTCTTTGTAAAATTAATATATCATCCAATTCCACACCTTTTAATTATTAAGGAAATGATATCATCGCTCGTGTATATGTACGGCTTACCATCTCCAAGACGCGATGAGATTCATTTCTAGGTTCACCATTCAATGGTGATTATAAAAATATATATTATTAATAAGTATGTAATATATGAAATAAAAATTATACTATATATATATAAGTATGTACTTACATATATCTTATTCACTTACTTCCGTTCTATACGATACGAAAACGAAAACAGCGTTTATGCATACGTATAGCCTACCCTCTCCATAAATGGTGTTTTCCATTTCATATATCTATCTATTATACATATTTATATTCTAAATATATATGATATATAAATCATTTTCTAAATTATAGAGGTATTTAAATAATGATCTAAATGATTCCATCAAGAATAACAAGATAAAATATGCACGATAAAGAAAGAAACTATTAACTGAAATGTAAATTTAACATGGAAATAATTATTATAAGGGTTAAATCCTCAATCTCATTATTATCTGAGATTGTTTATGTTTAAATATTTTCTAGGAAATATTTATTATCCATTTCCATGTTTCATAAAATAAATTTCCAAATGATTCTTTTAAAGTTATATTTAACTAAATCATCATTTTAAATGTTTTAAATATTTATTCTTTTAAAAATTTCTCATTAATGTCAATGTTTTCAAAATGGTTTTAAGGATTTATTTATAGGAGCATGATTGTTTTAAAATGTTAATTCCTTTCAAAAGTTTCAATGTGGTATGGACACTTTTATTGAAAAATCTATTTTAAATGAATTCCTTTATAAATTTATGACTTTTAAATAATTTCACAAAAAAGGGATATTTCTCTCAAAAGGTTTTACTAATCATTTTCAACTATGTCAACATCATTTACTGAATATTATTCTTAATTAAGGTTGATTTATTATAATAAAATCTTATATATTGTATTGAATGAGTTATGATATATATGACTGTTGGAGTACTATTTGTATACCCTTCATGCTTTATGGTTGAAGTATTGACATTTTGTATGCTAGTTTTAATACGAATGTTTATGTTATGTATCAACATTTTCATATAAGGAATGCAATGGACTTAGTAAGTGATGGGTGGAGCCCGCTACAGCTCTTCGATACATTGGTAGGTCTCATAAGCCAAATTAGTGTCTTAGAATAGGGCCTTGACAAAAAATTTATTTGTAGTCTTGGCACGATGCCTTGACTATGTGCAATGATGTCTGGTGTTAGACATTTCCTCATTATGAAATTAATTATTACGTGTGATTACTCGATGAGTATAATATCCATGTGTATGTTTATATTGTAATGTTTGATTTATTTTCTCTATATTATGTTCAGTTTTATGTTTAAAAGGATATGGTTTTAATAACACATCTTTCCTTAAAATTTTATAGCTTCTTCTAAATTATTTACCCATATTGTGCATTTGATATGATGGGTTCAGCTAGGGGAATAATGTAATTCTCAATGGATTATTTATTTTGTGTTTTATGTTTGAATGTGTAATGTAACGTTCATGTATGTAATCTATTTTCCAAGACTGCTAAATGGATCGGTCCCCTGGGACTTGATTCTTTGTAATCATTCCAATGTATTAAAATAGTGCACCGACTTTGTGTAACTGGGGTCGGGGCATTACAGTTGGTATTAGAGGAATTATAGTACAATCCTTGGAAACTAGATTTAGAAAAACTCTGATTAGAGAACAATACCCTAATATAGACTTTGAGGATTAGTATATAAGAACTTCCTAGATTTTTTGTATTGTAGAGATTTTGTGTATTTTCAAAGCAATGCATCCCTGTCTGGATATGAGTAGGTTGAGATGGCTCCGGTATAGTTGTACCTTGGAGTGAAAACTCCTAAAAGGAGTTTCAAGCTTGACCAGGGGTATCCTAGTGCATGACAATGGGTCTTAAAGCACTCTTGGTTACGACACTCCGGGGTGATATACTTAGGATAATTCACATTTTCTTTAAAATCCATTATGAAGGATTTAAGAGTAAATAATTCCTCAATGAAAACATTTTTATAATTATATACTATATGCCTAATATTTTCAATTTACATTTGGTATTTTACAAGTTTGTAATTATGCATTAGGATTCATGAACTAACCAAGTGTATTCCATTATTTAGAAATGGTGCCCAGTAGAATGAATGAGAAATCCAGCAATACACATGATCCAAATAGTAATAAGGATCGTATCTTTTATAGCCTTTAGCAAACATTTATACGGGAAATATTCTCCCATGTATTCTCATCATATGAGGAAATGGTATCATGTGTTAATAAGATAAGTAATGAATTTTATGAGACCTATGGATTTGAAGGGATGCCAGAGAATAAAAGGATTATAGAGAGAACGATGGATAAAGGGAGGAAGGGAAGGAATAATTTTCACGTATGTGATAATTATGGAAAGAATCACCTTGGTAAATACTTTATGGGAATTGGAGTTTGTTATAATTGTAGAGAAAAGGGACACCAAGTACGTGACTGCAAGGGTAAGAAAAAGTTTTCAAATGTATAATGATTCATCTTCAAGGAGTTGGGACACTATGCAAATCAATGTCCAAATCATTAGAGTATACCCCAAATGATGATATTAGATAATAATCAAGTTAGTATAATACCATGAATAAAGAGGAATGACTATTGTTCTTATGTTGTTATTAAATAATTATTTCATTTGAGTGTTGTATAAACTATTTTCTAGTAATATGAATTTTGGAAATAAATAAGGACTTTACTTTAGTACTATTTCATTGAGGATTCGAGATTATATGGTTCTAAGAAAAGTGACTCATTCGCAAGTTAAAAATTTTGGAAAATACATTGTTGAGGGAAAGATAATCATTAATAATGTTCTGATATTGAGTTAGTGATTTTGGAATTAGATATGATTGATTTGGATAAATTATATTCGATATTCTTGACTACTTTGAAACTAATTAATTGATTGTTTATTCCATTATTGTTGGATTTTACAACATTTTTTGATATAAGGAGTATATAAATTATTCTATAAGGAGTAAGGGAGCATTAATGTAATCAATAAGGTTTTATGGTAATTCAAGTTGTTACTGTTCTTTAAAAGAATACATGATGATGGTATTCACATGTTATTACGTGGAAAAAAGAATCTTCATTGTGTTTACCTTCCTTATAAATTTTGGACTGTGAATTTGGACAAAAGTATTTTGGATAAGTCTAAAGGTTGGAATAGATTAAGTTTTAAATTGGATATTATTATTAAGGTTAAATCATTTCTTAAGATTATTTTTGGATTGTTATAAAAAGGACAACCCGAAGGTTAGGTGACAACATGTCGCGTCCGACAAGGCTGTGAGACTTGAACCCACAACTGAAGGGTGACAATGGTGCATCACCTACCATTAGCCTACATGATGTCCTAGTTTGTATAATATAGTTTTTTTTAAAATAGTTTAACAAATGAATTTTAAATTCATTATTTTTGGAACCCTATACGATTTGGATAAATAAAATATTTTTGAACTCTATTATCTTTTGGAGGGAAAGATGTGTTGGTGGTATGAATTTATTGAAGGAAACTCTAATTTTCTAGTATATATATATTTTTTCATCTTATTCTATGAATAAATTAATTCTTAAACTATAGGTAAGGGATCTTAAAACCAAAAATGTGTTATTCTAATACCTTATGTTTTGTGGAACTGATGATACTTTAAATCATCATAGATTGATGGCTTTGTGGCCCTCAATTTTACACTTGTCTTTGATTGATGACCTCAATCACTCCCTATAAATATTTACATTTTTTTCAAATTATGTGTCTCTAATTTCCACCAATGTTCTCCTAATCGAGATCATAATTTGGTGGTGACTTTTTCATTTCCCATTCCCTCTTATGAAGACTGAATTTTGTTCACCCAATTTCTAATTGGGTTTTCCACAAAATTATTTTTATATTTTTAAACTTTTATTTTCAAAAAATAATTTCAAATTGAGAGGATGCAATTTATTGAAAAAGGGGATATTGTAACACCCCAAGATTTAATAGTATGTTATCTCTACAAAGTAATTCAATAACTTTTGCTACACGCAACATTGAGTTCGAGCGCACCACGACTTACCAAACTAGTCGTTCAAAAAGTGGTTATGAATAGTATTAACTGAATTTTGAATTTTATATACTACATATAATTTTATAACCAAAATTTTGTGTTTCTTAGACATAATATAAGAACAAATTCATTTTTTCTGATAAAAGAAGTGTTTTTCAAAAAATGAAATTTTACCACCTTTTAATGGCGAACCCTTTTTAAAACCAATATTTGACACTTTTATATATAAAATTTAATGAAACTAAATTCTTCTTTAGAATCAGGATATAAAAATTTAGTTTGGATAAATTTTTCGTACTTTTATGATAACTTTCCTATTTTGAAGAATAGTGAAAAATGCTAAATTTTAATTGAAAACAACTCTTTTAATCAAAAAACTTTATAGTGTTAAATTAGGAATTTGAATGGTTTGGAAGTATAATTATATTATATTTTTATCATTTAATAAAATTTTGGGCATTATAAGTAATTTCACATTTAAATTGGATGTAACCACATGTCAATCTTTTGATAGTTTTTACTTTTTAAAAAACTATGTTTTGGTTTTGACAATGGGAATTAATTTTAAATTAATTAATGCAACATTTATGTTTTTAATTTGGTAAAATAGAATTCATTTTTTAATTTGGAATATCATAATTATCTTAGGCTGAATTTTTGGTATTTTTCTGAAAACTTTCAATTTTTGATGAATAGTGAAAATAGTGTGTTATTGTTTAAAACCGACTTTTTGTTTAAATAATTATTTATTTTATTAAAATATACTTTATGTAAAAATATATATATAATACATATATAAGTTGAATTTAATTCATTGGAGTCATATTATAATAAAATTAGATATATAAACTTTTATTGAACTTTTTAACGTCTTTTACCCAACTTCTAGGAACATTTACAAATTTTCATAAAACATAATTTTACCACTTCTCTGAATTGAATTTTAAAAATATGAGAGACACGATAAACATCATTAAGTAAAATTTTGTTTAATAAGATGAAAATAATTTTTGGTGAATAGTAACTTTTGACTTTTATTTTCCTCGGTAAAAAGTAAATAGGGTAATTGAAGATAAAAATGATAATATAATTACCCTAACACATGTCCTAATTATATTGGATAAGTGTATTTATACTAAAAAAAACCTTAGGAATAAAATATGATCCTTTTGTTCCACTTTGATTAGATTAGGACATTTATTATTATTTTATTTAAAGAAGAGTTAAAAGTGTTAAATTCAAAGTTTAATTACTAAATCATTTTTAATATAGGGTTATACATAAGATAATAAGACTATAAATATTTATTATTAATATAAAAATATTTCCTACATAATGGTATTTTATTTATAATTTTTAGAGATTAAATAATTAAATATATTTATGACACAATAATGATGTTGTAATTACTTTATCAATGAAAGATTAAAATAATTGATATTATAAATATAAAAATAAATGTAAATTGAGGATTTTTATGACATACACTAATTTTATAGGTTAATATGACATTTTAGGGTTGATTAAATAAAAAAAATTGAAGTTATAAATTTTTTATGACTTTAACAAAAACAAAAATACCAAATAGTGTCAAAATAGACATACATGAGTTTTTCAAACAAATAATATATTATTAATTGATATAATATTTATAAAAATATAATATTAGTCCAAAGTACTTAAATAATTTTAGATATATAAATAATGAACCACTTGGGGATCTCTTGGATTTTTATAGTAAGTTTTTCAACCATTTATTATAATAATACAAGAGGACATGGTAAAAGTTAAACAATTTAATTCAGAGTTAAATCTAAACGATAGGGTTAATATGGTGACCTAAAATTTTCAAAAACCTATTGGTTGAGAGTATTTCGACCCATCCCAACCTTATATTTTAAATAAATCAATTTGGAGCCATTAGAAACTGAAAATTATTTTATAATAAAATAATATTTCACATTTTTCCGAAAGTGACCCTCACCTCTCTTATAAAAGGGTACTTCACCTTCTCTCAAAATCACACCTACAAAGCCATTTGGATCAGCCAAACTCTACCCAAATATCCTCCCAACATCCCTCACGTAAACCAATAGGCCTTCCCTTGAGCATAAATCCTACCTATAGTGCCCTGTTTTTCAAATCAAAAAGAAACAACCAAAGAAGAGGTAATTATTTTATCACCTCTTTCGAAGTTCTTCTCTTCTTACACTTTCTCTTTCTTTGTTATTTCCATACCAAAATAATAAATCCATTACCTTATACGTAAATTTATTATATTATAAATATCGTACAACCATACTCATTATTCTATCCATCCTATGAATGAAAATGTCACTATGTGTGTGTACGTACGGCTTACCGTCTCCACGTCATGGTGTAATTTTTTATTCAAAAATATGTTATTTTGATGGATATAATGATGAGTAATATATATATAAATAATTAAAATAATAATATAATTTCTCTATAAAATTAAAATACCATCCAATTAAACATCGTTTAATCATTAAGGAAATGATATTGTTGCTCGTGTGTACGTACAACTTACCATCTCCACGACGCGATAAGATTTATTTCTAGGTTCACCATTCAATGATGATTATAAAAATATATATTATTAATAATTATGTAATATATGAAATAATAATGCTTCTGGATATATATATATATATATAATTATGTACTTACATATATCTTATTCACTTACTTCCGTTCAATATGATATGAAAATGGACACAAGGTTTATGTGTATGTAAGGCCTACCGTCTCCATAAACGGTGTTGTCCGTTTCATATATCTATCTATTATAGATATCTATATTCTCAATATATATGATATATAAATAATTTTTTATATTCTGGAAGTATTTAAATCATGATCTAAATGATACGACCAAGAATAACAAGTTAAAACATGTACGATAAAGAAAGCGATTAATACCCGTAATGTTAATTTAACATGGAAATCAATATTAAATGGGTAGTACAAAGTCATAAATTAATAATGTATGATATTATAAATATTAATATGGTTCTGTTATAATTTAATAACATACTATGGTCATTATACAGTAGGTTAAACATACCATCGACCAAAGATAAGTGCAAGGTAAGGGTTAAATCCTCAATCTCATTATTATCCGAGATTATATATGTGTAAAGGTTTTCTAGGACATATTTATTATCCTAACCCTCTTTCATATAAGATATTTTAAAATGATTCTTTTAAGTTTATCTTTAACTAAAACATCATTTTAAATGTTTTCAATATTTATTCTTCTAAATCTTTCTCATTAATGTTCATGTTTTCAAAATGGTTTTAAGGATTTATTTATATGGACATGATTGTTTTAATATGTTAAATCCTTTCAAAAGTTTAAAAGTGATATGGGACAATTTTATTCAAAAATCTCTTTTAAATTAATTCCTTTATATATATATGACTTTTAAATTTTTCACAAAGAGTGATATTTCTCTCAAAAAGTTTTACTTATCATTTTCAACTATGTCAACATCATTTACTAGATATTATTCTTGATTAAGGTTGATTTATTATAATACAATCTTCAATGCGGGCTTCCCTAAAAGGAATTTTTAAGTATCAACCTAATATTTTTGAAGTACAATTTCAAATTATGAGGATGCAATTTATTGAAGAAGGAAAGAATGTAACACCCCAAGATTTTACAATATGTCTCTTCTTAAATAAATTTAATTTCTTTGATAGCTTACGTTATATGAAAGGATGAGTTTTATCGAACAACAATATATTATTAATATATTATTATTTAAAATAATAAAATGTAACCCAGTCATTAAGTTGGTAGTTATGACTACTATTAACCAAAATGTGAAATTCATCTATTATATATATTTTATTAACTATTTTTACATTCAACCAAATGATTTTATATGCATAAGATAAGAATAGATCTAATTTTAAGGATTAAAAGACTATTTTTCTAAAGGAATTTTTATCACCTTTTAACGATGAACCTATTTTAAATCCAATTTTTAAAACTTTTATATGAATTATTTAAAAAAATCTAATTAATTTATCTATAAATTCAAAAAAAAATTAATTTTGTTCAATTTATGGTATTTTTCTGATAATCTTCATGTTTTGATGAATAGTGAAAATGCTAAATTTTAATTAAAAACAACTTTTTTGCTAAAAATAATTTATAGTGTTAAATTATATTTTTTAACAGTTTTAAAGTATAACCATGTTATTTTTTTATCATTTAACTCAATTTAGGTCATTGGAATCAATTTTATATTGAATTTAGATTAAAAAAAGTTTCAATCCTTTGCATGTTTTAAACATTAAACATGTTTTCTCACATCCTCAATGGGATTAATTTTAAATTAATTTATAATATTTATGTGTTTTTAATATTGAACATTTGATTCTATATTTGGAATCAGTGGGCATAAATTATGTAAATTTTTTTCTTTTATTTTTTGGCTTATGAATAGTAAATTTAGAAATATTTTTATTAACACAGTTAAGGGTAAATCAGGTAATTAAGGATAAAAAATAATATTATAACTATTATTAAATTACTATATAACATTTATTAATTTCATTAGATGAGTTTATATTGGTTAAAAGAATCATTCATCTATTATTATAACCTTTGGAATCCACATGGATGGGACTGTGACATTTATTATGTTATATTCTAAGAAAAGTCAATTTTGTAACACTTTTATTTTTAACAAGAGAAATAATTTTAATATGGGGTAATGTAAAATATATATTTGATAATAAATGGTATTTATAATTTTAAAATGATAACATACATTATGTTAATTTATTTATAATTTTCAGTAAATAAATAATTAAATTTAATGGTGATATAAGGATGATGCAGTAATTGCTTAATTAATGGAAGAATCAAATAAATGATACTAAAAATATTAAAATAAATAAAATTTGAAAGATTTAATTTCATAAACAAAATTTATGGTTTAATTTAACATGTTATTAATGTTTTATATGTCTTTTTTTGAATTTATCTTTTTTTTTATTTTTTGTATAGGGAAAAATAATGAATAGTGTCAAAATTGATATTATTGATATTTTAAAATAAACAATATTTTTTAAAATGATATAAAATATAAAAAATTATAAAATTTGTACAAAAAATTGGTATAAGTATCAAAATTTCATCAATGAATCATTTAGGAGTCATTTGGAATTTTATAGTAATTATATTAACCCATAATGTATAAAATACAAGATATCACGCTAAGAGTTAAAGGGATTAAATAAGCATTAAAACAAAAGGATAAGGATTAAGAAAAAAAATCCCGAATAAATTATTGTATGAAGAGGATTATACCTTTATCACCTTAATATCTAATTGGAGTTTTTTAATTTATGCTTGTCCATAAAAGTAACTTATATATTATTTAAATCAAAGATAGTTACAAAATGTCATTCTATTTGTGTTTAACATCTCTTATGTGTTCACATAGGGATATAATCCTGATATGAATGAAACTAAATGTCTATTTTTATCTTAATGACATAGTTTTCATTATATAATTTTATTTTTAATTTTTATAAATTACATAATTTCCTTAAATTCTTTTTCAATGATGAAAAAATATATATTTAATTAATAGAATAATAAAATAATTGATTTTAAAAGTAATAATTGTGATATATTTGTGATGATTTAATGTGTTTAATGAATTTTATAGATCTATAGGATATATTATATATTTTTTAAATAATTATATTTTAATTCACACTTTGTATTGATGTATTTAAAGTCAAATTAAATGAATAATATCGCATTTAACAATAATGATATTATATAGAATTAATATATTATTAAATTATTTAAAAATAAACAAAAATGTTAACTAATCAAAAATGGGATAATATACAGTTGAAAATTTCTTAACATATTCATTTATAGGTCATTTGTATGTCTTTACCTCTAGAATATCCTTATTATATTTTAATGTTTTGAGGATTTCTGAGAGTGCCCCTCACTTCAATTATAAAAGGGCACCTCCACCCTCACTTCCTCACACCACATTTATCATTTTAGATCAACTAATTCCTGCCTATTTATCCTCCCAACATCCTTATCTAATTTTTAAAGGTTTTTGTTTTCCCAAAATACCTACCACAAATCCCTTCAAAATAGATCTAAGGGAAGTCAACCGAAGAAGAGGTAATAATATTTACTAACTCATTCAAGTTCATTTATTATTATACTTATTATTCATAAATTATTTATATGATAAAGTAATAAATCAGGTATCATCTATAAGATGAGATATTATTATGATTGTTTAACAATCAAATTCAACCTTTTATCCATCCGATGAAAAGAAAAATCATTGTTCGTGCATACGTACGTCTTACAGTCACCACATCATGGTGTAAACTGTTTTTCATAACCAATTTACATGGATGGATATAATTATGGAAATAATGGATAAATATGATAATTAAAACAATATATTTGTTGTGGAAAATTTTATATATCATCCACTTCCTTACTCTTTGACCATTAAGGGAATGATATTGTTACTTGTGCGTATGCACAACCTACCATCTCCAAGACGAAATGTGATTCATTTTCCATGTTAAACATTCAATAATGATAATAAAAATTTATTTAATGATTAAATATTGTATTTATTGCATTAATATTATTCTGTATATGTTCTATATATACCCTAAGAAAAATATTTGTTACATTCATAAAAAAACATTCATAGTAAAATGAAGCACTTAACACCCGAAAGAAGGGTAATAACAAAATAATATCAAAAAAACATGTTATAAAATAATATAAGAGGATAATATATGATATCATAAATATTTATATGGTAATTTTATAAGTTAATAACATTATTTAAAACATTGGACATGAGTTTAAATCATGTGCAACTAAAAAAAGTGTGAGGTAGGGGATCTTTGTCTCACTTTTATTTATATGGGTCTCACGTCTTATACACTAATTATTTATTTTATGAGGTGTATATATTACCTATAAATGTATTTTATGAGTATTATTCTGAATATTATGGTATTTTAATATCCATATAATTTTATTTCTTTCATGGGAATATGATTCTACATATTGTAAAGTGATATGTATTTATTTCACAATCTCATTGTCATTCAGGATTGTTTGTGTTTAAGTATCCCAGGGAGAATATTCCTCTTCAATTTTATTGTTTTCTAAAAATGTTTTCATTAATGTTTTTACTATTATCCCATGATTTTTTAAGTCATTTTTACCCCTTTTTGACTTATAAAAAAAGTATGAAAAAGAATCTTCCTTTCATTTTCAAAAATAAGGTACTTTATGACTTTTCTTAAAAAAAACAAAATATAAAAGGAATGTTTCCTTTTAACTTATACAAAAAGAATGAAATTTCCTAACATAATGATGACCTAATGTTTTGAAGATTCATTTTCAATTTTATAAGGTTATTTTAAAATAAAATATTTTCTTTTATAAATCCATGACCTTTTAAATAAATGATTATAAAGTGGTAAGAGATTTCACATTAATTTCATTTCATTGAGGCATATTGTAATGTTATGCACCTAATTTATTTTATATGGTGTATATACTACCCTTTAACCTGTTATATCATGAATCACTTTATTTTCATGATATTATAAGCTTCATTTAATGTTATTCATTCATGGAAATTTTGATTCAACTATTTTAAAGTGGTATGAGACACTTTGGAATGTTTAATGATTATTTTCATTAAGAATTTTTTAATGATATTTTGATTGTAATTCCATTCATCTACATCAAAAACCTTTATTGTTACCTATCCTCCATTAGGGAATTATTGATAAATATATATTATTTATTCAATATTTATATTTGATCATACATTTTAGTTATTAATTAAATTTAGTAGTTGACATGAGGAATGTTTTAGACTAGAAATAGTTGGTGGGTCCTATACTTTATATATCCCCTCTATGGATTGATAGGTTCTCAGGAGACAAATTAATTTCACAAATTAAATGGTTTTCTACCTATGGTTTTAAACCATCTTATGAAAGGTCTTGATGGTATAGGTGTTCAAGTGCCTCAAACATGATGTCCAATAATTAATCATTTCCTTTATAGATATTTCAGTAATCATTATCCATGATATTTTTTCTTTGAATTATCTGTGGATGAATTTTATTCTTTATTTATAGATTAAATGGAATGTGTTTCAGTAATATATTATTCAATATTTGTTATGTCTTATACAATTATTTAACTGGAATGTGTTCTCATTTATTTACCTTGTAATGTTTATTTATTCTCATTAATTGATTATTTCTTCTTCATTACATACCCTTACTAAACATTTGAGCTCACCCTTTTCTTTGTTCTATTTTCCCCAGGTTATGAAGATGAATTTTTTGAAAGGGTTCAATGATGAAAATTATTTTACACTGTTATGTTTTATGTTTTATCAATGTAATAGAGGAATTATTTATGTATCAAGATCTTTAAGACAACTAAATTGATCGATCCTTTGGGATTTGATTCCCTGTAATCATATCAATTTAATAAAATAATGCACCAGCAATGGGCTTCTGGGGTTGGGGTTTTACAAAAAATGATTGGATAAATCTATATCTTTCTATCCCTAAGATCCCTTAATGAAACAAATCAGAAAAAATATATCTATATATCATAAATATCCCTTGATCCACCAGATCAGAAAAACAACTATTATAAGAATAATGAACTTAAAGTATTTAAAATTAAAACCTCACAATGTTTCTTAATGAAAAATCTCTAAAGCATAAAAATGAATCACTCTTAGTAATTAGGTGTTATAACACTTTAATCAGTAGCTTTAGATCATAAAATTGTAAAATATCCTTTCCCCTAGAGGTTTGGGTTCTATTTATAGACAATCATAAATAGTTAGATTCTGTATTTCTTGAGATCAAATGCAATGGAATCAAACAATATTCTTCTTCTTCATATAGTGAATCAATATAACATCACTCTATCTGATGTACATTTATTATAACACCATTAAAATGATTTGAATATTACATTTGGAATAAATGATAGGTAATTTTGTATATCTTTGTCTAATAGGATTACTAAAAAAAATCGGGTATACATTTTAGGTCTCTGTTCAATCTATTCTGTTAGTTTTCCATCTAATAGACTTTGTATATGGCCATCTGATGTAAATTGTACATTTTATCCTGATTTACTTAGTACTCATTCTTTTGGTATACTTGATAAATGTTCATATTATATAACATTTTTTCTATATCCATTAATACATAACACATTACTATAAAACACTTTATAACCTAGGAAGGATACTTATTAGAAATATGAAAACATATAAAGAGTGAATTTTTATTTTTAAAAGTAATAATAAAAATAGGTCTTTCAAATAAGCATTTATGGCCTTGAAAAATTGTAAATTTATAGAATCTATATTAAAATAAAATTTTTCTCAGGATCTCCTCTACCATTATTTAAAATCTCAATTCATTTAGATTGGTACTTTGTGAGATATGGGAACCTCATAAAAATTCATCAAAATTGTGCATAGATTTCTAGACTCCACTTATATACTTAATTTGGCCCTCATATGTTTGGATTCATAATTTTGTAAAATAGTATGAAATTAATACCAGTTAATGTTGAATACTAACAAAATAATTTGGATATTTGGATCAATGTAGAAAATTTTATGACTAAAATACAAAACTGAATAAAAATCATAAATTAACCCATTTTAAGAATAAAATCTAAAATATTCTAAAACCCTAAAAAGGTGATAATTTCACTTAAAATATCAAATTAGTGGGATTAAATAATTTAATTACATAATTTAATTTGTAAAAATATGAGATTCTTTAATTTTATATGGTCTTCGACTTCCAAAGTTTGGTATCATTCAGTTGGTTACATTGTGTCTAGTTTTAGACTTCCTGTAATATCCCAACACGAACCATCGGGTCTGATCTAGAAGGTCACATGACCTTGTGCATGCCTAACTATACACAAAAGTTTTTCAGCTAATAACAAGGGTCTAAATCCAATAGTGTGGAGACTATACCCTCAGTATCATGTCATCTAGTAGGACAATAAATAATAATAAAAAGAGAATGGAAAAATAATCAGAGTAAATTCTAAAATTAAATATGGAAAGCATGGTATATATTTAAGAGCTCCCAAAGTGGATAGATATCCAGATTAATGATAATAGATAAAAAATAAAATAACTATAGGGTCCTCTAGTGTCTATCCCAGTCCGCTCTAGCTCCATGCTCCACTAGCTCAGAAATCCACCACAGGGCAATTTCCCTTCGTCAGGTATATCATAGAATATATAAGCACATTGAAACTCCCTATTAGGGTTAGAGTACAAGACTCTGTAAGAAACCACCAATGTGTCCTTACCTATTGATCTCAAGTATAAAAGTTTATTCCATAATAATAATCAATGTATAATAAGCATATAAACAGTAAAATCAAAAGTAAGAGGTGGTGGGCTGAAAAACTGACACCAAACCTCTAATTGTACTTTCTTTGTCTCCACTCCATAAATATAATCAAGGATTATCTCAAGGATAATGTACTGGTGCATGGTTCTTAAAATACATCTCTAAATGGACTAAGTCATGTAACTCATAATAAATCTCTGAATGACTAGCGCATGGAACTTGGAATCCATCTCTTATAAAATCTAGTAGTAACCAAACTATGCACCGAGCTAGTACATTTTTTTCCTGATAACCTCATGGAATAATGTGTACATGAAACTCAGTTCACCGTGGACCTCAAGTACGACATGTTTTTCAGCATCTTGGCATTGAGGGTGCCACTCAAAAATCAACTATGCATCAAGCATGCTTCCCATAGGTCAACTATGAATTGATTGCACTACTCACAAATCAACAAGACATCGAGTAACCTGATACCTAGCTTCCCATGCACTAATTTCATCCCCAACATGGGTCCATGGTATCATCATATATCTAACCTCTAGTATAAAAATATGATCGAAAAAAAACTAGGCATCGAGTATGTCACTCGCAAATCAACTAGGCATCAAGTATCCCTATACGTAGGCATTGAGTACATCCTCAACATGGAATTATACTATATATACATCCAATGATTAGGTCTATAAATTAAAACCAACACAAGTAAATCATACATCCCATCTAAGGGGAAAACATGTCATGATGGTCCACATGTTCTGAACACCAAGAATAGTACCTCTAAATCAAGGAAACATACATACAAGGTATAGAATACAATATAAGCATATCATAATATATATCTTCATTAGAAATAAAGTAGCAACTGTAACATCATGTGATAATAATAAAACATGGAAAATGACACACTAATATCACTCGTGGAATCACAATAGGTCTCCTGGGCTACACACACACCCCCATGCGATCACAATCAATCAAATTATTAAATAATCCAACATATAAACAAAAAAATGAAACATGTGTAAAAGATATCCCAATAGTTAATAAATTTCCTACCACATAGTTTTCCAAGATGACGTTGACGTTTATAAAATGGTTTCATCACCCGAACCATGCTTGTACCTAACCAAAAGATGACCGCATTCCAACAAATCCTTGAACCATACCCTTTTTTAAATTATTTAAAATTATCACTATATTGGATAATTAAAAATATTAAATAAAATATAAACAAATTACCTTGTCGTTGTAACAGTCCATAGTCCAAAATTTGAGATCCTCTTATTATGACATAAAATTTACAAGTTTGACCCAATTTTTTCCATTAAAAACTAATAATGTCAAATGAAAATATTGGATTAATTACATACAAAATGACCTTTTAGGTTTATAGTTTTATTGAATTAGGAAAAAATCTTAATAACTTGGGTTCATAAACAACTTGTTCATAAAGATAAAAATTATCTACCACTGTACCCATCTTTTCTTATTTAACAAATGGTCATCAAAATCATCCATGTGAAATGCGTCTAGATAAAATTCATTTATCATCTTTAATCATGACTTGGGAAAAATAAATGTACGAAAAGGGTGATCTCATATGATCAGTACGGGTAAACATAGAAGATATCAAATTATGATCATATGAAAGCATAAGATGATCATAATGGGATGTGATAATGAATATAAAATTAGAGAATTATACTTGGAATATCAACAATCAAAATCACAAGTCATTGAAAAAAACATGGATGTTCATAAAACATAATCAATAAAATAATCAAATAACATGATCCAAGGGAGAACAACATGAGACATAGAATAGTTTTATATATAAAAGAATAGAGAATCATTTTTCATATTGGTCAATTCTTAATTCTAAGACCATCATAGTGTATAAAGTCCTTTACTGAACTGATTTCACACATCATTCCGGCCCTGTATTACTTAACCAGGTTCACTCCTTATTCTAGTATTGTCTATCTCATGAGATATAAATATTTACCCAATCCATTATAGGAAGATACTGGTCCCAAATATCACATATTGAAATCCATATATATGTGTTACATAATAGCATAAATCATTCATCATATCAAAACCCATAAAAATAAATGGGCTTCAAAAACATTTCATCGTAACATAACTCATAAAATAAGAAACAGAATCCATAAAAATCATGCCATAATAAACATAAAACATTCTAAGAATGCATAAAAATAGTATACTTGGATCATATCCATATTATGGTATAAGTAACACCAATATAATTCATCTTAAATGGAAAATAATTTTGAAACGTCTTTTTTAAAACATTTCTTGCGTAAAATATCCTTTCTGGATTGAAAAATGATTTGTAAATCATAAAACATTTAGTAAAAAAATTGATTGAAAATAACCTTGAAAAGTATAAGGGAATATTTTTAAATCACTTTAAACATATTTGAAATAATTTTCCTTGAAAATTATTAAAAGATCATTTAAAATCATTTTTGAAAACATTTTTAGAAAACATTGTTTTTGAATAAAACAAATTTCCAAGCGAAGAGAGAATAAAATTACATGAAACTTATAAAATGTCGAAAATAAGGATATTAATGATAAAACCTTTAAAATTTTATTATATACACCTCCTAAAATAATATACGTTTATAACATAACATGTTTCTCAAATAATGAAAATTGAGACACTATTACCATACCAATTTGGTAACTTTTTAACTTTAAACCCCATGAAAGAGATATCATCAAATGGATATGTAAATATTAATAAATTTAAGGATAATGATCTTAGATTAAATTCTTGGGTAGTATATACACCACTAAAAAGAAAAAATTAGAGTATAAGGCATGTGTTCCATAGAAATAAAAGTGAGACAAAAAATAAAATCCCTTACAAATATCATATTACTGTAGTGATAATTAATCAAATTAATTGATTATGTGTATTCATAATAAATCCACATAAAAAAGTGAAAATAAATAATATCATCATTACATAGCCAATGAAATTATATTTTAACCCAATTAATGGTAATTGAGTTTGTAATTACCTTACATTGAGTCTCGACTTTCTTTTTCAGATTAAAACCTATTCTTATTTGAAACACCTCATTTAGATCTCCTCTAAAGGGATCTATGTTTGGTATTTTGACAATAACAGAACCTATAGAATGTGGATAGGGAAGTTTAGAAGAGAAATTTTCTGGGGATGATTGATCTATAAGGCTTAGTGTGATGTAAATAATTGAGGGAGGAGGTTTCCTTTTATAACTGAGGTGAGGGGAACTTTTGGAATTTCTAAAAAGTTTAAATTATAATAAATTAATTTTCTATCCAAATACCCTCAAAATGGCCATGTATTTGAAGTAAAGATAAGTCTGTAATCTGATAAACCAATATATTATAGAAAAGGTATTGTATCATTTTAAACCTTATCAATTTGATAACCCTTAATTAAACCATTTTAATTTTAGCTATGGTAAAAGATTTTTTAAATTTAAAAGATTTTAATTCATACTTATATAGTATCAATTGTCCATAAATGGTCAATTTTTAAAAATTTTGACCTTATCATAATAACATTTTGTTTTTTAAATATTTTTAATATTTTTAAATAATTTAACATTATTTTGATAAATTATCATTAATTTCAATTTTGGTACTATTTATTTACTTTGACATCAAATACATCTAGAAAAAAGAGGAAATTAGAATATAATGTGTTAAAAACTCTCTAATAGGTCATATAGATCTATAAAAATCATTCCACATATTACCTCATTAAAATTATACCAAAAATAACAATTTCAATGTAATTTATTTAATTTTTCTATTAATTAAATAAATATGGTATTAGCATTTCACAAGAATTTAAGATAATTATATAATTTATAAAAATTAAAAATAAATATACATAATGATAATAATTACATTAATATAAAAATAGATATTTATATTCGTTCTTATCTTCATTTAGTCCCTATGTGGACACATAAAGATGTTAAATATAAAGAGAGTAACATTTTGTAATTATCTTTTATTTAAATAATATATAAGTCATTTTAATTTAAAAGTGTCCATTAATCCACTAAAATTAGAGCATAATGTGATAAGGGTTGAATCATATTAATTTGATAATTTTTTTGGATAAGTTTAACTCATTGTTATACCCTTATCTTTTGGTTGTAATCTTTGTTTAACCTCTTTAACTCTTACTATGACAACATGGATTTTTACTCTTTGAGGGTACATTTAGTTTTTATAAAATACAAAACTGCCCATAAATATAAGATTAATTACATTTAAAATATTATTCCAATAAGTTGGACGAATTTAAGATTTTTATCAATTTTATATCACTTAATAAAATATTATTTACTATTAAATATACATAATGTCAATTTTAAGGACTCTTCATTACTTTGAATTTAAAAATAACAAGACAACTATAATAATTCAAAAAAACTATTTTATTATATCCCTAACATATAAATGTAATACATAAAACTTTTTTATAACAGTAATTATATTAAATTATATTTATTTCAATGTTTTTAATATCATTTTTTTAATATTTTAATTAATTAAATAATTACCGCATATGCATTTTGTGAGCTTTTAAGGTAATTATTTATTTATTAAAAATTAAAATTATATTTCAATGATTTAGAGGAATCTTTTGGATTTCAAATTAATATTTATAGACAAATATATATTCTGTATAAACCTATATAGAAAATGCTATAGTTATAAAAAATATGAGTATGGTATCAATGACTTTTCATTATATAATATATTATAAATGTCATAATATAATCCCAATGGTTCTAGATGGTTATAATTTCTACGATTTAATGATTATTTTATAAAAAAATTATCTAATAAAGTTTTTGAATGTGTTGGTGCCATTTTCTAGTCCTTATCATTTTATTTTTTAACCCTTAATTTCCCAATTTACCATTTACCATCGTAACAAAAATTACCTAGGTTACTATTCATATTAACCAAAAATAAAAGGGACCTATTCAATAAATTTTTATTATATGAATCCAAATATTGAAACCATTTTCAAAATTCAAAACATAGAAATTTCATAATTTAATTTAAAATTAAACTATTAAAACGCAATTAATAACAATTTTTCAGAAAAATGTCCTTTTAAAATATAAAATGTTTTTATATTAATTTTGAGAATAAAATACATTTAAAAAACTATAATTGGATTATTTTATATCAAAGTGAACTAATTTAAATTTAAAATTAGTCCAAACATAATTTTACCTTGTAAATATTTGAAAAAAATCATTTTTTAAAAAAAATCAGTATTTTTCACTATTTATTGAAAATTTTAACTTTTTAAAAAATAATCAAAATTTCACCTTATAAAAATTTTAATATGATGATTTAAAAAATTAATTTCATTTTATCAAATAAATTTTCTAAATTATCCAAAAATTAATTATATTATTTTTGCATAAAAGTTAATAAAAATAATTTCTAATGAAATTTTGTTTTTTATGAATAAAATGACTTTACTAAAAATATAGTACTTATTTAAGAATAATTAATTGTGGTAATATAAATGATTATTACCACAATATATATTTCATAAATTACAATGTAATGTTTTTCTTTTAAGCTTAGTGTTGTGTCTCTTGTACACCATCAAAAAAAGTATTTCTATTTAAGAGATTAGGATATTACATTCTCCACCTCCCCTTAATAAATATTTCCCTTGAAATTTGAAATTGTTCTTAGTAACCAAGGGTTGACTTTTCAAGATAACTTTATTGAAATCTCAAATCATGAAAAGGGTCAATAAAACTCCTCTTAAAAAGAGAAAAAGAAAAATGAAATGGTCACCAAAAAACTAGGGTTTTGATTTTGGGGGAAATTAGTGGAAAGCTAAAATATGGATATGAAAGACAATTCTAACTATCAATTTCTGATATACAGTGATAGAGAACATAGTCATTAGAAAGTTATCCATCATAAAACTATAAATCATTGATGGGTTAAAAGGTTATTGATTCCTCAATAAGAAAAGTAAATAGATAAACTTTTTTAAATAATTTTCCTATAGTTAAGGAATTATTTTAATGCCTATAGGATGAACATTAGGAAATATAGTTCCTTGAAAAGTATAGTTTTATCCTTTAATAAATTTCAACCACAAACTCTTCTTTTTCTCCAATGATGAGTATTCAAGATGATTTTTTTCCTGAAGCATCATAATCATCTTCTATGGATCACAAAATAAGAAAAATAATAATTATCTATTCTTCATATCTTTAGGAATTAATTAAAAAAATACTTAGTTTAAGATAATATAATTCTCGAAAAATAATAAACCCTTATATCAGTAATATCCAAAGTTTAACATAGGACATTCAATATATAACTACCCTTAAAACTCATCAAAATTATTCATGCCTAAGATTGAAACTCAAAATTTTAGAAGTATTTGATCCCATCATCTTACAGGATAAATTTTATCATTTATCTTCAATTAACATCAATCACTCTTAATATTTCATACCAAAAAATTATCTTCCCTAATAATCTTCAAGATATGTTAAGTATTTCCATAAATAACATGAATCACCATAAATCCAAAATAAAAACAGATATGAATCTAAAAGACAATTCAACCTTTATTCCCCAAATAATATTCCATGATATAATATAATATTTTACAACAAAAATAAATCTTCTTCCAAAATAACATTAATCACTTCTCCAATAAATATATATCTAAACTCAGGGTTAAATAGAAAATAAAACATATGTTCCAAAAATTCAACTTATTCTTCATCCATCAAATTTTTTAACTAAAAATAAAATTTCATACTAAAAGGGAATTCATGAAGTCTGGTGGTAGGCGATGCACCCTTGTCACCCTTCGGTTTTTGGTTCAATCCCCATGGCCTTATCGGATGTGACAGGTTTTCACTCATCCTTTGAGTTGTCCTTTTATAAAAATATATTTATATAATCCTTATAAAATTCTAAAAACTTTATAAATATCCTCAAAAATAACTTTAAAATATTAAATATTAAATAAATGTTTTAACCTAAAAGTTTATCACATAGCTTTAATCATTCATCTCAAAATGTAATAACTCATAATAACCTTAAGAATAAATGTCTCCAAAAATATCATTATTCACCTTAAATTTTCATAACTTAAAACCTCAAAAGGGGTGTCTAAGACTCTGAACACTTGGTCTTACATACCCTTGATGGTATTTATAACTCTTAAGATAAATTCTCATGAAAACATACTAATATACAAAGTTATCTAAACTATGCCCTAATACTAAATGTAATAACCCAAATTCTATACTTCTGGATCTACTGCTAAAGACATAAAATTTATGAGTGTAACCCAATTTTTTCCATAAAGATCTTACAACATCAAAAGAAAATATATGAATACTTACATACCCATAGATATTTTAGGTTTATAGTTTTATAAAATTAGGAAAAACACTTAACAACGTGGGTTCATAAACAACTGGTTCGTAAATACAAACATTATCTCCCACTATACCTAGGATTTCCTATTTCAGAAAAGGTCATAAACATCATCCATGTGGAATCCTTCTAGAAAAAATTCATTTAACAACATTACTCATAACCTGGGGAAAATAAACATAAGAAAATGGTGATATCATATGCTTAGTAAGGGTAAACAAAGGAGATATAAAACTGAACATTTGATAATTATACCCTATATATCAGAGATCAAAATCTTGATTCATTGAATCAAACATAGATATTCAAGATACATAAGTCATAAAATAATCAAATAACATGATAAATTGAAGCATAACATAAGCCATAGAATTTTTTTTATATAAAAAACATAGAAAATCATTTCCATATTATTCATGGTACACATCCAAGTCCATCATTATGGACAAAGTCCTTTACCGAACTGAGTTCACACCCTATTCCAGCCGTATATTGCTAAACCGGGTTCACTACTCATTCCAAAATTTTCTATCTCATGAGATATAAATATTTAACCAATTTATTATAAGGTGAAATATGTCCCACCCATCACATAATGAAAACCATAAATTTGTGTTCCACAAGATTATAAATCATTCATTATATCAAAACCTATACAAACAAATAGGTTTCATAAACATTTCATCATAACATAACTCGTGGAAAAGAAACATAATTCATAAATATCTTGTCGTCATAAACATAAAACAATCAGAGAAAGAATAATAATGTTATCCTTGGATCATATCCTTATTAAGGCATGAGTAACACCCACATATGACATCTTAAATGGAAAATAATTTTGAAATATCTTTTTTATAACATTTCTTAAGAAAAAAAATTCTTCACATTGAAAAATACTTTTTAAATCATAAATTATTTAGAATAATAATTCATTCAAAATAAAATTTAAACATATAAAGGAATATTTTAACCACTTTAAACATCTTTTAAATACTTTTCCTTGAAAATTATTAAAAGATCATTTAAAAACATTTTTAGAAAATATGGTTTTTTAATATAAAAAATTCCTACAACAAAGAGAATAAAATTACATAAAACATATAATATATAAGGCCCTAGCATTAAAAACTATATAATCTTGAGGTAAGTAAAGAATTCACCTTGATAATATTTCCAAGTTTAGGTTTTTAGAGAATTTTCCATAATTATTACATTGCATCTCAAACATTACAAAGTAGACACTTATACTCCATCCAATTTTTTAACAACAATAAAACTACTTAAATAAAATAAGAATTATTTTCTTGATATAAATATTCTTGAATTCTTACTTTTTCTTACCCTTCCTTATACCCGATGAAAAACATTTCAAAAACTTTGGATGAGTATAAAAATATCAGTAATGGATATAAAAAAAAGTAAAGTAAACATTAGTCCATGAATACATATAAATAAAATAAATCATAATTTTCAATCAAAAAACATAATCTCTTTAATATAACTCATTAAATCTTAATATTTATGAAAAACACGTACAAATCATAAATCATAAAAGGTAACTTGTGGAATCCATAACATATTTACATTGTAGCTTTCACAACTATATAGGGAGTTGCATTTGAAATACCCATCACAGTATATTCCCTAAATCTCTTAGGAGAAAAATTAACATTTACCTCCATCACATTACCCAATGAATAGAAGAGATATCTTGGTGTCACACACCCTTGGTTTATCATGGAACTACCCATATACACAAACAATTCTCAAGAACCGTAACATATTCATAATACATAAAAAAGAAAAAACAAAAGATAGCATTTCCACATTGCAATCACAATATATAATTTCAATATATTGACATAATAAAAGATTTTTTAAAACCATTTTCAATACCAAAATATGTAAAAACGGTATATGTTATTTATTTTCCTTTTAAAAATATTATGGCTCATTAAGGATCCAAATATAAAATAATGTTCACAATGGCGGAAAGGTCGTTGTCACCGTGTACGTTAAAAAGAAACATTCCCTTTGTCATTTAGTAAAACGTGTTGTAAACCAAAAGATTCAATTTGAAAACCATTGAATGAAGTTAAAATAAAAAGGGGTTAATTATACTCTATATAAAATAAGGTCGTGTATAAACCAAAATATGTCTCAATGAAAGGAGATTGAGACGAAGTACCTTACCTTGAGTATGACTTGTCTCGTTCGTTCTTTATATTCCTGAATAATAAAATTAGGTTAATTTATAATTTCATTAGAATATTTTTAAAGTTTATTATTAATTTTATATTACTTATCATCATTTTATAAAAATTATAGAATTATTTATGTTCATATCAGTCATTTTGTCGATATTCTGTACTTGAGACGAAAATGAACTTGTTTTGATGTAAATTGTCCATATAGTCAAAAGAACATCATCTCCATGATATTAATAAGGATTTAAAAATCATATATATCCAGTATATATGTATTTATATCCAGTATATATGTATTTAGAATAGTCCTTAACATTTGGAGATAAGAAACGAAATGCACCATTCCTGGAGACGGTAAGCCTTACGTACGTATGATTGCTACTTTCATTTCTTTGTCATATTTAAAAGAATAAAAACTAAATGATACATAGGTATATTATAATTCCATTATAATATAATATTTTATATACATTACATGATTTCATTAACTCTATCCTTTATACATTCCATGTATGGCATGAACGAGTCATGTCACTTTGAGGGGTGGTAGTCTGCACTTCCTCAAATGAAATTATTGTATTTACACATTTTGGAAAGCATGAAGTTATGTTGTAAATGTAAAATACAGAAGCATAGAGATAATATAAATATAATATATATCATATGTAAATAAAGTTCCATCATAATTTCCACCATGATATGTGGTAGTTGAAAATTGAACAATCATCGTTTCGTGAGGCAATAGTTCGTCGTACACAGAAACAGTATGTTCATATCCATTAGATGGATTTGTGTGTAAGTGTAATTTGAATAATTATCACAACAAAATCCTAGTATATTGAGGATATTTTTTTTGTTATTTAATCAAATAATAAGAATAATAAGATCATAGGTAGTGGAGAAGGAAAATAAAGGAAAGGAACTTGAGAGAAGACGTAACAACTAAATCGGGTTACTTCTTTTGATTTGAGCCAAAAGTCTTTCTTGAACATCCTTATTCCCAAGTTAAGGCTTTTGTGAGTGATTTAGGTATTTTTGGATCTTATTGGATTAGAATTTTAATGATCTAATTTTCTTGATATGTGTGAGTTATCTGGGTAAAGGTGGTGGCCTTTTATAAGAGGGAGGAGGGGCACTTTAGAAAAGTCTAAAAATATTAATTTATTATAAATTCAATTTCAATTAGAAATGGTCAAAACTCATTTAATTATAAGATAAGATGGTTTTTGTTCAAATACCCATCATCCAGTAATTTTAATACAAGTTTTTAATATTTTTTTATCCCTGTTATTTTGGTTTAACCCTTATTTTACCAAGTTTAATCTGACAGTGATATCATGTTATTTACAAATTGTGGGTTAATTTAATTACCATATCAGGTCAAAAGACACCAAAAAATTCATTTATGATGTGTTTGGAATTTTCTAAACCATTTGGATGGATCCTAGATTTTTAGGAATTTAATATCATTTAATAAACTATTTTATATTTTAAGTTACGAATTTTATCTATTTTGGACACTATTCATACTTGAATTTTTTTACAAATTCATAACAACTTGATCCCTTCAAAAAAAAGGTATTAAATCAAATATAATAATTCAATATAATCCATATAATTTGTAGATGACATCAAAATAACCAAATTACATTTATCTTAACATTTATAATATCATTTATTTGAATCCTTTATTAATGAATCAATCACTACATCATCATTGTGTCATAATTAACATTATTTATTTAATGTATAAAAATTATAAATAAAATATAATGATGTAGAAAATATTTTTATCTTTCTAATGAATATTTACAGTTGAATATAAGGCTTATATAACCTCATATAAAAAACATTTAGTAAGAAGATACATGTTTATGTTATTTTTCTCTTTTCTTTAAATTAAAAATTATAAAAGGTCGCTATCACATCCGAGTGGGTCCATAGGGTCCCAAAATCGACCCAAGGATGTCCATGGTCAAACATATCTCACCCAATAGGATTAGTACACGTGTTAGGGTAGTTTTATATTATTATAATATTATTTTTTTACCCTTATTTACCTGATTTACCCTTTAACCATAGTAAATAAAATAATTACTAAAGCTACTATTCATAATGTCTAAAAATAAAAGATAACTATTTAAACAATTTGGACCTCCTGATTCCAAATATGGAATCCATTTTTATAAATTTGAAACACATAATTAGCATAAATTAATTTAAATTTAATTATCATTGTCAAAACCAAAAAACATGTTTTTAAGCAGTGAAAACTACCAAAAGATTGACATGTGTTTACGTCCAATTGAAATGTAAAATTACTTTTAATGAACATAATTGGATTCATTTATAAAAAAATAATCCAATTATACTTTAAAACCAATTAAAAATGAAAATTTAACTATATAAATAAATTAAATGAAAAGGAAGTTTTGAATTAAAATGCAGTATTTTTCACTATTCATTACAAATGAACTTTATTAGAAAATTACCAAAACATTATGCAAAGTAAATTTTAATGTCCTTATTCTTTATAAGAATTTTATTTTTTCAAATAGAACATATAAAACTGACAAAAACTATATTTAAAAAGAGGTCTCATTCAAAAGGTGGTAAAACGACCTATTAAAAATATTAGAGTATTTCATGCTTAAAATTAGATTCATTATTATTTTAAGCCTCTAAAATTTATTGAATAAATGTAAACACATTTACAAACATGTGTAATCATAATTTAGTTATTTCTGTTCATTCACATCAATATAATAGCTAGGCATTAACTACCATTTAAAATAATAATATTATTATTGTTTTATATTTTAGTGTAACTCATTGTTGTGTGAAACGTAAAATTTCAGAGAAAACCATTGTTGTATTTCAAGTACGCTATTGGAAAAAATATCCCCTTTATTGTAAAATTAACATCTTATTCATAAATATTAATAGAAACTAAAACTTATTATTCTATAAATACCAAGGTTGTAACATAATATCCTGAAAATAAGAGGATTCCTGATACAACCTATCAAATGTTTATATGTAATACTCTTAAAAGAATATATCTACATAACAAAATATGTGTCTCAAAGATGGAAAATTGATGCAAAATCACCATACTGATTTGGTAACTTTTGAATAGTAAACCCCATGAAAGAGAGATCATCAAATAGATATGTAAATAACCATAAATTTAAGGATAAGTATCATATATTATATTAATGTGTATTATACACACCCTGAAAAAGAAAAAAGTGGTTTATAATTCATGTTTCCCACCAAAATAAAAGTGAGACATAAATAAAATCCCTTAAAAATATCATATCATTGAAGTGTGAATTAATCAAACGATTTGATTATGTGTATTTATAGAAAATCTACATAAAATAAGATAAAATACATAATCAAATCATAAAATAATCAATAAAATGGTATTTTAACAAAATGAATGGTAATTGAGTTAATAATCCCCTTACCTCAAGTCTCTACTTTCATTGTTCATGTTGAAACCTCCTCTTCTTTGAAACATCTCCTTTGGATCCCCTCTAAATGGATTTAGGGTTGATCTTTTGAAAATATAATTACATATATAATGTGTATAGGGAATTTTAGAATATAAATTTTTTAGGTATGTTCATTCTAAAAGGCTCAATGTGACATAAAGAATTGAGGGAGGATGTTCCCTTTTATAATTGAGGTGAGGGGCACTTATGGAATTTTTCAAAAGATTAAATTAAAATAAATTCATTTTCTTTAAAAATGCCCCAAATGGACATTTATTATAATATAAGATGGTATAAGGTTGTAATATAATTAACCAATAGATTTTAGATAAGTTTTAGTATCATTTTAAACCTTATCATTTTAAATAACTTTTAATTAACCCATTTTAAATTTAAATATGGTAAAAACAATTTTAATATTAAAAAAATTTAATTTTTACTTATATGGTATCAATTGTCCATAAATGGTCACTTTTCTTCATCTTTGACCATATCATAATCACTTTTTATTTTTAAAATATTTTTATTGTTTTTAAATATTTAAATATTATTTTGATAAATTAGCATTAAAGTTAATTTGGTACTATTCATTTACTTTGACTTCAAATACATCTCAAAAATGTTGAATTAGAATCTAATGATTTAAAAACTCTATAATAGGTCATATAGATCTAGAAAAAACATTTACCATGTTAAATTATTAAAATTATAGCAAAATTAATATTTTCAAAGTAATTTATTTTATTTTACTGTTAATTAAATAAATATGTATCACCATTTCATTAGAATTTAAGGTAATTATTTAATTTATAAAAATTAAAAATATATATATAATTAAACTAATTACATTAATATCAAAATAGACCTTTATTTCCTCCATACCATCATTTTATCCTTATGTGGACACCTAAGAGATATTAAATATAGGGAGAGTGACATTTTGTAACTTTCTTTGATTTAAATAAAATATTAGTAATTTTCATTTAAAAGTGTCTATTAAACCACTAAAATTAAATTATATGGCAAAAAGGGTCGAATCATATTCATTTAATAATTTTTCTGACAGTTTTTTGTCAAGGTTATACCCATATCTGTTGGTTTTAACCCATATTTAATCCCTTTAACTCTTACCATGATACCTCGGATTTTTACTCTTTCCGGGTTCATGTTGTTAATATAAAAATCCAAAATACCCATAAATGGATAATTTATGAAATTTTAAACCTCATCCAAATCGTATATTCAAATTTTATATTCTTATGAATTTTATATAATTCAATAAATTATTGTTCACTATTAAATATTCATAATGTCAATTTTAAGGACTATTCATTACTTTGACTTTAATAATATCAAGATAAAACATATAATTCAAAAAAACTATTTTATTATATCCCAAACATGTTAATTTATTCTATAAAATTATTTTATGATATTAATTATCTCAAATTATATTTATTTTAAATTTTTTAATATCATTTATTTGATATTTACATTGATAAAATAATTACTCCAACAACAATGTGTGAGCATTTAAGGTAATTATCTATTCATTAAAAATTAAAATTATATTTCCATGACATAGAAAAATATTTTATCTTTCTAATTAATAGTTATAGTGTAAGATATTTTCTAGATAACTCTATATTAAAAATGGTATAGTTAGTAAATATATGAGTGTGACATATTTGACTTTTCTTTAAATAAAATTTTATAAATGTCATAGTCTCATCCAAATAGCTCCCAATGTTTATAATTTAGGTCCTTAGATGATTATGGTTGAAAATAAATCATTCAATAAAATTTGAAAAATTTTATGCTTCATTTTATAGTCCTTATCATTTTACTTTTTTACCAATAATTACTTGATTTACCCTTTATAGTGGTAACAAATATTACCAAGGTTACTATTCATATTGAAAAAAATAAAAGGGACCTATTTACTAAATTTGGATCATATGAATTAAAATATAGAATTAATCTTTCAAAATAAAAAACAGAGAAGTTGCAAAATTTTATTTAAAATTTAACTGACAAAACACAACAAAAAACATTTTTTTTGAAAAATATCCTTTTAAAATATAAAATGTTTTTATGCTAATTTAAAGTATAAAATCCATTTAAAAATAATAATTATATTATTTTAAATCAATTTTAACTAATTAAATTTTAAAACTAATCAAAAAAATAATTTGACCTTGCAAATACTTGAAAAAATGCAATTTTTTATAAAAATTAGTATTTTTCACTATTCATTGAAAAATCATACTTTTCAAGAAAAAATAATAAATTTACCAAAAGAAATTTTTGATATTATGATTTAAAAAATGAAATAAATTTTATGAAATAAATTTTCTAAATGATCCAGAAAATAATTAGATGATTTTTACATAAAAGGTAATAAAAATAATTTTTGAAGAAAATATGTTTTTAATGAATAAAACAACATTACAAAAAATATAGCACTTATTTAAAAAAAGAATTAATTAATAAATTAATAATGAGTATGAACATTATATATTTTTTATAATTCCAATAATACTATTCATTCCCACTAATTTAATGTCTTGGTTATATCGTTCACATTTAAATAATAATATTTCATTGTTCATTTAAGCTTAGTGTTGTGTATCTTGTACACTATCATATACAGTCTATCCTTTTAAAATATTAGGATATTATATCCATAATTAAAAAAAGATTAGTAATAAATTTCTACTCATCGAGATGAATCCAACAGAACCGATGGTGCTTCAATCCAATCAATATAAAAGAATATATTAAGGAGAGAAGTTTAGAAGAATAAAATAAAATATAAGAGAGGGGAGAGTAAGAGATAGGGGATAGGCATTATAAATAATGGACTTCCTACCCATGTCATGCATACCACCCCAAGTCCAATTTATAATAAATTTTCATCAATTAATTTAATAACATTTTTTATTTTCATCACTTATTTATTACTCTCTCATATTAATTCCATATCCCAACCCCATTATCATATTGGGATATTCATGGAACTATCCCATGAGCCTCAATTAAATATCCAATATTATACTTGAAATGACCCCCTTATTGTTAGGGTCATGATTCCATTGACGGTTTGTCATTTCGATGTCAAACATAGAAGATACAACAAATTCAAGATCTCATCACAAAAAATATATATATTAATTATTATTATTTTTATTGAATATATCTCATTAATAATAGTAATGATAACAAAATTATATTATTATTATTATTATTATTAAATCACTTTCATCATTTTCACCATTAATGTTACTTTCCATAATTAATTAATTATTATTATTATTATTATTATTATCATTATTATTATTATTATTATTAATTATCTCTAATCATTTCCACCATCAATGTTTTAACCAAAACCATCATTTAAGACTAAAAATTGAAAATGCTCGTCTAATCCATGATTCAAGGTGAACTTAGTGACAGAGTGTCTAAAATCATCCCTTAATGGTGTTGCATATTTTAAATAGTTCAAAACCTGTGTATTTTGAATATTTGGGATTAATGTGTAATCATAAATGGTGGTCTTCACATTGAAACATTGAAGAGGGTGACTTAATTTTTAAATAAATTAATTTTGAATAATTAAAATCCGAATTATAGTCTAATTAAAATTTAAAAGCATATTATCAGGTATGATGTTGTCAAATACCTGATGCGCATAGAATTTATCACCCACCTAGGGTAAACCCTACATTTGGGACCTAACGGAGGTCTTGGATTTCTCATAAAAGGAAGCGTTTGAAAGATATTCAATTATTTTTTAAAAAAAATAAATTAAAAATAATAATTAAATTATCCTCGTGTGAGATCTAATAAAACTCTCAATGCTCACAAATTGAATACTCATCCTGGGCCAAACACTATGTCCCTGACCAAATGGTGATCTAATATATCTCATACGACACACTGTTTGGGAGATATTAAATTATTTTGGATAAACTGGGTGCATATAATTTAATATTTTTAATATTTTTATTTCATCTATGTTAAGTATCTACGGGACTTAGAATCTTATACTTTCTTAGCACCTAACTCTGAAAATATTTGATAGAATATTCCAATGTGTTAATTGGGATTTTACCCTTATTCAAGATCTTTAAAACGTTTATTAAGTTATTTTTTATTGAAAATTACATTTTTACATCTCTATAATACAAGGAACATTAGGAACATAACAAGTCATAGCCATCCTATGGGATCACACAAAGTATTACCTTGGAGTCTACCCGCAACTTAAGGTATAACCCTCCTAACACTAACCCTTATCTTCATCCATGCACATTATTCACAGTCATCATATATATACTTACACCATAGCGTACTCAGTTGATCTAATTTAAGCCAATAAATATATATCACACAACATGGAAACATAAATATATCACACAAGAAAAACTATCCTGAACATATAGAACAAAAAAAGGCATTTAATTAATGAACTATTATGCAGCACAAAAACAGGAATATATATGGCATATGAACCTACATGCCTATTCATGATTCATAAACACACATGAAAAATCATAAATGACATATCAATATCATGTTCATCATCCAAGGTGAATTTAATCAATAGTAACCAAAAAACATAAATTCCCATTTTAGGGTAACTTTGATGTCCACTATACTTTGTTGGCAGGACACTGTAATAGTTCCCCAACCTGAAGTCCCGATTTTTCTATCTCTTATCTTGGATTTCACATCCCAAGTCAATGGAAGAAAAAAGTTAGTGAAGTCTAATATTAGGATACCATTTTGTAACATCCTGACTTGAACCATCGGGTCCGAGCCGGAAAACCACATGACCTCATACATGCCTCCCCATACACAAGAGGCTACTAACTAGCAAAGTGGTTCTAAATATGATAGTGGGGAAACTATACCCTCTATATCATTTCATCAAGAAAACAATAAATAATAATAATAGGAGAATTAATAAATAATCAGAGAAAATTCGGAAACTAAATATGGCATACATGGTATATAAATAAGAACATTCAAAGTGGAAATTGTTATAGAGTAATGAAAATAGATAAAAATATATATAGGGTCTTATGGTGTCTATCCCAGTCCACTCCAGCTTTGTGCTCCACCTGATAAACTATCCACCATAGGGTCCTTACCCGTCACTAGGTTTCTCATGGAATCTACAAGTGCGTCAAAATTATAGCAACACTCACTTTTCATATATTAAAATTATATAACATTTGCAGACTACTTAAAAAATTATACAAATAAATTCCCAAATACCATACTAGTCTAGTGCCTTTATAAACATAGAAAACATAAAAAATGGTACATAAATGAGCTATATTATCTCCCACTAGGTTCTTCTTGACAATCAACCTTCTTAGTCACATCAAACATAATACATATCTTCATAACCTAGGTTAGGAAACATAAAAGGGGTGATCTCAAATCCTCAACAAGGTTAAACAAGGGAGATATATAAGCATAGTCATGATCATAAGGGTTTGAGAACATGATCATGAAAATAGAAGATAATACCCTTTATATATAAGATCATATGCATGAATCCTGGAATAAATCTTGGTAGTTCGGAAGACATGAATCATAAGGAAATAAATGTTGGGAAGAAATCCCTCAATGAAGTATTGTAGCATTTTTGGGTTGGATTGTGTTTGTTGTTAAAAGGGTTTCCATAGATATTTGTTGAGTTCCAAATATATTGTTGATAACCTATGTTGAAAATGAACCATGAAAAATTAATGGTTAATCTGGAGGCAATGAAAAAAACATATATAAGGTGGCGTCATTTTTTAGTGTTTGCCAAATTTTTTGGACTCAAAATCAAAAAATGGGGAAATATGTTTTTGGAACAGAAAGTTGTGCACAAGATTGAAGATTGATGGGAAAATTGCATGAAGGGATTATTTGGGACTAGAATATAAAAAAATGTCAAAGGGATGAAGTGAGAAAGAGATTTGGAAATGTGCATGAAAATGAGGTTGTGTGAAAGAAACATTCCCACCCAATGTGACGTCAAAAGGGGTTTTGTTTGCTCAAAGAGGATCTTGCACGATACATCTAATCTTCCGCACAAGGGTCAGAAACGCCTATAAATAAGACATTACCCCCTCATTCAAATTAGCTCAATACTTAGACAGAATTCAAGCTCTGGATCATGTAATAATTTTAAGTAAAGGGAGTTTTATAAAAGATTTTGAGTTGCACTCAAGAAAAGAAAGTTATGCATATGATTTGAGTTGTGCATAAAATTGAAGTTGCGTACAAGGGGTTTTTTGCATTGAAAGTGGAATCATTCATTCAGGGAATTAATGTTGTGTGCAATAGGTATTAAGGGTTGTGTGAAAAAATTGGAGTTTCTCAGTACATTTTTGGTAAGGTTGTATTCATCTTTGGATGAAAGTGGGACATCAATAGATAATCTACATACAGTGGAGGATTCTTTCATTAGATATAATGAAGGGACCTATAATTATATAAACTATGAGTGACTCTTCTGAATAAGTAGTGATCACAATTAAATTGAGAGAGCAGTGAGCTCTCAAAATGTGATTCATTTTAAACCAGGAGAGACAGTGAGTTCACTCCAAACATTGTAAACAGCAGTGCGCTTATAGTGGATTTGGTATATCAGCATATCGTCGGTGTATGCTCCTTGTACGTAGCATGGTGAGGGTGAACCAAGTAAACGATTTGTTTCTTATGCATGATTTAAGATTTTTTCATAATCTGTAATGGGAAAGAGAGAGAATATAGTTTTTTTACAATGAAACAAGACCAGAATAGTCAATTGTTTTAATTTGTCATACCCCAATTCACCTCCCCCCCCCAGGTTGTCTATCCGAGTAGATGTCATAATAAAGAAAATAATCCATAAAATCATAACATTGGAATAAAACATGGAATTATATAAAACACATAATCATATAGAAATTATTTCCATAGTTGTCAAGGTATTTCTTCAAAATCCATCTTGGAGGAAAAATTCCACTACTGATATGGGTTCAGACCCCCTTCCAGTAGAATATTAATAAATCAAGTTCACTAATCATTATGACCTTATAATACTAAAGCAATTTCACTCCTCATTCAAGCCCTATATTACTAAACCCACTTTACTTCTCGTTCAATCCCTGTATTACTAAACTGGGTTCATTTGTTGTTCAAACACTCTAATACTCAACTGACTTCATTTCTCATTTGGGCTATGTCTATCTCATGATATGTAAGTCTTTACCCATTGAATTGGAGGGAGATATAGTTCCCAACCATATCATAGTAAAATCATACATACATGTGCCACAAAATCATAAACAAATATATATTAACCCATGAAATGAAATGGGTATCATAAACATATAAACATATCATAACCTGTAGAAAAAGATATAAGTTTCATTATCATTTCCCCAAAAGTATAACCTGTGAAATATAAATTGATTTCATAAAAATATAACCTATGAAAGAGAAATGGATTTCATAAACATATAACTCGTGAAAGGGAAATGGGTTTCATAAACACAAAACTCATGAAAGAGAAATGGGTTTCATAAAGACCATGAAATTAAGCATAACCTATTCATAGAAATAATATGAATAGAAATTTTAGATAATTTCATATATTATAATGATTAACAACAATGGATGTCATATTAGATGGAAAATACTTCTGAAAATACTTTAAAAAATGTTTCTTGAGGAAAATAACATTTCTTCTTGAAAAATGATTTTTAATACATAATACCATTTGAAAATCACTTTCTTAAAAAATAAATTGAAATATTGTAAAGAAGACTTGAAATCATGTTGAAAACCTTTTTCATAGAAAACTTATAAAATAAGCTTCAAAATCTTTTTAAAAACTTTTTCTTTGAAAACACTTTGAAAACTTACCAATAGATATTGAAAATATTTTTGAAAACTTTTTCACTTGAAAACATATTAAAAAATCTTGAAAATTTTTTGAAAACCATTTCTTCGAAAATACTTTGAAAATTTATAAATAAGGATTGAAAACATTTTAGAACCAATTTTCCTTGAAAACATATAAAAGAATCTTGAAAACATTTTGAAAACAATTATCCTTGAAAATTAATATTACAAACATTTCCCGAACGACGGGAAAATCCATACATGTCGTACGAGGTAAAAAGAATATTCCTTTCTCACGGTAAAAAGATCTGAAAAATTATTCATTTGGAAAGAGATAATAAGATTCCCTTGAAATAATTAGTAAAATAAAAAAGGGTAAAATTTTAATTTATTGATCATATGATATTATTATAATACTCTTAGAAACCCTTTTTAGAAAACATGGTTTTGAAGGAACACAAATTTCTGACTGAAGAGAGGGTAATGTCAGACTTTCTTAAAAACACTTTCGTAACTATATTATGTACCAAAGAGTATAAATATGGTACCAATACATTATTATATCATTAATAAACATAGGATAATAAAACTCATGAAGGTTCTTGGGATATGTGTTATAATATTTCATCAAAGGAAGCATAAACATGAACTATCCTGAAAAGTGATGAGATTATTTCAATAAAATTCTATCACTTAGTAACTTTGGATAATACTATCCATGTAATAAAATTTAATTTCATGAATATTATAATATTAAATAAATATTAAGATTCATGATATATCATATAAAATGTGACTATATAAAAATCAAAATGAATTTAGGTGCATAACAAAACATGAGCCTCAAAGAAGGAAAATTGAGACAAAACTATTTTACCAATTTGTTAACTTTTGAAATTTAAACCCCATGACATAAAGGTAATATAATGGATATTTAAATACCCATAAATTTAATTATAAGAATAATTTATTACATCCATGGGTAGTATACACACCACGCAAAAGGAATGTGTGGTGAATAAAGCATGTATCTCATAGAAATAAAAAGTGAGATGAAATCCCTTTACCTTGTGTCTTGACTCTCGATGAACTCATTCAAATATCTTGTATAATAAATATAAATTTTTTATAAATATTTAAAAGAAATATATTCTAACTTCTAATACCATATAAGGTTTGATTATGTCTTTATATTACCCACTTGTTAACAATTCTATGTTAAGGTTTCACATTGGGTAATATTCGCTTTCTTTTTTGCCTATGTCTTTATTTGTTATATCTTTGGTACTTATATTTATATAATTATTTCCAAAATTTAAACCACGATTTAAATATAATTTATATTTTGTATATTTTTATTACAATAATCTATAGGATATAGATTTATGAAACCAAATACACCGTTCATGGAGACGATAAGTCGTATGTACGCATGAATGCTATTTCCGTTTAATTATCATGTTAAAAGAATGAAATAAAATGACATATATGTATACATATAACATTATTAAATTATATTTATTATATATTATATGTCATATATATTAACTAAATCCATACTTAATACATTCCATGTAGTGTATGAACGAATCACAACACTTTGATTGGGTGGTAGTCCACACTTCCTCAAACTAAATTATCATATTAACACAAAATGTAATGTATATAGATATGTGTTGTAAAATAATTATAGATTATTAAATACATAATAAATTTAATATATTAAATATATAAACATATTTTCTATCATAATTTCCACCATGATAGGTGGTAAAGGAAAAAATGAGCAATCATCATTTAGTGAGGTGGTAGTTCATCGTACACGTAAACGGTATGTTTGTTACCCATTAGATTGATATGTGTGTAAGTGTAGTTAAAAATCTTATTATAAAAACATCATAGTATATTTAGGATACTGTTTTTTTTATAAAATAATTTAATAAATATATTTTATGGCTGGAGAAAGAAAATAAAATAAAGGATCTAGAGAGAAGATGTTACCTCTTAGTCGGGTAACTCCTTTTGGTTTATGCCAAAAGGCTTCATCAGACTGCTTTATGACCAAAGGGAGGCCTCAAAGAGTAAGGTAAGGATTTTTTAATTTTATTGGGTAGATATTTTCCGAACCTAAGTGGTTTGAGAGATGTGAATAAGTGGGAGAGGTGGTGGCCTTTTATAGGGAAGGGAAAGGACAAACTTGGCATTTTTTAAAACAAGTTATGTGTACCCACGTTTATACCTTAAAAAAGTCATAAAAAACACAAAAAACTCAATAATGAAAGTTTCATGGTCTAATTATGTCTAGAAAAGGTTTTTTTATAAGTGTATAAGTCATTTTGGGTCTTAAATTTAAGGTTTGGTCCTTAGTTAAGCTTAATTTTTCCTTAATTAATGTAATTAATTTTAATTACTTTCACTAATATTTTTTCTCTAAAACTAAGTTTAAATTATTATAAATTAGAAATTATGATAATTAAAAATATGGAACAAATTTTTCCAAATTATAATCATATAATTGGCATAAATTATTGTAAAATTAATCCTACTGACGGGACGATGTTGTAGTTTTTTAAAGTAAAAAAGTCCAAACTTTTGCTAAGTTTCTATACCCAATTTCAAAGTGAAATTGATTCTGATTACCTAAATGGTATTAATTGATAAAAATATTATCCAATTAAACTTTTAAAAAATTTAAAATATAATTTAACATTATAAATAAATTAGATGAAAAAGCAATTTTGAATTAAAATTCGGTATTTTTCACTATTCATCCAAAAATGAAGTTTCTCAGAAAAATAAAAAAAAAATCACCCTAAGATAATATTGAAATTATAAATTCATAAATGAAGTTTATTTTTTAAAATTAAATTTATAAATGTGTATAAAATTTATTTTATTATTTTTAATAGAAAGACGTTAAATGCAATTCATTTGAAAAAATAGTATTTTTAAACATATAAGGACTTTACCAAAAATTGTATATTTCCTCATCAATATGTTTTATTTATATAAAAAAATTATAAAAAATATTTTAAAAGTAGTTATCACTATTAATATTATTGATTTTAATGGATAGATTATTACTATATCATTTAAATAATTATAACAATAAAAAGATGTTATGTAGAAACTCAATATTCTGTGTTGCGTACACCAAGTCTGTGTTGCGTGTAACGTATCCCAAGTCATGATCTAACCTCGGTGTTCTATGTAGTGAATATAAAATTTATGTTGTGTTTACTGCATGATTAACTTGTTTTTTTGTATAACACAAGCCAAACATAGTGCTTTAATATAAAATAAAGTATTCTCAGTGTTATGTGAAATGAAAAATATCATAAAGGTTAAATGAATTAGAAAAATAATAATTCACAAAATCATATGGTGTTACATTATACCCCCTTGAATTTCTATTAAGAAATTCATCTGGGTTATCAAAGGTTTAATACTTGAAAGTTTTATTCATAGAAACCCATGTCATAAAAATGGATACTAAAACTTACCTTAAAACGGGAAAGTTAGAACCATAACGGTTACCCAAAGTAACATATAACTAGGTTTCCACAAAGGAGAACATAGGTTGGGAGTGAAGATTAAACATGGAGGAAAAGTGTAAATATTTATAGGTATTGATTTAGTTTATCAATCACACAAAATTGAATGTTTAAAGAAAATATGAGGGCCTCAAAGTCATAAATCTGTGATGATTTTTAAGGCCATTTGTTCCACAAAAATTAAGATATTAGGACAAAATATTTTTTATCATTATCCTATCTTTGAGTAATTATTTTATTAACCAATAATATATGGATATATACTTACTTGATATATTTCTATAAACAAAATTTCACTCTTTGGTTGTGCTTTTAACTATTTCTAATTTATCCATTACTTCAAGAAATGGATGTCCAGAATTAAATTTGATGCCCGAAGTGATAAAATATAGTTTTAGAAGATATTAAGGCCCATAAAATAATGAAAATTATAATTTTTTATCTATAAATATTCATAAAAATCAATATGGTTAATACAATAATCACTAAACATCAAAAGAAACACTATTTTTTCCTCATAAATAATTATCCATCAAAAATAATTATGCATTAACCAGGACATCACATAGACCGGTGGTAGGTATGAAACCATTATCATCCTTTAGTCATGGGTTCAAGACCCATGTCCTTATCAAAGTTGATTGGTAGTCACCTGACATACATTATGTTCTTTTCTAAAACCACACTAATATAATTTCCGAAATAGATGTATATCCTTGAAATAAGGTTAATCACTAAATATGCCTTTAACCAAGGTTTTAAATACAATCTCAATTCATAAATACTTCCTTCTATGTTTAATAGAAATATTTTATGAATGGTTAACCTTATAAACCCTTTGAAAGATTAAAATCCAAAACATTAGATAGAAATTCATGAAATGATCTTAACATTGATCCCCCCCATATCACAAAGTATCTCTTGGTTGTCATATTCCAATCATGTGAATACCATCTTGGTAAATTATCTTGGAACATGGAAACAACCTGAATTACCATAAATCCTTTTATAAAACATGATTTATTTCTTATTTAATATATTATTTGATATAATCCATAAATCCAATAAGTTTTAAACTTCATCTATGATAGCATGAACTACTTGTCAACACATCCTTAATTAGTTATAAGGTAATTAGTGTCATCCAATTTACATATTCATATACCACATATATTTATCCAAACAACAATATCTTAATGTAAAGAACATATTAAGGGTTATATGTCCCTTAATCATGTGTTTTACATGGAAATCACCATGTAATTATATCACTTTTATATTCTATTAGAACCATTCAACGTGTTCTTGTAAATCCACAGCGAAAAACATAAACTAAAAAATCCTTATATATTCACAATTCATATAACATTATTATTGAATCCAAATACATAAAACTTTTATTATTCTACTTCATCCTTATTCCATTAATAAGGATACCTCATCATATTACACAATACCTCTTTCCTTTCACATTTCATCTACAGTCTCATCATCATATATAATGAAACCATTACTCGCACCACCTTGTTGATTCTCTTTAGGATATTTCCTATTGGAAAATTGATTTGTATAATGACCATTTATTTCACACTTAAATCACATAACCTTAGATTATGGATTAGGGAAGCCAAAATTATCATCCATTTTATTAACCGAACTCATAATTTGTTTCCTTGCAGTCAGTTTCTTTGTTTCCTTCTTTTCCATAGTCAAAACATCTTCTTATTTCTATAAGACATTAAATTAGGTTATTATTTCCATATTATTGACACAAATGAAACTTATTCTTATTTCCTCCATGGTCTCTATTACCCTAAATCTTATAAAACTCCTTATTTATTTTCCTTGGTGATTCTGAGAGTTGGGTAAGTTACACGTTGTTAATCATGTTTCATGAAAACTGATTAGGAATGATTACAACATCCATAACTCCCACGATCATCCCACCAGACTTCTCATCACCAAATTTTTAATCACATTCAACATTAATCCAGTTCCTTCTCATTCCTACTATTGAATAAAACCAAAATCATAGTGTGAGCATTACTTATCATAGTAGAAAACCACATAGTCATGAAAATAATTACTTATAGGATGTCAAAATAATGACACATTTAGGTTCATCCTTGGTTATTCATATACAATTTATATTTAAATCATTTATGATGGTTCGTGAAGAGTTTGTGAATTCCCAAAGTATATCCCCCAGGAGTGTCAAACCAGGTGTGTAGTAAGTCCCTTTTTCATTTACCAGATTACCCCAGGTCAGGCTTGGAACATCTTTTCAAAGTTATTAGCCATAGGTACATATGTGTTATAGCCACATCCACTTTTAGTGTCCACATATGGATGTATTTCTAGGAAACCACTCACTTTATCCTTTACCAAAATTCTAGGACATTTTCATATGATTTTTCTTATCCTTATACTTATCTTTAGACATGTCCTTAGGGTTCTCACTAAGGTTGTCTCATCCATGCTTCCAAAAGTTAACTAAACCTTGTATTTGATACTAACTATAGTGACCCTCACTTTTCATACATTAAAATTACATAACTTTTAACAAATATGTAAAAAATTATTAAAACAAATGCCCAAAGATGGTACTAGTCTAGTGCCTTTAGAAAAATGCAAAACATGCACACTAGTACATAAATGAGTTACATTATCTCCCATTAGATTCTTCTTGACTATCATCCATGTTAGATACATCAAACATAATCCATATCTTCATAACCTGGGAAAGGAAACAAAAAAAGGGGAGATCTCAAATGATCATCAAGGGTAAACAAGGGACATATTTAAGCATAATCATCAGCAAAAGGGTATGAGAACATGATCATGAAAATAGAATATCATACCCTAAATATCAAAGATCATATACATGAATCATGTCATAAATATTGGCAGTTCATAAGACATTAATCATAAATAAATAAATAACATAATCCATTAAATAATAACATAAGAATAAAACATGTAATTTCAGAAAACACATAATCATATAATAACAATTTCCATAGTAGTCAAGGCATTGCTTCCAAGACCATCTTGGTGGAAAAATTCTTTTACTGAATTGGGTTCAAACCCTATTCCTGTAGAGACCCTATTTTTTCCCTATAAGACTTTGGAATATTTCAACATATAATTCCAGAGCTAGGCGTGAAGACATCGTACGATTCTGAGGTCTGGTGCGCCCGGAATAAATTTTATAAAATATTAGGTGTTTTATACTATGCACATTGTGGGGTTGTGTTTCCTCCTAAACGGTAGCTCGGATCATAAATTTGAGGCCATGGTTGCATACGGAGAATACCATTTACCCTAGGTGGGGTGTAAAAGTTATGGGTGCGGGCCTGCTGTGAGAGATGTCACCCAAGGGCAAAATCGTCATTTTGAAATAATGACTTAGTGATTTTTACCACTGGAATTATTTTCAAATAACATTCGAACAAAGCATTGGAATGGAAATCTGAGACTTCTGTTGAGTTCAAAATGGATCATTTTGCCTAGGCGCGACATAAAATGAGAGGGCGCGGCAGTTTCGGATTCCGCGCTAAGCGGATTCTTCTATAAATAGAAGAATTGGAGTTTGGAGTTAGGGTTCTCCCTTCTCTCTCCTTTCTCTCTCTCTCTCTCTATCTATCTATTTCTCTCAACCATTCTTCGTAGTTCTTCCCTGAATCAAGGAGAAACCTTTGTTGGAACCTTGGCGGATCGAAGCGGGGTCGTCGTAGACGTGTCGCTAGCAGCAAACGGGCGGATCGAGGTAGGATTCTTGTTAAATTTCGCACCTTCGTTGATTTCTTAAATTTTCATCAAATTTGTCATTTAAAATTTGATAATTTTAGAATTGGGACGATGGATGAACAAACACATCCATCGTCTGAGCCCCATCCAACATTCCGTTCTTGAGCGTTCTTCATCCAAAATTTTAGACGCGTCAAAACCGTGACAGATCGACAAGCGAGGGGCGGCGTTGTTAAGATCTAACTCTGAGGTTTCCGAATCCGGTTTCGGATAATTTTTCCGACCACTGGAGAGGTCTGGGGGACCGTCTGAAGATCCGGATTTGGAAAAGGGTGGCGTTCGGAGGTTGAGTCGGAGGTGCAGCCGGAGTAGCGGGCTCGGGTGCGGCCGATGCGGTGCGGTGGCGTTCGGCGGAGGAGCCGAGCAGGATGGCGGCGGCGGCGAGTTCGGGATGTGGTGAATCCGCGGCTCCGGAGGGATTCGTTCGAGTGGTCGGCGTGGTGTGGCGAACCTCAGCGGTGGAGCGGGGAGGCCCAGGCGGTCGCGGTGTTCGGCGGGCCGGCGTGCGGTGGTGCGATCGACGGATGAGACGGTTGCGGCGTCGGCGACCAGCAGGGGGTGCTGGGCTTCAGCAGAGTGGGGGAGCCAGGCGGCACCATGGGCAGTAGGGGTCGTGGCAGTGTGCTCCGCAGGACGGTGGCGAGAGGGCGTCACCCTCGGGCTGCAGTGCTCGGGAGGAACCCTGAGGCGCTGACCTCGGGGGGTGCGTTGCGGACAAGGACCCGCAAAGTGCGGGTTCCGCTGGGCGACGATGACTGGAAAAATGGCCGGTCTATTTAAAGAACCAGACCCAAGGGGGTCCAGTGTTACCGTAGTGGTCCATGGCCGGTAGGCCGTGGAGAGTCGGGCCGGACCTGTGGCTGGGCCACGGGCCGGCTGGGGTGAACCGGCATGGTTGAGCCCCTTGCGATAAAGGGGTTGTATCTCTTAAACGGCGCGTCTGTTTGACGTGCCGTCTGTGGCTGTGGGTCCATCTCTTCGAGAAGGACTTTTTAAGTTGGGTTTCGGGGTTTTTGGGTTCTGAACCCGAAGATAGGTGACCCGGAATTCTTTAATTTAATAATATTAAATTATTATTAAAGTTTTCAATGTACGTACTCGCGAGACGGATGTCCGTTTGACGCGCCATCAGAGACGTTGTGGCCCTGGTGTTGAGACGGTCCTACAAAAGTTGGTTTGGAACCCTTGAGGCTTGGTTTCGTTGCCCGGTGGCATGAAACGCTTAATGTGAATAATTAATTAACTATTTAAATTAATTAGTTATTCTTGTGTCGGACCTAACTCTTGTTTGGGATGTCTGATTGATGCGTCGTCAGCGTCCACATGACCCCAATCCCCATCTAGACTTTTTGAGATGCTTTCCAAAGTGTTCGGGTTGGAGAGAAGGTGTGGGCCCCACAGGTCTTACTTCACACGCTTTACGGTGAAACACCACTTTTTCACCTGACATCCGTTTGGGGTGTTTGAGCACTCGTTTCTTAGTGTTCTTCCGAGGGGATTGCAACAGCACAATCTTCCCACCTAAATTCGAGCCCGAGGCGCGGCCCCCACGAGGCGGCTTTTGGACGTATGCTGCATTTTTACGACTTATGCTTCATATGTCCATTTAGGGCAAATGAATAGCCTATGCCACGTGGTTATCTACAAGGAATGAAATGGAACGATCTGCATGATGTGTTTTGGGGTCGAGGTGTGGGGCCCACAGGGGCCCGTTTGCATATAACATGGGGAGATGCAGCTTCTGCATCCGGAGTCCGTTTTAGGCGCCTTCAGCGGCGTTGTGACCCTAGAATAGAGGCGATTTTCATCAGGGTGGTTTCAGGCGTTGAAGCCGGAGTTGAGGCGTGGGCCCCATGGGCCGTCTCTTAAACTGTGTGCAGCGTACTCTGCCTTTTTCTTCAGATGTCCGTTTGGGGCATATGATTAGTCGTTTCAGCATGTTTTTCTAAGAGCATCGCGATGGCTCAGTTTTCCGGATCTCTTTAGGGACTGAGTTGTGGGCCCCACGAGACGTCGTATGGGTGTAAAGTGGCGTTGAATAACGTTTTCAATGGGAGCCCATTTCTAGTGAGTAAATAGTCTATCTCATGTGTTTTTTTGATAGGATTCCATTGGTGAAATCTGTTTGGGCATGTAGAGCCTCTTTCAAGACCTCATTAAATGTGGAACCATGAAAGGGCGTTGGTCATAGGTTCCTTTGACACACTCCAAACCTACTCATGGTAGCGATGTTAGTGACACACAGGGATGGCACGGGTAGTGCGGAGATATCGGTCCAGTTCCGGGTTTTCCCTCCAGTGGGGTCGGGCAGTGGGTTACCCGTTGACTTTAGGGTTTACCCTCCAGCGGGGCTGGTTAGTGGGTTACCTGACCACCTCTTATGGTTTACCCTCCAACGGGGCTGGACAGTGGGTTACCTAATGACCTCTTATGGTTTACCCTCCAGCAAGGCTGGGCAGTGGGTTACCTGACGACCTCTTATGGTTTACCCTCCAGTGGGGCTGGGCAGTGGGTTACCTGACAACCTCTTGTGGTTTACCCTCCAGAAGGGAAGGGCAGTGGGTTACCTGACGACCTCTTGTGGTTTACCCTCTAACAGGGATGGGCAGTGGGTTACCCGATAACTTATTTTAGACTCAGCCCTTTCTATAAGGCTATTCAGTGACTTTTCTCTATGATTACTGGAGCGGGACCCTTGGTTGCACGGTTTAGAGATGAGGCAGCTTTGGCCTGTGGGACTATTGGGCATCAGTGATGGATATCCTTTGAACTTTTGGTGACTTCTCTTGGGATGAGCTTGGAGATAGAGATCCCCTTACACACTCGTTCGGGTTTCTTGTTGAGAATATGTATATATACACCCTACTTTTGTTCTCAGCCCTTGGGTTTAGTTACTCTCCTTCTCAGAGGGGCGAAGACACGTGGGGTATTCCACGTGCTTTCTGTGTCTAGCTCCTATAGGTTGGACAATCCTGCTTCCTCTCTATTTTCAGGTAGAGCTACACTCTCTCTTTTATACTCTTACAGTGTTCTTGTTCTATCTACAGCTCATCATTTTAGTATCTCATTTGTTGCTCCCTCGAGCTTTTGGGGTATCCTATTGAGTATCTTTATACTCACCCATGCTTGGGCTTTGCCCACACTTGGCGGGCCCTTGTAGTCGATGGACAGGTCGATCGAGACTATGGAGGATCGTAGAGGACACAGGATCCTAGGATGCATTCAGTGGTCGTAGTAGGACCTTTAGGTGTGAGACTCACCAGCGGTTTACTTTCGTTTTAACTGTTGCTGGGTTGTGGCACCTTTCTGGTTGGGCACATGTTTATCCCCTTTTACTGTTCAGTCTAATTTTTAGCACTTTACTTGTACTGGTTAGAGGTCAATGCATGCATGTTGGTTTCTCTTTTGTTGCAGTGTTGTATCTTTCTTTCTTTTCTCTGCACTTTTGCATTCAGTTAGCTGCATGTGTGTGTACAGTGTCTTAGGAAAAGTCCTCCCCTAGTTTTTTGTGCCTTCAGTGCTAGTCGCCAACCCCTGGCCTATGGAGGCGAGCTTGGGGTAGTTGTGACTCGAGCCCCGGTATGGGTCGGGTTGTGACAAAGTGGTATCAGAGGTGGTTCATTCCTTGGGTCGTCATTCAGAAGTCCCTAAAAAAGGAATTAGCTGAGTTTTGGGGAAAAAGTGTCAACATGTCTCGAGAGCGACCCTCAGGCCATGGAGTCCAGTGATGGTGCAGCGGCTGACGTATCCATTCACCAGGACCCTGATAACCCGCTTGTCAACTCAGCACAATAAGACACTTATTACAGGGAATTTGGTTCATGCATCATATAGGATTGAGTCCTTGACTGTCCATCATGATTCATCTCTCCATCGTTGTTGATATATATATACTCATTTGACCACAGTACTCCTTGATCGGATTCAGTATGTCTCTGCGATGATAGCCAGCCAGGATACTGGCTCCGGTTTGTGATGATGACTCCATGAGCGACGAGGCCTCAGTTCAAGATCCATCATATGATTCCCCATTCTCCATAAGTATAGGCAGTAGCACCGCTACCTGTGTAGTAGCAGATAGTACCAGCAGCAGAGGTCGATGATGAGCGCAGGCTGGGTGCGCTACGTGAGTTCCAGCGTTAGAGACTGATGAGGTTCCATAGTGAGTCATACCCTCAGACTGTGAAGGGATGGCTAGAGTCGGTGGTTTGCCTCTTCAGGCTTGTTCGTACATTGATAGGTTAGATGGTGGCTTTGACATCCAGTCTTTTTCCACCAAGCAGTTCGGTGTAGTAGATTCAGGGTTACTCAGATGCACGATGAGTCGGTACTCTCATGGGATGACTTCTAGAAGCTGTTTTTTGAGGAGTACTACCCCTCCAACTTACACTTTATATGGTTTCAAGAGCTGTTGGAGCTTCATTGGGGAGTTATGGCAGTGTCTTAGTACGCGACTAGGTTCACAAACCTTACTCGGTACTCTTTAGACGTGGTCCATGATAGTAACTTCCAAGCACAAAAGCTTGAGAGAGGTCTCTGTAGAGGAGATTCGTGCCAACGTAGTTCCCTTATGCATCCTCACCCATCTTAGGGTGCTGGAGCAGGAACTCATGACAGAGAAATTTCTAGCAGAGGGATGTCAATTGGCAGGGCCTCGACGCCGGAGGTCTCCCCTTGATGAGACTCAGGCACATGGTTTGGGATAGCGTAGATCACCGTGACATCCCAGGGAGGACTAGTGTAATGGTTTTGATGTGTGAGGTCAGGTGGCATGTGACTACCCGACCAAATGTAATGAGTTTTCCAGATAGTTGGTAGATGCACCGCCATGACAAAGGCAATGTCGTGATCAGAGAACTCCCAGGTGAGGATAGGGTGGCCCCCAGGTAGGTGGTGTTGGTAGAAAAGCAGGAAGAATTGTGGTTGGCGGATGAAGTTTCGAGGTCCCTCCACCACCGCTAGGCGGCCCATGCCAGGCTCTGGGAGCTGATGGATGGGGCTGTGAGTGGCTGTGTGCTATGTATTTTTATAATCTTGCATCACATGGGATGATAAGAGGTATGCTCTGTGTCTTTTTCTACTTTTCTTAGTAAGACTTGTTAGACGCTATGTGAGGTACTCTTTTCATCTAAATCCTTGTTTGAGGGGTTACCTAGAGTGACGCAGGGTGTCGGTGTAACCTTGTGTTGGTGTTGTCCGATGTAGCTTTGAATTCATAGGAAATAAGGGTTCTTCCCCCACTGAGATGTGTTTTTGTGATGTGATCAAAACCGTGAGGGAGAGTCTGTAAGATCCCGGTTTTTGGAAAGTTATGTTTTCATTATGTTTCGGTTGAATCCCTTGTTTTGGTATTCAAGGGATGTTTCCTGAATGTGTGAGAGGCCTTGGGGTGTTCTGGGGGCTTAGGTCATGGAAGAAAGGAAATCTAGGCAAGACAAGCCAGGGCGCACGGCCTGCTCACGACCAGGCAAACCGTGCGGCCTGCCCAGGCTAAACCATGCGACCCTTCCTCCTCCGGATAGAAGCATGCGCATGGTTTGTGCATGGTTTTCCAAACCGTGCGACTAAATAATGTGACCCCTCCTCCTCCAGATAGTGGCATGCGCATGGTTTTCACACAGTTTTCTAAACCGTGTGGACAAATCGTGCAGCCACTTAAAGTTGAAAAAAATTACAAGTTTTCCACTCCATGCTTTAAAACCCCACTCGGGATTTTCTCCCATTTTCTCTTTCTCCACCCTAGATACAAAACAAATTTCCCAGAGGCTCCAAGATACTGATATCCTTCTATTCTAAGGGGTTTTTGGTGCCGTTGGTTATGGATCGAAGCTCTGGGTAAGGCTAATCCCATCCTTGCTTCTCTTTTTGGTTTAGGGTTTGTATCTTCTCTCTCTCTCATTCTAAAGCTCTAAAACCCTATCTTTTGGGTGAGTTTTTGGTTGAATCTCCAAAGGTTGGTTGGATTGAGGTATAAGGACTCGATTGAGAGTGTGTTCAACCGCGGTTTCAAGGTAGGTGGTCTAAAAGTGATATCCCATAGTTATTTGGTTATTTGTGCATGTTTAGTTGTGTTCTTTATTTCCTTTGGTTATGTTTGGATAACCTTGGAATGTTTGGTAATAATGGTGTTTAAAATGGAAAATGGGAACCCTCACGATCCCCATGGGATGTGTTGGGATAGACTTGACCTAATTGGGGCCATCCATGGGATGTGTCGGCTTTTCCCAGATTTCGAGTTTAATATTAAACAAGTGACCTTTTTGTAATGAATTGTAGATCCCTTGATAAATATATTGGCATGATTGGTTGAACTTGTAATAGAAGTTAAGTGATGCACCTAGACTTGGAAATAACCTAAGGGTTAAAGTGTAATGGGTTAAATGTTGATTCAAGGGAATGATGAACAGGTTAAATGGGTTAATGTGTAAACCGATTAAATACCATAATGGGATAGATTATGGGTTTGATGTTGAATGCTTAGTGAGATAGGCATAACACATGGGAATTGGGTGAATTCTCAAATGATGTGAAATGGTAATGTCTTAATGGGTTAAGGAATGATGTGGTTTCCCATGTGGGTTGTTGTGAATAGTGTTTTCTGAAGGGCAATGGTTTGGATGGTTGATGGTTACTTATATATAAGCATGTGAACATGGCTTCGTAGAGTGGGGTATGACTTTAGGATCTACACCCATGAGTCGAGTGAAGACTGAGGTTCTTAACTCCACCCTAAATTCATGGGTTAGGAAAGGAGACTGAGGGTCTATTCTCCAAACGATTGCATCCACCCGGACTGAGGCTTTGAGGTGATTTTGTGGTTTCTATGAGGGTTTAGTCCTAGTGAGGTAGGATAAATATGTGTTTACCCTCTTGTATGTGATTGTTGGCCTTAGACCCAAGTAACATGATGTATGTGATTAACCCATGGAAATGTGATGAAATGGTAAATGGTGATAATGGGTGTGTAATGAATGGTAATGGAAGTGGAAATGGATTGGCTCTAAACTGGTTCATGGTACCTTAAATAATTACTTGGAAAATATCATTCATATTCCGTTTCATGCACTATCTGTTTGTACTGGATATTTTGTAGACACTGTTGGTGGTAGCCTACTGAGTTGTACTCACACCCTTCTCGGCCCACTATTGGGAACCCGAGCAGACTTCATGTTTGCAGGTCAGGAGAAGGGAAAGGGTCCTTGCTAGATAGTTGAGTGGACATGGGTAGCACTTGGTGGAGGATTCGGACTTGGAGTCAGACCATTTTTGGGATTTTGGCCATTTTCTTTATTTTGGGGTTTTTTTCACTTTTTCACTTGTAGCATGACATGGAATATTTATTATTGGAAATGGATGTTATACATGTTTTGTGCTTATTGGTTATTTTTCCGTTATTTGGTTTATTTATGTTGTTTCTTACTCTGATAAAAAGGGAGTATAGTCTCCCCACTTGACTTTGTAGACCCCCACTGCTAGTCGGCAGCCTTTGGCGTACGGGGAGACGCGCTTAAGGTCATGTAACCACCCGGTATGGAGCACTGGTTTAGTGGATTCCGGGTTGGGGACGTTACAGAGTGGTATCAAAGGAGGTCTTTCTTCTCCTTCTCTAAGGTTTTGTTATTTGGGATTGGTAGCCAAGGGTTAAGACATGCCAGGCCTTAGTAATGAGCTCGTTCTTGGGTGTAGCTAACCCATGTACGAGGGAAAACCCAAGTCACCCTGGGTGGTAAATGTTGTTCTTGGTTGTGTGTTGTTACAGTTGATGATATTTCACCTTTGGTTGATGCACATGTGGTTTGATGTGGCTATTTTATGATATTTGGATCATGGCCTTAACGACACAAGGATTGGAATTCATGCATCATTATAGGCACCTAGGGAGATATGTGACATGCATTGTATTAGACACACGCATGGGGTGGGTGTGTGAGTCAGGAAAGTAGGTTGCATCCTGCATTTCATGAAACCAATAAATAATGAGAAGAATGAAATAAAACAAGTGGGTAAATGATGTTTAGTAGAGTAATAGGGTTTGAAAAAAGTTAGAAATTTTTTTTGGGTTAGTATATGAAATGGGTTGTTGTAGCTAGTAAATAACTTTTGATGGAGTTGTGAAAGTTATGTGGTATGTGTTCTAAAGTCTCGTGCTTGGAATTGTATAGAAATGCCACCATGACATCGGATACGAGTTGGGCCACGAGAGGATGTTTCTGAGAACACTCCTCTAGTAGAGGAGTAAGAAAATTTGGTGATCAATGAAGGTAGAGAAGACTAGTTATGAGAGAACATGGATCGCCTTATGCATATGATGGATTAGGACCCAGGGCGGGTGTCATAGAGTATGTTTGAGCTGACCAGAGAGTTCCAACTGCAGCACCCTCAGACTTTCATCGAAGAGGGTGGGCTAGAGGTAGTGGAGTTCTGGTTAGAGTCTTTCCAGACGATACTGGATCATCTAGATACCCCCATCGAAAAGTGGGTGAAGCTGTCTATTTATATGTTGCGAGGTTAGGTGAGGTGTTGGTGGGACATTCAGGCTCAAATTGAGCAGGCTGAGGGAATGTCGTTGAAGTTTTTTCAGGAAAAGTTTCTGGAGCATTTCTACCCAGATACCTTGAGATAGGAGAGGGCTGTAGAGTTCATGAGCCTGACTCAGGGATCTCTATCGGCGATGGACTATGCTAGTCGCTTCACTAATTTGAGATGCTTTGTCCCAGTGTTAGTAGGAGATGAGGCAGAAGTAGCAAGGAGTTTCCAGGATGGTCTCAGACATGAGATCAGGTCTCAAGTAAACATCTTCCACTTGAAGAGGTTCACATAGGTAGTAGATCAGGCACTGATCTTAGAAGGAAACCTGAAGGGAGCTTCGGGTAGTAGGCTTGTGGTGTTAGTGGGAAAGACGAGTGGGGCAACTACCGAAGTTCAAAAGTGATGCCATGAGAGCTCACAGCATGATGAAAGTGTGAAAAGTGGATGAAAGATAGGGTCATCCTCTCAGAGTGGAAATTAGGTGTTCTACTATCTGTGCAGTAGGCCGGGGCATATGCATAGTCAATGTCCTCAACCTCCAATTAAGTTTCGTTTGTGCGGTCGGATGGGACATGTGCAGAAGTTATGCAGGAGACCTTAGCAGGTGGATGAGTATGATGGTGGAAGGTAGGTACCGGATACGGGAATGGGATTAGTTTCCCCATATCAGGAAGGTATTTGGAGCTCCATGGGTCGTATTGGTAGGGGCGGTGGATGTGGAACTCCAGGGAAAGATCACTCACGTCAGCAGGGTAGTGCAGCGCAGGGCGTTTAGGCTGGAGCCTAGGGTAAAGGGGAAAGTCAGCTTCAAGAAGTTCAGTTTGCGCCGGGTGATGGCAAGGCTGGACCATCGACTGTTCAAGGTACGATCCTTGTATCTTATACCATTTCTAGTGTGTTGTTTTACACAGGTGCCACACATTCTTTTATCTCTGCTCAACCTGTGGTAGCGCTGGGTTTACCTATGGAGGGGGTGTGCGGGGTGACGTCAATTGACACTCCGTTGGGGGTGCGGGCTGAGGATATCAAGCAGTGCAAGGGATGTGCCTTGGGAGTTGGTGGGTATTGTTTTTTGTGGGACTTGTTCATTCTTGAGATGTCAGGGTTTGACCTAATCCTAGGAATGGATTGTTTAGTGGTGTATCGGGCACACATAGATTGTTACCATCATAGAGTATCATTCAGGTGTCTTGAGGGTGACGCTTATGTCCACCATGGAGAATGAGATTTTCGAGCAGGGCGTGTGGGTCCGTTTTGTCAACAGATGAGTGGACTCATGGCTCAAGTGTCATGTCTCATGCTTGATGACAATGCCAGAGGGGAGCAGTCTATTTTCCCCCAGTGGTGGATCGGTTTAAGGACGTGTTTCCTGAGGATTTCTCGAGGTTACCCCCTAAGAGAGACGTTGAGTTCACAATCGAGTTGCTGCCGGGATCGGAGCCAGTTTATATTCCGCTGTACCGAATGTCACCAGCAGAACTCCTGGAACTGAAGGTTCAGCTTGAAGAGTTGGACCGTAAGGGGTTTATCCATCCTAGTATGTCTCCTTGGGGATCTCCTGTTCTTTTTTCAAATAAGGCTAATGGTTTGTTAAGGCTGTGTGTTGACTATCAAAATTTGAATCAGATGACGGTGAAAAATCGGTACCCTCTACCAAGAATTGATGACCTATTTGATCAGTTTAGGGGTGCATCGGTGTTTTTTAAGATTGATCTGAGGTCGAGTTATCACCAGTTGAGTGTGAGGTCTTCCGACATACCGCGGACAGCTTTCCGGAGTCGGTATGGGTTGTTTGAGTTTGTGGTAATACCTTTAGGCTTGACCAATGCACCAGCGGTGTTTAGGGCTTTGATGAACTGTATCTTTCATCCCTATCTAGATTGGTTTGCATTTGTCTTTGTTAACAATATATTAGTGTACTCGAAAACTCACGACGATCTGGCCCAACATCTTGAAATCATCTTGGGTACACTAATAGAGCATCGACTATACGCCAAGCTATCCAAGTGTCAATTCTGGATAGGTGAGGTACATTTTTTGGGTCACATCATCTCGGAGGTAGGTGTGTCATTGGATCCAGAGAAATTTCATGCAGTTGTATCTTGGGAGCAGCCCAAGAGTGTTTCTGATGTTTGGAGTTTTCTGGGTTTGGCCGGGTATTACCGAAGGTTCATTTAGGATTTCTCTCTCTTGGAAGCACCACTTTCGGTCTTGTCCAAGAAGGGAATCAGGTTCGAGTGGTCCGAGGCTTGTGAGAGTTCCTTCCAAGAGCTGAAGAAGTGGCTGATGACCGCACCTATCTTGATCTTACCTGAGCCAGGTAAGAAGTACATCGTGTTTTGTGACGCATTCAGAATCGGACTTGGGTATGTGTTGATGCAATATGAGAGGGTGGTGGCTTACAGGTCAAGGAAGTTGAGACCCCATGAGTGGAATTATCCCACTCATGACCTTGATGTGGCTATAGTAGTGTACGCCTTGAAGTGATGGAGGCACTATCTGTTGGGAGAATGGTTTACTGTGTTTACCTACCATAAGAGTTTAAAGTACATCTTCTCAAAGCAGGATTTGAATCTTCAGTAGTGAAGATGGGTTGAATATCTCTATCCTTTTGACTTTGAGTTGGTGTATACACTGGGAAAGGGAAACAGTGTTGTTGATGCTCTGAGTAGGAAGGTTCAGAATCAGATGGTTCACGAGTCCAACACCGAGTGGAAGGTGATGGCTTTGTTTGCAGAAATGCACTTGGAGGTACATGAGGAGAGTGGTTAGGTCACACTTTCTTCCTTAGCGATGGAGTAAATGATTTTAAGTCGAGTTAAGGAAGGTTAGCATGATGATCCTGAGTGTTTGATCATTAATGAAAAGCTTAAAGGTGGGGAGCAACCTTCTGGCTGGGCCGTTGGTGTGGACGGTGTTGTTTGTGTTCGTGATCATGTGGTTGTGCCAAAGTGTGTGCGGAAAGATTTAATGCGTGAGTTCCATGCATCAAAGTGGGCAGTGCATCCTGGTTTGACCAAGATGTACTGTGATCTCCGAAGGCAGTTTTGGTGGCCTGGAATGAAGAAGGAAGTTGCGGGCTTTGTGGCACGGAATCTTACCTGTCAGCAGGTGAATGCCTAGGTGGTTTGTTGTATTCACTGCCCATTCTGGAATGGAAGTGCGATGTTGTGACAATGGATTTTGTTGTGGGTCTTCTGAGGACACCGCATAAGAATGATGCAATATGGGTGGTTGTGGATCGGTTAACGAAAGTAGCTCATTTCTTACCGATTCAAGAGACCCATACAGTCGACCAGTCAGGTGAGTTGTATGTTTAGGAAATAGTATGGTTTCCTGGCATGCCATGGACCATATTTTTGGACCGAGATCCGCATTTCACATCGTGTTTCTAGCAAGGGTTGTAGAAGGCGCTTGGTACGCAGGTGTTTTTTATTACGGCTTTCCATTCGGAGAGGGACGGACAATCAGAGCGTACGATCCAAGTGTTGGAAGACATGTTAAGAGCTTGTGTCTTGGACTTTGTTGGTTCTTGGGAGAGACACCTATCATTGGTTGAGTTTCCCTACAACAATAGTTTTCAGGCTATGATTCATATGGCACCATTTGAGGCACTTTACGGGAGGCCATGTAGATCTCTGTTGTGTTGGATAGAGGCCGGTGAATCCAAGTTGTTGGGACCAAGTCTCATGCAGGAGACTTCAAAGAGAGTTAATTCGATCAGGAAGTGAATGGCTACGGCTCAGAGTAGGCAGAATTCGTATGCATATTGGAGGCAAAGACCTCTTGAGTTTGGGGTGGGTGATAAAGTGTTCCTTCGGGTATCTCCAAGGTTGAGTCACCATCAGATACGAAAGCAGGGTAAGTTGGTGCCCAGGTATGTGGGACCTTTTGAGATTGTGGAGAGGATCGGACCAGTGGCTTACTGATTGGATCTTCCACAGCGGTATAGTGGGATGCATGATGTGTTTCATGTGTCGCAGCTTTGACGGTATCACCCTGACCCATCTCATGTGGTTGATGTTGAGGATGTGGAGCTTAAGGTTGATGCGTCCTTTAAGGAGCATCTGTTCCGTGTGGTGGATCATAGTGAAAAGGTCTTGTGAGGCAAGGTTGTGCCATTAGTGCAAATACTATGGTAGTATAGGAAAGTTCAGGAAGAAACTTGGGAGTGGGAATTAGATATACGGGCTCAGTGGCCCTAACTCTTTTCTTCGGTGGAGCAATGAGGCTTGGGAACTTGGCTCGAGGACTAGCTGTTATAAGGTGGGGAGATTATAAGATCCTGGTTTTTGGAAAGGTATGTTTTCGTTATGTTATGGTTGAATCCATTTTTTCAGGCTTCAAGGGATGTTTCCTGAAAGTGTGAGTGGCCTTGGGGGTGTTCTGGGGGCTCGGGGCATGGAAGAAATGAAATTTGGGCAAGACAGGCCAGGGAGCATGGCCTACGCACGACCAGGAAAACCGTACGGCCTGCCCAGGCTAAACCGTACGACCCTTCCTCCTCCAGAAAGAAGCATACGCACGGTTCACACACGGTTTGCCAAACCGTGCGGCTAAATTGTGCGACCCCTCCTCCTCCGGACAGTGGCATGCGAACGGTTTGCGCACGGTTTTCCAAACCGTGCGGACAAACCGTGTGACCACTTAAAGTTGGGAAAAATTACAAGTTTTCTACTCTGGGCTTTAAAACCCCACTCGGGATTTTCTCCCATTTCCTCCCTCTCTACCCTAGGCATGAACCAAATCTCCCAAAGTCTCAAAGAGACTGATCTACCTCGATTCTAAGGTGTTTTTAGTGACGTTGGTTGCAGATCGAAGCTCTGGGTAAGGCTAATCCCATCCTTGCTTCTCTTTTTGGTTTAGGGTTTGTATCTTATCTCTCTCTCATTCTGAAGCTCTAAAACCCTATCTTTTGGGTGATCTTTAGGTTTAAGCTCCAAAGGTTGGTCGAATTGAGGTCTAAGGACTCAATTGAGAGTGTGTTGAATCGCAGTTTCGAGGTAGGTGGTCTACAAGTGATATCCCATAGTTATTTGGGTATTTTTGCATGTTTAGTTGTTTTCTTTCATTCCTTTGGTTATGTTTGGATAACCTTGGCATGTTTGGTAATAATGGTGTTTAAAATGGAAAATGGGAACCCTCACGATCCCCATGGAATGCGTTGGGATAGACTTGACCTAATTGGGGCCATCCATGGGATGTGCCGGCTTTTCCCAGATTTGGGGTTTAATATTAAACAAGTGACCTTATTGTAATGAATTGTAGATCCCTTGATAAATATGTTGGCATGATTGGTTGAACTTGGAATAGAAGTTAGGTGATGCACCTAGACTTGGAAATAACATAAGGGTTAAAGTGGAATGGGTTAAATGTTTATTCAATGGAATTATGAATGGGTTAAATGGGTTAATGTGTAAACCGATTAAAGACCATAATGGGATAGATTATGGGTTTGATGTTGAATTCTTAGTGAGATAGGCATAACACAAGGGAATTGGGTGGATGGTTAAATGATTTGAAATGGTAATGTGTTAATGGGTTAAGGCATGATGTGGTTTCCCATGTGGGTTGTTGTGAATAGTGTTTTCCAAACGGAAATGGTTTGGATGGTTGATGGTTACTTATATATAAGCATGTTCACATGGATTCGTAGAGTGGGGTATGACTTTAGGATCTACGCCCATGGGTCGAGTGAAGACTGAGGTTCTTAACTCCACCCAAAATGCATGGGTTAGGAAAGGGGAATGAGGGTATATTCTCCTAACAGTTGCATCCACCCGGACTGAGGCTTCAAGGTGAGGTTGTGGTTTCTATGAGGGGTTATTCCTAGTGAGATAGGATAACGATGTGTTTACCCTCTTACATGTGATTGTTGGCCTTATACACATGTACCATAATGTATGTGATTAACCCATAGAAATGTGATGAAATGGTAAATGTTGATAATGGGTGTGTAATGAATGGTAATGGAAGTGGAAATGGCTTGTCTCTAAACTGGTTAATGGTACCTTAAATAATTACTTGGCAGATATCATTCATATTCCTTTTCATGCACTATCTGGTTGTACTTAATATTTTGTAGACACTGTTGGTGGTGGCTTACTGAGTTGTACTCACACCCTGATCGGGCTGCCGTTGGGTACCTGAGCAGACTTCAAGTTTGTAGGTCAGGAGAAGGGCAAGGGTCGTTACTAGATAGTTGAGTGTACATGGGTAGCACTTGGTGGAGGATCCGAACTTGGAGTCAGACCATTTTGGGGATTTTGGTCATTTTCTTTATTTTGGGGTTTTTTCCACTTTTGCACTTGTAGCATGACATGGAATATTTATTATTATAAATGGATGTTATACATGTTCTGTGCTTATTCGTTATTGTTTCCGCTATTTGGTTTATTTCTGTTGTGGATTACTCTGATAAAAAGGGGGTATAGTCTCCCCACTTGACTTCGTAGACCCCCACTGTTGGTCAGCAGCCTTTGGCGTACGGGGAGGCACGCTTAAGGTTATGTAACCACCCATCTTGGAGCACCGTTTTAGTGGATTCTAGGTCGGGGATGTTACAGAGTTAGTACCACCCAAAGAGGATAGTATTGAGGTGTGGTGGATGAGTCCCTCTGGCATGTTCATTCATGGCAGGGGTGTTTGGTGGAGTGTCAGAGCAGGCTCTGGATTTTCCAGTGGGGATTTTCTGCTTGACCCCCCTTTGCTTGAGGTGCCACAAGTGGGTTTGGAAGAGTGCATGTTTTGGGATTACTCTCTTTCCAATAGGGGAAAAGAAATGTGAGGTATGCCATGTGCTTTCCATGTCTAGCCTCTGGCAGTTCGATGAGTTTTCTCGCCTGCCCTGTTCGTTGGTATCTTGCATGCTCAATGTGAATCTTGATACTGTTATCGAGTACAAGTCAAGGTGATGGAAACCCCATAAACAAAACTACGCATTTCACTATATTTTGTTGTTAGTCCTTTCAATGAGAATGTGGAGACACTGTCTTCTGGGAGATCACTTTGTGGTTTGCTCAAACCACTAGTTTCTCAGGTGCGTCCTAACCCAGAGAGACTTGAACCTGAGACGACAGTTCTGGTTGAAATTTATGTAGGACTATGACTTCTAGGTAGTCTATGTTCCATAAAATGGCAGTGTTGTAGCAGGTTCCCTTAGCATGAAGTCCCAGAATCATCATGCATGGGAAGTTTTGTAGTAGTTAGCTTCCCTACGGATGACCTTGGTGGATCAAGAGGGTATTACTTTCCTACAGTCGATGGTGTTGACTACTTCTCTCCTTGAGTGTGTGAGAGAGTCGCAGCTGGGGGATGTCCATAGAAAGGTACTGCGTGATCAGATATCCATGGGAAACACACCCGATGGGTATTCTGAAGGAGGGAATCACAAGATCCTATTCCATGAACAAATTGTGATTTCGGTCGTGACGTGGAAAGTAGAGGTTTGGCTGGGTAAGTCCCCCGAGTTTCTTTGGGTCGTTCGGGAGTCATGCAAGCGGTTGAGAGGTTTCCTACCACCTTTTACTACCCTCCCAGTAGTAGGAGTGAGTGTACGACGTCTTCCACGTGTCGCAAATGATGAGGTACATGTGTATTCATACGCATTCCCTCGAGAGTAGTAGAACTTATAAGTACGAACCATCCATTTGGTTCGAGTGTTGTGACAGCATGGTGTTGTGTAATTTTTCTTGAGATTAGGAGAGCTAGGTGTGAGCTCTGTATCACGAGTTTTTTTTCCTAGTTTTTCTTTTTGGGGACAAAAATATTGAAGGAGGGAATGATGTAGGGACCTGGTTTTTTTCCTGTAAGACTTTGGAATATTTCAACATATAATTCCAGAGCTAGGCACGAAGATGGCGTGTGATTCTGAGGCCCGGTGCACCCGGAATAAATTTTATAAAAATATTAAGTGTTTTTATAGTATGCATGTGGTGGGGTTTTGTTTCCTCCTAAATGGTAGCTCGGATCGGAAATCTGAGGGCACGGTTTCACGGTTCAGCGATGAGGAAGCTTTGAAGAGTGGGACTGTTGGGCATTAGTGATGGATATCCTTTGAACTTTTGGTGACTTCTCTTGGGCTGAGCTTGCAGATAGTGATCCCCTTACACACGTGTTCAGGTTTCTTGTTGAGAATATGTATATATACACCCTACTTTTGTTCTCACCCCTTGGGTTCAGATACTCTCCTTCTAGGAGGGGCGAAGACGTGTGGGGTTTGCCACGTTCTTTCCGTGTCTATCTCCTCTAGTTTGGACGAGGTTGCTTCCTTTCTCTTGTTGGTTTAAGCTACACTCTCTCTTTTGTACTCTTACACTGTTCTTATTCCATCTACTGATCACCGTTTTAGTGTCTCCATTGTTTCTCCCTCGAGCTTTCGAGCATCCTGCTGAGTATCTTTATACACACCCCTACATGGGCATTGCCCGCACTTGGTGTGCCCTTGCAGATGACAGACAGGTCGATCGAGACTACGGAGGAGCGTAGAGGACACAGGATCCTGGGCTATGTTTAGTGGTCTTAGTATGACTTTCAGGTGCGAGACTCACCAGCAGTTTACTTTCGTTTTACCAGTTGTCGGGTTGTGGAACCTTTCTGTTTGGGCGCGTGTTATTCCCCTTTTACTTTTGAGTCTACTTTTCATCACTTTACTTCTACTTGTTAGAGGTCAATGCATGAATGTTGGTTTTCCTTTTATAGCAGTGTTGTATCTTTCTTTCTTTTCTCTACACTTTTTCATTGAGTTAGTTGTGTGTGTGTGTACAGTTTCTTAGGAAAAGGCCTCCCCTAGTTTGTTGTTCCTTTGGTGCTAGTCGCCAGCCCCTGGCCTATGGAGGCGGGCATGGGGTAGTTGTGACTCGAGCCCCAGTACGGGTCGGTCATGAAAATTCCAGCCCTGTATTAATAAATCGAGTTCACTCCCCGTTCCAGCCCAATATTACTAAAATGAGTTTACTCATCATTCTAACCCTGTATTTCTGAATCGAGTTCACTCCTCATTCCATCTCTATATTACTGAACCGAGTTCCTTTCCTATTCAATCCCTGTAATACTAAACTAATTTCATCTCTCATTCTATCCATGCCTATCTCATGAGATATAAATCTTTACTCAATTCATTGAAGGGAGATATAGTTCTCACCTGTCTCGTAGTAAAATCAAAAATAAAAGTCCCAAAAAATCATAAACAGTCATATCATAACCCATTAAATAAAATGGGTATCATAATCATATAAACATATCATAACCTTTGGAAAAAGATACAGGTTTTGTAATCATTTCATCAAAATCATAACCCGTGAAACAGAAATAGATTTCATAAACATATAACTCATGAAAGAGAAATGGATTTCATAAACATATAACCCATGAAAGAGAAATGGGTTTTATAAATAGATAATCCATTAAATAGAAATAGGTTTCATAAATACCACAAAATTAAGCATAACCCATTCAAAGAAATAATATGAATGGATCGTTTAGATTATATCCTATAAGGGAATGAGTAACATCAATAGATTTCATATTTGATGGAAAATAATTTTTAAATATCTTTCAAAAACATTTATTAAGAAAATAATCATTCTTCTTTGAAAGGTATTTTTAATGCATAAAACCATATCAAAATAATTTTCTTAGAACACACCTGGAAATCTTATAAAGAAGACTTGAAATCATTTTGAAAACCATTTTCCTTGAAAACTTATAAAATAAGCTTCAAAATATTTTTAAAAACAAATTGCTGAAAACAATTTGAAAATTTATCAAGAAATCGTGAAAAAAGTTTGAAATTTTTTTACTTGAAAACATATGAAATAAGGCTTAAAAATTTTTTAAAACCATTTTTTTAAATACTTTTAAAACCTTTAAATAAGGCTTGAAAACATTTTGAAAATAGTTTTCCTTGAAAACTTATAAAAAAGCATGAAAACGTTTTGAAAACAATTTTCTTTGAAAATTAATTTTAAAAAAAATCTTAAAAATTAACCTTTTAAAAATTAAAATAAAGATTAAAATAAATGATGTATAGTAAAATCATACATGTTATATGATGTAAAAAGAACATTCCTTTTTCATAGTAAAGGGGTTAGAAAAACACCTCATTCGGAAAGAGACCATAACATTCCTTTGAAATAATTTGTAAAAGAAAAAAAGGGTAAAAAAAATTCAATGATCATAGGATATTGTAGAATATTCTTGGAAACCCTTTTCAGAAAACATGGTTTTGAAGGAACACATATTTTCAACCAAAGAGTAGGTAAATTCAGACTTTCTTAAAAACACTTTCTTAACTATATTATGTACCAAAATGTATAATAATGGTACCATTACATTAATATATCATGAATAACTAGATGAGAATAAAATTCATGAATGTTCATGGGAGATGGGTTATAATATTTGATCAAAGTAAGTATAAACACAAATAATCTGGAAAAGAGATGAGATTTTTTCAACAAACTCTTTTCACTTGGTAACTTGGGGTCGTACTCTCTATGTAAGAAAATGAAATTACATAAATATTATAATATCATGAAAATATTTAGATTAATGATATATCATATAAAATTTAATTATATACACCTCAAAATGAATTTAGGTGCATAACAAAACAAGAGTCTCAAAGAAACAAAATTGAGATAAAACTATTTTACCAATTTGGTAAATTTTCTAAACTTAAACCCCATGAAATAAAAGTAATAGAATGGATATTTAAATACCCATTAATTTAACTATAAAATTCATTAATTAAATCCATGTCCATTATAAACACCACACAAAATAAATGGGTGGTGAATAAAGCATGTATCTCATGGAAATAAAAAGTGAGATGAAATCCTCTTAACTTGTATCTTGACTCTCATCATAATCATTAAAACCTCATATATAAAAAATATAAATTTATTATAAATATATCAGAGAACCATATTCTCACTTCTAATACAATATATTTTTTTATTATTGATTTATATTACCCACTGGTTAACAATTCTATGTTAAGGTTTCACTTAGGGTAATATTCTCTTTGTTTTCGCATGTGTCTTAATTTGTTATATCTATGGTCCTTGTATTTATATCATGATTTACTGAATATAAGAATGATTTAAATATAATTTATATTCATTATAAATGTATTATAATAATCTATATTATATGTAAGTATGAAATGGAATACATCATTCATGGAGATGGTAATCTATACGTAAGCATGAATGTTATTTCCATTTAATTGTCGTGTTGAAAGAAAGAAAGTAAAAAAACATATATGTATATATATGTGTATATATATAATTATTATATTATATTTATTATATAATATATTTCATATATATTCACTAAATATATCCTTAATACATTCCATGTAGTCTATTAATGAATCACATCACATTGAGGGGCGGTACTCCACACTTCCTCAAACGAAATTATTGTTTTAACACAGAATGGAAAGTATAAAGATATGTGTTGTAAAATAATTAAAATTTCTTAAATAAATAATAAATATAATATATAATATATAAAAATATATTTTATATCAAAATTTCTACCATGAGAGGCTGTAAAAAATGAATAATCATCGTTTAGTGAGGCGGTAGTTCGCCATACACATAAACAGTATGTCTGTTACCCATTAGAGGGAGGTGTGTGTAAGTTTAGATAAAACCATTATCATAAAAACATCCTAGTATATTTAGGAAAATTTTTCTATTAAACAATAATGTAATAATGATATTGGAGGGGTGGTGAAAGAAAATAAAATAAAGGATCTTGAGAGAAGACGTTACCTCTTAATCGGGTAACTCCTTTTGGTTTGTCCCAAAAGCCTTCCTTGGATTTTATTATTCCAAAAGTGAGGATTATAAGAGTAAGTGAGGTATTTTGTGAAGTTTATTGGGTATATATTGACAAATTTTAATTGGTTTTTGAGTTGTGAAGAAGAGGCATGGGTGGTGTCCTTTTATAGGGAGGGCAAAGGAAACACTTGGCATTTTTTTAAACAAGTTAGGTGTACCCATGTTTTTACCTAAAAAAGTTATAAAAATAAACAAAACTCAATAAAGTAAGGTTAATTTATGAATAATTTCCATCCAATGGGTTTTTTACAAGTATATAAGTTGTTTTGGGTCTTAAATTTAAGGATTAGTCCTTAGTTAAGCTAAATTTTACCATAATCAATGTAATTAATTTTGATTACTTTCACTAATATTTTTGGTCTAAGACTAAGTTGACCTTATTAGAAATTATAAATTATTCTAATTCCAAGTATATAATCCGTTTTTTTCAAATTATAATCACATAAGTGGAAGAAATTAATTTGAAATTAATGCCGCTAACGGGACGACAATACGAGTTTTTAAAGTAAAAATGTCCAAACTTTTGTTACGTTTTTATAACCAATTTCAAAGTGAAATTGATTCCAATGAACCCAATTGGGTTAATTGATAAAAATATTATCCAATTAAACTTTGAAACGAATTTAAAATATAATTTAACCATATAAATAAATTATATGAGAAAGTATTTTTGAATTAAAGTCTGGTATTTTCACTATTTATCCAAAAATGAAGTTTATCAGAAAAATACCAAAAATTCACACTAAGATAATTTCAATATTCTAAATTAAAAATAATTTTTATTTTATAAAAGTAAATTTCTAAATGTTTCTAAAATTAATTTTATTATTTTCTACAGAAGTACATCTAAAGTACTTCATTTTAGAAAATAGTATTTTAAAAAAATAAGGACTTTAACAAAAATTATATCTTTCATCATCAATATTATTTATTTATATAAAAACATAATAAAAAAATATTTTAAAATAAATTATCACTATTCATATTACTAATTTAAATGTATGGATTATAATTATACCATTTAAATAATTAATATAATAAAAATACATTTTGTAGAAACCCAGCATTGCGTTTTGCATTTGACAATTCGGTATTGCATGTAATGTACACCAAGTCACAAGTTAACCTCGGTGTTCTGCGTAGTGAAGTTAAAATTTATGTTGTGTATAGTGCATGATTAAATTTTTTTTTGCATATAACTCAATCCAAACATAGTTATTTAATATAAAATAGACTATTTTCAATGTTACGTGAAATGAAAAATATCGTAAAGGTTAAATAAATTTGAAAAAAAATCACAAAATATCAGGGTGTTACAAAAATGCCCGAGTAGGGTGTGAGTGAAAGACTCAGTTGGACACCACTAATTCATCCTTACCTGGTGTAATCAATTATACAAGAATATGACATAATAATAATCAATTCATAATAAGAATATAAACATAAAAATCAAAATTGAGTGGTGGTGCGCTAACCAAACTGCCACCAAACCTCCAGTCATGCTTGTTTCAGCTCCATGCTGGAAATATAATCATGGAAGATATCAAGGATCATGGACCAGTGTATGGAACTCAAAATCCATCTCTAAATATACCAGTGCATGGCACCTATAATACACCTCTGAGTGAACTAGTTCATATTGCTCTAAATCTATCTCTTGGGAAAGTCATTAGTAACCAAACTAGCCACCAGTATAGTACATTTTTTGTTTAAAAACCTCATGGAATCAAGTGTAAATGAAACTCGGCTCACCTTGGGCCTCATGTATAGACTTATTTTTGGAATCTAGGCAGCAATCATGCCACTCACAAATCAACTAGGTATTGGTCATGCTACTCACAGATCAACAATGCATCAAGTACACTACTCATAAAGCAACCCAATACTTCACTTCTAGTGAATTGAGTACATCCTCAACATGGAACCATGGTATCATCATATCTCCAACCTCAAGTATGTAATGCTGCTAGAAAAACAACTAGGCATTGAGTGTATCACTCACAAATAAATTTTTCATCGATCAACCTGATACGTATGCCTTGATTGCAGCCTCAACACATCTTTCTATAGTATCTCCACCCTGTTCTCAAGTCTATCATTGAAAAAAAAACACCAAAAAAACGTACTCCCCCTATAAGAGGCAAACATGTCACGATGGTCCACCTATTACAAGAAACAAGAACAGTACCTCCAAAGCAAGGAAACATACATACTGGGTATTACATACAATGGAAAACATATCATAATATATATCGTCATGATAAATAACACAGTAACCATAACATCATGAAATAATAATAAAACATGGAAAAGGATACGCTAATATCACTCATGGAATCATAAAAGGTCGTATGGACTACACACACACACACACATACGATCACAATCAAGAATAGTATCAAAAAATCCAACACATAAATCAAATATGGAAACATAGTAAAATTAGAGCCCAAGAGATAAGTAACTTCCTACCTCATGGTTTTCCAAGTAAATGTTGAGGTTTACAAAAGGATTTCATCACCTGAACCATGGTCTCACCTAACCGAAAGAAAATCTCACACCAACTAATCCTTGAACCATTCTCATTTCAAAATTATTTATAATTATATCTATCTTGGATTATTAAAAATATTAAATTAAATTTAAACAAATTACCTCCCCACCTTCAAAAACAATCTTGGGAATATATTTCTACCCATCGAGATAAATCCAAAAGAACTGATGGTACGCCAATCTGATCAATATCATATAAGAAATTAAGGAGAGAATTTTAGAAGAATAAAATAAAATATAAGAGAGAGAGAGTGTGTAAGATAGAGGGTAGAGGCGTGATAAATAATGGGCTTCCTACTCATATCTTTCAAACCACCCCAAATCCAATTTATAATGACTTTTCATCAATTAATTTAATAACCTTTATTATTTTCATCACTTATTTATTAACCTCTCCAATTAATTCCTTGTTCCAACCTCATCATAATATTGGTATCTTCTTAGACCTTCACCATGAACTTGAATTAAATATCCAACATTGGTCTTGAAATGACCACCTCATTATTAGGGTCATGATGTCATTGATGGTTCATCAATCTGATGTCAAATATATAAGATACATCTGATTCAATATCCCATAAAAAATAATTATTATTATTATTATTATTATTAAATATATCACATTAATAATAATAATGATAACAAAATTATATTATTATTATTATTAAATCACTTTTGTCATTTCCACCATTAATATTATTTTCCATAATAAAAAATAATTATTATTATTATTACTATTTTTATTATTAATTATCTCTAATCATTTCCACCATAGACATTTTAACAAAAATCATAATTTAAGACTGAAAATTGAAAACACCCATTTAATCCATGATTCAACATGAAGTTAATGAGGGGGTGCCTAAAATCATCCATTAATGGAATTGCATATTTTAAATCAGTAAAACCAATTATATTTTGAATCATACAAATTTATTTGGTGTCGTTAATGGTGGTCTTCACAATGAAAATTTAAATGTGATGACATAATTTTAAAATAAATGAATTTTAAATAATTAAAATCATAATTATAATATAATTAAAATTTAATGGGGTATTATCATGTATGATGTTACCAAACACCCAATGCACAAAAAAAATATACCCCACCTAGGGTAAACCATGCATTATGGATCTAACGATGGTCTCATATTTCTCATATGATGAACTATTTGAGATATATTTTATTATTTTTTAGAAATAATAATTTAAAAATATTAAATAAATTATCCTCACATGTGATCGGACCAAAAACCTAATGCTAACCAATGTTATACCCCACCAAGGTAAAACACCACATCTTAGACCTAATGGTGATCTCATATTTCTCATATGATGCAATTTATGTGAAAAATTAAATTATTTTTGATAAATCATGCACATGCAACTTAATGTATTTAATATTTTTATTATGTCTGCACCAAGGCCCTATAGGCCCAGGAATCTTTTGGTTACTCAGCACCTGACTCCGAAAGTATTCGATAGAATATTATAATGTGTTACCTAGGATTTTACCCTTATGAAATATATTTAAAACATTTATTAAATTTTTTTATTGAAAAATTATATTTTCCCATAAAAAACTTATAAATTATCAACAAGAGGGTTTTTATTATCATTAAAATTCGGGATATTACAATTTTGGTATTTTATAACATGGAATCATCATCTCTATTTGGTTCTATATTTGACTTATTATATCACTCCTTCCATTTATTCTAGGAATTAATAAAAATATGGTTCTCACACATAGTTAATCCTAACAATCACCCACTTGTGAATCATTTTTTAGGATTTATCCATAATTTCTCCATCTGAATTCATAACTCGATTCTATTATCAATATTATTTTACAGTATCATGGCTACCCTAATAGAATTATAGTTATCCTAGCCCTACTAATTCATAGCACCACCCCAATATATCCTAGACTATGACATGGGTCTGTATATCCACCAGATGCTAAACTCCATCAACCTTCCATAGCTCCAACACTTTTCCCTTCAACAACTTCCAGATTAAGTGATACTTAAACTAGATATATTACATCATTCCTTAAAACATCATATTTTTGTCCAAATAGATCTAATTTTTTGAATAAAATATAAGTGTCACAACCTCCTACCATTACTATAGATCCACCAATATCCCCTTTATCCAAATGAAATTATTTCCTAGCTTTAATAAGTGAAATGTACTCTACCTTTGTTATTGAAATGAAAACTATGGTTTGAAACTTTTATTTATAACTCATAAATGTGCATCTATAAGTGAACACATGTATAGTAGTACTCCTCCAAGTTTCTATATCTATACCAAAATCTAAGCCATAAAACCCCTATAACGATTCATTTATTCTAAAAAATAAAAAACTTTTGGAACCTTTGAGATACTGAAGTATCCACTTTACTACTTCCAAGTGTTCCCTTGTAGTATTATCTATGAACCTATTGATTTATCTCACTTTATAAACAATGTACATCCTTTTCCAAACCCTGAAGTATATCAACATTCTAATTTCCTCTGAAAATATAATATTTTACAGGTATTCAGACACTTATTATATTCCAGGTATCTTCTCCCTACTCCACTTTAAGTGTCTATAAGGTGAAGTTGTTATATGATTTGCTTCACTAATTTCAAAATAATCCACCAAATTTCAAATGTAGTTAGACTGATTTGGGAACAATTCTCTAAACATTAATTCTCTTATAATCCACATCTCCAAAATCCATTTTTTTAGATTTACATCTTTTATCTAAAAACATTTGGTTATTTCAACCATTATCTCCTCAGTCCTTTCCTTCATCGGTCCGGTTAAGATCATATTTTCAACATGAAGAATAATAATGATGAAGATCTTGTCAAAAAACACATTCATGTATTATTAATGATCCGTGTTTCTTTGAAAAAAAACTTATATTATTTTATTAAGGTGTTGAAATTTGTATTTCAGTTATTGGGTGCCCATTTCATCCCATACAAACTTTTTTTGATATAACACACTAGATGATCATTTAATTTCTCTAAAAACTCCATTATATGTTCAAAGTAAATCTCCTACTATAAATATATATGAAAAAAATAACTTTTAATATCCAACTATTCAAGATGTAACACTTCTATGAAAACTATTCTAAGTACCATCTGAATCATCATATGTTTGAAAAACTAAGAAGAGATTTTTGAAAAATATAAACCTTCTGTTCATTAAAAAATATTTACAATGAGTCGTTCCTTATATCACTTTATAACATATACCTCCTATATCAACTAATAAATTCACTTGTTTTGAATAAATATCCTACTAGTATGTCATTTTTTTAGTTCTCACGTCACTAAAACATGTAAGGAATCCTTTTCATCCCTCAGGGATAAGTCCCATTGACTCAAGTCACTCAAACTTGTAGTCACTTCTAGGTTATTAATATTTAGTGGGAATCAAATAGTGGAAATAATTTTTTTATATCTGCACTTGGAATTGAATCTTGGTGGACCTCCATAGTTGAATTTATGAATCAACTCATTTTAGAACCACTTCTTTTGGAATATCTCCATATGATGCTCTTCCCGAAGCCTTTTCAGCCCCCATTATTACCGATATATCTATCCTTGGAAACACCATTTAAACTTGACTTCCATCTAAAAATATTTCTAGATAATATGGTGTTTCTGGAACCATCTAACTCTCTAAACTATTTAAAACTCCTAGAATTACATTCAGAAGAACCTTAGCTTGTAATGAATATTTTGTTCTTATCAAAAAAAATTATTGGCATTGATCCTTCCATAATATATTCTTGTTAATTAGAACATTTTGGCATTGGAAAACATTTCTTATATTGTTTTCCTATAGTATAAATCCAAATTATTCATCTCCATACCATACAAATAATACTTCTTAGGACTTAGGCTATAACTTTTCCCTTCTTATAACATCCATGTGGACGTAGTCAAGTGATCCAAAAAAATGTAATGCGAAATATCTAAAATTAATATAAAAAAAATCCTATATTATATAGTATTATTGGTTGTTTCATAGATTATGACATGCATGTGGAAAAATTATAAAATTTAGTCTGTTAGCATATCGTATTTGATGATATGGGGATATTGTTTACACCACCTTAGACAGTCATATTTTATGATTAAGGGTGAATAATTGCCCTATGAAATATAGGTTTTGATTCATTGGTCACTAATTTAATTACTTAAAAATAAATAAAATTCCCTACACATCATTGATCATTAATAATTCATGGGAGAGTTATAGTCAAGTGTTACCTTCAATATAACAGAAACCATTACTCGTGGGTTTATGAAACATATGAATAATTTCATAAGTAGGATTAATAGCTCAAGGAGAATACCTATAGATTATATAAAGGAAGATAAGAACTCAAGAAAGTGTGTGTGATCCTCTTGAATGAAACTAGTACCTCTATGAAGATCTTTCTTCCTTCATTATTTGTCACTGAGAAACTAGTATATCATAAAGGAATCAAAACATCTCACCCAAAGAGTTTGGGTGATTCATATAAATCCATGGATACACCATTAATAGAATAAACTTTGACTTATTCCTTGGTGATCATCATAAATAAAATATAATAAGGAATCAATGGTATAAGATAATGATGAAAGGTATGCATGTTATTCATTTCCAGTTCATATGTTCTTCATTTCAGGCTCATGGAGTTCTTGGTATGTAAGGTTTATTTTTACATCTATTATTAAGAATTAACATTAATCTATTCATATAAACCTATCAATGGTATCAATTACTTGACAAGTTGTTTAATCCATGATATCATTCATGAACTGGTATTTTTTAATATCACATTGCATATCACAATCCTAGTAATTAAATATGATACATAAATTGTTTTTATTGAATGAATTGTAACTTCTGATATGTGGAATAATAACTTGTAATTCAATAAAAATCCTTTAATTTTTCATGTGTTATAGTATACAACATCAGGGTATCATACTTGATGATTAAAAAGTGTTGTGTTTCACAAAATATAGTGTCATATCACTATTACGATATCTTAATATATCATAAAATATGACTACATATAATATTTAATGATTGAATTATCTGTCATAAAATATGAATAAACATGCATAAAGGGGTTATGCACAATTATCATATTAGTCATATTCAACCACTTCCCTTATATTGTAAAATATGACATGTTTAATAAAAAAATGGATTTCTGATTTTTCAATTATGAATTGATTAATATAATTTATAAATTGGTTATAAATTAGAAAAAAGGTATTATGGATATCTATTAATTTATAAAAAAGTTAATAAATTAATTATTTAGAGAGTTTATAATTACTTAAATAATTAATTTTTAAAATTATTAATAAATATCCAAATATATTAAGTGTAAAAATAAAAAATAATTTTTCAAAATTATATGGCTTATCTTATAATTTCAACATAAAATTTTTTATTTTAAAATTATAAATCTAATTTATAAAGAGTTTATAAATTAAAAAATGAGGAAAAATATACAGTGTTTATACTTAGAAAATTATGAATTATTCACAATGATTAATTGGAAATGTTAAAATTCAAAGTACCTTATTCTGAAATTATTTTAACCTTATCAAAAGAGTTTTGAGAAATAATATGATCAAAGGTTTAAATATTATTAATATGTGATATTATATAAAACGAAATGTTTAAAAAATATAAATTGAAATATAAAATGTTTATATTTCATGAAAATTCATATATTCAAATAAAATTACATAAAATTAATAATATGAAGTACTTAATATTATAAATAAATGTAAATTGTTTATATATATTGTAACGCCTGAGCTTTAATTATATATTGTGATCTTTTTATTCTAAAGAAACTATAGCATAATGCACATATCTCTATTAATGAATATGATTAAAACCTAAATTCCCAAATTTTATAATTTTAATTTTATGAAATTAATTTAATTTTTAAAATAATTAAATTATCTTAGGGTGGATTTTTGATATTTTTCATAAACTATTGACTTTTGGGTGAATAGAAAAAATACAGATTTTACAAATAATGTCACTTTTATGGCATTAACAGGATATAATAATGATAAAAAAGTTTTTGAAAAAAAAATTCTAAAACAAATATATATTGAATATGTAATATAATTCATTTAAAAAATATAATTTTCAACTTAGAAATCTATTTTTAACATGTTCAAAATCTAAATAATGTTTTGATTCAAATAAAAACTATTTTGATTCTTCTCCCTTAATTAAAGAATAATATAGTTCTTTTTTCTTTTAATTTGGTTTTAAATTAGAATAAATCTCATTATATGATCCAATTAATTCCATGGGAATAAATGTTATACTTTATTTTTATATAAAAGCATTTTTATTCTTAAAACATGTATTTTTCTAAAAATGATTTTCTTTGGGTTTTACAAACATATATTAAAATTAATTTCTACCACTTCTAGAAATTGAATCATGTAAAATGGAATAAATATTTTGAATAAACCTAATTAATATTAGTTAATAAATTTACCTTACTTTTTAGTCATAATTAATAGTAATCATGGTAAACATGCATCACCTCTGATTAAGGGTAAAATAAGTTAAAAGGGTTAAAATAAAGGGATAAGGCATCAAGATAACACGAAAAAACTTAATTAAATCTAAATAATTGGTTTTATTTCAACATTAAACATATAATATTCAATTATTTTATAATTTATATCCACTTAAATTGGTTAATACATAAATTATAAAATAAATTTTCAAGTATTTACAAGTTTTCCACCCACCTCACTCATAAAAGGGAACCTCATATCCTCTCTTCTCCACACTTCTTGAATCAGTTATCTAAACCAATAAATTAAAAAAAACTTTTCAAATTTTATTTTTCTCAACCTAGATGTCCTTGTATCACCAATATATGGCTATAATAAGGTTTGAGGTGTAAGACAAAGGAGATTTCCAAAAGAAGAGGTATATATTTTTACCCAGATCTTTCGTGTTCTTTCTTATTAAACCTTATAAAAATATTTAATAAAAACCTAAAATTAATTAAATAATAATATTTACCATAAATTTAAGTTTTTATATTAATGTTATATCGAATTAATATCTCACTTCTATCCTATGTAAAATAAAAACATCGCTTGGGCATACGTACGGACTACCGTCTCCACAGAGCAGTGTATTTCATCATCACTTCACTCGAGTTATCAAAACTATGGAATTGATGGTTATATATTATATTTATGAAATAAATATTATTATTTAATTATAATATAACATAAAACTTTTTATCCTACCCTCTTTTAAAAAATGATAATATCACTCATGCATACGTGTGGACTACCAACTCCATGAAGCGATGTGATTCATTTTTGTATTATAATATTTCATATATGGTTATGAAATTGTATATAATGTATAAAACTTTTATTCATGAAATTATTAAATTTATAGAGATTAATTAAACATTTCATAACACTGATAAAAATGTTCAATATATCGAAGTAATTTTGGATCAATTGACTAAACAACCTTAAATGGACAACGTAAGTAAGAACTATTCAATGAATGGATATGAAATAAATATAAAAGGATATTAAAAATTATAATATATTTGAAAATGGTTCTTAATAAAGTATTTATAAAAATAAAATTGATTATACAGTATTTTATAACATTTATGGCCAATAAGGAATCTAAGGTAAGGGTTTTTCATCTCAATCCCACTCCATTGGGATATATTTTAAATTGTGCATCTAGTTTGTTTTAAATGGTTTATATACTTCCATTTTGACATATTATATTATTAATTTATATTTATTCATGGTATTTAATTTTTTTATTCATTTTTTCTCTTTTATGGGGTTTTGATTCAAAATTTATTAAAGTCGTTAAGGTTTAAATTACAGTCTCACTCTTGCTCGGTATTATTCATGTTTAAATTTACATTGGATTAATTATCTGATCTTTCCATATTTCACCCAATATATATTCTTATTCTCTAGTTATTTATATATTTTCCATGTTTTCTTCTAACTTTTCCTCTATTTGGTAATCATAAATATTGAAAACATGTTTTTATTAAAAGTTTACCTTATTTCTCTTCTTTTGGTTGAGAATATTTTTCTTCCATATCCAAATTCCTCAAATAATTTTATGAAAGTTTTCATATACTTTTAAATTATTTTTCAAGTTATTTTTATATTACCATTTACTTTATTTACAAAGGTTTAAATGGAATCAATTTAACATTTTCTAAACATGTCAATTTTTATTATTTACGAAGGTTTAAAATAAATTTTATTTTTAATGTATACAACATAAAAAAAATTTCTTGAATCCATGATCATCATTCTCTTTTTATCTTCCTATAAAAGTTTCCATGTTTTTAAAAGAAAATAATTTTCCCATTATTCTTTTAATTTTACATTTTTATATTAAAATTAAAAAGGCATTATTTTCTAAAAAGTTGAAAATAATTTTGTAAATGACTTGTAACTTTGTTTTTAAAACAATGGTACAAAGGATTTAAGGAAATTTATTTTTATATTTTTTATTTAATTTTACTCTCTAATTCACAAATGAATTTAATTTATTAAAAACCTTAATTTATTAAGAATCAATGGTCTTTTATCATCCTTTTCCGATTTTGGAATTATACCTTATTTTGAGATCATTCAGTTTATTGTTATCATATTCTCCATCACTCTCCATTATTCATTATAAATTATTTTTCTACTTCATTTACATATTTTCCATATCATTGATGTATTCATTATAATTTTTACAACTTCAATATTGTCTTAACTATATATAATTTAAGTATGAAATGTTAATTAAAGAAATCTTATAAGGAAATTTATTTCATTCATTGGGGAAATATTGATGATCAATATTCTTAATTCAATACAAATATTTATTTATTAATAATTAATTATTATTATATATTATATTATTGATTCATTATATAAGGAATGAAATGGAAAAATATAAGTAATGGGTTGATCAAGTTTATAGGTAGCCCCTCGATGCATCAACAGGTCTCATGATAAAAATAGTTGGCGAAATCAGTTGGGTATTTGGTATACACCTAACAATTTATTAAAATTTATTTCCAAAATTCATTGATGGTAAGGTTAATGATGTCTTATAATGAGAACTTTATGTTTTGATCCTAGAATTTGGAATTATGAATTTACTTCATTAATATTTTAGTAATTATTATCCATGTGATTTTTATATTGATATTTTCTATGAATGCATTTTAATTCTTAATTTTTTTTTTAAATTTCATATGAGTTTATAATCCACTCTATCATATTACCAAATAAATACAAGGCCCGAAATATGCCGGCCCTAATAAATTTATTAAATAAAAAATAAAAAAATTCCCCTAGGGTGCATCCCAGTTGGTAGTGACGCTACGGGGTCTCAGTGAGGTCTTGGGTTTGAGTCTCACCAAGTTCTTCCTTGTCAGTAGTGTAGATATTTTCTTGTATTTATCCCCATTCCCCAACTTTTTTAACAAAAAATAAACAAATAAGGTCAAGAATTAGAGGGTTTTCACCTAAATGGATGTAAATCACTCATTGCATATCTACATCCACCGTTGGTGTACAACAGTCTATAGCCCAAAAGGTCTACATCAAGCTCTATTCCATAATCATACTCTTTGAAGAAGAATCATTCACCTGAATGGATTCTCTATAAACATGTGAAACAATCTAATTAAGGTGATTGTAAAGATAAAAACAATCGACCTAATAAGGTAGGATTTTCTAAGGGACATTCCTCGTTCTCACCTTCAACTCCATAACCGAAATTTCATAACCATATTTAACCCAAAGAGAAGTCCAACCATAGAGGATAAAATAGTTTATATAATTAATCATAGACCACGACTCCACTTAATAATAAATTCCAATTCCAATATAATAAAAAAATAAACCTTTGAAAACCCCTGATAGGTTCGCAGGATACTTATAAAACCATAGGGTCCCGGAATGATGGAGGCTACACCATCAACATTAAATTTTATCAATGATTTGATCAGAGGAATCCAGTGTATAGACTTGAGAACAAGTGGCTTTCAAGGCTTACCTAAAACTCCCAGCCTTCGTAGAATCTATAGCTCCCTAATACAATTGTTCATGGTTCCAGTTGGAACCTTTGAATCTACATACACCTCCCTATGAAAAAAATAATTCATGCATGGGAATTGGGTGTTTGTTTATCAAATAATTATTCATTTTGGTCATTCTAGATATGATCAATGATCGAGGTTACTGCAGTTAGGGGAAACTACTAAATCAAGTTGTTCTGACCAGCATGACGGATGGAGGTAAAGTTTTCCTCAAGCTTCCAATTCATATTGAAGTTAACTCCAAACTCGTTGGCTTCAAATATCTAGAGAATTTGAGCAAACTCACAACCCATAAAGAGATTTTGAGTTTTCACTTCAAACACAAAAAAGGCAGAAATAATATGATGGACAATACTTTTGAGCTTCTCATGTGTAGGTAATCTGTTCTTACAGATTCTACAGAGAAAAAGGAAACTTTAAGGTTGAATCTAATATATGTTAAAATTGATTGTCCATGATGGAATCGTACCTAGTCCATCACATTGCAAATTGTATTGATCTTCACCATTGAATTTTACATTAGTTTTGGGTTTCTAAATGAGAGTATCATCATCCATAAAATGGTAATTTTGGATGTCCAGTGTAATCATTGGAGGGATAAAATCAAGGTTTTTAGAATGCATCATTAAATCAATAATGGTCATTTATAAATTTCTAAGGGGAACGTTTATACTCCCAATGAGAGGGTTGCCTAGTCATATAGATCTCAAACAATTGATATTAGATTGTTTGCTGACCATTCACTTTTCATTATGCATAATATCATTAAATGGTTATTAAAAAAAGGGCCAAACTAATGAGGCAAGATAGTATAAATACCCATCCAATAATTTTATTTTGAACTTGTTTAATAATAATTTTTAGTATTAGAGACTAATAGGTTCCAAGTAAATTTCCCAATGAGTCCATCATTAAATATCTTAAGATCTTTGACACCAATTCCTCACATCTCAATAGGTTTGATACATTCCCTCCAAGAAATATTAACTAACTTCCTTTCATGTATCGACCTGGTCCATATAAAATTCATGATCATGCACTGAAGTGCATTGATGAGGCTTCTTGTCCACCTAAAAAAAGAGAAAGAGTAGATAAATTTATATGTAATCACCGAGTTGATAAGGCATACCCTTCTATCTTGAGACATATATTTTCCATTCCACCTAGACAATTGATTTATAATTCCCATGTATATTATTTTCAAATGTCTTCTCGTTACTTTTCCCAAAAAAAATGTGACACTAAGATAATTAAAAGGAAAATATCCCCTCTTCACTCCAAGACTTATAATGATTCAATTTTTTCAATCAAAATTCCATCACCAAAAACAAAAAAGGACTTGTTCCAGCTTATAGTGTAATGTCTTGGATTTTTCATGTATTATTTTTAAATATTATGTGGAATTATTTCGAGACCAAGAGGAGATGGAACATCATTTTGAGGCTCAGTGAGCCCAGAATGGTGGGTTGAACTTTTTAAGTTAAGTGATTCAGAATGTGTGTGCGGTTGTGGAAGTTTCCAATGGATGATTGGATTAAAAATATGAGGGCACCATTGCATCCAAGATGATGACTTTACCTAAGAATAGGACTAACCTTGACCGGTGTGGGTTGATGTAAAAAGTTAATTTTTGAATTTTTTAAGTAAAATAAAATAAAATAAAATAATTTGGAAGGTTTGTTTTATTTTAATTAGAAATGTCCGCTTCAGAGAAAGGATATGGAAACTCTTTTAATAATTAATGACTTTGAAATAGCAACGCTGACTCATTAATGCCACAGTGTAATAGAACACTGAAACGAATTACCTCTTTTTAATAGGTTGAACAAATATTGATCGTTAGAAAAAAGTTGAGAGAAACTCTGGGGAATTCTTGGAGCCATGGAGAGAACTCTCGAAAACAAACGACGATGAATCAAAGGCATGAATCATTGAGCCAATGGAGTTGAAGGATCTCTACGGTGATGGTAGCATGATTCCTTCTTCAGCAATTGATTCCTTCTTGAGGTAGGGGTTTTTATTTTGATTTCGTTCTTCCCTGTTCTTCAATTAAATGATGAATTCGGATCAACCCATGAACAGTTTGATCATTGGGTAGTACATTCTTAAGGGTGGGCGTTATTTTCTGTTTCTTTTGGGTTTGATTTGGGAAATTTATTTGTGATTATTTTGGGATTATATATTGATTCTCCTTATTTAATCCCTATAAAGGGAGTGAATCAACATCGTGATGAATGATGATAGAGGTGCATTCCTCTTTTGTATATTTATTTATTCCTCATCTTAACCTTGTACGGTTCACAATGCAATGATCCCAAATTGGAGATCCGACATTGCGATAACTCAATGGATGTGCGACGGCAATGGAGATAGATGAATCGACATGGTTTGGGAGATATTTTTCTTCGATCGTTCTTCACAGGGATGAAAGAAATGAGTTTTCGGGGATGATGAAACACCCAAAACCTACCGAAACATTGATGGCATGGAAGGATGACCTTGGATATTGAGTTTCGGGGCAAACTGATCGCCAGATCGAAGACCGGAGCATCATCGAGGAGTGGCAGAGCATGTTTGCATTTCTGGAAATTTCTAAAACACACGGAATGTATCCTGAATAACACATCGTGTGGTACCAATGGTGGAAGATAGGGTTTCTTTGTTGTTCATGGAAAAGAACACGACGTGGTCCTAGGAAGACAAGGAGTGAGGGCCCCACCCATCAGTAGCTGGAGTTTCAGGCGACAGGAAGCACAAACATAGTGTGTTCTCTGAAGAACACGGTGTGCGGGTCCTTACATGGGACTTAGTTTGTATCTTGTGCAATACACATACATGGGTTGGATTACATGGTCATGTACTCCACTACATGTCCAAACCAGGATGGTTTCACAGGTTACCCCATGCACCGGTTACACAGGATGGGACACACGGGCTGAAGCCGTGTACGGGAACACGGCTGAATACATGGAGTTGACCCTGATTACTCAGACACGGCATGTGGTACATCCTATATGTCGTGTACTTACCTTTATACATGTCATGTTCTCTCTCACTTGGGCTGTTACACACGAGCAGTACCAGGAGTTGCGAGACACAGCGTGTGACCCCTTCTACACGCTGTGTATATCTTGGAACATGGTATGATCCTCTTGTCCACCGTTCCTTGGACAAGTTTCTCTTAGGTTCATTCCCCTTTTTTCTCACTCCCTTTAAGGTTAGTTATCATTTAAATACATAGGAGTATGATCCCTTCAACATGACTTTAAAAGATAGAGTTTGGTATCCCTCCGAGAGGCCTGGAGCGAGATCCTATGTCCATTATTAAGCCTAGGTAGAGTCAGGTATTGATGTGACCAATTCTATAGGACACTGATCCTCTACTTAGAAGCAAAATCTGGATGAGTCATGGTATCCACCAAGGCCCTGGTAGTGATCCTCATTTGTGTATCATGATCTTTCCCAACTTAGGAGTGTGTTCTCCCAAAATGAGTGTATCTACCTCTCATGGATTTTCCCGATGAATAGTATTTCTCAAATGGATGACATCAAAGCTATTAGACTTGTGGAGTGAGTTCTCCCAGATGAGTGCTTTTTGGAACCTTCAAGCTGAATCTCTAGCGGTGGTATGCAGTTGCGTGACTTGTCTCTAGACTACGGGTCTGAGTTTTGAGTATACCAGGATTTTGTTTCTCCTATTATATTTTTAGCAGACATATACGGTGTAGAGCTGACTATACTTTTCCTTTTTGTATTTATTTTTGATTTTAGGGGTCCCTTACAAAGTATTTTTATACTCATACCTGCATGGTATTTTCCCACATGTGTCGTGTTTTGTGCAGATTAGTGGCCTTTTGATGGAGTCCAGGGAGGACCAGAACCATAATGAGCTTTCAGAGTCCCCTACAGGCCGAGGTGTTCCTACAGCCACGAGCAGTAGTCCCAGTACCTCTTTGTGATTACAGGCTTGGATTTGTAGTTTGTGGACTCTTGTTTTTGGTGGGCTTGTATTCTGGCCCAGTTTACTTTCCATACTTTTCTTTCTGTCATACTCTGTTGGTTGGTTTAGTTGTATTCATGCATTTTTCTCCTTAGTGGTTTTTAAATTTCAGCATTTGTGGGATTAGAGATGTTTGCATCTATACAGGTACATAGGCAATGCCTCCCATCTTAGTGATATACTTACTCGGTGCTAGTCACCAGCACCTGGCCTATTGGATGCAGGCTTGGGGAGTCGCGGTGTGGGCCCCACTAGGACGGGTCATGACAGAGTGGTATCAAAGGAGGTCGGTTCTACCTTATGACCAAGAGTCTGTGAGTTTGGTTTGGGGAAAGAGTGTTAAGTGTTTCAAGCTTGACTTTCAAGCTAGAGACTCTAGTGTTGGTGCAGTCAGCCAATGTATCCATACACTAGGACTCTGATAACCTACTTTTCAACTCTGTATATGAAAACACATGTTGTAGTGAAGTAAAATAATGGTACATGCATCAAATTGGAATGGGTTGCGTTTTCCATGTCCTTTGTGTTCGCTATCTGGATATACTCATTGACCATGGTAAATCTTGTTTCCCTACAGGATTTCTCTATGACACATACCCACTAGGATTCAGCAGCTCGATTACGAGGATGACCCCCTTAGTGACGAGGCTTCAATACAGGGACCAGTTCCCTAGGTGTTACCTCCAGGTAGTTCACCTGCTATACAACCACCAGTGGAGCATCTTGTGGTACATGGAGTACCAATAGATAAGGGTCATAGTCTAATTGCACTCCATGAGTTCCAGAGATAGAGACCCCTCAAGTTCTGAGTTGAGCCCGACCCTTAGGTAGTTGAGGACTGGCTTGAAGTAGTGACCAGGGTTTTCTGTCTAGTGAGGACATTGGCGAACCAGATGGTGATCCTAGGAGTGATCCTTCTTCAAGGTTCAGAGGGAAAATGGTGGAGTCTGACCACTCATACCCACAATGAGGAGACTCTTTCTTTGAGGGAGTTTGAGTGAAACTTTAGGGAGGAGTTCTATCCAGTAATGCTGAGAGCAGTACGTATTTGAGAGCTTCTTTATCTCCAGTAGGGTAGACTGACAGTAATTGACTATTCGTCGAGGTTCACCAACCTCTCTAGGTACTCAATGGATATGGTAAAGGATCATTACTTCAGATCTCGGACCTTCGAGCGAGGTCTACGATGGGATATCTGAGCTAGTGTCATTCCTCTATGAATTTCAACTTATGTTGGAGTGCTCGATGGGGCCTTGGTGATCGAGAGATTCTTAGAGGATCAGAGACAGCTGACGACAGTCAGCAGTAGGAAGACAGGTATGGAGACCTCGGCAGCAGGGAGTTGTCATCAGGAATAGGAATCAGAACGTGGGAGACATCACAGGAAGACCCAAGACAGGGTATCAATAGTACAAGACACTCAAGATGGATCTAGTTATCCTAGGGAGAGGTGATGTTACTCTTATGATGGTAGGGTATATCTCGCTAGAGACTTTCTGGCCCATCGAGCTATCGGTAGAGAGGTGGTGGATGGACCACTGAGGAAGAGGCATAGAGTGGAGAAGAGAGACCCACCCAGTGGAGTACATGGAAGAGGAACAGGGAGATATTCAGGTGGTGGAAGACACTTCGATCTACATCCACCACCACTCCCAGGAGGTCTGCACCAGGCTCAGAGAGCTGGGCGACAGGGGTGGGGACAGTTGCATGTGTTCGAGGCGTATGACCCAGGGACTCCAGGGATGATCTGAGATATGATCTCTGTCTTTTTTACCTTAGATTTCATCCTTATAGACATAGGTTCTAGTTATTCCTTCCTCACCGCATGTCTTGTGTGAAACCTTGAGATTACGATTGAGTTGTTAACTCAACCCTTACTCTTGGAGACACCTATAGGAGGAGACTCGATGATCATGCATCTTTTTAGATAGTTTGATCTTTCCCTCAGAGGGGGTAGTTTCCGTTGGAACCACTTTGGGCAGCATCAAGGCCTTATGATGTCATTCTTGGTATGTATTGGCTATCTTCGGTCCATGCCCAGATTGACTGCTTTAGGCAAAGAGTGTGGTGTACCGCAGCAATGGGATGAGGTTTTCCTTTTTTGGTGAAAAGGGGACCTAGGTGGCACAGGATGGGCACATACATAAGAGGGTGTAGTAGATCACTCATGAGTTAGCTAGCCTTACCCTCGGAGCAGTAGATGTTGTGAGATACCAGTTCCCAAAAGTTGTGTCGAAGTATGATGACATCTTTCTCGAAGATGTTCCAGGACTACTTCCCCACTGGGAGATCTAATTCTATATGAAATTGCAGCCTGGGATGGCACGTATATTCTCACCAGCATATCAGATGGATCCTGTAAAGCTGTGTGAGCTAAGGGTGCATCTAGAGGATTTGCAAAGGAAGGGTTCATAAGACCCAGCATTTTACCCTGGGCGACCCCAGTATTATTTTCCAATAAGGAAGATGGGAGTTTGAGGTTTTGCATGGATTACCAGCGCCTAAACCAGGTGAAAGTGAAGAACAAGTATCCACTGCCGAGGATCGACGAAATCTTCGATCATCTGAGATGGGCACGGTGGTTATCAAAGGTTAACCTTTGGTCAGGTAACCACTAATTACGATTACGGGATGAGGATATACCAAAGATGGTATTCAGATGCTTCTACGGTCACTATGAGTACTTGGTGATGCCTTTCGGCAAAACGAATTCCCCAACAGTGTTCATGGGACTTATGAACCAGATCTTCCAACCTCTTTTAGACTGGTTCGTAGTAGTCTTTATCGACGACATCATTGTGTACTCAACATCAGAGGAGGATCACGTGAGACACTTGTGGATGGTTCTTGACATACTCCGAGAGCACCAGATTTATGGGAAGATCTCGAAGTTCCAGTTCTATATTCAGGAGGTCCAATTTATAGGACATGTTATCTCAATATATGGAGTAGCTATGGACCTAGATAAGGTACAGTTATTCTTAGAATGAGATCCACCTCAGAGCATAATGGAGGTGTGAAGCTTCCTTGGATTGGTAGGATATTACCGGATATTCATTCCTGATTTCTCCTGGATTGCAGCACTGATGATAGCCTTGACTGGGAAGGGGAAACCCTTCATGTGGATGGAGAAGTTCCAATAGACTTTCGAGCAGTTGAGATAGAGTTTGACGAGCACCTCGATCTTGAGATTTCTGTAGGAGGGTGTTGAGTATATAGTTTTCTGTGATGCATCATGGATTGGGCTTTGCTGTGACTTGATGCAGGGACAGGCAGTGATTGCTTATGGTCTACACTAGCTAAACCACACAAGAAAAACTATGAAACCCATAATCTTGAGTTGGTTGTGATATTATTCACGTCAAAGATGTGGAAACACTACCTTATGGGAGAGCGGTGTATCGTTTAATCTGATCACAAGAGCCTCAAATACATCTTCTCATAGAAGGATATGAATCTGAGGTAGAGGTGATGGCTGGATTTCCTCCACGATTATGATTTTGAGATCATATATACTCCTTGGAAGGGGAAAAAGGTGGCAGATTCTCTTAACAGGAGATCGAGCTCGCAACTGTTTAGTGAGGTGAAAGATCAGTTGGTCGTGTTGCAGTTATCCTTCGTGGACAGATAGGATGAAGTTTACCTTCAGTTGATGGTTGTCACCCCTCCACTCTTATAGAGATTAAGGGAGGCATAGCTTGGGGATGTCGATTGTGAGACTTTATGTGCTCATTTATCCATAGGGCATGCTTCTGATGGATATTCTCAAGGTGGGGAGCATGTTGTTCTTTTTAGGGGATGCACTGTTGTACCAATGGCATTGCTGGAGAAGGTTCTAAGGGAGTTTCATACATCCCCCTTGGCAGTACACCCTAACATGGAGAAGATGTACTAGGATCTTCGACGGTAGTTTTGGTGGTCAAACATGAAGAAGGAAGTAGCGGAGTTCGTTTCTCGGTGCCTTACATGCCTGTAGGTGAAGGTTGAGCACCAGGTTTCAGTAGGGTTAGCTAACCCCTTAGAGGTTCCTAAGTGGAAGTGGGATGGGATATCAATGGAATTCATGATAGGATTACCATGAACATCCAAGGGACATGATTCCATCTGGGTGATCGTTGATCAACTCACCAAATCGGCCCACTTCCTAGATATCAGGGAGAAGAGTTTTGTAGAGATCATGGGATGCCTCTACATGCAGGAGATAGTTCAGCTTCATCAAATCCCTTTAACAATAGCCTCAGATCGAAATTCTTGTTTCGCATTCTATTTGTGGAAGGTATTACAAGAGGCTTTCAAGAATTATCTACGCTTGAGCATAGCATTCCATCCCTAGACAGATGGTCAGTTAGAGAAGACCATTCAAGTTCTAGAGGATATGTTGTGGGCCTATATCTTGGACTTTGGTCATAGTTGGGAGGACCACCTACCATTGGTGGAGTTTGCGTACAACAACATCAACCACTCTACCATTAGTAGGGCACCGTTCGAGGATTTACATGGGAGACCATTTCAGTCACTGCTTTGCTGGACCGACCCCAGAGAGTTACCACTCATGGGTCCAGAGTTGGTGCAAGCTACCATCGAAAAGGTGAAGATCATTTAGGAGTAGATGAAGACTGCATAGATCCAACAGAATTGTTATGATAATAGGTGACGGAGACCTCTAGAGTTCGAGGAGGGAGACCATATCTTCCTTCGGGTCTCACCTCGACAAGGGTTATGGAGATTTGGTCAGGGAAACAAGCTATCTTCAAGGTTCATCGGACCTTTCTAGATACTACACAGAGTTGGAGAGGTGGCATACTACCTAGCTCTATCACCACAGTTGCACCAGGTACATGATTTCTTCCACGTGTTTTAGCTGAGGATGTACGTGCAAGACCCATCGCACATCATCGATTGGGGTGGGTTAGACATCGAGGATGGAGCGGAATTTTCTAAGTACCCAATAGAGATCTAGGATCGATGTGAGAGGATCCTTCATGGGTAGTTGATTCCCTAGGTGTGCATCTGGTGGTAGCACAGGAATCTTTAGGAGGGCACATGGGAGCAGGAGGCTCAGATCTATTCCCAGTACCCACACCTTTTTTAGTATCCCCTATTTTGGATTTTTAGGGATTCAAAGCCCCAAGGTGGAGAGAATGTAATTTCTTGTATTTTTCATGTATTATTTTTAAATATTATGTGGAATTATTTTGACACCAAGTGGAGACAGCACATCATTTCAAGGCCTGGTGAGCCTGGAATGGTGTTTTGAACTTTTTAAGTAAAGTGAGTCGGCATGTGTTTGTGGTTGTGGAAGTTTCCAATGGATTCTTGGATTAAAAATATAAGGGCACTATTGCATCTGGGATGACGACTTTACCTAAGAATGGGCCTAACCTTGATCGGAACAGGTTGAAGGAAAAAGTTAATTTTCATACCTTTTAAGTAAAATAAAATAAATTAAAATAATTTGGAAGGTTTATTTAATTTTAATTAGAAATGTTAGCTGCAGCTCAAGGATAGAGCAGCTGTTTTAATAATTAATGAATTTGAAATAGCAAAGCTGACTCATTAGTTCCATAATCTAACAGAACACTGAAATATGTTCCCTCCATTTAATTTGTTAAACGAATTTTGATCGTTGGCAAAAAGTTGATAGAAACTCTAGAGAATTCTTATAGCCTTGGAGATAACTCAGGGCAATGAACGACAATGAATCAAAGGCAGAAATCATTGCACCAATGGAGTTGAAGCATCTCAGAAATGATGGAAGTGTGATTCCTTCATCAGAAATCAATCCCTTATCAAGGTAGGGGTTGTTATTTTGATTTAGTTTTTCCTCGTTCTTTGATTAAATGACGAATGTGGATCGACCCACGAATAGGTTGATCTGTGAATCATGCATTCTTACGGGTGGGCATTATTTTCTGTTTCTTTTGGGGTTTGATTCAGGAAATTGATTTGTGATAATTGTTATATTGTCTTTTGATTAACCCTATTTAATCCTTCTAATGGGAGTGAATCAAATCTGTGACAAATGACGACATAGGTGTGTTCCTCTTTTGTTTATTTGTTTCTTCCTCCTCTTAACCTCGTGTTCTTCGTGTTATTTGAAGGGTTATGAGCATCGGATTTTTTTGTGTCCATTTTACAACACAAAGATCCCAAATTGGAGATCCGACATCATGACAACTCAACAGAGGTGTAAAAGCGATGGAGGTAGACGAATCAACACGGTTCGAGATAAATCATTCTTCGACCGTTCTTCACGTGGATGATTGAAACAAGTTTTTGGGGCTGATAGAACTCCTGAAACCTCCCAAAACATCGATGGCATAGCAGGGAGACCTTGGATCTTGATTTTTGGGGCAAAAATATTTCCAGATCAAAGACCGGAGCATCACCGAGGCACGGCGGAGTAGGTTCGCATTTCTGAAAATTTCTAGAACACATGGCATGTATCCTGAATAACACGTCGTGTGGTACCGATGGTGGCGGCTAGGGTTTCTATACTGCACATGGTAAATAATATGGTGTGATCCCAAAAAAGATATGGTATGTGGGCCCCACCCAGTGGCGGCTGGAGTTTCGGGTGACAGGAAGCACAAACGCATCGTGTTCTCTGAAGAGAACAGCATTTGGGTTCTTGCTTGGGACTCAGCATGTATCTCAGGCGATACACGAACATGGGGTGGAGTACACAGTCATGTACTCCACCACAAGGCCAGACCAGGCTGGCTACATGGGTTACCCCATGTATCGGTTACACGGGATGGCACAAATGGGTTGAATCCGTGTACGGGAACATGTCCATGTACATAGAGCTGACCACAGTTACTCGGACATGACGTGTGGTCCATCCTATACACCATGTACTTACCTTTCTACACTTAATATTCCCTCTAACTTGGGTCGTTACACACAGGCAGTACCCGAAGTTTCCAGATATGGTGTGTGACCCCTTCTACACGCCGTGTATATCTTGGAACATGGTTTTATCCTCTTTTACATCGTTCATTGGACAAGTTTCGCTTGGGTTTTTTCCCCTTTTTTCTCACTCCCCTAAATGTCAGGTATCATTTCCATCCACCATAGTATGATCCCTTCAGTAGGAATTTCCGAGATAGAGTCAGGTATCCCTCTGAGTGACCCATAGTGAGATCCTATATCCATTCTTAACCCTAGAAAGAGTCAGGTATCAATTTGAACAATTATATAGGATGTTGATCCTCTACTTAGCAGGTGAATTTGGATGAGTCTTGGTATCTGCCAAGGCCCTGGTAGTGATCCTCATCTATGTATCGTGATCTTTCCCCACTCAGGAGTGGGTTCTCCAGAAATGATTGTATCTATCTCTCATGGATTTTCTCGATGAACAATATTTCTTGAAAGGACTACATTAGAGCTATCATGGAGTGAGTTCTCCCAAAAGAGTGCTTCGTGGAACCTTCAAACTAAATTCCTAGTGGTGGTATAAGGTTGTGTGACTTGTATCTAGACTACGGGTCTGAGTTTTGAGTATATTTGGATTGTGTTTCTCCTATTATATGTTCAGTAGACATATACAGTGTAGAGCTGACTGTAATTTTCCTTTGTGTATTGCTTTTTTGTTTTTGGGGTCCCCTATTGAGTATTGTTATACTCACCCCTGCATGGGATTTTCCCACACATTTTTTGTTTTGTGAAGATGATTGGCCTTTTGATGGAGTCTAGGGAGGACCAGGACTAGACTGAACTTTCTGAGTTTCCAACAGGACAAGGTGTTCCTACAGCCAGGAGCAGCTGTCTTAGTACCTCTTTCTACTTACAGGTTGGACTTTGTAGTTTACAGACTCTTGGTTTTGGTGGGATTGTATTATGGACCAGTTTACCTTTTGTACTTTACTTTTTGTTGTGCTCTCTTTGTTCGTTTAGTTGTATGCATGCATTTTTCTCCTTAGGGGTTTTTACATTTCAGCATTTGCAGGCTTAGAGATGTGTGTGTGTGTGTACAGGTACTTAAAAAATTCCTCCCATATTAGTGATATGCCTACTTGGTGCGAGTCACCATCCCCTGGAATATTGGAGGCAGGCTTGGGGAGTCGCGGTGTAGGCCCCACTGGGATGGGTCATGACATATAGCCTATCTGGCCACCTTTTCTTAGTGAGAAAAGAGACCATTGTTGGTAGAGATGGTTTTCTTTGAGGCTTATCCAAGGATAAGTATATCATCTGCATACAAGAGGCATAATGAGGTGAAATTACCCCTCCCAACTTTAATTGGCCTATATATTCCAATTTTGTAAAGATCATTAATTCATCTACTCAGATAATCTTCAGAAATGGAAAAAACAAGCTCTGAGAGCAGGTCCCCTTTCCTGACACCTTTGGTACATTGGAAAAATCCTCTATGAGACTCATTAATAAAAATTTGTAGCCTTATAGAATTAAGGATGGTGTACGCCAATTTATGGAAGGTATTGAAAAAACCATACCTCCTCAAGACAAAAAATATAGAATTCCATTTCAGAGTTTCAAACATTGTGGAAATTTCAATTTTGAGTGAAAATTTTCCCTCTTGTTTTCCTCTTCATTATATTAGTACCTTCTAAGGCGGTAAATAAGTAATTTTGGATGCTTCTACCAAGGACAATTTAAAAATAATTTGAGGTAATGTGGTCCTTAATTATTGCTCCCATTACTTACTAATGATTTTAGGGATAGTTTTCCGGATAGAAATAGGTATGAATCCCTTGATTTCAATATCATTATCCTTATTAGGTTTAAAAGTAATAAATTTAGATTTGATCCCATGAGGAAAGGGAGCATGAGTGAATAATTCCTTGATTTCACTTGTTAAATAATCCTGAAAAATATCCCAATATAACATGAAGAACTTTTCAGTGAAACCATCCAGACTAGTATCACACCCCATTTTAAGAGAGAAGAGGGCTTCCTTGACTTCATCTTGGGTAGGTGACTTGATAAGTTCTCAATTTTGATATTCCTCAATGAAAAAAATGGTTGTTTTCAATCTTTTTTTGTAATCTATCCATCCCATCATTATCATACATAACATTAAAGTACTCCATAACAACCTTTCCAATGTAATTTTTATAGGTGTAAAGACATCCATTAATGTTGATGATGTTATTCCCTATTCTTAACCTCTTCTATTTATGTAATCTATGAAAAAAATGAATTTATTTCAAAATAATTTAGCCATTTAACATTCAAAAAGAATTCTATCTAGCCTTTGTTCGACCATTAAGAGGTCATCCAGTTTGGACTGGGCTTGGATTTCCTTTCTTGAGGGATTTTTCTGATTCTAATTGCTAATTTGGTTGTAGGTAAGTTTTTCTTCAGCATCCTTAATCTACATATCAATCTTGGAGAAAGACCTCCAACTCCATTCCCTTATAATCCCCTTTGTATGTTTTAATTTTCCATCAAGTCTCTGTAATGGTATGCCAATAAATTCCATCCTTTGTGCTTCTATAATAATCTCCCTCTATCCAAAAATAAAAACCCAACCATTTTAAAAGAAAAAATTAGAAGGAACTAAACTCATTAAATGGGAAGATAATTCAACAATAATAGGGATGTGATCCAAGTGATATTTGGTAAGGGTGAATTCTGAGACCCCATTTATACCACTCCTATCATCCATTTTCATAAAGTATCTATCCATATTAATTTATTGCTTACCATTCAAGGTATATTTATTCCATGTGAATTCAACTCCAAAAATTTTAATTTCAACAAGATTTCGTTGATCAATGTAAGAGGAAAATTATGAAGCTTCAATTTTTTTAAAGTTAGATCCAATTTTTTTCATCCGGTGTTAGGAAATATTTTTGCAAAAAATATAAGTCATTCAGTCCCCATTTTGATGCATAGAAAAACCCTATTTGAAAACCTGGTTGTTATACCTATGGTTAACTTTGATATAATCATTGGTATGAATCCCCTTTCAAAGTATAATATGGAAATTTATTTCTAAGAGAAGTATATTAGGAATTGTGAAGTAGGTGTGGAACCCCTTGCCTTTAGAGGGGATATTTCATCATTTAAATCTTGTATAGATCCACCTCTAGTATCTATACTTAATGAAATTTTGGGATAAGAAGAGAAAACATGACCTATAAATGGGAAAGGTAACCTTAGTATAGAATATATTCATATTTTATAGGAATGCATTGATGTGTTTCCTAATGATTAAAATGGAAATCCATCCAAATAGGAAGTTGATATTTTCATTCAACTTCTCCCTGATGTAAAACCTATATCTAAGACTCCATACAGAATAAACATAGTGGAATTAGTGGAACTGAGGAAATGACTCGAATATTTATGTAATAAGGGATTCATTTGACCTAATGTTTCACCTTGGGATCCCTTGTTCTTTTTTTAAGAAGAATGATGGGTCTATGTGGTTGTGCATCCATTATAGAGAAATTAATACCATTATAATCAATAAAAAATATCCCCTATTTTGTATTGATGAATCTTCTAATCAACTTCAAGGATTATAATATTTCTCAAAGATTTATCTTTTTTCTGGATATCATCAATTTTAGGTAAGGAAAGGTGATGTTCCAAAGAAATCATTTCACATAATGTATAGACATTATGAGTTTACAATAACACCCTTTGGATTGACTATTGTGCCCACTATTTTTATAGATCTTATGAATATATTATTCATATATTATCTTGATAATTTCATTTTGGTACTTATCGATAATATATTATTAATCTATAAAGGCTATAAAGTGTATAAAATCCATTTCAGAATATTTTTAAAACTCTCATGGGGATGGTGTTATATAGGAAATTTAGTATCTGAAAATTATAGCTTCATTAATTTTTTAATTTTACATATTTCCTCCATGGATGGAATATTTTTTGATCATTTATAGCTAAATATGGTTAAATTATGTCCATAATAGATTAAAATAACTAAAATACATACTTTCCATTAATTTCTAGGTTACTATTGGTTCTTTGTTTAAAATTTTTCCTAATTTTCTAACCTATTAACAAAGTTGAAACATAAAGGGGTTAAGTTCCTATGGTCAAAATAATTTAAATAAATTTTTGAATAAATAACGAGGATATCATTCAACATACTGATATTGACATTACCATCATGAAGGGATGGTTTTGTGATATATAGGGATGCATCAAAGAAAAGAATAGGATTCGTCCTTATATAGAGTGACAAAGTTGTTCCTTATGAATCAATATAGTTAAATATCCATGAATATAATTATATAACCCATGATCTTCATTTGGAAACCATAATATTTTCCCTGAATATAAAGAGGCATTATCTCTATGGTGAAAGATGTGAGATATATATAAATCAAAGAATTTTGAAATACATATTTTCACAAAAATCAGTCAAAATGAGACAAAAGGTTATGGGTAGAGATACTCAAGGATTATGATTTATCAATACACTACCACCTTGGGAAGGATAATAATGTGGTTGATGTGTTTAGTATAAAATATCATGGAGTTCTGACTAAAATGGGGATTAATAAAGATCATATATTCATGGATTTAGTAAGGTTAGATACAGGAATCATTAGGTAAGTGGAAGCATCATTACTTTTCTAAATTATTTCTAACCCATATTTACTAGAGAAGATAAAAAGGTTATTGATCGATGAAAAAAAATTTCAAAATAAAATTAATGTTGTGAATGACGGGAATCGTGAAGATTTTATTTATAAATATGGTTTTTTGAAATTTAGAAAGTTTCTATGTGTTCCATCAATAAATAAGCTAAAGAGGGAATTACTTGATGAATTTAATATCTAAAATTATTTTATACACTCTAGTAGAACCAATATTTATATGAATTTAAGAGAAAAAATTTGGTGGGAAAATATGAAGTGGTAAATTTCTAACTATGTATCAAGATGCCTGGTTTGTTAATGGGTAAATACTGAGATAAAATGTCCTAAATGAGTCATAAAACCTCTCCCTATTCTTTTTCAGAAGTTTGAAAATATTAGCATGTACTTTTTAAATATATTTTCAAATAATCTTCAAATAAATGAATCCATATGGGTTATTGTTGATCACCTTACCGATTCCACACATTTCCTCTATATAAGGGAGGATTTATCACTTAAGTACCTCACATGACTCTATATAAATAAGGCTATGATACTAAAAGGTGAAACTATTTTGATTATATATGATCATGAACCATTATTTAGATCAAAATTATGGAAAAGTATTTGAAATGATCTTGACACCAAGATATACTTGAGCACTACTTATCATCCTGAAATATATGGATAGTGTGAAAGGATTATTCAAACATTAAAAGACATATTGTAGTTATTCTCAATTGACATTCAAGGTATGTGGGATCATTATTTTCCATTGGTGGATATTTATTATGATAATATAATCCATTAAATCATTTAAATAGAACCATATAAAGCATTTTATGTGAAAAAAGGCATACACTAACTTTTTTGATGAAATTAGACAAAGGAAACTTTTAGGCCCAAAAATCTTTTAGGAAACAATGATGAAAGTAAAAAACTATTCAGAGTCATATCAAGGAATATCAAAGTATGAAAAAGAGTTATATTGGTAATTGAAGGAAGGACCTAAAATTTTAGTTAGGGGATCATGTTTTCTTAAAGGTATCTCCATGTAAGGGTGTTATAAGGTTTGGAAGTATAGGGAAACTAAGTCCCATATACATCGAGGAATTTGAGATTTTGAAAAAAAAATTAGAGCTATGGATTAACGTATAGTAATACCACCCAACCACTCTAAAGTGAATGATGTGTTCCAATTCATGTAATCAAATTTTAAAAAATTTAATTGGATACTGGTCTATCTTATTGTGAATAACCTATCTAGATTCTTGATGCTAGAGAACAAGTTTCATGAAATCAAATGACTTGATTAGTAAATGTACTTTAGATTAATAATAAGTTACAAGAGGAAACATGGGAAACTAAAAAAGTTATGATGAATAACTACCCATATTTTTTTATGTTTTTACAATATATAAATTATGAGGATAAAGTTTTTTAAGGTGGACGGAATGTAACACCCAATATTCGATTATAGTAATTAAGCTTTTTATTCTCAATAAATTATAGAATTATGCACATAAACATATTCATAAACTTAATCAAAGCTTAAATTATCAAATTTTATAATTTAAATTTGATGAAAGAATTTTTATTTTTGAATTAATCATGTCAAATTTTTCTTAGGGTGAATTTTTGAGATTTTTTAGAAATGGTTGATTTTTTGGTGAACAGTGACAAATACCAATTTTAAAAATATTATCACTTTTATAACACTATCAAGATATAATAATGAATTGAAATTTTATGAAACCCTCTTTCATTTACAATATTATAAATTCATAATTAATATAATTCATTTAAAATTATAATTTTGAACTTATAAATATATTTTTAACATTTTAAAAATCTAAGTAATGATTTCATTCAAATAAAAATTATTTTGATTCTTCTCTCTTAATCGATAATTCACAAGGTTAATTTATATTTTGATTTATTTTTAAAGTAAAATAATTCTACTTTAATAATATAATTAATTCCATTGTTGTAATGGTTCAGACCTCTCCGGTCCATTACTTTGTAAAATTTTGGTGTCGAAGGTGTTCCGGGAGGTCAAGGGGACTTATCCCCAACACTTTGTGAATTTTTCCAGTCCTGTGAACAGTGTTACCAGTTTTATGAACAGTAACAGATCGGTCTCACCGATCGGTCTCACATATCAGTCTCACATATGGGTCTCACAGATCGGTCTGACAGATCGGTCTCATAGATCGGTCTCACAGATCTGTCTCACAGATCGGTCTCATAGAACGGTCTCACAGATTGGTCTCACAGATCGGTCTGATAGATCGGTCTCACAGATCGTTCTCACAGATCGGTCTCATAGATTGGTCTCATAGATCGGTCTCACAGATCGGTCTGAAAGATTGGTTTCACAGATCGGTCTCACATATCGGTCTCGCAGATCGGTCTGACAGCTCGGTCTCACAGATCGGTCTGACAGATCGGTGTCATAGATCGGTCTCACATATCGGTCTGACAGATCGGTGTCACAGATTGGTCTCGTAGATCGGTCTCACAGATCGGTCTCACAGATCGGTCTGACAGATCGGTCTCAGAGATCGGTCTCACAGATCGGTCTCACAGATCGGTCTGACAGATCAGTGTCACAGATCGGTCTCGCAGATCGGTCTCACAGATCGGTCTCACAGATCGGTCTGACAGATCAGTCTCACAGATCGGTCTGACAGATCGGTGTCACAGATCGGTCTCACAGATCGGTCTCACAGATCGGTCTGACAGATCGATTTCACAGATCGGTCTCACAGATCGGTTTCACAGATCGGTCTCACAGATCGGTTTCACAGATCGGTCTCACAGATCGGTTTCACAGATCGGTCTCACAGATCGGTTTCACAGATCGGTCTGACAGATCGGTTTCACAGATCGGTCTCACAGATCGGTTTCACAGATCGGTCTGACAGATCGGTTTCACAGATTGGTCTGACAGATCAGTTTCACAGATCGGTTTCATGTACAGTAAAGGTGGGTGAATAGTGTTTCCAGATTCCTACAGTTTTGCCCCTTTTGATGTTTCCTTTGATGTAAAATACATTTAAAGCCTTATTTTAAGGACTCTTAAGGCTGATTCAAAGGCCATAAATCTTATATTAATTATTCCTAAGGCTTGGAATGTTTTACTTGGTCAAACCGCGTGGGTTAATGCGATCCATTTTTAATAGAGAATTAACCGGATCTTAAACTGTCGCCCCATTAAATCTTAAAAAGGGATAAGATATCATTCTCCCTTGTTCTTTCCCTTTGTTCTCAGCTAAGAGACGCTAGAACCTTTCAATCATTCCAGTAGGAGTTGCACAATCAATCTTTACTCCTATGATTGGTTCTGCTCTGTTTTGGATGCAACCGAACTGTGTCGGTCAATCATCCCAATAAGGTATGTTTTATCGTCGTTCCTTTGGGGATCATCTTCTCTTGTTTCTCCCTTCCATATTATACCATGTAATTTCAATGATTCTAATGAGTTTTTCTTGGGTTTGGTTGGTACTGTCGTATCGTGGCATCCTCCGGTGGATGCAGTTGTCATGAGAGGAGGATTGTGACCCGTTGTGTGGATAAAGGACGTCAAGAACTCTTCCAGGTAGGGGATTCATGGCTTCTCTAATTGTATATGTGCAATCGTAGAATTAGCATGATTTAGTCCTTTGGATCACAATGAAATTGACCTAATTAAATACTTGAACCAGATTAAAATAATTGGTTGATCTCATGTTGTTTCCTTATACCATGATAACGGTTTGCCTCATGTTTTACTAGATAGAGTGATATCTACGATTTCTTTGATTTGTTGTTAGTTCATGATAGAAATTGATATTGAACGTAAAGCCGGAATTAATTTTTAATTAATTGTCTAAAGATAAAGAGGCATGTAAATTAATCTGGTTATTGTCGTTGTTGTAGTTGTTCTAATCTGAGGATAATCAAATTAGGGAAGTAAGCATGGTTATTTAATTGTGATAGCTTACTTATTAGGTATCCCGTAATTGGAACCTACGAATAACAAATCTGTTAATTCAATATGGATTAAAGAACAGATTATGTTGGAATTTCTAAAAGGGTTCTAAGTTACCCTCTTGTTTGTTAAAGGGTCAAGAGCCCATGGTTGTGACTGTTGTTTTCCTGCTGTTTGTGTTGTGATGCGAGCCTGGATGGCTATTGTGATATGTGGAGGCATGGAGGCCTTGTGATTGTGGCAGTGGATGACACCTAGAGTGGTGAGATGCATCAGTTTATGCATGTGGGTGTTAGGGAGGGCACCAGGGGTGATGGAATGGGATGGATGTGGTTGATGGATGCTTTTGGATTCTTTAAATGTTATCTGCTTTGCTTTTCCCCACTGCTTAAGGAAGATAGTCTTGTATACCCTTCTTCCAAAGGAGGCGAAGATGCGCGGGGTATGCCATGTGCTTTCCGTGTTTAGCCTCTCGAGGGAGAATGGGTCTATGCTCTTTCTATAGGCGGAAAAGACTCGACGGGTAGTATATCTACTCACCGTGTTGAGCCTCCTTTGTGTTCAGTAGCATATGATGATTTTCTAGAATTCCTAGGAATATGGAAAAGTAATTCTATAATGAATTTTTGATTAAATTGTGAAAATCCATGGGGGTTGAGATACTAGAATTTAATGGTGATGTGAATCTTAAAAGGAGCAGTTGATTTTTAATGTGATCCCAATTCATTTTAATGGGGAATTGTTCATGGTTAATTAATGTTTAAAGAATTAAATAATGTACTGTGGAACTGATAAAATGAGAATGGAGTAATCTAATAAAGCTCTTCAAATTTTTGTGTGCTTATAGGACACCTAGTCTTAGAAGTAGCAGCCTGGAGTCTGAGAGACGTTAGTTGTAGTTGTATCTAAGACTAGGTAATGCCCATTGTGTGGATGTGAGTTATATATATATTCTGTACTTTTTGTGTTTCTATACGCTACTCCACCCTGTCGGTAAGGGAAACTGACACCCCTGGGATTCTGAGCCCTGGGGGGGTGTTTTCCCCAACATTCTGATGGGAGGTCGAATGGCTGACTACCCCCTTTGGCCCCGCTCTCTTCTCTTGGTAGATACTTGTGCCATGAGGCACAATGATTAGTTACCCCATATATGTGTGTAGAGGGATGTAATGGCTTGTGGTTATTCACACACATATATTCTGGATATAGTATCCTATGGACTACTATAGGTGTAATCTGTATAGTCTATGATGGCTTGAGGATCCTTACTCAGAGTATGGGCTGTAATGGCTTGAGGGATTATACCCGACATATGATACACGTTATGCGAGCTGTGGTGGCTCCCGGAAACAACCTGGTTACTTTTGGTTAGGAGGATGGTGTGGTGCTCTGCCCAGGTGTCTGCGGGCAAGCCTTTGTGGTGCACGAGGTGCAGATTGTGGAGCTTAGCCCAGGTGTCTGCGGGCAAGCATTGGAGAGAGATGCACAGGACGTATGTCATTGGGGAAAAACAGAAAACCAGTGGGGAAGTAGTAGTGGGGTACCCTTGATAATCTTTACTACATGCTATATTCTTGTATGAATTACTTGGTGAGAGTAGCCATGGTGAGGTTGGGAACTTAGTATACCTGTTTAGGAGACGAGTTAGTTTCACTTGTTGTTCACTGGGCTTTAGCATGCTTTCTTTACTGTTGCACGAGAGGCTTGGGGAGGATCCTACTGAGTATACTATTATACTCACCCTATGTATATATAAACTATTTTTCAGGTCACTTGGAGCAGGTTGGAGATCAAGCTAGTTACTACTAGCTTGTGGTTAGAGGAGGAGCTGTTCGGGCTTGTGGTCGCTGCCATTTTACTTTCTTTTGGGTACTTTTAGTTTTCCCTTTCAGTTGTAGTACTTTTTCATGACATTTCATATATGTACTTTTATTTCTTTTATTTTTTCAGTTCTGAGTTGGAGTTGATTGGAGTCTATTCTATCTCTCTCTTCTGCATGTGTTCTCTTAGAGGGTAATGCCTCCCATTTGTATGTTCATTATACCCTTGGTGCTAGTCGCCAACCCGGGGCCTACTGGAGGCAGGACTCGGGGGTCATTATCTCTCTTCTCACATTGCCGACCCAGGAGGGGTACACTTTGTGGGGAGGGGGTCGTGACAGAGTGGTATCAGAGGTCTGGTTGAGGGATAGGATGGAGTTTGGAGTTAGGCACAGGTGAGGATGCATGGGATGGTAGGGAAACAATGTAATTCATGTTTAGAAAGTGGGGTAAACACTGGAGACCGGTAGAGACATAGGCGCTTAGGGCCCCCTATGATTTGTTGCACGGACCTTTATGTTTATGATGGCTACTAAACAAAGTGATACTGGTTGCAGGGTAGAGACCTAGGAAAGGATCAAGCATTATTATTCTTTGGGCCTGTTTTTGAATGGGTAGACCTTGGGATAGGTAACCTAAAAATTAATAAAACAAAACAATTAATTAATTTTGAGTCTTCCATATTCCAGTCTTAGGAGCTCTAACAGTTGTTATTTTCCAGGTATGGCTCCAGGTCGACGTCCTCGTCAGGTTTGCGCAGAAGATGCCCAGCAGGCTGTTCCAGAAGATCGCCGCCAGGTAGAGGTTGACGACGATGACACTTGGAGGAAGACACTCCGAGAGTTTCAGCGCCAGAGTCTACAGAAGTATGAGGGCTCCGTTTCAGATGCAGTCACGTAAGACTGGTTGGAGGAGGTCAAGATAGGATTCAGTTGGATTCATGCTTGGAAAGAACACTGGGTGTCCTTGGTTGTGACGATGTTGTGTGGAGCAGCGAGGCAGTGGTGGTTCTTGTTCCTTGGGGATCGTGAGGAGTCAGCGATCTCATGGGAGGAGTTTCTAGATAGGTTTAGAGTCGAGTTTCTTTATTCGTCTGCGAAGGCGTCCAGTCGTCAGGAGCTTCTTACCCTTTGACAGGGGAGCTCCAGTGTTCGAGAGTTTGGAATCCGTTTCAAGAACCTTCTACGATATGCTTCAGACCTGTTACCAGATGAGGAGGATAGGGCGAGGCATTTTGAGGAGGCTTTGCATCTAGAGATCCAGCTCTAGGTCACCCCATTTATGATAAAGACATATCTTGAGGTGCTGGCGGGGGTAGAGGTTGTTGAGAGGACTTTGGCTAGGACCGGATTGTCATGAGAGTGGAATCGTTATGATTCCTCACGAAGCAAAGCTGTGGTCCGGGGATCCCGGTTTTCAGGGCAGAAGAGTTTCCATTCACCTGGGGGTAGGTCCTAGCCCTTTCCATCTCGTTTCTCCAGAGGCAGCAACTCTCAGACCTATGCCAAGGTATTAGGCGCTTGTTTTTCTTGTGGTGGTCATGGTCATCAGCAGCGGGAGTGACCGACTTTTCAGAGCAGTAATCGTGCACCAGGCGCTCCACTCTAGGTTCCTCCGTTGAGGCAGTTCCAGCCGAGGCAGCAGCAGCAGGTTGCACCAGCTTTAGATCACCAGAGGGTAGATGGAGCAGGCAGAGGACAGCCCCATGACACTCCCTGTCCTTAGAGAGCAGAGCGCGGCCGTGGTGGTGTTCGTCATCAGGGTCAGAGAGGCCATGGAGGAGGTCGTGGTCAGCTTCATGCTCTAGCATTTCCAGCCCCAGGCGAGCCAGATGTCGTTCGAGGTACCCTTTGCTTGTTTTCTACATTGGTGTATGCCTTGTTTGATTCAGAAGAAACACACTCCTTCATATCACCTACCCTTCCATGCTTTGGGACTTGAGGTAGAGAGTCTTCCAGTTCCCTTGGCGTTGACTACGCCAGTTGGAGGTCGATCCGACTTGTTTGAAGTATGTAGAGACTATGAGCTAGTGTTGGGGCAACACCGCTCTTGGGGAGATTTCCTATGTTTACGAATACAACCATATGATGTCATAATCGGCATGGATTGGTTGTATTCGGTGCAGGCTATTGTGGATTGCTACAGGAAGAAGGTCGTTTTCTTTGATGCAGATAGAGAGAAAGTGGTGTTTGTTGGTGAGAGAGATCCTCGGATGAGTCCTAGATGAGTTCCATCCTTATCATCCATGATGGCTGGGATGATGCTGAGTTATTCAGAGGTTCAACAGTTTGTGTTTCCTAGGTCGTGGAGGAGTACCCTGACGTCTTTCCAGAAGAGGTTGTATCCTTACCCCCTCGACAAGAGATCGAGTTTGGGATCGAGCTACAGCCAGGAGCGTCTCCTATATCTATGTCTCCGTATAGGATGGCCCCTTCTGAGTTACGAGAGCTGCGTATTCAGCTTGATGGTCTATTGCAGTGTGGTTTTGTTTGGCCAAGTGTGTCACTGTGGGGTGCACCAGTTTTGTTTGTGAAAAAGGCTAACAGGAGTTTGCGGTTGTGCGTTGATTATCGTCGATTAAACAAAGTGACAATAAAGAACTGCTATCCTCTTCCACGGATTGATGACCTATTCGATCAACTGAAGGGTGCAAGTTGGTTCTCAAAGATCGACTTACGGTCAGGATATCATCAGATGCATGTAAATGATGAGGATATCTCGAAGACTGCTTTCCGTTGTCATCATGGGAATTATGAGTTTGTTGTATGCCATTTGGCGTGATGAATGCTCCAGCTGTTTTCATGGGGTTGATGAATGCTGTGTTCCGTGAATTCCTGGACAAGTTTTTTGTGGTTTTCATAGACGAAATCCTTGTGTACTTCACATCTGAAGAAGAGCATGCAGAGCATCTACGAGCCGTTTTGGGAGTTCTTCACCAACATCAGTTGTTTGGGAAGTTTTCTAAGTGTGAGTTTTGGGCTCGACAAGTTCGTTTCTTGGGGCATGTTGTGTCCCAACAGGGAGTAGTTGTGGATCCGTCGAAGATAGAAGCAGTGGTGACTTGGGCAGCTCCCAAGACCGTGTCAGAGTTGCAAAGTTTCCTTGGTCTCACAGGCTATTATAGGAGGTTTGTAGCCAATTTCTCCCGAGTTGCGACTCCTCTGACAGATTTGACCAGGAAGGATCAAGCGTTCATATGGACTGATCAGTGTCAGGCAGCTTTTGAGTATCTAATGTAGAAGTTATAAAGTGCTCCAGTCCTTTGTCTTCCAGTGGAGGAGAGTACATGGGAGCGTGAGTCACAGATACATGCTCAGTACCCAGAGTTGTTTAATGTTTAACTCCTTTCATGTAATGATGTTTCCTTTATGGTTAGACCCTTCATGTTTTATTTATGTACCTTTGATGTGATGTTATGATTGAATTGTTTGGATATGGATTGTTTGTTCCCATACTCTCAGATGTTGTAGTTTTGTTCCAGCTTTCGAACAACTCATGGTGGTTTTCCCCTGAGAGGTATCTTATGGGGTGGTTGTTCGGACCCCTCTTTTCTTCTGGGTTGGTTTTTAATTCTTGAGGACGAGAATGTTTTAAGAGGTATATAATGTAATGGCCCGGACCTCTCTGGTCCATTAATTTGTGAAATTTTGGTGTCGGAGGTGTTCCGGGAGGTCAAGGGGACTTATCCCCAACACTTTGCCAATTTTTTCAGTTCTGTGAACAGTGTTTCCAGTTTTACGAACAGTACGAGATCAGTCTCACCAATCGGTCTCACAGATCAGTCTCACAGATCAGTCTCAGAGATCGGTCTAACAGATCGGTCTCACAGATCGGTCTCACAGATCGGTCTCACAGATCAGTCTCACAGAACGGTCTCACAGATCGGTCTCACAGATTGGTCTGACAGATCGGTCTCATAGATCAGTCTCACAGATCGGTCTCACAGATCGGTCTGACAGATCGGTCTCACGGATTGGTCTAACAGATCGGTTTCATAGATCGGTCTCACATATCGGTCTCGTAGATCTGTCTGACAGATCGGTCTCACAGATCGGTCTGACAGATCAGTGTCACATATCGGTCTCGCAGATCGGTCTCACAGATCGGTTTCACAGATCGGTCTCACAGATCGGTCTCCCAGATCGGTCTGACAGATCTGTCTCACAGATTGGTCTGACAGATCGGTGTCACTGATCGGTCTCGTAGAGCGGTCTCACAAATCGGTCTCACAGATCGGTCTGACAGATCGGTCTCACAGATCGGTCTCATAGATCAATCTGACAGATCGGTCTCATAGATCGGTCTGACAGATAGGTGTCACAGATCGGTCTCGCAGAGCAGTCTCACAGATCGGTCTCACAGATCGGTCTCACAGATCGGTCTCACAGATCGGTCTCACAGATCGGTGTCACAGATCGGTCTCACAGATCGGTCTCACAGATCGGTCTGACAGATCGGTTTCACAGATCGGTCTCACAGATCGGTTTCACAGGTCGGTCTCACAGATCGGTTTCACAGATCAGTCTGACAGATCAGTTTCACAGATCGGTCTGACAAATCAGTTTCACAGATCGGTCTGACAGATCGGTCTCACATATCGGTCTGACAGATCGGTCTCACAGATCGGTCTGACAAATCGAACTCACAGATCGGTCTGACAGATCGGTTTCACAGATCGGTCTGACAGATCGGTTTCACAGATTGGTTTCATGTACAGTAAAGGTGGGTGAACAGTGTTTCCAGATTCCTACAATTTTTCCCCTTTTGACATTTCCTTTGACGTAAAATACATTTAAAGCCTTATTTTAAGGACTCTTAAGGCTGATTCAAAGGCCATAAATCTTATATTAATTATTCCTAAGGCTTGAAATGTTTTACTTGGTCAAACCATGTGGGTTAATGCGATCCGTTTTTAATGGAGAATTAATCGGATCTTAAATTGTCGCCCCATTAAATCTTAAAAAGGGATGAGATATCATTCTCCCTTGTTCTTTCCCTTTTTTCTCAGCTAAGAGACGCTAGAACCTTTCAATCATTCCCGTAGGAGTTGCACAATCAATATTTACTCCTAGGATTGGTTATGCTCTGTTTTGGATGCAACCGAACTCTGTCAGTCAATCTTCCCAATAAGGTATGTTTTATCGTTGTTCCTTTGGGGATTATATTCTCTTGTTTCTCCCTTCCATATTATACCATGTAATTTCCATGATTCTAATGGGTTTTTCTTAGGGTTGGTTGGTACTGTCATACCGTGGCATCCTCTGGTGGATGCAGTTGTCGTGAGAGGAGGATTGTGACCCGTTGTGTGGATAAAGGACATCAAGAACTCTTCCAGGTAGGGGATTCATGGCTTCTCTAATTGTATATGTGCAATCATAGAATTAGCATGATTTAGTCCTTTAGATCACAATGAAATTGACCTAATTAAATACTTGAACCGGATTAAAATAATTGGTTGATCGCATGTTATTTCCTTATACCGTGATAACGGTTTGCCTCATATTTTGCTAGATAGAGTGATATCTATGATTTCTTTGATTTGTTGTTCATTCATGATAGAAATTGATAATGAATGTAAAGCCGGAATTAATTGTTAATTAATTGGGTAAAGATAAAGAGGCATGTAAATTAATCTGGTTATTGTCGTTGTTGTAGTTGTTCTAATCTGAGGATAATCAAATTAGGGAAGTAAGCATGGTTATTTAATTGTGATAGCTTACTGATTAGGTATCCCGTAATTAGAACCTACGAATAACAAATCTGCTAATTCAATATGGATTAAAGAACAAATTATGTGGGAATTTCTAAAAGGGTTCTGAGTTACCCTCTTGTTTGTTAAAGGGTCAAGAGCCCATGGTTGTGACTATTGTTTTCCTGCTGTTTGTGCTGTTATGTGAGCCTGGATGGCTGTTGTGATATGTGGAGGCATGGAGGCCTTATGGTTGTGGCAGTGGATGACTCCTAGAGTGGTGAGATGCATCAGTTTATGCATGTGGGTGTCAGGGAGGGCACTAGGGGTGATGGAATGGGATGGATGTGGTTACTAGATGCTTGTGGATTCTTTGAATGTTATCTGCTTTGCTTTTCCCCACTACTCAAGGTAGCTGGTCTTGTATACCCTTCTTCCAAAGGAGGCGAAGACGCGCGGGGTATGCCACGTGCTTTTCGTGTTTAGCCTCTCGAGGGAGAATGTGTATATTCTCTTTCTATAGGTGGAAAAGACTCGATGGGTAGTATATCTACTCACCGGGTTGAGCCTCCTTTGTGTTTAGTAGCATAGGATGCTTTTCTAGAATGCCTGGTAATATGGAAAAGTAATTCTGTAATGAATGTTTGATTAAATGGTCAAAATCCATGGGGGTTGAGATACTAGAATTTAATGGTGATGTGAATCTTAAAAGGGGTAGTTGATTTTGAATGTGATGCCAATTCAGTTTAATGTGGAATTTTTCATGGTTAATTAATGTTTAAAGAATTAAATAATGTACAGTGGAACTGATAAAATGAGAATGGAGTAATCTAATAAATCTCTTCAAATGTTTGTGTGCTTATAGGACACCTAGTCTTAGAAGTAGTATCCTGGAGTCTGAGAGACGTTAGCTGCAGTTGTATCTAAGACTAGGTAATTCCCACAGTGTGGATGTGAGTTATATATATATTCTGTACTTTTTGTGTTTCTATACGCTACTCCACCCTGTCGGTAAGGGAAACTGACACCCCGGGGATTCTGAGCCCTGGGGGGGTGTTTTCCCCAATACTCTAATGGGAGGTCGAATGGTTGACTACCCCCTTAGGCCCCGCTCTCTTCTCTTGGTAGATACTTGTGCCATGAGGCACAGCAGTTAGTTACCCCATATATGTGTGTAGAGGGTTGTAATGGCTTGTGGTTATTCACACACATATATTCTGGATATAGTATCCTATGGACTACTATAGGTGTAACGTGTATAGGCTATGATGGCTTGAGGATCCTTACTCGGAGTATGGGCTGTAATGGCTTGAGGTATTATAACCGACGTATGATACACGTTATGCGAGCTGTGGTGGCTCCCGAAAACTACCTGGTTACTTTTGGTTGGGAGGATGGTGTGGTGCTCCACCTAGGTGTCTGCGGGCAAGCCTTTGTGGTGCACGAGGTGCAGATTGTGGAGCTTAGCTCAGGTGTCTGCGGGCAAGCATTGGAGAGAGATGCACAGGACGTATGTCGTTGGGGCAAAGCGGCAAACCAGTGGGGAAGTAGTAGCGGGGTACCCTTAATAATCTTTAATAAATTCTATATTCTTGTATGTGTTACTTGGTGAGAGTATCCATGGTGAGGTTGGGAACTTAGTATACCTGTTTAGGAGATTAGTTAGTTTCACTTGTTGTTCACTGGGCTTTAGTATGCTTTCTTTACTGTTGCATGAGAGTCTTGGGGAGGATCCTACTGAGTATACTGTTATACTCACCCTATGTATATATAAACTGTTTTTCAGGTCACTTGGAGCAGGTTGGAGATCAAGATGGTTACTACTAGCTTGTGGTTAGAGGAGGAGCTGTTCGGGATTATGGTCGCTGCCGTTTTACTTTCTTTTGGGTACTTTTAGTTTTCCCTTTCAATTGTAGTACTTTTGCATGACATTTCATATATGTACTTTGATTTCTTTTATTTTTTTCAGTTCTGAGTTGGAGTTTATTGGAGTCTATTCTATCTCTCTCTTCTGCATGTGTTCTCTTAGAGGGTAATGCCTCCCATTTGTATGTTCATTATACCCTCGGTGCTAGTCACCAACCCGGGGCCTACTGGAGGAAGGACTTGGGGGTCATTATCTCTCTTCTCACATTGCCAGCCCAGGAGGGGTACACATTGTGGGGAGGGGGTCATGACAATTGTAATAAAAATTATACTTTACTTTTCTATAAAATCATTTTTATGCTTAAAAATTCATTTTTCTAAAAATAGTTTTCTTTACACTTTTTGAACAATTATTACAAGTAATTTATACCTCTTCTAGGAACTGAATCATGTGAAATTGATTACATATTTGGAATAATAATAATTAAAATTAGGTAATAATTTCAAATTTCTTTTTGTTCATAATTAATAGTAACCGTAGAAAATATTTTCACCTTGGTTAAGGGTAAAATAAATTAAAAGTGTTAAAATAAAGGGATAAGGCCTCAAGATAACACAAAAAAATTAAATATAATTTATTGATTGTATTTAAAAATTAAACTTATCATATTCAATGATTATATAATTTTTATCCTCTTTACTTGAGTAATACAAATATTATATAATAATGTTTCAAGTATTTACAAGTTCTCCACCTACCACAATTTTATAAGGGTATCTACTCTTGTCTATTATCCATACTTATTGAGCCACTTAGATTGACCAATAACTTTAAAAATACCTTCATAAATTTATTTTTATTAATATTTATTTCCCAGTCTTTACAAAATATCACTTTAAGAAGGATTAAGTTATAATCTTAATGGGGTTATCAAAAGAAGTGGTATTTGCTCTTAGAGAGATTTTTTAAGTTCCTTTCTTCTTAAGACTCCTATAAATATTAAATAACAACCTTAACATACTTAAATCAGTATATTTACCAAACTAAGATATTTTATGTTAATTTTACATCTATTTTATATATTTTTTCTATCCTATATATAATGAAAATATCACTCATGTGTACATACGGATTACCATCTCCATATAGCTATGTAATTTGTTTTTCATCATCACTTCACTTGGATGGTTATAAATATGGAATTAATGAAAATATATTATATTCATGAAATAATTAGTATTTTTTAAATTAAATATATCATCTACCTTATTACCCTACTATTCATAGGAAAATAATAACATCGCTCATGTGCACATGTGGACTACCACCTCCACAAAGTGATGTGATTCATTTTTCTATTACCACCCTAAATGGATGATTCTAAAATTCTATATAATGAATAATAACTATACTGATGGAAATATTCAAATTATAAATATGGATTATCCATTTAATAACACCTATAAACTTGGTTAATATACTGAAGTAATTTTGGATTAATTCACCGAATAACATTATGAGGTCAACATAAGCAAGAACTATTTAATGAATGGATGTAAAATGATTATAAAAGGATCAAAAAAAGGTAATATAGAGGGAAAAAGTTATTAGATAATTATTTAATAAATTTAAATTTATTATTTGGGATTATATAATGTGTTTAACCAAAAAGGAATCCACGGTAAGGGTTTTTCATCTCAATTTCACTCTATTGATATATATTTTATATTATAGACCTCATTTTTTATATGGTTTATATAATACCCCTTTGAAAGATTATCATTAATTTATCTTTATTAATGGTATTTAAATTATAAATTCATGTTCTATCTTTTAATTTTTTTTGATTCAAAAAATTATTAAATTCGTAAGGGTTTATTTTACAATCTCACTCCAATTCAATATTGTTTATGTTTAAATTTACATTGGAATAATTATATGCTATTTATCTCTTTACCCCATATATTTTTTTATTCTCTAGTAATTTATGGATTTTTCGTGTTTTATTAAAACGTTTACTCTCTTTGGTACTCAAAAATAATTAAATAGCATTTTTAAGAAAAAAACAACCTTATTTCACTTTTTTAGTCAAGAATATTTTCGTTCCATATCCATATTCTTCAAAATGTTTTATCAAAGTTTCCATCTACTTATAAAGGATTGGTAGAGTTATTTTTCTACTAACTTTTACGTTTTAAAAAGGTTGTAAATGGAATCATTTTAAAGTTTCAAAATATCTTTGTTTTTACTTTTTTACAAAAGTATGAAAGGAATATTCTTTTTAATGTATACAGCGTAAAATATTTTTCCCACCTCCATTAAATTTATTCAATATTTAACTTCCTATACAATTTTCCATGGTTTTTCTAAGAAAATAATTTTTCCATTACTCTATGAATTTTTGGTTTTTATATTAAAATAAAAATAGCATTATTATCTAAAATATTGAAAAGAATTTTGGAAATGATTTATAATATTGTTTTTACAACAAAGATAAAAATATTTAAGGAAATTTATATTAAAAATTTTGTTTCCATTTTCCACTCTAATTATCACAAGAATTACCTTTATTATAAACCATCATTTCTAATGAATTGATGGAATTATATCATCAATTACAGATTTATGAATTATACCTTACTTTGAGATCATTCACTTTCTTATGATCATGTTCTCTATCACTATCCATTATTCATTGTAATTATTTTTTCCCTTCATGTATATATTTTTGGTATCATTTATACAAATTCAATGTTGTCTTAATTGTATACCAATTCAATATATGGTGTTCATTGAAGGAATTTTATTAATAAAGTTATTCATTTACTAAGAAAATATTGATGTTCCATATTTTTAATTCAATATAGTTATTTATATATTGATAATACATACAGATTATGTATTATATTTTTGATTAAATATATGAGGAATGCATTAGACATATGTATGTGGTGGATGGGGCCTAGTTATTGATATCCCCTTTATGCTTTGATAGGCATCATAAGATAGACAGTTGGCCAAATCAGTTGGGTATTCAGTGTATACTGTCCCATTTATTGAAATTTCAAAGCATAAGGCCTTAATGGTTAGGTACATGATGTCTTGGAATGAGGCCTTGATATAAATATCATAACATTCAAAATTATTCATTTAATTTAATAAGATTTTCTTTATTATTATACATGTAATTTTTATTTAGATATTTTCCATGGATACATTTTGAATCTTAAGTTTTTGATTAAATGGAATATGTATTGATTATCCACACTTCCATATTTTTTATTCCTTATATACTTATGATATCTTATATTGTATTCATTCTAATATTGGTTGTTTTACCTCACCCTTTATTATGATTTAATTTCACTGAGGTGTGAGGAAGGAATCTTGGAATGAACTTCAGGGATGCAATAAAATTTTTCATGATTTGTTTTATTTTTCCAATGAAATACAGAAATCTTTTATGTATCTAGTCTCCCAAGACTGCTAAACTGATTGGTCCTCTATGTTGTGATCCCCTGTATCTTTTAACAATGTAATAAATTAAACATCACCTCAAGTTACTAGAGTCTAGGTTGTTACATGTATCTTATTGTGTAATGTCCATAATGAATTATAAAATGTTTATAATTATTGATTTATGAATTTTTCATATATTTTTATCTCTTGTTAAATTATTGAATTTTTAATTTATTTATTATTCATATTTAATTAAAATATATAATTATTATATTATTAAATATTAGTTATGATTTATCTTATGAGATAAGATTCTTCTTATAAATTATCATACCATGTTAGTAACAACAATATAAGATTTATTTTTCATCTACCAGGACCTCGGTCTTTTATTAAATTTATAAGATTAAATTTAGTTATTATATATAGTTGATATATATTAGGTTTTATAGTTTTCATGAATTGGATTAACCCTTGAGTTAATTGTCCCTAGGTAGAGGGACTTGGGGTAAGACTTCCCACTATCCTAGAGGCTTACACCTTATTCTAAAAAGGTTTGGGTAGGATATTTGTGGCTTTAGGATTATTCTTATAATATAATTATAAACATTTACATAAAGTGCATGTGTACCTTATACAAGAGACTTATTTTTATATATATGATTATTTTTGGGTTTATATTTTGTTTGATTAACATAGGTTGTGGGTTTTATAAAGAGTTTCACAATATTATGCTATGAATATGTTAATTTGTTGGATGGAATAGGGATTCCAAAAATTAAATCCTTATATGAATTCATATATAAAAGTAATAAAATGATATAATATGGTGTTATTAAAACCACTTCAAAATACTAATTATGATATTTCTTCCAAAAGTGGAACTTATCGATACCTCGAGCATTCAGTATGGATGACCCTAACAATTAAGTGCACATGTATTTTCATATGTAAGTTGTTTAAGTGAAAAGGATACCCTAATTTTTAGGTTCCCTATTTTTAGAGTTAGTTTGGTTTGCTCTTAGTTTTGAAACCCTAACCATTAGGTACCACAAAAATATATTTAAGTAAATCTATATGATAGATTTCGAAAAATAGTTATCTAATTAACTATCCAAGAATCATATATTATATGATTTCTAGTGGTTTTATACTAGATATAATCATGGATTATTTAAGTGATTCATGGTGTAAGTAATGATGAAGTATGGATCTTGGATCACAAAATAGGTATACTTTTTGGGGTCACCATTTTGGTGGGAGTAATTTTATTAAAATTACTTATTAAGTAAATGTAAAGCAAGATACTAATATAGTAAAACTTATGTTATAGTTAATGGAATCAACATCATCATGCTTAACCATGAGATAAATTTTATATAATAAAACAAAAACGTTAGTAATTTTTTTGATTGGATTAAATAGAAAAATTATATGTTTTATAGGAACACCTATGTAACACCCCAATCTTCCACGATACGTTTCCCTTTGAATAATGTAATAGCTTGCATTGTATGCAACTTTGAGATTCTAACACACCGCGACCAATCAAAGTAGCCATTATGAATAGTAATACCCAATTTTTGAAATTTTAAAAAATTTATCTTTCAAAATGGACTTCATTTTTGGATTCGGAATATCGAAATTATCTTAGGGTGAATTTTTGGTATTTTCCTGAAAACTTTCAGTTTTTGATGAATAGTGAAAAACATTGAGTTATAGTTTAAAATTGAATTTTAATTTAAATAATTATTTATTTTATTTAAATTTATTTTAGGTCAAAATAGATACATAATACATATAAAATTTCAATGTAATTAATTGTAGTTATTTTATAATAATTTTAGATATATAAAAATTTTATTGAACTTTTCACCGTCTTTTACCCAAATCCTAGGACAAGTTGCAAATTCACATAAAACTTAATTTTACCGCTTCTATGACTGGAATTTCAAAAATTAGAGAGACACGGTTGATATCCGTAAGAAAAATTTGGTTCAATAAGATGAAAATATTTTTTTGTGAATAGTAACTTTTTACTTTTATTTACCACGGTTAAAAGTAAATAAGGTATTTAAGGATAAAAATGAAATTATTATTACCCTAACACATGTTTTAATTCTATTGGATAAGTATAATTCGACCAAAAACAACCTTAGGAATAAAATATGAACCTCTTTGGTCCACTTGGATTAGATTAGGACACTTATTATGATTTTATTTAAAGAAGAGTTAAAAGAGTTAAAGTCAAAGTTTAATAACTAAAACATTTTTAATATAGGGTTATACATAAGATAAATTCAACTATAAATATTAGTTATGAATATAAAAATATTTCCTAAATAATGGTATTTTATTTATATTTTTTAGACATTAAATAAGTTAATTTATATATGACACAATGATGATGCAGTAATTACCTAATTAATGAAATATTAAAATAATTAATATTATAAATATCCAAATAAATGTAATTTGAGACTTTTAATGAATTACACTAATTTTATAGGTTAATATGTCATATTAGGGTTGGTTAGATGATTTTTTTTAAGTAATAATGTTGTTATGAATTTAGAAAAAACAAAATACCAAATAGTGTCAAAATTGACATAAAAGAGTTTTTAAAACAAATATTATATTATTAATTGATATTCTATTCCTAAAAATCAAATTTTAGGCCAAAAGACTTATATAATTACAATTGTGTCATTAATTAACCACTTGGGGTTATCTTGGAAGTATATAGTAAGTTTATTAACCATATAATATAAAAATAAAAAGAGACGTGGTAAATGTCAAACTATTTAACTAAGAGTTAAATCTAAAAGATAAAGTTAATATAGTGAGACAAACCAGTCTAAAACCTATTGTTTGAGTGTTTTTAGACCCATACCCACCTTATACTTTAAATAATACACATTGGATCCATTAGAAACCGAAAATTATTTTATTATAAAAAAATATTTCTAGCTTTTCCTAAGGTGCCCCTCACCCCTCTTATAAAAGGGCACTTCCCCTTATCTCAAATTCACACATCCAAAGACATTTGTCTCGGCCAACCCCTACCCAAATATCCTCCCAACTATCCTCCCTTAATCCTATAGGCCTTCCTTTAGTCATAAATCCAACCTAAGGATCCCTTTTGATCAAATCAAAAGGAAGAACCCGAAGAAGAGGTAAATATTTCATCACCTCTTTCAAGTTCTTTCCTTCTTCCACTTCCTCTTTATTTGTTGTTTCCATTATAAAATAGTAACTCTAGTATATTATATATATATATTGATGTTATTATAAATATGGTACAACCATATTCATTATTTTATCCATCCTTTTAATGACATGTCACCATACGTGCGTACGTACGGCTTACTGTCACCACGTCGTGGTGTAATTGTTATTCAATACATTATTATTTGGATTGGTATAATAATGATGTGTAATTGAAGTAAATAATAAATATAACATCATAAATATTTTTTATATGTGATATAACATCCAATTATATATTATTTTAATATCAAAATAATGATATTGTCGCTCGTGCGTATGTACAGATTACTGTCTCCACGACGCGATGAGATTCATTTCCACATTCACCATTCATCGACGATTATAAAAATATATATTACTAATAAGTATGTAATATATGACATAATAATTCTACTGGAGATATATATATATATATATATATATTTATTTATTTATTTCCTTACATGTATCTTATTCACCTAGATCTGTTCAATACGATATGAAAACTGAAACAGTGTTTATGCGTACGTACGGACTACTGTCTCCATAAACGGTGTTTCACATTTCATATATATGTCTATTAAACATATTTATATTCTAAATATATATGATATATAAATAATGTTTTATATTCTGGATGTATTTAAATCATGATATAAGTGATACAATCAAGAGTAACAAGTTAAAACACGTACGATAAAGATAGTGATTATTACCCGAAATGTTAATTTAACATGGAAATTATTATTAAATGGTTTTTATAAAGTCATAAATGAATCATTTATTATATCATAAATATTAATATGGTTCTGTTATAATTTAATATCATACTACGGTCTTTATACAGGAGGTTAAACGTACCCTCGACCAAAGGAAAGTGCAAGGTAAGGGTTAATTCCTCAATCTCGTTATTATTCTAGATTGTTTATGTGTAAGTATTTACTGGGACATTTTTATCATCCACGTACAATTTTCATAAAAATGATTTCAAAATTAATATTTTAAGGATTTTTGAAAGGTACTCTTTACAAAGATCAGAATTTTTAAGGTTTTAAATATTTATCTTTCTAAATCTTTTTAATTAATGTCCATGTTTTAAAAATGGTTTTAAGTATTTATTTATATGGACATGAATGTTTTGAAATAAAAATTATTTTCAAAAGTTTCAAAGTTTTATGGGACACTTTGATTCAAAAATATCTTTTAAATTACTTCCTTTATAAATGTGTTACATTTAAATGATTTCACAAAAATGGATATTTTTATCAAAGGTTTTTAATGATTATTTTTAACTATGACAAAATCCTTTTTGGATATCATTCTTGATTGAGGTTTATTTATTATAAATAAAATATTCAATATTTTATTTAATGAGATATGATATTTTTGACTATTAATGTGCTATTTTTATACCATTCATGGTTTATGGTTAATGTATTGACATTTCATATGATAGTTTTAATACGAATTTTTATGTTATGTTTCATCATTTTCATATGAGGAATGAAGTGGACTTAGTAAGTGACATGTGGAGCCCGCTATAGCTCCTCGATGCATCGGTTCGTCTCATGAGACAAACTTGTGTCTTGGAATAAGGCCTTGACAAAATCTTATTTTTAGTCTTGGCACAAGGCCTTGACTATGTGGTTATGAAAGTTTGGAATTATGCATTCCATCATTATGAAAGTGGTTATTGATATTTCATGTGATTATTCGACTAGTAGAATATCCATGTGAATAAGTAAATTGAATTATTTCATTTTATTTTTTCCATATTATAATGAAGTTTAAGTTTAAAAGGATTTTTCTTTAGTTATACTTTGCCTTAAATGTTTATGCTTATTTATGAAAGCTTCAGCTATATTGTTATCCTTACTGTGTATCTGAGCTCACCCCTTTATATGTTTTATTTTTCCCAGGATGTGAAGAATTATATTATAACTAACCTGCAGGGATAGTCTATGGGATCTCAGTGTTGTCTTTGGAAACAATGTTGTTGTAGTTTTCCATTTTATGATGTAATGAAAACCTTATGAATGTATCTAGTATTTCCAACGCTACTAAACTAATATTTCTTTAGAGACTTGATCTTTTGTGATCATGACAATGTTATGTAATAATGCACCAACTCTTGGTAACTGGGGTCATGGCATTACACCCTACCTAAGAAACTGACTTGTGAAGTTATTTAAGAAATGGTGTTAGATGCCTATGATAAGAATCTAAAAAATTCACTAGAATTATATACTCTCATAATTTTTTAAAAAGAATATATTTTTTAAAAGAAACATGAAACCATAAATTATTATAAGATATTATAAATCCTAAAAAGTATGTTTCAATGAGAATCTAATAATGAAGTGTATGATGCGTTGAAAGCTATCTTTCAGGGTAAATAGTAGAATAAACATTAGACTTGGATCATGTGCTCAATATTATTGAGTATATAAATGACTTACAGTAACTAATTTCAACTATTAGAATCATTATGTCCACAAAACTCATTATATAATCATTAATGGAAGGTTTGTGATAGTTTATTGTGAATAATTACATGAATGAGTTCAATAATAGTTTACTTGATATCCTAAATATTTGGAACTTAGAAAAGTAGAACATGGGTTATCTAGGATAAAGTAAAATCATGATGGTGTAGAAGTATAAGGGTAAAACTTTTGGCTAGAAATAGAAGAAATATTTTATGGAGAATCCATAGTTCCAACTAAACCAAAGAAGAGGATCGATAGATTGTGATTTCATTATGAAAAAACATGTCTATTGGAAAAAATTTCCAAAAATACTTGAAATGTCCTATGAGACCCCAAGGGGATTCCAATTCATGTATTAATGTTATATAATTAAATTATTTTTTAATAATAGTATATTATACCAACTATATATTTTATGAATGTTGTAAATATACAGGAGTTTGTAAGTAACAAAGAGTTGATGGGATCCAGAAGTTTTTCATTCAAGTAATAGAGCTAGGAGTAGTTAAATTAAGGACATAGATCATCAGATCCCTTCAATATTGGATAAATATTTAATAATATTTATTATTCATCTCATTTTTTATCTCTTGATAAGAGCTTGAAAACAAACATTATTTAATTGAATGAGATTGACTTTTAGATACACATGGTTTATGATTCATTTAAATTATATAACTTTTTTGGAAAGGTTACTAGGATAAAAGGAGTTTTATCCTAGGTAAATTTTTAACCAAGAATATGAGGGAATATCATTCCACTTCAAAAATTAGAATATTAAATAATGTATTATTTTTAAAAAAATTCAAAAACAAATTAAATACTATATATGATATGAAAAATATATTTTTTAAATAATCCTACTAAAATAAAATAAGAGTTTTTTACTAAACACAAACAATTTTGTGTGTCTAAAAGTAAATAAGAGTTATTTCCTAAAAAAGGAATTTTTTTATCTTACCATGATATTCTAAAGATAATATTATGTCTATGAAGTTAGTATGAGGTTATTTGGACATAAAAAATACAAGGTAAACAAATAAATATTTTACCAATCAAAGATCTTAGTGAATTTAACTAGAAATTTTAAAAGGGTTAGGATGTGATAGAAAAATAAATAATATAAGTGTTAAATTAATTAATATAATATGTTAAATTACACTTAATATCCAAAAAAAATTTAGGATATGCAGGTGGAGATATAATATAAATGTTACATTAGTTACTAGAATATTCCAAGGTAATAGTTTAAAAGAATGTGTTCCAAGGATGATGATGATGAAATTAGAAAAAAATATAAGTAGAAAACATGATTTATTAACATTATAATATTGGATTTTATGGAATTAACAGGTTTAAATAAGTTAATGAATTTGAACATTAGGAATCTAATTCCTAAGTCTCAAAATTATTCAGCTTACTTAATAAAAGATATTAGTGGGTGAGTTTTATCATATGGTCACACAAACATGTGGGAGGAATTACATATAGATGTGATTAGTTAAAAACCCTCAAAAAGAGTTGAAAACATGAGAATGGTCTATTATATTATCATATATGATATAATTGATACGTTCTTATATTGGGATTTTGTTAACTATTCCTAAAATAATTTTAAGAATACAAAATACATCATACAAGAGGAAATCTCTATATTATCATTCATTCGTGTTGGCTATATATATGTATATATATTGATAGATTTCATAAATTATAATTATTATTAACCTCTAAAATTATGAATTTGAGTTATATCTAACCGATGTTCATTATCAAGTATTATATGTTGTGAAAAAATGTCAAGGTTAGAGTGAGTTGGATTCTTATATAGAGAAACATAATATGATCATGAGGCACAAAAGTATTTTATTCACTGGATGTCCCATAGTGTATACCACATGGAGTTTCATACATTGGGTATTTTGTATATAAGGGATATATTATTCATTTTTTGATTCCCTAAAATTGATATTGGTGAGATACCTATCATGATAATTTTTATACTTTTATAACCTTATTTTGTAAGCCTTGAGGCTTAGCTAATAAAGGGTGGTTGGGTATGTTTCTGATCATTTCATTGGTTGGAGCTTAACCAATATGGTATTTTCCACTTGTTTGACAAGTTTTACATGTGGTCCCTCGATTGTGATAGACTAAGAAAATGTTTTTCCATACTTAGATGGTATATATGATGTACTTATCTGCCAAGATGAGGGCCATGTGATGTGCTTGTATACTAAGTTAATGACATGTGATGTGTTCACTAACTAGTATGGCTATACTCAGAGAATCAATAATTTTTAAGGAGGTTATATGGTATTGACATAAACTATGTCCCATGGTCAATTGATGTCTTAGAAAAAGGGAACATCTGAAATGCATGCTAAAATGTGATATGGTTAGAGGCAATAGGTATATAGATACATGTGTTTGATGTATATCACACCATAAACCTTTATATATTGAGTAGCATTGATTCCTTTCTATATGTTTCCCCTTTCTTATATTTTTAGATCTAGTGAATCATATTTTTTTCAACACTACAAAGGCTCGTGGGGTTACACTTTTTGGTTGAAAGAATGGGGATTGAGTTTTATTAATAGATCTATTCAAAAAGTATTTTAGAGTTGTATCTAAAAGTGTTTTTGGTGGTATTTCAAAATATATTATATAAAATTTTATATAAGGTAAAGTTAATGATAGATTTCCAAAAAAATCAATGATATCCAAAAGAGTTTTGAATATTATTTCATAAGTTATTTTTATGATACAATATAAGGTGAAATGGTATAAAAGTATTATAGGATTTAGTGAAAGTGGGGTATTGAAAGGAAAATCCCATAAAATATTATATTTTGTAGTAATATTGGGTGTGTCATAGAGTATGGACCACAAGTAGCTAAAGTGTAAAATTTTAATTATAGGCATATCACATTTGATGATATGGGGATATTTCATGCAATTACATAGACAGTCAATTTTTATAATAGAGAGTAAATCATATTTCCATGAATTTTGGGGAGTGATTCATTTTCAACTTATGTAATTCATCAAAAGTAAATTAAACTCCCTACACATCAATTTTAATTAATAATTCATCATATATTTATGGTCATGAGTCTCACGTGATGTAACTATAACCATTACTTATATTTATGAAATATATAATTAATTTTATGATGCATATGCATGAATTGGGGAGAATCCCCATATATTAAATAAATAAAGTGAATACCTTTGGTGGGTGTGTGTGATCCTCCTATCCAAAACTCTTCCCTCCCAGAAGATCCCTCTTTCATCTTTCTTTCCCGCCAAGATATTATCATATTATGAAGAGATCGGAAGATATATCCCAAATATATTTGGATATTCATATTAACTAATGGGTATATCATATATGTAATACCCTTTGAGTTGTTCTATGGTGATATTCATCAAAAAATATAAAAAGTCATTGTCGGTGGATGAGAATAAGGAAAGATTCACATGCAATTCATTTCCAGTTTCATATAGTTTTCATTTCAAATGAATAGAGTTATTAAGATTTAAGATTCTTTTTTATTACACTATTTATATTAAAAATATATATATTCTTATAAATATGTCAATCTTAAACTAATTTTAAATAAAAAAAGCTTCTGAATGTTCTAACCCCAATGGATAATAAATACTTACATTCACTAAATAGGCATTACAATTTATGGCCCCTACCCAAAATTCCTTGGGGAAACCAGTATGTATTCTCATTATCCTTGAATTTTACACTAAATTTTGATTCATCCTATTCATGAATCAATTTTTATGGAACCATATTCCCTTCCACCAATAGAGTATTTGTAATTACCTACTTTCGTATTCCCCACTATTTTCAGACCACAAGAATTTCAGTTTACATTTGGTCTTATTTTACAGCATGGATCTCTATCAAAAAAAGGTTATGAATAACTTAAACATGGGATTGAGAAATAACAGCAACACCTAATTTGTCTCATTTTTTGTGAACATAATATAGTATAGTGAACCTATAAGATAATGGACTAGAGTAGGGCCCCAAAAGTCATATAAATAAGCTCTAACTTCTGATCCTTGGTTGCATTTCCTTCTATCATAAAGGAAACCATCAAGCACTTCCCATTAATACACTCTTCACATGTTCCATATTCCATGATTATGAGTTTAATTATGCCTTTAGTAGGTATTGACTTTATAACTTCTCACTTAAGTGTCCAAGATGTTCATTCTATAGATTTAAAGATTCATAATTTGTTTTCCCAACATGCATTCTCCTTTTGAAATTATGAACATGTACATTATTCCATTTTTCACTCCTCTGCCACCACCATGGAATAGTGTGATATCTTCCATGCTCCATCAGAAAAAATTTTAAATAAAACCTGTAACAATCCAAAAATTCATTTATGATATTAGGAACTCTTATTTTACAATGAATTTTTATTATAAGCGCATATAAAGAAAATTAAAATTCATAAGAACAATACATATCATGAATTAATATTGACTATAATAGTTATAAAAAATATTGGGAGATAAAGAAAAATTAACACACTAATGTAAAGTCTATAGGATTGAATTATCCAATGAATATCGCTCATAATATAAAAATGGTAAAAAGAAATAAGAGAGTTAGGAATATGATAGACATTATCAAGGGAATTTTAGAACCTTTTTAATTGAAGTAATGAATATTGAGTTAAGATAATGGTGGAGTATATATAGGGTGTAAAGGGTAAATTGATCCTTAGGATCTGACCATTAATTGACCATAGATCTATATAACCATTGGTCTATATTACTATTGGGAATTATGGTGATTGGTAATAATGTTACCAATAGAATTAGTGTATATAAAGGGTAATGACAAAATATAATTTATACAAAAGGGAGACATGGTGGACTCAACTAGTAGGATCATGCCTTTTTCATAATATTTATTAGAATATGGGAGGGGGATTATCATTAGGGTTTTCCTTTGATCGAGCCCAAGTAGAGCTTCATCAAATAAGGCTCCAATGGAATCATTTATGGGAGAATTTTAAGTTAGTGGAGATCACCACTTAGTCAATGTAAGTAGTTCCACCCCATGAAAGTACCACCACCACACACCCTACCCTTAAAGAACATGTTGGTGTAATAAGGAGTTATGTATCTGGACCTTAATATTATAAAAGTGTTATTTTCTTTTAAAAATGAAAAAATGGTTTCTTATATTCAATTTTCATTATTATTTTAAATAACAAAATAGACTTGATCATAAGATGAATATAATAAATATATTTTTAGATATAAATAAAACATAATTTTATTTTTAAGGAATTATATAATTAAAATAAATTTTTTGATATATTAATGTATTTAAAATAAAATATAATTTCAGGAAATAGTTTTATAAAACACTATTTTTTTAAATATAAATGATAATATATTTTTATAATTTCCCAGGTAGTTTTTATAAGTGTTAGATAGTTGATTATGCCATAAAAACTATTTTATTTTTCAATAATTAAGGTTTTTTAATTAAAAGTTAAATTTCTAAAACATATAAAATTAATTTTTTAAAATAAAAAAAATATTTTAAATTACTATTTCTAAAATTGTTTAGTGTAAAATTTGGAGAATTTTATAAAATACTTTATTTTTAGTGAATACTTTAAATAATGGTTTGTTTTTTTGATATGTTTTATGACTTCATAAATATGTAATAATGATTTAATAGTTTATAAAAATGAATCTAAGACCAAAAATAAGTTATTTTATTAATATAATGTATTTTAAGGAATTAAAATTAATTTCAAAACTGTAAATAACATTAAAATTTTTAAAACAGATTTTAAGATTTTAAAAACATTATTTGGTAGAAAACTTATTTTCCCATGCCAAAAGTAATATAAAATACTGATGTTTGGTTGTGAAACTATAATATATAAAAAAAACCATCTTAATTTCATAAACCATGTGCTAAAACCATGGGTGACCCAATAGTTTTGTATTTTCCACAACCAAGATTTCTAAGGCCTATATTTAGAAATAAATAAAACAATTCTCCAACAATTTCTATAATAGCCCACTTCTCCACCCAATTTAATTCACTCGAAATCCCATAATATAGAATTTCCCTTCATTTTACCTCTATAGATCCTTTCTAAGGATTTTATAAGGTTACAAGTATAATTAATCATCCCTTAAACACACTTTATTACCTGATTTATAACATACTTTCCCAACATTTCATGTTAGTGATATAGATGTCTAGTGCCTTTTTAAGGTTAGATACATAAATAAATCATATTAAATTTATAAACAATGTTTTTATTTAAAACTAAACATATTTCTACTAAATTTCATAGATTTTCTAAAACTGCATAGGATACCCGAGGGAAAACACACAATGAAAAGGGTGAGATAAAAAGCCTAGTAAGGGAATAGGCAAGGTTGTAAATCATAACATAAGATTCAAGAGGCATTACATGATATCATATAGAGAATTATAATAATAAATAAAAGATGGAATAAGTAAAAGAAATCATAAGATCAAAGAATCATAAGAATGTGTAAACATCATAAACATGTGTCAAGACTAGCCACTAGGGCAACATATTATGGGATAATCATCATTATAATCATCATATGCTCTAGCTTACATCCTTCATAACAATGTGTGCTTAATCTAACCTCTTTTTTGCCAAAGATAGTGTGCTTAGTGTAGCTTCACATTCACCATACATGGAATATCATGATACACAAACATTAACCAATGCATTGGAGGTCCATAATAAACTCGTCCACACAACTTGGGCTAACCACCATCATAACATAGTGTGATTAGGCTAACCACATGTTCACCATACATGGAATATCATAAGACATTAACATTTCTAAATGGATTAGAGGGAAATAAAATACCCACCCATAAAAACTTAATCTAACTTCCATCATAAAATGTACAAGTTTATGTGTTCCACAAAAGAAAATTGAACCCATACAAAAAACAGAACCATGATAACAACCATGAAAAGAAATTGGGTTTCATAATCTTGTCTTAAGTAATAACTTAAGGTTATATCATATATATTCCCAATATAATAATGAATTAAATAAATTTTAAAATTCATATATATAAAAGGAACTTAGTTCTTGAACATGGTGTTCTAATGTATAAAATTCATGGGAAATATCTCGTGAAGAAAGAATGAAATTGAACCACTTCTGTGAAACTTAATGAAATAAGTAAAGGTTATTTTTAAATAAGGAAAGAGAATATAATTTTAAATAAAACCATAATTGAACCAATAGGGTTATATATAAAATATTCTGGTTTTTAGAATCTATTCACAATTTAAAATCATTTTATGGGGGTTATGATTGACCTGAGATCACAAATATGAAAGTTACCTTCACCAGGGTTTACTTAGAAGTGGGAATTTCAAAGGGAAATAAAAAATTTATAACCCAAGTAATGAAAAGTATATTAAACTAGGTATATATATAAGGTACTTCTATAAAAAAATATAATATTTACATGAGAATAATGTGGCATAAAATGGGATAAAAATAAAGGGAATGTGTAGCTGAAAATTCCCATATGGGGTATAGAAGATCCTTTTTTTATTTTAAAACACATTTTTTGAAGCCCTACGTCATATAATAATATAATAAAACATTATTTTTAAAATATTAGAAGTTAAATATGAATTTTACCTAATATAACCCTTAATTTTTATTCCAATTGAAAAGGAGAACATTGTTGGGAAAGGAAATTATAGATATGGAGGGGGAAACAACCATTTAAATGGACGGAAATTATTGTTAACATAGTTTATTTTTCAAAAAGGATTATAACTCTCTAATAAGATTGAATTTAATAAAAAATTTATCTAAAAATATATAAATATTTTATACCTTATGAAATGAAAGATGATAATCAAGGAAAAGCAATATAACTCAAGAAATCATATTGACTTATAAAAATTATTTTTTAATCAAAAGTAATTGTAAGATTGAAAATAATATGGTTCTATAAATCCCATGAATTAAATCATTAATAATGAGAAAATAAATTTTTGAGGGTTATATACACCAAATAAATAATAAATTTGTACATGACATTAAAAAAAGTCTCAATAAATAGAAATTAAGACGAAAACCCTTACAACTTAAGATAAATTATAATAAAACCTCTTAAATGAGAGATGTCTTGAAATTGAAGTTAAAATAAAATGAATAAAGATAATTCAAGATATTATATATCTAATTGTAAGTATACACTCCATTTAAATGAAATTAGTCACATAAAATAACATGTGTCTCAATGAAAAGGTTTTGAAATGAAACTCTTACTTGTAACTCCAAATGTTCTATAATTTCACATAACTTTATAAATAAGTAAATTAAATTCCTTAGATATATACCCAATAACCTTATTCATAATATTTAATTTTATAAGTACCATCTATTATATTTTTTTACTTATTCTTAATATTATTTTCACTTATATAGGTTACTCGGTGTTGTTTAGTTAATTTATTCATAACACTTTTGGTTTTTTGATCATGGTCATAGGTGTTATAAAATAACTTCATTATATAAAAAAATAGATTTATTTTCTTTATTATTAAATTATAAAAAATCTTAAAAAGTCTCAAATTTCATCCCAAAATAGATCTAAATTAAGAATGGTACCTTGATGAGTCCATTTAAGGGATTTAAAGATACTTTAATAGTTTAATATTTTTATTACTTATATATTATAATATATTATCCTTAAAATATTAATGGTGTGAAAAATATCATATTAATTAATTAAACAAAATTTTTAAAACAACCATTTATGGTGGTGATGTAAAATTGAACATGTTGTTCATCGAGTTGAATGTCTGCATGTACGTGTGATGACATCTTCATTTTTCGAAAGTTTTTTGGGAAAAGTATAAAATAGATATTACATTAGTATATAAACATACCAGAATATTAAAAATAATTGTGTTATCATTCTCTAATGGAAATTAAATTTTTATGTTTTTGTAAGTAGAAAACAATTAAGAAGGTGCAGTGGAAAATATTACCTCTCGCTTTGGTAGATCTCTTTTGGTTACCACCTCAAGGAAACATTGGTTTGCCTTTTGGAAATGAAAAGTCTTATAGGACATATTTATAAGGATGGGTAAAGACTATGGAAAATTTTTTGTTGATCCAAATCTTTTTAATGGGTCAAGAAATTGTGAGTAGGTTGTCTCCTTTTATAAGTAAACAAAATGTCACTTTTGTAAAAACTCAATATTTCTCAAAGATATCAATTAATTATTCAATTCCAAAGGCTCCAAAAATTTCCAATAGTTGTTTTTAAAAAGAGATAAATCTGATAATCCCTCCACCATTCAATATTATAAATGTTTTTCACATTTTTTAGCCACTTACACAATGTTTAAACCATTTTTACTAAAATTTACCCAAATCGTGGTAACTCCACTTTTACACTTGGAAACTAATTTTAATGGAAAAAATTAAAATTTATATTATTTAATAATTTTAAACGTGTAATTAATTTTATAAAACAAAATTTCCATGAGTTTATAGAAATTTATTTTAGTATTAGTTCATATAACGCACAAAAAATGGTTTATAAAAATAAGTGTATTTTAAGCATAAGATTTATTTTTAGGATAAAATTATCAAAGTTATTAGTTATGTTGAAATTAAAATATTTGTTTTTATTTAATAAATATTTAATTAAAATTAAAAAAAATTAATAATTAATTCAATCATGTGAAAAATTTTATTAAAAGAAACATATGAAAAAAAAGTTTTAGTTAAAATATTACCCAAATTTATAAAATATTGAGTGTGTGTTTGACAAATCAACATAGTATTTTAAAATAATTAATTTAAATTTATAAAATATTTTTTTATAGTTAAAAAAATCAAAAAAAAATCATGGTATTCTTGTATAATAAGTTCATAAAAGTGACAGTATTGGTAAAATCAATATTTTAACTATTCACCTAAAAATCAGTTGTTTTAGAAAAAATTGAAAAATTCATATTAAAATAATATTTAAATTATATATACTAAAATTAGTTCTATTTTTTCAAATTTAATTATAATAATTTTCTATTTTAACTTTTAATTAAAATCATAAAATACAATGAGTGACTGTTTTGATATGAAAATATCTCTTTTAAAATGCAGTTGTTCTTATTCATAATTTATAAAAAAAACAATTAAAGATATTATTAATCAATAAATATTATGTTTTATTAAAATATTCATTTAATAATAATATACCTAGTTTTATTTAATAAAAAATATAGCACATAAAAAGATAGATTCTTAAGCATAATAACGAATTAAGTAAATTTGTATAAAATAACCTTTATAAATATATCAATTAATATATTTTATAATTTAGTTAATCATATTTGTACCTACTAACTCAATGGATAGGTTTTAAATTTCTAAACATATCATGTTTTCTTTCTAGTTCGGTGTTGCGTGTGGAGTAGTCTATCAAACATATTTGACTTAATTAGAGGAAAACATATATTAAAATTTTAGGTCATTCTCAACCCCCCCCCCCAATAAATTATGCCCTTGAAATGTTAAAACTCACATGATGGGAGTATTTTCCATAGCGATGTCCTAATTAACCATAAATGTGTATTTGATCATGGTTCTATTTAGGATATGAAGAGAAATTTCTCTACAATAAATTTTATATAATCCCTTTCAATAAAGTGATATTCCATTCATAATAGAATCCTAATAAGTAAAGAAGAGATGAATCTATAAGTCATAAATTTCTTCAAACATTTAAGAGTTTTCATAAACCTTGGATATAATAATTATAAAAACATAAATTTTTTATTTATTTCTCAATACATAATAGGTGAGATATTATATGACATAATACATTGATAAATCTAGAGTAAAAATCACTATAAACCACAAAATAAAAAAATTAGAGGATTTTAATTCTTTCCATGATTTAGGAGGTGGTTGTATTGGTTTTACACTTTAAACCTTTGATTGGTTCATTGGGTTGCATAGTGACCAAATCCCTCACATCTAAAACATTAAATCATTAGTGGATCCTTAGGAATAACATTATCTTCCTTCATTTTATCCTTCATTTTACCTAAAAAGTTTTTTCCTCGATAACCCCCTTTATTATAAGTAAAGAATATTTTATCACCCCTGAGTTAATTCCCTTTGTTCTTATTTCCACCTTTTTGATATAAAGAAAGTTGAACATTATTCCCTTCGTCATCTTCATCAGTTGATCTTTCCTGAGACTCTATCTTTATATTATTATTATTTTTTTGGGAATTTGACTATGTTCACATTATTAATAGAATATTATGATTTATGGTTTTCATAATCACCATATTTATCAATCCATTTCCCATTATTATGGTTTAATCATTAAGGTAATCATTTCATTATCCTCCACACCTAGGGTTAACTTGGTTCCTTCTGGTTCCATCCCCCACTAAAACCAAAAACGGTTAACATGAGTGATGAAAAATTATCCTCTTAAGAAAATTATCCTATATAACTAAATGTAAGTTTAACCTCAATAATTTTTACTTTATAATACCATCATATTATCCTGTAATTACTTTTTTTAAACTATATCACTCTTTATTTAACCTATATCATTCATATCTTAATGAATATCATTCTTAGATCATCTTATATCATCTTGGGTTCAACATATATCATTTTTTATTCATCCTAGTTTACATTAACTTGGGTTCTCTTATACCTTTAAACCTAGTCCCTTAAAGTTACTAAGAAATCAATATTTTTTGGGTTTGTAAAGATCTTATAATTAACTAAATAATATCCCCTAGGAGTGTCAAAACTAGGTGTTTAGTTTGAAAATTTTATCATGCACTAGGTGATGATTTAGATAATACCCAATGCATTGTTTTCAGGGTTATTACCCCTAATTACATTTATTCTAGAGCTTGGATCCACTTGTAGTATCTAGATAGGGATTTATTTCTAGGTAAACCACACACTCAAAACATTTCCAGAATATCAGGATGTTATCCTATACTTGATCTTATTTCTTAGAATTGTCCATAGTGTTTTCAATAATTTTATCTAATAATAACTCCAAAAATAAAAATGCCTTTATTTAATACCAACTATAATGATCTAGTCCTTAAACAAACTTTATTTTGTGATTTATAACATACTTTCCCAACAATACAAGCTAGGGATCTAGGGGTGTAGTGTCTTTGAATTATTATAAACATAAATACATGATTTTAAATGTAAAAACTATATCTTTATTTAAAACTTCACATAATTATGCTAAATTCCATAGAAATTATAAAACTATAAAGGATACCCTAGGAAAACACATAAGGAAATACATGAGCTAAAAAACCCAATAAGGTAATAAACATGGAAATAAAGCATAACATAAGAGTCAAGAGGCATAACATAATATCATAAATAAAATGATCATAAGAATGAAAATATGGCATAAAGAAATGTAAGAATAATAATATATCAAGGATAACTACCAGGATAACAAAATATAGGCTAACCACCATCAAAATAATTTTATGCTTTGTATAACCACCGTTATAAAATAGTGTGCTTAGGCTAACCGCTCGTGCACCATACATAGTGTTCTTAGGCTAACCAATCATGCACTATTCATTTAATATCATGATATATTAACATTACATAATGAATTCGATGACTATAACAGACCCAATCATCAAAACTTAGGCTATCTTCCATCATAACATAGTGTCCTTAGGCTAATTGCTTATTCACTATACATGTAATATCATGAGACATTAACATTATTGTTTCCGACGCTTTCGCCGGGGCGTGCGCGTCCATCCGCCGGAGGAGGGGGCGCTGCTTGTGGCCCCGCATTCCTGCTTCCCAAAGGCGGGCGGCATCTTTTCCTTGTTCAGGTATGTCTGCTCCTTGATCGAAACTGGGATGATGGGATGTCGGTTCTTCCTTCCGTGGATTCCTCCTCGGAGCTCGTCACCTAGTCCGGGTCTCCCTCAAAGATTTAAGACGGGTTCGTGAAGCTCATTACCGGTGCCATATCTACATGGAAGCCAGTTAATTACGTTGCTTCCATCAAGACGCTCCAAGGGGTCTTCTCGGGACAGCAACCTACGGTGAGGAGAATGGTCACGTTGGGGCATCGTCGACATGTCTGTCTTTGGTCCCTCATCACAGGGCTTCTCGAGGGCGCGGAAGCCCGAGAAATCCCACATAGAATGTGGGGAATGTGTACCATCTGAGGTTTTCCTCAGCTTCCCATGTTTAACACGGGGTATGTCACGAGTTTAACGTCTTGCGGAGACGGATCGGGTTAAAGGATCCCTATGGGGGAACACCGATGTTGGGGCCAGCACGTGGGCGGCCTCCCGTGTGACATGGAGTGGGAAAGGGTGGCATGATCTCACCGGGATGTGGCTGCCCGGGTAAGGATCAGGATGGATGGTTGAGTGAAGCATGGGGCTTACGTTCTGAGGCGGCCCAAGAGGGGGGATACAGTTTAACGTCATGCGGGACGGAATACAGTTTAACGTCATGCGGGACGGGATATAGTTTAACGTCATGCGGGACGGAATACAGTTTAACGTCATGCGGTACGGGATATAGTTTAACGTCATGCGGGACGAGATACAGTTTAACGTCATGCGGGACGACATACAGTTTAACGTCATGCGGGACTAAAGATTTGGGGCTTATGCTCTGAGGCGGCCCAAGGTGGTCAGGGAACTGACATGGAGAAGTCGGGACGACCGGGTGGTGGGCTTGAACCTTGTGGAGGCTTCCTACGTACCATGCGCTAGCACGGATCAAAGTCCCCGTAGTTCGCTGGGATGGGGCTTACGCTCTGAGGCGGCCCATAAGAGGATGTCATGTTCGATGCTCACTCTAAGCCCACGTGAGTCATGCTCGGTGCGGGAAACAAGAGGCGGCAAGGACCAGAGGATCACGTCGCAAAGGGTGTGTCCGTGAGAAGTGGAATGGGGCTTACGCATTGAGCGGCCAAAAGAGGAAATAGGGGCTTACGCGTGGTTAGCGGCCCTTGGGGTCAGGGCTTACTCCAGGGTGGAGGCCCGTGGTGCAACAAAGCGCAGTGGGAAAAGGACTCCACTAGCCTTGGCAGGGGGGAAGTACGGAGATGCACGGGTGCAATCATCCGTACAAAAGGTTAGGGGCTTATGCTCTGAGGCAGCCCTTCCCCCACAGACAAACGCCGCTCCGACAAGGAGGATCTCATTCCATATGAGGAAGAGTCCACTCCTGTGGAGACGAGTGGGCGTAATGAATGTCCGAGCTGGGGGGACCCTGCGTGCGAAGCACGGGGTCGGACCACAGTTTAACGTCTTGTGTTAAGGACGAGGTGCTTAGCAGTTTAACGTCCTGCAGCTTGGACGTGGTGGGTTTTCTCTACACCCCTAGGGCTTACATGCTCAATTCCCTCTACCCCTTGTGGAAGGGAAGGCATTGGAAAGGCCGTGATGAAGGGGGGCCATAGGGAAAACCACCGGGGGGTCCACGTTATCGTGGCTATGCGAAGAAGCAATAGCCGTTAGCGTGCCTATGCGGAGAAGCATAAGGCAAAGCAACGCAATGGTAAACACGGCCCAAGGGAACTTGAGGTTACTTCGCACGAGCCTAGAAGGCCGTGCGGGAAAACAACGCATGGCGCGCATGCCCGGCAGGGGAGACATCAGGTGCTGGTGCGGGGGGGCAGCCAAGGGGCGTCAAGGTGATGGGTCATGGGCTTTGCGCGCAATAGGGATGATTTGCGTGCAAAAGACCAGGATGGCGCGCAGTTGGAGTGATGGAATTGCGCACGAAGAGGGAATTACGCGCAAGGTTTTGCGCGCACGGTAGGGTATTGCGCGCACGGACCAAGGATTGTGCACAAGTGGGGAAACCGGGGGAAGGGGCAAATTCACTGAAGCCGGTGGAGTTGCGCGCAAAGGCGAACTCCGGGGCAAGGTTGCGCGGAATTTAGGGATTACCTGGATGTCATCTTTCGCGCGGGGGGAGCCGAATTGCGTGCATGAGAGTCGCTTTGGATTCCTCAACCCCCAAATCGTTCGGGGTCACCTTATATTTAGAGGCGACCTCCGGCGCGGAATCCAGGCGGCGCGCGAAGTTTTCTGCACCAGGAACCGCTTGCGCGCAAAATCTCGCTACGGAGAAATGGGGCGCGCAATTATTGCGCGCCTCACCAGTCCAATTCTGCGAATCCTGGGAGCACTTCGCGCGCAGAACATTTTGCGCGCGGATCCTCCTTTATTTCGCGCACCACTTCTCGGGCCTCCGGATCGGGCCTCTAATTCCGAATATGAGTTCGCTTCGTCATTCCGAAACTTCCTCCGGGAGTTCTGGGCTTTTTTCGGTGTCAACAAATGCCCCCCCTTGGAATGGGATCGGCGAGAGGTCACAACGATCAGATTCCAAGGGAAACGCCGAAACACCAAAATGCTACATCTCCTGATCAAGTTGCGCACAAAACATCCGACGGGGCGCGCAAACCCTACGGACGCGCGCGAAATATTCTTTCCGTGCGGCGTCGAACCCTGGCCTCGCCTATAAAAAGGGGCGCTGGGTCCCAGATCCGTACGTTCGCTTTTTCCGCACGATAAGCTTATCGCTCTCGTCCGCGAAATCGCTTCGCGGCTGCGCGTAATAACGCACAAGCAACGCGGAATTCCTTCCGAAATTTGGTCGTGATTTCGTGCCAAATCGGGATCTTCCGCGCTTAGCATGCCGATTGCGCGCTCATCTCCAGGATTTCATGCAACTCCTTCCGATTTCGTGCCGAACTCTCCAATTCCGCGCACTGCATCCTGATTTCTCCCAACTCCCGAAAAATTCGAGATGGCTGCAAACCGAGTCGATAAGGGGGAAGCCGCTGCCCGTAGGGAAGAAATGGTGGTGAACGAGGAGGTATATGGCGCCAAGGTGATTGTCTCCAACAACCTCGCCTTGTTCAATCTGCTGACTCCGGCCCAAAAGGCATATCCCTTGTCCGACAACCTCCCGCTCTGGAATTTTGGCATCCTGGAGGAGGTGCCACTGCCGGGCTTCGAAGTGGACACGCCGCGGTCCTGGGTGACTCGGGAGGACGAACTTCCTCGCTACAACATCACCAACAATAGCTGTCCTGCCAGGGAAACTAGACACATGGATGTATATGTCCTGAACCCGAGGACTAGGACCATTACCGGGGACGAGCCTGTGGCGGAGGATTCTCCGGCCCTCTACGTGAGCACGTTCCGTCAAAGCATCACGGATGACACGAAGGGCTGGATGAAGGATTAGGACCTGTGGTCTGGGGGTAACTTCACCAGCGAATGGGCCTGGGCGTTCTGGGTTCTCCATACCTGTGACCAGTTCGGAGACGAACTGCGGTATATCGGCCTATTCGAGGCGGTATGGACATCGCAGTTCCATTTCCATCGTCAGCCTGAACTCGGACCAGAGCTATTCACCTGGTGGTCTCCTGACACCAACACGTTCCACCTTCATCATGGGGAAGTCGGCATCAGCCTCTGGGACATTCACTGCATCGGCGGTATCCCACTGGAGGGTTACCAATATGACGAGTTTGTTCCTCCAAAGAACACCTGGGGAGATAGGTCACGGACGCCTATGCTGACGTGGCACCTGCTGCAGCTGGCCAAGGAGAGGCTGGGGGTCAAGGAAATCCTGAAGGACATCGCCTACAAGGGCTGGTTCAGCCTGTTCCTTGAGAAGGATCCCGCCATCAAGATGTCGGGACGGGGCAAACGGTGCCCAACCGCGACTCAGAGGAGCAAGGATGGGTCATACTGGAAGACCCTGGAGGCAGGTCAATAGCAATCATGGGGCTACCGCGTCATTGAGGCCCGGGACCCGAATGTCCGGTATGCCGGGTTCCTTGCCGCCTTCCTGAGCGGGTGGCTCCTGTCGGTGCGGGACGCGAGGATGGGCGTCCGTCCAGCGACTTTGGTGATGGCGGGCTCCATTGCTGCCAACAAACGGTTCAACTTGGGCGTCCCCATGCTGGGCAAGCTGTATACCATTCTGGGGCGCATCTCATGAGGGGGGTCACCTCGGAGAGTCTGTGGTCCATTCCAGATCTTCCATGGCTGGGTGGCGGCTCATCTCGATGGGTATACTTTCCCAAACGTCGTCCGTCCTCCGGGCAATGGCTTGCGACCGTCCTTGCTAAACATTGCAGGGGTGGCGCCATTGACGCTCAATGAGGAGGGCATGAGGATCCGCATTGGTAACCATGCCAACTTCAACTTCAGACCGTTCCCCACCCCGGTCGGCCAACTGGTGGACAACGGGCGAGGCTCTCTGGAACAGCAGGAATACTTCCAGAGCATTCGGGGCGGGGTTCTCATGGCTCGGATTGACGGGAAGGTGATCTACGAGCCGTACGTGCCATCCCGATTCACCAGGCAGTTCAGGTGCCTCCAGCGAATGCCGAAGAAGGTATTCACGGCTGTCTGGCAGGAGAAGAATCCATGCGTCCTGCGCCAGATGTGGTTGATGTTTACCACCTTTGGCTCTGGTGACGTCGTTACTCTCCCTCCCACCGGGGTCGATGTCGGCCTAGTAACCGAATATGACGAAAACTGGACCATTGCATACCCTGAGGGGCTATTACGCAAGGGCGTCTGGCAACTCGAGGTTACTCGCGCGGAAACCGGGAGACGGGAAAGAAGGGAAGGTGTCGTCGGAAGGGGAGAACCAAGGGCACGTCAGGCAGCAAGGCTTGCGCAGGCCGGGACTTCGGTAGTGAGGACATCGCATGGTGCCTCCACGCCCTAGTTACCTGCAGGTGGGTCACATGAGGCGGCCAGGGAACTTCCTGGTAAGCAGATAAGATATCTGCTTAAACCTTCTCAAGACGCAATTCTCTCGGCACTATGGTCGGCCTGGATGACCCTGCGGAAATCACTGAGCGTCGAAGCCATCTGGCAGAAGATAATGCAGAACGGGATCCAACTGTTGGAGGTCGGACTCGTTCGGATTACCGACCGAGTGAACTTCCATCGGTGGCATGCTTATCTGACGTCCATGGACGCATACGCACACCAAAGGGGACGGCGTGCGGAGCCAACTTTTCTAGTGAAAGTGATGCTCGGCAAGGATCATGATCTGGAAGCGATGCCGCTGGGAGAAGGCGACAGTGATGAAGAGCCGGAGGGGGAGGAGGAAACCGGAGAGGACGAAGGCGAGGGAGAAGACGAAGAAGAGGAGCCCGAAGTTGAGGATTCGCAAGGGGCGACCTACCAAGGGAGTCTCCGAGAGAGCGGCGAGATTTCCAACTCTGATCTCAACATAACCGAGATTCTCGAGGTTTGTCTCTGTCTTAATTCATTTCCCTCATTCATCGATTCTACTTTCCAACTTCAAAATCACTTCCCAATCTTAATCAGGAGCAGCTGAGCGGTGGATGGGCGTCCCCACCAGAGGAAGGCGGAGAGGAACCAGTGGGACATGATGGGGATCCGACACCCATCATTGAATTAACCAGCGCAGAGGGGTCTCCCCTTATGGCGGCTCCTGCAGCGGCCGGAACACTGGGGACCGAAGCTCTGGATTCCTGTAAGTCTCACGCTTCACTACTGGTGCTTGGTGTCAAGAGATCCCGTCTGACCAGTGTATGCCCTGCGCAGTGATCTCAACACTGGAGGCACGTCAGGCTGCGGAGCCCAGGCCATCCGCGAGTGGACCAGCGGCGGACATACCACCTCGCTTGGGACATGCTCTCTGCACTGAGTCGGCCCCGACAATAGATGAACAGAGGGTGGCGGACATCAGCGGCGCTGTTCCCGGAACGCGGTCGGAAGCTGGTGGAGGCATCATTGCTGCTGGGGTGAGGGAAGGTCGCCCAAACGTCGAGGATTCTATTCCTCATGAAGACATCCCTGTGGTGGATCCTATTGCCGATCTTCTGGCGACCTTCCCCATATACCGACCTGCTGACCCTGAGGGGATTGATGACTCAGACTCAGAGGTAGCCGAGGAGAGCCGGATGACACAGCGCAAGGGGTGGAAGTGTATCCAGTGCTTTCTCAGGCAGCCCCAGTCCGATTGGTTGAGGCGGATGGGATCAATTCAGACCTGGCTGCGCTTCCTATGCGCCGGAGGGGCTGACGCTCAGCGCCTTCATCTGAAGGTTCATGATTACATGGATGAGAAGATGCGCGAGAGTAGCCGGCGCACCGACATTTCCCAGTGCCAGGAAGGATCGACGAGCGCTCAAGCGCTACTGAGGGAGGAGCAAGAAGTCCGGCACCTCGAAGGGCAGGCGGCAGATAAAGAGGTCTTCATTGCAATATGCTCTGAGCTCGTGGAGCAACTGACCGCCCAGCTGGCTGATGCCCAGGAACAACTGGTGGAGGCGAGTCACCAGATTACCGTGCTTCGAAGCGAGCGGGCGCAGGCACAAGCTAGGGATGACGAGCTGCGCTCTGTGGTGGATGATGAGGAGAGAGTCTTCGAAGAGTGAAAAGCGGCCCTGGAGGCTACCAGCCAGAGGGTAGTAGTGCTGGAAGGATCACTTCAGCATGCTGATCCCTAAGGGCTTTGTTTTTTTCCATCTCATGAACTTTTTGCTTGTACTTCTCATCGTCTCAATCCAATATATAGCCAATCCACTCTTTTGTACCCTTGGTTTAATGCACTCAACCATATCTTTGAAACGAATAACAACTCACCCCTAAGCTCCTGTGGGACATGCCCAACGCAAGAAGCAAGAGGTGCTCGTACCATCGTTTCGTTCAACTGTGGGGCATTGACCAAGCTTCAGGAATCCAAAATCGGGCCTGGACTTTTGAAGAGACCCTGGGCTGATTGATTTGTCGACTTCTCAATGTGCCTTAACACACGAGCGGGGCAATGCTGGTGGCATTGAAATTCATCCGAACACAGGGGGATAGAGAGAAAGGGTGCATCACGCTACCCAAATTCGGAACCCAATGGGGAGCAACCATGGAGGATAACTGTCAACCGTGGCGGAAACACAGCATCCATATCATGTTGGCTCGGGATGGGAGGACAATAAATGAGGGCTGACCGCTGACCATGTTCGCAACACGGGGCCGAACTCAATTATCGTTGGTCATTTTTTCAGAACGTTGGCCCAGGACAATAGGCGGACCATAGGTCGAGCATCTATACTATTTGGGGGTCCCGTCAAACATGACCATTTTTCCGGAACGTTGGCCCAGGACAGTAGGCGGACCATAGGTCAAGCATCCATACTGTTAGGGGGTCCTGTCAAACGCGAAAGGAAATGAGGGTTCGAATAAGGGGGAACGCAAAGCGCGGTAGGTGGAGTGGTGGCTTGATCGAATAGAGTCCAACACTCTCAATATTGCGCCACCAGGGCGAAGGCGCATTAGGCGGACGTGCCAACCTGATCACTGGTCATCCCAATTTCCAGGAAGGACCTCTTTGGCGAGAGAACTGCCGCTTCCCATCATTACCACGGGGCATCCCGAACATGCTCGGGGTAGATATCCTGATTACACCATTTCTCATGAAGTCGGGCCGAGGGGCCGACAATAAAGAAGGGCGGTGTTCAGCTATCCCTGGGGCTGGACCCAAGACGAAACGTCAGGGTGGTCCTACGTAACTCATAAGGATGAGAATCAAGCCACACATAGTTCTGAAAATACAGTTTAACGTCGTGCTGGACGCAATACAGTTTAACGTCATGCGGGACGAAATATGGATCTTAGTTTTAGGTCTTAGAGCTCGGACCATGAGGATCTTAGTTTTAGGTCTTAGAGCTTGGACCATGAGGATCTTAGTTTTAGGTCTTAGAGATCGGACCATGAGGATCTTAGTTTTAGGTCTTAGAGCTCGGACCATGAGGATCTTAGTTTTAGGTCTTAGAGCTCAGACCATGAGGATCTTAGTTTTAGGTCTTAGAGCTCGGACCATGAGGATCTTAGTTTTAGGTCTTAGAGTTCAGACCATGAGGATCTTAGTTTTAGGTCTTAGAGCTCGGACCATGAGGATCTTAGTTTTAGGTCTTAGAGATCAGACCATGAGGATCTTAGTTTTAGGTCTTAGAGCTCAGACCATGAGGATCTTAGTTTTAGGTCTTAGAGCTCGGACCATGAGGATCTTAGTTTTAGGTCTTAGAGCTCGGACCATGAGGATCTTAGTTTTAGGTCTTAGAGCTTGGACCATGAGGATCTTAGTTTTAGGTCTTAGAGCTCGGACCATGAGGATCTTAGTTTTAGGTCTTAGAGCTCGGACCATGAGGAAAGGGGAGAAACGGACACATAGCCAAGCGGCTACCAAAAACCTAACGTGAAGGAGGACCTAAGCCCTACTTAACATGTGCTCTCCGGGGCAACGCTCGAATCGAGGGACCGAACACGGAGGTAGGATGGACCCGTGGGGAAGTTCCCCAGGCATTCCTATGTATCTCATAAGGATAAGAATCAATCCATACGTAGTTCTGAAAATGACATGGTAAGATACCAGTGCTAAGGAAAAAGGGGAGTGCGGGCGTGGCCCTTGCACTAAAAGGAGCGGAATTTGATAAATTTTGTTTTTCCTTTAAGGTGAGTGGGGTTTTTTTTTTGTGAAGCGACAGGCCCGGAGTAGAAGGCCATGGTGTCACCACAAGCATCAAGTCGTGATAGGCGTTGACAAAAGGCATGGCATAAAACCAATACCCAACGTGATGTCCTCTACAATGAGGTCACCACAATGCAGTGTCATTTTTGTCGTGCGGCCAGGACGATAATGTCACAGTTTAGGGTCATGTGGTAGGACCGACAGAACAGTTTAAGGTCATATGGTTAGGACCAACAACATAGTTTAAGGTCATATGGTTCGAACCAACAACACAGTTTAAGGTCATAAGGTTTGGACCAACAACACAGTTTAAGGTCATATGGTTTAGACCAACAACACAGTTTAAGGTCATATGGTTTGGACCAACAACACAGTTTAAGGTCATATGGTTTGGACCAACAACACAGTTTAAGGTCATATGGTTTGGACCAATAATACAGTTTAAGGTCATAAGGTTTGGACCAACAACACAGTTTAAGGTCATATGGTTTGGACCAACAACACAGTTTAAGGTCATAAGGTTTGAACCAACAACACAGTTTAAGGTCATATGGTTTGGACCAACAACACAGTTTAAGGTCATAAGGTTTGGACCAACAACACAGTTTAAGGTCATATGGTTTGGACCAACAACACAGTTTAAGGTCATATGGTTTGGACCAACAACACAGTTTAAGGTCATATGGTTTGGACCAACAACACAGTTTAAGGTCATATGGTTTGGACCAACAACACAGTTTAAGGTCATATGGTTTGGACCAACAACACAGTTTAAGGTCATATGGTTTGGACCAACAACACAGTTTAAGGTCATAAGGTTTGGACCAACAACACAGTTTAGGGTCATACGGTTTGGACCAACAACACAGTTTAAGGTCATAAGGTTTGGACCAATAACACAGTTTAAGGTCATATGGTTTGGACCAACAACACAGTTTAAGGTCGTATGGTTTGGACCAACAACACAGTTTAAGGTCATAAGGTTTGGACCAACAACACAGTTTAAGGTCATAAGGTTTGGACCAACAACACAGTTTAAGGTCATATGGTTTGGACCAACAACATAGTTTAAGGTCATAAGTTTTGGACCAACCGAGAGAGGAGCCTCGGGAAAAGGAGCCTACGAGGGTTCAACAATTAGGGAGGGGCAGCAGATGCTAGCTCCCAGCTATGCTGGGCCCGATACGCAGTGTCTGGGCGACTCCTCACTCCCCTAAGGGGATGAAGGTCAAGTTGCACGCGACCCGTAAAGAAGATACCCAAGCACATACTCTAGCGCTCAGACCGTGGGAGCCCCGAGAGACACCGTTACGCAGATCGGTCTGTCTGATGTACGGGGGTGTACTGAGGGTTAGTACAAGGAGTGTCGAGATTCCACCTTGGCACGGCGGGGTGGAAAATGACATGAACCATGCCACCAACATTCAGGGCCTGGGGAACCGGCATGACGACTGAGGACGACTGTTGACCATGTTCGCAACACAGCATCTTGTCGGGTTAGCCATGGGGACAAACAAATGAGAATCAACCGCTGACCATGTTCTCAATGCGGGATTTGTATCAATTTGTTGTCTGAAACCCTCGGGGGCATTGGCCCATTATGGTAGGAGAGCCCTTGGGCATTGTATCCAGGCCGTTCTTGGGGGTCCCTCTGGGTATGAAGGATGACGGGGGCCCGAATGAAGGGGAACATGAAGCTTGGCAAGTGGATGGAACTTTCCTAAGTCGAATCTGGCACTCCAAGTTCTAGACCAGAGTGCTTTGAGCACATCAGCAGACCACTGGAAAGGGTCAGAGGGCTCAGTCCGAGAGCGGCCAAGAGATGGCGGATCCCTGGGCAAAAGAGGGGGCGTAATGCCAAACACCCTGGGCACCGAGAGATCATGAGATCTCCTAAGATATGGGGCTGGACCTGACATCTAGGTGTTCAGGCGGTCCTACGTATCCCATTAGGATGGGAATCAAGCCACACGTAGTTCTGAAAATACAATTTAACGTCATGCTGGACGAAATACAGTTTAACATCATGCGGGACGGAATACAGTTTAACGTCATGCGGGATGAAATATGGATCTTAGTTTTAGGTCTTAGAGCTCGGACCATGAAGGAAGAAAGAACGGAATTTGGTAACTCCTGGGCTGGACCTGAGATGAAATGTTCAGGCGGTCCTACGTATCTCATGAGGATGAGAATCAAGCCACACATAGTTCTTGAAAATACAGTTTAACGTTGTTCTGGACGAAATATAGATCTTAGTTTTAGGTCTTAGAACTCGGACCGAGAGGATCTTAGTTTTAGGTCTTAGAGCTCGGACCATGAAGAGCCCAGATGTAGGGCAGAGTGTAGTTTAAGGTCGTGTTGGACCATACAGTTTAAAGTCATGTTGGAACGTATAGTTTAAGGTCATTCAGGACCATAACAGTTTAGGAAAAGTACTTCTTGAGGAACCTGGCGTTGGTGGGAGGAGTGATACACTCCCCATCCATGGTCACCAGGGAATACGCACCATTGGGATAGACCTTGTGGACAATAAAAGGTCCCTCCCACTTGGGCTCCAACTTGGGTGGCTTCCTACCGGGAATCATTGGCGCTCTGATAGCCAACACCAGGTCACCTTGCAGGAAGGAGCAGAGGCAAACCTTCTTATCGAAAGCTCGAGCCATCCTTCTCTGATTCCTTTCCAGGTTATGTAAAGCGCGAAGCCTACTTTCATCCAGCGCTTCCAATTCGGCTAGATGGATCTCGGCAACTCTATCCGGCGCCTGCTGGTCGTAGACCACTATGCGCAATGAGGGCAGTTGGACCACGATGGGAAGGACGGCCTCAGCTCCGTACACTAGGGAATATAGGGTCACCTGGGTGGAATTGCGAGTCATCGTCCTATAAGCCCAGAGGGCATTGGGGAGCTTGTCCGGCCAACTTTTCCTGTTATGACCAACCATTTTTTGCAAAATGTTAGAGAGGGTTTTGTTAAACACCTCAATCTATCCATTCGCCTGTGCATGATAGCGGGAGGTGTGGTTCGAGTGGATGTTGTACTTGGCGTACAATCTCTTCATCTCAGCCGCTCGGAAGTTGGTTCCGTTATCCGTGAGGATAGCGTGAGGTACTCCAAACCGGTGAATGATATTGGAACTCACGAAGTCGGCGATAGAACCAGCCTTGACTTCCCTAAGCGGGGATGCCTCTGCCCACTTTGAGAATAAATCTGTGGCGGTTAAGATGAACTGGCACTGGCGGGCCGTTGCCGGCGGGTAGGGCCCTACGACATCCAACCCCAGACTGCAAAGGGCCAAGAATAATTAGTAGTATGGAGAGGCTCTGGTGGCCGATGCACAAAGTTAGCATGAACTTGGCACGCATGGCACCTCTTGGCATACTCGATGCAGTCGTGGATCATGGAGGGCCAAAAGTATCCCAGTCTCCGAATCTGGTGGGACAACTTCCACCCGACCTGGTGGGTGCCACAGGAGCCAGCGTGCACTTCCTGCATGACCTGTGGGATCTCAACTCCTTGAAGACAACGGAGGAGAACACCATCAAACCCGCGCCTATAGAGGAGCTGCTCACGACTGGGACCGCTTTGAAGGGTGAACTGCGGAGCACGGCACCGGATTCGCTCCCGCTCCGCTCGGTCCATCGGAAGATTGCCGTGCCGGATATTCAACCAGAGGTGTCCTCCAGTCAGGAACTGTTTCGATCGCCACGCCTGGAACCCCGGGGGGTCCTGACGCGGGGGCACCAGCGGTGAGATGGTTCACTCACGGGCCACGACCGCCCTCCGGGATAACAGGAGAAATGACTCTTCGATGCATCACGTGGATGATTAGGTGATCCTGCTCGGGCTCCGCGAGTGATGCGGCCAGGCTGGCCAAAGCATCTTCTCAACTGTTCTGCGACCGGGGAATGTGAACGACATCTGGTCGGGAGGGGAACTTAGCCATTAGATGGAGGGTGCACTCTAGCAACGGCACGAGTTCTGGCTTCCTGACAGCGTAGTCACCGTTGACCTGCTTGATGACTAGCTCAGAGTCCCCTTTTACATACAGGTGGGGTACGTTAACCTCCATAACCAACTCGAGGCCAGTGATGAGGGCATGATATTCTACCTCATTGTTGGTGCAGCCCTCTAACAATAAGAAAGAATATGGCAGCACGGCTTGCTCCGGGGTGATGAAGACGATACCCAGGCCCACTCTGTTAAGCCTAGGATCGTTAAGCCTTCTACCGGGAGGGCTTCGGGAGGCGCCATCAAAGTGCATCTGCCAGCATGGGGTGGCGTGATCGACCGAGAGGATTGCCTCATCAAGAAAGCCCACATCCAGCGGCTGGTCCGCAGAGGTTGGATGGGCAGCTAAGAAGTCTGCCAATGCCTGCCCTTTGACGGCCTTCTGAGGTACGAACCTAATGTCGAACTGCTGGAGGATCACCGCCCAGCGTGCCAATCGGCCGGTCAACATAGGACGACTCAGGATGTATTTTAACGGGTCTACCTGAGAGACCAACTGTACCTCATGGTGTTGCAAGTAGTGCCGCAATTTCTGTACGGTGAATACGAGCGCCAGGAAGCTCTTCTCGATGGGAGAATATCTAATCTCCGCGTTGAGGAGCATGTGGCTGAGGTAGTAGAGGCTATTCTCTATTCCCTCGTTGTTCTTCTGGGCGAGAAGGGCACCGAGGGATCGCTCCAGGGCGGTCACGTAAAGGACCAGCGGCTTTTCGGGAGCGGGTGGCATCAGGACCGGAGGTTGAAGAAGATACTGCTTGATTTCCTCAAAATCGGTCTGGAACTCTTCATCCCACCCGTAGGCGATGCCTTTCTTCATGAGCCGAGAGAAGGGCTTACACTTGCCGGCCAGATTCGCAATGAATCGGCGTACATAGGCTAAGTGGACTTGGAGGCCTCGAAGCTCCCGAATATTACTCAGGGGAGGCATCTGAATGATGGCCTTGATCTTCTCGGGGTCGATCTTGATACCTCGATACCTGACGATGAATCCAAGAAACTTTTCGGAGGTGACCCCGAAGGCACACTTCAATGGGTTCATCTTCAAGTGACGAGAACGGAGCAAACCGAACACTTTCTCAAGGTCTTTGAGATGGTCCTGGCGCTGACGAGATTTAACCACCAGGTCATCTACATAACACTACACCATCGTCCTGAGGATCGGCTTGAATATGCGATGCATAGCCCGTTGATAGGTGGCACCGGCGTTCTTCAAGCCGAAGGGCATAACCCGATAGCAGAAAGTGCCCTGGGGGGCCCAGAAGGCAGTGTACTCTTCATCCTCGGGGGCCATCCGAATTTGGTTATACCCGGAGTACCCATCCATGAAAGAGAGGGCTTGGAACCCGGCCATTGCGTCGATCAACAACTCTGTCACGGGAAGGGTAAAGTCATCCTTCGGACAGTGGCGATTAAGATTGCGGAAGTCGATGCAGACCATGATCTGTCCATTCTTCTTCCTGACGGGCACAATGTTGGCTAGCCACCTGGGGTACTGGACTTCCCTGATGAAGTTGGCCTTAATGAGCTTATCAACTTCGGCCTCAACCATGGCATCGTGAAACGGGTGCATTTTTCTGGGAGGCTGCTTGAACCCGCGATGGTTTGCTGGGAGGCCAAGGCGGTGGACGGATACCTGGGGATCTAGTCTCGGCATCTCATCATAACTCCAGGAAAACACATCACGGTGCTGTCTGAGGAAGTCTATGTACCATTGTCGTTCCTCAGGAGGCATAGCGGCGCTGACCAATGTGGGTCTCGGGTCCGCCTCACTACCGAGGTTCACCTGTACGAGCTCGTCGATCGTGGAGGAGACGCCCTCCTCAAAGGTAGTAGGAGCATCTTCCATGTCTTCTTATCCGCTTGGGGAAAGACCGTCCATGGGGGGAGCCATTTCGGGGCTGCTCGACCCTGATGGGGAGCTAGCACCAGCTTGGGCGGCAGAGGTCATCACGACGGGAGGCTCATGCACCGCAGAGACAGTAGCGACAAAGGTGGTTGATCCAATCCAATCCAGCTTGCGACCCAAGGGGCCACGCTTTACGACATCGAAGCAGTGGTGTCGCGTTGTCCTGAGCCGGTCGATCCCGACTCGGCGAAACATGCACGTATGACGCACCGTCGTTGCCATAAGCCCAACATCCCGATATCGTACGGGGGTTGGAGGCTCAGGGATCACCCAGGCCTGGTTGGTGTAAGAGTATGAGGTGATTTCCCGCCATCACTTAGACCCGGAAATGTGCATTCCTCTGGTACCCGAGACAACAAAGCACTCTCCCGTATCGGGAGTTGTGGCCTCCAACCGATGGATTGGAAAGACATATGCGTCATCCAAACCTACCCAGGGATCACTCGCGACAGCAGCAGGCTCAACCTCACCTGCTAGGATCTGCTTCCCCTTGCTCTTGTAATAGTCTGCGTCCAGGTAACGATCTTCACAAGAGGAAAACGAGGATGCATCTCCTTGGATCACACCCACTCGACCCTTAAGGGAGTATTTGAGGAACTGATGGTATGATGAGGGAACCGTTGCGTGAAGATGGATCCACGGCCTGCCCATCAATGCGTTATAGGCAGTGTCCTGAGAGACAACCATGAATTCAGTATTGGAAATTAAGCCGCCGAACTGGGTCTTCAGACGAAACTTTCCGAGTGGAGTTTGCTCGGTCCTATCATACCCCTGGATTCGGAGGTCGGAGGGAGTTAAATTATCCTCGGACAACCCCAGTTTTCGCAGTGTCCAAGTTGGGATCAAGTTAATCCCAGAACCCGTGTCGACAAGACAGTGACGGACCTCCACGCCATTGAACTGGTCGATGATGTACAGCAGGCGGATGTGCCTCTATATGGGAGGGTCTTCATCTTCACCGGAGAATGAGATAACTGCCTGACATTCGGCGTCCTCAATCACCTCGGTGTGGAAGGCTTTTGCGGCCTCTACCTCCGTTTCAAACTGGAGGGGGCTCCTCAGAGCCTCAGCGAGCGCCTCAAGCATCTCAGACGACAGGCGGAGGGCCTCAAGGATGGAAAGTCTCGCCAGAATGCCGGCCAGATGCTTCAGGACATCATACTTTTGCGCCAAACGCGAGCTTCTTCTTACAAGAGGTCGCTCTGCAATTGGGGGCATGATGGGCCCTGCTGGCGGGACCAGTGACTAACGGGTACTAGGCATGTCCCGCTGTTCACTAGCTGAAGCCCGTGAGGTGGCTACCATGCTAGGACCGGAAGGCCGTAGTCGGTCAGCGGCAGGGCTGGGCTGGTTGAGATGCGGGCGAGGCGATTCCGCCCGATCCAGCAACACGAATGGAGGTGGAAGCGAACATGTTGTCACCGTATGAGGGAGCCGCGAGTGCTGCTCTCTACACTGGGCCTGCTGCCTGGTCTCGGTGGCATGCACGGCTTGACTGGAGGTGACGATTGTTGTGCCCCGGCAATTCCCGTAGCCACGGCTCCGTCAACGTTGGCGATGGCTGGGGACATTGGGGAAGTTCACCTGGCGCTCCTCGTCGTCGGGAGCCTCAAAGGGATTTACCAACTCTACGGTGTTAACTGAAGCGTACCCCGGGCTCTCGGGGAGATTCACCCGGCGCTCCTCATCGTCGGGAGCCACAAAGGTATTTACCAACTCTACGGTGTTAACCGAAGTGTACCCCGGGCTCTCGGGGAGATTCACCCGGCGCTCCTCATCATCGAGAGCCACAAAGGGATTTACCAACTCTACGGTGTTAACCGAAGCGTACCCTGGGCTCTCGGGCGAGGAGTCATCCATTACCGTATGGGGTCTCGGAGGGATCCCCATTTCCGGGGGCATGAAATCGCCAAGCGTGCGAGAAGATGACGGCAAGGGCAGGGCACGTTCTTTCTTCTTGTGTCGCCGCCTGCTCTTCTGGAAAGAAGTAGGCTGGGACGTCGAGGCCGAAGCGGCGCTCGCGGATTCTGAGGGCTCTGGCTGGTCCAGGCGGGCGCGGATGATGCCATGGGCATGGGCGACCGTCCTGCGGGCCATCCAGTCGTTATACTTCCGGGACCCACGGTCAGAAACCTGTTCCCACTCATCCCCGTCGTCACTACTGCCATCTGATCCCACGAAGACACCTGCCACCTGTGTCGGGGCTGGGCCCAGCCTGACTATGTTGTTGTCAATCTGGTCTTGGATCCAGTCCTTGAACACATAGCATTTTTGGATGGTGTGTCCTAGGAATCGGTGGTAAGGGTAGTAGTTAGGGCGATCCGCAAGACATGCCTCTTCTGGCTTCCGGCACTCAGGCAGTCGTACAATCCTCTGCTCCAAGGCACTGCGGAAATAACCGGGGACCTGGGCCTCGCCAAAGGAGTAAGCCCGATTCCTTCTGCCTGGAAAGGGGACCCTTGGGGGCTGACCATGGTCAGGTACCGGAGGAGCAGGCCGAGGAGGTGGAGCCGGATTACCTCGCCTAGGTGGTGGTGGTGCATTACGCGGAGGCGCCTGCCGATTTTGAGGCGGTCGCTGCTGGGCCGAAGGCTGTGGGGGTGGACCCCTATGAGCCTGTTGAGGTGTCCTCACCGGCAGCAACTCTAGCTGTCTGGGGGCCTCTATCTGCGCCACAGCAGCGAGCTCGGCTCTACCGGCTCTCCTTGCGGAGATCACAGGAGGCAGCGGGCATGCCTGACTGGCATGTTGCAGGGATTCTTTGAGGCGCTGAGCCTTGTCCGAGAAGTCCCGGAACCCTCCAGGGTAATTCTGCGTGATCAGGGAAGGAACCAACTCCTCCTTGACGTTCCCCACACACATCATCAGTAATTTATCCTGAGTCAGTGGCATGTCAAGGGAGTACGTGATCCCCTTCCACCGGGCGACGAAGTCCGCGACCCACTCGTCGGGCCTTTTCTTGCACCTAAAGAGGTATGAAATGTTCATCTTCCGGGTTGTGTAACTGAACTGGTAGAGTAATTGTCGACGAAGGTCCTCCCAGCTAGTCACTGATCCAACGGGGAGCTGGCTGTACCAAACGAACGATGGTCCCTCTAGCGTCTGAACGAAGCACCGGAGCTTGGCAGCCTCCTGCTGCGTCGGAGTCCCCAACATAGGCACGCACCTCGAGTTGAAGTGGGCCAAGTGTTGTGGCGGGTCCCCGGTCCCGTTAAAGGGGGAAAAAGTGGGATTCCCAAATCCTGGCGGGGCCGACATGTAATCAACCCATGCGGGGTACGGCTTGCCATCCGGTGGGATCGCCACCTGCCGAGTTTCCAGGGACTCCAAGCGAGCGATGAGTACTTCCATCAGATCATCCAGATGCGGATTCATGTCCTGATGAGGATCTCTAACCACAAGCGCATTGCCAGGCTCTTCGATACGATAGTCGCGCTCAGCGGCTCGGGGGGCAGCTGGCGCAGCGACTGTCAGAGCAGCGGGAGGAAACCGAGCAGGGTCTCCCTAGTTGCCTCGCTGCTCGGGAGGGTTCGGTGAAACATATCGCGCCCTCTTTCCATGGGCTCCAGTGTCTCCCCTGTCGGAGAACACGACACAGTCACGGTTTCCCGGGGGAATCTCAGCCAGGGGTAGATGCTCCTGCCCCTGCTGTCCTGGTCTAGGGTTGTCGTAGACAGGCCGCCGCTCTGCAATGCGTTCGGCCAGGAGCTCATCAACCAGCCTCTTTTTCTCGGCTAGATGTTGGCGCAGCGTGGCCTTCTCGGGATCTTCCTCTTCCTTCTGCACTGAGGCAGATGGGTCGGCGATTTTGACAGACCCGACGGGCTCTTTACCCTTGCTGATGTTTCGGCCTAGCGCCAGTGCCTCCGTGGGTACAGGAAGGCCTAGGAGGCTCCTCTTTTGGCGATTAATCCTCCCAGATGGGTCCAGCATCGGCCTGTCCTCGGGGGGTGAGTCCCTGTCGAGGGGCTCCACAATGTTTCCCTCATTTGAAAGGTCAGCCATGTTGACCGTGACTGCCCTTGGCGACGTTCCATCAGGGCCGCCCGGTGGATCGGGCTTCCGACGGATCGCACAGAAGAGGAGAACAGCGTACTGCCCCCACCCACGGACGTGCATGTGGGGGTGGACTCCTCAATAACTCTGCGGAGTACTTGAAAACTCTGGACGCATCGTTGTTGAAGGGCCTCGTGGAGGCCCAGCGACTCGGGGTTTCGGACCGCGGGGAGTGCTGCTAGGTCAACCCGGCGGCACTTCTCACCAATCTCCTCGAGATGCACTTGGCTCCCAGGATAAGGCGCTAGCTGATGACGGAGGAGGGAGTGAGTCACCCGAAGAATCTGGCGGAAGCATTCAAACTCTCCCGGGGTGAGTGACTCTGGCACATCAAAACCCGATTCTGCGACCGGCCAAAACTTCTCTGGGAAGTGGCCTGCTGCAAGAATGGTCCAGAGCCTCCACGGCTCCGGCTCGGGGTCCGGAACTTGCCGCCCCTGCTCGTCCACCGGGGAAAGTCGGGGAATTGGCAATGGCGTAGAGGCAGGTCGTCGGGGCGGTGGGCTGGCCGGCGGGGAATACGGCGAACAGGCCGATTGGCCGCCGATCCCTGGGTCATCCTCCTGAGGTTGCAGTGCCCTGGCGCCACGTCGCGATAGGATGGGCCGGTGGATGGGCCTCCTGTCACGACATCGGTGCTCGCTGAGGGTATGTCGCCTCGTGATCCTTCCGTCGGTCCTCAGAAAGGTTCGTCATCCTCCCTAACAGGGGCGGGAGGTGCTTCCGAGGAGATCAGCGGCAACTGCGGGCTTGATCCCTGGCGGTGCACCAAGTCTTCGTCCTCCTGGATATACCTTCTAAGGTAGGAGGGAATCATACGGACCTCGTATTCGAGGAGTACGAGGCTGACGCGCCGCGTCCCCATCCCTGCCCTCAACTCGAAAGGTTGGGGGGAGGATCTATCGTCGAATCGTACTCTACCTCAGAATCTGAGAAACGGACTGGTCTGATTCCCGTCCGGACTCCCCTGACATTCCTCCGTCGGCGGCGACGCCCGGCCTTCCTGCCCCAGGGTAGCTCCTCAGGGTAAGGACGACTTCCATCATAGGGTCCCCGGGCCACAATAGAGCTGGGGAAGAGGGGACCGAAGTCCGGGGTGCGAGAAGAACTGGGACAGATGTCGAAAGGGACATGGGGAGGACCTCCATGTGAGTGAGTGACTAGATACACAACGGCTCCATGCTCGCGACCGGTGGTAGGGGGAGTGACCTCATACCCCATGTAGTGGGTGCTGGAAGGAGTCATACCCAAAGCATAGTCGTCGCGAAGAAGCTTTCGGCTTCCCAGATCGGGGGCACGGGATGAGCCTTCATGGTGAGCGGCACTACTGCGGATTGGTCCACAGTGGCCATTGCCAGTGTCCGCGACCGGGAGATTCGACCCAACCTTCCTGCAAGGCGGTCGGGGTTTCGATCCTAGTCGGGCACACGGCTGCCCCTGCACAACATGCGCAGGGATTGGGGAACAGGAGTCAGTAGTGGCTGGGGCCACGATGGTTGCTGATACTGGTGCCCCAGGATGGGCATTCTCCCCCACTCGCGCCCGACGCTAGCATCGAGTCAGATGGGCCGGAGCCAACGGTGCAGGCATGAAGACTGCCTGCTCCTCGGCTCGAGGAGTCGGGCGGCGGCGTCGACGTAGCCTGGCGGGGGTTCTTGCCGGTAACCCCTGTGATGGATTACCGATCGGGTGGACCCGGACATCCCCCACCTCATTGGCGTAGGGGAGGGATGTGTCACAGCGCTCCGGGGATAGGCTCCCGAAGCGGTTGGACGTCGGCGTGGGGAGCGGCGGCTCCCTGCGCGGCCCTTGAGGGCGGCGATGGTGGTGAGGCGCGGCCGCCTCTAGATCCAAGTGGGCCATGCCCCTAGTGGGGATGATCCCTTCCTCTTCATACCTATGGACCAGGTTATTGATCACCCTCCGTTGGATGATTTCTGACGGGGAGAGGGGGCGCAAGCGCCTGGCTGCTACGGCGGTCGAAGTCGGAGCGACCGTGGGATAGGTGGGACCGCGCGGTGTAGTCGCGTCTGCACTGCCCCTGCCCCTGCGCCAGTGGGCAGGTGGCGATCGAGCTCCGAATACAGTAATCTGATTCCTGGAAACAGGTAGATGAACCCATTAGTATCAACAGGAAAGGAGATCAGCAACCAAGGCCCGACATCATTCTGTCTTCCATGGTCGGCGAGAGGGAACCACGCTGACGACGTCACAGAACGGAGTAGTCAACGTCCTGACGGCCTCGACCCCTGGCGGGTTCACGTCCCGGTGAGGGTTACCCGGACCTGGCGACATTCTATTATTCCGATGCTCCAACTGCTACCATTCCCCGTGTTGAGGAGAAGAGTTTCACGTCGGGTTCACCATTTTTTGTTTCCGACGCTTTCACTGGGGCGCGCACGTCCGTCCGCCAGAGGAGGGCGTGCTACTTGTGGCCCCGCATTCCCGCTTTCCAAAGGCGGGCGGCATCCGTTCCTTGTTCAGGTGCGTCTGCTCCTTGATCGAAACCGGTATGATGGGATGTTGGTTCTTCCTTCCGTGGATTCCTCCTCGGAGCTCGTCACCTAGTCCGGGTCTCCCTCATAGATTTAAGACGGGTTCGTGAAGCTCATTCCCGGTGCCATATCTACATGGACGCTAGTTAATTACGCTGCTTCCGTCAAGACTCTCTAAGGGGTATTGTCAGGACAGTAACCTGCGGTGAGTAGAATGGTCACGTTGGGGCATCGTCGGCATGTCCGTCTTTGGTCCCTCATCGCAGGGCTTCTCGAGGGCGTGGAAGCCCGAGGCATCCCACATCGAATGCGAGGAATGTGTACCATCTGAGGTTTTCCTCAGCTTCCCATGTTTAACATGGGGTATGTCACGAGTTTAACGCCTTGAGGAGATGGATCGTTTTAAAGGATACCTAGGGGGAACACAGATGTTGGGGCTAGCACGTGGGAGGCCTCCCATGTGACATGGAGTGGGAAAGGGTGGCATGATCTCACTGGGATGTGGCGGCCTGGGTAAGGATCAGGATGGATGGTGGAGTGAAGAATGGGGCTTACGTTCTGAGGCGGCCCAAGAGGGGGGATACAGTTTAACGTCATGCAGGATGGAATACAGTTTAACGTCATGCGGGACGGGATACAGTTTAACGTCATGCGGGACGGAATACAGTTTAACGTCATGCGGGACGGGATACAGTTTAACGTCATGCGGGATGAGATACAGTTTAATGTCATGCGGGACGACATATAGTTTAACGTCATGCGGGACGAAAGATTTGGGGCTTATGCTCTGAGGCGGCCCAAGGTGGTCAGGGAACTGACATGGAGAGGTCGGGACGACCGGGTGGTGGGCTTGAACCTCGTGGAGGCTTCATACGTACCATGCGCTAGCACGGATCAAAGTCCACGTAGTTCGCTGGGATGGGGCTTACGCTCTGAGGCGGCCCATAGGAGGATGTCATGGTCAATGCACACTCTAATCCCACGTGAGTCATGCTCGGTGCGGGAAACAAGAGGCGGCAAGGACCAGACGATCACGTCTCAAAGGGTGCGTCCGTGAGAAGTGGAATGGGGCTTACACATTGAGCGGCCCAAAGAGGAAATAGAGGCTTACGTGTGGTTAGCGGCCCTTGGGGTCGGGGATTACTCTAGGGTGGAGGCCCGTGGTGCGACAAAGCGCAGTGGGAAAAGGACTCCACTGGCCTTGGCAGGGGGGAAGTACGGAGATGCACGGGTGCAATCATCCGTACGAAAGGTTAGGGGCTTACGCTCTGAGGCAGCCCTTCCCCCGCGGACAAACGCCGCTCCGAAAAGGAGGATCTCATTCCATATGAGGAAGAGTCCACTCCCGTGGAGACGAGTGGGCATAATGAATGTCCGAGATGGGGGGACCCTGCGTGCGAAGCACGGGGTCGGACCACAGTTTAACGTCTTGTGTTAAGGACGAGGTGATTAGCAGTCTAACGTCTGGTAGCTTGGACGTGGTGGGTTTGCTCCACATCCCTAGGTCTTACATGCCCAATTCCCCCTACCCCTTGTGGAAGGGAAGGCATTGGCATGGTCGTGATGAAGGGGGGTCGTAGGGAAAACCACCGGGGGGTCCACGTTAGCGTGGCTATGCGAAGAAGCAATAGTCGTTAGCGTGCCTATGCGGAGAATCATAAGGCAAAGAAACGCAATGGGAAACACGGCCCAAGGGACCTTGAGGTTACTTCGCACGAGCCTGGATGGCCGTGCGGGAAAACAACGCATGGCGCGCATGCCCGGCAGGGGAGACATCAGGTGCCGGTGCGGGGGGCAGCCAAGGGGCGTCAAGGTGAGGGGTCCTGGGCTTTGCGCGCAATAGGGATGATTTGCGTGCAAAAGACCGGGACGGCGCGCAATTGGAGTGATGGAATTGTGTGCGAAGAGGGAATTAAGCACAAGGTTTTGCGCGCACGGTAGGGTATTGCACGCACGGACCATGGATTGCGCGCAAGTGGGGAAACCGAGGGAAGGAGAAAATTCACTGAAGCCGGTGGAGTTGCGCGCAAAGGCGAACTCCGGAGCAAGGTTGTGCGGAATTTCGGGATTACCTGGATGTCATCTTTCGCGCGGGGGGAGCCGAATTGCGCGCACGAGAGTCGCTTCGGATTCCTCAACCCCCAAATCGTTCGGGGTCACCTTATATTTATAGGTGACCTCCGGCGCGGAATCCAGGCGGCGTGCGAAGTTTTCCACGCTGGGAACCGCTTGCGTGCAAAATCTCGCCGCGGAGAAACGGGGCGCGCAATTATTGCACGCCTCACCGGTCCAATTCTGCGAATCCCGGGAGCACTTCGTGCACAGAACATTTTTGCGCGTAGATCCTCCTTTATTTCGTGCACCACTTCCCGGGCCTCCGGATCGGGCCTCTGATTCCGAATATGACTTCGCTTCGTCATTCCAGAACTTCCTCCTGGAGTTCCGGGCTTTTTTCGGCGTCAACAATTACCCAATGCATTATAGGTTTATAATAGAACCACCCATCATAACCTATGATAACTTCCATCATGATATGAACAATATTATGTGTTCCATATAAGGAAATATATACTATATATAAATCGTAAACATGATAAAACCCATGAGAAGAAAGTGGGTTTCACAATTTTGTCTGAAGACATAACTGAAGAATATGTTTTATATATTCCCTAGAGAAGAGTAAATTAGATAATTTTTAACATTCATAACTTAAAAAGTAACTTATTTCATCAACATGGGGTTCCAATATATATGATTCATGAGAAATATACAATGAATAAAAAATTAAAGTGAACCGCTTAGGAGAAACATTATTAAATAAGTAAAGGATATTTTTAACGAAGAAAAGAGTATATCAAATTCCATAAAACTATATTTAAACCAAGAGGGACCCAAATGAGATATTAATTTATTTTAGAAACTATTAATAGTTTAAAAATATTTTATGGGTTTTTTCTTAACATGAGATGATAAATATGAAAGTTCTCTTAAATTAATTTTACTTAAAAGTGGGAATTTAAAAGGGAATTAAAAACTTTTGTAACACTATAAGTGAAAAGGATATTCAACTAGGTATATTTTTAAAGGATATATATATATATATAAGACCTAATAAGAATAATATTTCATAAAAAGGGAGAAAAAGGAATTGAATTTTTAACCAATAAGTCTCAAAGGTGGTAAGAAATATCCCTTTTTATGTTTTGAAAAACATTTGTTGAAACCTCGCATTCTAAAAGAAAATAATAAAATTTTATTTTGAAAATTAGATAATTTAAATATTAATTTCACATGAGATATCACTTAATTATATTTCCAAATAAAAACTATAACATTGTTGGTATGGAAAATTATGTACAAGCAGAGGGAAACCATTGTTTAAATGGATTGAAATTATGTAAGACTATATGGGAGTAGTTTCTATATGGAGATCCTAATTAACCATATACTTTTATTTGATCATCTTTCAATTAAGGATATGAAGTTATATTTATCTATATAAAATTTTATATGATCCCTTTATAAAAAGTGATAGTTTGTTCCTAATAGAATCCTAATAAGTGAAGAAGAGATAAATCTATAAGACATAACATTCCTCAAAACTTAAAGTGTTTCATATACAATTAATATAATAATTATACCACCAAATTTTTTATATTTATATATCAATACCTAACAAGAAAATTCTTACATGACATAACACATCAGAAAATATAGAGTGTAAAATAAATATCTACCTCAACAGTTGTCAATTAATAGACTTTTCCTTCTTCTTATGATCTAGGAGGTGTCTATTGTCATTTGTCTACTTTAACCCTTCTATTGGTGAATTGGGTGGAATAGTGACAAAATTCATCACATCTAAAACATTGAATCATTAATGAATCCTTAAAAAGAACATTATCTTCCTTCATTATATCATTCATTATCCCTCAACAACTTGTTCATTGATTCCCTCCTTTACCACAAGTATAGAATCTTCCAGTCCCCTTGAGGCCATTCCTTTGGTGTTTATTTCTACATCTTTTATATATATGAAATCGAAAATTATTTTCTTTATTTTCTTTATCAATTGATCTTTCAGGAGACTTCATCATTATCTTCTTTAGTGTGTTTGGTACATCTACTATGTTCACATTATTAATCGTATTTTATGATATCTATTTTAGAATAATCACCAAATTTTTCAATATATATCCCATTATAATGGGTCGATAATTGAGGTAATCATTTAATTTTCCCTCACACCCAAGGTTAACTTGGTTCCTTCTAGTTCCATCCATTAATAAAACCAAAAAGGGGTTAATGTGAGTAATAAAAAATTATCATCATAAGAGAAATATCCCATATAACTAAAGGGATGTTTAAAATGAAGATTTATGACTTTATAATACCACCATGTTCACCTATAATTATTTTAGTTCAAGATATATCACTCTTTGTTTAACTTATATCATTCTAATATCAACTTATATAATATATGGTTTAACCTATATCATTATTGATTCATCCTAGTTTACCTTAAGTTGGGTTCTCTTATACCTCTCAACTTATCCCCTCAAAGTAACTAGGAAATCAATCCTTCATAGCAATTCGTAAAGAGAATATGATTAACCAAAACATATCCTTTGGTAGTGTCAAACTAGGTGTGCAGTTAGGAATCTTGATCAACATCAGGTGATGATTAAGTTAATACCCAATACACCATTTTGAGGTTATTTCCCCTAGGTACATATATGTTAGAGCCTATATACACTTGTAGTATCTATATAGAGATTTAATTTTTAGGTAAACTACATACTCAAAACATCGAAAAAAATTAATATTTTATCATATACTTAGTCTTAACCCTTATAATTGTTCATAGGGTTTTCACTAATTTTATCTAATTCTAATCTCCAAAAATAACTAGTCCATGCTCTAATACCAACTATAACAACCCATACCTCAAACACAGTTTATTTAATGGTTTATAACACACTGTCGCAACAATATAATCTAAGGATCTAGAGGTACAGTTTTTTTGGAAGATTAGAAACATAAATACGTCATCTTAAACATGAAAACATATTTAATTAAAATTTCACATATAGATCCTAACTTCCATAGATCTTATAAAACTACATAGGATACCCTAGGAAAAATACGTAAGGAAAATGGTGAGGTAGGAATACCTAAAAGTGAATATACAAGGAAATAAATCATAATATAATATTCAAGAGGCATAACATGATATCATAAATAGAATGATCATAAGTATGGAAACATAAAATAAAGAAATGAAATAATAACATTATGGAATCATAAGCATGTGAAAACTTCCTAAATCATTACATCATATGCTTATGATAAATCTAACCACAAGGACAATATAATATGGGTTATCTCCCATCATAATCATCATATACTCTAGCTAACTGCCATTATAACATGGTGTGCTTAGGATAACCACTCGTGCACAATAAATAGTGTGCTTAAGATAACCTATCATGCACCATACATGGAATATCCTAAGATATTAACATTACCCAATGCATTGGAGGTCTATAATACCCAATTGTCACAACATTGGATAACTTCCTTTATAACATATTATGCCTAGTATAACCACTTGTGCACCATAGATGGAATCTCATGAAATATTAACATTACAAAATGAATTGGAGGGTTATAACATACCCACACTTCACAAATTAGGATAATAGTAATCATAATATGTAAAAGCTTATGTGTTATATGAAAGGAAATATAAACCATACTTAAATTAAAAGCATGATAAAACCCAAGAGAATAAAGTGGGTTTCACAATCATAACTTAAGGATTAACCAAAATCTATATCATATATATTACAAATAAAATAAGTAATTAAATTAATTTAAACCTTAATAATTGAAAAATGAACTTATTTCATGAAAATGGAGTTCCAATATATAAAATTCATGGGAAATATCCAGTGAAGAAATAATGAAAGTGAACTACTTGGATGAAACTTTTTGAAATAAATAAATGATCTTTATAAAGATAGAAAATCATATCATTTTCTATAAAACCATAATTGAACCAAGAAATTTCTCCATAAAATATTGAGGGTTTTTAAAATATATTAATTTTTTAAAAACATTTGATAGGGGTGATTCTTGAAATGAGATCAGAATTAAGAAAGTTCTATTAAATCAGGTTTACATAAAAGTGAGAATTTAAAAGGGTACTAAAAAATTATAGAACCCCATCAGTGAAAAAGATATTATACTTGGTATATATTTAAGTTACATGTATATAAAATTATAAGAGGTTCATGATAACTATATTTCATAAAAAGGGAGAAGAATAAAGGGAATGTGTAGCTGGAAAGTCCCGAAGTTGGAATGGAAGATCACTTTTATGTTTCAAAACACATTTTTTGAAACCACACAAAATAAATTAAAATAATAAAATTTTATTTTTAAAATAATATAATATATATATATATTTAACTTTTGATAAAACTTAATTAGGTTTCCAATTAAAAAGGAGAACCTTGGTGGGAAGATAAATTTTTGACGAGGAGGGGAAACCATCATTTAAATGGATGAAAATTATTCTTAACTGAGTTTCATTTTCAAAAAGGATTAGAAATAACTATAACGGAAGACTTGAGTCAAAACTTGATCTCCCAATATAGAAATAGGGTATACCATATTATGTGAATGGTGAAAATTAAGGAAAATAATTATAACTCAATAAATCAGATTGAGTAATAAAAGTAATTATTGAATCAAAAGTCATTGGAAGCTTGAAAATCATATAGTTCAGAGAAATCCCATGCATTAAATAATTAAGTATAAAAAATTAATTATTAGTAAGTATATTCACCATAGAAATAAGAAATCAGTTCATGACATTAAAACATGTCTCGGTGAGGGAAAATTTAGACGAAAACCCTTATAACTTAAGATACATTCTAATAAAACCAATTAAAAGAGAGAAATATTAAATTTTAAGTTAAAAAAACATGAATAAATATAATTCATGATATTATATATCTTGTAACGACCCGAGAAACCATGTTTTAATTTTTGACAAGTTTGCTTTTCAATTTCACCCATTAAGAGAACCAACAATCAACTTATAAGGTAAAAATAATAATAAAATAGAAAAATGCACCAAATGAATGAAAACTCCTTTTATTCAGATAAGTAACCTTTAGACTACAACTTCCACTGACCAAAAAAGAAGATAAATTAACCAAAAATCCCAACTAAGAACCCGATTACAGTAATGGGGAGACTATTTAAAACCACCAAGAGCCCAAGAATGCGGTAGGGGTTTCGGGCGTCCATCATAATGAACGTGAGGATGGCCGAAGCCACTGCAACCGTGCTGAGAACCAGAGGAATCATACGAACCATCTTCTCCTTTCTCCTTCAGTCACCTGGAGCGAGGGACACCCTGAGACCAGACCCTTTTATAAGCACCCTAATCTGACCGTTGAACCCCAAACGGCTATAAATTTGACCGTTGGTTTCCCCAAGAATCTAATTTTTTATTTTGACCGTTGGAAATAAGATAGTTTACCCCAAAAGGATCGGAATGCTAATTGTGTAATTTTATTTAATGTTTAAAAGTGACATCAATGATAGTTTAATCAATTTATTTCTTGTTTTCCCCAAAAATTCGAATTATGTTTTATGAAAATTAATATTATTATTTATTACATTTATTTTCTTAATTTGAGCAATTAAAATTTTATTTTGAATTTATATTAAAGCTAATGGGTTTTTATTTTGTCTAAATATGTATTAACCCTTGAGTTATATATATATATACATATTGCATCAAATCAAATAATTATTTTTCTCTAAAATTAAATTTAAGGGCTAATGTTAATACAAATGTTTATAGCTTGGATAAATAGTTTTGCAAACTACGTCAAGTTATGGTTTTCTTTTACTTATGTGTTTCTTGGTGATGATATTTATATCGACACACTTTTAAGTATGATTAAATGTAGTTACGTTTAATAATAATCTTTAATTAAGAAAAATTAAGGTAATTATCTAATAAAGGAAATTAAAATGTATATATATATATGTGATATGTTTTGTTTAATCAATGTTTTTAACTATTGATCTTCATAATGAAATATTAAGTAATTAATAATTATGATTAAATAATAATAATGATAATATGATAAGAATTATTGATGTTTTAAGAATAAAATATATACATATATTTATATAATAATATGTTTGATTGAATCAATATATATTTTTTTTATTGACCAATGACTTTTTTTAAAAATAATAAAAGTTAGTTTAATAATTGTATGTTAATAATAATTATATGTTATAATAGGTGTAATAAAAGAATATTGATAGGATAATAAATTATATGATAATTATTTTATAATCTTGTAATTTGTTAATAAGATAACATATGATAACGATATATATATATAATAATGGTAATAATAATAAAATAAAGAATAACAACATTGAGATATTAGAGTTGATAAAAAAAGAAAAAAGAACCCGCGTGGAGCAGGTCATGCGTCCGAAAAAAGGGGAAAAGGGGGGAGGGATCGGGGCTGGCTAGGCAATCAAACCAAAAAAATATATAAAATAATAATAAAATGGGGACAAGTCAGGGAGGAGTCCTCCTCCTCGCAACCACAAGCCAAACCGACGCCTTTTTTTGCCTAGTCGTCGGATCCAGCCCTCCCTTCGATCGCAGCCGTCCCTTCTCTTTTAAAACCGCACCACTTCTAAGGCCGCACGATCTCACACTTTTAATCTCAATCGTCCGTCGTTTTCCAGCCTCCTTCTTCCTCGCGGCCTTCTTCTTCGTCGCACCGCTGTACCAGTAGGTTAGGGTGGCTCGTTTTTCTCTCGTAGGTCGGCCAATAGACAATCGCTGCTCCCTCCTTTCCACGAGTCGGCACCGACGATACCCGGGCCGACGACTCCAGAGTCCTCTTCTTCTTTCTACATTTTTTTTAAACCCCAAGTTGCACCAAAGCAGGACGTTTACGTCCGGCTCCCTTGATCTCTCCGGCTTCTGGACCTCGTCCCTACTGAATTTTCCTCTCCTCTCCGAGCTAAGGTAAAGGGGCGAACTCTGTTTTAAGTTTTGTTAAAGCTTCAGTTTACATGTATATAAATATATACGTGTTATATATATGTATATGTATATCTTCTATGTTTATACTCTCGGTTTCTCTTGCTTCGTACACTCCTCCCCTTCGATCAGGTAAGGAAACATCTTGCCTTGTTTTTCTTTTAAGCGTCAGTGTGTTTGTTTACAAAAAAAGTATATACATGCTAATATATATAATATATGCCTATACTCATACACACCACGTACACCTATCGAGGCTCCTAGAACCGATCTTGTCAGCCTCTTTGTGAAATCCTAAATTTGGGGTAAGGGTTCGAAGGATCTGTTTTATTTGGGTGCGGGTTCTTGAATTTTACACTTTGTGTATATATATGTATATATATATATAAATTTATATATACATATGTATAAGATGATATACACAAGTATACAACCTTTTCTCAATGTTTATAACCCTAAATTTCTTTTCGCCTATGAAAAATGGAGTGGTCGAATGATTGCGTGAACATGTAAATCACGCAATTATATGAAGCATAAAGAGATATATGTACATATAATCATATGGATGTACATATACATTCAATGTGAATAAGGGATGAATTTGGATCTTTTGTTTTGTAAAATATATTATGATGATTTTACTCAAAAGCATATTATTTCAAGAAAAATACCCAAAAACTATTTATATACATATTTATATGTATGATGAAGTTTTTATGAAAGTTAAGTTCATTTCTTTTATTTATAAAGGAACCCCACTCGGTTTGCCAAACATTATTTTGTTTAATGTATAACTTGGAGTATGGTTTTTTGTGGTAAACCCATGCATATGTACTGGTATATATATCATCATGTTGTTTTCAATTACAAGTTTTTATGGTGTTTACAAACTTTATAGAGAAAAAGGGTCATGTTGTTTAAAGTGTTAATAAAAAAAATTTCACAATTATGTACATGGTTTTCCTAATATGGACTTGTTTATGCACATTGTATCCCTAAATACATGTATGTTTACACAGTTTTAATTAAACACCCACAATACCCATTTATCATCATATGTGTAAGTTATGAACGACCATGCTTTAATTGGGTATTATGATGTTAAGTGATTATGTTCTTTTCCTTAAAACTCATGTTTCAATTGTTAAGACAATTTCTTATGTGTACGAATTTAGCATGCATGTCTCAGCTTATTTATGATTGAACTCTCTTTAAGTTTTGAATAAGTATGTAAAAAGGGGGTTGATTAAGAATGCATGAAACCCTATGAAAGAATGACCATGTCAAGATATGTGAGGGATGTATAGGACTTACATGTGACGGGTGCACCTGGAATTATATAGCGCAACAAGAATGATGTGACGGGTGCGCCCGGAATTATACAGTGCTCCAATGCATTGGGTAAAGCAAGAGTCTCATGAGACGTTATATGCGATGGTCTTGGCAGTTAGCCTTGGCTTGTGCTACCATGGAAACGGGATGGGCAGTGAGCCTTGACCCGTTAAGTATGTTATACGGTCTTGACGAAAGGTCTTGAAAAAGTCCAGTATTATACATTCCCTCTGCATGTAATGATAAAGGTCAACCAGGGGTTAGTTAAACTGACAGGACAACCCCTAGTTGAAAGCTCCCATGACTATGAAAACATAATTTATGTGTCAAGAACTGTTTTTCATGTGGTCAACTCTTAGAAGAACTGTATATTCTCATGAACCATGTTATGCACGTTTTCCCTACTTAATCACAGAATTATTTTTTAGAATTTAAGTAACCTTGTTTGAATATTATGAATTGTTTATTTTTCCTATGTTGCGCTCTCTGATCATGTTTACTTTAGAGTTTATTTCAAGCACGTACTTCTTTGTGCAAGTGGTTTTCAAAGATGTCGGATTTCATGTTTTTAAGAAAATGTTTCGTTTTTAGCAAAGTGTTTTATTCTCTTCAAAAGGACTGCTTTGAGAAAGAGTTTTCTTAAAACGTTTTTAAAACCCCTTACTGGGCATATTTTCTCACCCTACGTTTTTTTTTAAAAATTTTCAGGCATGGTTGGTACTAATGAAGTTAATCAGAAGTAGCTGGTTTCCCAGAATCCTGATCCTCGCGATCTTCTGTAGTAATGGGACATGATATTTAATTTCTAAGGATGTAGTGAAATGTTAAGTATATCATGTCTCATTAAGCACCCTGGGTTTGGGGGTCGCTACAGTTGGTATCAGAGGATGGGTTCAGGCAACTCTGGAAAACCAGGTGATATAAATGTATAGCTATGACTAACTAAGTAAAAATGTTATAACTTTCAGATGGATGATGTAACTACCGACCTTTTGTCACTTCCCACTGAGGCTCTAGAGAACATTGTATCTCTAGCTAGCCGTGAGAGCTTTCTGAATTATGACCAAATTTGCATGACGTGTAAGCACCTGTATGATGTTTCAAACTGACCTAGAGTGCTTAGTCTTCACCGGGGATTGGGGATGGATTATCTCCTAATGATGATGACCCAATTTCCCTCTTATGCACTTTGGGGAAGGTATCACGAAGTAATATTCCGAGTGTTCACAACTGGCGAGGAATTTGGCACAATGCTTGATAACCCTTTCCAAGAAGCTGCTACTGCCGGAGACCTCCGAGCGGCTTACCTGTGCCAGATTTTTCACTATGGCTTCTGGGGCCAGTTAATGGACTTTGGAGCGTTGGAAAATGAGTCCACCCGTTTGTCTCTTAGGAAAGAAGTGTATACCGATGTTTCCCAACTCCATACCCCTCACGCTAAACTCAGAAGGCATTGTAAATGTTCCCATGAGTTTATTCATGTCTGTTCAGCATGTGTGTGGTTTGAAGAGTTAGGAAGTTTTGCCACTCTTTGTGGCGTACGTCTTGTAAACTCAGACTTTGCCTTGTAAAATTTTGCATAAATGGAATTCTCTTGTTTCCTTTCATGTCTCTACCTTATCTATGTTGTTAAGAGTTTCCTTTCGATGTTTGTTTTCATATGGATGGTCAAACAGACTTCTCATCACTACCCGATGAGCTAGTAGAGGTCATCTTGATCAAGGCATGCACGGTGGATTACCCATCCTTTCTCCACCTGCGAGGGTCCTGCCAGTGTTTGCTCGATCTACAAAATGGTCCAGAGATCCTTCGTTTGTGTCAAGAGGATGATCGTGTCTTTCACCTCATTGCCACAGCTCAACTCCCCTGCTTCAGGTGAAGGGGAAGATACTTTGAGGTCCTGTTCCAGTGTTTTACTCTGGCACAGAACTTTTCTGCCAGAGCGTGCTTCCTCGTGGCTGCCCAGGATGGCCAGCTTAGTGCAGCCTTCATGTTCCAAGTCTTGAATCTCAGTCTCCTCAACCGCATCATCCCTCTCGACTACCTCGAGCAAGATGTGGCCAGAAGAGTCATCAAGGAGTTTACCTACTCGGACGTTTCCGAGCTTTGCATCGCACGAGCCTCCCTTTGGAAGCTCGTGTGCAGTACGCATGAACAAGAGTTCAAGGAGTACTGTTCGAGGTGCATCTGGGCTAGGGAAATTGAACAGCTATATGCCAACCTTGGTATCCCGTTAACCGAGCCAAATCCACTGTTTCGGTAGTGTTCTATGTTTGGGGTTTCAGTTTTTTTTTATTTTTATGATAGAATTGCGAGGGCGCAATTCTTTGAAGGGGGAAGTAATGTAACGACCCGAGAAACCATTTTTTGATTTTTGACAAGTTTTCTTTTCAATGTCACCCGTTAAGAGAACCAACAATCAACTTATAAGGTAAAAATAATAATAAAATAGAAAAATGCACCAAATGAATGAAAACTCCTTTTATTCAGATAAGTAACCTTTCGAATACAACTTCCACTAACCAAACAAGAAGATAAATTAACCAAAAATCCCAACTAATAACCCGATTACAATAATGGGGAGACTGCTTAAAACCACTAAGAGCCCAAGAATGCGGTAGGGGTTTCGGGCGTCCATCAGAATGAACGTGAGGATGGCCGAAGCCACTGCAACCGTGTTGAGCACCAGGGGAATCATACGAACCATCTTCTCCTTTCTCCTTCAGTCACCTGAAGCGAGGGACACCCCGAGACCAGACCCTTTTATAAGCACCCTAATCTGACCGTTGAACCCCAAACGGCTATAAATTTGACCGTTGGTTTCCCCAAGAATCTAATGTTTTATTTTGACCATTGGAAATAAGATAGTTTACCCCAAAAGGATCGGAATGCTAATTGTGTAATTTGATTTAATATTTAAAAGTGACATCAATGATAATTTAATCAATTTATTTCTTGTTTTCCCAAAAATGCGAATTATGTTTTATGAAAATTAATATTATTATTTATTACATTTATTTTCTTAATTTGAGCAATTAAAATTTTATATTGCATTTATATTAAAGCTAATGGGTTTTTATTTTGTCTAAATATGTATTAACCCTTGAGTTATATATATATATATATACATATTGCATCAAATCAAATAATTCTTTTTCTCTAAATTAAATTTAAGGGCTAATGTTAATACAAATGTTTATATCTTGGATAAACAGTTTTTGGAAACTACGTCAAGTTATGGTTTCTTTTACTTATGTGTTCCGTGGTGATGATATTTATATCGACACACTTTTAAGTATGATTAAATGTAGTTACATTTAATAATAATCTTTAATTAAGAAAAATTAAGGTAATTAGATAATAAAGGAAATTAAAATGTATATATATGTGATATGTTTTGTTTAATCAATGTTTTTAACTATTGATCTTCATAATGAAATATTAAGTAATTAATAATTATGGTTAAATAATAATAATGATAATATGATAAGAATTATTGATGTTTTAAGAATAAAATATATACATATATTTATATAATAATATGTTTGATTGAATCAATATATATATATATATTTTATTGACCAATGACTTTTTTTAAAAATAATAAAAGTTAGTTTAATAATTGTATGTTAATAATAATTATATGTTATAATAGGTGTAATAAAAGAATATTGATAGGATAATAAATTATATGATAATTGTTTTGTAATCTTGTAATTTGTTAATAAGATAACATATGATAACGATATATATATATAATAATGGTAATAATATAAAAGAAAGAATAACAACATTGAGATATTAGAGTTGATAAAAAAAGAAAAAAGAACCCGCGTGGAGCAGGTCATGCGCCGAAAAAAGGGGAAAAGGGGGGAGGGATCGGGCTGGCTAGGTAATTAAACAAAAAAAAAATATAAAATAAAAAAAAATGGGGACAAGTCAGGGAGGAGTCCGCCTCCTCGCACCACAAGCCAAACCGACGCCTTTTTTTGCCCAGTTGTCGGATCCAGCCCCCTTCGATCGAAGCTGTCCTTTCTCTTTTAAAACTGCACCACTTCTAAGCCGCACGATCTCCCTCTTTTAATCTCAACCGTCCGTTATTTTCCAGCCTCCTTCCTCGTGACCTTCTTCTTCGTCGCACCGTTGTACCAGTAGGTTAGGGTGGCTCATTTTTCTCTCGTAGTCCGGCTAATAGACCCGCATTGCTCCCTCCTTTCCACGAGTCGGCACCGACGATACCCGGGCCGATGACTCCAGAGTCCTCTTCTTCTTTTTATCTTTTTTTTAAAACCCCAAGTTGCACCAAAGCAGGACATTTGCGTCTGCATCCCTTTATCTCTTCGGCTTCAAGACCTCGTCGCTGCTGTATTTTCCTCTCCCCTCTGAGCTAAGGTAAGGGAAGAACTTTGTTTTTAAGTTTTGTTAAAGCTTCGGTTTACATGTATATAAATATATACGTGTTATATATATATATATGTATATCTTCTGTGTTTATACTCTCAGTTTCTCTTGCTTCGTCCACTCCTCCCCTTCGATCAGGTAAGGGAAACATCTTTCCTTGTTTTTATTTTAAGCTTCAGTGTGTTTGTTTACACAAAAGTATATACATGCATATATATATATATGCCTATACACATACACACCACGTACACCTATGCGAGGCTCCTAGAACCGATCTTGTCAGCCTCTTTGTGAAATCCTAAATTTGGGGTAAGGGTTCGAAGGATCTGTTTTATTTGGGTGCGGGTTCTTGAATTTTACACTTTGTGTATATATATGTATATATATATATATATACATTTATATACACATATGTATAAGATGATATACGCAAGTATACAACCTTTTCTCAATGTTTATAACCCTAAATTTCTTTTCGCCTATGAAAAATGGAGTGGTCGAATGATTGCGTGAACATGTAAATCACGCAATTATATGAAGCATAAAGAGATATATGTACATGTAATCATATGGATGTACATTTACATCAATGTGAATAAGGGATGAATTTGTCTCTTTTGTTTTTTACAATATATTATGATGATTTTACTCAAAAGCATATTATTTTAAGAAAAATACCCAAAAACTATTTATATACATATTTATATGTATGATGAAGTTTTTATGAAAGTTAAGTTCATTTCTTTTATTTATAAAGGAACCCCAATCGGTTTTCCAAACATTATTTTGTTTAATGTATAACTTGGAGTATAGTTTGTTGTGGTAAACCCATGCATATGTACTGGTATATATATCATCATGTTGTTTTCAATTACAAGTTTTTATTGTGTTTACAAACTTTATAGAGAAAAGGGGTCATGTTGTTTAAAGTGTTAATAAAAAAGTTTTTTTCACAATTATGTACATGGTTTTCCTAAGATGGACTTGTTTATGCACATTTTATCCCTAACTACATGTATGTTTACACAGTGTTAATTAAACACCCACAATACCCATTTATTATCATATGTGTAAGTTATGAACGACCATGCTTTAATTGGGGATTATGATGTTAATTGATTATGTTCTTTTCCTTAAAACTCATGTTTCAATTGTTAAGACAATTTCTTATGTGTACGAATTTAGCATGCATGTCTCAGCTTATTTATGATTGAACTGTCTTCAAGTTTTGAATAAGTATGTAAAAAGGGGGTTGATTAAGAATTCATGAAACCCTATGAAATAATGACCATGTCAAGATATGTGAGGGATGTATAGGACTTACATGTGATGGGTGTTCCCGGAATTATATAGCGCAAAAAGAATGATGTGATGGGTGTGCCCGGAATTATGCAGTGCTCTAATGCATTGGGTAAAGAAACAGTCTCATGAGACGTTATGTGCGACGGTCTTGGCAGTTAGCCTTGGCTTGTGCTACCATGGAAACGGGATGGGCAGTGAGCCTTGACCCGTTAAGTATGTTATACGGTCTTGAAAAAAGGTCTTCACAAAGTCAAGTATTATACATTCCCTCTGCATGTAATGATAAAGGTCAACCAGGGGTTAGTTCAACTAATAGGACAACCCCTAGTTGAAAGCTCCCATGACTATGAAAACGTAATTTATGTGTCAAGAACTGTTTTTCATGTGGTAAAATGTTAGAAGAACTGTATATTCTCATGAACCATGTTATGGACGTTTTCCCTGCTTAATCACAGAATTATTTTTAGAATTTAAGTAACCTTGTTTGAATATTATGCATTGTTTATTTTTCTTATGTTGCGCTCTCTGATCATGTTTACTTTAGAGTTTATTTCAAGCATGTACTTCTCTGTGCAAGTGGTTTTCAAAGATGTCGGATTTCATGTTTTTAAGAAAATGTTTCATTTTTAGCAAAGTGTTTTATTCTCTTCAAAAGGACTGTTTTGAGAAAGAGTTCTCTTAAAATGTTTTTAAAACCCCTTACTGTGCATATTTTCTCACCCTACGTTTTTGTTTAAAATTTTTCAGGCATGGTTGGTACTAATGAAGTTAATCAGAAGCAGCTGGTTTCCCAGAATCCTGAGCCTCGCGATCTTCTGTGGTAATGGGACATGATATTTAATTTGTAATGATGTAGTGAAATGTTAAGTATATCATGTCTCATTAAGCACCCTGGGTTTGGCGGTCGCTACATATCTAGTTGGTAGTATATAAACCATTTAAATGAAATTATGTTCATAAAATAACATGTGTCTCAAAAACGAAGCTTTGAGATGAAACTCATACCTATGTCTGAAAGCATTCTACACTTTCACTAAACTCCCTAAATAATTAAATCATGTTTATTATATATATACACATGAAACATATTAAAACCTATTTTATTTTATAAGGTCTATATATTATTTTTTGGTACTTACTTTTAGTATGATTTTCACTTATTTCAATTACCCGGGGTTGTTTGGTTAATTTCTTCGTAACACTTTCAATTTGTTGACTATTTTCAAATGTGTTATAAAATAATTTCATGATATCCAAAAAAATTAGGATTATGTAATTTATTATTAAATTATAAAAATACCTATACATTTTCAAATTTTATCACAAAATAGATCCAAATTGAGAAAGGTACCTTGATAAGTCCATTTAATACGGTAAAAGTTAATATAATTGTTTTCTACTTTTATTATTTATATATTTTCATATATTATAATTCCATGATGTTAATGGTGTTAAAAATACCATAATATTTAATTAAATAGCCTTTTTTAACCAACTATTTAAGGTGGTTATGGAAAATTAAACATGTCGTTTATAGAGGTAATAGTTTGCACGTACGTATGATAACGTATTTATTTTTCAAAAGGTTTTAAGGGAAAGTATAAAATAGATATTTAGTTAGTATAAAAATATAAAAAAATATTAATAATACTTTTTTTATCATACTATAATGGATATGATAGTTTTTTTGTGGTATAAGTAGAAATTAATTACGAAGATGCGATCAAAAATATTACCTCTCACTTAGGGTGATATCCTTTGATTACCACCTCAAGTCACCTTTGCTTGGTATTTTGGAAAGACCAAGTTTTATAGGACATGGGGAGAAGTATTAGGAAATAACATGGCATATTTTTGGGTTATCCAAGGCTTTTTAATGGGTGATGAAATGGGAAGGATTTGGTTTCCTTTTATAAGTGAAGAAAATGTCACTTTTGTATAAACTCATTATTTATCAATAAAATTGCTCCATTATTCAAGAAAAAAGGCTTAAAATTGGAAATGATGGTTTAGGGATATATATAAATATGATACTCCCTCCACCATTCAATATTATAAATTTTTTCACTTTTTTATCCATTATCACAAGGTTTAAACAATTTTTACCTTAATTTACCCTTACCACGTTAACTCCACTTTGACCCTTGAAAGCTAATTTTAATGGAAAAATTTAAAATTTATAATATTTCCTAAAATAAAAATACTGATTTTGAAAATTAAAATAATTTTATAAAATATAATTTCCATTATTGTATAGAAATTAATTTTAGTATTAGCGCATATAACACGTGAAACCCCCTTTTTTGGAAAAAAAATGCATTTTAAGCATAAGATTTATGTTTGAGATAAAATTATAAAATTTATTGATTATATTTAAATTAAAATGTTTATTATTATTAAATAAATATTTAATTTTCATTCAAATAAGTTGAAGAACAAATTCAACCATGTGAAAATTTTATTTAAATAAACTGATGAAAAATAGTTTTCATTAAAATATTACCTAAATTTTTTAATATATTGAGCATGGATTTATATATAAACATAGTATTTTAAAATAATTAATTGAAAATTATAAAATATTTTTTGTATATTAAAAATGGTTTCAAAAACATTCTTTTCATTCTTATATAATAATGTCATAAAAGTGATAGTGTTAGTAAAATTGGTATTTTTCACTATTCACCTAAAAATCAATTATTTTAGGAAACAAATAATATTAAACTAATATTTTAATTTTAAAACCTAAAATGAAGTTTTAATTTTAAAATTAAATTTCTATAATTTATTATTTTATCTTTTAATTAAAATCATAAAATAAAATAAGAAACTATTTCTTTATGAAATAACTTTTTTAAAATACTAGTTGTTCTTATTCATAATTTCTATAAAACACTAATAAAGATATCATTAATAAATCGATATTATATTTTATTAAAATATTAATTTAACAATAATGTACTTCGTTTTCATTAATAAAAATTACAACGCATAAAAAAGATAACTTCTTAAACATAATAATAAATTAAGTAAATTTGTGTAAAATAACATTTATAAATATATAAATTAATATATTTCATGATTCAGTTACTCTTATTAATACCTAATAATTTAATGGATAGGTATTAACATTTTAAAAAAATCACGGTTTTTTTTTTTGGTGTTGTGTGTGGAGTAAATCTTCAATCATATTTTACTTAATTAGAGGAAAACATAAATTAAAATCTTGATTCATTACATTCTCCCCCCTTAAATAAATTGCATCCTACCAATTTAAAAACTCATGTGATGATAATGGTTTCTATAAGGATATATTAATTAACCATACACTATTAGTTTATCATGGGTCTATTTTGGATATGAAGTGATATTTATTATAAGAAATTTTATATAATCCCTTTTTAAAAAGAGATATTCCCTGACTAATAGAATATTAATAAGTGAAGAAGAGATAAATCTATAAGGTGTAACTTTACTCAAACCTTAAAGAGGATTTATATAACATGGATATAATAATTATACTACCAAATTTTTTTCGATTTATTCTTATGACCGGACCCACTAGGGCCTTCGTAGCTAGCAGTAATGTGAGTGTGAGACCCCAAGACCACCTCTATTGGGATAGGGGTTGGAGACTATAACCGAGTAGGCATATCACACACATGGGAGTCCCTAGCCTAAGGTACCTATACACACACACTTCTCTAAATACTAATATAATACAAAAATAATACAATTGATATCATTATGCATGCATACAACTAAATCCCACATCATAGTATGATATAAGTATGGGAAAGAAAAAGATCTTAATAAAATCCCACCAAAAGAGTAAAAGAGTCCAACCTTCTAGATAAAGGGTACTATCAATGAAATGAAACTCTAGGAACAGACTATGATCTATCTTGAAAAACTAAGCTTCATCAGCACCTCGTCCTTCTAGGACTCCATGGAAATACCTATCATATTCATAAAACATTACACGTGTGGGAAGATCCCATGTAGGGGTGAGTATAACAAACTCAGCAGGACACCAGAAAATATAGGTTATCATAACATCACAAAGGTATGTTAATCATAATATGAGGAAAAATAAAAAAATAATAAACTATATATGCTCAAGATAGACACAATGTATAAAACTAAGGTCATAATAACACTTCCAACCAAGGATTCCGCTTGAAGCTTCAATGTAATGTTCATCTGGGGAAACTCACTCCTAGAGTCTTGATAGCACTGATGGTTCTCATCTAAGAGGCTTATTAGCTAGGCCTCACTAAGAATAGGTCCCAATTATAAATCAGAAAATGTTGATACATGAATAGGGGTCCACACTCAGGAACTATGGTGGATACCTAATCCTACATGGGGTAAACCACTAGGATAGGGATCTCATTCCCTGAAAGTTGGTAATGGTATACCTGACCAAACCTAGCGAATAATGATATAGGATAAAACTTTGGGCCACATTATGGGATACCTAATCTATCAATATTTATACCATAGAGGGGATCACTCATCCTATGCTTAGGAAAATATGCCTCACTCTACCCTCATAGAGATGGACCAAGGGAATGAATCCTACAGATGATTTTCTACAATGAATAGGGTAAGAGATTCAACTTTTCCTATATAAATTACACAATGTGTATAGGAAATACAAAGAGTGCCATACTAAGCTCGAGCCTATTCATGTGCCTATGTCTATCTAATAATTCCCATGTATAATGGTCATGCCCATGTTCATTAGTCATTCCATTTTATATTGTTCATCACCGAGTACCCTCGTCATTCCCATGTAACTTGGTCAAGCCTGTATGCTTTTCCATATTCATGCCCATGTATCTCAGGGGTACATGTCAGGCATTTAACTATGGCTCACAAAGTGTGTGACATATCACACATTGTGTAATACTTTTATCTATGTGTAAACCCTAGCCACTACATATGGGAGACCACAAAGTTTGTTTTCATCCAAACTACATGTTGGGTAGATCATAAAAATATAGATTCTACTAGACTTCATGAAAATCCACTCATGCCACATCCTCCTTCACTTTTTCCACAAAGCATGCCCACAAAACATGGATTTGATCTTAACTGAGCATGTTTATCACTAGTGGCTCTAATTCATTGGGTAAATAACTAATCTATGCATATTATATGTTTTATAATACCTTGGTGAATACACTTGGTTATATTTTTTATGATACCTTAGTGTTAAACATTAGTGATATGCTTATTAATGTCTCATTTTTATGTTATAGTCACATTTCCATGTTATGTATCATATACTTATATTTATTCTCTCATGTTATACCTCATGTTTTATCTATGATGATCACTCATGTTCTATTTCCTTTTTTTATCTTATACTCTGATTCATTCTCACCCATTTCTATTGATTTATATCCCTATGAAATCACTTGTAGTGAGGTGAACTAAGATGGAATAATAAAGGAGTCTTCCAAAATGATTAAATAAAGTTTATTTTTATATTTTTCTTATGTTATTCATGTACTATTTACCTAGTTTCCAAGACACTAAACCTCAAAATGTTCTTCAAAATTATTAATGTAATATTTTGTTAAATAATTGTGTTAAAAATCATGTATTAAAAATGAATTTCTCAATAGTTGGTATCAAAGGAAAGTTTTATTTACTTTTTGTATTTAGGATTATAAAAAATAGTAAGAACCGTAGGGATAGGTTTAAATATAGTAAAACTTATTGAAATTTTGATGAATTATAAATAAATTGGTTTCCAAGAAAAGAAATACTAGTATGTATACCACAAGTTTATGTGGCTCTAGAATAGTCGTAACAAAGGGTAATAACTCTAAAAAGGGTAGATTAGGTATTAACATGATTATCACCTAGTGTATGGAAAAAAGGCCTTGTTTCACACCTGGTTTGACACACCTAAGGATTGCTTTTGTTCATCACATTATTTTTACAAACCATTATGTTTTATATATAGACAATGAAATAAAATTAAATATTGGATTATATAATCCTAGAATAATGATATTATGTAATTTTAGGATTAAGATTTCATTTTGAATTATTATTATAAGATTTACTATGGTTATAAATTTTTCCCTCGATTTTTCTTTTTCTAGAAAAATGGAAAGAAATAGGAATCAAGTAAATAATGAATGCAACAGAAAATGAGAAAATGGCCTTCCAAATATAGGGGGTCCAAAGTTGAAAACTTTATGATGATGTATAATCAGTTATCACAAGTTATAAATGACAACTTAAACCATTTGGAGTTTCTGAATTCACCAAAGAAGGGAAAATTAGTAGACAAATCCTTCAGGCATCAATAAACACCTATTTTTAGTGGAACCTATGATCCAATGGTAATAGAACAATATATCAATACTAAAGAAAATATATTTTTTGTAATCCATTATTCTGATAAATAAAAATAAACATTGGTAGTTTATCTCTTAGAGCGAGAAGATGATCAGTGGTGGATATTGATCAAGAACCCAAAGCTAGAGGAAGTGGTTAAATCCATGGAGTGGTAAGACTTTAAAAAAGTCTTTTTCAATAAGTCTTTTTATTTTACCCTTTAAACCAAGATGGAAAGTTAATTACTTATGCTAAAGAAAAGGGAGAATGAATTAATGGGAAGTTATGATATTAACTTTACAAGGTTTGCATGATACACTTTAAGATTTTTTGAAACCCCCTCCCCCTAAAGGTACCCATCCTAATATGGAAATGAGAGAAGGTAGATAATGATGTCTGAAGCCTACCTCTAATAGTTTGTGGGTTGGAAATAATCACTGAGGGTATATCATACATAAAAATGGGAGGTATTTCCCTCTAAGAAGAACATAATGAATAAGAGATAAGACAAAACTACCAAGAAAATCTTGGACATAATAAAAGAAGGACACCAATACATGATTGTAATTTTATATAGGCTTAAAAACTTTAAAATAAAGTACAAGAACCAAAAGATAAACCTAAACAGTGACCATAAATCCCAAACAGCTCTTGAACAACTCCATGAGCTATTAATATCTATCTTGATAACCAACTAGCTCCTATTAACCTGAAAAATAGCTTATATATACATAAGGTGAGCATAAAAAGTATACTTAGTATAATCCTCCCCATAACCTCTCATGAAAAAGATAAAAAAAGTATAAAAATCCTAGTGAATAAAAAACTAAAGATAACTCATCACTTAAATAGGTATGTTAAGTTCTCAAACTCACCATAGATATCTCACCAAGTATAGAATACAAGTGATAACATAATATAAAATATAATATAAAGATAAGGGTAGACTATAACCACATCCCCATTGGTTTACTTATCTTCCCCAACATTGCATGTCCAGATCTATCTCCCTCTAAATAAAGATAATTTTGTTCAAAAACACTTGGTAAACTATAATATATCATGAACCATGGGAATCACAACATCTCATCGTCAACCCAAGTAATTCACCATGTGTATCACTTAATCTCATCATCATTAAACACATCTATAGATAGTAAATGAGTAGTTTCTAGGATCCACCACAACCCATACATTGTATATTATACCTTAATCTATCACAAACCATACACAACATACCTATATTAATCATTTGAATGATATATCTAGAGATACATGTGTATAAAATAAATAGAATTCATTATAACCCTCTACACACATATAGGGTTAAGGTAAACTTTGTGCATGCTAGTACATAATACTACCAAGAGAAGAGAGCAAGGAAAGAGGGCATAGTTAGCCATCTATTCCTTATCATCCTGGATATTGGGGGAAATACCCTCCAAATTCCAATAGTTTTGGTCTCCCTACTGACATGGGTGGGTAGCATATGAAATTAAAAAATATATAGATATATATATATATATATATCACAACTACACTATGGGAAACTACCTAGCCATAACCTCAACTATAGTTATCATCTCTCGCACACCCATCTTCCACTAGTAAGGACTAGATATCCTATATATACATAAGCATTTCAAATATACTTCTATATTGTTATTTCTTTTAAACGTTTCACAATTATATCAATTTCCATCTAACTCCATTCCCTTTGGGTACAATACAACTGATCCCATGTTTTCTCTAGAGTTATAATAATTAAATAGTTTATTAAAGTACCAACCCCATAGGTTAAATTATTCAACATTCAATAACAATCCATAAATCTAGGTACTCTAGGACTCATCTTAGTCAACTATAAAAGAATTATAAATCAAGATCAATCATTTTCATCATGCAGTGGGGAAAGGAATGTAGAAACAACCAACTCGCCAATCCATCCCTTTAGGAAAGTTAAATATTAAGAAAACATATCATCTTTTAGCACAACCTACTCCATAAATCCTAGTTCTATTCCTGAAACTACTATGCATATCAATATCCATCCCTCTATCACATGTTCCAAATACAACCATAAACTCAACCATCCCTTACCATGTCTCAATAAACCATCATCTATCCAAGGATCACATCATGTCATGTCACAAGGCCCACATATAGAGAAATCACACAAGGCATCAAGAAAACAAAAACAAAAGTCAAATGGGCTTATTAACCCTAAAACCAAGACATCTGGACTTCATAAGAAAATGGGCTCTATCGGCCCAAAAAAATATTTTTTATCAAACAAATAATTAATTTATCATAGGTTACAACCATGAGAAACCTAAGGCATTAGCTATCAACAACTATAATATATTTAAACATGATTTCAAGAATCACTCCCAATTTAATCAAACTATAAGGAAAAAAATCAATTAAATAGTTCTATATTTTATTTATCCAAAAATAATTAATATCTTTAAATTATTTATCCAATTTTACATCACAAAAAAATATGATAAACCATAGAATAAACATAGATAGCATACTATATAGTAAAACAAAATGAAAATCGTTGTCACGGTGGAAATGCATGCAATCGCTAAAACCAAAAACCTATTCTTTTCTTTAATATGGTGTAATATTAATTAAGATTAATTACACATTTAAAAAATAGATAAATCATGATAAATATAAAATTTCATAAAAAAATGCGACAATAAACTAATCCCCTACCCCAAGGCTTTCAACATTATTCGAACAAGAATAGAACAGCAATGCATATCTATGATCACCACTCCCACAAGGAATCTATATCCCTCTAAGGATATTGCATCAAAATGTTTCCAAAAAAATAAAAAATAACTCTATGAAATAAAATTAGATCGACTTACATACCATGGAAAGATAGAATGTAAAGAAACAAGATCAAATGGAGAAGAAACCATAAGGGAAATAGGAGAAACTCACTTGGGATCACCAAAAATAAAACATGGGAATCTAGGAATAAAACCAAATCAAAAGGGATTAAAAATACCTATAAGTTCTCCTATAGATACTTGGAGCTGGGATAAAAATTGAGGTTTTTTTAAGAATCTCAGGGTGTTATAGATTTATAGGGACTCTTCCAAACAAAAATTCAAGTTGTGAATGTTTCATTCATGTTATAAATGGATTGAGCATTAATACCCACTAAAAACAAATCACCTTGATCTAATAAACTAGGATCAATCACTACAACATAAATCGCCTTTAGCGGCGTTCTTTTAGCGGCGGTTTACAAAACCGCCTCTAAAACTTTTGTTAAAAAGGTTTAGCTATGGTTTATTAAAAACTGCCATGAAACCCATTTATTTTTTTACAGTGGCGACACTCCCCCACCCCCCACCCAAGCCAATGCTCTTCTCCCCCTAACCTCGCGATTCTTCTCTTTCTAGAAAGCCCTAAACCTAGCTCTGCTCCCCTCCCATGCCGCCGGTGACCTCGTCGCCGGTTGCTGCTGACCCCCCTTCTCCCCCCGACACCCGCGACATTAGCTTCTCCCCCAACCCCATCGAGTTCCTACCCTAGTTCGGCTCCCCTCCCCTGCTTCTGGTGGTTTTCTCGTATTTAGGTATGTTTTTTTGTGTAATGGTTAGAAGAATCTTGTGGAGGAAAAATGCATAAGGTTTTATGTAGTTTCATTATTGTTGAGTCATTGCCATAATATAATTTGGTTTATCATCAAATTTGGATGAATTAATTTAATGGATTGACTTCATATATTTGGGTTTTGTTTGGAAATGAGCTCAGAGGTGTTCAAGAGTGATCCATACCCCATTACATGAAGTTACAGGGAGGATACATAACTGTCCCTAAAGTATGACTAATTGGATTAATATGGATTAATTCTCTTAATTAATTATTATTGCTTTATAATATATGTTTTAATTTTATGAGTTGGGGGATTGAGATGGTGTTGGTTCCTAGATATGGATTTGATGAGGATGGAATGATATTTCTTAATGGGATAACTCTATGGTCAAGGTAGTTTATGACTAATATCACTATAGGATATGGTTATGCATTTATTGTGTGGATTGAAATTTCATGTAGGTGGGTATGTGACACGAATGGGATCCATGAGTTATTTACCTTATGATACATAAGGATAAAGATTCATGTTGGGTTCATAGAATTACCTTTAGTATGATTCATTGATTATACAACAATTTATGGCTATGTTATATATGTGAGAGGCTTAACTATAGGGAAATTAAAACCCCAATAGGGTGTCCATCATGTATTTATGGGTCAAGTTATCTATAAAGGTCTTGTTTTAGGTAATTGATTCTCTCCTAAAGAAATGTCTAGGGGTGAGGCTATGGGATGGTGTGGTAATGGTCATCTATGGTATGATAATCTATGAGAACATATGAATGAACCAGTATGGAACCAAGTTAGGTTCCTTTACTCGATGAGCAATCAATAGGGATTATATGGATAATGATGGGTTCTCCAAACCTTATGAGTTGGGAATGTGGCCCTTGACAGACATGTATCCATTATGTAGGGGTGAGATACCTAGGGAATGGAACCGTAAGTGGTGTCTTTATAATCCACATTAATCAATTTTCACAATACCAATATAACTTCAAAATTAGATTCATCATGTCAATAACAACTTACCAATCACACTGAAACCACACTAATGATAGTCAGGGAATAACTACTTCCTCCTCTAAATTTTTCTTCTTATTAGTGGTATAATTCTACTAAATTTAGTGCTTGATATCCCTTGTTATAAACCAGATTCAATGTGACATCATTGATTCTCTTAGTTAAGGCTTGGAAACCTCTTTTTATTCTATAATAATCCCTTTTTTATGTAATTCTAGATTCAACAAGTGACTTTACTTCAGCATGAAACTTCTAGATCAAGTTTTGAAGAAGAAAAATTGGTTTCTTAACACCACTTTCTAAATCATGATCAACCATGACATGTTTTGATCATATTTTATATCAAATGAGACTTGAAATTATTATTACATCACTTATTTCATTCATTTTTTGGATTTAATCATATCTTCCTTTAGCTGAATAACATGTACTTTATTATCACATCCACCCCATAGATCATATTTCCCCCTAAATATTGGTCCACTTCAAAAAATGGTTAGAATTGTTTAATTTAATGGGAGAGGGGAACCTCCAACTTTCTTAAGTTGATTAATGTGGTTGGACTTTGTTCACTCACCCTAATCTCCCAATTTAATTCTAATCCTTTATGGTGGTACTACTTTATATGACACCACTAGTGGGTGATTTACCATATGTATTGATATAGGAAAACCTTATGTAACATATTTATATATTTTTTCAACTAGTATATATGAATCTCTTTCCCTATTTAGTAATAGTTATGTGTTATAATTTTTTTTAATATTGTGTAGGCACATTGTGATATACATGGATAAAAGCTAGATCACTTTACCAAGGAATTCACCTCAGTATATTAAGGGTTTGAATGAGTTTTTAGATTTTGTGATTTCCAATCGATCCGTTGAAGGGAGAATAAGATGTCCACATCCTAAATGTAAATTTAGAAGATGGTTGAAGAGAGATGAAGTTTATGAACATTTAATATTGAAGCAATTCCCTGGTCAATATTTGCGTTGGATTTGGCATGGAGAATCGAATGTTACAGAAAGGTTGAGCACTGATGTTAATCCATAGAATGGCCTCCCAACTTCATCGAAAATGGAAAATTAAATTCAAAACCTTATAAATGATGCATTCGGTACTACAAGAGACCGCCATCAACATAAAAACATATCAGAACAACCATATGAGGGTGCTACAAATAGCAACGAGACAAGTGAGGTTTTTGAGACTATAGGACAACCATATCAAGATTGTAACATATCAGTGGATCATCCTCTGGATTCTGTGGAGACTAGTGTAAGAGAAAACTTCACTGAGGAAAATGTGTTCCATGATTTAGTTGACGATGGAAATCAAGAGTTGTATAGTGGATGTTTGAAATATTAAAAACTTTCGTTTATGTTGAAGTTATACCATATCAAATGTCTATGTGGAATTACAAATAAGGCAATGTCCATGATATTGGAATTGTTGCGTGATGCATTTCCTGAAGAAAATATCCCCAAGTCCTTTTATGCAATGAAAAAAGTTGTTAACATGCTTGGTTGGAATTATACAAAAATACATGCATGTCCCAATGATTTTATTCTTTATTGGTGAACGGATTTAGATAGACAGGATTTTAAAAAATGTTCTTCTTCTAGATGGCAGTCAATGGGTGATGTTGGAAGTCTTAATCAACATACTTTCATAAAGAACAATAAAAGGAACACACCTACAATGTTTTTGCATTACTTTACTTTAAATCCTCGATTGAAAATATTATTCATGTCATCAAAAACCGCCAAACACATAAAGTGGCATTCTTCAGACAATAACAATGATGGGTTAATGATACATCCACGAGATTCACAATCATGGATGAAATTTGATTCATTACCTCCATATTTCTCAGATGATCCTAGGAATGTTTGATTGGGAATGGCTACTGATGGATTCAACCCATTTGGTACTTTGAGTACTAGTTATAGCATTTGGCCAGTTGTTTTGATCCATTACAATCTGCCTCCATGGATGTGTATGCAACAAACTTCTTTTATCATTTAGATGATTATTCCTGGAAAACAAATTCCTGGAAATGATATTGATGTATACTTACAGCCTTTAATTGAAGAATTACAGGAGTTGTGGAGCAATGGTTTTGAGAGATTTGATGCTTCTTCTAAGACAATGTTCAAAATGCATGCTGCTTTAATGTGGACAATTAGTGACTTCCCTAGGCTCGGGAATTTATCTGGTTGGAACACTTACACGGGTTTGGCTTATCCAGTTTGTAACTTTGATTTTGAGCCCAAACGGATACCTCACAGTAAAAAATGGTGCTTCTTGTTCCATCGAAGATTTCTCGATGTGTCTCGTAGATTTCGGCTGAACAGATCAAAATTTAACGGTTTCATTGATCGTAGACCACCACCAAATTTGTTAACTGGATCTGAAATATTGACACAACTTGGAAATGCTGAAACATAATTCGGGAAGGTTCGTCATTTGAATGATAGTGGGAAATGGGTTCGAAGTGCTTCGTCAAGCAAAATCGGAATGCAACAATAGAAGAAAAAAGGTATATTCTTAAAACTTCTGTATTGGGAATTTAATTTGTTGTGGCATAATCTTGATGTGATGCATATTGATAAGAATGTTTGTGAAAATTTTATTTTCACATTGCTTAATGATCATGGAAAGTCAAAGGATCATCTCAATGCCCACAAATACTTACAAGAAATGAACATAAAACGTGATCTCTGGCTAGATGATAATGAAAACTATCCTCTGGCAATTTTTGCAATGAAAAATAGGGATAAAGATACATTCCTTAAAATTTTAAAGAATGTTAAGGTATCTAATGGGTATTCAGGTAACATCTCGAGGTGTTTTTATTTGATGAATCGTAAGTTACATGGATTGAAAAGTCACGATTCACATATTTTGTTACAACAGTTACTACTATTGGAATTGCGTACATTATTACCTGAAAAATTTACTATTGTTTTACTCCAATTATACACATTTTTAGACAACTATGTGAGAAATATCTATATCCATTTCAGCTTGAAAACCTCCAGGAGAGGTTTGTATTGACCCTTTGTGCAATGGAGATGAACTTTCATCTATCGTTTTTTACTGTAATGATGCATTTAACTGTGCATTTGGTTGAGGAAGCTAAATTAGGAGGCCCCGTTCATTATCAATGGATGTATCCAATTGAGAGGTACTTTATTTATATGTTTTTAAGTTAAGTACACAATTTTTGGAACTTAATTAAATGCATAATTATGTTTATTTTATTTCACAGATATCTTGGGCATTTGAAATCATACGTGAGAAATAAAGCTCAACCAGAAGGCTTTATTTCTCAAGGCTATTTAGATGAGGAGTGTCTTAAATTTTATTATAGATAATTATATGATATTGAGACAGGATTTAATCAATTTGGACATGTTGATGACACATCAACTCAATCTCAAATATATCAGAAATCCAAAATATTTCCGGCTATTGGCCGATCAGTTGGGAGGACCTCAAATGTGACACTGACAAAATTGGAATTATTACAGGCACATAGATATGTGCTGCTGAATAGTGAAATTGCAGATTCATTTATTGAAGAGTTGAGGATACAAACAAAGAGATGAATAAGAGGCCGAACATGAAATAAGAAAGATACAAAGAAATTGGTTAATAAAGATCTTTTAGAATGGTTTGCATAATGTGTAAGTTCATAAATATTGAAATAAATTTGAATATTAGTTTGACACATATATTTTTTAAATATAATAAAGTATATTTATTTTTTTAGATCATTAATTCTGATACTCGAGCATAGGTGTTAGAAGATTTGATGTTTCTTGCTTGCAGTCCTCTAAAACAAGTTATAAATTTTGATGCTTACAATGTGAATGGATTTAGATTTCGTACAGTCAATCGAGAAGAGGGTTTGAAAACACCGAATAGTAGAATATTTACATTTTCTGAAATGGAATACTATAGAAAGATGACTGATATTATATAATTAAACTACCACGGTCATTTTTCTGTTGTTTTATTCAAATGCAATTGGGTCGATTTTATCAGAGGTGTTAAAAGAGATTCCTTGAAATTTACTTCTGTGAACTTCTCTCGCTTGATGGATGTTGGTGATCATGAACTGCATGATCCATATATCTTATCATCGTAAGAAAAAAATTTAAATTATGTGAATTATATTGTTTATAAATGGTGGAGTGTCGTTTCTCACGTAATACAAAGATATTTGTATGATATGGGTGATGAAGTGAAAGATTTGACCTCTGAAATTGAATCTCATCAACAACAAGAAGCAGAATTATTTTCCCATAATGATATTGAAAATATTAGTATAGAAAGGATGAATGAAGTGGATGAAGTGATGGATCAATAAATAGATATGATTGAAGGGGAAAATAATTGTATGTACAGTTATTTATTCATTCAGCAACCACTTATTTCATTTATGCAGTCATTCATTATCATTGTTGTGTATATTTTATTTGTTAGTACTGGGCATCTATTATCATTTTTATTTTTTTTTCTGCATAATTTTTTTGAAATATATGTTTTGAACTTAATTTTATTTGATTAAATGATAGGAATTCCAAGAAGGAAGCAATATACTATTTCATCCACTACTGTGACAGATGACGATCAATCTGTCTCCCTACCTACGGAATCTAATCCACCAGCTGCCTGCCCCCCTACACCATCTCCCCATTCACCATCTCTCACACCCTCTATGAGAATCCCTTTATAAGTTGAATCTTAGACTCCCCCTTCAGTAGCCTCATCATTCGGGTGGCGGCGCGCCACTTCTAGTTCATCACGGACATACTGGAGGGTCACTGTTATAGGTACAAATTTTAATATAAATAAATTTATTGCACTTTTTTTATTCTAACTATTTGTTTATTAAAGATGAAAAAAATGCAACTGTGGAGGAAAATATAAAAAAGTTCAGATGTGTGGAATATGAATGGAGAGAAGATATTTTTCCCATTAGATTCATATGGGGTCCCTACAGATGATGTTGTGGGATTACTTGGCCAAATTCTAGGCCAGCTGGCAGCAGAGCCCATTTCCCTTCCTATTTCTTATTATGGTTGGAGAAATATGCCTCCAAGTTGGAAAAATGAAGTTTTTTATTCCCAAATAAAGGTAATTTTAATACATTATGGTGTAATTGAATGTCATGTTATTAATATTTTCAAAATGAATTTCTGTATACATATGTTTTTTCACTTTACAGTTGCTGATGTGATAGCATGAAAGTGGATGTTGAAAAATCTTAGAATGAAATGGAAAGACTTCAAATAGAGATCGTGGGGAGATGTCAACAATACTTAGTTGAATTTCCAACAAATGTATGAGAAGCTACCCAATGGGGTACCCAAAGAATAGTGGAAATTTTTTATCGACAAACATCGTGGTTTGAATCTGATGGTATTTAAATATATATTATTATATTAACCTCATTTTACATTTATACATGTATATGAAGTATAGATGACATTGAATACATTTCTATTAAAAATTTTATTTATTTCATTATATCTCAAGAAATAATGCATCAATCCGGGAAAAGCAAGTCATCCCTCACACTGTGGGGTCAAAAAGATTTTCTAGAAGTCGATCGAATCTGGTAATATTTTCATTAGATTAAATATTTATAAGAAAATATTATCTGTTTAATATATTAAATTTTTGATTTATATTTTTTTAATGCAATCACGGATTTTAGGGCACAAATCATCCCAAACTGAAGTGTGGTTGGATGTTCACAAAAAATCTGATGGAAGTTTTGTTAATGAGCCTACCAAAGAAGCGGGGGTATGGACTCATTTTTCATTATAATAACTTATTATCAATTTTTACTATGTTAATATATATTGATATTTGATTTATAGGTAAAAATTAAAGAACTATGGGATGCCAATCCTGATAAGTCCTACTCAATCTCCCAGGACGACCTGGTTGCTAAAGTCCTTGGGAAGGAGCATCCTGGTAGAGTGTACGGGCTGGGTTTGGGACCTGTATCATCTGAGGTTTTTAGAAGGCCACCGGGTATTGCAGCTGCATCTACTCCTGGTTGTATTCATCCCATACCCAGAGATGCTAAGAAAGAGATTGTTTTTCTATGAAACACATTTTAGGATCAGGGCGATCAAATATCTGCTTTGCAGAAAGATTTGACTAATATACATCAGTAGATGAGCATATATGACCCTGGTGGTACTGTATCGACTGGTGGTGAGTAGGTAAATCACAAAAATTCAAAATCATTTATTTTTCAATCTTTTATTGGTCTTAAGTTTAAATATAAATATGCAATACTATTTAATTTTCAATATAATGTTCTTACAGGTGGTAGCCAGAAGTGGAGATGGAGGTGGAGAGGGTGACGATATGTGTTCATCATCGGACAGTGATTAGTTGTATTGTTGATATGTTGGAGGTGGAGAGGGTGATGATATGTGTTCATTGTCGGTTTGTATATGTATTATGTGTGGCACATAGTTGCCACCAAACATTTTCTTGACCTAACATTTTCTTGATTTGACATGTTTCCTTTTATGTATTTTATTGATTTATAATGTTTCCTTTTATGTCTTGATTTCTTGAGTGTGGTGTGCATGTTTGGGACACAACAGCCTACATCAGTCCCCTACCAAAGCATTAACAGAACCAACCATTCTCTTTCCAACAACTTTACCATAGTGAAGAATAGGGAAAAAATTAGGAATGAAAGGGTTGAGGAATGTCATGGTATGGATATTATATAGTGTTTTCTCATATATCTTAATTATGTTATTATACATAAAAAAGTGTGGTTATGCAGGTAACCATGAAAGGTTTGAGGAATGTCATGGTAATTCTATGACAACCCTGTTTTTATTACAACTTAAACATGATTTATTACATAAAACTCCACTTGATACAACAAAGAAGATCGAGAGGTTTAGTGTCTTTGGGGCTTAGGATCATTACATAAAAATTTAAAACATGAAATACAACATCTTTATTGAAAACTTCCTTTACATGACCACTACATTCCTTCGTACTTAGCATTCCATGGGATAACCTGAGGGCATGCATAAGAAAAGGGTGAGCTATAAATCCCAATAAGGGATTACACATGGAATAACATGAGGAGTACAATACATGTTAGACAATAGGCATATCAATAGAGCATAAGAAAAACGTGAACATAAAGGCATGATAAAGCATGATAATCATAACATGGAAATGTGGCAATAACACTTAACATGGAATTAGCATGAGCCAAAGCCCATTGCACATGGAGAATGAGTAAATACTCATTGCACATAAAGCACGATTAAACCCCCGTTGCACTTGAATTAGCATGAGTCAACACTCATTGCACATGACGTATCATGATACTATACTTTACCCAATGCATTGGAGCGCTATAAGGGCGCACCCTTCTTAAACATTTCATTTCATGCATAAGTGTGCCACATGGATCATAAAACATGGATTCATAAAACATAATCATTTATTCCACGATAAAGGCATGTGGAATTCATACATGAAACTTTACAATCAATATGTAAATGTGCATTAAGGTGAATACCCTTGATGGAGAAATGGGCATGGTAATCACTACACAAATGACATTGGCTTAGAAGATCGGTGCGATTTTGGCAGCGTAACGGCGTGACATAAAAATTCATAAAAAGGTTGATGAGAGAGAAAGGGGTTCCTAATCATATTTACATGTAATGGACAGTAAGGAGTTCATATAGATATATTTCCCAACAATTGTAATGGAATTTAGATTCATGATACAAAATTATTGCTTGAATGTAAAAGAAGAGAGAGAAGTTCCTTTCGAAATTTCAGCATAGTAACGGGTGTACATGGGAGGCATTTAATGAGAGAGAAAGGGGTATCACATCATTCAAACAATAAGAGGGAAGTATGGGGAGGTTTTAAACCATACCCCAACATTCATAATTGAAATTAAAAGGGTAATACAACTTAAAGAAAATTGACAAAAATGAGAAAGGAAGAAAAAACCCTTACTTGGAAGTGTGCTTCCAAAGGCTGGAGAGAGGCTTGTGAGAGGATTCTTGGGAGCTTGGGGCACCTTGGGAGGATTATAGAGAGATTTGGGCAGAGGTTGGACGAACTTCAAGGGCTTTGATTGAGGAGTAAGTGGGATCTTCGGTGTGTTTATATAGGAAAGGTGAGGGAATTCTGTATTATTTAGGTTTGGGACCCCTTATATTAAATTAATCCAAACCACAAACCATCCCATGGTTTTTGCCCATGGTTTTTGGAAAAGGGAAGAGGAAAACATTATTTTATAAGGCCAAAGTCCGAACTTCTTAAAATAATAAGGTTGCTTATGTGGAGGTGAGTCACACTCCCATGGAAATTAATTTAAAAAGGCAAAGTGTTGAATAAGTATTGAGGGGTCCATTAATGATTTGAAAAATAAGTCAAACAAACCCAAAATCACTTTATTTTAATGGTAAAACATATATTGGCCGAACATAAAGCTTATATTATTTTATTACATCACTATTGGGTCATTATGATGACATAAAACACATTATATATTTAAACGGTATTTAATTTTTACCCAAAAATTTGACTGTCTCAGAAAATTAGGAAAAATTCACCGTTGGATAATTTCAACGTCCTGATTCCAGAAATAATATTTATTTTATCTAAATAATTTTCTAAATATGTTAATTTTTACTTTTAAAATAAAAACCGACATTTATCGAAAATTCACGGGTTTTGACAGAAATGGCTTTCAAACCTCAATAAAAATTATAATTGCATTCATAAAATTATAAGATAATTTATATTTAATAAAAATTAATTTAATAATATTATTATTATTTTATTGAAATATTATTTAATTAAAAAATCCCTTAATTTAATAAAATAGATTTCTTAGTTAAATAATAACTAAAAACACCATTTGTACTTTAAAAACTATTTACAATGTATCAAAAATGAATAGATTTTATATTCATTATTATATACAAAAAAATAATGTACATGAACATAGTACTACTTATTTGTTACATAACCCATTAAAATAGCCACATAAGACCTAAGGGTAAGGTGTGCGATGGTGATAGACTCTTGGGGTGGCTCGGATAACATCGCTCGAGTGGTAATCTCTATCAACTTCCACTTTTCCCATAGACGGTCCCGTTAGAACTTGACATGGTGAAGCTCAGCTTGGGCTTGGTCAAGAGAGAAGCCCAAGGATTCCACCTCTTTTCTGAGCTCTTAAAAATGGGCTTTGTATGGGGAAATTCTACTAGATGAGGCCATCACTTCTTTAGTCTGAGTAAATTGGATTTGTTAAGGTCCTATATTTATACTAATCATGTGATCACTGTTCAATGTCTATATTAGCAACGGAAAAAAAATTCTTAACATAAAACCAAAGAAGTTGACATTTTATATAAAAATAAATAGACATTTAATTAGATCAAGAGGGATTTCCATTAATGAAACTTTGGGTCGTTACAAATTCATTGTTCATGGGATGAGAAACACTCTGAGTGGTTTTGGTATTTAGTTCAGGGGAGAGGGTAGGGTCAATTTAGTCCCTTGAGAACTGTATGTAGGTAATGTGACTCATAGTGTTATGTTATGGTGACCTTGTTAATGAATATTGATATCCTTTAATTCATTCGAAGTTTTTTTTTTGAACTTTTAAAAATGATTCATATTTAATCCCTTGAGAACTGTATGTGGTATAAGATGATATGAGGTACCTACATGTTGTGATGGATCCATGACACATTAGCCTTCCTTATTTCATGGAGATATTTTGTGGAGTGTTGATGAACATTACAGATGATCACTCTTAGGATATTATTGGGTACTAGATGAAGGTGTGAAGGTTCATGACACCTTGTCTCGTATATGAGTGTTGAACTTAAAATAGTATAATTCTTTAGCTAACGCAGGGTTATTAGATATTTTTTTTGTATGATGTGGGAACTGGTTATGTGAATGATGATTTTAACATGAAAAAAAAGTATATGAGTGGATTGTATTGATTAGTGATGTCTTTAGTGGTAATACAAAAATTATTTGATATTAGAAACCAATATATTTTTTGAAACTACTAATGAAGTTGGATAGAATTTTTAGTGGAATTGAATACCAAAATCACATAGTAGTGACAGTGATCACTAGATTTTGGGTTGTTTCCTCTAATACTAAGCTTGTGACAATGATTTTTTTTTGAATACTAGTTATGTTGATTAAGTAATTATTAATGTCTCTAAAGTGAGGCTCACGAGGTGGGTGTTTTTCAATGCGTCAAGAAAGGCCTCATGCATATCAGTATTGAGATGAATTTTTTATTTATGGATAATAGTATAAAGGATCAATGGTGTTTAAATTATATAGTGTAAATCCACCATTATTATATTTTCTATTCCAAACCTTCATTGAGTGAAATATACAGATTATCTGATATTTTATATTTAAAGAATATAGACTAACAATGGTTGTGGTTCTCTATTGGTACATTGATACAAGAAGCCTATATGCATGGACATATCTACTTTATGGGAGAGGAAAACATTCTTGTATTAGATATATATTAAATAGATGTTCTGGTTATTAAACTACTAATGTATGGGAATTTGATATATGGATGGATATTGGACCAGGTTTCTGGGTGTCAGTATTCATATTAAGTTAGAAGACCTATGAAATAGATAATGTATGTTTGTTTTGGTTGTGTCAAAATTGTAAGACTATAACTTGGATTAATAGGGGTGAAAGGTTGTTATTTCTCACATGTAGTGGTCTGATTTAGATTATTCTTGTTGAATTTGGGTGTATGACATTGGATGTTTTAGAATCCCTAATTCATTGGTATTATTGTAATTGTTTTTTTCAGGGCACTGGTACAGAAGCAGTAGAAGATGCTGTTTTTTTTTTGTAAAATTGGTTTTAGAAGTGGTTTAAACTGCTGCTATATGTCAACATTTTTCAATTATTGGTGGTTATAACCGCCTCTAAATGTTAGCATTTTTCTATTAGCAGCGGTTATAACCTCCACTATGGTGTTAATTTTCACGGTGGTTTTAATTTCCGCTACAGTGGCCCATATTCCGCGTAGACTTCACGGCAGTTATGATGCTTTTAGCGGCGGTTTTCCCGGCCAAGGGCTTACATTTTTTTAGCTGCAGTTTTAACCGCCGCTAAAAGCATCATAACCACCGTGAAATGCGCTATCTACGATGTTTTCTAAAAACCTCCTCGAATCATCTATAACTTCCGGCAATAGTGTCCTGACACACAATGTAGTGGCAGTTTTCGAAAACCACCACAGAAGCATATAGCGGCAGTTTAAACCAACGCTATACCCAAAAAACCGCCGTGAATGGCGAATTTTCCTGTAGTGAATTCACATCATGAAATTCATGTTCACATCATGATTTTTTGGTCAAACATCTATCAAAACTGATCCTTTACCCCCTTCACATCATGAACCAATGGTTCACATCCGGAATCTCACCCTACGAACCACCCTTTCTCAAGTTTTGAATCATCATTCAAGGCGCAAATGATTCTATCATGTGGTAAATAACTCTTCACGTCATAAATTACTCTTTCTTCTAGATTTTAGCTAGAAAACTCCACTAAACATACTCCAAGATTTATCAAAACACCTCAGACCTTGAAAACATGTAGTGGAATGATCTAGAAGGATATAGGCCCTTAAATTAGATACCTATCAAATAATTATCATCCTAGAGAATTTAAAACCAATACTTGATAGAAATTAAGGAAAAAAGGGTAACATGAACAACCACCTGTAAAGATACCTCTCAAGAATATCATCATCATATGAGCACAAACAATTACATAGAGGAACAAGGCGTAAAACTACACAACACTAATAACCATCTCTCAAGAACTATCATGTGGGAGATACCTCTCAAACAAGAGAAAGGATACAAACAAGGAATCAAAGAAGAGAAAACCATCTCATATGTGAAAAAATTTCCAAAACATCAATAAGGATATTTTACAAAATAATAACTAAGTAATAAATTTCTTGGGATACTGATCATGAATCTATGATACACATTCTGGGGTATTCTCCTCGACACCACTATGTTTCCACAAGACATAAAACAAGGGAATTTCACATGTATGCAACACCTTTTTCTAGTGGTCCTAGATCTCATCAGGCTGCTCCTCAAAGTTTTCATCATCATCAACTCCGATCTCACCCAAATAAATGATGTGAGAGTCATAATAAAGATAGCGGAAAATTTGTGACACATTAAAGGCATCATAAATCAATTTCATCTGTAGGGTAAGTTTTGTATGATATGCAATGGCTCCAATATGAGTCAACACCCAAAAAGGCCCAACAAACTAGGGAGAAATATTACTCCCACGACCAAACCTTTTCTTCTGATGATAAGGAGACACTTCAATAATGCATGATCTCCAATGTCGAACCCCAAAGGTATCATCATATAGTTCAGATAGGATTTTTGGAAATCTTGTGTTTCCTTCATCCTCTAGAAAATCACCTGAACCCCCTTTTTCATTCTCTACACTAGTTCCATGCCTAGAATTACTAACTCTCCAACCCCATTCCAACATAATGGATAATGGAAAGGTCTACTTTAAAAATATTTAAATAGTGTCATACCAATGGTGGTGTGAAAAAAATATGTAATTAAAGTCAAAAAAAGGTATATCCCACACCTAAAACCTCCAAAATATAGGACACGTGCAAAAAACATTTCTTTAAGAATCTAGATATTCTTCTCTGTATGATCGTCTATTTATGGATAAAAGTTAATGTTAACACACAATTGAGAGACAAAATCATATTGGATACCCCTACACACCCAAGAGGGAAAATATAGATCATGATCAAAGGTAACCATCCATAGGACTCCATGGATCCTCACCACCTCATCCCAATACTATCTCAAAGAAAACTCTACTAATCTCGACTCCTTAATCACTAAGAAGTGAGTGGATTTTTGTCAAATAGTCTACTATCACCCATATAACATCATAGCCTCCCTAATGTTGAGGTAAAATAGTAATGAAGCCAATTGAAATATCTACACACTACCACTAAGGAAAACATAATGGTGGACTATACCACCCAAAACATGGTGTTCAGCCTTTACCTTCTGAAAGACTAAACATCTAGATACAAACTCTACAACTGAATGATTCAACCCAGGTCAACAAATCTAATCTATTAGAGAATGGTAAATATTTTTCATTCCAAGGTGTACCACCAAGGGTGATTTTTTGAACTCATGTTGAACCGCCTTTTGCATCACCAAAGGAATAAAAAACCTCCCCTAGAATAACACTTTATACTAATCATCCCCAAACCAACCCTTACAGGAATCACTACATACAAATCGATCTCACCAAACCTCCACCTCATAATCCCCCATCTAGGACTCCTCTACTTCCTACACTAATGATAAATTTACTTTCATTTATAAAAGATGTATTATAACACTAACCTCTCCCATATCAAGATTCATCATGGATATCTCTTTCATCACTCTCTAAGAATATCTAGATACATGTATATCATCGATGTGTGACATCCTTCTTAGTGAAATAGCTACAAAATTACACTTTATTGGTATATAAAAAATATCAAAGTCATTATACTAGAATAATTTTATCCACTTTCACTTTCATAAGCTCAAGTCACACTAGGAGAATACATACCTCAGGATTTTATGATCGATAAAAACATAAAACCAATCACGGATGAGGTAATGTCGACATAACTTCAAGAATAAACACAACCATTTCCAACTCTAGATCACAGGTGGAATAGTTAAATTTATGATAATGTAACTTCAAAGACCCATAAGAAATAATTTCCCTACACTTCATTAGGATACTTCCCAATCTAAGACATGAAGTATCACAAAAAACCTCAAACTAAACTTCTTATTCAAGAAAATGAAGGATTGAAGCACTAACCAAATTCTCCTTCAGATACTCTAAAGAAAGATGAAATTGATCATTGAATAAGAAATACAAATAATTAATAGTTAAATATTTCCATGGATTCACTATCGAAGAGAATTTGGGTGAAAACCACTAACAGTAGCCTACAAGACTAATAAAAATATAAACCTCAATAACATTATAGGGGATTTCCCAAAAAAATACCTCGATCTTCAAAGGATCTAAAGACATTCCATGCTAGGACATGACATGTTCCAAGAAATAAACCTCATAATACCAGAACCCATTATATGATATCTTCATGAATAGCTGCTGATGATAAAGAAATCCCAAAATTTCCTACATATGTTATTCATTATCCTCCTCAGACTCAGAGTAGACAAGGATGTCATCAATGAAAACCCCTATAAACTGATCCAAAAACTCTCATAACACTAAATTTATCAGACCCATGAACACAGTTAGAGATTTCATCACACTAAAAATCATTACAATGAACTCATAATGCCCATAATGACATCAGAATGTAGTCTTAGAAATATCCTCATCCTTTAATTACATCTAATGATATCCTGATCACAAATTGATAGTCAAGAACCAACTATTTCCATCTAACTGATCAAATAAATCATCAATCCATGGAATAGGGTAGTGGTTCTTCACTATAACTTAATTAAACTAAAGATAATGGATAAATAGATGCAGACCATGATCAACCTTATTTGTGAACAAAAATGGTCCACCCCAAGGTGACATGCTTCTCCAAACAAAAGATCACTACTAGAGAACATTGATTTATATTTTTATCTCCTTTAACATAGAAGGCACCATCATATATGAATAAATAAATAACAAATAAGTACCTGGTTATAGCTTTATCTCAAACTCAATCTCTTATTGAGGGAGTAATGCCACAACCTCCTTATAAAAGACATCAAGGTACTCTTCCAAAACCCTATGATACACTACCTACTAAACCTCCAAGGAAATTAGTATCAACTCGACCATTAAGGAAAACAAGGATAGAAAACTCCACTGACACTTCTGAGGGTCTCACTCGCAATAGTATAGGGTAGATAATCTATTAGTATAATAGAACAAAATCTTCCTCTTAAAGAAATCCATGATATCATACACTGAATATAGACAGCACATGATTAGGATGATTTCATATGGTTGTATTTGTAAACATATCAAGTCTCCCAAAGAGTGGTGCTACCCATGAACTAGCTCATAGACCTTATATACTTTATAAAAATAAACTTGACCACCAACTAGTTTAGTCAGTGATAGCATAACTAGAAGCCTCTCCACCTCAAATACCAAATAATGGACTATGGTAAGTGATATGAAGGATTTTGTAGCTCTAGAATCAAATAAATCATGCACCAAATTATAAAAAAATAAAAGGGTACCATTAATGACCTTCAGCTCTCCTAGAGATGGAAACTCCAAAGCATGAAGTTGATCATGACATATGCCACCACCTCTCTGACCCTGATAAAGGTCGCCTTCACAACCTCACTTTACTCTCTAAGGATGATAATAATCATGAGTATTTCCTTCGACTACCCTATCTCCCATATACTATTAAAAAAATGAAGCACCCAGCTACTTATACCTCGGTTGAAACTATTGAAACAATGGAACCTGAAGTGGAACACCATCTACATGATGTCTGCTCAGAAATATTGGGAACTCTCATTATTGATGACCATAACCTACAAAAGAAAAATAGATGTTTCATCCCTTTTTTGGGTCCTGATAGCCGCCACCCCTAGGTAAATGAGATGAAGAGGGTTGGGGCCTACACCCAACAGTCCTAAAACACTTTTTCTAGGAAACTAGGAACCCCATATCACTTTTATACTACATGAAGAATTTTGATGACTGCCCTTTTGCAACAATTTGGTTATTTCCAGTGTCCTCTCAACAACCTATACTCTCTTCATTACCTTGAGACACTTTGGAATCATAAATGGGGTGACCTGGTGATGGATTTATGGTTGAAAAGACTCCCCAAAATTTCTTTCCCTAACCTCCTTTCTAGAATAATGTATGAAGCATATCAGAGAAGGGACTTAAATAGTTCCAAAAATTCCCTCACACCGGAGCTCCTTGTTGAAGGGTCAGTAGCTTTTAGTGACTAGTCGGTTTCATGGACAAAGAAAGAAACTTGGTTCAAAACTAATCTCAAAACTTCTCTAGCATTATAGCTGATTACTCATGATCCTCAAGGAACAAAAACCATCACTGCCTAGCTACACCATGCAGCATTGCTACTGTTATTGAAATCTGGTGATCCTTTCAATTAGGGATCAATATAATGGATATCTCCACCTCATCCAACCAGTCTTATATCACTTAATCCAAAATGGATCCCACATACTTATATATATATATATGTTGGTGATGAAACTCTTGGAGTGTACTCCTCCAATTTTTGTCTTTATCGACCTCAACTCTATGGTGATATGATGGAATATCCTTATGAACATTTTTAGTAGGAATGTCATAAGGATATAGACCTAGAGTTGTAACTAAAAAATAAAAAATGGTTAGGGACTCCTAATCCCTAAATATGGAATATTTAAGATTGATTATTTAATTAAATTTCATCCTAATCCCAATGTCTTCTCATTTAAAACATAGGATCAAACAACAATGATAATTGATCCTTTCCTATGTCTCTACCACACATTAAGCATAACTTTATTTATTAGACTTTGTAAAATTAAAGGTCATCACATCAAATCATAAGGTTCCCTAAATACTTGTGTCCTAGCTAGTCTCCCATGTTTACATCACATACTAAGCTCTGCTAACACTACTACCCTACCAGCCCATGCAGTCCTCATGAGTGCCTACCTCCAAACTCTATATTATACCTCAACCTAAACCTTTGATACCACTTTGTCACAACCCCCTCCCCCAATGGTACCCATCCCAGGATGATAATGATGTAAAGGAGATAATGATACTCTATACCTACCTCCAATAGGCCATTTCTTGGCGATAAGCACTGATGGTATATCATACACATAAATGGGAGGCATTTTCCTCTAAGAAGAACATGAGGAACAAGTGATAAAATAAAATCACCAAGAAAATCATGATAATAATAAAAAATAAAAGCATCCCAATGCATTTATCTAATGTCATATAGATTGAGAAACTATAAAAGGAAGTACAAGTACCAAAAGATAATTCTTGGCAATGACGATGAAGTCCAAACAGGTCCTAAATAACTCCAAAATCTAGTAATATCCATCCCAATCACCAACCATCTATTATGGACCTAAAAATAGTTTATATATATTATGTGAGCATAAAAAAGTATACTTAGAAGGATCCTTCTCAAAGCCTCTCATGCATAAGATAAAGAAAGAATACAAAAGCCTGAAGAATAAAAAAGTGAAGTTAACTCATCATCTGGATAGGTATGCCAAGTTTCCAGCCTCACCATGGCCCTATAACCAAATATATCACACAAGATATAACATAATTTCCAACATAATATAAAGATGAATGTGTCCTACTACCACTTCCCCACTAGTTTTCAACTCTTCCCAAATATCAGACACCCTAATCTGTATCTCTCTAAATAAAGATAGGCATACCCAAAAAAAACCTAGGAAACTATAAAATATCATGAACTTTGTGCTTCACCTCATCTAATCATCAACACATATCATTAACCCCATGAATCATGTCATCTCATCATCATCAACTACATCTCTAGATATTAACTAAGTTGTTTTTGGGAGACACCACAGTCTATATGTCATGTATTATACCTCAATCCATCACATCCCATCCACAACATACCTATAATAATACTTTGGATACTATATCTAGGTATAAATGTTTTTGAAATAACCACAATTCATTATATCCCCCTACATGCATATAGGGAATGGAAACCACTATGCATACCAGAATATAATGCATGTAACGACCCGACCCACTAGGTCCCACTTAGCCAGTAGAAAACTGAACTGCCACAACCCCAAGCCCACCTCCATAGGCTAGTGGCTGGTGACAAGTAATGAGAAAGCATAACTAAAGTAGGATATCTTTGCCTAAAGTACCTATATGAATGCACTTAACCATCTCCATGCATAAGTGAAGAGGAATAATAATAAAATATAGTAACATATAGAATAAAAACATGCATATAATAACCTCTAGGTAATATAAAAGAGTGTGAAAGTGAAATACGAAAATTAAAGGGAAAAATACACTCTCACCCAGAAAACATGTCCCAACCTAAAAAAAATGGAATAAAGTAAAGGTGATAGATCCTGACTTCTATTCCCTAATCCCTGACTATCTCATGTGGTCAATGAACCTGAGTATTCCTATGCTCCTATAAAATCTATGATGATTTTTTTGTCATCTTCAAAATACATGACACGTGTGGGAAAATCCCATGCAGAGGTGATTATATAAATACCAATTAGGATTCCCTAAAAACTGAAGAGGGAGAAATAGATACAAGATATAAGTATTCATATCCACCCAAATAAATAGGTAAATGAAACCCAATGACACATATGTATATATACTAATAAAAAAGACCCAGATGAAAGAGAAAGGGGATCTCCATATCATAACCTATCCTAAGAAAATGATTCTGCCTGCAGCTCCAAGGTCTATCATTGATGCCCAGCATCTTGTGTGTTAATTCAAATAAGTCATGAAAAGGTCCCACACCTCATAGCTTCTCCACATCGCAAGGGAGAATAATATCCAAAATATAGAGAACCCACACTTTGGCACAATAGAAAAATTCCACTCAATAGATAGAGGATCCACACCCATGCAGGGGAGTACCATATATATATCTATGTATGGGATATGGGGGAATCGTGCTCGAGTATGAAAAGGGAATATCCTACCCATAGATAGAGGACCTAAACCCATGTAGGGGAGTACCATCTCTATATCTGGAATAAGAGTTACTAATGACCTTCACCCATGTAGGGGATTACCATATCTCTGGATAGAGTACCCATTCCCTAGTGTGATAGAGGAGTACCACCTATGCCTTTATAAAGAGTATGGGATACCTACTCCCTGGTGTGATAGAGGAGTAACATCCCCATGGATAGAGGATATTCACCCCGGTATGACAGGGGAGTACCGCCTCTTCCTAGAATAATGAGTATATATAACCTGCACCCTAGTATGGGAGACCTTCTCCCTGGTCATGTGCATACATGGATCTAAGATTTTATATTTACACCATGATTTATGGTATTTAACCACTCAAAATATACCAAAATTGAGTGTAATGACGATTTCCCAGCCTTTGGTATCTGGAATTTGGAATCCGACAACCCATACGAATCATGTAGTGCATCTCGCATTCCTCCCATAACACCGCCATTGCCACCTTAGATCCTGGATCCATGAATCCATCACCTATACCTGAAATACTATATAATTCATCAAAGAAACACTGATATGGTTTTATTTAACACATCCATTAAGAATATGGGGGTTTGATCATCCTCGAATTCACCTGGAAATAATCAAATGATGACCCCATGGTCCATCGATGAAGAACGGGTTGGGGAAAGGCACAAGAACAAAGGTGATATCATTTTTTCCAAGAATTCTAGGCCAATGGTAATATAATCAGGGATTTCTAAGGGTGATTTATGGAATATAAGATAAAATTAATTCAACCATTTAATTTATTGGAAATGGTCTAACGAGAAGGGAAGATAAATAACATATCAAAAGCATATTAATAAAACCCATTATCAAACTTTTAATCAAGGGGAAAAACTAAAATTGACAATCCCTACATCAATTTTGGATCGATCATTGGTGAAGAATGTGTTTTACAATGATGGGGAAGATCTATTACATTCAATTTATATCAAACCACCTCGATCTAATTGTCATTCATTGTCCGATTCTGATTCTCCAATGATGAATGCTCTAAATCTCCTCTCAAAGCTCAAAGGATTATGTATCTAAACCTATATAATTTTCATAATAGGTTATTTAAATAGGAAATTAGGTTATGTGAATTAAATGAATTAATTAGAAAAATTAATTAATTAATCCACTTAACATACCCTCCAACAGTAGCCTTATCTGAACACCCGATGCCAACAAACATTAGGTTACACCTAGGGTTAACCCTGTGGTCTCAAATTTTTTATTCAAGACTCCATTTGGTAGATATTCCATTATTTCTAAAAAATACATGAGCATGATATTATTATATTTGATATTTTCTAAATATCAATTCTAGCCTCACTGGGCCTTGTAATCTCACGTCGTCACAATTCCAAGATCCAAAAATATTCCTTAATATATTTAAAACTCTTCCATGGGAAAAATGAGTCTTTATATTATTACCTCATTCAAATATTTTCATCCCTAAAAAGTAGAAACTAAAAAAATGTGGGGATACTGAGCTTGCATCTGTCTCTCCCACTCCCAAGAGCTCTCATGCATTCTCTCATGCTGTTATAGCATACGAACCAAGGGAATGTTTCATCCATGTAGTATCCTCGCCTATTGATCTGTGATCTCCACCTAGTACTCTCTGAAGGTGTCTCCATCCTCAATTTCCATCTCACCCTTGTCAATAACATTCATAGGATCATGAACATATATCCTTAGCTATGACACATGGAAGATGTCATGTACCTGCCCCATCTGTGAGGGTAAGGTTGTGTGGTAAGAAAACTCAACAACCCTCTATAGGGCCAACAAGTGATACCTCACCAATATCAGTATGTCATAAGGGTGACCTATAGGGTCTCCTGTATAGGGCCTCAAAATTTTCCATAGAGATAGTAGAGTGATAGCTATTATTATAAGAAAACTCTATCAAAGGTAAGTGATCCTCTCAGCTCCGAACAAAGTCTAATACGCAAGACCTCGTAATATTCTCCTACACCTGGATAGTGTTCTCAATCTACCCATCCTTATGTAGGTAAAAAGATATAATCACCCTTAAGTGGGTCTCAAATTCCTCTTATAGGACTCTCCAAAAGCATGATGTGAACCGCACATCACATACTTAGAAGATATTTGGGGACACCCCACGAAGACGTACAATCTCTTATATGTACAACTACCCCAAACTCTCTACCAAAATCTGATCCCTAATAGAAAGGAAGTGCACAAAATTTATAAGTCAGTCGGTTATTGCCCAGATGGAATCTTTGACTCTCGTTGTCCATGGATGACATGTCACAAGGTCTATGGATATTTCATCTAATTTCCACTCCAGGATCTCAAGAATTCAGAACAAACTGATCAAAACCTGGTGCTTATCCTTCACGTATTGACATGTGAGACACTAAGAGATGAACTTAACCGCACTCTGCCTCATGTCATCTAATCAAAACTACCACTAAAGGTATGTGTACATCTTCCCTACACTAGGATGTATAGAAAAGGTAGAATTTGGAAACTCCCACATCACCTCCTCACACAATGTAATTAGAACTACCTTCTACACCTGGGAAAGGATGACATGATTCCCTCCTTTATAGAATCCATCTAGTGAATCTCCTAAGGATATATGGTCATGTAACACCTCACAATTTATGTCTCCAAAATGAGCATCCCTCACACACTGAAGAAGTAAAGAAGTTGATGCCATCAATTGGAGATAAGTTGTACCCCTATCCTCCACTAGGTTCACTATAAAGAATCCAACTGGTCAAATTCCTCCACCACCAAATGAGAATAGGACTTATTGCTAAGGGAATATGCCACCAGGTTTCCCTTCATAGGATTATAGACTATCTCAAAGTGATGGTCCTGTAAGAACACCAACCAGTGCATATGTCTCAGGTTTAGATCTCTCTTTGTGAAGACATACCTGAGACTCTTCTGGTTTGTGTAAACAAAAAAGAACTCTCCTAGAAGATAGTGCCTCCACATCCTTAGACTGAAGACTACCACTTCCAACTCTAGGTCATGAGTCATGTAGTTCTTCTCATGGGGTCTCAACTGCCTCAACCCATATGTGATCATTGCCTTCCTCTACATCAACACGTAGATGGAAATATCTCTAGAGGAATCAGAATATACTAAATATTCCATTCCTTCCTATAGAACTCTCAAAACAGGGTCTCAAGTCATCCTTGGTATTAAATCCTCAAAGGATCTCTAACACTACTCAGATGGGTAAATGGATACCCTTTCTATGTCAAAGTGGTTAAAGGGGATCCAATACTAAATAAGTATTTCAGGATCCACTTTTTGTACCTTTCCAAGATAAGAAAACTCTACACCTATAACAAACTCTTGGGTGGATCCCAAGTAATCACTGCATCAATCTTCACTGGGAGCATAGCTAATATGTTCTCAGAAAAGACATTCCCTAGAAAGTGAACCTCACAGGTCCAGAATTGGTACTTCGAGAAATTACCATATAGCTGGTACTCCCAAAGAAAGTTTATGACTATCCTCAAGTTCTCCACATGCCCCTCCTCTAACATAGAGTAGATTAGTTTTTCATCAATGAATACAACCAAAAATCAGTCCACGTATGGATGGAAGATTCAGTTCTTAGGAGACATAAACACAGTGGGGGATTTTATCACACAAAAATGCATCACCAGAAACTCATAATTTTCATAGAAACATTGAAATTCTAGATTCATAATATCAACCTCATGAACCCTCAACTGGTGGTACCCAGAGCTGAGATCAATCTTCAAGAACCATCTCATGCCTTGTATTTGATCAAATAGGTCATCAATCCTTATCAAGGGGTACTTGTAATTCATCGTGGCCTAGTTTAGGTGATGAAAATCAACATAAATTTACAATCTTGTGTCTTCCTTTTTAATGAACAAAACCAGAGCTACCTGGGGGGGACACAATGGGTATGATAAAACCCTTCTATATAAGTCCCTCTAATTGCGCCATCCACACCTAGAGCTTGGTAGGGGATATCTAATATACTTTAAAAGATATCATAGTGTTCCTAGGGAGTAATTTGATGAAAAACTCCATCTCTCACCTTAGAGGCAGTTTGGGAACTTCATCAGGGAAGACATACATATAATCCTACACAATTGAAGAAACGAAAATGACTAAAGATACTACTACACCAAGGGATAAACTCTCCAAATGATGGGTGATGGGTTTCATCTTCCTACTCATAAGACCCACTATCTCCACCATGATATCATTGTCCCCCACAAAGGATAATCCCATCCCATCTGTCTAAAGGAATTTGATTCATTTATTGTGACAATTAGTCTAGGCTCAAACCATAGAAAACTTGTCCATACCCAAGATAACATCATAAGGTCTCATCATGAAGACCAACAGGTCCCAAGATAAACTCTCTCCACTAATAGATAGTTCTCACTACCAATAGATAAATGATATTGAATAAGAATTTCCCATATGAAACTCAAGATAAAGATATTGGTCTAAATTCTCAATTGGGAGTTTCATATCTCACTCCATGAGTAAGGAGATGAGGGAATTACTCACACCTATGTCTACTTGTACTAAAGAAAGAGTAGAATAAAAATTTATTATACCTCGAATCATCTCATTAGCTTCCAGGTCATAATCATCTAAAGCCTGTAGCTATCTATGGCCCTGATCACTAACTCATGGGCCTAATATGGGTTTTATGGTGTTTTTTCTACTAGAAATAGCTCATAATGTCATCCACTACTGGAAACTCTTCTTGAATCCCCACCTTCCTCTGTTAGCTCTGCCTCCCTGTGGACTGCCCTAGTCACACCTAGTAGAACCCTAATCAATAGTTTGCCTCTATTATGGTGGTCCATCCACTGCATAACTTTCCGTTCAACATATTGGGTTGAGTAATCACGTGACATGTGATCTTAACCATCATATACATATCATCACCCATCTCAGGCTTACATGGACCTCTATATTGTCCTTGGGTTGTATGACCATGTGCCTGAGTCTGATTATGGTTACAATCTTATGCCTCAATGCCTATTTTATATTATCCACTATAGAAAACTCATCCCATGGATGCCTACTAACGGCTCTATTTGTATGTAATCCCTCATATAGGAAGCTCTCTATCACTAGTTCCCACTCCAGAACTTCATTATATATGGGAATGCACAAGGGTTCCACATTGGCACAGATGTCTATGTAGATACATCGCTAAAACTTCTATGCATGGAATTAACCATCTTGAATCATGTTGATGGAGTACCACATAAGGTCAGTAAATATCACGGCATACTTAGAAATTATCATCCCTCCCTATTGTATCTCCAAAAGCTATCTAATCCAAACTGATCACAAGCATGAGGGGTAGTACTCCTCAAGAAATAGATGCTATAATTTGGACCATGAGAGTGTCGACACATCATAAATATGAAGGAATAGACTCCACCAGCACCCAACTAATCCATGGAAAATATTGGCTGCCAGTGAAACCATCTGATCAGTCAAGGTCTTCACAAGTCTGTAAACTCATATCACTGACCCAAGCCAATCCTCTACTGCCTCGGGATCTGTATCAATGTGGAACCTTAATGAGCTCTAGTCCTGGAACTCATGAAGTGTGCTAAACCTACATGCATCCTCATCCTAATATTTTGGTATAATATTTTTCTTGATAGGCAGGTGTAATACTACCTACCTACCTGGAGGAAAGATCTCGGGTGATGACCTGTGAACTGAGGCATCATCACTCGTTGGATAATCATTAAGATCATGAATTAGTAACCCAGTTAGATATCTTTTTATAGGCATACTAAAAGTAATCAATACATATTATAGTTAGATGAGCATATATATGTGGGGATCTAACATAATAAGGATAGTCAAAATACTCAATCCTATATGATATATTACCAATTTGTTTCAACAAAAAATGTCTTGGTATACTGAATTGAAAAAATAGGTAGTTAGAATTATAGTGAATGGATTTGTTGTCCATCACCCCAACACTGGGTTCCATGGCCTAGAATCTGCACTTGGGACACTTTAACATTGTTTCCCTAAATTCCTAACCAAACCTCATAAGAGGAAAAAATTCCAAAAATAGTATCAAGGTCAAAACACCTCTGATACAACTCTATAATGACTAGACCCACTATGGACCACCTAGCTAGTGGAAGACCAGGCTGCCATAACCCCAAGCCTACCTCCATAGGCCAGGGGCTAGAAAAAGAAACCGATAAGAAATAACTAAAATGGTAGTACTTTTATTAAAGTACCTATATGCATGCACCTAACCATCTCCATAAATAAGTGAAGAAGAATGATAATAAAATATAATAACATCTAGATTAAAAACCATACATGTAATAACCTATAAAAAAAATAAAAAATTCCATGATAGTGTAATCCAAAAAGTAAAGAAAAAAATACACACCCACCCAGAAAAGATCTACAAACCTAACCAAAACAAGAATAAAGTAAAGTTGAGAGATCCTAACTCCTAATCTCTAATACCTGACCACTACACATGGTCAATGCACCTGATTATCCCTATGATCCTCTGAAATAACCACTGACCTATTCATCATATACATAAGATATTAGACAAGCGGGAAAATCCTATGCAAGGGTGAGTATATATATACCCAGTAAGATGCCCCAAAAACTGAAGAGGGAGAAATTGAAACATGATTGAAGTAGTCATCTCAACCTAAATAAATAATTAAATGAAACCCAAACACACACACACACACACACACATATATATATATACATGCTCGTAAAAGTAACCTAGATGAGAGAGGAAGGGGATCTCAATCTCACAAACCAACCCGGCATAATGATTATTCCTACAGTTCTAAATGTCCATTATTGATCTCCAGCATATCATGTGTCTATCAAAATAATTCATGACAAGGTCCTGCACCTCATCACTAATGAATAGATTGAGGAAGCATAGTCTTTGAAAGATAGAGTACCATGCCCTAGAATAATAGGGCAATTCCACTCAGTAGATAGATATAAAGACCCAGAATTTTTATGTAATTTTTTTTAATTAAATGGGAATTTTAAGAGTTCGCGAAAATTGACGACGCATGATTCTGAGGCCCAGAGTGCTCAGAATGAATTTCTAAACTTTGTTTCAGGTACGTTCAGTAAATGTGCGTGTGGTTTTTTCTAACTTTTGAACCGGTGCCTGTAATTGAAATCTGAGTGAACCGTTGAACTCGCAGCACCGGTATTCACTTAAGGAGACTTTCACCTCAAAGGTAGATGGTCGAGGGTGAAAGTTTGTTTTTGGGTTTTTCATGTAAGAATAAAATAAAAATAAAAGTGTGTGAAATTTTTATTTTTATTTTCAACACCCATGTGGGTGTTGGGAGGTAGGGTTCACCAAAACTAAACCTCCATTTGGAAGTTGGGAAGTGGGGACCGCCAGGCCTTAACCTACCATGAGAGGTTATGGCGATGGGGACCACTCGAGCATAACCTCCCATGAGAGGTTATGGTGGTGGGGACCACCCGAGGCCTAAACCTATTCAACTCCCTCATTAATGTGGAGGGGACTCTTGAGATTCCTCCACATTAATTGTGTCAACCCTCCTTAATTATTTTTTATGCCAACAAACATAATAGAGGGGATTTTTTATTATATTTGGCACCACTTTACATTTGGGTGGAATTGGGAGAAAGCTTCTCCAATGAAGAATGCTTCCTCCATGAAGAACAATTCCTCCATGAAGAATGCATCCTCCACAAAGAATGCTGACAAGGAACGTCTTTGACTACAACGAACCAACGCACGATCCCGGGATTGGAGGTGTGTGGCGGACGAGACAAACAACGACAACTTTACCTTCTTCCTCGCGCCGACGTCATCAAGCGAACGAGGTATGGGTTTATTTCTATTTGATTATCACATCCCATGTTCTCCCCTTCTAATTAGTTTGCGGGATTCGGAATAGGGATTGACGAGGGTTGTGAGAAATGATGTTTTAAAATGTCTTCCTTATAGGTTCAGGTTTCGTTCTTTGTGAACAGCTTGCTATCACTCTAAATGCAGAGGGTGTGGGCCAAACAAACATGGACTGACCCCTCCATCATTCTTCTTTGATGTGTTATTAGAAATAGAGGAAGGTGACGAAGGCAACGGCGCCGCCACTCGCGGCCACCGTGACCCGCGCTGCCCCGTAGAGCTTCGCCCTCCCTATCGAACCGGCCCCACACTCGTCCGAACCACCTGTGGACGGACCGAGCCATCACACCACCTTGGGACGAACCCCCCTCACTGCGTCGTCGTCGTGCCAAGCCGCCAAGCCACCACCATCCACTGAACTGCGCCGCCATCTGCCGAGCCGTGCCACCGTCCGAGCTGAGTCACGCCACCATCCGTTGAGTCGCGACGCTGTCCATGCCAAGCCACTCCGCCCTCCTGACCAAACCACCGTTGAACCACGGGCGGTCTGCTGACCCACGGTCGGACCTCCGAACCACATCCGGTCCGCACCCTCGCAGCTGGTCGGCCACCCTCGTGGACCTCGTGGGTCGGGCCGGACCCAATGGGCAGGGCCACACTACGGGTCGGGCCAGACCCAAAGGGTCTGGCCGGGTCGACCTAAGTCGAGTCAGCCCAGGCCGGGTCGGGCCGGGTCAGTCCGACCTGGATAGACCGAACCCAAGCCCACTATGACCCCTTTTACTTTCTGTTGGCCATAACTTTGGTAGCGTACGTCTGTTTGATGAACCATCAGCGGCATTGGGAATCTTGGAGCGAGACGGCCCCTTTTAGTATATTTCCACAGAGTTATGGATTGATATGGGGAACGGTCAGGTTGGATCGAGCACGAATCCAACCAGGCCCTCGGGACTAAAAGGCTAATAACTCACAGACCGGGCATCCAATTAACATGTCTTCTATTATGTTGAGACCCCTATGACATGGCGGACCTTTGAGATACTTCTTAGTGGGACTTCATGAAAGTTTGAGTATCAACCAGTAGCTTATGGAGCGGATCCTACCAGAGGACGAGCGAACATAGTACGGAGACCTAGTGTTAGGATAATACTTGACGAATGTTGACCGTTTCGACTCAGAGTGACTCCACTGGCCCAGTGGGGAGCGCCTTGGTGACATGGAAGACCCACAGTGGGGAGTGCCTTGGTGATGCGGCAGACCCACGATACTATACAGGAGGATTACCTCAGCAGGCTGTGAGGGGGTGCGCCTCTATGTGACATGGCAGACCCACGATGGGGAGCGCCTCTGTGTGACACAGCAGACCCATGGTACTTGATAGGAGGAGTACCTCAGTAGTCCAAGGTTAGTGGGAATCACCTCTGTGTGACGCGGCAGGACCACTGTACTCGATAGAGGAGTAGTTCTCCAGGAACCGAGGTTTTCGACATTGTGACTTGAAATGTTACTTGTTACTACCCCTAGAATAAATCCAAGCTTGAGCTGAGTCAGAACCTCTGTTTTTTTCTTGTGATTAAGATGGATTACTTAATAACTTAGGTATATGTATGGGCATATACCTAAGTAAGGTTTTCTATTGATTTCATACTCTTTGGTTTAACGTTGGTTGATTTTGTGAGACCTTGAGGGTCTCGGGGTCCCTACTGAGTATAGTTATACTCACCCCTACATGGGTTATGCCCACACTTCATTATGTTTGGTGCATATGAAGGACAGTGCTGACTGATGACGAGAGTACTAGGTCTATACGGTACCTGGAGGTGGACCTTACAACGAGTCGGTATACGGAGGAGACAGACAGATGTAGAGTGATGAGAAGGTGATATGTACCTATCCTTTAGGTAGGAACCTTGGAGGACAATCCAGTAGCTATATTTTCTCTTTATTCAGTTTTATTGTATTTCAGTTGTACTTGTACTTTCCATTTGGTCTTGTATTCTGGCCCCTTTTACTTTCAGTACTCTTTTGTTACACAGTATACTTAGTGTTTCGTATCCACCTGTGTGCTTTCTTGTGTGGTCATTTACAGGTTATAAAGGAAATTCCTTCCTATTTTTAGGTAATTACGCCTTTGGTGCTAGTCGTCAACCCCTGTCCTATGGAAGGCGGGCTTGGGGTAGTCATGGCACGGACCCCGGGAGACAGGTCGTGACAAATTGGTATCAGAGGTTGTCGGTTCTACTGCATAAATTAGGACCCTGGTCTTTATTTTCTATGAAGAAATATTTTTAAGGGTAATGAGTGCGGTTTTCAGTTCAGGGGTCCAGTGTTGGTGCAGCGGCTGACGTATCCATACACCAGGACCCTAACTTCTGATTTCCGACTCAGTGCACGAAAACACTGATTGTGTGTGTGTTTTCTAGAGTCTTCTTTGTGAACTCTTTGAATCAGCTCACTAGGTATAACTTTTGACCGTATCACACCTATTTTTTTAGGATGCCTCCACGGAGATAGCCTGCTAGATTTCTGAGATTTTTACACACAGATATCCCACCGAGCGACAAGGCCTCGGTGTAGGGACCTTTTCCAGTAGAGGCACTAGCGAAGGCACCAGCAGTACCACTCCCCGTTGGGCCACCAATTCCACCAGCCCCAGCAGTAGATGGTGCACGCCACTTGAGCGTGCTGCACGAGTTCCAGCTCCAGAGGCCACCCAGGTTCATGGGAGAGACAGAATAGTAGGTGGATGAGGATTGGCTACATGTTGTGGGGAGAGTCATCTGACTTGTAGGGACACCAGTCGATCTCATGGTGATCCTTGCTGCCAGCCTTCTACAATAAGTAGCAGGAAGATGGTGGAGCTTGATGCACCAGGTTCACGATGAGGTGATGCTTCTCTGGGCAGACTTCAAGAGCCTGTTTTGGGCAGAGTTTTTCCCAGTGTCTCTTTGCGTAGTGCGCATTCAGGAGCTACTTCATCTGCAGTAGGACAGAATTATTGTAGCCTAGTACTTAGAGAGGTTCACTGACCTCTCACTCTACTCCACAGATATGGTGCGAGACCCTTTATTCAGGGCCCGGACCTTCGAGTAGGGGCTCAGGCAGGAGATCAAGGCTTCGATGATCTCACTCAGCATCCCGACTCAGGCGGGGGTGTTAGAGAGAGCCCTCTTGGTGGAGAGTTTCCTTGCTGAGCAGTCACCAGTGGCGAGACCCACTACCAGTCATCATGTAGCGGAGTCTTCTGCAGCTGGTAGTAGACAGACGTCACAAAGGTCCAAGAGGACTAGACCTATAGGTGGACAACCGCATGATTTAGGTTCGGTTGTACAGAGCACCCGAGGTGGAACTAGTCATGCAAGGATCATGCAGTGTTACTCATGCGGCGGGTAGGGTCACATGGCTCGTGACTGTCTGACCCGCCGTATGGATGATCAGTAGACGGTCAAAGGACTGCCCAGTCAGAGATAGAGGTTCGACTGAGGAGGTCCACAGGGAGCAGGTGGATGTGGAAGAGGAGTTGTTCATGCAGCTGGCGGTGGGCAATGATTCGAGATATTACCGCCACCACCACCAGGAGGTCCACCCTAACCGCAGGGAGCAGTTGGAAATGGGAGATCTCAGCTCTAGGTAGCTAAGGACTATGATCACGGTGCTCTGGAGATGATACGAGGTATGATCTGTGTCTACTCGACCATAGCTGCAGTTCTTATAGACACAGATGTTAGTATTTCTTTTATTTCCACTGCCCTCGTTCGGAGCTCGGAGATTCTGATGGAGCTGTTGGCTCGATTCTTATAGATAGAGACTCCTATGGGAGCGGATTCGATGATTATGTACTGGTGCCGGTAGTGTGAGATTACTCTAGGAGGCGAGAACTTTGGCTAGGATCTTCTAGTAGCGGCATCGAGGCCTTACGATGCCATCTTGGGTATAGACTAGTTATCTACAGTCCATGCTCAGATAGACTGTATTAGGTGAAAAGTGTGGTGTGTTCGCACGGATGGGACCAGGTTTCCCTTCACCAGTGAGAAGGGATCCTATGTAGCGTAGGATGGACTTACCTGAAGGAGGGTTTATCCAATCACTCATAAGTTGGCTAGCCTTACCCTCAGAGCTGTTAATGTTGAGAGTCTGAGCTATCCAGTAGTGGTGGACCAGTACGCGGATGTTTTCCCGGATGATGTTTTGGGTCTACCTCCTCAAATATAGGTGGACTTTTACATTGAATTATACCCCGGGATGACACCAATATCTACACCAGCATATCGTATGGCTCCCGCGGAGCTTTGAGAGTTGTGGGTATAGTTAGAGGACTTATAGGGGAAGGGATTCATTCGGCCCAGTGTTTCTACTTGGTCATCCCCGATTCTGTTCGCCAAGAAGGAGGATGGGATCTTGAGGCTTTTTTTTGACTATCGGCGCCTGAACCAGGTGATCGTGAAGAACAAGTACCCACTCACAAGGATTTATGGCCTCTTTGATCAGCTGAAGGGAGCATGATTGTTCTTGAAGATAGACCTCTGATCAGGCTATCACTAGCTTAGAGTACGAGACGAGGATGTGCAGAAGACGGCCTTCAGGTGTCAGTATGGCCATTATGAGTTCTTGTTTATGCCATTCGGAATGACCAACGCTTCAGCAGTGTTTATGGGACTCATGAACAGGATCTTTTAGCCATACCTTGATCTCTTTGTAGTGTTCTTCATCGATGACATTCTGATCTACTCAACTACTGAGGAGGAGCATGCTTATCATTTTCAGGTAGTACTAGACACACTCCGAGATTACCAGCATTATGGTAGGCTATCGAAGTTCTAGTTATGGATACAAGAGGTTCACTTTCTAGGACATGTCATATTGGAGGCTGGAGTTACAGTGGATCCAGTGAAGATTGAGGCGGTACTTGCTTGGGAGCCACCTAGGTGTGTGACGGAGGTACAGAGTTTCTTGGGTTTGGCTGGATATTACTGGAGGTTTGTACCAGATTTCCCCAAAATTGCATCACCACTATAATCCTTAATGAATAAGGGGCAACCCGTCGTTTGGTCGGAGAAATTCCAGCGGAGTTTTCAGGAGCTGAAGCAGAGGCTGACTAGTGCCCCCATCTTGAGGCTTCCAGAGGAAGGCATAGGGTACGTAGTCTATTGCGATGCATCAGGGACCGGGCTCAGATGTGTCTTGATGTAGGATTGAGCAGTGATTGCATATGGTTCTCGATATCTAAGATAGCATGAGCAGAACTATGCTACCCATGACCTGAAGTTGGCATCAGTGGTCTTCGCCTTGAAGATGTGGCGGCACTATCTAATGGGAGAGCGTTTCATAGTGTACTATGATCACAAGAGTCTCAGGTATATCTTATCTCAGAAGGACCTGAACCTAATATAGAGGTATTGGCTTGAGTTCCTCTAGGACTATAACTTTGAGATATTCTATACTCTTGGGAAGGGGAACGTTGTAGCATATTCACTCAGCAGGAGGTCTGGTATACAGCTGTTAGGCGAGGCGACGGATCAGCTAGCCGCTTTGCAGATATACTTTACGGGTCAGGATGGATCAGTTTTTCTTCAATCTCTTACAGTCACTCCCCCACTTCTTCAGTGAGTCAGGGAGGCATAGCGTGGGGACGCTGACTGCAAGGCTCGACGCACTCAAATATCCAAAGGGTAGGTACCTGATGGATTTTCTGAAGGTGGGGAGCACGTCATCCTCTTTAGAGGATGTACCATGGTACCAGTGGAAATTCAGGAGGAAGTAATGAGGGAGTTCCACACTTCCCCTCTAGCGGTACATCCAGGAGTGGTGATAATGTACCAGGATCTCTGATGACAGCACTGGTGGCCGGGAATGAAGAAAGCAGTAGCAGAGTTTGTTTCTCGATGCCTCACTTGTCAGCAAGTGAAGGCAGAGCATCAGGTACCAGTAGGCTTGTTTCATCCTTTAGAGGTCCCAAAGTGGAAGTGGTATGGTATATCCATGTACTTCATGATAGGACTTCCACGTATATCTAGAGTTCATGACTCGATTTGGGTGATCATCGACTGACTCACCAAGTTGGCCCACTTTCTACCGATTAGAGAGCAGGGTTCAGTAGAGAGCTTGGGATGCCTCTATGTGTAGGAGATTGTATGGCTACATGGAGTACCCTCGATGATTGTCTCCAATCGTGATGCATGTTTTAATTCCTGGATATGGAAGGGGTTGTAGGAGGCTTTCAAGATGCAGCTATGTTTGAGCACCGTCGTCCATCCTCAGACGGATGGTCAGACTGAGCGGACCATTCAAACCCTCGAGGACATGTTGTGTGCTTGTGTCCTCAACTTTGGTCGTAGCTGGTAGGATCACTTACCTTTGGTGGAGTTTTCATACAACAACAGTTATCACTCCACCATTAGGATGGCACCTTTCAAGGCGTTGTACGAGTGACCTTGCAGAACACCCTTGTGCTGGACTGACCCAGGGGAGTCAACACTCGTGGAACTAGAGATGGTTCGGGCTACCATAGAGAATGTGAAAATCATCCAGGAGCGGATGAAGACTGCATAGAGAAGGCAAAAGTCGTATGCCGATAGGATACGGAGACCTTTAGAGTTCGAGGATGGTGACCACATCTTTCTACGGGTCTCACCTCGACGAGGTTTACAGAGATTTGGCTGAGGCGGCAAGTTATCTCCAAGCTTCATCAGACCTTTTCGGGTCCTCATTATAGTTGTAGAGGTGGCTTACTACTTATCTCTTCCACCTTAATTTCATCAAGTGCATGACATCTTCCATATATCCCAGCTGAGGAGATATGTGCACGACCCTTCACACATCAACAACCATGGCGAGCTGGACGTCAATGATGGGGTGACTTTTACAGAGGTTCCAGTAGATATTGAGGATCAACAGGAGCGGTTCCTTCATGGATAGTCGATACCTCTGGTGCGCGTTCTCTGGAAGCAAGGTAACCTCTAGGAGAGCACATGGGAGCGGGAGGCTCAGATACGTGCTCAGTACTCCCACTTGTTCCCTTAGTTTGAGTTGTGGCTTATGGGGAAAAAAATCCTGAGGTGGAGAGAATGTAAAGACCCTAAATTTCCATGTAATTTTTTTTAATTAAATGGGAATTTTATGAGTCCGTGAAAATTGACGGTGCGTGATTCCGAGGCCCGGAGTGCCTGGAATTAATTTCTGAACTTTTTTTCGGGTATGTTCAGTAAACGTGCGAGCGGGTTTTTCTAACTTTTTAACCAGTGCTCGGAATTGAAATCTATGGGCACCATTCAACTTGCAGCACCAGTATTCTCTTAAGGAGACTTTCACCTCAATGGCATATGGTCTAGGGTGAAAGTTAGTTTTTGGTTTTTTTGTGTAAGAATAAAATAAAAATAAAAGTGTGTGATATTTTTATTTTTATTTGCAACACCCATGTGGGTGTTGGGAGGTGGGGTCTACTAGAACTAAACCTCCATTTGGAAGTTGGGAAGTGGGGACTGTCAGGCCTTAACCTCCCATGAGAGGTTATGGTGGTGGGGACCACCCGAGCATAACCACCCATGAGAGGTTATGGTGGTGGGGACCACCCGAGCATAACCACCCATGAGAGGTGATGGTGGTGGGGACCACCTGAGGCATAAACCTCTTAAAATCTCTCATTAATGTGGAGGATCCTCTTGATCTTCCTCCACATTAATTGTGTCAACCCTCCTTAATTATTTTTTATTCCAACAAACATAATAGAGGGAATTTTTTATTATTTGTGGCACCACTTTACATTTGGGTGGAATTGGGAGAAAGATTCTCCAACAAATAATGATTCCTCAATGAAGAACACTTCCTCCATGAAGAACGCTTCCTCCAGAAGAATGCTGACAAGGAACGTCTTCGACTATAATGAACCGACGCACAAGCCCGATATTAGAGGTGTGTGGCGGAGGAGACGAACGTTGACAACTTCACCTTCTTCCTCACACCAACTTCATCAAGTGAATGAGGTAGGGGTAGAAACAAGTAACATTTTGAGTGAGGACGAGAGTACCAGGTCTTGATGGACAGCACTGACTGAGGACAAGAGTACCAAGTCTTGACAGTACCCGGAGGTGGACCTTACGACGAGTCGGTACACGGAGGAGACGGAAGGACATAGAGTGCTGAGGAGGAAATCTGTACCTAACCTTCAGGTAAGAACCTCATAGGATGATCTAGTAGCTATATTTTCTCTTTCTTCAGTTGTATTGTATTTCAGTTATACTTGTACTTTCCATTTGGTCTTGTGTTCTAGCCCCTTTTACTTTCAGTACTCTTTTGTTACACAGTTAACTTAGTGTTTCATATCCAGTTGTGTGCTTTCTTGTGTGTGTGTTTACAGGTTATAAAGGCAATTACTTCCTAGTTTTATGGAATTACACCTTTGGTTCTAGTTTCCAGCCCCTGACTTATAGAAGGCGGGCTTGGGGTAGTCACGTCATGGGCCCCAGGGGACGGGTCATGGAAATAGAGGACCCACACCCATGTAGGGGAGTACTGTCTCTATATCTGTGTATAGAATATGGGGGACTCATTCCCTAGTGTGATAATGGAGTACCATCCCCATTGATAGAGTACCCATGACCATGTAGGGGAGTATCATCTCTATATCTAGAATAACATGTGTGGAGGACTCACACCCATGCAGCAGAGTACTGTCCCTGTGGATATAGGACTTGTGCCCTGGTGTGATAAGGGAGTACCGCATATTCCTATATAAAGAGTATGTGGAAAGTTTTCCCTAGTGATAAAGGTGATTATTATCCCTATGGATAGATGAACTGCACCCTGGTACAACAGGGGAGTGCCACCTCTTCCTGGAATAACAAGTATGGAGGGCCCACACCTTGGTACGATAGGGGAGCATCATCTCCATGGATAGAGAAACCACACCCTGATGCGAAAAGGGAGTACTATCTCTATCTAAACAAAAATTATGGAGGATATGTATCTTGGTGATATAGGGGAGTAAAATCTCCATTCGAACAAAGAGTATGAAGGAACCATATCCTGGTGTGGTAGAGGAGTATTATATCCATATAAACTCTCTGATGATCCTGTCCAATCACTATCATCATCAAGCATCACCTAAGGAATAATCCTACTCTAAAAATAATAAATCATATCTCAAAATACATTATTAAGTCTAACATCACATTATATGTGTAAAAACACTCAGAAGAGGCTTGTCATGGGACAAAATCCGAGTCCAAACGAAGGATATATGAGAGAAATAAGATGTAGAGGGAACAGCACAATGTGCATGGGGGTTCACTTGGTGTGTGACCCCTCATCTTCGACTGGTCGTTTCTCCAATTAGAAAGGATCAGTAGCGATGTCATTTAACAAGGCGTGTATAGATACCACATAGTGTTTATCAGCCACCCAGGGCCTACTCGTGTGCTCCTAGTCATGCCCGTAATTTTCAAGCTATGTCATGTACCTGTCCATAAACCTAGTCATTCATGGGTACTATAACATGCCCATGTACCTAGTTGTATCTATGTTTCTAGATGTGTATGTGCCTGTGTACTCCCGGAGTACGTGTTGGGTCACCATCACTGGGTCCCATAGCATGTGGGGGTCCTACATGGTGTGTGATGCTTATATCTACCAGGAAATTCCAATTGTTGTAGCCAAGGTACTACTTAGTGTGTGTTCTTCCATACTTCATGCCTTGTAGATGGTTTTTTCACAGAAAGACAAGTTCTTCACTGCATATCCAATATCCACCATTTCTTCCATAGTTTCAAGCCATTGACCACTTCAAATCTATCTAAATTGAGGTTAACGATGTTTATTGTCGATTTCCCAGCCTTTGGTAACTAGAAATTAGAATTTGACCACCTATATGAATCTTATAGTGTAACCCACACGCCTCCAGTGTCGCTACCATCACCGCCTCGGATCCCAAATCCACAATTCCATCACTACTACCCAAAATCCTCACGGATTCATCCACAAAATTATAATATGGTCATATTTCACACATCCACCATGATTTTGGGGGTTCAATCACGGTATAATCCACCCAGAAATAGTTGAATCATGACCCCATGGTCTAATGATGAAGAACATGAAGAACGGGTGGAAAAAAACACAAGAATAAAGGTGATATCATTGTTGGAAAATAATTCTTGTCCAATGATCACATAATCATGGGTTATTTCATGGAATATAAGATAAAATTAAATCAACCATTTAATTTATCATAAATGGGCTCATGAGAAGGGAAGATAAATCATAGATCAAGATAGGATTAATAAAATCCATGCTAAAATGTTCAATCAAGGGAAGAAGCCACAATTAAATAGTCCTACCTCAATTATTTATTGATCATTGGTGAATAACACGTTCACTGGTGATGGGTAAGATCCTCTGCATTTGATGTCTATCAATCCACCTCGATCTAATTTATGTTCATCATCCAATTATAATTTTCCAATGAAGAACACTTGAATATCCTCTAAAATCTCCTAGGGTTATTTGGATAACCTTAGAGAAGTTCCATAATAGGATATTTAAAGAGGAAATTTGGTTATGGGTATTAAATTAATTAATTGAATAGATTAATTAATTAATCCACTTAATGTACCTACCAATGGATGCATTATCAGAACGTCTAGAGTCAGCCAACTTTAGGTCATGCCAAGGGTAAACCCCACACTTCATATTTAACCATAGTATCATATTTTTTATCTCAGACTTCATTCAGGATATATTCCATTATTTATGAAAAACTACATGTGTGTAACATTGATATATTTAATATTTTTAAAATATCAATTCCAAGCTCACTGAACCTTGGAATCTAACATCATCGCATCATCTGTCTCCAAAAATATTACTCAATATATTTAAAAATACTACAAGGAAACAACTGATTGTATAAAATACTACTAATAGATGATATCATGGAAATAGGGGGTAGTCAACCATTTATTCCTCTCACACTTGGATGTTGGGGAATACACCATCTAGTTTCCACTGGTGTTAGTCGCCCAACCGACATGGGTGGGGTATCATATTTAGAGACTCTACTATTTCCTTGTAAGAGTTTGAAATATATCAAAGTATATTTTCAAAGTCAGGTGCTAAGAAGGAAAAATATTCCAAGGTCCAGTGAGACCAGAATTAATTTTATAAAAATCACTACTATAAATTTAAGTTATAGACATGGTTTGGAACCGTGGCTATAAGCCCAAAAACCTTGTCTACAGGTTATAGCCACAGTTCATTGAACTTTGGATGGTATTGGTGTGGCTATAAGGCTATAGCCATGGTTCAAACTATGGCTATATCCCTATAGCCATAGTTGAAACCGTGGATATAGGGTTCGCCCTATAGCCACACCAATACCAACCACGGTTCAAAATGTGGATATAGGGATATAGCCACGATTTTAAATCATGGATATATCCCTTCCCATTTCATAACCCCCCCCCCCCCCGGACAGACCCCCTTCCCCTCCCCCCCTATACACCCCCTCCCCCCTACACACCCACCCTCCCCCCACCCCCTTCCCCCTACAGACCCCCCCCCCCTTTCACCCCTAGACAAACCCTCCCCCCTACCCCTCCCCCCTGCACACCCCCCTAAAGACCCCCATGAACCTCTGGACAGACCCCCTGTGCACCCCTAGATAGACCCCCCTTGCACCCCTACAGAACCCCCTTGCACCCCTGGACATACCCCCTTGCACCCCTGGACACCCCCCCCACCCCCGCACACCCCCTGCACCTAAGACAGACCACCCTGCACCCCTAGAAATACCCCCCATGCACCCCTGGACAGACCCCCCTTTCACCCTAGATAGACCCCCCTTGAACCCCTAAAAAACCCCCTTGCACCCCTGGACAGACACACCTTGCACCCTATATAGACCCCCATTCCCCCCCCCCCCCTATCCCCCTAAAGACACCCCCTGCCACACCTGCACACCCTTACTGGATACCCCCCCCCCACCTCTAGGACAAACCCCCCACCCCCACCCCCCCCCCAAAACCCCCACCCGTAGACACCCCCTAGATAGACCTCCACACCCCTAAACAGACACCCCCCTAGACAGTAGCCCACCCTAGACAGACCACCCCTAGAGAGACCCCCTCCCCCCTTGGACAGGCACCCCCTAGACTGCAACTCTCCCACCCCCTGGACAGACACCCCCTACACATCCCCCTTTTCACCCCCCCCCCTCCCCCACACACACACACATCCCTTGCACCCCCTGCACACCCCTCTTCCACCCCTTATTCCCTTTCACACACCCCATTGTACACCTGCACACCCCTTTCCCCCCTACTAGACCCCACCCCCCCCTTACACCACCCCTGCTGGACACCCCCCCCCCCCCCGCACCCCAACTGCACACCCATTCCCCCTTGCACCCCCCCCCCCCACCCCCTGGAAAGACACCCCCCACCCCACCCCACCCTATGGATAGACACCCCCCTAGATATCACCCCCCACCCCCAGATAGACACCCCCCGAGACAGCACCCCCTGGATAGACGCCCCCCTGGATAGACACCCCCACCCCCTGGACACCAGCCCCCCTAGACAGACACCCCCATGGACAACAGCCCCCCCCCCCCACCCCCTAGACAAACACCCCCCCCCCCCAGCACACTCATACCCCTATGCACCCTCCCACACCCCCTGCACAACCCCACTTGCACCACCCCCCCCCCCCCCCCCCGCACATCCCCCCTTGTGGACACCCCTTGCACAACCCCTACTGGACACCCCTTGCACCACCCCTGCTGGACACCCCCCCCCCCACACACACACACACACAAACACATGTACACACCCATTCACCCATGCACATCCCCCCTGCACCCCCCCCCCCCCCCCCCCGCACACCCCCCCTTAAAACAAAGTATGTGGTTCGAAAAACACAGTATGTGTCCCCTAGGTACACACCATTTAATATTACAAAGAAATTACTTCAAGAATTATTAGTATAAATTGATTCAAAATAAATAAACAATAAAATAAATAAGAACAAAATATTTAGTTTTATTTGGTCCCTTTAGGGACTTTGTGCATGGAAAGAACACCTCCCAAAATGAACCCATTTTATTATGCTCAAACAAAATGTTACAAGTAAAAAACTAGAAGTATGAACAATAAGAAAATATAAATGATAAAAATATTTTATTTTCAACTCATACATTCACATCTTTCAACTTACACTTATGTTTGAGGGGTATTGGCATGTACCCATAGAATAAAATAAAACCCTCTTAATATCTCAAAACCTTGAGCAGCACCAGCAACAAAAAATATTTTTGGATACATAATGAATACAATCAATTAGTTTCATTATCTTAGTTGCCAATAGAATGTTTTTTAGAAATTATGGACTCATTCCCTAATAATGCAGGTTTGCACCAACAAGGTACCAGGTAATGAAAATTTTCTTCACTGAATGAACTAAAAATACCTGAAGGTCACCATTGCTAGCCCCATCAGATTCCACTTGATTAACTGTATCAAGAACAAGAGTTCATACAATAAATTTTCTTCTTGATTTTAAATTTTACAGAGAATATGTGATTGGATATCTCCCATGTCATTAATTTAAGTTTTCATTTAGGAAAACACCAGATTCAAAGTAGAATGATCAAAAGATCAAAGGAATTACTAGAAGTTTTCTCCACAAACTTGATCATCTTAATTATTTTATCTTGCTAAATTGTACTTGAGATGTTTTAAGAAATATCTATAACAACCATTAGTAAATAAGACATAGAAGATAAGAACAATCATACACTTTGAATGATGTTTTGATATAAAATGGGTTGCAATGATGGAAGAACTAGCATAGCTGCAACACCTTGACTTTTCAGACCTACTAACCCTCCACGAGTTGGGTTGAAGAAGCAGTTCTTAGGACCCTAAATTGAAGGTGAAAACATAAATGGTTACAAATCCATTGCCAAAAAGATAAAATATTAAGCTATAATTGAACATAATAATACGTTCTCTATAAATGGACACTGCTATATCAATAAAATGAAATTCTAAGATGAGATATTGATAAATTCCTATTTTCTACATGGGAGTATACAACTCTGGTTATACGGTTGGATAAAAATGTCCCAACAATCAATTTCTGTAAAACAAACATTAATGTATTGGGTGACCCTAGATGTCAAATAGACTTAAAATTTCTGAAAATAAATCAAAAGTGTTGAACAGTCAGGTTGAACCTTGACCCAAAGACATTTATATATTTGAGTTATGAATATCATGTTGATTTTCTACTATGATGGAATTTTAAAAACACCTCTCTCTCTCTCTCTCTCTGTGTGTGTGTGTGTCTCAAGCCTAGCCATCCAATAAACCTAACCCGTCAGGCTTCATGCCACCTTTGGCCACCAAACCCTGATTTCAGCCTCCCAGGCCACAGACAGCCCAACAACCACTTCCTCCTCACCCCCTCCTATATTCATGCATCCCCTTCCAGGCACGGCCCTTCCCTTAACCCCTATACCACCCCCCTAACCCCCCCCCCCAACCCCTACACCAGCCCCCCTAACCCCCTGCACCCCCCACCCACCTCCCCCTATATTAGCCTCCCCCCTAAACTAGTCCCCTCCCCCCCCCACACACAACCATCCCCTAACCCCCCCCCCCCCACCACCACCACTCCCCCCTACACCCCCCAACCCCTACAACAGCCCCCTAACCCCCCCCCCCCCCCCCCGCACCACCCCCACCCCTTCCCCTATACTATCAACCCCTACAAACCAGTTCCCTCCCCCCAAAACCAGTCCCCCTCCCCCCAACACCACCCCCAGCCCCCTAGCCTACACCAACCCCTCTAGCCTGCACCAGCCCCCCAACCCCCCCCCCCCCCCCCCCGCACCACCCCCACCCTGTTCCCTATACCTGCATCCCCCCAAACCAGTCCCCCCCCAAACTAGTCCCCTCCCCCACAACCATCCCCTAACCCCCCCCCCCCCACCCCCTAGCCTACACCCCCCCCCCCCACCCCCGATACTAGCCACCCCCCCAAACCAGTATCCTCCCCCACAACCATCCCCTAACCCCCCCCCCCCCCCCCCCCGACACCACCCCCAACCCCCCTAGCTGGCACCAGCCCCCCTAATTAAAAGGAGTTATAATATTATCTTTTTATCCTTATTTATGTAGTAGTGTATCAATAATTTATCATTAACCTCCATGTCCCTAAAAATTCTATAACTGATAAAGTGACCAATTTATATAATGTAATAAATAACTAAAGGATAGGCGTGGCCTTAATTTTTCTTCTAAAATTTTCAAAACAACAGTTCAACACATGTATTATTCTATGAATAGAAGATAGAATCATGAATACTTGAATAATACCAATCCTGAAATGTATTAAAATAAAATGAAATCTATAAATATTGATTCCAAAATATAAACTCACAAGAATAAGACATTACAATGAATATATTCATGTAAAAATTATAGAAGCTTAACATGATGAACAGAAACTAAAATAACCATTTTGATTAACACCAAATCAAAAATCATGATTAGTATGAGAAAACAAGATCAAATAGAAGTTATCACCAACAATACCAATCCATATAAAGCAGTAAAGAAATCATAAAATGACACTGATATTTTTATGGGCTTTATAGAATTAGAAAGAAAGAATCACCATAACCAGGTTTCTCCAAACACAGTAAAAGAAAATAAGTTAACCTCCTAGACCCTCAGTGGTATTTCATTTCCCCTTATTCACCTATTTTTCATCATTGATAACTCATCATTTTTTCATCAAACCTAGTTTAGGTTTAACAATATATCAATTAAAATTTTGAACTTTTATAGGAATATAATCAGAAGTTGAAATTCCCCTTTTGAAGCCCGCAATGAAAACCATAGACCACGGGCTTCACAACACCCATTTGAAGCTCACTATTTCTGATAGGTAAATATTCAATGCAAAATGAATGAACTAAAATAGTGACAAAATAAATGAGTTGGTTTTCCAACCCATACCCTGGGAAAAAATTGAAGTTTCAAGATACAGTGAAAAGATGAGGTGCAATGAGCATGCACCATCAATTAATTGAAAGAGGATATAAACATGACTTATTATAAAACTTCATATAATGAGGAAAAGGAGTCACCATATGAGCTAGAAAGCGTAGAAAAACTCCATACAGAAAATCCTATTTCAACATCCACTTTTTATTCCCTTCCATAATTAGAAGTGTTTTGCTTCATCAAAAAAATTATTCATAATCCTCTCGGACCAACCTGAAAATCCAGTAAATAAGCATTGTCCAGCCCTCAGTCCAAGTTAATCAAATGCATATTCAACTGAGCATGATTATATGAAATAGGAATTTAAATCATTCTATCAGATAGGCATTAATATATAGTCTTCAATAAGAATGTTATTAAACAAAATCATGATTATAAAAGGATGATTGAAGTACAGTATTAAAAACACTAGTGATTTCTAATTCAATAGGTAGATCTAATTAAGACCTCAAAACATGATTTCCACTAATTTTCAACTCCAATATGGAAATGTAATACAATAGAAAATTAAAAATACTACATTTCATGGTGAAAGAAGATAGGGAACCACAAGTGCATGAAAGGATATAATCATTCATTCTCCTCACACCTATACTAATATAACACTATTAATTTTAAAATAATGAAATTATGAAGGAGTGGAACCAGAAGTTCATGGAATAAATAAAATAAAAGTGAAAAATGATGAATATAATGAAGGGTTCCCTTATATAATTCTATCATTAATTATATAATAATCTCTTATAAAATAAATTCACCCTCTAAATAATACCTTGTAATTACCCAAGATCTCAATCACTCTCTCTTTAGTGTGTTAGGTTAGGTAGTGAAAAAATGATTTTTGATACACTACTTTCACCTATCCATGGTAATTGAGAATGCTTAATCACTCCTTTATCACCCCCCACTCCCCTGTATCATATTGTAAATTAATTAAAATTATGGTAGTGTTATGTGTAAACTAAATTAATAGATAAAACTATAATAAAATTTAAAGGCGCATGGATAATAATCTACTAATCATATGGAAACAATTTGATTTCAGGAAAATCACACTAGATAAATGAAAATAAAAAATTCATTTAAATCCATGGATTTTGATGGGGGGATGTCTCCACAACCATACCATAGTAGTCTAAACATCATCACCATATAAAAAAATTAACTAATCAAAAACCATTAGTATTTTCATTGTACATGTGATGAAAATTGTTTTATTCATAAATCTCTTGAGTATTCAAAACATTTGCCTCCATTAATGGTATCCCTATAAGAACTTCCACGATTGATGTAATAGTTGGGAAATTATTGGTCACTCAAGAAGAACCTTTTATTGTAAAATCTTTCACTTTGGGAGTCTAAATTGGTGAATACTGAGGGTTTCACCACTAATAATAATTTCATAGTAATGTGGAAGATCCCCTGTAATATGATAGATAACAAGAATCTTATAAGGTATATCTTTACTAGATAGATTTTATGCAAAAAATTTCCCCTCCCTCCAAGTATGAAATATATTTGTGCCTTGATCGATGGTGGACCTACACTTCCTAATATTATAAACTGAATAGCAAGGAGCACTTGCATCATTATGTAGGAATCTACTCAACCATACAAAAATTGAGGTTATCTATCCTCCAAATTTAAAGGATTCTGAGTAAAGATCTTTTCTCCATCCAAATAGAATTACCTAAACCATAAAAGGAACTATATTAGATAACTATATATCCCCTAAAATCATGCACAATCCCTCCTCATAAATCCCTATTTAAAGGACCCATTCACATTATGTTTTAGTCCAACATTGGGGGGTATCCACTTGACTCACCACCCTAGAGGAGCTCTATCATTTTTAATGACATCCCTAGGGAGGATCCCCTTACTAGTAGCCATTCTATTTTCAATAGGAATAAGGGAACCTAGTTTTTTTATGAGAGAGAACACATTAAATTGAATGAATAGAGGGAGCTATTCTTGCCTTCACGAAACTTGTTCCTTGCCTTTTAAATCACCCAACACACCACTGAAAATACTATTACATGAAGATTAACCATATATGAATGTTTCCCAACACTTTGAAATAATGTACACAAAAATTCAGAGATGTATCCCCACTAAAATTTAAATCCCATAAGTTTCCCAACAAGGGCCCAAGTAAAGCAGGTCCATTCTACATCAAAAAATAAGTTCTAGACTAACTCAAATTTTAGCCTCTCGCAACACATAAATGGTGAGGGTGTATAAATTAATTTTCTATGGATATTAATTTCAGTTGGTATTCCCTTATTATAGAACCTATAGAAATTTAGGTTCAACTTAACTAGGATTTATTTAGACAAGACTTTTCTCACCCACTCATCATGCTCCTGGTTGGATATTAATAAAAAGTGAAACTCAAAATCATTAAATTATCCTATGGTAAACATTCATAAAGTGCACGTATCTGGTTCATCGAGCATATAAATCCTATCATAAAAAATATTATGATCCTCATCGAGGGATGCTGATATAAACCCAGGGTTTATTCTCACATTCCTAAAGTAAATGTGATGAATTGGGAATCTAGGGATGAAGTGAAAATGAACTGAAAAGTTTTTTTCTAGTAATTTATGTCACTCTACCCATAAACTTACACACCAAGTATGGGATCCTCTCCACAATTTTTTTGAATAGCAGGAATGGGAATTGATTTTAGGATGTCTATTTCAATTTTTGGGTATTCCAGATTTTAATCCCCACAGTCAACCACACCTAGAAACTTTTATAAGTGTGGGATCAAACTTAGATTGGCTACCAATGAAATAAAAACTAGATAAATGTACCTTATTCATGGATCTATCACATGTATGATGAGGATCTTTGGAGGTGGGGTGGCTATGTCAAAGGAGAAAGATCCTGGGAGGTGGGGTGGTCGTGTCGGAACTATGTTGGAGCCACGTTGGAACCATACCGGAGCCGTGTCAGATAAGCAGGGTCGCAGGGAGGTCAAGTTTCTGTGTTAGAGATTTCAGGAGAGGAGGAGGATCACGGGGGGTAGATGATGTGGCCACATTGGAACTGTGCTAGAGCCACATTGGAACTATGTTGGAGCTGCATCGGAACTGTGTCGGAGCCACGTTTGAGAAGGAGGGTCACGGGGAGGTGGGGTGGTCGCGTCAGAGATGTTGAGAGAGGAGGAAGATTGCAGGAGGGAGGAAGATCATGGGGGCAGTGGGGATGGGAAACTCACGAGATAGGGGGGAAGGGGTCGCATGAGGTTCTAGTGCCACGAACAGCAAAATAGGCATGGGTATAAGTGACCTATAGCCACAGTTTTTACTATTTGTGGCTATTGATCTCTGGCTATAGGTCCAAATTCTAGTAGTGAATGTTAAATGTATTCTTATCACGTGTGTTCTTTTTTTAGAAATAATGGAATATCTCTTGAATAGAGTATTGAATCAAAAATCTAATACCACTATTGAATCCATATGATAGGTTTTACCCTAGGTGAGACCTAAAGTTGGTTGTCCCTAGATGTTCAGATGAGACAATCGTTGGTGGGTATGTTAAGTGGATTGATTAATTTAATACGAAAAACTGATTTACCTCTTTAAATATCCTATTATAGAAAATTTATAGGGTTAGTTTCATAGCCTTGGGATTGTTGAGAGGTGTTTTTTTCATTATTCATTGGTGTATCGAGAGTAGATGACGATCGGTGATCAGATCGAGGGGGATTAACAGACAGAGAATGCAATAGATCTTCCCTATCATTGGAGATCATGTTCTTCACCAATGATTGATCCATATTCTAGGTAGGGCATGTCAATTGCAGTTTATTCCCTTGATTAAATTTTTGAGAAATTTCTTATATACTACTCTATTATTTGTGATTTTTGATCCTTTTTATGATCTAATTTATTGGATTAAATTGTTTATATGATTTTTTCTTGATTATGTCATGTTTATCGCCCCAAATATCCCCAATATATAATCATTGGACAAGAACGCTTGACCAAATACTAATTCATATTTATTCTTATGTCTTTCCACAACCTGTTCTTTGTGCTCTTAACTATTGGGATATGGGGCCATGGTTTGATATTCCTTAATAGGTTCAAGCATGATCAGACCCCCAGATTCATAGTGGAATATTGTACAATGACTAGATCGGTGATTTATAGATCAGTTGGGATGAATTTTGGGTGTTTCTTCATGGATATGGTATTCAAAGTAGTGATGAGCGGAGACATGAGGTTCTACAGGTGATAGAGGTGTCGCAGTCTTTGAGAGGACCGCCAGATTCTAATTTTTAGCCACCAGAGGGCCAAAATCATTGATTGGAGGCCTTCCCAGCCAATTTTGAGCGATCAACAGGTATTAATCACAGTGATAGCCATAGATTTTGAATTATCATGATGGATCTAACTTTATTTGAAAATCCCAACTACACGACATGTACTAGGATGAACACACTCCATGTAGTCATCCAGCTATGGAGGATAAGGTTATGGGAAAAACATAAGTATAACACATCATGTGGTTGGTCCAAAAATCATGGGACACTCCCCTGGTAGCTAGGTCATGTCTAGCTGCACACGCCCAGGACCCCATGTGGGTGGACGAGTTATGTACTCTGGGAGTACATGAGAATTTTTTGGTACCTGAGCATGGCTAGGCACATGACATAGCCAGAAAAATGGACACATTGTAACACCCTGAGATTTTATGAGAAATATTCTTTTTAATTTCTTTTATGTCTTGTGTTGTATGCTACACTAATATTATCTTGTGCTATACACAACACCGTATTAGCTTGTAGTATACAAAACACTATTCTTGGCTTGTGTTGCACACAATTTCAAGTTTTTTTCAAATAAAATTCATTTTACACAACACCGAGTATAGATTTTGATCAATGTATAAATGAACTATGTTTTGATAATGTTATATGCAACACCAAAGGAATCTTGCACTACACACAACTCTGACTAGTCTTGCATTGCACGCAAGAGCGACCTTCCTCGATAGCGTGTGTTGTACGCAGTACCGAGTTTCACTAAACAATGATATATTGTTATGAACTAGTCATTATGAATATTATTAACAACATTTTGAATTTTATAATATTATCATTCATCTTATACATATCCTATAACATGGTATGAGAACAAAATAAATTTTTCAGGTAAAATATGTATTTTTCAAAAAATGTTACTTTGCCACCTTTTGATGGCGCACCCACTTTAAATCTAGTTTTTGACACGTTTATAAGTTCAATTAGACCAAATAAACTAATTCATTGCAATAATGATACAAAAATTTACTTTGGATAATTTTTTTATATTTTTCTATTAACTTTCATATTTTGATGAATAGTAAAAATATGCTAAATTTTTCTTAAAAAAACTTTTTTCATCAAGATAATATATATGGTTAAATTATAAAATTTAATGGTTTTAAAGTATAAATAGAACATATTTTTACCATTTAATATAATTTAAGTCATTTCCATTAATTTTACATTGAATTCATAGGTAAAAACATTTCAATCTTTTGCAATGTTTTAACTTTTAAAACTTGTTTTCTTAACAATAGATTAATTTTAAATTAATTACTGCAACTTCTGTGTTTGGAATTTTGAAAAATGGATTTAATATTTGAATTTAGTGGGTTCAAATTATGTTAATAGGTTACTTTTATTTTATTTTTTGATATTATGAATAGTAAGTATGGTAATTTTTATTTACTACATTTAAAGGTAAATAGGGTAATTAAGTGTAAAAATAAGATTATAAAATTACCATAACACCTGAAAAAAATTTATTGGATGAATAAAAGTATACCCATATCATATAAGGGTTGTAATAGATTAATTTCATGGACTTTTGACCATAAAAATGATATAATTATTATTAAAACCAAAGAAAGTGACAACATGTCACTCTCTTATATCTTATAAGTGTAATAATTTTAATTTAGTGATAAACTTCATGAAATTTTGAACATAAATAGTCACCAGAAACATGATAAAATTATCTACATTATGTTAATTTATTTATAATTTTTATGGATTAAATAATTATCAATAATGGTGATACAATAGTGATGTAGAAATTATTTTCTTGATTGAAATATCAAATAAATGGTTTTAAAATTATTATAATAAATAATATATGAACTATTTAATGTTCTAAAATAATTTTCAAGATGAATGTTACATTTCATGGATCTATTAAATATTTTTTTTAGAATATATATTCTGTGTGGATTTTATTTAAATTCAAATAATTGAATTGTGTCAAAATTGACACTATTGATATTTTATAAAAATAACATATTATTAAATTGTTAAAAAATCACAAAAATATTTAAAATTTATAAATTAAAATTTATATGGCCTATAATTTCATAAAGTATCCAATTATGGACAATTCACAACACCTAAGTAAGTATTTATAACAATTTATAATTTAGAATCTTATTACCACAAATAAAATTAAATAGATTAAATAAGGATAAATCAAAATGATGAGGTTTAAAATAAAATAAAAACAAGTCTAAATTTTATTGGTTTATGAGATTACAACCCTATATCATCTCATATTATAATTGAGTCATTTTTGGAGGTTTTTAAGTTGGGTCTTAATTTATTATAAATTAATATTTTTGAGGTTTCCAAAAGTGCCCCTCTCTTCTCTTATAAAAGGGCACATACTCCCTCTCCTCTTCACAACATTTTGAGCATTAAATATCGCCCAAAACCTATCCATTTATTTTCTCCACTTCCCTAGAAACATACTAGAGGTCCTGATATTCTTCAAATACCAAATTTAGTGCCCTAAGAGTTGGTTTAGAAGAGGCGCGTCGAAGAAGAGGTAATATCCTTTACCGATTCTTTCAAATTTATTTATCCTTATACTTCCTATTTTTTATTTGTTTCATTACAAATTAATAACATAAGTATCACTCATATACTTATATGTTATTATAAATATGAAACAAACCTATTTCACCTTCTATCCATCCTACGGAAAACGAAATCACCGCATGTACCTATGTACGGAATACCATCTCCACGCTGTGGTGTAATCTCTTTTCCACCACAACCTTACTTGGATGTGTATAATGGTGTAAAGTATATATATATATTATTATTATAGAATGATACTAATTATGAGATATTCTATCATCCAATCCAATACCATTCAATAATTATGGGAACGATATCATCACTCGTGCGTACGTATGGATTATCGTCTCCACGACGCGATGAGATTCATTCTTCATGTTAACCATTCAAGAATGATTATAAAGTATATATATTGAATAATAATGAAATATATGAAATAATAATTCTACTGGATTTATGTATATGTATATATATATATATCATCTACTTACTTCCATTCAAGTCAATAAGGAAAGGAAAAAAGCGTTCATGCGTACGTACGGCTTACCATCTCCATGAACGGTGTATTTAATTCCATTTATCAATATATTATTTTATGAATATATATAAATCATGTTTTACATTTTGGAATTAATTAATCATGATCTAATTAATCATATTAATAATTACAAGTCAAAACACAGATGATAAATTAAACGATTTTACCCAAAACGTTGCTTTAACATGGAATTGAAAAATGAACGGGTAATATAAAGTCATAAGTGAATCATATATGAAATCATAAATATAATTATGGTTCTGTTACAAGTTAATAATATGTTTAAACCCACTATACAGGATTCTTGGACACATATGGAAGAAATTGGACATAAGGTAAGGGATAATTATTACAGTCTTGTTTTTTTCTGAGATTGTTTATTCGTAAGTATTTAATAGGGTTATATTTATCATCCATGTCCATGTTTTATAAAACTGTTTTCATAAAATGTTTATTATTCTTCCATGTATGTTTAAATTCATTTTTACCCATTGTTGACTTTTACCACATTGTATGGAAGGAATCTTTCTTTTGTTTACCATACAAGGTACTTTTTGAATTTTCCACAAAAGTACAAGAAGAATGTTCTTTTAACTTATACGACATGAATGGATTTTTATGATTTCATAACGCCTTCTTTCCATGAATCTTCCTCTACAATATTTCATGATTATTTTCAACAAAATTCATTTCTTTTAAAATTTCATGTCATTTGGCGAAAAGAAAATGATTTTTGAAGAAGAAAGGATATTTTCCTCAAAAACTAAGTTCAAGTGTTTTATCAAAATTATTTTCCATCTAAGATGATATAGAGTTATGTTTCTATACCTATTATTACATTGTTTTGATTATGTTATGATGGAATTATTTTTATGAATTCCTTTTATCTTATATGGATTATGTTATGATGGCATGATGTTTAATAATCTCATTCTATTACATGGGTTATGATATGATATATGATTTATGATTTTGTGGCACACATAAGAATGTTTTCATTATGAGATGGGTGGGACCTATATCTCCCTCAAATGCATTGGGTAAAGATTTATATCTCATGAGATAGAAATGGATTGAATGAAAACTAAATCTTGTTTAGTAATACAAGGCTGGAACGGCAAGTAAACCCGGTTCAGTAATGGACTTTGTCCACTATGATGGTCTTGGCAGAAATGTCTTGGCTACTATGGAAATCATATCATGTGATTAATGGTTTTCAACAATTACATGTTTTTCCCATGATACTTTATCATGATTAATGTTCCTATGTTATCTAAGTCTTATTTACTGCTAATATTTATGTCATTACTCATGTTTTATGTTCATGTTTTTATGTTCAAATGTTTATGGATTGTTTTATGTTCTCCATGTTTACCCTTACTGAGCATTTGAGCTCACCCTTTTTATGTTTTCTTTTCCCCAGGATATAAAGAAAGGTTTTAGGTAAGAAAATAAAAGGGGAAGATCTTTATGGGAGATGTTGAAAATATTTCACCATGATTAGAAGATTATGTTCCGAGTTTCCAAAGACACTAAACTATTACGGTCCTTGGGTGTCTGTTTTTGTTATGTATTAAGTATTACTAAAAAGTAATGTAACTTCCATGTATGTCAATCTTTGGGTCTCTACAATTGGTATCAGAGAGAAGGTTTAGTTAACCTTTAGAAACTAGGATGCGAAAACTTTAGTAATATCCGTAGAGATATTTCTAAGGTATGTCTAGGGATGTCCCTAAGGTCAAGTATAATTATAGTTTACAATCCTAGAATTAAGATAACAATCATGAATAACCTAGGATAAAACCTAAGATTTTAGATATTTAAGGTACTCCCCCTTTATTATGTTGTTTTCCTGATATTATTTTTGCCTCTCACACTATTCTTTTTGGGTTTTATATAATGGATGGAACCCGAAGGAACCGGGTTAATGATCAATGCACAGGGCAATGCAATGATTGTCCTCCTGAACAACCAAATGTTATGGGAAATAGAGTGCAAAATCTTATTTCTATACTTACACAAGCTATGAATCATTCTGGACTTCCAAATGAGCAGAGAAGGGAACAATATTCTATTGAGTCCTTCATGAGGCAACATCCACCTTCTTTCAGTGGGTCTTCTGATCCACTTGTTACTGAACAATGGATCGGTACCATTGAAAATATATTTTCCATACTTCGCTTTTTAGAGCATGAAAAATTCATTTTGGTTGTTTTCCATTTAGAAGGTGAAGGAGACCAGTGGTGGACTCCAATTAAGAATACAAGGCCCCAAGATGAAATTGAATCCATAGAATGGGACGAGTTCAAGAACTTGTTTTTCAATAAGTAATTCCCTTGTATTCTTCGAACAAAGATGGAAAAGGAGTTCCTTGATCTTGAGAAAAAGGATGATGAATCTGTAGGTATATACGAGGGGGATTTTACAAGGCTTTAAAGGTATGCATCTGGATTTATCATCCAACCTGAAAGTAAAGTTGATTGATTATTCAGTGACTTAAAACCAAGTCTTCGAAGGGCATTAGCGATAAGGGACTTCAGTAGCTATGAAAAAATTGTACGTTGTGCTATCAAGGTAGAACTATAAGTTGGTGTTACATATCCATCTCATGGTTTTGATAAGAAACGAAAGATGGAGTTCAAGGGAAATCTCAAAACAATGGTGAAAAGAAGATGAATATTTCGTTATTCTCAAAGTGTGGAAAGAAGCATGGTGGAGATTGTCTTAAAGGGACTAGAAAATGTTTTAAGTGTGGAAAACAATGTCATCAAGTAGCTGAGTGTCGAAGTAATTGGAAAAAGGTATCTAATGATGTGGATAGAGAAAAGACTATAGAGAATGCACCACCAACACTTCAATACTACAAGTGTAAGGAAATGGGGCATTATGCTAACCAATTCCCTAATCCAAGGGTTAATGATAATCAACATCAACAACCTCTTAAGGAAAAGGACAAATGGAAGTCACATGTGATCACTATTGGCGATGTTGAGTATGACAACGATGTGGTGGAATGATTAAGTGTTTATATAACAGGATTCCAAAATAATGTTGTGGAATCTCATTTATAGTATCATGGAATATTGGAATATCTATGTATTGGTTTATTGTGGTTTTCAATAATTTTATGGTACCGGTAACCATGAAAAGTGATTGAAATATTTTTGGAAAGAAGATAATATGTGCATAATGAAGGGATAAGGAGAAAATAATATGTTCAATAGTATTAATGAGCTCGTGACTGATATAAGGACAAAGTGACATCATGGTTTGAATATATAGAAATTTTGGGATTTTGGTATGTGGAAAGAGTTAACTTTTGACAGCATTCATGTTTTCACTAAGGTTCAATGAGTATTCATTTTTCAATAGAATACATGATTAAGGTATTCACATGTTTGGAATGTGACCAACAACAAGATATATCTTATGATATATGGGGGATAAATGATGGTATTCACATGCTTGGTAGATGACCTTTTTAGTAATCATTTTCTTTATACTATGAGATTGGATAGAAGTATTTTGGATAAGCCTAAAGAATGGAATGGATTATGTTTTACATCAGATGGTATTTTTTATGGCAAGAACATTTTGATAATATTTCTAAAATGTTATAATAGCATAGTTTTATAAAAAGGACAACTCATAGGACAGGTGACAACCCGTCGCATCGGACAAGGATGCAGGAATCGAACCCACAACCGAAGTGCGACAGGCCTTTATCGCCTACCACTGTCCTACAGAAAGTCCCTGGTTAGTAGAAACTAGTTTTATTTTATTAACCGGTATGATAGATGAAGTATAAGTCCATTCTTAGAACCATATACTATTAATATCACCATATATGGACTTATGTATATTTGATAACTCTTTCTAACCTTTTGTTTGAGACAGATGGAATGACTCATCATTCTATCACATGATCTGCTAACACTACATGAATGAAAAATTCAACTTTATTTCTTTAAGATATGAAGTGGAAATTGTTCAAGGAATGACCAACAGTGAGATTGTACCAAAATCAAGTAAGTATTTCTTCTAATTAAAATTATTCAACTTTAGGGAAATGATCTTGAAAACCAAAAAATGTTATCTTAGTGTCCTCATATCCGATGAATCAGATGGTACCTTAAATCATCACAAATTTATGGCTTTGTGATTGTTAACTTTTTCATAGCCATGTTCTCTACCACTCTTCATCAGAACATGATGGTTAGATTTCTCTTCTATATCCATATTTTCACCTATACTCTCCTATGTGGAAACCCAGTGTTGAGTTACATTGGGTGACCATTATGTTTCTAACCTTAATTTTTAAAATTAAGTTTTAGTATTAATTTTTACGATGTGGGTTTCTATGAAATAAATTTCAAGTAGTAAATGATTTATAACCCTGGAGAATTTTGAGGGCGAAATTCCCTTTAAGGGGGGTAGAATGTAACACCCCGAAATTTTATGAGAAATATTATTTTTAATTTCTTTGATTTCTTGTGTTGTACGCTACACTAAGATTAGTTTGCGTTATACGCAACACCGTATTAGCTTGTAGTATATGCAACACTATTCGTGGCTTGTGTTGCACAAAATTTCAAGTTTTTTTCAAATAAAATTCATTTTACACAACACCGAGTATAGATTTTGATAAATGTATAAATGAAATATTTTTTGATTATGTTATATGAAACACCAAAGGAATATTGCACTACACGCAATCCTGACTTGGCTTGCATTACACAAAAGAGCGGCCTTCCTCGATAGCGTGTATTGTACGCAATATCGGGGTTCACTAAACAACGATATATTGTTATGAACTAGCCGTTAAGAACAGTATTAACAACATTTTGAATTTTATAACATCATCATTCATCTTATACATATCTTATAACATGGTATGAGAACAAAATAAATTTTTCAGGTAAAATACGTATTTGTCAAAAAATGTTGTTTTGCCCCCTTTTGATGGTGCACCAACTTTAAATCTAGTTTTTGACAAGTTTATAAGTTCAATTAGACAAAAAAAACTTATTCATTTCAATAATGATATAAAAATTTACTTTGGATAATTTTTTTATATTTTTCTGTTAACTTTCATATTTTGAAGAATAGTAAAAATATGCTAAATTTTTCTTAAAAACAACTTTTTTAATCAAGATAATTTATATGGTTAAATTATAAAATTTAATGGTTTTAAAGTATAAATAGAATATTTTTTTACCATTTAATATAATTTAAGTTGTTACCATTAATTTTACATTGAATCCATCGATAAAAACATTTCAATCTTTTGCAATGTTTTAACTTTTAAAACCCATTTTCTTAACAACGGGATTAATTTTAAAATAATTACTCCAACTTATGTGTTTTGAATTTTGAAAAATTGATTTCATATTTGAATTTTTTGGATCCAAATTATTTTAATAGGTTACTTTTTTTTATATTATGAATAGTAACTATGATAATTTTTATTTACTATATTTAAAGGTAAATCGGGTAATTAAGTGTAAAAATAAGATTATAAAATTACCATAACACCTTCCAAAATTCTATTAGATGAATAAAAGTCGACCCATATCACCTAAGGGTTGTAATAGATTCATTTCATGGACTTTTGACCATGAAAATGATGTAATTATTATTAAAACCAAAGAAAGTGACAACATGTCACTCTCTTATATCTTATAAGTGTAATAATTTTAATTTAGTGATAAACTTCATAAAATTTCAAAAATAAATAGTCACCAGAAAGATAATAAAATTATCTACATAATTTAAATTTATTTATAATTTTTAGGGATTAAATAATTATCATTAATGGTGACATAATAGTGATGTAGAAATTATTTTCTTGATTGAAATATCAAATAAATGGTTTTAAAAATATTAAAATAAATAATATATGAGCTATTTAATGTTATCCATGAATTTTTAAGATGAATATTACATGTTAGGGATATATTAAATATTTTTTTTCGAATATATCTTCTGTGTGTATTTTATTTAAATTCAAATAATTGAATAGTGTCAACATTGACACTGTTGATATTTTATAAAAATAACAAAATATTAAATTGTTTAAAAATCACAAAAATATTTAAAAATTATAAATTTAAATTTATATGGTCTGAAATTTCATAAAGTATCCAATTATGGAAAATTCACAACACATAAGTAAGTATTTATAATAATTTAGAATTTAGAGACTTATTACCACAAATAAAATTAAATAGATTAAATAAGGATAAATAAAAATGATAGGGTTTAAAATAAAATAAAAACTAGTATAAATTTTTTTGGTTGATGTTATTACAACCCTATATCATCTAGTGTTATAATTGAGTCATTTTTTGGAGGTTTTTAAGTTGGGTATGAATTTATAATAAATTAATATTTTTGAGGTTTTCAAAAGTGCCCCTCTCCTCTCATATAAAAGGGCACCTCCTACCTCTCCTATTCACAACATTGTGAGCCTTAAAGGTTGGAAAAACCTTGTCCATTTCTTTTCTAAACTTCCTTATAAACATAATAGAGGTTCTGATCTTCTTCAAAAACCAATTTTAGTTCCCTAAGAGGAGTTTTAGAAGAGGTGCGTCAAAGAAGAGGTAATATCCTTTACCGATTCTTTCAAATTTATTTCTCCATCTACTTCCCCTTTTTTATTTGTTTAATTATAAAGTAATAACATTAGTATCACTCATATATTGATATGTTATTATAAATATTAAACAAACCTATTTAACCTTCTATCCATCCTACAGAAAACAAAATCACCGCGCGTGCGTATGTACGGAATACCGTCTTCACGCCGTGGTGTAATCTGTTTTCCACCACCCCCTTACTTGGATGGGTATAATGGTGTAAAGTATAACAATATATTATTATTATAACATGATACTAATTCTGATATATTCTATCATACACTCCAATATCATTCAATAATTATGGGAATGATATCATCGCTCGTGCGTACGTATGGACTACCGTCTCCAGGACGCGATGATATTCATTCTTCATGTTAACCATTAAAGAATGGTTATAAAGTATATATATTGAATAATAATGAAATATATGGCATAATAATGCTACTGTATTTATGTATATATGTATATATGTCATCTACTTACTTCTATTCAAGTCAATAAGGAAAGGAAAACAGCGTTCATGCGTACGGACGGCCTACCATCTCCATGAATGGTGTATTTAATTCCATTTATAAATCTATTATATTCTGAATATATATAAATGATTTTTTACATTCTGAAAGTAATTAATCATGATCTAAATAATAATATGAATAATTACAAGTCAAAATGCATACAATAAATGAAATTATTTTACCCAAAATTCCGCTTTAACATGGAATTGACAAATGAACGGGTAATATAAAGTTGTAAGTGAATCATATATGATATCATAAATATTATTATTGTTCTATTACAAGTTTATAATATTTTTAAACCCACTGTACAGGAGTATCAGAGACATATGGAAGAAATTGGATATAAGGTAAGGGATAATTATTCCAATCTCATTTTTATCTGAGATTGTTTATTCGTAAGTATTTACTGGGGTTATATTTATCATCCATGTCCATGTTTTATAAAAATGTTTTCATAAAATGTTTACTATTCTACCATGTATGTTTAAAGTCATTTTTACCCATTTCTTTACTTTTACCACATTTTATGGAAGGAATCTTTCTTTTGTTTACTATACAAGGTACTTTTTGACTTTTCCGGAAAAAGTACTAGAAGAATGTTTTTTTAACTTATACAGTGTGAATGGATTTTTACGATTTCATAATTCCTTATTTACATGAAGATTCCTCTAAAAGTTTTCATGATTATTTTCAATGAAATTATTTTCTTTTAAAATTGCATGACATTTTGAGAAAATAAAATGATTTTTGAAGAAGAAAGGATATTTTCCTCAAGAACTAAGTTCAAGTGTTTTATCAAAATTATTTTCCATCTAAGATGATATAGGGTTATGTTTCTATCCCTATTATTACATTTTTTTTATTATGTTATGATGTAATTATTTTTATGAAGTCCTTTTATCTTATATGGATTATGTTATGATGGAATGATTTTTAATAATCCCTGTAAAGACCCGTAAAATTCAAGGGAAATTTTTTTCTTAATTTTCTTTGGAATTTTATAAGAACGCGGTTTCTAACGGCACCTGATTCCGAGACCCGGAGTGCCCGGAATAAATTTCCGAAGTTTGGCTCGGGTACATTCAGTGAACGAACGAGTGGGAATTTCTAACTTTTGAACCGGTGCCCGGAATCAAATTCTGAGGGCACCGATGAACTCGCAGCGCCGATATTCGCTTAAGGAGACTTTTTCCGAGGTTGCGTTTATTGCTGGTTGAGAGTTAGTTTTTGGGAATTTAAAATAAGTTAAATAAAATTGTGGAATACAAATTTTATTTAAACTTGTTGGTTATTTTCTCCCAAAGGGAGTTAGAGGTGGGACCCACATCCACTTAACCTCCCTTGGGATGATTAAGTGTGGTGGGGCCCACACAAAGCATAACTCTTCATCTTCTCTTTTTAAACTCCCAATAACCCCTCTTTAATTAACTTGAAAAGTTGAGTTATTAAATGGGTTAAGTTGTTTAATTTCAAACCTTTGAATTTCAAAATGGTTTGGTTGTGTAAATAAAATAAGACTTTAGCTTATTTTATTTTGGTTAGAATTCTCTAGTCACCTTGAGAGAATTTGGAGCTTTCTTCTTCTTCTTCAAACTTTGATGAAGAACGCGAAGAACTTTCGGACTTCGACGAAGAACGCCACATTCTCGGGAACCGTCTTCGGCGACGCCATACCCGCGACACCGACGACGTCTCCTTCCGCGTCATATCTTCCGCGACGGTTTCCCGCGACGAAATCGCCGTCAAAGAGCTTCGAATCCTCGCTTCACGACATCGACGTCCTTTTTCCGTGACGCCGACCACCGCGACGCTTGTCTTCCGCGGGTCATTGACGAACATCGTTCTTGAAACCGAGGTAGGGATTTATTTTTGAAAGAACTACTTCCTTTCCACATTTATTTCTCTTATAAAAAGAAAAACGTGGATCAAAACACGCACTTTTCTAGTTGATCCGCGCATGTTTTATTCAAGGGATGAGAATATTTTCGTTACGGTAGAATTATTGGGAGTTGGCTAAATATTGGATAATTAAAGTTGTGCTTGATAAATTATTGGGAACAAGTGTTTAATTTTGCCAACTGTTAGCACTTAACGCGGTGGGCGCGGGCCGAACGAACACGGTCCGACAACCCTCCGCAATTTGTTGTTGAAGCGCGGATTGATGGCGACGAGCAAGTGGATCCGAATTGATGTTTTGAGGGATCCGTTTTGAAGAACATGTTCTGGGAGGGCCACCGGCGAAGATTGCAAGCAAAACGGACCACCGGAACGCGTCCGGTGGTCCGCGGAAGGCGGCGGCCGCACGTCACCCCGGCGCGGCGGCGGCGGCGGCGGCGCGCCGCCAGAGGAACCCGCCACGGCTAAGCCACGGCGGTCAGCAAGGCGGTCGGCTTTGCCGGCCGCGGAGGTCAAGGGGCGGGACCCTTGTTGGGTCCCGCGTTGGAATTAATTGGCTGGCCAAGCGGCCAGCCGTTACCTGAAGACCCGGGGGTTTGAACCCCCGGAGGCCGCACGGAGTGGGCCCCCCCACGTGGGGGGCCGCTGTTGTTTACACGGGGAGGGCTTCGCCCCCCCCCCCCCCCCCGTTTCCTCACACGCTCGGACGTTTGGCCGAGCTGCTGTCGCGCGGCGGAAAACCACGGACCGGCCGCGCTGGGCCGGTTCATGCCCTGGCGGGCCGGGCCGGACGAGCCGGGTCGGACCCGGGTCGGGTCGACCCGGTTCGGGCCGGCCCAGGGGGGGTCGGGCCGGGTCGGCCCGGACCCGGACCCCCCGTTTTCGGTCAAATGCTCATATCTTGAGCTGTAGACCTCCGATTGACACACTATCTGCGGCACCGCAATCCTTGGATCGAGACGGTCGTTTTGGTATATTACACTCAAGGTTTCGGAGAACTTTGAGTTCGGCCGGGTTGGTTCGTACACGAAACCAACCGGGCCCTCGGAGCGGAAACACTCATATCTTGAGCTACGGACGTCCGATTGGCGTGATGTCAGCTTTGTTGACTTCCTCTTAGTGAGACGGAACTTTTGGCATACTCCGCCCGAGGTTTGGACGTAGGTGGAGTACGGTCGGGTTGGTTTTTCCTTAAAACCAACCGGGCCCTTGGGACGAAAAAGCCAATAACTCTCAGACCGGGCGTCCGATTGACGCGCCGTCTGCGACGTTGAGTTCCTGTTGGCGATACGGAACTTTTGGATACATCAACTTTGGACTTTGTGACAGTTGATGTATCGGCCTCTCAGCTCGTGGAGCGGACCCTCCCGAACGAGCTTGCTGCGTGCGGGAACCCTAGTGCTGGCTGCGACTTCGACGACGACGATTGTGTAGAGATCCTCAGTGGGCTGCGACGATGAAGACAGCTGGTCTTGTATCCTATGTGGGTCCTAGCTGTGCTGGTCTTGTATCCTATGTGGGTCCCAGCTTAGATGATTCAATACTGGTCTTGTATCCTATGTGGGTCCCAGCTTAGATGATTCAATACTGGTCTTGTATCTTATGTGGGCCCCAGTATAGATGAATCAACGAAGACAGCTGGTCTTGTATCCTATGTGGGTCCTAGCTGTGCTGGTCTTGTATCCTATGTGGGTCCCAGCTTAGATGATTCAATACTGGTCTTGTATCCTATGTGGGTCCCAGTATAGATGAATCAATGAAGAGTGCTGGTCTTGTATCCTATGTGGGTCCCAGCTTAGATGACTCAGTGCTGGTCTTGTATCCTATGTGGGTCCCAGTCGTGCTGGTCTTGTATCCTATGTGGGTCCCAGCATAATCGAAACAATGAGGACGACTGGTCTTGTATCCTGTGTGGGTCCCATCTTAGATGATTCAGTATCTATGTCTGATCATCTCTTTCACCTTTTCGATGATGTATACCTGCGTGAGCTGAATCTTGTGTTACTCTCCTTTGTAGATTGTGTTGAGCTATCCTGTGTGGATTTACTGTTTACTCTCCTTTGTGGATTGTGTTGAGCTATCCTGTGTGGATTTACTGTTTACTCTCCTTGTGGATTGTGTTGTGCTATCTTGTGTGGGTATATGTTTGCTTTCCTGTGTGGACTGGGTTGTGCTTGGGCTCGGACGTTGGAGCCGAACAGGAATTGATGACTTAGGTATATGTATGGGCATATACCTAACCCATGTCAGATGTTACTTCGTGATTGTATCTTTCCTTTGTGGATTATCCTTTGTGGATTTCGGGAGACCTTCGGGGGTCTCGGGGTCCCTACTGAGTAGCTTATACTCACCCCTGCACGGGCTATGTCTGCACTTCGTGGTGTTGGTTGCAGACGACGGGCAGCACTGATCGGGGTGGAGGCGTGCGGAGCAGGATGGTACCTGGAGGTGGACCACTGGGCGGGACGTACTCGGAGCGGACGGCTGGACCGAGGAGCTGTGGAGGCTATCTGTACCCACCCTTTAGGTGAGACCTTCAGAGGATGGCTCGATGCTGCGGATTTTCCTTTCAGTAGATGTTTTTCCTTTCAGTTGTACTTTATAGTTGGGCTTGTATTTCCGACCCCCTTTTTCTTTCAGCACAGCTTGTACAGTTTTTACTTAGTGTTTACTTTTCTGCTTTCTTACTCTGTGGTGCTTGTTTACTTTCCAAAGGCAATGCCTTCCCTTTTGTTGGGATTTACACCTTGGTGCTAGTCGCCAGCCCCTAGCCTTTGGAAGGCGGGATTGGGGTAGTCACGGCACGGGCCCCGAGGACGGGTCGTGACAAATTGGTATCAAAGGTGGTCAGTTCTACCGGAGACTCTGATCTTTCTTCTTTGTGAAGCAATAGTGTTTAGCGTTTTGGGTGTGGTTATCAGTCCAGGGAGTCCAGTGTTGGTGCGGCGGCCGACGTATCCGTACACCAGGACCCTGACTTCTGATTTCCGACTTAATGCAGAAAACATTGATTGCATGTGTGCTCAAGTTTTCTTTGTGATTACTTGTGTCAGCTCACCAGGTATACTGTTCTGATCGTGGCGCACCTGTTTCTTTCAGGATGGACCCACGACGGCAGCCAGCTAGGGTTCCGAGAGTGGAGCGTGATGACAGCCCACCAAGCGACGAGGCCTCGATGCAGGGCTCCTTGTCAGCAGAGGCATCGGCCGTACCTTTACCCGCCGATCCCCCGATGCTTCCACCACTGGCAGCTGATGATGCACGACACCTCGGAGCTCTGCACGAGTTCCAGCGCCAGCGACCACCCAGGTTCCGTGGGGAGACGGACCCCCAGGCAGCCGAGGACTGGCTGGAGGCGGTCGTCCGAGTTTTCAGGATAGTGAGGACACCAGCAGACCTCATGGTGATCCTCGCGGCGAGCCTACTGTACGCAGCAGCAAGACGATGGTGGAGCTTGATGCTCCAGGTGCACGAAGAGGCATCACTCCTCTGGACGGACTTTGAGAGCATCTTCCGCTCTGAGTTCGTCCCGGCCACCCTCCATGCGGTGCGCATCCAGGAGCTTCTTCAGCTGCGGCAGGGCAGCTTGACGGTCACCCAGTACGCGGCAAGGTTCACCGACCTTTCTCGCTACTCGACAGACATGGTGCGGGACCCCTTCTTCCGGGCCCGGACCTTCGAGCAGGGATTGAGACACGAGATCAGGGCTTCGATGATCTCCCTCAACATTCCGACACAGGAAGAGGTGTTGGAGAGAGCCCTTCTAGTGGAGAGTTTTCTCGCCGAGCAGGCTCCAGTGACAGGGCCCTCCGCAGGATGGCCCGTAGCAGGGTCTTCTACAGCTGGTAGTAGACAGGTGACGCAGAGGTCCAAGCGGGCCAGACCATCAGATGGGCAGTCACAGGATGAAGATTCGGTTGTGTGGGGCACCCGAAGGAGAGCCAGCTATGCGAGGGGAAAACATTGCTACGCATGCAGTGGGCGAGGTCACATGGCTCGAGACTGCCCGACTCGTCTTACAGATGAGCAGCAGGCGGTAGAGTGACCTCCCAGACAGAGATTCGGCCACGGTGTTCCGCAGGTTACAGGCGGACGAGACAGAGGAGCTGGCCGAGTAGCCGATGGTGGGAGACACTTCGAGGTGTTGCCACCACCACCAACAGGAGGTCCACCCCGACCGCAGGGAGTTGGTGGACATGGGAGAGCTCAGCTTCAGGCAGCTGAGGCCTTCGATCATGGAGCTCTGGGAGCAAGTGGATAGGAGCGGAACTAGTGAATACATTGTTTGTACTTCTAGTTCCTTGTTTCTATTGTGTAGTGTCTTTGTATTATGAGCTGCAATAATAAAAGACGCATACCTTTGTGATGTTTTCATTCCTGTCCTCTTTTGTGTTGATTACTAAGAGGTTCCAGTTTTGACTGTTGACTTGACCCTCACTTGTGAGACATCTACTGGAGGAGACCCAGTTACCACACACTGATGCCGACAGTGTGACTCAACCCTTGGAGGCGAGAGTAATGGTTGGATCTCTTAGTAGTAGCGTCGAGGCCTTACGACGTCATCCTTGGTATGGATTAGTATCATCCATATTGGATTGACTGTATTAGGCAAAGAACGTGGTTCATCCAAGGGATGAGACAGGATTTCTCTTAATCGGCAAAGAAGAAATCATAGCAGCTCTTGTGGGACCAGAGGTGGTCCAGGCCACGATAGAGAAGGTCCAGGTCATCCAGGAGCGGATGAATACAGCTCAGAGTCGAAAGAAGTCTTTCGCTGGCAGGAGGCGGAGGCCACTAGAGTTCGAGGATGGTGACCACGTCTTCTTGTGGGTCTCACCTCGACGTAGTATACGGAGATTTGGCCGAGGCGGAAAGTTATCTTCGCGCTTCATCGGACCCTTCCAGGTCCTTAGCAGGATTGGCGAGGTGTCTTATCGCCTGGCTCTACCACCTCAGTTACACCGGGTGCACGACGTCTTCCACGTGTCTCAGCTGAGGAGATACGTGCACGACCCGACGCACATCATTGACCATGGGGAGCTTGACGTTGATGATGGGGCGACTTTTACGGAGGTCCTGGTGGAGATAGAGGATCGATAGGATCGGGTCCTACATTGGCAATCGATTCCTCTTGTGCGCATCAGATGACAGCACGGGAACCTCCAGGAGAGCACATGGGAGCGGGAGGCTCAGATGCGTGCTCAGTACCCTCATTTGTTTCCCTAGTTTTGATGTATCTTTACGGGGACGTAAAGCCCTGAGGTGGGAGTAATGTAAAGACCTGTAAAATTCAAGGGAAATTTTTTTATTAATTTTCTTTGGAATTTTATAAGAACGCGGTTTCTGACGGCACCTGATTCCGAGGCCCGGAGTGCCCGGAATAAATTTCCGAAGTTTGGCTCAGGTACGTTCAGTGAACGAACGAGCGGGAATTTCTAACTTTTGAACCGGTGCCCGGAATCAAATTCCGAGGGCACCGATGAACTCGCAGCGCCGATATTCACTTAAGGAGACCTTTTCCGAGGTTGCGTTTATTGCGGGTTGAGAGTTAGTTTTTGGGAATTTAGAATAAGTTAAATAAAATTGTGGAATAAAAATTTTATTTAAACTTGTTGGTTATTTTCTCCCAAAGGGAGTTAGAGGTGGGACCCACATCCACTTAACCTCCCTTGGGAGTATTAAGTGTGGTGGGGCCCACACGAAGCATAACTCTTCATCTTCTCTTTTTAAACTCCCAATAACCCCTCTTTAATTAACTTGACAAGTTGGGTTATTAAATGGGTTGAGTTGTTTAATTTCAAACCTTTGAATTTCAAAATGGTTTGGTTGTGTAAATAAAATAAGACTTTAGCTTATTTTATTTTGGTTAGAATTCTCTAGCCACCTTGAGAGAATTTGGAGCTTTCTTCTTCTTCTTCAAACTTTGACGAAGAACGCGAAGAACTTTCGGACTTCAACGAAGAACGCCACGTTCTCGGGAACCGTCTTTCGCGACGCCATACCCGCGACATCGACGACGTCTCCTTCCGCGTCATCTCTTCCGCGACGGTTTCCCACGACGAAATCGCCATCAAAGAGCTTTGAATCCTCGCTTCATGACATCGACGTCCTTTTTCCGTGACGCCGACCACCGCGACGCTTGTCTTCTGCGGATCGTTGACGAACATCATTCTTGAAACCGAGGTAGGGATTTATTTTTGAAAGAACTACTTCCTTTCCATCTTTCTTTCTCTTATAAAAAGAAAAACGTGGATCAACACACGCACTTCTCTATTTGATCCACGCATGTTTTATTCGTGGGATGAGAATATTTTCGTTACGGTAGAATTATTGGGAGTTGGCTAAATATTGGATAATTAAAGTTGTGCTTGATAAATTATTGGGAACAAGTGTTTAATTTTGCCAACTGTTAGCACTTAACGCGGTGGGCGTGGGCCGAACGAACACGGCTCGACAACCCTCCGCAATTTTTTGTTGAAGCGTGGATTGATGGCGACGAGAAAGTGGATCTGAATTGATGTTTTGAGGGATCCGTTTTGAAGAACATGTTCTGGGAGGGCCACCGGCAAAGATTGCAAGAAAAACGGACCACCGGAACACGTCCGGTGGTCCGCGGAAGGTGGCGGCCACACGTCACCCCGGCGCGGCGGCGGCGGTGCGCCGCCGGAGGAACCCATCGCGGCGGTCAGCAAGGCGGCCGGCTTTTCCGGCCGTGGAGGTCAAGGGGCGGGACCCTTTTTGGGTCCCGTGTTGGAATTAATTGGCTGGCCAAGCGGCCAACCGTTACCTGAAGACCCGGGGTTTTGAACCCCCGGAGGCCGCACGGAGTGGGCCCCCCACGTGGGGGGCCGTTGTTGTTTACACGGGGAGGGCTCCCCCCCCCCCCCCCGTTTCCTCACACGCTCGGCCGTTTGGCCGAGCTTCTGTCGCGCGGCGGAAAACCATGGACTGGCCGCGCCGGGCCGACCCGGGGGGGGGGGGGGGGTCGGCCCGGGTCGGCCCGGACCCGGACCCCCCGTTTTTGGACCGTTTTCGGTCAAATGCTCATATCTTGAGCTGTAGACCTCCGATTGACGCACCGTCTACGGCAACGCGATCCTTGGATCGAGACGGTCGTTTCGGTACATTACACTCAAGGTTTCGGAGAACTTTTAGTTTGGCCGGGTTGGTTCGTACACGAAACCAACCGGGCCCTCGGAGCGGAAACACTCATATCTTGAGCTACGGACGTCCGATTGACGTGCTGTCAGCTTTGTTGAGTTCCTCTTTGTGAGACGGATCTTTTGGAGTACTCCGCCCGAGGTTTGGACATAGGTGGAGTACGGTCGGGTTGGTTTTGCCTTAAAAACCAACCGGGCCCCTCGGACGAAAAAGCCAATAACTCTCAGACCGGGCGTCCGATTGACGCGCCATCTGCGACGTTGAGTTCCTGTTGGCGATACAGAACTTTTGGATACATCAACTTAGGACTTTGTGACAGTTGATGTATCGGCCTCTCGGCTCGTGGAACGGACCCTCCCGAACGAGCTTGCTGTGTGCGGGAACCCTAGTGCTGGCTGCGACTTCGACGACGACGATTGTGCAGAGATCCTTAGTGGATTGCGACGATGAAGACAGCTGGTCTTGTATCCTATGTGGGTCCTAGTTGTGCTGGTCTTGTATCCTATGTGGGTCCCAGCTTAAATGATTCAATACTGGTCTTGTGTCCTTTGTGGGTCCCAGTATAGATGAATCAACGAAAACAGCTGGTCTTGTATCCTATGTGGGTCCTAGCTGTGGTGGTCTTGTATCCTATGTGGGTCCCAGCTTAGATGATTCAATACTGGTCTTGTATCCTATGTGGGTCCCAGTATAGATGAATCAACGAAGACAGCTGGTCTTGTATCCTATGTGGGTCCTAGCTGTGCTGGTCTTGTATCCTATGTAGGTCCCAGCTTAGATGATTCAATACTGGTCTTGTATCCTATGTGGGTCCCAGTATAGATGAATCAATGAAGAGTGCTGGTCTTGTATCCTATGTGGGTCCCAGCTTAGATGACTCAGTGCTGGTCTTGTATCCTATGTGGGTCCCAGCCGTGCTGGTCTTGTATCCTATGTGGGTCCCAGCATAATCGAAACAATGAGGACGACTGGTCTTGTATCCTATGTGGGTCCCAGCTTAGATGATTCAGTATCTATGTCTGATCATCTCTTTCACCATTTCGATGATGTATACCTGCGTGAGCTGAATCTTGTGTTACTCTCCTTTGTAGATTGTGTTGAGCTATCCTGTGTGGATTTACTGTTTACTCTCCTTTGTGGATTGTGTTGAGCTATCCTGTGTGTATTTACTGTTTACTCTCCTTGTGGATTGTGTTGTGCTATCCTGTGTGGGTATACGTTTGCTTTCCTGTGTGGATTGGGTTGTGCTTGGGCTCGGACGTTGGAGCCGAACAGGAATTGATGACTTAGGTATATGTATGGGCATATACCTAAGCTGTGTCAGATGTTACTTCGTGATTGTATCTTTCCTTTGTGGATTATCCTTTGTGGATTTCGGGAGACCTTCGGGGGTCTCAGGGTCCCTACTGAGTAGCTTATACTCACCCTTGCACGGGCTATGCCCGCACTTCGTGGTGTTGGTTGCAGATGACGGGCAGCGCTGATCGGGGTGGAGGCGTGCGGCGCAGGACGGTACCTGGAGGTGGACCACTGGGCGGGACGTACTCGGAGCGGACGGCTGGACTGAGGAGCTGTGGAGGCTATCTGTACCCACCCTTCAGGTGAGACCTTCAGAGGACGTCTCGATGCTGCGGCTTTTCCTTTCAGTAGATGTTTTTCCTTTCAGTTGTACTTTACAGTTGGGCTTGTATTTCCGACCCCCTTTTTCTTTAAGCACAGCTTGTACAGTTTTTACTTAGTGTTTACTTTTCCGCTTGCTTACTCTGTGGTGATTGTTTACTTTCCAAAGGCAATGCCTTCCCTTTTGTTGGGATTTACGCCTTGGTGCTAGTCGCCAGCCCCTGGCCTTTGGAAGGCGGGCTTGGGGTAGTCACGGCATGGGCCCCGAGGACGGGTCGTGACAATCCCATTCTATTACATGGGTTATGTTGTGATGTATGATTTATGATTTTGTGGCACACATAATAATGCTTTCATTATGAGATGGGTGGGACCTATATCTCTCTCCAATGCATTGGATAAAGATTTATTTCTCATGAGATAGACATGTCTGGAATGGCAAGTAAATATGGTTCAGTAATACAGGGCTGGAATGACAAGTAAACCCAGTTCAGTAATGGACTTTGTCCACTGTGATGGCCTTGGCAGAAATTCCTTGCCTAATATGGAAATCATATCATGTGCTTAATGGTTTTCCACAATTACATGTTTTATTCCCATGATAATTTATCATGATTAATGTTCCTCTGTGATCTATGCCATATGTACTGCCAAGATTTATGTCATTACTCATGTTTTATGTTCATGTTTTTACGTTCAAATGTTTATGGATTGTTTTATGATATCCATGTTTACCCTTACTAAGAATTTGAGCTCACCCTTTTTATGTTTTCTTTTCCCTAAGATATAAAGAAAGGTTTTAGGTAAGAAAACAAAAGGGGGAGATCTTTATGGTATATGTTGAAGATATTTCACCAAGATTATAAGATAATGTTCCGAGTTTCCAAATACACTAAACTATTATGGCCCTTGGGTGTCTATTTTTGTTATGTATTAAGTATTCCGTAAAAGTAATGTAGTTTCCTTGTATGTTAAGCTTTGGGTCTCTACACACATCCAGGTACATGGTCATGTTCCAGTACCTGGGCAGGGCTAGGTTCATGACACATCCTGATAAACATGGGCATGACTAGGCAATGACGTGGGGTCACATGTTATGTGAACCCCTATACATGTAGTGTACTTCCCTCTAAATATTCTCTCCCTCCTATCTTATTCATTTGTATTAGGGTTTTGGCCCATGAGTATTCTATCCTATGTGTTTTTCCACATATAATGTGATGGTGTCCTTGATAGTGGATTTTTAGATAAAATTTGAGATGTTCAAAGTGGGACACTTCCTTAGGAAATTATTTATGATGGAAGTGATCGAGAAAGATCATTAGAGAGTTCAAATGGAGACAGTACTCCCATATTGCACCAGGGTTTGGTTCATCTATTTTTTTTGTTCAGATGGAAAAAGTAATACCTTGTCATATCAATGATTGGTTCCTCTATCCATGGGGATGGTACTCCCCCATCATACTAGGGTTCGGGTCCACTATATTTGTTATTTCAGGCAGAGGATATACCCCCTACCGTACTAGGGTGTGGGCCCTCTATTCATCGGGATGGACCCCCCCCCCCCATATCACTAGGGAATGGGTCCCTCGTACTCTTTATAAGGGAAAATCGGTACTCCCCTATTGCATGAGGTCATGGGTCCTCTATTCACAGATATGGTACTCCCTTTTATGGGCATGGGTCCTCCATACATGTTATTCCCAATATAGATATGGTACTCCCCTACATGAGTATGAGTCCTCTATATATGGATACAATACTCTCTTATCTCAATAGGGTGTAGGTACCCCATATTCTATACCCTGATACAGAGATGGTACACCATCACATGGGTGTAGTTCCACTATCTGCTGAGTGGTATCTCCCTATTGTGTTAGGGTTTGGATCCTCTATCTTTTTCAGATTTCACTCCCCCTAGTTGTGGAGCAGTGGAGAGGTGTGGGACCTTCTCATGACTTCTTTAGATAGACACACGATATGTTGGGCATCAATGATGGACCTTTAGAGATGCAAGAAAACTCATCATCCTGGGCTAGAATATGAGATAGAGATCTCTATCTCTCCCATCTAGGTTTCTTATATGATCATATGTGTGTGTGTGTGTGTCATTGGGTTTAATTTTAATCTTGATTTGGGTTGAGCTAACTACTTATATCGTGTCTACTATTTCTACCTCTTTAGTTTTTAGGGAATCCTAATGGATATGTATATACTCACCCATGAATGGCATTTTCCCACACTTGTCATGTCTTATATAGATGATGGATAGGTCGGAGGTGGGATTGGTGAAGCTTAGGGATACTTTGGTGAATTTGACCATGTGCAGTGGTTGATTCTTATAGATCAGGAGTCATACTCTCTCAGATTTACTTTATTTTGATTATTGTCAGGTTGGGACTTCTTTTATAGGTGGGTGTTTATTTTTCTCTTTACTTTTTGGATTGCACTATCACACTCTTTTGTATTCCTTATAGGTAATTACATGATTTTTTTACTCTAGATGTTACTGTATTTTATTATTATTCATCTAAACTTCTGTATAGATATGGTTGGGTGTGTGTATATAGGTACTTTAGGAAAAGGAATCCCATTTTAGATATTCCTTCTTGATGTTTGTTGCCAACCCCTAGACCATGGAGGTAGGCTTGTGGTTGTGGCATTCCAGTCTTCTGTCAGCCTGAATTGACCCTATGGTTCGGGTCATTGCATATTTGTATTAGAGGTGGTTTGACCTCAGGATATTTTTTTGGTTTTTTACCCTTATTAGGATCAGTCAGGAACTTAGGGAAATGGTGTAAAAGTGTATCGAGTATAGATTTCCATCTAATGAACCTAGTCTCTTTCTTTTTTAAAAAGGTAACTTCCCAGTGTGTCCTTTTTGAACCCTCCACACAGAGAAATCCCCCTCCCCCATGAAGAGGTAGTACCCATAGGCAGCTCCCCAGCCGGGGAAGGAGCTGTTGCCAGCCGAGATGGCAGAGCGTCCCACAGGGTAACAGCCCGGAAGCGATGGTTCATCACAGTGATACGTCAGTGATTGGGGTGTGCCTCATTTTTCCCACCCAGAGGAATCTGGGTGACCCAGCAAGGCGGGTGGATCCAAGGGGAGAGGCTTTCCCCAAAAGTATACTCCCAGGATTCAAACCCTGAACCTCCCAAATAACGACCGTGTTTTGGCCACTCACCTTCACCACCGCACCACCACCGAAGTGGAAAAATTACACTTTGTTTTTACTCCCAGGGGGTTACACAGTATAGGTGGGCCGTCACCCACCACCGAGCACCTTTATGTACTCCCCCAGCCATAGTCCCAGGTGTAATGGCACCTGAGATTTCAGGCTAGTTCCACACGGGGTAGAGGGGCCCACGAGAGGTGATAAAGTCATATAGTGCGCGTTTCCTTGCGAGGACTCGAACCCAGAACCTTAGGGTCAGGACGCCACCACTGCTCACCAACTCACCCATGCCCCGTGGGCAAAAGTACGCTGGGTTTTTAGGCCCAATGGGTTACACGGTATAGGTGGTCCATCACCCACCACCGAGCGCCTTTATGTACTCCCCCAGCCATAGTCCCAGGTGTAACGGCACCCAGGCTCTCAAGCCAGTTCTGCACGGGGTAGAGGGGCCCACTAGAGGTCATAAAGGCATATAGTGCATGTTGCCTTGCGAGGACTCGAACTCAGAACCTTGGGGTCAGGACGCCACCGTCACTCACCAACTCACCCATGCCCCGTGGGCTAAGGAACCTAGTGTTGGTGCGGTGGATGATGTATTCATTCACCAAGACTCTAACTACCTAATTTTCAACTCAACACACCATGACATTGGTTGTAGAGAATATTGGTATATATATCATATAAGATTGAGTCCTTTGACTTCCCTTGTTATATCAGATCCCCATATATATATGCTCATCTAACCATGCTATATACGGAATACTTTTGGTATGCCTCCATGAAGACAGCCATCTAGGTTACCGATTTAGGATTGTGATGATGATTCAATGCATTATGAGGCCTCGGTTAAAGGGATGTCACATGAGATCTTTCCTCCATGCATGTAGGTAGTTGCACCCGTACCTATTAAGTAGTATATTATACCAGCAGAGCAGGATGAGAATGCATGTAGGCTTATCAAACTTCATGAGTTCCAGTGCTAGATGTTGTTTAGGTTCTATGATGATCCATATCCCCAGGAAAATGAGGATTGTATTTAGTCAGTGATCCATGTTTTTAGACTTATAAAGACACAGACTGATCAGATGGTTGCACTGGAATATTGTCTTTTCCATAGAGTAGTTGGGAGCTGGTGGAGTCTATTCATGTAGACACATGATGAGTCAGCACTCTCATGGTATGACTTCCAGTAGCTATTTTGTAAGTACTAATTCCCCTCGTTCTTGTGCTCAATTCGGATTTTGGAGATTTTGGAGCTATAGAATAGAGGGGTGATAGTTTCTGAGTATGTCATGAGGTTTACTGACCTTATGTGGTACTCCCTTGACATTATTTAGTATGGATACTTCTAGGCATAGAAGTTTTAGTGGGATTTGTGTAGAGACATTCATGCCAATGTAGTACCCCTGTATATTCCCACATATGTTGTAGTGCTAGAGAAGGCACTGGTGATAGAGATATTACTATCTGAGGGATGTCATGAAGCTAGATCCATCGGTAGGTATCCTAGGGCTGAGTCATTTATAGTGGCTGGTAGATGATAGTTTTTGAGGCATAAGAGGCATACCCATGCTCAGACTCAAGCATGTAGTCATATGGACTAGGGATAGCACGGAGGACCAGGGCATCTTGGAGAGGGGTGATACTATGCATGTGATGGGCAAGGTCACATGGCACGTGATTTTCTAACCCAATGTTCTTAGGAGGAAATGTAGGTAGTGGATAGACTGACACGGTAGAGGAAGCTCCATGATCAGGGTTCTCCCAGGAAAGGCCAGGGCATCTCCTAGGGAGGCAGAGCTAGAAGAGGAGTATGTGGGGGCCTAGGAGGAGGAGATTCTAGTGGGGGATGATGTTATGAGGTGCTTCCACCACCACCATGAGGTGGCCCATCTCAGGCTCAGGGATCTAGCGGTTAGGGCTGCAAGTAGCTATAGGATTTGGAGGCTTATGACCCAACAACTCTTGAGATGATTAGAGATACAGTCTTTTTTTATTATAATCTTACTTTATTATTAGTATAAATAGTGGTAAGTCATTCCTTTATCTCCTTACTCTTGGTGAGAGAATTGGTTCTCTCAATTGAGACTTTAGACCAGCAAATTTGTCTTGAGGTTTCTATAGGGAATTATTCTTTATTATCACTTATCTACTGGTAGTGAGAGCTATTGAATGATAGAGAGTGTATCTCATGGGACCTCTTGATCATAATGATGATACCTTATGGAATTATCTTGGTTATGGAATGGTTTTCTATGGTCTTAGACTATAAATACTATCATCATAGAATATTCATATTCCTTCGTACAGATGGGATGAGATTTTCCTTTATTAGTGAGAGATATCTCATGGAAGAGTGAGTGGGTATTTTGAGTAGAAAACTACATCCCATCACCCATTAGTTGGAAATTTTATTCCTTGGTGTAACGGGCTCTCCCGGAATCTAGGTTATTTCAGTAGTTAAGGATTATATGGACATCTCCCCTGAGGAAATTTTGGGACTACCTCTAAGGTGGGAGGTGGAGTTTTGTATAGACTTGAACCCCAGTACTACTTTGATATCTTCAGCATTATATCGGATGGTCCCTATAAAGATCTAGAAGCTAAGGGTGTAGTTGGAGGACCTTCGATAGAAGTGTTTTATTATACCCAATGTGTCCCACTAGGCATATCTAGTTTTGTTCAAGAAAAAGGAAGATGGGAGCTTGTGTATTTTTGTTGATTATTATCATATAAACCAGGCCAAAATAAAGAAAAATAACCCCTTTATAAGGATTGATGGCCTCTTTGATCAATTGTGAGGTGAAAAAAGGTTTTGGAATATTGATCTCAGGTCTGGTTACCATAAGTTAAGGGTTATCAATGATAATATTCCAAAGCTGGAATTCTGATGTCACTATGGACACTATGAGTTCCTGTTTATGCCTTTCAGTGTGACAAATTCCCCCATTGTGTTTATGGATATGATGAATCATATCTTCCATCCATACTTGGAATGATTTTTACTTGTCTTCATTGATGGCGTACTCATCTAATATATGTTATAGGAAGCTATTGTATAGGACTTAGGATGGTCCGGGACTTGATTTGGTAGAACTAGTTATATGGTAAGCTCTCGAAGTGTTAGTTCTAGATCCAAGAGTTTCACTTTATGTGGAATTTCATTTTTTAGCATGGATTAGCTATGGACCCAGTGAAGATTAGTGTAGTACTATCTTGGGATCCATCCCAGAGTGTGTCATAGGCACAAAGTTTTCTTATCTTGTATGTGTACTAAAAGTGGTTCATGGAGGATTTCTCCAAAATTTTGGCCCCTTTGACCACCCTAACATGGAAAGGGAATATGTTTACCTAAACTGAGTAGTGTCAAAGATCCTTTTGAAGAGTTGATCCTAAGTCTAACTAGTTGTCTTATTTTTAGACTATTGGAGGAGGGTGTGGATTATTTAGTGTTTTTTAATGCCTCTAAAGCTAGGCTTGGTTATGTTTTCATGCATAGGTAGGTAGTGTTCACATATGGGTTAATAAATTTGATACACCATGAGTAGAACTATGTGACTTTCAACCTAGAGTTGGAATCAATAGTCTTCACTATCAGGATGTAGAGGCACTATCTTTTGGGAGATTTATTTTTTGTTTACCTAGACCATCGTTCTTAGGTATGTCTTCACATAGAGAGATATAAACCTAGGATAGAGGAATTGGTTGGAGTTCCTATATAATTATGACTTTGTGATATTATATACTCCTATTAAGTTTAACTTGGTGGTAGATTCCCTTAGTAGGAAGTCTCGTTCTCATCTAGTGGAGGATGTGTCTGAGTAGTTGGTTTCTTTATAGCTGACTCAGGTGGAGGAGAGGGTTGAAAGTCATATTCAATGGATGTTGCTGACTTATCTTCTTATCTATCATGTTAGGGAGACTCATTTAGGTGATATTTATTGTGAGTTCCTATGTGACCAGATATCCTTAGAAGATTCACTAGATGGATTCTATGAAGGGGGGAACTTATGTCATAATTTCCTAGGGATGGACGGTGGTTCTGGTCACATTAAGTGGGGAGCTGATGATTCATTTTAACACTTCTCCTCTGGTCGTACATCCCGATGTAGGTAATATGTACAAATATCTTCAGGGGTAGTTTTTTGGGGATTTAATGAGGCGGAACGGGGTCAAGTTCATCTCTCAGTGTATCACATGTGAGTAAGGAAGGCTATGCACCAGTTTTCAGTAGGTTTGTTACAACATCTTGAGATATTGAAGTGGAAATGGGATGGAATATCCATGGAATTTATGATAGGGATTCATTGGATAGTGAGATACCATGATTCCATTTAGGTGATAGTTGACTTAATTACCAAGTCTTTTCACTTGTTATCATGGAGAAAATTTTGGTTGAATGTTTGGGTGAATTATACATGAAGAAGATTGTACACCTCCATGGGGTTACCTCAATGATGGTCTCTAAACGTGATGTATGGTTCACATCATGGTTGTAGAGAGGCCTTTAAGAGGCATTCGAGACCCATTTAAGGATGAGTACAGATATTCACCCCTAGATGGATGGGAAGACTGAGTGAACTATATAGGTATTGAAGGATATGTTGATGGATTGCATGTTAGAATTTATCCAGATCTATTAGGATCACTTAAACTTGGTATGATTTTCTTATAATAATATCTATCACTCTAATATCTACATGGAAACCTTTTAGGACCTGTATGGAAGATCTTGCAGGTCACCCTTATGCTAGACTAAGATTGTTGAGGCATATCTTATTGGGGTAGAGATAGTGTAGGAAATGACTGAGAGGGTCCAGGTGATCCAAAAGCAAATGAGTACAATCCAGAGATAAAATAAATCTTATTCTAATTGATGTTGTAGTCCCTTGGAGTTAAATTAGGGAGACCACATTTTTTTAATAGACTTCCCATGATGAGGATTATGGATATTTTTTAGGGCGGTAAGCTATCCCCAAGGTTTATTGGCTCATTCGAGATCCTATAGAGGGTTGGAAAGGTTTCTTACCACCTAGACTTACCCCCAAAATTGGAGTGGGTTCATAACATATTCCATGTGTGGCAGCTGAGGGGATGTGTGCATCATCCTATGCACGTTGTTGACTAGGGAGATATAGACATAGAGGATGGAGCCACCTTCACAGAGTACCCAGTGACGATCTTGGATCAGTTTGAGATAATTCTAAAAAGATGGAACATTACCTTAGTTTGTGTGTTGTGGTATAATGGGAGCATGCAGGAGAGATCCTAGGAGTGAGAGAGCCAGATCTGGTCTCAATATCCCCACCATTTTTCTTAGTTTATTCTTTTAGGGGATGAAAATCATTGAATGAAGGAATAATATAGAGACTTTGTTTTTTCCTTACAATAATTTTAAATATATCAAGGAATATTTTCAGAGCTAGGTGAAAAGATGGTGTGGAATTATGAGGCTCGGTGAGCCCATAATTAATTTTATAAAAATATTAAATATATTCTTATCATATGCAAATAGTTTTTCAGAAATAATGGAATATCTCATGAATAGAGTCTGTAATTGAAATATGATACCATGTTTGAATTCAAAGTTTAGGGTTTACCCTAGGCCTAACCTAAAGTTGGTCGGTGATGGATGTTCGGATGAGGTGTCCATTGGTAGGTACGTAAAGTGTATTAATTAATTAATTCATTTAATTAATTCATTTAATTAATTCATTTAATACCCAAAAATGATTTCACTCTTTAAATAGACTATTGTGGAAAATCTATAGGGTTAGATGCATAACCTTGGGATTGTTGAGAGGGTGTTTCATCATTATCCATTGGAAGATCAATCAAACAATGACCAGTGATCATATCGAGGTGGATTGACAGAAATCAAACACATTGGATCTTACCATCATTGGAAAATGTGTTCTTCACCAACGATTGGTTGATAATCAAGGTAGAGATTTTAAATTATTGTTTACACCCTTTATTAAATGATTGAGCATGTTATTATCTTCTATTCTTTGATCTGTGATTATTTGATCCTTTACACAATCCCGTTTATCAAATTAAATTGTTTATTTGATTTTTTTTCTTGATTATGCATTTGTTTCTCACCCCAAATATCCTTGATTTATAATCATTCATTTTTTCAATGATCGATTCACCTTTATTCTTGTGTCTTTCCCCTGCCTTTTCTTCATATTCTTTGTTTTTGGGCTATAGGGCCATAGTTCGACATTATAGGGTGGGTCTGGGCATGATAGGACCCTCATATTTGTGTTGGATGTGTGAAAAATGAACTGATTATTGATTTATATATAGGTCGGCTTGTATTTTGGGTGTTCCATCATTGATCTTGGATTTGAAGTTGTGACACAAGGCGCTACGGGCGACAGAGGCATTGTGGTATTTGATCAGACAACCGGATTCTGATTTTCAGCCATCGGAGTGTTGGAATCGACAACAAGAGGCCTTCCCCATGATTTTGGGTGGTCATTAGGCATGAATCGTAGTGGTGGATATAGATATAGAATTCACATGATAGTTCTAACTTTCTTTAAAAATCCCAACTACAGATCATGTACTGGGATGTACACACGTCATGTAGTCACCCAGCTATAGTGGCTAGGGTTTTGGTAAAAAAATAAGCATCACATCCCATGTGGTTGGGCCACATTCCATGTGACCCTCCTCATGTAGTCAGGTCATGTGCTAGTTTCACACACCCAATACCCCATGTGGGAGGATACATCGTGTACACCGAGAGTACATGGTCATGTGGTGGTACCCAAGGATGGATAGGTACACAGCATGGACAGAAACAGGGGCACGACTAGGTATACGGCCATGTGCTATTACTCGGGCATGGAAAGGTATACAGTCAGGTGCATGACACGACTTGAAAAACACAGGCATGGCCAGGAGCATACTGGCAGGTCCCAAGTGGCTGATACATGTCATGCGGTCCTCATACACGCCATTTACAATGACATGGCCATTGATGCCTATTCATAGGAGACATGGTCAAGCGACGATGTGGGGACACACCCCATGTGAACCCATATACACATTGTCTACTTCCCTCTACATCTTCTTTCTCTTGTATATCCTTTGTTTTGACTCAGATTTTGGCCCACGAGTAGCATATCCTAAGTTTTTTTTCACATAGAATGTGATGGTAGCCCTTGTAGTGGATTTTGAGATATGATGTGAGATTTTCAGAGTGGGAATATTCCTTAGGAGGTTCTTGACAATGGTAGTGATTGTATAGGATCATTAGAGAGTTTAGATGGAGATGTTACTCCCCTGTCGCACCAGGGTATGGGTCCTCCATACATTTTATTCAGATAGAGATGATACTCCCTTATCACATTAGGGAATAGGTCCTCTATCCATAGAGATGGTACTCCTATATTATACCAGGGTGAGGGTCCTCTATACTCATTATTCCAATCATAGGCATTAGTCCCATATTATACCAGGTTGTGGGTCCTCTACCATGGGGACAATACTCTATTATCACACCATGGAATGGATCCCCCTTAATCTTTATATAGGTATAGGTGGTACTCCCCTGTTACACCAAGGTGTGGGTCCTCTATCCATGGAGACAGTACTCCCCTGTATGGGCACAAGTCCTCCAAACATGGTATTAAAAATATAGAGATGATACTCTCCTACATGGTCATTGGTCCTCTATCTATGGGGGAGATACTCCCCTGTCACACCAAGGTATGGGTCCTCAATATTTTTTACACATATATAGATATGGTACTCCCTTTTATGGGCAAGGTTCCTATATCTAATGAGTGGAATCACCCTATTATTCTAGGGAATGGGTCCTCTATCTTTTTTCAATCTCTCTGCCTCAGGCTATGGAGCAGTGGCAAGGTGAGGGACCTTCTCATGCCTTCTTTGGACAGACACGTGAGATGTTGGGCATCAATGATGGACCTTTGGAGATTCCAGAAGACTCATCATCTTCGGCTCAGCTATGAGATAGATATCACCTTTCTCTCTCATGTGGGTTTCTTATATGAGAATATATATATCTATATCACTGGGTTTCATTTACCTCTTTCTTTGTGTTGATATGACTACTTCTATCATGTCTTTTATTTCTCCCTATTCAGTTTTTAGGGAATCCTACTAGGTATGTATATACTCACCCCCGTATGGGATTTTCACACATGTGTCATGTCTTATGCAGGCAACAGACAAGTCGACAGTGGCATTGGTATATCTTAGGGATACTTGGGTTAATTTGACCACATATAGTGTTTTGGGGTTAGATATTAGGATTCAGTCACTCTTAGCGATACTTTATTCCAATTGTTGTTAGGTTGGGACAACTTTTCTAGGTGGGTGTGTATTTTTTCCTTTACTATTCAAATTATGCTATCTCACTCTTTTTTATTCCCTATAGGTTATTACATGAATTTTTTTACTCTAGATGTTATTTTATTTTATTATTATTCCTCTACACTTATGCATGGATATGGTTGGGTGCATGCATACAGGTACTTTAGGAAAAAGACTCCCATTTTAGTCATTCCTTCTCGGTGTTTTTCACCAGCCCATGTCCTATGGATGTAGGCTTGGGGTTGTGGTGGCCTGGTCTTCCACCAGCCAAGAAAGCCCCAATGGTTCGGGTCATTACATGTATGAAATCATAGAATATATATATATATATGTGTGTGTGTGTGTGTGTGTGTATATATATATATATATCACAACCACACTATAGAAAACTACCAAGCCTTAACCTCAACAATAGTTATTGTTGCTAGTACACCCATTTACCACTACTAAGTACTATATATCCTATAAGCACACAAGAATTTAAAATATATTTCTAATTCATTATTTTTTTTAAACATTTCATAGTTTCATTAATTACCATTCAATTCCATTCCCTCCATGCATAATCCAACCAATCCCATAGTTCCTCAAGAGTTATCATCATTCAATATTCCATTCAAGAACCTACTCCATGGGTTAAATTATTCAACATTAATTAACATTCCATAATTCCTGGTACTTTGGCACTCATCCTAAGCTACCATAAAAGTTTCATAAACCAAGCATAGTCAGTAGTGTTAAGTGGTGAATGGAATGCAAAAACAAGAAAACCAACCTTTAGGGCCTTTAAAAAAAATTATTATCAAGAAAGCATCTCATCGTTCATCACAACAACAATGGGAAATACATGATTCAACCTACTATATTAGTCCTGGTTCTATTCCTGACACCATTATACAGATCAGTATCAATCATTCCATCATAGGCACCAATTACTGCCACAAACCCGGGCACCCCTTCATATGTCTAAAAAACTATTAGTTATGCTAGGCTCACATCATATTGCATTATAAGGCTCATATCCAGATAAATCGCACAAGGAAGAAAGAAAATAAAAAATATACAACATGTTATCTAGGACTTAAAACCAAGGAATCCAAACTTCATAAAAAATAGTCTTACTCATCCCTAAAAAATTATTTTTTTTGGTCGGGTTGGAAACTGAAGAGGGGGGTTAATTGAGTTCCTACTTAAAATTTCTGTTAAAAACTTTATGATAAAATCCCCAAATTGAAAACAACCCAGTTAATTAAGGTAGTAGATATATAAATGTTCAATTTTTTAACAAGTTTCTCAAAGGTTGATTATTCCTCAGTTGAATCAGTTTAAAACACTTATCCATTTTTTGAAATAGGTTTACTGAATTAAACACATATACACACCAACCAAAACTAACTATAAATGTGAATGTAAAATAGTTTTCTGTTTTGAAGTTATAAGAAATGGAAAATAGAAAATGAGATTATTAAAAAAGAAGGTATACAGCAGAGTTAAACAAGAGGTTTAGTCTCAAGCTGAGACTTAATCCTCTCCACTTGGTGATCACCTGCCACCAAGCAGTTTATATTAACAATAAACTTGATACATAGCATGTATCAGGATTTACAATAGTTTTCACAAACATTCTAGGGATCACACCCTCTACCATAGTTCTTCATGGGAAAAACACACAACCAGGACACACACAGCCTCTTCCATGGTTACATGTGGGAAACAAAGTGTAAGTAATATTTGGGGTGAGGATTTTCAGTATCCTCCAGTTAAAGAATAGGAGACAGTGTGTGTAATATACAAACACACACTTCTCGGAAATTTAAGATAAGAAATACAATATAGATTATGTTATGAAGATTGAGTTTATAAGGCTCTGTGTGTTTATAATTAAGCTCTTAACACCTTGGAGTGAATAAATTACAGTTTGAGTATTTCTCTGGAAGTTGTCTCCAAAACAGAGTGTCGCAACTACAGGTTCTAGCTTCCAGGTATTGAGGTGCTCTACTTTTTGGTTTGAAAGAGATTTGAAGAATCATAGAAGATAGTCCTTAATTTTTTCTCCCAAATAATCTTCAATAAGTTATTGGGTTCTCAGTGTAAATGCTAGTAGGTTTTCTTTATTCTTCATGTCAGTCATGTAGTTTCTCTCCCTCGTGCATCCTCCCTTCTTCTCTTCCTCGGTATTCTATTTTATATTTGAGGTCTAACAATAGGAATAAGAAAACCATGTGCAGTCTTCCTCGTATCTCGTAATATCTCCAGATACGGTCTCCTGATATGTCTACAATCATCATTAATTAATGTCAAAAGCATTAAATTTACCAAATATGACCGTTAGAATGATCTTAAGAAATTAAAAAATTACGGAGTAGAAGAGTGGGTATCAGTAGACTGGTAATGGTAGCCTTCTTAATGTTAGGCTTCATTGGTAGCCGTTATCGGTATCCTTCATAGGTAGCCTTCATCGGTAGCCTCCATCGGTAGCCTTCATCGGTAGCATTCATCGGTATCCTTCATCGGCAGGCATCATCGGTAGGCTTTATCAGTAGGATTCATCGGTAGCCTTCATCAGTAGAATTATAGTAGTTACCTCTAGTGGTAACTCTACAACAGCATCCTTTTAGCGATAGACTCATAGCGATGAGATTGCATTGATAACTCAGTGGTGAGGTTCCTCAGTGGTAACCTCTATCGGTAACCTTCCAGCAGTAACCTTTATTGGTAACCTCTATCGGTAACCTTCTAGCAGTAACCTCGATCGGTAAACTCTATCAGTAAATTTCCAGAGGTAACCTTCTAGTTGTAACCTTCTAGCAGTAACCTTCCAGTGGTAACCTTCCAACGGTAACCTTCTACCAGTAACCTTTTACTTAGAGAAATTTTGCACTGTAAACTTAATCAAGAGAGCAGTGAGATTAAAAATACATAGTTATTACCTGATATAAACTATAAATATTAATGAAAAATGATTATCATATAAAATAAACATGATTTTGGATTATCAAAATAGGTGAGTCCAATAATCTCCCCCTTTTTGATAATCACAAATTATGTTAGTGAAATTTATATTTAAGAATTTTTGAATCGGGGTTAAGCACATTTTCTAATCTCTTCAGAGATATTAGTATACATATATTATGTATCAGGGGTTGAAATAACATAAAATTTAACCATGTTTATTTTTGAGAATATATTAGATCATATATTCAAGGGCTCTAGTCTTATATTAGAGCATATTCAAGGGCTTCAATATTAAAACTTCTCCCCCTTTGTGATTAAAAAAAGAATATAAGACAAAAGGAGACAAAGGAATATTTTTGTATTAATGAAATAAGAGTAAAATATACAAAAAATATTAAAATGATCCCTACCAATTAAGACATCCCACATTCAATCCACATCAGATATGTCAAAGGGAGATTTGTCTTTGAGAGATGAGGAGGTAGGTTCAGAAGATGGAAGTACAACCCTAGGTATAGCAGTGAGAAAGGTAGGAGGAGCTACTACAGAATCACTAGTAGACTAATAATGAGTGGATCTCTAAGGAATTGTTGGAGTCAAGCTTCTAATGGCCTGAGTAGGAGTCATCAAAGGGGTAGTACTGGTAGAGCCTTATGCAGCTGAGGAAGAAGGTAAGGTTGGAGGAACAATAATAGGAGTGTAGTCCACATAGAGTAGGGGCAAAAGGAGATTCCTGATATCCATAATGATGCTCCCTCCTCTTTCCATAGATAAAATGAAATCATCATTATTCTCCATTAACTTTTCTAAAGTAGGAGTTAACTCTCTAATCCTACTAACTTGATCCTTAAAATCATGAGTGAAGGGTGGGATCCTCAAGTTCTCCAACAGCAGCTTGAAGTGACCATCCATCTGATGCTTAGTGTAAACCCTTTTATAATAGAAGTCAACTTTCTCTTTGATGGACTTATAATATTGGGAAGACTCCCTCAAGTAATATCCTAAAATCTTATGAATTTCTCTGGTAGTGGAAATTACCTGAGTCGTAGGCTGAGGGTCTGAGGTACTTGCACCAAATATCTTCTCCAATTCTTCTCTAACAACTGATCTGAAAAATTTTAGATCAATAGGAGGAGAGTCTTATGAGGAAGCAGAAACACATAGAGGTTCCATGGTAAAAGCTATTGTTTCCTTAAAATACTTGGTCATTCCACTGATCAAACTCTTCACATCATCATCCTGACCACTCACATGTGTCTCCATAGACTTCTTAAAGTCCTCAAACGTAGTGACCATTTTCTAAACAATACTCTTAACAAACTTAAGGTCTTTGTCCACTTGAGATATTGAATCTATATATGAGTCTAAACTCATAATTGATTGTTTCATAGACTCCATAGATTCTTCCAAGGTTCTAAATTGATTTTGGAATTCCTTCACTTCATGTAGAAAGTTGGATTGAAAGGTAGAGATTATTCTTTCCAAGGCAGATTCCATAAGATCTTGATTGAGTGCCATTGATCTATCTATCCCAATGGATCTCTCATCAAAGTGTCTCTTCAAATCTGATTTTAATGACTCCAAGTCATCCTTATTCACATAATCCTAAGGTAGAAGAACTACTGGTTTCACAATAGTGGTCTTTGAAATAGAATGAATTGGAGGTCTTCTGCTAGGTTTTTCATCTTTAGAATCTTCTAGTCTAAGCCCAAGACCATGAATATGGGGTCTTCTAACCAATATTCTATTTCATGAGAAAAAAAAAACTGAAACTATGGAAATAGGTTCCTCTCCCTTACTTGGAGCATCCTCCTAGTCAACTACATTCACTTCTGACATTACTCCATGATCAACTGCATCAATAGGAGAGTCCACTACTATCTCTTCTACAGAATCTTCAACCACAACCATAGAAATTTCAGCTCCAACTAATTCAAAATCATCTTCCTATTCACTCTCTCCTACTTCTATATATCCTATAAAAGGACTAATACTTAGGAATTCCTCTTCACTTTTATCAATAGTTGTCTCAAATTCATCATTTCTAGATTCAACTTCATCCTCCTCCTATGAGGTCTCTCCAACAGTATTGTCTCTTAAGACATTCTCTTATCCTTCTTCTTCACTAGTTTCCTCATCATCATTGTCCCTTAGGACAATCTCTCTTTTGGGTAATCTATTTGGTGGGCTAGGCTCACCAAAATATACAGTATTAATATGAGGACTTGATGGAAGATTAGGATCACTCATGTCATCAACAGGACAATCCTCTCTCTCTTGCATAATAGCAACCTCCTCTTCTTGATCTGAGTACACTGGCTCCACTTCATTAGGCTTTAAACCTGGATCTCTTTTATTATTTGGTCTAATAAGATTGGTAACAGGATTGAATTCTTCATATAGTTTAGCCTCATCACTCACCCACTCCCTTTTCAAAGGGTTCCAGTTTATCTTCATAAACTTGCAAATCATTTTAGTAATGCAGAAGTTGTCCCTTACAACTATGATTTCTTCCTTATGTCCAGCAACTCCTTTCACTTTTAAAATTAAGGATATCAACTTGGAATGAAATAAATCATTTTAATTGGAGCTATTCTTTGTCATATCCTCTAACTAAACCATTAATAACCTATAGAGATTTATCCTTTGTCCATGCATCAACAGATAAAAAAAATATGTCTTGATACTTCAAAGTTGCAAATTCCCCTCTCCTAAGACTCAAGAAATATTGAAAAAATTTAAAAATTAATCAGTTTTATCCATCTATCTCAGTAGCAATTACCTTCCTAGGGATTCCATTCCCTGTTAGTTTGGACAGTGCCTCTTCATAGAATAAATACTCACTGGTGGGAGGCACCACTCCAGATTAATAATTGAAAATGACTTTTTGTGGGAATCTTAAGCATTCGGACCATTAAATAGAAGAGAAGCTCACACTTAATCCATTTAAGTTAGAAATCATTAGGTTCTCATCCTCATACTGTTAAAACTTTAGAAACTCATAAAATTCCTTTACTAGCTTTGGTTAATATGGTCCATTGTTATTTGAAAAACATTCTACCCAATCCTGAGCTTCGAGTGGCTTTATCACCAAATACCTACCCGATAACAGCCATTCAGAACTTAATTCCTTTTTTACCAGGATTTCACTCTTCAAAAAATGAGTATTGATCAGCTTCACCATAGCCTTTCTTCCACTAATAGACCCAGTTTGAGGTCTCTTAGGGTTCGGAGCATCTCCTTCATCACCAACCATCAGTCTCTTCAACCTTTCCATTGTGATCTGATGTGGTTCGAGGGTTTTAGCAGAAGGTTAGTTTCCAAGGTTAGGGAGAAAGAGATTCAGGAGAGGATTGAAGTGGATCGAAATGTGGTTTTTACTTTTTTTATCATTCAGGGATTGAAAAAAAAATTGAGTAAAAGAAATAAATAAGATTAAAAACATTTCAGATTCCGGTAGGAAAATACTTAGTTCTGGACCTAAGTAAGGTCGGCTATCGGTAAGGTGCTAATGGTGAGGTCCTAATAGTGATGTGTCCTAATGGTGAGGTCCAATGGTGAGGTCCTAACGGTGAGGTCCAATGGTGAGGTCCTAATGGTGAGGTCCAACTGTGAGGTCCAACGGTGAGGTCCTAATGGTGAGGTCCAATAGTGAGGTGTCCTAATAGTGAGGTTTCATAAACAAAAAATTTATCATACCTAAATCATGTTTGATGTAATTAAACCTCTTATAATTCAAAGGCTTTGTGAATATATCATCCAATTGATGTTCAGTTCCAATGAATTCAATAGTTATGTCACCGCTTTGATAAATATCTCTCAAGAAGTGATGTCTTACATCAATGTGCTTTGTACTAGCATGAGATACTAGATTTTTAGAGATGTTAATAGAACTTGTGTTATCACAATTTATAGATACATGTTTAAATTTATATCCATAGTCCAGTAAAGTGTGTTTCATCCACATAATTTGAGCATAAAAACTACCAGAAGCTATATATTCAGCTTCGGCAGTGGATAATGCAACAGAATTTTGTTTCTTACTACACCATGATACTAGTGACTTGCCCAAAATGTGACATGTTCTAGAGGTGCTTTTTTCTATCTAACTTGAAACCAGAAAAGTCAACTTCTGAATAACTTATCAAATCAAATGATTTTCCTCTTGGATATAATAGTCCTAAGTTTGTTGTATACTTGAGATATTTAAAATCATTTTAACAATACTTAAATGAGACTCTTTGGGATTGGGTGGAAAACAAGCACACATACATACACTGAGCATTATATCAGGTCGGATAGCAGTAAGGTAAATAAGACTCCCAATCATACCTCTATAATTAGTTTGATCCACTGGTTTACCAGTTTCATCAGTATCCAACTTACAAGTGGTACTCATAGGTGTATCACTACCTTTATTACTATCCAAACCAAAACGTTTCAAAATATACTTAGTATATTTCCTTTGATTTAAAACAATACCATTTTTATTTTTAAAATTTTTAAATCCAAGGAAAAATTTAAGTTCCCCCATTAAACTCATTTCAAATTCATTTTTCATCATCTTTGAAAGTCAGTACATAAATAATTTTTAGAAGATCCAAAAATAATGTCATCTTCAAAAATTTGTACTATTAAAACATATTTGGAAATCCTTTTAATAAAAAGAGTAGGATTAGCTATTCCTTTAGTAAAACCTTTTGAAATAAGAAAAGAACTGAGTCTATCATACCAAGCTCTAGGATCTTGTTTTAGACCATATAAAGATTTAGACAGTTTAAAAACATTATTTGAAAAATGGTTATTTTTAAATCCAAGGGGGTTGTTCAAAAAAAACATCCTCAACTATATACCCATTTAAAAATTCACTTTTGACATCCATTTGATGAAGTTTGAAATTCATATGAGCTGCATAAGCAAGTAGTATCCTAATGGATTCTAGTCTAGCTAGAGGTACAAAGGTTTACTTATAGTCTATTCCTTATTCTTGACTATATCCTTGTTCAACTAATCTATCCTTGTTTCTAACTATATTTCTATACTCATCAACTTTGTTTCTAAACACCCATTTAGTGCCTATGGTCAAAGTGTCCTTAGGTATTTATACTAATTCCCAAACTTTGTTTCTTTCAAACTAATTTAATTTTTCTTTCATAGATATCACTCAAAATTCATCATTGATATCATCATTAATATTTTTGGGTTCAAGCTGTGAAAGAAAAGCTTGATGTTCAACCTGATTTCTCAGAGAGGCTCTAGTTTGTGTCCCTCTATTTAGATCACCTACTACAACATCTAAAGGATGATTATTGAGAGTTATAATACCTCTATAAATATTTCTATTAGACTCATCATTATTGTCTATAGGTTCATATTCAACATGCTCTAGTTTTGGAAAATTTCTAGAACTAGTTATTTTCAATGGGGGTTCACTGTTTTTATCATTAAGGTCCAAAATTGACATATCTTCCTCAAGACATTCAAGAGAGGTTTTAGGTTCATGTGGATCAGTCTCATCAAATTTTACATTAACTGATTCTTCCGCACATTTGGTTCTCTTATTTAATACTCTATAGTCTTTACTAGAGATTGAGTAACCAAGAAAAATTCCTTCATCACTTTTGGAAGAAAATTTTTCAAGATTATCCCTAGTGTTAAGTATAAAGACTTTGCAACCAAAAACTATAAAGTAATTAATCTTAGGCTTCCTATTGTTCCATATCTTATAAGGGGTCTTCTTAAGAATGGGTCTAATTAAGACTCTATTGATGATGTAACAAGCTTTATTAATAGCTTTAGCCCAAAAATAGATAGGTAGGTTATGCCCATTTATCATAGTCTAGGAAATCTCATGAAGTGTCCTATTTATTCTTTATAAAACTCCATTTTGTTGAGGCATTCTAGGAGCATAGAAATTTTGATTATATCCATTATGTGAGAAAAAAGATTCTAACTCCTGATTTTCAAACTCACGACCATGATCACTTCTCAAGGTCTTAATTCTAAGTCCACTAAAATTTTCTACAGACTTGGAATATTTAATGAAGTAAGAACATGCTTCAATTTTGTGAGCTAGAAATTATACCCAAGTGTATCTAGAAAAATCATCTACAAGAACATAGAAATAGTGCTCCCCATTTAAACTTGAAAATCTTGATGGTCCAAACAAATCCATGTGAATTTACTCAAGCGGTTTAGAAGTTGAAACTTCTTTCTTTGGTTTGAAAGAAACTTTGTGTTGTTTTCCCTTTTGAAAAGGATTACAAACTTTATTAAGTGGGAATTCCAATCTAGGTAAGTCTCTAACTAAACCTTTCCAGGTTAGTTTCCTAAGTGATTGCACATTGAAGTGTCCTAATCTTTTGTGCCACAAACAATATTCCTTATGAAAATCATTTAAACAAGAAACATTTTTCTTAGCTAAAGAGTTTAAATCAACAGCATATACATTTTCATTTCTAAGAGCAGTGAATATTAAAACATTTTTAGAATTAAAAACATTACATGCATCATTTTCAAACTTAACATTAAATCCATCATCACACAACTGAGAGATACTAAGTATATTGTACTTTAAACCATCATCGAAAAATACTTTTGAAAATAATATAGTATTACGGTTACCAATTTGGCCTAAGCCGATGATCTTCCCTTTAGCATTATCAGCAAATGTAACATGTCCACCATAAACTTTAATTGGGATCTTGAATCATGAATAGTCTCCTGTCATATGTCTTGAACATCCACAGTACAAGTACCATAGGGTTTTCTAGGATCTCTTTAGACAATTTTCCTACAAAACAAATTAAGTATAGGGTAACTTTGGTACCCAGATTTTCTTGGGTCCAGATAGGTTAGCAAGTAAAGCTTTGGGAACCCATATTTGTATTATTAGCTTCCTATACTCAACAGATATATTTTGAGACATGAACACCTTGTTAGGTCCTTTAGAAAAAAAATTCAAAAGATGGTCCATAAATTGAACTAGCAGTGAACTATCCAGATTTTGGAACAAATTTGTTCTTAATAATCCTTCTCTATCCTGGTTGATATCCTAAACCAGTTGTATATTTTGGAGTAATTTTTTTCCCTAGTAACTGGGTCAAGGTATCCTTATCGGTAGTAAACTTCTCAAGATCTATTTTTAATTACTCATTTAATAATTTTAGTTTATTATTTTCTTTTAATAGCTAAGAAAATTTTTCTTTTTCAATATCCAACTCAGACTTATAATTGGAATTTAAAGCATGTTGTCTTTTCAATAATTTATATTTATCCTTGAGTTCATTAAAGGTATCCTCAATCATTCCATAGTATTCAAATAGTTCATCCTTAGTCATATTTTTATCATTATTTGATTCACTCTCATTCCCAGAATAATAAGAATTATGTATAGGATAATTGAATGTTACCTTATATTTTTCTGTCATGAAACATAGGTTTTCATGATTGTTCTTTTCAATATCAGAAGTGTCAGATTCACTGGATCTATCTTCTGAATCACTTCAAGTAGCTTTCATAGCCTTTTTATATCCCTTTCCCTTATCTTCATATTTCTTCTTAAACATTATCTTTGGGTAATCAGCCTTCACATGACCTTTTTGTTTACACTCATAACAGATTGTCTCATTTGTGTTGTCATTCCATTTTCTGTACTTTTTACAATGTCCTTTACTATCATACCTTCCTTTATAATTTGACTTTATAAAGAAATTATTATTTCAGTGGAACTTTTTGAACCTTCTAGAATGATGATTCATCTCATCATCACTATCAGAGTCTGAATCTTCACTGGTGGAACTATCTACAGAAACTTGAACTTTTTCTTTTTCTTTTCTATTTGAGGTAGAAGTCTTGAATGCTACAGATTTATTTCTTAGTTCTTAATCTACTTCTTGATTCACCTTAAGATCTTCTTCATACATCATGAGTTTTCCAATTAGTTCTTTCACTGGTAGCTTGCTTATGTCGTCGGATTCTTGGATAGAAACAGAAGTTCATCTCCATCTATCAGGTAGGCATCAAAGAAATCTCATAATCGGATCCTTGTTGTCTACTGGTTTCCCAACAAGACTCATGGTATTTACTATTTCATTTAACATGAGATACATTTCAAAGATAGGTTCATCAGGCTTCATTTTAAAATTATCATATTTAATAGTATAGGTATTTAGTCTCATTTATTTAACATTGGTTGTTCCCTCATGGGAAATAGCCAAAGTATCCCAAATTTCATATTCAGTTTTACAGGAAAATTTTCTATTTAATTATTCATCACCTAGAGCACAGTACAATTCATTCATTTCTTTACAGTTATTATTATATGTATCTTTTGTCAACTAAGACCATGTGACCCTAGCAGTAGTAGGTAATGCATGTTGTTCTTTAATTGTGTCCCAGATTTTAGGACCCATGCTCTCTAGATACATTTTCATTTTAATTTTCCACTGATCATAGTTAATACCACTAAAGAAAGGTGGTATGTTAGTATCCACACCCTCAGATCGATTATCCATAGTTAATTAGAATTTAAAGAATTAAAAATTTAGATATGACAGAAATTTTAATATCTTTAAGATACAAATAAAATCACAGTTGAAAATAATATAAAAAGCTTGAAAAATAGTTTTGATGGAAGAAATAAAAACTACCCTCTGATACCAAATGTTGGTCAGGGTGGAAACACAAGAGGGGGTGAATTGAGTTCCCACTTAAAACTTCTGTTAAAAACATTAGAATAAAATACCCAATTTGAAAACAGCCCACTTATTTAAGGTAGTAAATATATAAATGTTCAATTGGTCAACAATTTTCTCAAAGGTTTATTATTCTTTAGTTGAATTAGTGTAAAACACTTATCCAACTTTTGAAACAGGTTTACTTAATTAAACACATATACACACCAACCAAAACTAACTATCAGAGTGAATGTAAAATAGTTTTCTGTTTTGAAGTTATAAGCAGTGGAAAATAAAAAAACAGAGTATTACAAAAGAAGGTACACAGCAAAATTAAACAAGAGGTTCAGTCTCAAGCCAATACTTAATCCTCTCCACTTGGTGATCACCTACCACCAAGAATTTTATATTAATAATAAACATGATACATATCCTGTATCGGGATTTACAACAGTTTTTACAAAATGTACAGGGCTCACACCCACTACCAAAGTTCTTCATGGTAAAAACACACAAACAGGCCACACACAGTCTCTTCCACGGTTACATGTGGGAAAAAAAGTGTAAGTAATGTTTGGGGTGAGGATTTTCAGTATCCTCCAGTTCGAGAATAGGAGACAGTGTGTGTAACAGATAAATACACACTTATAAGAAATATAATATAAGAAACACAATAGAAATAATGTTATAAATATTAAGTTTAGAAGGATCTATGTGTTTGAATTTCATCTCTTGACTCCTTGGAGTGAAGAAATTGCAGTTTGAGTCTTTCTCTAGAAGTTGTATCCAAAATAGAGTGTTGCAACTCCAGGTTATAGCTTCCAGGTACTGAGGTGTTCTTCTTTGTGGTTTAAAAGAGATTTGAAGAAGCACAAAAGACGGTCTTGAACTTATTCTCCCGTATAATCTTTGTAAAGCTCTTGGGTTCTCAGTGTAAATTCTGGTAGGTTTTCTTTTCTCTTTAGGTCAGTCAAGAAATTTCTCTCTCTCATGCATCCTCTCTTCTTCTCTTTCTCGGTCTTCTATTTTATATTTGAGTTCCAACAATAGGAATAATAAAACCATGTGCAGTATTCCTCGTACCTCGTACTGTCTCTGTATACGGTCTCTTGATATGTCTATAATCAGTATTAATTAATTTCAGAAGCATTACATTTACCAAATATGACCGTTAGAATAATCTTAAGAAATTGAGAAAGTATGGAGTAGAAGAGTGGGTATTGGTAGACTGGTAGCAGTAGCCTTCTCAATAGTAGGCTTCATCAGTAGGCTTTATCGGTATCCTTTATCAGTAGCCTTCATCAGTATCCTTCATCGGTAGCCTTCATCGGTAGCCTTCATCGGTAGGCTTCATCGGTAGGCTTCATCGGTAGGCTTCATTGGTAGCCTTCATCGGTAGGCTTCATCAGTAGCCTTATAGCATTTACCTCTAGAGGTAACTATACAACTGTAGCCTTTGAGTGATAGACTTGTAGTGATGAGATTTCATTGATAACTGAGTGGTGAGGTTCCTCAGCTGTAACCTCTATCGGTAACCTTCCAGTGGTAACCTTTATCAGTAACCTCTATCGGTAACCTTCCAGATGGTAACCTCTACGGGTAACCTCTATCAGTAACCTCTTAGAAATATCCTTCCAGTGGTAACCTTCCAAAGGTAACCTTCCAGCGGTAACCTTTCACTTAGAGAAATGTTGCACTGTAAACTTAATCGAGAGAGAAGTGAGATTAAAAATACACAGTTATTACTAGATAGAAACTATAAGTATTAATTAAACATTATTATCATATAAAAGAAACATGATTTGGGATTATCAAAATAGGTGAGTCTAATAGTTTTTATAAAATAAACAATTCATTATTGTCTTGAATTAACCGATTCATTTATCACATGTTACAACTATAGGGAACCTAAGGCAACAATTATCAATAGATATAAGATATTTAAACATGCTTTAAACTATAAATTCTAGTTTCATTAAACTATAAGGAGGAACATTTTCAATTAAACATTCCACTTTATTATTTAACAAAAAGACATTACCAGCTCTACATTCTTTATCCAATTTCTAAAAATAACAAACATGTTAAACCGTGGAATAAACATAGATAGCACACTATCCAGTAAAATAAGAGGAAAACAATTATCACGGTGGAAAAACATGTGATCTCTAAAACCAAAAACCTATTCTTTTAATTAATATGGTTTAATATTCATTAAGTTTAATTACATTGTTACCCAAAGACATAAATCATGATAAATTTTCAATTACTCATAAAATAGGAGAATAAATGAATCCTCTACCTTGTCAATTTCATAATTATTTAAAAGATAATGGAACAACAGTGTATATCTTATATCACCTCTCCTATAAAGAATTTACAACCCTTTAAGGAAACCCTGACAATAAACATTAAAATAACTCTATGAGATCAAAGGTGATCAAACACCATAGTATGGAAAGATATAATAGAAGGAAACAAGATCAAACGGATAATAACACATAAAGGAAAGAGGGAAAAATCACCTTAGATCACCATAGATCGAACATGGGATGCTATGAATGAAACCCAAATGAATGGGCTTAAAAATTCCCTATAATATATCCTCTAGCTTCTTAGAGTTAGGAGAAAAAATGAGGTTTTTAGAAGAATTTGAGAGTGGGACATATTTATAAGCACTCTATTATACGTACATTCATATTGTGTATGTTTCATTCACATCATGAATGGATCGATCTTTAAGACCCATTGAAAAACACATCACTTAGATTCAATAAACCTATATCAATTCACATCAAGAAATTCATCTTCAATTTGTAAGTTTTTTGGGGATATATTCATAAAATCTAATCCTTCACCCTTTCATATCATGAATTGATGGTTCAGGTCCGAAATCACAGCCTTCGAACCATGCTTTATCAAGATGAAAATCATCATTCAAGCTATGAATGATTCTCTCATGTCATGAATAAATCTTTACACGGTTAATTAATCCTACTTCTATATTTCATCTCCCAAACTCCACTGAACTTACCCAAATATTATTCTAAACACATCACACCTCATAAACACACAAAGGAATGTGATAGAATTATTTGGTACCTCACAAGATTTTTTATTGATTATGATGGGAATATTAACATGTTATTTGGTGGGATAAGACCACATTTATAGAAAGCTATAGCAATTAGAAATTTTGGTATTTATGAGGAAATAGTATGATGTTATCTCAAATAGGAAATATAATTTGGATATTCATGGTGGTCTCATGGATTTAATGATAATAAGTAGAGTATGGAACCAAATTTTAGAAATAATTTTGAGCATTGAAGAGAAGTAAAGAAACAACAACTACCCATGTTTAATAATTTTGGGAAGAAATATTTGGGAAATTTTTCGTAAGGAAGTGGGATATTCTACAAGTGTGGAAGATGATTCCATATAGCTTGAAACTATCTTGTATATTAAAACTATCATGGATCTGTAAATATTCAACAATTGAATGCCAATGATAAATGGAAAATGGTGAAATCACAACCTATCATGTAATTATTTAAGTATGAGGAGCATATATATTTCACTAATAAATTTCCAAATAATAATATAATGGAGTTTGACCACCATCAACCCTAGTATATGGAAAAGGGAGAAAGGTTTTTCTTTTTCAATCATGAAGGCTGAAGTCGAGTTTCCAAATATTGTTGTGGTAGGTGCACTAATTGTACACTCAAAGATAGAAAGTATATTATTTGATATTGGTTCAACATATTCTTTTATTAAAGTTTGAAAAGAACATAAAATTAAACCTTGAACTATTAGTGGTATAGTTTTTAGTTAAAACTTCTAGAGGAAATATTAAACCATAAAATATATATATGAATTCCCCTATTAACTTTGGTGAGTGAAATATTTCCGCAAACTTAGTTGTCATTCCAATGATGAAATTTGACATAATAGTTAGGATAGATTGGTTTTCAAAATATAATGCCAAGATAAACTATAAAAGTAAGAAAATTTTATTTTTCATTAAGGTAAAACCTATAATTATCTTTAAATGAGAGATATCCCAGTCTAATCCTTTTCAATAACCACATCATATTTCCTTATTTATAGAAATGATTGGTGAAGAAGAAGAAGAAAGAAAAAGTATAAAAATAGGATATTTTTTAATTGTTCAAGGGTATATTAATATATTTTCTAAAGAGTTACCTAGACCTCCCCTAGAAAAATTGGTAGAGTTATTAATTTAACTCATTCATGGATCCATGAAAATATCAAATACCCGATATAGAATGGAATATTTATAGTTGGAGGAATTAAATAAGAAGCTTAAATATCTTTTGAAGATAGATTTTATTCGACACAGGGTGTCTTCTTAGAGAGAATTTTTTCATTTTATAAAGAATAAATATATTTCAATATAACTATGAATTGATTATGGAGAACTTAATGGGATCATAGTGAAGAAAAAATACCCTTTTACAAAGATTGATGATTTGTTTGGCCGACTTCATGGGGAATAATTATTCTATGAGATTGACCTCTAATCAGGGTATCATCAGCTGAGGGTGAAGAAATAGGATATCTTAAAAACTATATTCTAAACAGGATATGGACATTATGAGTTTTTTATGCCTTTTTTATTAACTAATTCTCCTTCTATATTTATATATTTATTTAATAGAGTCTTTAGGGACTACCTTGATAAATTTATAGTGGTCTTATTGATAATATTTTGATATATTTAAAAATTCATGAGGAGCACGAGGATCATTTAAGGGTCATATTACAAGCTCTGAGTAAAGAAATATTTTTTGGTAAATTCATAAAATTTGAGTTTTGTTTATAACAAGTCATATTCTTGGGACACATTGTGACCAATGATGAAATTTTAGTGGATCCAATAAAGAAAAAGGTCATAGAGGAGTGTCCATGTCCTATAGAACTAACCGATATTCATAGTTTCCTTAGTCTAGTAGGATAATATAAAGGGTTTGTGAAAAAAAAATTCATAGCTTTCTAATCCACTAACCAAGTTAACTCAAGATTTAAGTTTATCTAGACAAAGGAGTGTGAACCAAGCTTCCAAAAACTAATGTGGAGGTTGGTTTGTGAAACTATACTAAATTTACCCTATAATGGGGAATGATTTTTCATTTATAGTGATTTATCCTTGATGTTAATTGGATGTATACACATAAAAAATGAAAAAGTGATTACTTATGTATTGTGAAAATTAAAGAAACATGAACATAATTATCTCACCCATGATTTGGAGTTATCTATAGTTATCTTTGAATTAAATCTATTAAGAAACTCTATTTATGGGGAGAAGTGTGATATATACACTGAACACCAAATTATGAAGTACATATTCTCACAAAAGGAATTGAACATGAGACAAAGGATATATTTTAAACTTATTAAGGATTATGATTGTTCTATCTATTATCACCCTAGAAAAAAATCAATGACGTGTTGAGTAAGAAATACATTGAAGTTCTGGAAATGATGGGGATTGAAGTAGATCCCTTGATCAATGACTTGGTAAAGATTGACATGGAATTTATAAGGGAAGGGGAATCATAAATCTTATCCCAAATGATTTCCCAACCATAATTACTAGAGAAGATTAGGAAATCACAGAGACAATCCTAATTTACAAAATAAGACATAAGTTGTGAAAATGGGAAGTCTTATTAGTTAAATATTGATCATGAGGGAGTATTAAGGTTCAGTACAAGGATATATATCCCATATATTACAAAGTTAAAGAAAGAAATGATGGATGAAGCTCACAAATTTGTGTTATTTATACATCCTTGAAGCACTAAAATGTATAGAGATATATGAGATTATTGTTGGTGGGATAACATAAAAATGGTTATTGGTAACTACACTGCAATATTTTTGGTATGTCGATAGGTGAATTTATAGTGAAAACTTCCCAAAGGAGTGTTGTAACAACTACCCATACCTATACGAAAGTGGGACAACATCATTATGGGCTTTGTTACTGACCTTATTAAGACATCCATGGGAAAAAAATGTCATATGGGTAATAATTTATTGATTAATGAAGTCTAATTAGGTTATCACCATATGAGAGGATTTCTCCCTTGAGTGCCTTTATCTTTTATATATTCAAAAATCAGTAATACTTCATGAGGTGCTACTGACAATTTTTTCCGACAGTTATCCAAGTTTTACTTCTAAGTTATGGAGGAACCTTCAAAATATTATGAATACTGAAGTAAACCTTAGCACAACCTATCATCTGCAAACTTATGGTAAGTTTGAGATAACTATTGTAACACCCAAATAATTTACAAATAAATTTAATATAGAATGAAATGCATGAAATACTGAGTCTCTACAAAACAACACTTTTTTATTTATAAGAGATAGTTATAACCTAGTCGTTAAAAATAATTTTTCCTCTTCTGTGTTTTGAATTTCAAAAAATAGACATACACGATTACAATTAGTAAGAAATTTATATTTTTATAGGATTAACTTACATTTTTTTGTGAATAGTAACTTGACCCTTTGGAATAGTAATGTACCCTTATGAATAATAATATGACCTTTATGAATAGTAAAACGTCCAAATGAATTGTAACCTCACTAATGAATATATAATTAAAATTTAGGAACCTTATAAATGAAATTATGATACAATTATATCATAGTGTAAGTAAATGAATATTTTAAAAAATTAATATTTAAGTGTTGGTATTTTGTAAGTTGTAAATATTTAATTACAATATGATAATTAATAAAATTATTTAAAGAAAATTAATTTTCATAAAAATTATTCATAAATCAATATTTTTTTTCTTATGATTTTAGGGTGATTTTATGAGACCTTAGTTAATTTTTGAAAGTGTTTTAAAGTCAATTATAAATTTAAAACTATATTTTTTGAGTAAATAATGTTTTTAATAAAAAATTAAATTTATAATATTTAGAAAAAAAATCATAAAATGGAGTTCATTTTTCAAATATACAAATTGAAAAATGGTTCAGATGATTTTTTGGGATTTTTCTAAAATACTTGAATTTTTTTGTGAATAGTAAAATACGATAATTTATGATAAATGATTAATACATGATTTATTGAGTCATAGGTGATTTTTGGATGATTTAAGCACCCTTGGTTGAAAATAAAATTCACTTATTACTGTATAGATACACAAGAATCAACACTATTGGTTTTCTTGAGAAAAATAATAAAATAATGAATAAAATAATGAAAAATCACCCCTCTCCTCCACTATAAATACCACCCCTCACCCCCTCTTATCCTCAAACCTTGAAATATTTGAGATTTGTAAATTTTATGCCCAATAATCTTCCCAAGATCCTCCCCCACATCCATAATCTCATGGTCTTATCAAAAGACCAAAATCAATCCCCTTAAGAAGATTCTCATGGAGGAGTATTCAAGAGGTAAAATCCTCTTCCTTTTCCTTTTATTTTCTTTTCAAGTTCTTTATTTTATTATTCTATACTAAAATCCTCTATAAAAATGATAATTATAACTCTATAATAATTTATATACTGGAATGATATCATGTTAATGGAATATCCTTCATCAAACACCTTTCTCTCTCTCTCTTTTATTTTAAAAACGAAATCATTGTCTGGGGGTGCCAATTTATAACCTTCGTGGATGACGAACTTTAATTATTTAATTTATCCTTCAAGTATGGTCATGAAACCATTTTTATGGTTGAAACAGATAATAAAATATTCATTATATCTTATTTAAGGTTTTTTACCCATTGTAATGGTTAAGGTCAAGTACAAAATTTATTCAGACATAAGGTAAAGGTTTTCTTCCCAAGCCTCTATTTTCATTCGGGTTGTAATTTATTCCTCTATAACCCAATGTAATTATTCATTTATTTTATATAATTCTTATAAATATTTTTTATATTTTCCAAAATCATGTATTTTTATCATTTCATCTTTCTTTTGTGTTAAATACTTGTTATAAAAGGATCCCCTTCTCAATTCTTCATGATAAGAATGCCCGGTTAAAAGAAACTTCCCGATTTATTACCAATTTTCAAGTGAAATATAAAATCTATTTTAAGAAAAAATTATTTTTCTAAAAAAATAATTTTATCATGGAAAAACTATATTATTTGATTTCTATTTTTATGCAAAAAAATCCAAAATAACTCTTCTTTTCAAAGTAAAAGAGTGTTACTCTCAAGAATTGTTTGATGATTTTATTAGAGTATTTTCATCTATTTCAACACCTCTATTGAATTTTATTCTTTATTGATATTTATATATTATTATTTTAATCTAACATATGTTATTAAAGGGTTTATGACTGGTTTAACTGTGGATGTTCTATCTCGATACCATTCGCCATGCTACTTGGATTGGTTAGTGATTATGTTTACAGATTGGGGAAAGTTATTTACATATCATATGTTCATGTTGTTTATGTTTAGCCCCATTCATATGAGAAAATAATTGGACTTGTAAAGTTATGGGTGGGGCCTACTATCTCCCCTCAATGCATTGGTAGGTCTCATGAGACAAAATAGAATTGGGTTTTGGCAGAGGCCTTACCATAGTATTTTCAGACATCTTGATTGAGGCCTTGATGATATATTTCAGATGTCCAGCATTATAAATTCCCTCATTGTGATATTAATAATTGAAAAACCATGTGATATTTGACTATTATAATATCCATGACTAAGTTTCATTCTCTTATGATCAGTTATATGGCTTTATTTACTCAACTTTCATTCCTACCATATTATGCTCAAGTTTATTTTTAAAGGCATGTGTTTTTTTGTTATTCACCATGCCTAATGTTTTTTTATAATAACTTCCATTGTATTACTTACCCTTACTAAGAATCTGAGATCATCCCTTTCTTATGTTTCATTTTTCCCCAGGATGTGAAGATGAAAATTATTATGAATGACTTACATGAATAATCTAAGAGTTTATGGGTGTTTGCAATGGAGTTGCAATGTTATTTTTTCTTTCAAGCTGCAATGTAAATCTCATGTTTGTATTTGATTTTCCAAAACTACTAAACTATTTGGTCCTTTGGGATTTTACGTCCTTGTAAACATACCAATTTATTAATATAAGGAATCGGCTCCGGGAAACTGGGGTTGGGGTCCTTACAGTTGGAATTAGAGAAAGTTTAGTAGAAATCTTGGAAACTAGGTTTAGAAAATATAGATTAGGGAACATAACCCTAAGATAGATTTGGAGGAAAAATATACAAGAAACATCCTAGAATTTGGGTAATTTTGTGATTATTTGTATCTTCCTAGAAATACATCCCTATATAGATACTATAAGTGGATGTGGTTCTGGAATAGATGTACCTAAGAGTAACAACTCTGACAAGGTGTCTTGGGACTGACTTGGGGTAACCTGGTACATGAAAAGGGGACTTACTGTATACATGGTTTGACACTCCTAGGGGATATGCTTAGGATAATTCAAATTTCCTTTATAAACCACTATAAAGGATTTAAAAGTAAATTTTTCCTCAAAAAACTATGTTTATGATTATGAGATTAGATATACATTAAATTTAAATTTATGTTAGGTGTTTTTCTAGTTTGATATTATCCATTATGATTTTTAACCTAATCTAGTGTATTCCATTATTTAGAAATGGTGCATAGTTGAAGGAATGGAAACCATATCAATGCATGTATCCCATATATGAATTTTCCTCCTATTCAAGATAATGATGTCATTATTGGACTCATGACTAGTTCTGAGCAACTTATAACTATACTGGGATAGTTGAATCAGGTTATGAACAATAACCTTACCTGTATAGAGCATCCCGATCCACAATGTGGAGAAACAATGTTAAACCACTTTATGCGACAACAACCTCCGTCATTCAATAGGACTAAAAACTCATTTGTAGCTTATTAGTGGATAAGTTCCTTAGAGAACATATTTCTCATTTTGGTAAGTAAAAAAAGGGATAAGGTTTTCATGGAAGTTTATAGTCTATTAAGAGATTCAGATAGATGGTGGTCACTAATTCAAAACACAAAGGAGGAGGAAGAAATTAAAAATATGGAATGAAAGGATTTTAAGGAAATTTTCCATGAAAAATATTTTCCTCATGAATAGTGAGAGGATATGGAAAGGAAATTCTTGAATCTGAGGCAAAAGGAGGGTGAAAATGTTGTAAATTATGAATCCAACTTTAAAAGGCTAGCAAGGCATTTTGTGGACTATATATGCAATCCAAGGAGCAATATTGATTGATTATTTTATAGTTTAAAACCTTTCCTATGAAGGGAATTAGTCTCCCAAAATTTCCCATCATATGAAGATATAGTCTCATGTTCTATCAAGATATAAAAATAATTCTCTAAGACTTATGACTTTAAGGGAAATCAATAGAAGAAGAGGGTGGCAGAGGAAAGAATGGATAAAGGGAAGAATAAAAGGGGGAGTTTTCCAACATGTGATACCTATAGAATGAAATGCTTCGGATCCTGCTTAAAAGGAAAAGGATTTTGTTACAAGTGTGGAGAAAAATTCCACTAATCCCATGATTATAATGGAAAGAAAGAAGCTATCAATGTTCAATGCTATAATTTTAGGGATATGGGACACTATGAAAATGAATGTCTAAAGTATCAAGGAAACTTTCCTCGGAAAAGGCCATGGGAGTAAGGAAAAGCTTATGCGATCACAATAGCTGAGGTTGAAGTTTCTAATGATGTGTTTGTAGGTACATTAATCACCTCCTCAAATTTTTCTAAAGCTTTATTTAGTTATTGATCATTTCATTCCTTTATATCTTCCCATTTTTCATTAAAATTTAGATATTTCCAATTCTCCTTAACAAGGGAGTTTTTAGTCAAAACTCATGAGGTAAGTCTCATTACAATAAATATGTGTCAAGAAGTTCCCATTATGGCATATAAAAATGCTTAATCTACTAATTTTATCATCATACCTATGGTTGAATTTGACATAATCCTCAGTATAGATTGGATTTAAAAATATGATGTGAAAATATATTACAATAATAAGGAAATTAAAATTTGTGAGGAAGGTTTAGAATCCCCTAGCTTTAGAGAAGAAATATCACCATCTAATTCTTATCTAGATCCACCCCTAGTAACTCTACTGAATTCAATTCTTGGAGATAAAGAGAATTTAATATCTATGGGTGAGGAAAGAAATATTCAAATTGAGGATGTACCTATTGTACAAGAATACATTGATTTATTTCCAAAGGATTTACCTAGACATCCTTTAGAGCGGGAAGTTGAGTTCTATATTGATTTAATTCCTAGTTCAAGACCTATATTAAATACTCCTTATAGAATGTCCACAATGGAATTAATATAATTGAAGAAACAACAAGAGGAACTAAGTGATAAATTATTTATCCACCATAGTGTTTCTCCTTGGGTATCCCCTTTTCTCTATTTCAATAAGAAATATGGATCCATGAGGCTGTGTATTGACTATAGAGAAATCAATGCTATTACAATAAAGAACAAGTATCCCATGCCTCGTATTGATGATTTATTCGATCAACTTTGTGGAGCTTAGTATTTATCAAAGATTGATCTTAGATCTGGATATCACCAATTGTGTGTGAAGAAGGAAGATATTATAAATACAGAATTTCAAACTAGGTATGGTCATTACAAGTTTATAGTAATTCCTTTTGGACTAACTAATTCACCATCTATTTTCATGAATCTAATTAATAGAGTTTTCAAGGGATATCTTGATGAATTTATTGTGGTATTTATTGATGATATCTTGGTATACTCCAAAATATACAAAGATCATGAGAATCACTTGCACATTATTATAAAGACTCTTAGAAGAAATGTGTTATATGGGAAGTTTAGAATGTGCGAATTCTAGCTTTAAACAGTTTCTTTTCTTGGACAATTTTCTCTAAGGATGGAATCTTAGTTGATCTTGAAAATACAAAGGTAGTTCAGGAATGGCCTACTCCAATGAACATAATTTAGGTACATAGTTTTATTGGTTTAGTAGGTTATTATCATCATTTTATTTAGAACTTTTCCTGATTATCTAACTCGTTAACCAAGATTACTCGTGAAGGGGTTAAGTTTATATGGACTAATGAATGTGAATAATTTTTTGAATAATTAAATAGGAGATTAGTTAATGCTCTAATATTGACTCAACCATTGGGAAATAGTGGATTTTTGATTTATAGTTATGAATCAAAGAAAGGAATTGGATGTGTCCTTATTCATAATGATAGATTAATTTCCTACACATCAAGATAGTTAAAAAATCATGAATAGAAATATTCAACTCATGATCTTGAGTTAGAAATTTTAATATTTTCCCTAAATATATGGAGACATTATATTTATATTGAAAGATATGAGATATATACAGATCACAATAGATTGAAATATATATTCTCACAGAAAGAACTCAATATGAGGCAAAGGTAATGGATTGAGCTACTCAAGGATTATGATTGTTCCATACACTACCACCCAGGGAAGGAAAATAAGGTGAAATATTCTTTGAGTAGTAAGGACCATGGAGTTCTAAACAAAATAAGGATTGAAAGGGATCTTGTGTTTATGGATCTAGTAAATATGGATATGGGAATTATCAAACAAGGTGAAAAATCATTAATTTTTTAATTGGTTTCCCAAATATCTTTATTATAAAGGATTAAAAATTCTTATCCTAATGAAGATAATCTTTAAAAGAAAATTATTATTGTGAATGATGGGAACTTGGAAGACTTCATGTATGAAGATGTAATTCTGAAATTTGGGAGGAGGATATGTGTTCCCTCTATACCTGATCTAAAAATAGAGTTATTGGATGATTCTCATAGCTCAAATTTCTCTATACACCCTGGTAGGACTAAGGTGTATAGTGATATGAAGGAATATTTCTGGTGGGATAATATGAAGTGGGAAATTGCAAATTATGTATCAATATGTTTAGTCTTTCAACAGGTTAAGGTTGAAAGAAAACATCCTAGGGGATTCATGCAACCTCTTTCTATTCCTACATGGAAATGGGATGACATTACTATGGATTTTTTCACTGTATTACCCAAAACTCTAAGAAACAATGATGTAATATAGGTAATTGTTGTTTGACTTTCCAAATCTACACATTTCTTTACTATAAGGGAGGATTTTCCAATGGAGAACCTTGTACGACTCTATATTAATGAAGTTTTAAGAATTTATGAAGCATCTATATCAATTTTGTCTGATTTTCATCCACGATTTACATTAAAATTATGGAAAAGTATTTAGAAATATTTGGATACTGAGCTTTGTTTAAGTAATTTTTATCACCCTTAAACCGATGGGCAGTCTGGATGGACCATGCAAACATTAAAAGACATGTTGAGATCATGCTCCATCGAATTTAAAGGTATGTGGGATTAGTATTTTCCTTTGGTAGAGTTTTCCTACAAAAATAGTTTCCATTAAAGTATTCAAATGGCACTTTATGAAGCATTGTATGGAAAGAGATGATGTACACCAACATGTTGGGATGAAGTTGGTGAAAGGAAGATCGTACGCCCAGAGCTTGTAGAGGAAACAATGGTGAAGGTAAAGTTTATTCAAACCTATATCAAATCATATCAAAGTAAGAAAAAGAGCTATGCCGATAATTGAAGGAAATATTTTGAATTTCCAGTGGGAGATTACATTTTCTTGAAAGTATCTCCATGGAAGGGTGTTATAAGATTTGGGAAGAAAGGGAAACTAATCCCCAGGTACATTGGTCCATTTGAAATATTATAGATAATCAGAGCTATGTCTTATTGTTTTGAGAGGCCACCTAGCCTTTCTAAATTAAACAATGTGTTCCATGCCTCATTGTTAAGAAATTACATGCCAAACCCAATGCATTTCTTCACTTATGAAGGAATATATCTGGAAGATGATTTATCTTATTATGAAGATCCTATCTGAATTTTGGACACTAAAGAATAGGTATTGAGGAATTAGATGACTCAGCTGGGAAAGGTACTTTGGAAAAATCATAAAATTGAAGAGGTGATGTGGGAGCCTGAGGAACTTATGATAAAGACCTACCAAAATCTTTTTATAAGGTAACATTTTGGTAATTTTGAGGATGAAATTTTTAAAGGAGGGGAAAATGTAACACCCCAAGGATTTACAAATAAATTTAACATATAATGAAATGCAAAAAACACTGAATCTTTACAAAACAACACTTTTTTATTTATAGAAGATAGTTATAACCTAGCCATTAAACATAATTTTGTGGCTTTTGTGTTTTGAATTTTGAAAAATGAACATACGCAGTTACAATCAGTATGATATTTAGAGTTTGATATGATTAACTTACATTTTTTTTTGAATAGTAACATGACCCTTTGGAATAGTAATGTATCCTTATGAATAGTAATATCACCCTTATGAATAGTAAATCAGCCAAATGAATAGTACACTCACTCATGAATGTATAGATAAAATTTTGGAACCTTATAAATGAAATTATGATATAATTATATCATAGTTTAAGTAAATGAATATTTTAAAAAAATTAATATTTAAGTGTTGTATTTTTGTAAGTCATAAATATTTAATTACAATATTATAATTAATAAAATTAATTAAAAGAAAATTAATTTTCATAAAAATTATTCAAAAATAAATACTTTGTTTTCTTATTATTTTAGGATAATTTTATAAGACCTTAGTTACTTTTTGAAAGTGTTATAAAATCAGTTGTAAATTTAAAACTGTATTTTTTGAGTAAATAATGTCTTTAATTAAAAATTAAATTACTCATATTTATAAAATTATTTTCATAAAATGGAGTTCATTTTTTAATTCTACATGTTGAAAAAAAAATTAGGGTTAATTTTTTGGATTTTTCTAAAATACTTGAATTTTTAGTGAATAGTAAAATACGATAATTTATGATAAATGATAAATACATGATTTATTGAGTCATAGGTGATGTTTAGATGGTGTAAGCACCCTTTATTCTAACTCACATGCAATTATTACTATATATAGACATAATAATCAACACTATTTATTTCCTTGATAAAAATAATAAAATAATGAATAAAATAATGAGAAATCACCCCCTCACCTCCACTATAAATACCACCCCTCACCCCCTCTTCTTATCACACCTTCCAAGATTTGACACTTGTCAATTTTCTACCCAATAATCTTCCTAAGATCATCCTGCAAGTCTATAATCTCTTGTTCTCATCAAAAGACCAAAATCAATCCCCTTAAGGAGATTCTCAAGGAGGAGTATTCAAGCGGTAAAATCCTCTTCCTTTTCATTTTATTTTATTTTCAAGTTATTTATTTTATTATTATCTCCTCACATCCTCTTTCCAAATAATAATTATAACTCTAGTATCATTTATATACTTTAATTATATCATGTTAATGTAATATCCTTCATCAAACTCCTTTCTCTCTCTCTCTCTTTTATTTTAAAAATGAAATCATCATCCAAGAGGTGCCAATTTACAACCTTTGTGGATGATGAATTTTCATTCTTTAATTTTTACTTCAAGAATGGTCATGAAACTATTTTTATGGTTTAAAAAAATTATAAAATATTTATTATATCTTATTTAAGTTTCTATAACCATTTTATATACATGATATTAAATAATAGAACAAAACTAGTTTATTGTGATCGAAAAAACCGCTAAAATTGAGTTAAACGATTATCATTAACATATTATCTAATGATTAATCCACATATATGGAAAAATATACCAATTACACTTATTTTTATTCATTAATAACATATAATTCCAATTTTGGATAATTATAACCATTTTACATGAACTCCATTACATATAATCAAGAGAACCGATCATGAAATCAAGGAAACGAACACTCCGAAATGATGAGAATTCAATATTATAACTTACCAAAAAGTTTATGAATGAAATTAATAAAAATATAATGAATAAAATAATTATATAAAATATTCTGAATTAATTAATAAATGTATTTAATTTTATTATCCAGGACGGTAAGTTCAAGTGTAGAACCCATTCGGACATAAGGTAAGGGTTTTCTTCCCGAACCTCCATTTTCATTCGGGTTGTACTTTATTCCTCTATAAACCAATTTAATTATTAATTTATTTTATATAATTCTTATAAATTATTGTTAAATATTCCAAAATAATTTATTCTAATCAGTTTGTCTTTCTTTTGTGGAAAATACATGTTTTAAAAGGGTCCCCTTCTCAATTCTTCACGATAAGCAAGTCCAATTAAAAGGAAATTTCTGATTTCTTACCAATTTTAAAGTGTACTCTATAATATATTTTAATCCACAATTATTTTTATAAATCTAATAATTTTATCATGTAAAAACTATCTTAGTTAATTTCTGTTTTTATGCAAATATTTTTCCAAAAGAACTCTTCTTTTCAAAGTTAAAGAGTGTTACTCTCAAGAATTCTTTGATGATTTTATTAGAGTATTTCCATCTATTTCAACACCTCTATTGAATTTTATGATTTGTTGAGATTTATCTATTAGTATTTTCATATAACATATTTTATGAAATGGTTTATTACTGGTTTTACTATGGATGTGATATCTTGATACCATTCACCATGCTACTCAGATTGGTTAGTTATTATGTTTACAGATTGGGAAAAGTTATTTACATATCATATGTCCATGTTGTTTATGTTTAGACCCATTCGTATAGGGAATGAATTGGACTTATAAAGTGATGGGTGGGGACCTTTATATCCCCTCTATGAATCGGTAGGTCTCATGAGACAAAATAGAATTGGGTTTTGGCTAAGGCCTTACCCTAGTATTTTCAGACGCCTTGGACGAGGCCTTGATGATATGTTTCAGATGTGTGGAATTATGAATTTCCTAATTATGATATTAACAATTAAAAAACCATGAGTTATTTGACTAATAGAATATAAATGAATAAGTTTAATTCTCTTATGATCAGTTATATGGCTTTATTTACTCATCTTTCATTCCTTCCATATTATGCTCAAGTTTATTTTTAAAGGAATGTGTTTTTTTTTGTTATTCACCATGCCTAATGATTTTTTTATGATAACTTATGCTATATTTATTACCCTTACTAAGCATCTAAGATCACCCATTTCTTATGTTTTATTTTTTTCCAGGATGCGAAGATGAATATTATTATGAATGACTTGCAAGAATAATCTAAGATTTTATAGATGTTTCTAATGGAGTTGCAATGTTGTTTTTTCTTTCAAGTTGTAATGTAAATATCATGTTTGTATATGGTTTTCAAAAACTACTAAACTATTAATTCCTTCAATATGTGACGTCCTCTTAAACATACCAATGTATTAATATAAGGCATCGGCTCCAGGAAACTAGGGTTGGGATCCTTACAACTATTCAAAAATTATAATAAATTTTAAGGGATAGATCACTTAAATTTCAAGGTAGTTGGGACCAACATCTTATGCATGTTGAATTCTCCTATAATAATTGTTTTCACTTGAGGATTCAAATGGATCCTTATGAAGTACTCTATGGTAAGAGGTGTAGAACTCTAACATGATGGGATGAAGTTTGAGAAGGAAAATTTTTGAGACCAAACATTGTAAAAGACACTATAGAGAAAATACAAATGATACAAAAACATATAAAGGTTACTTGAAGTTGATTAAAGAGTTATGCTGATAATCGAAGGAAGGCCTTAGAGTTTCATGTTTGGGATTATGTATTAATCAAAATATCACCATGGAAATGGGTCGTGAGGTTTTTAAAGAAATTTAAAATAATTCCAAGGTATATTAATCCATTTTAGATTCTATATCATGTTAGAGTAGTTTCCTATCAGGTAGCACTACATCCATATGTTTTCAATGTCCATAATGACTTCCACATTTCCCTATTAAGAAAGTATATGGTAGACCCAACACATATAATAAACACAAAATGGTTTGGAATTGTAACTTAACTTATTATATAAAGAAGAATCGATCCAAATTATTAATGAAAGGGAATAAGTATTGATATGATACAACCCAAATCATGAAATTATTAGGGAGAAATCACAATTTTTAAGAAGTGACTTGAGATCCTGAATAAGTGATTAAGGAGAAATACCCTCATTTGTTTTGAGGTAGGACACAAATTTGGAGGAGAAAAATTCTTATGGGGGTAGAATGGAACAACCCAAAAATTTCTTTATATTATTAAGAAATATTATTTTATAAGGACTTTTTTATTATGATCACATATAAATATTATTATATTTCATAAGAACATTATATTTCATGAGTTAATATTCATTATAACAGTTAGAAATAATACAGGTAGATAAACAAAAAATAATGATGAAAAAACTAATGTAAACTCCATTAGATTGAATTCTCCAATGAATATCTATCCTACTATAAAATAGTAAAAATTAATAGGATATTTAATAATTGATAAACATTATCAAGGGAAGTATAGAACATTTACTATCTAAGTAATGAATGTTGAGGTATGAGAATAGTGGGATTATATATAGGGTACAAAGGGTTAAGTAACCATTAGGATCGGATTTTTACCTGGTCATTGGTGAATATGATTGTCAGTCGATATGACCATCAGGAATTATGACCATTGGTAATAATGTTACCATTAGAATTAGTGTATATAAAGGATAATTGATTCATAAGAGATAAATTATGGCCTCGACTAGTAGGATTTTTCCTTTTAAAGTTCATTTATTATAACATGGGAGGGAGGTAGCATTATTGGGGTTCACCCTTGACCAATCCCAAGCGGGGATTAAAAAAGTAAGGCTAGAGTGAAATTGACTATGGGAGAAGCTCAAGTTAGTAGATATCACCACTAGGTCAATGTTAGTTGAGACACCCCATGAAAGTACCACCATCTCACACCTTAACCTTAGTGCATATACCAAATTATTAAGGGGTTATGTATCTAGACCCAAGTATTATAAATCTTTAATTTTCTTTTTAGAAATTAAATATTTGTTTCTTTAATTAAATTTTCATTGTTAATTTATTTAACAAAATACACATGAATATAATATGAATATGATAAATAAATTTTTAGATGTAAATAAAACATAATTGTATTTTTTTAATATTCTATAATTAAAATTCACTTTTATTCTAAATTCGGGTATTTTAAAAAATAGTTAATTTCATGAAATAGTTTTATAAAACACTATTTTTTAAAATATAAAAGATAATATAATTTTAAAATGTCCCATGTAATTTTTATAAGGGTCGTAAAGTTGATTATGTCATAAAAATAATTATTTTTTAATAAATAAGGTTTTTCATTTAAAATTTAAATTTCTCAAATATAGAAAATTAGTTTGATAAAATAAACATTATATTTTAAATTAGCACATCGAAATTAGGTTAGGGTGAAATTTTGAGAATTTTCTAAAATACTTTATTTTACATTGAATGGTTTAAATACAGATTTCTGTTTTTGATATGTTTTATAACTTGATAAATATGTAATATTGATGTAATAATTAATAAAAATGAATCCAAAACCAAAAATAATTTATTTTATTAATATAATTTATTTTAATGAATTAAAATTATTTCAAAACCTATAAATAAATTTTCAAAGTCAAAAATATAAAATAAGGTTTTAAATATGTTATTTTGTATAAAAATTATTTTTCGATTCCAAAAGTAATATAAAATATTGAATTTTGGTTATTAAAGTCAATTATTTCAAAAACTGCCTTCTTAATTCCATAAACCATGATCCAAAACCATGAGTAAGCCAATGGTTTTGAATTTTCTACAACATATATTTATAAGGTCTATATTTAGGAAATAATAAATAATCCTCCCACAATTTTTATAAATCCCCACTACTCTTCCCCACCCCAAGCACTTAATAATGAAGTTCCCCTAATTTTATATCTCTAAATCCTTTCCAAAGAGTTTCTAAGGTTCCAAGGATCTCTCCTCAATCATTAAGAAGTTATCTCACAAGGTATGGGATTCTCTTCCTCTCACTTTTTATACAAGTACATCATTTATAGGTAGTCTTCAAATTTCAAATTTATTATGTTTCAATGCACTTATTATCATTACATTATTGTCTAAATGTTGTTCTATCAATGATGTAATTCCATTCTCTCTCATTAATCCCATTCCATAAACCACTTTTCATACCCATTATGCTTCCAAAATCATTCTTTGATTTTCTTTTCCTACCCTTTTATATTGTGAATACCCAACCCTATTTAAATTCAAGGGTATTCATATAAATGTAATTATACTTAATTTATTATGGATTACCTTGTATGAAACCCACAATCCCTTATCATGGGTTTAAAATGGTGAAAATTTCAAGTCTTTAAATATTTATGTACTCAATGATTTTATATGAAACTCTTTATTTATTATCTATTAGTTATTAATGAAATGATTTATTATGATATATGTTCTATGTGGAACACATGATTTAAGACATATGAAGGGTGAACCATGATAGAACTCTAATGCATTGGGTAAATAATTAATCTCTAGAGATGACATGTTTTATAATAACTTGGTGAATAACCTTGGTAATATATTTTATGAAACCTTGGTATTGAAACTTGGTGATATGCTTATGAATGTATCATTTTTATGTTGTAGCCACATTTCAATGTTATGTATCATATACTTATGATTATGATCTCATGTTTTATCCATGATGCTCATTCATGTTCCATTTCATTTATTTATCCTTTATTAGCTTTATGCTCACCCTTTTCTATTAATGTATCTCCATGAGAAATCACTTGTAGTAGGGTGAACTAGGATAGAATAATAAAATTAGAGTTTTAAGAGGATTAAATAATGTTTATGTTTATGTTTTCCTAGTGTTTTTTGTGTATTATGTTCCTAGTTTCCAAGACACTAAGCCTCAAAAGGTCTTTCAAAGTTATTAATGTAATATTTTGTTAAGTAATTATATTAAAAAACATCTATTAAAAAGTAGGGTCGCCATAAAACCTCATCATCAAGTTGTCCTACAAAAATAAAATTTATCCTTAACCTTGGTATGTGTCAAACTCCTTACAATTATAGTGAACATTCATTGTGAATCTGAATAGAAACATAACCCTTTATCATTATCTCTAAATTTTCTTTATCTGTAAGATAAACCTTTCCAAACCATCTAAAATTATATTTCATCAAACTTATCCTCTCATATGTAGAGTAAAAAGAGACTAATAGTGTATGACCCAAGACTAAAGTGGGTTGGAGACACCCAGAAAGAGATCACTTGTATCTTCTAAAACAGAATTTTTAAATTCACTTCCAAAAGAATATATTCGAGAATTTACTCTTTAGTCCCTAGAATATTTCTTCATATGGACTTTCTTCCCACATTTCCTATATAAGGGGTGGACTTTAAATGAACTACGATGGCTTCTACTTATTCTTATTTTCCCTATCCTTTTGCTTTTTCATAAAACTGGACACCCTCTACCTTATGCACTGTAAGCATTTCTGGTATATGTCTAGATATCATTCCTCTAAATATCCTCATTTAGAATTAGATCTGGAATATATTTATACACTAATCTAGTCTTTTTATTTGATTTTCTCACCATAGTAACCATTGTATCCCATAATTCCAAGTGAGAATAAATCAATAGCAGTTCCCACTCTGGATCCATGAACTTCACCTTTACTAATTCCAAATTAATCATAATCATGTTTAAGTCATTTTCATGATAATACATAAACTTTCCCTTTGATATTATCATGTTGAATATCCTCCATAGTAGAAACACATTATTCATTGTAGTTGGATTATCATACATGTTGGAAAGAGTTTCCATAAGTTCTAAAACCATATTCACTTCATAGATGTTATAGAACACATTCTCAGCTAGTGATATCTGGATCAACCCAAATGATTTCTTTTTTAATCTTTACTATTATTCATTCCTTATCACTTAAAGTTTGACAACCATCAATAGAATATATAGATCCTTAAGAAGTAGAAAATAAACTATCTATATCTTCCAAAACCTAAAATCCGTCCCTTCAAACTTATTAATCCAAACTTTACCCTCATCCAACACTATCCTTTTGAAAACAATGAAACTCTTAATAAATCTAAAAAATATAAGAGAGATTAGGAATTACTTACTATAATTATCCTACATGGTAGAGTGCATAACGATGCTTCTGAAACAATTTTTAAAACACCCTAGCTAGGGCCAAGTTGAATTGAACTTCATAACCTAACTTTAATACCACTTGTTAGATCTATAACCTTGAGAAATAGAATCCCCCTATAGAACTTTAAATACAAAAAAAAATTGAAACTCCCAAATCAGAATAAATCCACACAAAAATATTTTAAGAACATAGAAGACAACGCACCCCATCCACACATCGTAGCACCACCAATACACCAAACAAGAAAATTCATCTTTTAATGATAGAAAGAACAAATAAAGGAATAAGACAAAGGATTTACATGGTTTTGATGAAGTCCAAATCCACAGGGGGGCACTGTAAACTTTTATTAAGGAATATAAGATAATTTCAATTGAGTCGAGTCTTCCAACAATTACTTATCTTGAAATTTTCTTTCTTTTGATCAATTAGGTGTTTGTTCATCCCTTTGGGACTGGATTTTTATTTCATTGTTTCCACTGAGTTTGTAATGGGTTTCCTCTTTTACCATTCTTAAAAAAGTCTTTATTTTTTATATTAATAAAGGGGGAATTTCCCTCTACTTATTTAAAAAAAATATTTTCCATTATGGGCAGTCATGTGGATGATTTAGCTTTTTATTAGATGTTTTTTCATTTTCAATACTTATTAACTCTTTTACCTCATAATTATTTTCAAATAAATGTTTCAATTTATGAAATATTGAAAAAAAAATTAAAAAAATTGGTATGAGGTGTTGTTCATGACATAACATAAAAATCAACATGAATTATTCCTTCATTTTATACCGTGAGGTCCCACTTTTATATTTCTTTTTATAAAATACACAATCATTACATCATGATTTTATTTTATTATATATTTATTTCATTTGGAATAATATTTTTTTCTTGGTATCATAGTCAGAATATGGAAGCTCATTACCTTCTAGAAGTATATTTTTTATCAATCCCAAAAGTTTTGTGAAACTATTGTCATTTCATCCATTTATTTCTTTCTGATTAACTAATATCATCATCAATGATATGACTACAATTTTAACACAATATTGATACATTAGTTTTTAAACATCACCATATAATTTTTTCAAACATTGATGTTTGTGAATGATCTTCACACCAACATCATGAATTAATTCCTTGATTTTATATGATGCCTTTATATGAACATATTTTTCATGAAACAATAGATCATGTTTCATTTTTCTTGGATTAAACTCATCACAAATTAAATGATATAATTTTTTCATATTCAAACATTTAATACATGGACAATAATCATTTTTTATTTACACATTTTCACCAATAACACCATTAAAAGTATTTAAAAATTAATTTTATTGCAATGAAATAATATTCATGAAATCTAAAAAATTTATGCATTTAAAATTATTCATGGTTTTTTGAAAATATATCATCTTCCATTAACATTTACCTTCACCTTAGAATAATGTTTTGTCTTATCTAAACTTTTTTTTGTATAGAAACTTTAACTACCCATTGCAAGTTCATGACCCTCCCAGATTATCCCTCTCCCATTGAAGTGGGTATTAAGTCGCGGGTCTTGGATGCATCATGTTGTTTAAGGTTTTTCTTATATGATTTTTTCTGAAGAAAAAAATTAAAATAAGGCTAGTTTTAAAAAAAATGATAGCTAATGCAGAAAGGAAGCATCGACCATATTTCCTTTGGGTTTTACTCCAAAGGTGGCAAGGTCGATGCTTCCTTTGCTGAAAACTTTTAAAAAAACAATTAAAAAATTAAAAATATTTATGTTTGTATATTTTGATATATATATTGAGTTTATTTTATTTTTTTAGAATTATGTTTGTTAATATTTGAAAGTGAAAATGTTATGTTTTTAAGAAATAAATTTTGTGACATGTAAATTATATTTTTTTATTTTTTTTTTATTTTTTTATTTTCAATTATGTTTTATATGTTGAGTGAGTTTTTCAAATATCATTTATATTTTATTTAAATTTTATAAGTTATATTCTTTCAAATTCACTTATATAAAACATTATAATGTTTCAAGCTAATGGATTTAAAATTCTATAAATAATAAAGTAGAAATACAATATAACTGAAATTTGGAACACATACTGAACATATAAAAATAATTTAAAGTAAAAAACATTTCATAAAAACAATTAATGAAAAGTAATTTTGGTGGAATAATATATTTTTGTTTTAAACCATTACATTTTTATTTATAATTTTTTTTATATTCCTTTTATTTTAAATTTTTTATTATATGTTTACTTTAGTCAATGTTCAAAATTTAATTTCAATTTTAATTATAATATATTTTATATGAATTTATTTTTTACTATGTATATATTATCTTTGTGATCAGTAATATTTGTGTCATGTAAATTAGATTTTTTTTATTATATTTATGAAATTATTTTTATTTTTAAAAAAAAATTAGATGTTTAGGCTGTGTTTAAAGTTTTATTTAGATCATTTTTATAGTTTATATTTTATAAAATTTTAAAGTTACTTACTTGAAATTTAATAATTTTTCTTATGTTTCAAATAGTCAACTTTGGAAGCTTATAAAATATAAACAGTAACTGAAATATAAATGAAAACCAAAATAGTGGTTAAACATGTAATAATGGATGATAGTAAAAATAATTTCATCATTTTAATATACATACAATCATATAGAGTATATAATATATTAATGTTTAAAATACTTTAAGTTAATATCACAAATATAGATAAATGAGTAAAATCACTATCTATGATGAGGTCTCATCCCACATTCTAGTGTATGAATGGGATTCCCATTTTGAGATCGCCGACCTTTGTGATGGGGTGGAGTATGATGAGATGGAGAGGGATATTCCTCAGGTGCTAGAACCGTGAATGTCATGTGCTCTAATTGTGACTCCTCAAGAGGAGGTTTTATCTAGATGTCGTTATGTGCACCTGGTCCTTCTCCCACTGTGTGAGTATAAGGACCTATCATCATCTCATGGGGGAACATATAGCATGTAAAGGCTCGGGCATGAAAGGTGTAGGCATAGGAAATGACTCCTGATTTAATCTCAGATCATTTGTACCTAGATAAAACTATGGATATCATTACAACACAAATGGATATCATGCCTCCTGATTTAAATCACCAATCAGCTGAGGCTAGACTTCTAGAGGGTCAACCTCTACCTGTGGAACAGGTGAGGCCTCATGTGCAGCATGACGTGGTCTACATCACTATCGGTGTGGCTCCTCAACATCAGGAGCTTCTGTAGGTGGTTCCTAAGGAGGAACCTCCACTCCCTGGTCTTTAACGCCATCTCCCTAGAGTGTATGATCAAAGATACTATCATGTAAAACATAGTACCTTGGAATCATACCCTATGTTATAGCATAATACATTGTCTTTCTAAAAACCTCTTCCTCCTCTGTATTAGACATGTAGATAACATGTTGTACTCGATTATACTGTAAGGATATTAAAATGAATTAAAAAAGGTAAAACAAACAAACTAATGGAAATTTATTAACTTACCAGATCATGGAGATCTCTTCTATATAGAGTAAGATATAGTATATAATTAAGTCTATACCATGGATCATACTCAAGTTGATCTTCTAGAGGGAACCGTATAGTATGCATTCCCTCAATATTAAATGAATCTCATTTGTGCAAGAGGTTTAGATACTCTGCATGTCATTGGTTTTGGTCGACATCCTGCCTCCCTATTAGCTTCATGGAATGAAGCACTGGTGAATGTATAGGTGGAAAGGGGATACACTAAAAAAATCCAAACCAGTGCATGTCTTATCATAATGGTTCCACTCAACAATATAAAATTGAATGAGAGGCACTATATCCATGGAATCATGAATCCCATCAGTGTAGTGTGTGGAAAGCTGGTCTAATAGTGCTCAATATGGAATCCATGCAATCTAAAATGACATGTTACATTTTTTTAAATAATTTGTTACTAAAAAATATATATATATAATATGAAATTGATTAGTCAATAAAATCCGTATATACTTACATCAGTGGGTACCAGACTATCAAACATGAGTTGATATGCACCCAAGTTGTGTCTCAACATTTTGACAAGGTGGTGTGCTTGACTCCACCTATAACGTACAATATAGAAGGTGATAAATAATAAGAAATTATATTTAATAACTCATAGTTTCATCAGAAAACAATAAAGATGATTGATCACACCAACATCCATATAGATCATCATACAACACATCTATATGAAGATGTTGACCAGAAAAAATAGGGGAGATGGGAGGGATGAACTCTCATTCCCACATATGAATAATAATGACACATCCCCCAAGATTAGTGTGATCCAATCAGTTTATCTTGCATAATACTATGTAAGTGTATATTAAGAACGCAGATCCCCAGCTGTATCTCTTGACCTATTCAAAATCCTCCAGTATCCCCATGTACATCATGTGAACATGCATACTATATTGATCAGTTCATAGTGTCCCTCCAATGAGCCGTAAGATATATGAATGGGCATGATACATGATAGTCTGCTCGTCAGCATCAGCGGTTAAATGTGCAAAGTGAATCCCAAGAAAACTCATAGATACCAACCCACTATATGTAGCATCATCATTGCCTACAATTTCGATTCCTAGAAATCACTACACAAGATCATGCCAGTCTCCATGGGTGATTCCTATAATAGTATCCCCCTGAATGGGAATTCTGAGTAGAACTACCACATCCTCAAGTGTGATGGCCATCTCTCCCTCAGGCAAGTGGAATGTGTGTGTCTCAGGTCTCCATATTTCGGTGAGAGTAGAAATAAGGTGATGATTAATGACTTTAAAATCATATACATAAATTTCATACAATACAACATGGCATAGGTATGGTATAATGGCAGTTGGAGGTGGAATGTGATGATAATGGTGTTCTCTATTCACCGTGATCTATCGAACCTCATGTATCGCTAGCACATCATGTGAAACATGCCTATACTACTCAGTGAGTAGTGTATTATCCTTAATATATAGGTATAAAAATGAAATAAGTCTCAAGTGTATAACATAAATATAATTTTATTTTTAGCATAATGTTATGACTGGTAGAATGTAAGACATAACATGTCTATTCCCATTGTTTTATGAAGTTTTTATTAATAAATTAAAAGGTAATGTATTCATGTTTCTCAAAGAATATTTCTAAACTAGTTTTAGATATGGTTTTACCTTGTAAATTATGTTTTGTAAGATATATTTTTTTATATTTATATATATATATATATATAATTTGTCTTCGTTTTCTAAAATTTTATTAGAAAATAAGTTGCATAATGTTTTGGAAAGTGTGGTAAAAAGAAGATAAAAAATAAAATCAATTTATTTCTCCATGATAAAATTAAAATTATAATCATATAAAGTAAAACATATAAGAATAAACCCATTAAATAACAGATGAATTCTTTACAACAGACAAGAAATACCTTAACATTTTTCAACAGAACATACTTTGGATAAGATGAGCCTGACTTCAGAAGTGAAGTAAAATATAGCTTATTTTCAAGTGTTACCTTAATAACATCTTCTAAAGGGATTTAATTAACTTTTAATCTTCAAAAACTTTCTACCTTTTAATGATAGGAAAGTTGGTTTTAGAAATGATAACATTCCAGTCGAATTTAGGAAAATGTGTCATTGATTCTGACCAAGATAAGAAGAGTGATGGATGGTTTATTGTGGGTTGAGGCTTC